>CM035837.1:382038729-384438729 GCA_020510985.1 Pholidichthys leucotaenia | reverse complement strand
CTTTGGGTAATGACCGAAAGAACGAGATCGCGGATACAAGCGGCTGAAATGAGCTTTCTCCGTAGGATTGCTGGACTCACCCTCAGAGATAGGGTGAGGAGCTCAGTCATCCGGGAGAGGCTCAGAGTAGAACCGCTGCTCCTCCACATTGAAAGGAGTCAGTTGAGGTGGTATGGGCAGCTGATTAGGATGCCTCCTGGACGCCTCCCACTTGAGGTGTTTCAGGCACGTCCCACTGGGAGGAGACCCCGGGGCAGACCCAGGACTCGGTGGAGAGACTATGTCTCCCAGCTAGTCTGGGAACGCCTTGGTATCCCCTCTGAAGAGCTGGAGCAGGTGGCTGGGGAGAGGGAAGTCTGGGCTTCTCTGCTTGAACTGCTGCCTCCGCGACCCGGACCTCCGGAAAAGCGGTAGAAGATGGATGGATGGATGGATGGGTTGACACAGAGCTCTAAATCTTTTCTTGTAGTTAACACTGAATATCTGAATATCTCAAGATTATTTAAATGAAATGGTTGTAAAACATTAAATGCTTTGTTTCTTAATTCAGTTTCTAGCTCTTTCACTCTGCCCTTTTTCTCACTCTCATTCACTCATCTGTTACTTTTAGTTGCTCCCAAACACTTTGGCTTGCTTATGCACCCAACTCAGTCTCCCTGTTTTTATTCTTGATCACCCCCCGATCTTCACCTGCTTTTATTGCTCTTCTGCCCACATCCTCCCTTCTAGTCCCGTTCCTTAAACATTTTCCTTGCAGTTTTGGTTGCAGATCTTTGTCACCTACCTGACATTCTCATATCAGTCACTTGCTCGTGCCCCCGCTCCCTTCTGTCACCCTCTCATACGCCCTTCCCTTGTTCATTTCAACATCCATCTACCTCACCTCCTCAGTCAAAGGTAATTCTCACACCACATCTTCAGCCACACTGTCAGTTCTTGTCTCACCCTCATTTCTGCTCCCTTGTCCCCTTCCTTGGCCATTTCTTTGCTCCCTTATCCACAGCCTCACTCCCTCATCCACTTGCCCCTACTCTAGCCGCCTCATCCCCTCACCCATGTTCCGCACCACATTCTAGCTCTCATGATGTACGTCCTTGGCCAAAGTTAATTCCATAACCACACTGTCAACCATGCCCCCCCTTTCCTCCACTCCAACATCCTTCACCATTATGCTTGATCCCACATCCAAGTCCTCATTCGCTTGCTTGCATCCTCGCCTTTACCCAAGCTCCCTTATGCACATTCTAGCTGCCACGTCTCCTTGTTCATTTCGTGGACTCTATACCAATTGCACTCTTAATACTCAATCCACAGATGTTTCTCAAAGAGTCTTCTTTTTTAAGAAAAACCATGAGCTGCATTCCGATTGCCCAATAGGCTACTCTGAAGTGGACTGCAAAGGGTAGCCGCCATATTAACTGAGATTCCACATCGAAGGGAGCAAATGGTCTTCAGTTCAAAGGGAACTGAGAACTGCGCAGAGAAGAAGTGAACAACCATACATCACTTCACCGGAAGTTGACAAGAAGATTACCCATAAGCCACTGCACCTCAAATACAAGTAAAACAAACTATTGTTGCTAACGTTATTAACAAGCTAAACTGATGTTGGTTATTGTTTATATCAACTGATTGTAATGAAAATGTATTTGTATTAATATTTTATTTAGGAAATATAAATTATCCCCCATAGTATCAATACGTGTCTATGGTTACCAGGGTAACGCACGGAAGAAGGAGCTGACGGTTAAAGGGTGTTTCAAATGGAGAAATTTTGTGAAGGACACTTAAGTTACTGATATTCCCTGAGAACGGAGCAGGCAGTAGGGAATACAGTTGAAGTACACTGTGGATCGGAACATAGCTATGGTTAAGGGGTGTGAAAAGTTGCTAATTCTAGATGACATTAAAAGTGTTTTATTACATCAGTAACAATGAGGTGAAATAAAGTGGAAGATCTCTGCTAAAGGGGGGAGAAGGTGAATATTCAACTCTAAAGAGCAAATATTGAATTCAATACCAAAACTGACAAGATGAACAAATCAAACATTTTACTCTAACATTCATAATTATTCTTCATCCCGTAATACCAAATGTTTTGGGTGAAGTATCGTCTTTAATTTAACTATAACAGCCTAATGTTAGTGCTAAAATAATTCATATGTTAATATTCTCACCTGCAGATCATTTAGATGAAAGAGAAAACAAACTTCTAATGTATTATAAATGCTAGTGCATGCCCATAGAAAGCAAATATTCTTGTCTGAAAAGAGGTAGGCCAATTAGGCTTTACAGGTCCAAATGTAGGATGTGTTTGAAAGTGGAATACAAAGAGGTGTAGCCTATATGTAGACAATCACATGTCAGACTTTGACAAATATGAAAAGGACTGAACGCCACTAACATTTATTTGATCGTGTGAATATTAATTACAGAATTATTGAAAATGAATAAAACACCCAATATTAGCGACTGTTTAAGAACCTTTGTTTACTTGTTTGTCAGATCACTTATTTGTGCGATCTTTTATGACTTATAAGTGTTGTATCCTTGCAACTTTGGGCGTTGTTCAATCACATTATACTGTAATTATTTTAGTTTATATGTGTAGTTTATAGTGTATCGTCAATAAACTCATGCAGTACTATAACATGACATGTTTACAAATATTTGAGACCCATTCTAGTGCATCCTTTTATATTTTAGTAATATAAGTACAAAGCACCCAACATTATTGTACACAGCAGAATGACCCGTGTTGCATCAGTGTTGCCCATTTGTCAGTAAATAAAAAATGATTTATTTCTTTATTTGGGTGTTTCTGTGTCCCGTTTGGTGACGGGTGTCATTTATTCAAAGCACGCATGTGTCTGCATATGATATGCAATTGATCTGGCCATTCCCCTCCACAATCATGGTGGCATTATTAACTTTTAGATAGCCATACAAGCACACCAGCACCGGGAGAGGCACCATCGGAAACCCGCAGTCCTGCAAAGGACAGCAGTGGCACACGGGTGAAGCAGCAGCTGGGACTCCACCACTAACCCGGCAGGGTGGGCTTGGTTCCTTGCGAAGGACTGCGTTCTGTTGGTCCAGCTGCTGCTTCTCCAACACCGGTGTTGCCTGCCAGAACCTCCCCTCCCCCGCACCTCGTGTTCTCCACATATGCTGAATTATCCTTTAGACCTACACAATCATGGCAACATCTTCAGTATTCTCTTTTTCTGGTCAAATTTGTTGCTTTTCACTTTCTTGTTTACGGAGCGCTGTGGTGAGTGACTGGTTGTGATGCTGCGTATTACCAAACGGTAAAGACTCAATCCGAAACCCCGCCCACACTTCCAGAAGCCAGAGCATGAGGAAACACAGTGGTGGTTAAACTTTCATTAATAAAAATGATATTTTGACTGAGCAACTCCATACTCGGGGATGCACACCCTCGTAACCTCAGCATTTATAAAATCTGAGGTTAGTCTGACGAACAGTTTGAGAGCTATGTGAGGAACACACACACAGATTTTTTGCATTTATAGATAGATTATAAGTACAAAACACCCAACATTATTATACACAGCAGAATGATCCATTTGGCTGCAACTGTTGCATCAGTGTTTCCCATTTGTCAGTAAATATTTAAATTATTTCTTTATTTGGGTGTTTTTGTGTCGTGTTTGATCACAGTCGTCGTATAGTCAAACCGTGCATATGTGACCGCATATGATGTGCAATTGATCTGGGCATTCTGCTCCACAATCATGGTGGTATTATTAACTTTTAATCTTTAGATAGCCGTGCAAGCGCATTGGGAGGAGCGCCATCGGCGACGGCGACTAGTGGTCCTGCAAAGGGACTCCTGTCTACCGCTGACCAGGCGGGCTGCACTTGCTTCCCTGCGAAGGACCGCGTTCCACCTGCTGCTTTTCCAACACTGGTGTTCTTTAGTCAGACCCCGGGTCCCCGCTGGCATTCCCCAAATGATCCTTTAGACCAACACAATCATGGCAACATTATAGTATAATGTTTTAAGCATTACATTGTCGGTATTCTTTTTCTGGTCAAATTTGTCGCTTTTCATTTACTTTTTTTGGTTGCGGAGGGCTGTGGTGAGTGACTGGTGGTGATGCCACGTATTATCCAATCAGTACGGAGTCGATCTGAAACCCCACCCACACTTCCAGAAGCCAGAGCATGAGGAAATACAGTGGTGACAAACTTTTTTTTGATAAAAATTACATATTTTGAGCGACTCCATACTCGGGGATGCAGACCCTCGTAACCTCAGCAAAGCACTTATAAAATCGAGGCCAGTGTGACGAACAGTTTGAGAGCTATGTGAGGAACAGACAGACAGACGGAGATTTCTTCCATTTATAGATAGATACTTATGTGCCTTTGAAAACACCCTAATCTGAATTAAACCTGAACAAACCCACTATTGCCAAATTTGAGAGACCAACTTAATATAGCTTGGCAAAAGTCTGAAACCTAATTTATTTATAATAAATATTTTATTTTAATCATTATCTTTTCTTCACAGATGGCCATTGCATCACTGATGTACCAATTTATTGGCCAAACGGGCTGCACGGTGGCACAGTGGTTAGCACTGCGGCAGCACAGTTTACCCTTGGCCGGGGGATCGTGGGATCGATCCCAGCCCCCGACCAACAGTGATCTGTGTGGAGTTTGCATGTTCTCCCCGTGTATGCGTGGGTTTACCCCAGGATTTCTCCGGTTTCCTCCCACATGCCAAAAACATGCAGGTTAGGTTAATTGGAAACTCTAAAGTGGCCCTAGGTGTGAATGTGTGTGTGAATGGTTAAGGGATAGCACCGTATCGTGGCTGCTTCATCCATCCAGGTGGTGGATGACCCTCAATTTCCCATCTGGGGATCAATAAAGTATACTAAATCTAAAAAAAAAATAAAATCTAAATCTAAACATCCACACAGAAATGTTTTAAACATCTGCCAAAAATGGAAGAAAAAAACCTAATTCACTGCCCTCCACTGACTTTGTGCATCTTTTAGAATTTAGAATTTCTAAACCAAAATAAAAATGTTAACAGCTGAGCGAATAAGAACACTGGGACCCTCACAGTAAGTAAACACCATCTAAATGTCAGCTTTAGGACAGTGTATTTATTAAAAAAGTTTAGCCAGTGGTTTTGACATTTTGAGTCCAGCTTATGTTCTCATGCACCCATTCAGGGCAATCTTTGGCTAAGAAAACCCTCCATGGAGTCAAAATTCATGAAAAATTAAAAACTAAACTTTCAACTTTGTCATTAACTTGCAAACTTATCAAGAATTTGCAGCTTTTTACAATTTACTATTTTTCAATATATAAATTTGCTATTTTCCTTTAAATTTGACTTGTTGCCCTTGTAAATTTTAATTTTGTCATAAACGTCTGACATTTTTGATCACAGATTTACTTTAATTAAATCATAAACTTGCAACTGTGGGCCCCTCCCCAACCTAATCAATGATGTTATGTTTAGCCGCATGTCATCCTTCAACCGCTGGCTGTCTGTGTGGTGTCCTGCAAACAATGTGGGTTATATAAAACAACTGGATCTCATTTTGGGGAAAACCTGGTCTTGTTAGGCTAGACAACGTCCATCCCACTTTGGATGGTGCATCTTATTTATCTAACAACCTGGCATAATTTTTATCCCAACTTCTAAAGCCTTGGCTACTACTCAGAGGTGGGACCAGGAAGCAGAGCTGCAGTCTGACACGCTTCCCTGCAGCTTCGCTCCATCCGCCACTCCTCAACTTAGCCCTTATCTTCCCCATCACAGAATCACTGTCTGCTCTCTCTAAAGCAAGGGTTTCCAACCTGGGGCTCCTGGAACGTTCAGGTTTCTGTGGGAAATTTTCTAATTTCACAACTTAATCGGTCCAAAGATTTGCCAATAATTTGCTGTTGTTGTGCATGGGTGCAAAGATGCCTACAGAATACAGGCACAACAATAACAAATTTGCAAATCTTTGGACCAATTAAGATGTGAATTAGAAAATCTCCCACAGAAACCTGAACGTTCCAGGAGCCCCAGGTTGGAGACCCCTGCTCTAAAGTAAATAAAAATATAATGCATAAGCATCTCAAAGTGATTAAACAAAAAAGTTGATAAAATCCAAATTAAACATGCAGCCTCTAAATCTAATGACTTGGCCTCTGTTCCTCCTCATAATTTAAAAATTAAATGCGGTTTGTTAAATATTAGGTCTCTAACTCCCAAGTCTCTGCTAGTCCATGATCTGTTAACTGATCATCAGACTGATTTAATTTCCCTTACAGAGACTTGGTTAGGGCAAGAGGATTATATTGGTTTAAATGAATCAACTCCCTCTGGTTATTTAAAATGTCAAAATCCCAGAAGTTCTGGTCATGGAGGAGGAGTAGCAACAATTTACCATTCCAAATTACTAGTTAATGTAAAGCAAAAAACACGTTTTAATTCCTTTGAGGGCCTGGTCCTCAGTATTGGGCATTTTAGCAATTTTAGGTTAAAACCAATTTTATTTGCCATAGTTTATCATCTTTCCACAGCTTACTCAGAGTTTTTAATCTGAATTTGCAGAGTTTTTAGCTGATTTAAAGACACCGTAAAAAGAAACTTGAAGAAGTTGGACATAGGAGTTCCTGGCAGCAGAAGGCTAAGGACAGAGCTGTGTGGAGGAATCTGATCAGACCTAAATGAAACAGTCATTGTCGCCCACGACAGACTGCTATGATGATGAGTGCCTAAATCAAGAACAATTATAGTAGGGGACTTGAATATACATGTAGATGTAGATAGTGATTGCCTTAATATGGCGTTTAATACAATACTAGACTCAATGGCGTTTTCTCAGAAAGTATGAACTTCTACCCATTATCTCCACCACACGCTGGACCTTGTGCTGACATATGGCATAGAAATAGAAAATCTGGTAGTGTCTCCTCATAACCCTGTACCGTCAGACCATTATCTGTTAACTTTTCATTTTACTATTTCAGACTATCTGGCTTCTGAAGAAAAATATTACTGCTGTAGATGTCTCTCAGATGATCCTGTTACCAAATTTAAGCAGATGGTTTCCTCACTGCCATGTGTGAACACAACAGAGAAATTATGAAGATTTTACTCCTTCTGTAATTGATAGCATGGTAGGTAGTGTTACAGATTCTCTGCATCAGACTCTATAGACATGGGGGCCCCTTTAAAAAAAAAAAAGTCTAATCAGAGATTTCAGAATCAGAATCAGAATCAGAATAAACTTTATTGCCAAGCATGTAAAAAAACACACGAGGAACTTGACTTGACATTGGTGCGCATGCGCGCGACACAACGACACGGCAGCCATAAAGGCGCCTCATCAAACAGAGATAGATAAGAAAGGGAGGGGAAGGGAGGGAACGACACAAGGGGGGAGGAGAAAAAAAACTTCGTTATCAAAATACAGCTTATTTTTAAGCAGATTGTGATTACAATGAAAAAAAATCTCTCAATAGCACAGAGCAACAACTCAGAATTCACGAGACACAAGAGAGCAGTGTACAGTATATCTTTAATCAGTTCATGAATCAATGTGTGTGCGGTGTTGAGCAGTGTTGATGATAATAAGAGAGACCCAAGGACCCTTGGCAGAAGATGTTTTGTCTGTCTGGCGCCCAGTCTTATCTGGCGCTGCAGCTGGCTGTCCAAGGCCTTGTGCTCATGATTTGAAAAAAAAACACAGTCTGCAGACAGCCAGGAGGAATTTTCATGGGGAATAATAATGCCAAATAGGACTGATCACAGAGAAGACTTGTATTTCTTCTGTAGATTCAGTACATTAATCCTTCATTGCGCAGCTTTGAACTCGTCGTGGAAAGACCTGAGCGAACCCATGATGTAATCCACCTTACGAGACAGTTCTCCAGTAGTCGCTATCAGGGTCTTCTCCAGTTTCTCAATTTGTTGGATGCACCTCGCCTGGCCAGCATTTTGATAGGTTGAATCCATCTTCAGCAATTTGCGGTAAACCAAGACAATTCCCGTCCCAATCAGAATTATCCCAATCACCAAGATTACGAAGATAAACAAATCTTCAATATCTTCGATAGAGAGATTAGAGAGACACAGCATTTTCCAAATACCTGTGTCACATAGATAGCCCACTGGAGCCGTTCCAGCGGGGCAAACAGCTTCCCCCGGAGCACTTTTCCTTGTTGAAAAAATAGTGTCAATTGTGTTCAAAGCCCAGCTTATTAACTCCATAATTTCTTTTCGGCGGTCGCAGTCAGACGCAGACAGACAACAGCAAGCTGGGATCCAGTAGGAGGGGAGGAAAAAATCAGCAGGAGAGAAGAAAAAAGCGTCTGCTCTCTTGGGAGGGCGGAAGTGAATCTTCTGAATATTCTGACTCCTTAGTCCATGTTTAGTGTGGTACACACCAAGTCACCAAACAGTACAGTGACTACTTGTCACCCTTTAAATAGGCCGACTGACTGATTACAAGTTTGTAGACACCTGTGATGTTAATTAGAGGACACATCTTGGTTGAACATGTCCCTATGGTCACATTATTTTCAATCTTTTCTAGGGGTACCATCATTTTTGTCCAGGCCTGTTTCATGAGTTTGTTTTTTAAAATAATTCTGTTGAACCACAATTCAAAAGCATTGTCTGATTTTCATTGGTTAATTTTCATAGACTTTTTATTTAACCATGACTACTCAGAGTTGGGACCAGGAAGCAGAGTCGCAGTCTTACACGCCTCTCTGCAGCTCCTCTTCATCCGCCACCCCTCAGCTTAGCCCCTGTCTTCCCCATCACAGAATCGTTGTCTGCTCCCTCCAAAGTGAATAAAAATATAATGCATAAGCATCCCAAAGTGATAAAGCAAAATATTGGTAAAACTCAAATTAAACATAAAGCCTCCAAATTGAATGATTTGGCCTCTGTTCCTCCTCATAATTTAAAAATCAAATGTGGTTTATTAAATATTAGGTCTCTAACTCCCAAGTCTCTGTTAGTCCATGATCTGTTAATTGATCATCAGATTGATTTAATTTCCCTTACAGAGACTTGGTTAGGACAAGAGGATTATGTTGGTTTAAATGAATCAACTCCCTCTGGTTATTTAAACTGTCAAAATCCCAGAAGTTCTGGTCGTGGAGGAGGAGTAGCAACAATTTACCTTTCCAAATTACTAGTTAATGTAAAGCAAAAAACATGTTATAATTCCTTTGAGGGCCTGGTCCTCAGTATTGGGCACTTTAGCAATTTTAGGTTAAACCCAATTTTATTTGCCATAGTTTATCGTCCCCCATCAACCTACTCAGAATTTTTATCCGAATTTGCTGATTTCTTAGCTGATTTAGTGCTGAAATCTGATAGAATAATTATAGTAGGGGACTTTAATATACATGTGGATGTAGATAGTGACTGCCTTAATGTGGCATTCAATTCAATATTAGATTCGATTGGGTTTTCTCAGAAAGTAGGAAATTCTACTCATTACCTCCACCATACATTGGACCTTGTTTTGACATATGGCATAGAAATAGAAAATCTTGTAGTGTCTCCTCATAACCCTGTACTGTCAGACCATTGTCTGTTAACCTTTGATTTTACTATTTCTGACTATTTGGCTCCTAAAGAAAAATATTATTACAGAAGATGCCTCTCAGATGATGCTGTTTCCAAATTTATGCAGATTGTTTCCTCTATGCCATGTGTCAACACAACGGAAATAAGCTATAGACAGCTTGCTCCTTCTGTAATTGATAACATGGTGGATAGTGTTTCAGCTTCTCTGCATCAGACTCTAGACTTGGTGGCCCCCTTAAAAAAGAAAAAGTCTAATCAGAGATTTCTAACTCCTTGGTTCAACACAGAAACTCGTACCTTAAAACAGAAGACTCGTCAATTAGAAAGAAAATGGCGCTCTACTAATTTAGATGAAATCTATTTAGCTTGGAGAAATCATCTTTTAATTTATAAAAAATCTCTTAGAAAAGCTAGAACGAGTTATTACTCTGCATTAATAGAAGAGAACAAAAATAATCCCAGGTTTCTTTTCAGTACTGTAGCCAGGTTGACAAAGAGTCAGGACTCTGTCAATCCTAGCATTCCCTTAGAGCTTACTAGTCAGGACTTTATGAACTTTTTCAATAATAAAATTTCATCCATCAGAGATAAAATCAATCAGATTCTTCCCACAGTTAACTTAAATACTGTAACTACTACAACTCCTTCTATTGATGTCTGTCTTGATGAGTTTACTCCAATCGACCTTTGTGAGTTAGACAAAATAGTTTCCTCATCCAAACCTTCAACTTGTCTTTTAGACCCTATTCCTACCAGGTTATTTAAAGAAGTCTTCCCACTTATTGGTAGCTTTATTCTTCATATAATCAATTCTTCATTAACTTTAGGCCATGTACCGCAGGCTTTTAAAACGGCTGTAATTAAACCCTTACTCAAAAAGCCAACGCTAGATCCAGGAGCTTTAGCAAACTATAGACCAATCTCTAATCTCCCTTTCATTTCAAAAATCTTAGAAAGAGTTGTTGCTGCGCAATTATTTGACCACCTGCAGGGAAATGGTTTACTTGAAGAGTTTCAATTTGGGTTTAGAATCCATCACAGTACTGAAACAGCCTTAGCGAAGGTCACTAACGACCTCCTCATTGCATCTGATAATGGACTAGTTTCTGTACTTGTCCTTTTAGACCTTAGTGCAGCTTTTGATACTATCGATCATAATATTCTACTTGATAGATTAGAACACTATGTTGGACTGAATGGAACTTCGTTGCAATGGTTTAGATCTTATTTATCTGATAGGTTCCAGTTTGTTCATGTAAATAATGAGTTTTCTTTCCACTCAAAGCTTAGTCATGGAGTTCCACAGGGATCTGTGCTAGGCCCTACTCTTTTTAGTTTATATATGCTTCCGTTAGGCAACATTATTAGAAAGCACTGTATACATTTTCATTGTTATGCAGATGATACACAATTATACCTGTCAATGAAGCCAGATGATAGTAATCAATTAGCCAAGTTAGAAGCCTGTCTTAAGGAAATCAAAGCTTGGATGACTTGTAATTTCCTGCTATTAAATTCAGATAAGACTGAAGTCATTCTTGTTGGTCCAAAAAACCTTAGAAATTCCTTTCCAAATCAAACTTTCAGTTTGGATGCGGTTACTCTTTCTCTTAATAGCTCTGTGAGGAACCTTGGAGTTATTTTTGATCAGGATTTGTCCTTCAATTCACATATTAAATTTGTTTCTAAGACTGCCTTCTATCATTTGCGTAATATTGCCAAGATTAGGAGCATCTTGTCTCAGAGTGATGCTGAGAAACTGATCCACGCTTTTGTTAGCTCGAGATTAGATTATTGTAATTCTTTATTATCAGGCTGTCCTAAAACATCTTTAAAAAGTCTTCAGCTGATCCAAAATGCTGCAGCAAGAGTTTTAACAGGTACTAGAAAGAGAGATCATATCTCTCCGGTTTTGGCCTCCCTTCATTGGCTTCCCATAGAGTTTAGAATTAAGTTTAAAATCCTTCTTCTTACTTACAAAGCTCTAAACAATCAGGCTCCTTTTTATTTAAAAGATCTGATACTACCGTATTATCCTAACAGAGCACTACGCTCCCAAAATGCAGGATTACTTGTAATACATAGAATCTCCAAAAGTACAATGGGAGGCAGAGCCTTCAGCTATCAAGCTCCTCTCCTGTGGAATCAGCTGCCAATCTGGATTCGGGAGTCAGACTCGATCTCTGTTTTTAAGAATAGGGCTAAAACCTACCTTTTTGATATAGCCTACAATTAGGGAGGGATCATGTGTTTCTGAACCCTCCCTTAGTTATGCTGCTAATAGGTTTAGTCAGCCGGGGGACCTCCAGTAATGCACTGGGCCTCACTCCTTTCCTCACTCTCTATGAAATATTTTTTTTTTGCTGGTCATTAACATCTGTTTGTTCTCTCCCATAGATTGAGTCCCCATCGTGCTGTTTGCTCTCTACATGTCTGTTCTTTTCTTCTTCTCTATCCCCTCACCCCCCAGCCAGTTGCAGCAGATGACTGCCCCTCCCTGAGCCTGGTTCTGCTGGAGGTTTCTTCCTGTTAAAAGGGAGTTTTTCCTCTCCACCGTCGCCAAGTGCTTGCTCACAGGGGATCGCCTGATTGCTGGGGTCTTTCTGCAACTGTGGGGGTTCCCCCCTACAGTTGATAGTGCTATGAGATGACTGTTGTTGTGAAATGGCGCTATATAAATAAAGTTGAATTGAATTGAATTATTACCACTTTTGTTAGATTCAAGTTATTTCTGTGACCATTGTGGATTTTTCTTTCATTAACCTCTTGCACTCCGGGATACCGTGGGCGGTCACGTCTCTGCGTCCTAGGGTGCACTGAAAAAAAAAAAAGCTGCATTTCCGTTCTTCCACTACAGACACAGCCGCGAACAGAAAGCCAAAGGAGTGCTTTGATTGGTTTAGATGTGATTGACCTCTCATTCGACTAATAAGAGCCTTGAATTGGGTTTCTGAAACCTTGAAGAACCAATGACTGAAAACCTAGCAAGAAGGACCCGCCTACCAACGGCTGCGAATACAGCGAGCTAATTGAAGCACAGAAGCTCGAAAGCGTGCGTCCCGTGCGTAAAATCTGTTTTGTGTAAGCCGCTGGGTGACACACACGTGTTCGCCAGTCTATTTTTCTTACTACTTTTCTTATTTGTTTTGAAAAATCAGTCGCCAAAACCGCAATCATGGAAGCGCAAAACCGCAATAATGGAATCATGGTTTGACCGGGTCGCGTGACCAGAACCACGAGTCCGTAACAAGCGGACCAGCGTCATGTTTGTCTGACAATGAGGAAGAGAAGTTCACCAGCAACACTGCTGTTGTGGACAGGTAAGTTTTATAAGCTAAATTATTCTTTATCCCTGAAAATTGTAATCAAAATGACTTTTGACTGATCGGTAAATTACAACTGTGCGTCATCGCCACATGGCGGATCGTGGTGACCCGTGTGCCGTGTCCGGACCATGAACGCCCCCCCCCCCCTACTCTTCTGTAACGGATTGCAGATATTATAGTACAACTGTGCGTAGTAGACCGCGGTGCACCGTCACCGCGGTCCGTCATGTAGCGATGGCCGATGTCCGTCCTCTGTAGCGGGGGGGGGGGGGGGGGTTGTTATCTTCTACATTACAGATATTTTAGTATAATTTTTTGTGCACTGTAGGTTATTTTTTCTTGTAAAAAAAAAAAGCCACACATTTTTTATGTGGCATGCTTCTTTGTGTGTGGGGGCTTGTTTGTTCATTCATTCATTCATTCATGAATGAATAAACAACTCCCCACACACACACACACACACACACAGCCCTGAGTGTCACCTTTCATTAGAGCCCAATATGAAGCTTCTATGTTTAAGCATTCAAAAGTTACAGACGTTTTTCCAAACTGTGCCATTTGGCACAATTTGGCACAGTTCAAAAACGCCTGGGAACAATCTGACAAAAAAGCTGTGTAATATATTCATTTTTTGTGGTATTGTTACAAAATTTGGACCTCAGCTGGATAACACTTGGTTCTACATTTCTGTTGCATTTTCCAGCCCGGATCTGACAGCTGTGTGTTATTTGCAAGCATTTGTATCCAAAAAAAACACCCAGGCGAAATTTATTTTCTTCAAGTTCAGTATGTTTAGATGACTGTTACTCAGTGGCAGGAGCACTTGGAGAGATTATGACTGTTTTGCCAAAAAATTCAAAGTGTTTTCTTTTAAATGAAACCAACCCCATGAAGATACTGCAAAGGGTTGAAGAACAGCTTTTGATTTACTTTGGGTACGTTATTTTTTGGCGTTTTTAGGGAAATTGACCAGAGTGCAAGGGGTTAACAGAGGGGTACCAACAATTTTGTCCACGTGTGTATTTAAAGAAGTCTTCCCACTTATTGGTAGCTCTGTTCTTCAAATAATTAATTCTTCATCAACATTTGGCCATGTAACGCAGGCTTTTAAAACTGGTGTAATTAAAGCATTACTTAAAAAAAAAAAAACAATGCTGGATCCAGGAGTTTTAGCCAACTATAAACCAATCTCTAATCTGCCTTTCATTTCAAAAATCTTAGTTATTGCTATGCAATTATATTACCACTTGCAGGGAAACTGTTTATTTCAAGAGTTTCTTTCAGGGTTTAGAATTCATCATAGTACTGAAAAAACTTTAGTGAAAGTCACTAATGATCTCCTAATAGCATCTGATAATGGACTTGTTTCTGTACTGTCCTTTCCAACCTTAGTGCAGCTTTTGATACTATCAATCATAATATTTTACTTGGTAGATTAGAACACCTTGTTGGACTTAATGTAACTTCTTTGGAGTGGTTGAAATCTTATTTATCTGATAGGTCCCAGGACAAGCTGGAGAGACCATCTCCCAGCTGGCCTGGGAACGTCTTGGTATCCTCTCTGAAGAGCTGGAGCAGGTGGCTGGGGAGAGGGAAGTTTGGGCTTCTCTGTTTGAGCTGCTGACTCTGTGACCCGGACCTCCGGAAAAGCAGTAGAAAATGGATGGATGGTTCCAGTTTGTTCATGTCAAGAATGAGTTTTCTTCAAATTCAAAGCTCAGTCACGGAGTTCCACGGAGATCTGTGCTAGGTCCTATTCTTTTTAGTTTATATATGCTTTTGCCAGGTAATAAGCACTGCATACATTTCTATTGTTATGCAGATGACACACAATTCTATTTGTCAATGAAGCCAGATGACAGTAATTAGCCAAATTAGAGGCTTGTCTTAAGGAAATTAGAGTGTGGATGTGTAATTTCTTGCTATTAAATTCAGATAAGACTGAAGTCATTCTAGTTGGTCCAAAAAACCTTAGAAATACCTTCCCAAATCGAACTCTTGGTTTGGATGGGGTTACTCTCTCTTAATAGTACTGTGAGGAACCTTGGAGTTATTTTTGATCAAGATCTGTTCTTTAATTCACATATTAAACTTGTTTCTAAGACTGCCTTCTATCATTTGCGTAATATTGCCAAGATTAGGAACATCTTGTCTCAGAGTGATGTTGAGAAACTAATCCACACTTTTATTAGTTCTACATTAGATTATTGTAACTCTTTATTATCAGACTATCCTAAAGCATCTCTAAAAAGTCTTCAGTTGATCCAAAAATGCTGCAGCTAGAGTATTAACAGGTACTAGAAAGAGATCACATCTCTCTGGTTCTGGCCTCCCTTCACTGGCTTCCCACAGAATTTAGAATTAAGTTTAAAATCCTTCTCTTCACTTACAAAGTTCTAAATCATCAGGCCGCTTGTTATTTAAAAAACCTTGGACTACCTGATCATCCTAACAGAGCACTACATTCCCAAAATGCAGGATTACTTGTAACATCTAGAATTTCCCAGAGTACAATGGGAGGCAGAGCATTCAGTTATTAAGCTCCTCTCTTTTGGAACCAGCTGCCAAACTGGATTCGGGAGTTGGACTCAGTCTCATTTTTTTAAGAATAGGGTTTAAACCTTCCTTTTTGACATAGCCTATAGTTAGGATGGGATCAGGTGACCCTGAACCCTTAGTTATGCTGCTAATAGGTTTAGACAGCCAGGGGGACTCAAATGATGCACTGGGCTTCCCTCCTTTCTTCACTCTCAATGTAATATTTTTGCTGGTCATTAACATCTGTTTGTTCTCTCCCATAGACTGAGTCCCCATCGTGCTGTTTTCTTTCTACGTGTCCTTTTCTTCTTCTCTATCCTCTCATCCCCCAGCCAGCTGCAGCAGATGACTGCCCCTCCCTGAGCCTGGTTCTGCTGGAGGTTTTTCCTGCTAAAAGGGAGTTTTTCCTCACCACCGTCGCCAAGTGCTTGCTCACAGGGGATCGCCTGATTGCTTTGAGCTTTCAGCAATTGTGGGGTTTTCCCCTAGTTTTAGGCTGCATGTCCACCAAATGCGTTTTTTGTCGCCAGACTGCCCTGAACCTTTTTTTTTTTTTTTTTTTTTTTTTTTTACAGTGCTTGTGCGCTGCGCTCTGAAAAAAAAAGTCTGCACCCTGTATTCTCGCAACAGCTTGTCCCTCACAGCTCAGCACTTCCGCTTTTCCCATCGAGACTTTCTATTTATTTTTTAATAGCAGTCTCTAAATAACGATGGACAGGAAACACGTTCTGGCATTGGTAGAAGCTCTGGATGCAAAATATGATGACATGAAAAACAAAAGAGTCTGGGTACATGACATCGACCCATCGATAAAACAGCTGGGAGAGTACCACCGACTTGCACCTTGACAGTGCCCATTTCAAAGAGTATTTTAGAATGACCAAAAGTCCATTTGAACTGGTTTTGGAGAAGATCGGACAGTCAATTTCTCGGATGCAGTCTAATTCCAGAGAGTCCATCTGAGGTGAGTAAGTCTGTTTAGTTTATTTTTACATCTATTTTCATAAAACTCATGCTAAGATATGATCAACACACGGTTTTCTCAACTCTTAATTGACTGTCGGTATATGATCACATTTCACCTCGGAGGTATTTCCATTTTTTTGCAGTTACCAACTGTACAAATTCACATAGTATTGGTTAACTGCCTTATCAACAAACTTGTAAGAAATATGACTGTGACAAAGGCACAATCACTCACCTGGCATGACTAAAGAGGTGGACACATTCCTCCAAGCGTTTGCTTTTAAATTTTGATCACGATATTTTATTGTCAGCTGAAAGAACACCAGCTTGTTTGATGCAGCAAAGATCAAGCTCTTCCCACCGCCATCCTACCGTTCTCTTCCTGTACTGGCATCCTATGCCCTGCTCTTCCTTAATTCTGATTGGCTGGTTAGAAAGGTTTTGACACTGACAAACACAGCTGTACTCTGAAAAGTTGAACTTTTTTCAGCCTTGAGCCCCGCTACAGAAAACAGTCACCACTGAGAGTGTTTTACAGCCGAGGGCACTCAGTGCTTTAAACAATGCACTACATAGAGAATGAATAGAAAATAGTCAACCACAGCAGAAAAAACAAAAAAAAAACAAAAAACGCGTTTGATGGACATGCAGCCTTACAGTGCTGTGAGATGACTGTTGTGAAATGGTGCTATATAAATAAAGTTGAATTGAATTTAACTTCTTACTGGAGTATTTATAACCTATTCTACTCATTTTTGCTGTTTTTCTTGTAGAAAAAGGCTGCTTTTCCACTCAGCTCGAGGACTTTGTAAGGTGCTGGACAATCAACCAAATATAAATAGTAAAGTGAAAACTGCACTGAGTGTGGGGACGTCTTTATTTCTATTTGTTGTTTTTCTTGTAAAATTTGTGACTCCTCATAAATTAGAGTTTATAAATCATAAATTGATTACTTTTTCTTAGAAAACTGCAAGTTTTTCCCTTATATTGCAGCTTTTTATAGGTTTCAGCCAAAGCCATTTTGTTTAAAGACTCATTCCGGTGGATATAAATCCCCTATAAAAACAAATCTACATTGTCTAAAATGTTTTGTCATGCACTTTTTTCTACAAAAAAACCTTTGTCTTACAGTTTCAGGTCAAAATCTTTTCACCCCCCCTCAAACAGTAATTACTAGGCTGATTACTAGGCTGACCAACATCACACAAGACTAACAGTAGCTAGCACTACATTTTTAGAATAGATCCTGTGATAGAAAAGACTTGCCATTTGAAGAACATGCCCAGTAGGATGCACGGTGGCCCAGAATGACTGAAACGGCATCGGTCCTTAAAAGCAGTTTAATGGTAAAACCCATCTTAATTTGGCTCAAGTTTTCAAAGCACTTTGTTAAAAATGCCAAGTAGCCTAAAGGATAACTTCAGTTAGGCCAGAGAGTCCTGATTGGCTCAACACTACCCACGTGCCAGCACCATGAATAGTTACTTCACCAAAAATGTTTCACCTCAACTCACCATTTTGCAGGGGACGGGGCTTAAGTGAAACTTTACAGCAAAAAACAGATATGAGTCATGAGACATTTGAGCAATTTCGCTCTTGATCTATCTTGCAACAAGAAAAAAAAAACAAAAAAATTTTTTTGGGGCAGTGTCACTAAGTTTCAGAGCTCAGTGGACTTCTTGTGCAATGCAGAGTTAAGCCCCTTTTCCACTAGCGCCCAACTTGCCTCGACTCTACTGGGCTTGACACAGTGTGGTTGGTTTTCCATTACAACTGAGTACCACCTCAACTGGGTGGGTTCATTACAGGAAGGCAGCCCGTTATCCCGTTATGTTGTTGACATGCTGACGTTTTCACTGATAAATGACGTAAAGATGCTTAAAATCATAAAACAATCACCATCTTCCCCGTAAGCAGCCATCAGCTCGGAGACCTCCTGGAATACTTTTTCATTTCGGGTCACTCCGCCGCAGCAGGGCCGATGGGGCTGGAAAGTTCATAGTTGTCAAATTTGACCAAATGTAGTTTATTTTTCAAGCACAGGGATCCAAGTGCTGCAACACCGATTGAAGAACTGTGCGCACAGCTGGAAATACTGTTGAAAAATAACCACATTTGGTCAAATTTGACCATTATATGAACTTTTCAGCCTATGAATTTTTCAGCCCCGGTGAAGCATTCTGAAATGAAATACCAGGATGTCTCCGAGCTGATGGCTGCTTACAGGGAAGTTGGTGAGTGTTTTGTGACGGTGTTGATTTGTATGTAGCTATTTATTTTTTTTGATTATCACAGAAATAATAAAAACTCACGGCCGAATTTACAAATAGAAGATTTGAATCTTGTGAAGACGTTGCTCTCATCCACTGATGTTATGCCCTGGCCAATCAGTGGCCTGCAATCTGTTGATGTCACATTTTCAGCTCGACTCAGCACGGTTGGAACCTCACTGAAGTAGGTCACAAAGAAGTACGTGGTACCAGGTACAAATGGAAAAACCCTACAAACCGAGTAGAGTCGAGGCAAGTAGGGCTGAGTAGGTACTAATGGAAAAGGGCCATTATATGGCGCATATTTAAGGCGCATATATTGTATTCATATCCCCCGCATTCACCTAGTAGGAATGACGGTGCATATTCCAGAAGCTTCACGTCTTAAGGACCAAAGAGGACCTGACCCTGTGAGGACCTACGGGAGGTGCGAAGTTGGCCTTGCAGGAGAGGTGAAGCTGGAGAGAATGCCCCAGCAGGAGCCCCAGATGCTAGAGGGTCAGAGGACAATGGAGACGCCAAGAAGCCTCGGGCGCTGGATGTTTACCTAAGACTGTGGGTTGGGGGTGTGTGATTTGATGTGGGGGGTTTTGTGTCAGGTGAGACTATAAGAGCTGTGTTGGATGATTGCTCTGCCTCTTTTCCTGAGATCCTGTTCTTGTTAGAGGATGTGATCTTGCAATAAACCAACCCTGAGAAATAAACTCAGTCTCGTTTGTGAAAGTCATCCTCTACACTGGTGACCTACAACAAACCATGGCCGGTGGCGACGGTTTTTCCGCACCGGACTCTTCAGGGGCCAACCGGGTTAACGCAGCTACCACACTACAGCTGCCCGATTTCTGGCAACATAACCCGCGCTCCTGGTTTACCACTGTGGAGGCGCAGTTCCACCTTCGGGGAATCTCAGCGGACGCAACGAGGTTCTATCATGTCGTCGCGAAGCTGGACAGCCTCACAGTGCAGCGGGTGGAGAGCCTGACCAACCACCCGCCCCAAGACGACAAGTATGGCGCACTGAAAGCCGCCCTCATTCGAGCCTTCACTCCCTCGCTGGGAGAGCGAGCAGAGAAGCTCCTGGCGCTGACAGAAGGGGAAGCAGACAGGCCGGCAGATCTGATGGCGAAGATGATGAGCCTGAGAGGCGAAGATGACGACAGCTTTATCTTCGCCCACCTCTTTCTCAGAACGCTACCGCCAGCAGTGAGAGTCACCCTGGCCAGCTCACAGCTACTCAACAACCGTGACGACCACGAGCTGGGCCAGGAGGCGCAGTGGCTCGTCGACGCCCATAGACGGCACGCAGCCACGACGGCAGCAGCAGAGCTGAACGCACCCCCGCGAGACGAGGGGAGACCAGAGGCTGCAGCACCGGACCCACTGACGTCAGCAGCGGCAGAGGCCAGGAGAAGCGGAGCTGATAACACCCTCTGTTTCTACCATCGACGCTTCGCTGAGAGAACGCGCAGATGCGTCCCACCGTGTCGATACAAGCGCCAGGGAAACGCCAAGACCGAGAGCCGGTAGCAGCTGCGACTCTCGGCGCGAAGAACAAGCTGCTTTTCGTGACAGACGCAAATTCAGGGAAAGAATTCCTGGTGGACATAGGCTCCCAGCTAAGTTTTGTCAAGCCTTCCTACGCGGACATGCTGACGCCTGCCAGCGGACCCCTGGTGTTAGCGGCGAACGGCTCCACGATCAAAACCTATGGGGAGAAGACGCTCCTCCTATCCCTCCACGCCCGCACCTTCGAGTGGACCTTCGTTGTAGCCGCAGTTAGCAACAACATGCTAGGTGCTGACTTTTTATGCTCAAACAGTTTATTAGTTGATCTTACTAATAGACGTATTGTAAATGCACTGTCTTTCCACTCTATCTCCTGCACAGCTCGGGCGGCCCTGCCTTCTGCACATCCCAATGTCACAGCTGCGGGTGGTAAGTTTCATGCACTACTCAATCAGTTTCCAGCACTCACGGTCCCAACATTTTCAGCGTCAGTTGCCAAACACGGGGTCGAGCATTTCATAACTACCTCTGGCCCCCGTTTTTGCAAAAGCTCGGCGCTTGGACCCAGCTAAACTGACCATCGCGCGCGAGGAATTCGCCAACTTGGAAAAACTGGGCATTGTTAGACGCTCAAACAGCCCTTGGTTGTCACCCCTGCATATGGTCCCCAAGGCTGACGGCTCATGGCGCCCTTGCGGTGATTTCCGCAGATTAAATAATGCTTCAGCACACGACCGCTACCCGATTCTGCACATCCAGGATTTTTCGGCACATTTGGCGGGGGCGTGCATCTTTTCCAAGATAGATTTGGTGCGCGGTTATCACCAAGTCCCAGTCCGCGCACAAGACATACCCAAAACGGCAGTTATAACCCCTTTCGGGCTTTTCGAGTTTTTGTGCATGCCTTTCGGCCTCAAAGGCGCCGCACAGACGTTCCAACGCATGATGGATGCAGTATTGCGCGGCCTCCCTTTCGTGTTCGCCTATTTGGATGATATTTTGGTAGCCAGTGCATCCGAAGTCGAACACGAACGCCACCTCACAGCCGTTTTTCAGAGGCTGACAGAACACGGGCTGATAATTAACCCAGTGAAATGCCAATTCGGGGTAGCGCAAATCGATTTTTTGGGGCACCGCGTGTCTCCAGAAGGCGCGGTCCCGCTGCCTGATAAAGTGTGCGCGATAACGGATTTCCCCCAACAGCAGACAGTTAAAGCACTGCAAGAATTTTTGGGGATGGTCAATTTTTATAACCGCTTCCTCCCCAACGCAGCACAGCTCATGCACCCATTGTACGCGGCACTAAAGAAGAAAAAACCTGCAACTAAGGTCGAGTGGTCCCCGGACCGGGAGGGCGCTTTCTCCCAGGTCAAATCGGCCCTCGCGAACGCTGCGTTATTGGCACACCCGGTGCCAGCAGCTCGCATGGCGCTAACCACGGACGCTTCCGACGTGGCAGTGGGGGCGGTTGTCGAGCAACTGGTAGCAGGGAGCTGGCAACCACTTGCGTTTTTCAGCAAAACATTGCGCGATAACGAGCGTAAATACAGCGCATTTGATAGGGAGCTTTTAGCCCTGCATATGGCCATCCGCCACTTCCAGTTCTGGTTGGAAGGGCGCCGTTTCACCGCGTTTGTAGACCACAAACCATTAACATTTGCAATGGCTAAAATTTCAGAGCCTTGGTCGGGCCGACAACAGAGACAGCTGGCCGTGATTTCGGAGTTTACCACCGACATTCAACACATGGCGGGCAAACACAATGTAGTGGCAGATTGTCTCTCGTGCGCAGTTGCAATGCCAGGCCCCCAGGGGGCAGACTCGGCGGCTGTAGACACGGGCCAGGCTTGCGGCGCGGAAGCGCTCACAGCCCCGGTCTGCGTGGGGTTAGATTATGCAGCCATGGCCGCCGAGCAGGTTAATGATTCAATTCAATTCAATTCAATTCAACTTTATTTATATAGCGCCATTTCACAACAACAGTCATCTCATAGCACTATATGATGATGCGGATGTGCGCGCGCTCCAGTCTGGGCCAACAGGGCTAAGGCTGGAGCACAGGGTGCATCAAAGAGGTATGCCCCCTCAGCTGCGTGGCGTCGCCGCGTTTTTGACTTAATACATTCGCTGGCACATCCGGGCGTTCGCGCGTTGATCAAAATGGTGGGAGAGAAATTTGTTTGGCCGGGGCTGCATAAACAGGTCAAAGAATGGGCTGCAGCCTGCGCAGCATGTCAAAGAGCAAAGGTACACAAGCACACGCGAGCCCCTCTAGAACCTTTTCACATCCCAGCCAAACGCTTCGACCACCTGCATATCGACTTGGTGGGACCCCTCCCGCTGTCACAGGGGTTCACACACCTAACTATGGTGGACCGCACTACGTGCTGGCCAGAGGCAGTTCCCCTGGCGTCAACTACAGCAGCAGACGTTGCGCGTGCTTTTTTAACGGCTTGGGTCGCACGCTTTGGAGTCCCGTCAGACATAACGTCTGACAGAGGACCCCAATTTGTTTCCGAGCTCTGGTCATCCATGGCACTCAGCCTGGGGGTGAAAATTCATCGCACAACTGCGTATAACCCCCAGGCCAACGGTTGTGCGAACGCTTTCACCGGTCATTGAAAGCAGCCCTCAGAGCGGCTCTCACGGACACAAATTGGGTTGACAAACTTCCATGGGTTTTATTAGGGTTGCGTTCAGCACCTAAGGAAGATTTGCAAGCCTCTCCGGCCGAGCTAGTCTTCGCCCAACCTCTCCGGTTACCGGGAGAATTCCTTCCTGAGAACCCCGCACCAGATCGCCCCCCCGCTCAGCTGCTGCAGAGCGACGCGGGATCAAACACCCTCCCCGGTCCAGTTCATCACAGTTTCCCACGCGTTTTTGTGCCTAAAGCCTTAAAGAATGCAGAATTCGTCTTTGTTAGATACGACGCACAGAGGTTAGGTTTAAGACCACCTTATGATGGACCGTTCAGAGTGTTAGAAACCGGGGAAAAGCATTTTTTGCTCGATTTGGGAGACAGGAGGGAATTAGTCTGCATTAACAGACTCAAACCCGCTTTTGTGTTAGCTGATGAACAAGTTCAGTTGGCCAGGGCCCCCCGCCGCGGCAGGCCGCCGGGGAGACATTCTGCTAAGCTTTCACAAGGATGTGCTAACGACTCCGATTCACAGATGCATCACAGATGCAAGAAGTGGCTATTGGAAGGTTGAAACCGGCTTACAGCAGATATGGCAGGTGATTGAAGCCCAAGCAGCCGGAAGTGTGATGTGTTGTGCCTTTTTTTGCTGTTCTGTGTTTTATGTTATGATGCTATGCATATTGCGGTGCACTTTGTCCTTATTTAGACGTTTGGGGGGGGGGGGGGTTATATGGCGCATATTTAAGGCGCATATATTGTATTCATATCCCCCGCATTCAGCTAGTAGGAATGACGGTGCATATTCCAGAAGCTTCACATCTTAAGGACCAAAGAGGACCTGACCCTGTGAGGACCTACGGGAGGTGCGAAGTTGGCCTTGCAGGAGAGGTGAAGCTGGAGAGAATGCCCCAGCAGGAGCCCCAGACGCTAGAGGGTCAGAGGACAATAGAGACACCAAGGAGCCTCGGGCGCTGGATGTTTACCTAAGACTGTGGGTTGGGGGTGTGTGATTTGGTGTGGGGGGTTTTGTGTCTGGTGAGACTATAAGAGCTGTGTTGGATGATTGCTCTGCCTCTTTTCCTGAGATCCTGTTCTTGTTAGAGGATGTGATCTTGCAATAAACCAACCCTGAGAAATAAACTCAGTCTCGTTTGTGAAAGTCATCTTCTACAATTACATACTTTTGCGTTCCAGTTCACCCGCATTTCCGATTTCGCTTCCACTTTATTTTCCCATTCCCTGGTATTTTCTCATCAATAAATCAATTTTAACACTTTCACTTATTGTACATACTGGAAATAGTGTGCGGGCGGATTGTTTCTCTTTACCACTGCATGGAATGTAATAGACCAGTGAAACTCATTGAAACATACAGTATGTCCGACTCCCAGTTGTTACCCAACTTCTTTTAATATTACTTTGTGTACGCAGAATCCCTTGGTTATTGACGTTACCATTACTGTTATTGATATGAGCTTAGTTAGCTTCCAGTTGCAAGTGTCATTTATTCTCGTAATAAACTTTGACTCACTCCTAGTAACATTGCATGGACTCAAATGAACGTGAATGAGCTTGTGTAAAGACTTTGCACAATACATGTCCATTACACAAGTCTATTACAGTCCATACAGTGGTATTTGGAATGGCACAGACATAAACATGATAGCTGCTAGCCGCTAAACTAACTGGCTCAGTATGGTTACAGAAATGATCAAAATGTGAACAACGAACTTTATTAAAAAAAAACAAAACAAAAAAAAAACGATCTTCCCGGACACTATTTCCAGTATGTACAATGATAAGTCAAAGTGATGAAACTGATTTAATGACAAGAAAGCAATCTACGTTACTACCCTCACCTATGGTCATGAGCTTTGGGTAATGACCGAAACAATGAGATCACAGATACAAGCGGCTGAAATGAGCTTTCTTTGAAGGATGGCTGGACTCGCCCTTAGAGATAAGGTGAGGAACTCAGTCATCTGAGAGGCTCAAAGTAGAACCGCTGCTCCTCCACACTGAAAGGAGCCAGTTGAGGTGGTTTGGGCATCTGATCAGGATGCCTCCTGGACGCATCCTACTTGAGGTGTTTCGGGCACGTCCCACTGGGAGGAGAACCCAGAGCAGACCCAGGACTCACTGGAGAGACTTTGTCTCCCAGTTGATCTGGGAATGCCTAGGCATCCTCTCTGAAGAGCTGGAGCAGGTGGCTAGGGAGAGGGAAGTCTTGGCTTCTCTGCTTGAACTGCTGCCTCCACAACCTGGACCTCTGGAAAAGTGGTAGAAGATGGATGGATGGACAAGAAAGCACCAGGGAATGGGAAAATATAATGGAAGCGGAACCAGAAATGCATAAGTATGTTACTCTACATTGTGCAAGAGGTCCAGTGCGTAGAGTGGAGTTGGTCGTTTTCTTATCCAATGGGTGTAGTTTTTCAGACACTGCTCCATCACTATCACCCTCAGTGACTTTATAAAATGACATTTACTGATGACAGTGGCTGGGATTTATCTGATGTCTGCTGACAAACTCTGTGCTGAGTCAATGTTCAGAGAGAAAAAGGTTTAAAAGACTTTTGAATTAAAAATGTATTAAACAAAATAAACAAAATGCAAATACTGGCATATGTGGTTCTCACAGATTCAACAGCCCACAGATTGATAATTTGCTGTGATGTGGGACACGTTATTCAACATTAATAGACAAAATGTTGTATTAGACAGAACCACAAAGCAAAACAATGACCTTTACATGCTGACGTTCATTGATGATTTTTGTCATTTTTGATCAATTTGCCAATTATCTTTATTAGCCGTTTTCTCAAGTAATATTTTTCCACAAAATGTCAAAAATGGAGAAAAAAAGGATGAAGTTCAGTTTTATAAAGCCCCTTTCAACTCTGCTCTCCTTTACATTAATCTGTGTACAATGAACTGCTCTCCCTGATCAAATTTAACACTAACTTTCAACAAAGTCCATGAACATACAGTATGTATATAGGGCAGCTGCAACACTTTCAGTATACTCCCATATTCCCATAGTGAGACGCATCACTCAAGCTACTTAGAGAACCAAGGTTATGTGAACAACCTTGAAGTTACTCTCGATTTTGCTCCTGTGCCGTAAGTAATTTTACCCCTTATGGGTGCTCTCACACACTGAGCGAGAAGACCTCATCATTTACCTTCAGTTGTATCTGGCTGCCTCATCTTGCAACCTTTAAAACCTTTTCTAACAGCAGTCAAATACAGAGGACGAGGATATAAGAAAGACAGCTTCAGCTTCAATGTAGGTGCATGTTACTTGAGTGTTTATTCAGCTGTGAGACTTTGCTTTGAACCAAATATTGAAAATCCCCTGTCTGAACTTGTTTTAATCTTCATATCTGGATGAGACAACATTTTACAACAGTTTTTTTATACAGTCTGCTTACTGAACAGCAGACTGTTGCAATGACCTTTTCAACACTAGAAATAGAGTTTTTTTTATATTTAAGAATGTCATCACAAAATATGAGCTTTCATTTAACTGGAAATTCAAGGGATGGTATACACAATGCGTGTGCACCCACACCCACACACACCCTGACATCACTGTGCTGGGGCGTTACTGGGGATTTACTGCCATCTAGTGGACATGCCTAAAAAGACAAGAGAAGCTTGTGGATATCTTCATCATCATAGCAGTCTGTCGTGGGCGACAATAACTGTTTCATTTAAGTCTGATCAGATTCCTCCACACAGCTCTGTCCTTCGCCCTCCGCTGCCAGGAAATCCTGACCTTGTTAACAAAGTAAAGCAAATAACATTGACCAGCTCCTTAAACACAGTCAGTACATACAACTTGAAGGTTTTAACATTCCATCCATCCAGCCATCATAGCAGTCTGTCGTGGGCGACAATGTCTGTTTCATTTAGGTCTGATCAGATTCCTCCACACAGCTCTGCCCTTAGCCTTCCGCTGCCAGGAACTCCTGTCTATATCCAACTTCTTCAAGTTTCTTTTTACAGTGTCTTTAAATCTGAGCTTTGGTCTACCCTGATTGCGTTTGCCCTCGCATAACATCAAAATGTCATATTCACTTGCAACAAACTCTACTACAAGAGGACAAAATATGAAAACAGCAATGTGATAAATAAAACCTCACCATTTAATTTTACTGGTACCAACTGCTTTTTTTATACCATGAATTTCCATCCATCCAGCCATCCATCTTCTACTGCTTTTCCCTGGGTCCGGGTCACAGAGGCAGCAGTTCAAGCAGAGAAGCTCAGACTTCCCTCTCCCTAGCCACCTGCTCCAGCTCTTCAGAGAGGATACCAAGATGTTCCCAGGCCAGCTGGGAGACGAAGTCTCTCCAACGTGTCCAGGGTCTACTCCGGGGTCTCCTGCTAGTGGGACATGCCTGAAACACCTCAAGTGGGAGGCGTCCAGGAGGCGTCCTTGTGAGATGCCCAAACCACCTCAACTGGCTTCTTTCAATGTGAAGGAGCAGCGGTTCTACTCTGAGTCTCTCCCGGATGACTGAATTCCTCATCCTATCTCCAAGAGTTCCTCTGTGGACAGAGGAGAACCTTCCAGAAGGACAACCATCGCTGCAGCAATCCACCAATCAGGCCTGTATGGTAGAGTGGCCAGACAGAAGCCACTCCTAAGTAAATGGCACATGGCAGCCCGCCTGGAGTTTGCCAAAAAGGTACCTGAAAGATTATCAGACCATGAGAAACAAAATTCTCTGGTCTGATGAGACAAAGGTTGAACTCTATGGTGTGAATGCCTGGCGTCATGTTTGAAGGAAACCAGGAACCACTCATCACCAGGCCAATACCATCCCTACAGTGAAGCATGGTGGTGGCAGGATCATGCTGGGGGGGATGTTTTTAAGTGACAGGAACTGGGAGACCAGTCAGGATAGAGGGAAAGATGAATGCAGCAATGTACAGAGGCATGCTGGGTGAAAACGTGCTCTAGAGTGCTCTTGACCTCAGACTGGGGCGACGGTTCGTCTTTCAGCAGGACAATGACCCTAAGCACACAGCCAAGATATCAAAGGAGTGACTTCAGGACAACTCTGAGTGGCCCAGCCAGAGCCCAGACTTGAACCCAGTTGAAATCTCTGGAGAGATCTGAAAATGGCTGTGCACTGAAGCTTCCCATCCAACCTGATGGAGCTTGAGAGGTGCTGCAAAGAGGAATGGGCAAAACTGCCAAAAGATAGGTGTGCCAAGCTTGTGGCATCATATTCAGAAAGACTTGAGGCTGTAATTGCTGCCAAAGGTGCATCAACAAAGTACTGAGCAAAGGTTGTGAATACTTATGTATGTGAGCTTAGTTTTTTATTTTTAATAAATTTGCAAAAATCTCAAAAAAACTTTTTTTTGTCATTATGGGGTATTGGGCGTAGAATTTTGAGGGAAAAAAAATTTAATCTATTTTGGAATAAGGCTGTAACATAACAAAATGTGGAAAAAGTGAAGTGCTGTGAATCCTTTCCGGATGCACTGTAAACTCCACTTGAGGCAGAAGCTCGTCCCAAATCCGGAGAGGACAAGCCACCCTTTTCCGGCTGAGCACCATGGACTCGGACTTTGAGGTGCTGATTCTCATCCCAGCCACTTCACACTAAGGAGCAAACCATCCCAGCAAGACCTGTAGGTCATTGGTCAATGAAGCCAATAGGACGACATCATCTGCCAACAACAGATGAGATCCTGTGGTCACCGAACATGACACCCTCCATTTTTTGGCTGCACCTAGAAATCCCTTCCATAAAAATTAACATGATTGGTGACAAATGGCAGCCCTCACGGAGTCCAATTCTCACTGGAAACGAGTCCGACTGAGTGTTGGCAATACGAACCAAACTCTCACAATGGTTGTATAGAGATCAGATAGCTTGCAGCAACAAGTCTCATTTACCCCATAGTCTGAAGCACCACCCACAAACAACACGAGGGATGCGGTCGAACGCCTTCTCCAAGTCCACAAGACACATGTAGACTGGTCAGGCAAACTCCCACAAACCTTCGAGGATTCTCAAGAAGGTGAAGAGTTGGTCCGATGTGCCACGGCCAGGACGAAAACCCCATTGCTCCCCCTGAATCCGAGGTTCGACCAACGGCTGGACTCTCCTCTCCAGTAGTCTGGCATCGACCTTCCCAGGGAGGCTGAGAAGTGTGATCCTCGAAAGTTGGAACACACCCTCTGGTCCCCCTTCTTAACCACCCTGGTTTTCCATGCCAAAGGTACTGTCCCCAACTTCCACGCAATGTTGCAAAGGCATGTCAGCCATGACAGCCCTACAACATCCACAGCCTTGAGGTACTCAGGGCGAATCTCGTCCGCCCCTGGGGCCCGGCCACCGAAGACTTTTTTAACCACTTCGGGAACCTCAGCCCATGTGATGGGTAAGTCAACCCACTCATCCTCATCCACCGCCTGATGATATCCCCAGTTGAAGTCAGCAGCGCCCCATCTGCACCATACACAGTGTGAACAAGAAGCTGTTTATAGGCTGCCTATAAACATCCTAATATATCCTAATCCTAGGATATACTAGGAAGCCCCTCCCTGAGCCTGGATCTGCTGGAGGTTTTTTCCTGTTAAAATGGAGTTTTTCCTCTCCACCGTCGCCAAGTGCTTGCTCACAGGGGATCACCTGATTGCTGGGCTCTTTCTGCAATTGTGGGGGTTCCCCCTACAGTTCAAAGTGCTATGAGACGACTGTTGCTGTGAAATGGTGCTATATAAATAAAGTTGAATTGAACTGTTTCCCCCTCCTGAGTCGTCAGACAGTTTGCCAGAATTTCTTTGAGGCCGACCGAAAGTCTTGTTCCATGGCCTCACCGAACTCCTCCCACACCCGAATTTTTGCTTCAGCAACCACCCAAGTTGCACTCTGCTTGGCCTGCCGGTACACCTCAGCTGTTTCGGTAATCCCACATGCCAACCATGCTTGATAGGACTCCTTCAGCTTGATGACCCCCCTCACCACTGTTGTCCACCACTTGGTTTGGGGGATGCCACCACGAGATGCACCGACAACCTTGCGGCTGCAGCTCTGGGCAGCTGCTTTGACAATGGAGGTGGAGAACATGGCCCATTCAGACTCAATGTTTCCAGACTCCCTCGGAATGTGGCCAAAGTTCTTCCGGAGGTGGGAGCTGAAGACCTCCCAGACAGGGACTTCAGCCAGACGATCCCAGCACACCCTCACTATACTTTTGGGTTTACCGGGTCTGAATGGCATCCTCTCCTGCCATCGGATCCAACTCACCACCAGGTGATGATCAGTTGACAGTTCTGCACCTCTCTTTATCCGAATATCCAAGACATATGGTCGCAGATCTGATGACACAATAACAAAATCGATCATTGACCTGCGACCTAGGGTGTCCTGGTGCCAGGTGCACATATGGACACCCTTGTGCGAGAACATGGTGTTTGTTATGGACAAACTGTGGTTGGCAAAGAAGTCCAATAACTGAACACCACTTGGATTCAGATCGGGCAGGCCGTTCCTCCCAATCACACCACTCCAGGTTCCACTGTCATCACCTACATGTGCATTCAAGTCCCCCAGTAGGACAATGGTGTCTCCAAGAGGAGTACTCTCCAGCACCCCAGTCAGAGACTCCAAAAAGGGTGGGTACTCTGAACCAACATTTGGTGCATAGGCACAAATGATGGTCAGGACCCGTTTCCCAACTCAAAGGCGCACGGAAACAACCCTTTCGTCCACCGGGGAGAACTCCAATGTCGAGGCAGCAAGGTGTGGGGGATACAATAATATCCACCCCTGCTCGCCGTCTCTTGCCGGGGAAAATATATATGTTTATAAGCTAAACCAGGGGTCTGCAACCTTTACCAACACAAGAGCCATTTTACCCCTCTCTGACTAAAATAGAAGTAGTTGAGGGCCGCAATGGCAATTTGATCTTTAAAATAAGATTATTCTTCTTATAAAGTTTTATATATATGTACAGTGGTGTGACAAAGTGTTTGCCCCCTTCCTGATTTCTCCATTTTTTTGTGTTTTTCACACTTAAATGTTTCAGATCATCAAACAAATTTAAATATTATGTCACACACATGTATGTGTATCATGCCCGAGTACACACACTTTTTTAATTGTACTTGGCCAGCCGTAGCCCACCGGGAGATTTGAACTCACGCCTCCTGCTCCGGAGTCCCGCACTCTACCTGTTTCGCCAATAGGGTCAACCCCCTTGGCAAGCCAAGTGGGCGCTTATATATTGACTCTGCTACACACTCCCCTCTTATTTTTGACATCGTCCCCTGATGTCAACGCTGCATTACAGCTTTGGGAAATGTTACGCTGCCAGTACATCCCGGACGAGCCCCCAAATGTCACACACATGTGTGTGTATCATGCCCGAATACACACACTTTTTTAATTGTACTTGGCCAGCCGTAACCCACGGGGAGATTTGAACTCACGCCTCCTGCTCCGGAGTCCCGCACTCTACCTGTTTCGCCAATAGGGTCAACCCCCTTGGCAAGCCAAGTGGGCGCTTATATATTGACTCTGCTACACACTCCCCTCTTATTTTTGACATCGTCCCCTGATGTCAACGCTGCATTACAGCTTTGGGAAATGTTACGCTGCCAGTACATCCCGGACGAGCCCCCAAATGTCACACACATGTGTGTGTATCATGCCCGAGTACACACACTTTTTTAATTGTACTTGGCCAGCCGTAGCCCACCGGGAGATTTGAACTCACACCTCCCGCTCCGGAGTCCCGCACTCTACCCGTTTCGTCAATAGGGTCAACCCCTTGCAAGCCAAGTGGGCGCTTATATATTGACTCTGCTACACACTCCCCTCTTATTTTTGACATCGTCCCCTGATGTCAACGCTGCATTACAGCTTTGGGAAATGTTACGCTGCCAGTACATCCCGGACGAGCCCCCAAATGTCACACACATGTGTGTGTATCATGCCCGAATACACACACTTTTTTAATTGTACTTGGCCAGCCGTAACCCACGGGGAGATTTGAACTCACGCCTCCTGCTCCGGAGTCCCGCACTCTACCTGTTTCGCCAATAGGGTCAACCCCCTTGGCAAGCCAAGTGGGCGCTTATATATTGACTCTGCTACACACTCCCCTCTTATTTTTGACATCGTCCCCTGATGTCAACGCTGCATTACAGCTTTGGGAAATGTTACGCTGCCAGTACATCCCGGACGAGCCCCCAAATGTCACACACATGTATGTGTATCATGCCCGAGTACACACACTTTTTTAATTGTACTTGGCCAGCCGTAGCCCACCGGGAGATTTGAACTCACGCCTCCCGCTCCGGAGTCCCGCACTCTACCTGTTTCGCCAATAGGGTCAACCCCCTTGGCAAGCCAAGTGGGCGCTTATATATTGACTCTGTTACAATTAGACAAAGATAACACAAGTAAACACAAAATGCAGTTTTTAAATAAAGGTGTTTATTATTAAGGGAAAAAAAATCCAAACCTACATGGCCCTGTGTGAAAAAGTGATTGCCCCCTAAACCTAATAACTGGTTGGGCCACCCTTAGCAGCAACAACTGCAATCAAGTATTTGCAATAACTGGCAATGAGTCTTTTACAGTGCTGTGGAGGAATTTTGGCCCACTCATCTTTGCAGAATTGTTGTAATTCAGCCACATTGGAGGGTTTTCGAGCATGAACCGCCTTTTTAAGGTCATGCCACAGCATCTCAATCAGATTCAGGTCAGGACTTTGACTAGGCCACTCCAGAGTCTTTTTGTGTTTACTTGTGTTATCTTTGTCTAATATTTAAATTTGTTTGATGATCTGAAACATTTAAGTGTGACAAACAAAAAAACGAGAAATCACGAAGGGGGCAAACACTTTTTCACACCACTGTAGCTCTGAATATTATGTGGCATTCATGAATTCATTCTATGACAGTGAAAAAAACTGAAGTATTATACATAGCTTTATTCACGAAATAAAAGTATTTCAAATATATTACAATTTTTTTGTGCTGAAAAATAAAGGTTATATCTGAATATCCGACTTAGTTTTTGTATAGTTCTTAATTATCAGCACATTCATAAATTGTTTAAATCTGAAAAATGTTTTCCATCTACTTTCAACAGTGAATACACAGCTTTAGTTCCTGATATTTTAATAAATTTGAAACTACAGTTTTATTTAGAAGCTACTTTTCATCCTTTTTGTGTTTCCTCAAAATGCTCCTTATTCAGCTCTATTAACCTCTTGCACTCCGTTGTACCGCAGGCGGGCAAGTCTCTGTGTCCCAGAGCGCACGAGGGCGCTCTTGTGCGCCCTCGTGCGCTCTAGGACGCACGATGGAGCTGCGTCCAAGCGCGCACTGAAAATAAAAGCTGCATTTCCGTTCTTCCACTGCAGACACAGCCGCAAACAGATTAGTTCATCTGATTGACCTCTCATTCGACTAATAAGAGCCTTGAATTGGGTTTCTGAAACCTTGAAGAACCAATGACTGAAAACCTAGCAAGAAGGACCCGCCTACTAAAGCTGTGAATGAAGCGAGCCAATTGAAGCAGAGAAGTTCGCAAGCTGTTTTTTGTAAGGCTGGGTGAAGACAGACTGCTGCAGCAGATAAAAAAAAAAGGACCCACAGGAAGAACCGTCACAGACCCAGCAGCACGGAGACCACCCACAAGTGCTACCTGTGTGACAGGGACAGCCATTCGAGCATTGGCCTCTTCAGTCACAGGCGGTGCTTTTTTTTTTTTTTTCTATTCGAGCAGAATAGACGTTTAGGATTCTCTTCCATGGTCATCATAGACCGACGGAGGCCGATGACGAAGGTCGTAAATCATTCGCCAAAACCGCAATCATGGAATTATGTTTTGACCGGGTCGCGAGACCAGAACCATGAGGGAACCAGCGTCGCGTTTGTCTGACAATGAGGAAGAGAAGTTCGCCAGGACACTGCTGTGAAGAGGTAAGGTGTTATAAGCTAAATTATTCTTTATCCCTGAAAATTGTAATCAAAAATGACTTTTGACCGATCGGTAAATTACAACTGTGCGGCGCATGAAGTCCGAAGTTCGTGCGCTGCAGTACACGGGTCGTGCGCCGTGTCCAGACCGTGAACGCCCCCCCCCCGCTACTCTTCTGTAGCGAGGGGGAGGAGCCACGGTGACTGCGCCGCTGTCACCACATGACTATTCCATCATATAGCGATGGCCGATGTCCGTCCTCTGTAGCGGGGGGGGGGGACTACCCCCCCCACACACACACACAGCCCTGAATGTCACCTTTCATTAGAGCCCAATATGAAGCTTCTATATTGAATCATTCAAAAGTTAGACGTTTTCCCAAACTGTGCCATTTGGCACAATTTGGCACAGTTCCAAAACGCCTGGGAACTACCTGAGGAAAAAGCTGTGTAACATATTCATTTTTTGTGGTATTGTTACAAAATTTTGACCTCAGCTGGATAACACTTGGTTCTACATTTCTGTTGCATTTTCCAGCCCGGATCTGAAGCTGTGTGTTATTTGCAAGCATTTGTATCCAAAAAAAAAAAACCACCCAGGCCAAATTTATTTTCTTCAAGTTCAGTATGTTTAGATGACTGTAACTCAGTGGCAGGAGCACTTAGAGAGATTATGACTGTTTTGCCAAAAAATTCAAAGTGTTTTCTTTTAAATGAGACCAACCCCATGAAGATGCTGCAAAGGGTTGAAGAACAGCTTTCAATTTACTTTGGGCACGTTATTTTTTGGCGTTTTTAGGGAAATTGCCCGGAGTGCAAGGGGTTAATATAATCTGAATCCTTCACCTGTTCTCTGGACTCTCAATTTAATAACTCATGCACTGGTTGGCTGATTACTTTTACATAATCTTTATTTGTTTTCAAATCAAACAAAAAGAATACTAAACAACTTTCTGATCAACTTTAAACAATCATTTGTTGCAAATTAAGCCAATTAGAAATAATTACAGCAGAGTTAAAAAAAACAAAACATTAAAAGTACCTTCTTCTGCTGAGTTAAATGTTATGCCTCTACAATTTAAAAAAAAAAGTGTGGCATTGACAGACAGTCTGCACATACGCTACTCACAAAAAGTTAGGGATATTTGGCTTTTGGGTGAAATTTATGGAAAATGTAAAAAGTTCACGCGACAGAGATATTATATTGTTAAAGTAGGACATTTAAGTAGGAGAATGCAATGGTGATTTCCTCATCTCAAACAATTTATTGAAACAAAAGCCAACAACAGTGGTGGGTATACCGCAACAAAAAATGTCAATGTCTCAGTAACTTGTCATGCGCCCTTGAGTTATCAGTTACAGCTTGACAACGACATCTCATGCTGTTCACAAGTCGACTTATTGTCTGCTGAGGCATGGTATTCCTCTTTTCTTGAAGGGCGGCCCCCAGGTCACTGGGGTTGTGGGGTGCAGGGTTACGAGCCTCTACAAGGTGACTCAGCTGAACCCATAGGTTTTCTATGGGATTCAGGTCTGGAGAAAGTGCAGGCCACTCCATTGGCGGTACCCCCGCCTCCAGCAGCCGTCCTCGAATGATGTGGCCTCGATGAGCTGGAGCATTGTCGTCCATGAAGATGAAATTGGGCCTGTGTTGCTCATGCGGGGCAAAATGACTGGATTAATGATGTTATTCAGGTAGTATCGGCTTGTCACTGTACCATTCACAAGGTGTAGGGCAGTTCTGTATGGACTAGACACACCTGCCCAGATTGTAACAGTGTGACAACAGTGCCTGATGCATAGTGCTTTCCTTGACATCTCCAACATCATTGGCTGCCATCATTTCTGCTCAACCTGAATCGACTTTCATCAGACAACAGCACTGAGGCCCACTGGTCCATTGTCCAGCGTAAATGCTCCCTGGCCCATGCAAGACGATGACACCTGTGCCTGGTGTGGTCAGGGCCCTTGCAGGTCGTCTAGCATGCAGACCACACTGCTGTAAATGGTTTTGAATGGTCTAACGTGACACTTGGGTGCCTCTCACCTCCCTTAAATATGCCTGGAGTTGAATGACATTCATCGTCCAGTTCCTCAGGGCACTGTTCACAATGAAGCGGTCATCAGTGTGGGATGTGGCCAAAGGACGTCCACTTCTATGCCTTTCTGTGACTCTTCCAGTTTCTTTGTATCTCTGTTGCAACCTCCTGATGACACTGTGACACTCCAGGCTCAGTGGCCACTTCCCTCTGAGAACATCCTGTTTGAAGCCTTGCAATGGTGAGGTACTGTTGATCAGTTGTTAGGAGTCATCTTGGTCTCATGATGTCAAAATGTGAACAGCATGATGAAGAGGACTGTTTAAATACCAATTCTAATTGAACCAGAACATTTATTGGTCGATTCATGGATCAAGCACCTGCTGTGAATTTTGCCATTAAGCACCTTGTTAGAGAACATCAAGTTATGCAAAAAGTACTCCAACACTGAACAGATGGACATGTGCATTCAAAAGGTTAGAGAAGGTCAAATTAAGTTCACCTGTAAAGGTTATAGTGCATTTTAGGTGCATCCTGAAATTTCACCCTAAAGTCGAATATCCCTAACTTTTTGTGAGTAGTGTATAATTCATTGTTTGCCCAAAACCCTATTAAAAACATCAAGTAACAAGCTTGCAGTTATCCTGCAGAGAAAAAGTTGAAAACATCCTTAAAAAATACAAGGCTCACCTCTACATCACTGTCAGAGTATCTTCTCTCTTTTCACTCATTTCAACTCCTTTTATGTTTTTCCTTTTTTATTTCCAAATTGTGAGGAAAAACTATCGGCTGTTGGTTGTTGAGTTCAGACAAGTATATCCGGCTGATAGTGCTTCACAATAAAAGCACATATTCTGAAAATTCAATCACTGTAGAGGGCTTTTATTTTTAAATAATTCAGTGGTGAAAATAAATTTACACTTCAAATGCAAATTTACACGTCAGACTTGGGTCATGTCTGGTGAATTCAGCATTTATCTGGAATTTCCCCACTGTGGAACTAATAAAGGCTTATCTTATCTTATACTGTAGCACAGACTACTAATTTTCAGGTTACTGAGCAGGAATTCAAGGATCATTTCTCATTTTTGAGGATAATTTAGTTTAGCTTATTAGTTTGTCAGGGACCATGTACAGAAAAAACACTAAACACAGGGTAAAGAAGCTATGGACCAGATTATAGCACTGTCACTAATTTCCATCTATAACCACTTGCACTCCGTTGTTCCGCGGGCGGGCAAGTCTCTGCGTCCTAGGGCGCACGATAAGGATATTGATGGTGGTGGTGTAGGTGGTGTGGCCTCCAAGCGCCACTGAAAAAAAAAATCTGCAAACACAGCCGCGAACAGATTAGTTCATCTGATTGACCTCTCATTCGACTAATAAGAGCCTTGAATTGGGTTTCTGAAACCTTGAAGAACCAATGAATGAAAACCTAGGAAGGAGGACCCGCCTCCCAATGTTTTGAATGCAGTGAGCCAATTGAAGCAGAGAAGTTCGTGAGCTGTTTTTTTTTTTAAGGCTGGGTGAAGACTGGCTGCTGCAGCGGATCAAAAAAGGACACAGGAAGAGCTCCACAGACCCAGCAGCATGGAGACCATCCACAAATGCAACCTGTGTGACAGGGAGTGCCATTCGTGGATCGGCATGTTCGGCCACAGGCGGTGCTTATTTTGTATTGGTTCCAGCAGAGTAGACGTTATGATTTCTTCCATGGTCATTATAGACCGACGGAGGCTGACGACGGAGGCTGAGTGACACACACGCCTTCGCCAGTCTTTTTTTAATTACTACTGTTATTTGTTTTGAAAAATCGTTCGCCAAAAACCGCAATCATGGAAGCACAAAACCGCAATAATGGAATTATGTTTTGATCGAGTCGCGAGACCAGAACCAGAGCGGACCAGCGTCGCGTTCGTCTGACAATGAGGAAGACAAGTTCGCCAAGACTCTGCTGTGAAGAGGTAAGGTGTTATAAGCTAAATTATTCTCTATCCCTGAAAATTGTAATCCAAAATGACTTTTGACCGATCAGTAAATTACAGCTGTGCGGTTCACGAAGTCTGAAGTTCGTGCGCCGCGGTACAAGGGGTTGCTCGCAGTGTACAGGCTGTGAACGCCCCCCCACCCCCGCTATTCTTCTGCAGCGAGGGGGGGGGGGCGCGGTGACTGCACTGCTGTCCTACATCACCACATAAGGCTAATCCGTTGTGTAGCGATGGCTAAAGTCCATCCTCTGTAGCGAGCGGTGGGGGGGGACAACCCCCCCCCCACACACACACAGCAGCGAGGGGGGGGGAGCCGCTGTGACAGCGTTGCTGTGGAAACATGCAACGAGTGTAATCTGTCATGTAGGGAGGGCCGAACTCTGTCCTTGATAGCGGGGGGGGGGGGACGACCCCCCCCCCCCCCACACACACACACACAGCCCTGAGTGTAACCTTTCCTTTGAGCCTAAAATGAAGCTTCTACATTGAATCATTCAAAAGTTACAGACGTTTTTCCAAACTGTGCCATTTGGCACAATTTGGCACAGTTCCAAAACGCCTGGGAACAGCCTGAGAACAAAGCTGTGTAAAATATTCATTTTTTGTGGTATTGTTACCAAATTTGGATCTCAGCTGGATAACACTTGGTTCTACATTTCTGTTGCATTTTCCAGCCGGATCGGACAGCTGTGTGTTATTTACAAGCATTTGTATCCAAAAAAACACTGTGTCCAAATTTTTTTTCTTCAAGTTCAGTATGTTTAGATGACTGTAACTCAGTGGCCGGAGCACGTAGAGAGATTATGTTTTTTTTGCCAAAAAATTCAAAGTGTTTTCTTTTAAATGAGACCAACCCCACGAAGATGCTGCAAAGGGTTGAAGAACAGCTTTCGATTTACTTTGGGCACGTTATTTTTTGGCATTTTTAGGAAAATTGCCCGGAGTGCAAGTGGTTAAGGCACTGATTTTAGATAATCACATTTAAGACTTTTTATGGACCTGTAGACACTAATGTGGAGGCTGTTTTTTTCTAGTTGTTTGTGTTCTTGTGGAGTAATTCTCACCACAACAACCATACATGAATATAAATGAATCTGCCCACAAAGAATTAAACTCTCTACTTTCCTCAGTAATTTTACTTTTTCTGGATTTGTCCATGTCTTACCGAGGGTGGGGGAGGATAAGCAGGGAGCTGTTGGGCTCTCTGTTCCCTCCATATGCACAGTGAGGCTCAGCAACTCTGTGCATACGAGCTGCTGTCGGATGTGATGCATACAGTTGACAACATAATAAATAATTTAAAATATATTTTATGTTCATAAAAGTATGCATTTCAGTTGAAAAATGTATCAAAAAAACAATATTTTGAAAAATGAAATAATTAAAATAACCTGCACTGATTTCCATGTGCTTTGACATGTGACTGCAGGGAGCCACAACATGGGGGCTGAAGAGCCACGGGTTGCTAACCCCCGACCCAGACCTACTGAAAGCTGAAATGACACATCCTCGTAGAACAGAAAAGGACAACAGACATTCCACTGTGGCACTGGCTCATTTTGTCTTTGCTAGAATGAGCTAAAAATTTAACTAATTTTGAAGTGTGACTGATAATCATAATGCTGACAACTTTTAGAATTATTTTCCTTATCTTGCACTAGGGTAAACACAAATGTTTCAGCTGTTAAGAAGCTCTGCAAAACTTTGAAGAACATGTAAAATGGATTTTGATCAGGAGAATGTTGTTGCTGCTATAGCTTCAAAACTGCAGCACTCCTCTAATAAGAAAATCCTACTCCAATCATCTCTAAATGGAACTAGAAAACACTCAGCAAACCTCCAACAAATGAACTATTTTTCTCCCTTGTATTTTAATTCCTCCTAACAGACTCTTAGCTGTCAGCAGATAGTGCCCTCTGCTGGTGGTGACCATCAATATTGTGTTCATTTGCCCCTTGAAATCTTTTCAAATAAAGATGCTGGGGGTTGACAGTGATTTAAAAGGACCCCAAAATCAATCTGTCTGTGGGCCATTACCAGCTTCTCCTTGTTTCATTTAAAAAAAAAGTTAATATATATTTGGGCTGTACTGTTAACACACAAACACAAAACTAGAGGGCACTCAGAAAGTGCATACCTCCATCAAGGCCCTGTCTGTCAGATCATACAAACAGCTACTGGACAGATTTTGATGAAATTTTCACCAGAAAACGGTGGACTAATCGTTCACTTTCTTCCACACTTCCAGATAGGGCCTTGGCACATAAGGCAAACGTAGGGCAAATTCAATACATTTAGCAGTGCATGTACAACAGGTTGTTCAACACATTCTTTGACAAATTAAGCCAGTTAGAAAATGTTTATCACTTCAAGCAAAGAGGTCGAACGCGTGGCCGGTAACAGCAAAAAAGCAAATGGCTCTGTTGATTCTGTTTGCAGGATTATGCAAAAAAATACTGACTAGATTTTAATGAAAATGTTATCATAAGCGGCCCATAGGTGAAGGGTGAACCCATTACATTTGGGGGCAGATATGTATTCTCTAACACTTTTTCAGTTTTTATATTAACTTTATGCAATAGGGCTTTATATTTAGGGATTCATATTATTACTTCTGCTAAGGAGGTAATGTAATCGGGGTTGTTTGTTTGCCTGTCTGTCTGTTAGCAGGATTACGCAAAAACTATGGATGGATTTTGATGAAATTTTCACCAGAGGTAGCCCCTGGGCCAAGGATGAACCCATTAAATTTTGGTGATGATCTGAGTCTCCATACCTCCACCAAGGGCCCTCAAGCAGCCTTGGTGGAGGTACATGCTCTCTGAGTGCTTTTCTAGTTGCTAATATATTGAAAATAATAGAATATTAAACCTAAATACCCAGGCACAGACAATTTGTGACCCGTGCTGGGAAAATGAGTCACTTTGAGGAAATTATCAAAACTGAGGTCACGTTTTTTCCACATTCTGTATTGAAAGACCTTCAAAATGATATTTAATTTGTAGGAAATGCACAAAAACGGACCTGGAAAAAGCCAATTTGTTTATATTTTGGCTAGGTTTAAAACTTGCGTTCTATCGGTCGGGAGTTACACCTTCTGCTAAAACATATGTATTTTTAGAAAGTAAAATTTCTAAGCTTTACAATGATACCAGGCACTCACGGGGGTTTTCCCAGGACCTGCTGCTAGCAAACAAAGAAAGAGTCATGATTTGTGACTTCTCCTGCCTGTAGCTCGTAATGACAAGCGCATTCCGACTCATTTTGCCAGCACGGGTCACATTTATGATGCTCTGTCAACTGACATTTTAATCAGTGGACAATCTGCCTTGGTGGAGGTATGCACTCTCTCGGTACCCTCTAGGTATATTTTTGGTATTGCTTATGTACTACAATGAGTCAATTTTCAAATTAAAGCAGTCACGTAAGAGGTTAATTTTAAAAGGCAGTAATCTTGTAAAGAAAGACCACTGTGTTTGAATGACACTTGTGCGTCCAACTTACCGATAAGGCTTGTCGGAGTTATGAATACGTCGGTGGTTCCTCACCCCAACGTATGTAGAGCTGGTGTAGTTGCACACGTCACACTTGTACATCTTCTGAAGACTACATTCTGTTGGTGAGCATAAACCCAATTTTATTATTTACATATAATTTTCTGAGTTTCACACAACTAAGGCAAGAATTTTTTTTTTTAACCTTCGTCTGCTTCCCGCTCACTCTCCTCCAGCGTGACCACAGTTTCAGCGACTGGTGTAAGCGCTGCCACCTCACTGCTGAGGCTGTGGTGCTCCCTTTCATGACTTCTTAACTGGCTCTGGAGAAAAAAGCAAGAACATCGTAAGATTTCTAAACAAAAATAACAACCAAAAAAACATGCTGCATACATTCAAAAACAGCTACAGTGATTTAGTTTCTCACACCACTGAAAGTGCAGCTTCTCGATTAGACAGACTCTCAACCTAGCTCCCACACACGCTGTATAATGTGTATTTAACTGTTTACATATGTATATTTATTTGCTTTATTATATGTATATTTATTTGCTTTTTTATTTATTTGGCTGCAGTGTACAGTCAAAACATGTTAAGAAGGTATAAGACATCTTTCTATTCTATTTTTGTCTTTAATAAGAACAAAAGATAAATATTTATTTGCTGCTTTGGCTAACCAATTCTTATCTTATTATCTTATTTACTATTGCTCTGAGTGCTGCTATCCCTTTGCTGATGCAATCCTGTAATTTCCCCATTGTGAGACTAATAAAGGCTTATCTTATTTTACAATATGATGGATGGACTTAATAATTTCTGTTCCAGAGAGGTACCGGAGTCCCATGATCGAGGAATCAATAGTTTTATCCTTTGCCTGCCTGATCAAACTACAGCAAACTATCACTACTGCTCAAGAGTTTCCAACTTCCATCTCTCCTTCACAAGAGCTAATATTTCACAGTTCATTTGTGTAAATACGCCTTTGTTGTTACTATTTGCAATCACAAACACTTGTGAACATGGACACAGTGGGTTTGTTTCATCTTCCCTTTACATACATTTTTCTCTCCAGTTAACCTCTCATTTTGTTTATTATCAGTAAAGGTAACTAAAATGTAAAGCTATTAAATTTTCTTCCTTACTGGCACTCACAATAACCAAGGATACTACTGTCTCATTAAAATTTAAAATGTATTCATAGTTTTAACGTTTTTTTTTAACTTCTGAAAATTCATTCCTCATTTATTACACAGGGTTACAAAAATATTTTTTTTGTAAGTTGCCTGTGTTTTTTCAACTGATTTAAGACAATTTTGCACTGAATCCGAAAATGGCATTTGTTTCTCCTGATCAGGTGCTAAGTAAAAACCTGTACTTACTAAGTACTGTGCATGTACTTGCCTTTATATAAAGTAAGCACATGTAAACTGAATGTTATGTCATCATTGTTCAAAATTCAGAGAATTTCAAGCCATAAAAAAGAATTTTGCATCATATAAAGCAAAAACACCTGTACATGTAAACAAAAACTTATAAAACAACATGTGGCCATAATTCAAAAAGTTTGACCTGATTGTGCACAACCAATGTGATTTTTGGATTCAGCACATCAAAACTGTCCTAAATCAGCTAAAAAAACTTAGACAATAAATTTGGTGTTGACCAGTGTTATTAAATGTAATATCACCCTCAGTATTTTCATACTGGAAGAAAAGCTCTTAATGCCAGAAAAAAAAAAGTATTCTTGTGTCTGGAGCTTGTGAAATTTTTACAAAGTTAACAACACCTGCGATGGACTGGCGATCTGTCCAGGGTGTACCCTGCCTCTCGCCCTAAGATGCTGGGATAGGCTCCAGCCCCCCCACGACCCGAAAAAGGATTAAGTGGAAGAAGATGAACGAATGAAAGTTAACAACACATTGAAGCTTTTCTCTTACAGTGCATCCAGAAAGTATTCACAGCGCTTCACTTTTTCCACATTTTGTGATGTTACAGCCTTATTCCAAAAGGGATTAAATTCATTTTTTCCCTCAGAATTCTACACGCAACACCCCATAATGACAATGTGAAAAAAGTTTTTTTTTTTTAATTTTTACAAATTTATTAAAAATAAAAAATCACAAGTACATAAGTATTCACAACCTTTGCTCAATACTTTGTTGATGCACCTTTGGCAGCAATTACTGCCTCAAATTTTTTTTTTTGTTTTTTTTTTTAATATGATGCCACAAGCTTGGCACACCTATCTTTTGGCAGTTTCGCCCATTCCTCTTTGCAGCATCTCTCAAGCACCATCAGGTTGGATGGGAAGCATCGGTGCACAGTAGGGATGGGCATTCGGTGAAATTTTCTTCACCGATCGTCGGGAGAATTAATGATTAATAATCGGTTAATCATTAACATTTTTAGGTACTAACAAGGCAGGTAGACTACATTAGAACATCAGGAATCAGCACGGAGAGCCCTCTCTCTGTTCTCGTGTTGGCTCGGCTCGGGAATCTCGCAAGCTGATTGGCCGAGACGTTTCACCCCGCAAGCTGATTGGCCGAGACGTTTTACCCAGCTTCTGTCCCTGCCGAGCGGCCACCCAACAAACAAAGACCGCATTCATTGCTCTATCGCTCGTGTTACTTAGTCTAGCCGCGCAGAACTTTTTGCTGTTCTCTTGTGCCATTTTGTGCGAAATAGTCTTCCCGTCGAGCCACTACGCCGCCTCCTGCAGCTTCCCTCGACGTGTGTACACCGAATCTTCATGACCTTCTCAATAAAGTTTCTGAAAAAAAAAAAAAGAATCTTCACGACCGCCATTACTCAGCGCGCAACCACTGTTGGCGGTTTCTTTGCATAATAAGGGTGTTCCATGGACCCTGTCGATGAGGTATATTTGAATGCTGCATTGCAGTGATTGCAGTACACCTGGTCATTTTTTAAATTGAAATGGTCCCACACAACACTTCGCCGTAACCGCTTCATGATTTGGCGATTGCCCTACGGAAGCCCGCATGTATCAACTGAGCACGCCAGGGTACGGCGATGGTGTAATGTTGCCCCCTGGTGCCCAAATTTTGCCATTGCATTGTTTGAGGACGGCCGTGCACTAGGCCTAATAACGTCGGATTGTTCAAAAAAAAAAAACGGTTTGTCGACGAAAATGAACTTCCTCGGTGAAATTCTTAATGATCAATTATCGGTTAATCGGTAAATTATGCCCATCCCTACTGCACAGCCATTTTCAGATCTCTCCAAAGATGTTCAATTGGATTCAAGTCTGGGCTCTGGCTGAGCCACTCAAGGACATTCAGAGTTGTCCTGAAGTCACTCCTTTGACATCTTGGCTGTGTGCTTAGGGTCACTGTCCTGCTGAAAGATGAACCGTCGCCCCAGTCTGAGGTCAAGAGTGCTCTGGAGCAGGTTTTCATCTAGGATGTCTCTGTACATTGCTGCATTCATCTTTCCTTCTATCCTGACTAGTCTCCCAGTTCCTGCCGCTCAAAAACATCCCCACAGCATGATGCTGCTACCAACATTGGCGTGGTTATGAACAGTGCCTGGGTTCCTCCAAACATGACGCCTGGCATTCACGCCAAAGAGTTCAATCTCTGTCTCATCAGACCAGAGATTTTTGTTTCTCATGGTCTCAAAGTCCTTCAGGTGCCTTTTGGCAAACTCCAGGTGGGCTCCCATGTACCTTTTACTAAGGAATGGGTTCCGTCTGGCCACTCTACCATACAGGCCTGATTGGTGGATTGCTGCAGAGATGGTTGTCCTTCTGGAAGGTTCTCCTCCCTTCACAGAGCAACACTGGAGCTCTGACAGAGCGACCATCGGGCTCTTGGTCACCTCCTTGATTAAGGCCCTTCTTCCCTGATCGCTCAGTTTAGACGGCCGGCCAGCTCTAGGAAGAGTCCTGGTGGTTCTGAGCTTCTTCCATTTATGGATGATGGTGTGACCACTGTGCTCATTGGAACGTTCAAAGTAGCAGAAATTTTTCTGTACCCTTCCCTAGATGTGTGCCTCGAGACAATCCTGTCTCAGAGGTCTGCAGACAATTCCCTGAACTTCATGCTTTGGTTGTGCTCCAACATGCACGGTCTACTGTGGGACCTTAAATAGACAGGTGTGTGCCTTTCCAAATCATGCCCAATCAACTGAATTTCCCACAAGTGGACTCCAATTAAGCTGCAGAAACATCTCAAGGGTGATCAGTGGAAACAGGATGCACCTGAGCTCAATTTTGAGCTTCATGGCAAAGGCTGTGAATACTTATGTACATGTGATTTCTTAGTTTTTTATCTTTAATAAATTTGCGAAAATCTCAAAAAAGCTTTTTTTCACATTGTTATTATGGGGTATTGTGTGTAGAATTTTGAGGAAAAAAAATAATTTAATCCATTTTGGAATAAGGCTGTAACATAAGAAAATGTGGAAAAAGTGAAGCGCTGTGAATACTTTCTGGATGCACTGTAAGTCTACAATTGCGCCTGAAGTATTAATGAGACAGAGCTGTACTGTAAATAATATATAACCAGAAATAAAGCAATGTGTCTGAGTGGACATTTTAGATGGAAAATTACATTTCTGTTCACAATATTTACATATGAGCAGTATATTACAACCAATTAAGTCATAGTTTGTAATCACAAAGCACATTGTGTTATTAATATCAATATCTGACACTTTGGTAACACAAATAACACACTTTCTCTCACAGGGGGATCGCTCACAGGGGATCGCCTGATTGCTGGGGTCTTTCTGCAACTGTGGGGGTCCTCCCTACAGTTGATAGTGCTATGAGATGACTGTTGTTGTGAAATGGCGCTATATAAATAAAGTTGAATTGAATTGAATTGAACTTTGTGAGTTGCACAAAGTGCAACAATTTAAAATTGCAATAAATGCAAGTTTATTGCACTTGCATTCAAGTGCAATAAACTGAAATAAATGAAATTAATAAAACAAAAAGAACAACCCGATCATATGTTTATAAGAAATTTTGAAAGCATGTACTAATTTAAGTTCCTGTGGAATTTCCCGGAATAAACTCAATTTACTGATCCATTATTGTGGCAGCTGGACAAACCCCAATTCCAATGCAGTTGGGACATTGCGTAAAATGTAAATAACAGAACACAGTGTTTTGCAAATCCTTTTAAACCTATATTCATTTGAATACACTACAAAAATATTTAATGTTCACACTAATAAACTGTTGTTTTTTGCAAATATTCACTCATCTTGAAACTGATGCCTGCAACACATTCCAAAAAAGCTGGGACAAGGGCAAGAAAAGACTGGGAAAGTTGATGAATGCTCAAAAAAAAAAAAAAAAAAACTTTCTGGAGCATTCCACAGGTGAAGAGGTTAACTGGAAATAGGCGAGTGTCATAACTGGGTGTAAAAGCAGCATCCTTGAAAAGTTCACTCACTCACAGGCAAGAATGGGACGAGGTTCACAACTTTGGTTCACAACCCATGGGCAGAGAATAAGCTGTTGTTCACTTATTGTCCCATCTTCTTCTTTCTCTTTCAGGGTTGCCACAGCATATTATCACCTGATATCGCAATGATCCGTATGTCAGTTTGGCAAGGATTTTTACACCGGATGCGCTTCCTGACACAACCCTGCCAATTTATCCGGGCTTAGGACCAACACAGGGAGTAACCCTGTGACTGGGTAACTTATTGTCCCATAGTTTTAATAAAACAAGGTTTATCAAAGTTACAAAGAGTCTTTGTTTCTACAGTCTTTCTAGGTGGATATAATAAGCCATCTTTCAACACTCAATATGTCATATCTGGAGTCACTATAGTAAAAAGTAAAAATATTCTAATCTTTTTTTTAAACAAGATGTTAAACTAGAAAGATGTACAACACTACTGTTGCTTTGTTCATTCTGAAAATGAAGAGTGTCTGGGTTATGTGATGAGGTTGACTGATTATCGACCTTAGCAGTTTACTGGATGGGAGATATGATATTTTTCTGATTATCTACATTATTGAGTGATTTGGCAAAGTAAATTGAGTCGATCATGCTCTAAATTTAAGACTATTCTAAAATGCTAGAGAAAAGCTCAGTCAGCTTCAGAGCACAATTCAAATCATGTTACTAAACAGTGAAATGATCCGATTACTGGATCATGTGACTGCTTTTATTGCTGTCAGACAGTCTGGGCCTCACCATCACGCTTTAAAACAAATTCTGTCACAAAGGTATACACTCAATGCTCGCCTTCAATTTATAAACTTAAAGTTCAAAGGAAAAAGTTAATTTAATGTTCTGACATACATGTGCAACAGTCAAAGTTTCTGTAGTGATCCACGCTGGGTGCCTCTGTTCACTGATTACCATTCCCAGCTGCACCTGCTTTCACACCTACTCTCCCCAATTAGGCACCCTTTATCAGGAGTGGATTCCTGCTCTCCAGCACGGAGACGTCTACGCTCCTTGGGTGAAGTTCTCCTCGCCTCTATTCACCTACTCCAACTACTGGGAGTCACGCCTCCCTTCTTCGCATCATCTTGGCACCTGTCATCTGGGAGCTTTGCCTCCCCAACTAACAGTACGACTGTTCCCACGGCAATCCTCACCTTCATCTCCTGCTTCTCTCCTCCTCTCTCCCCTGTGCACAGGTGGACCTCCCTCCTGGCGGCGGACTTACACCTCCTCCAGGCGGTGGACCGGACCTGCGCACTGTACGCACTCACTCCCTCTTCCCTCAGCTGGGGCTGCACCTGTTCCTCCTCCTTTACCTCGCACAATGCACCTCCGGAGCGGGGCTCCGGCACCCTGGAGAGGACTGTATGATTCTTCGGCGCTTCAACGACTCCTGTGCCCAGTAAGATTATCTACTATTCAGCTCATTCGAGTCTCTGTGGTTGAACTGCCATTAAGTCCCCTTCTCTTCTCCTCCCACAGGGTTGCCAGTTCTCTCCCGCTCTGCATACACACCCACTCACTCATACACGCATTCACTGTATTAATAAAAGATCATTGTGAGTTATAATCGAGTCTGTGTCTGCTTCTGGGTTTTACTACAAACATGTCAGTTTCAGCTGTTGAAATAATTAAAAATGGGCGTGTGATGTCACCCAATGGAAAAACCGCAAGGAACTGTGGGAAAAGTGTTCTGCCTGTGTGTTTAGTAGTGAGCAACGGACGCAGTTAAGCTGGAATTTTTGAGAGGGCTGCTTCAGTCAGTTATTTATTTTGTATTTATTTATTTGGATAAAAATGACACTGAATATGGTATACAAACATAGGAAATGTAAATATACATATAAAATGTGATACAAAATCCAGGATGACACATGAAAGTGAAAACACTTACAGTATTTCCAATGTGGTCCTTTCAATCATATTATTCATCCGAATACCACGCAACGTTAGAATGGGGAAGTTTTGCTGCGTTATCAAATGCAACAACTGCTCTCGCGATTGGCGGGGGAAAAGATTGATAATGGCGTATGCTTTTTTTTTTTTTTTTTTTTAACTTCTCCACTTGGAAGAAAAGCGGAGAGAATTGGGTCTCCAAGATAAAGATGCGTCAGATGGAATGGATCGTAGCGGTCAGAAGGAAAGGCATCAGCTTGGAAAATATTCCTGCACACATGGTCGTGTGTTCACGGCATTTTCACGAAGGTAAGTTGTGATTTAGAAAATAATAAAGATGACACACATATCACACAGTCCACCTGGTCAACTGCTGGATCCCAAAAAATATCTCAGAAAAATAAAAGACGATCCACACACCGAAAAGCTCCCATTAATTATTTATCAGTAATGTTTCGAGCCCCCTGCCCTTCCTCAGACCGGTTGGACTAAACAGTGAACGGGTGCAAACAGACCAAAAGGGACCCCAATCCCCTAGAAAACATCCAAATAATAAATTAAATCATTTTTATAGGACACCAAAAGCCCACCAAATGACCCAAAAATCAATGAAATCATTTTTATTTTAATATTTAACAACAAATGGCCATTGTTGTAGTAACTAACGTTACACAAAATGCCCAAATAGCACATTAAATAAATATCTAATGGGACCAAGTGACATCAAGTCAACTAACGGGACACGTTTACAAATACTCCAGACCTATTGTAATATATTCCTTGAAATTTGATTTAAAAATTTTGGCATTTTGCATTCCGTTCGTTATTTGCTCCAAATACTAACCGGACATTTAAAAAGTCATCATTACATCTCGGATATGATGTTTAAAAAAAAAATAAAAAAATATGCACACCGAGCAATCAAAGATGATTGAAGCTGCACCACCAGCTGTTGCCGAGCAGAGCTCACAGGTACATAAAGTAATGCTGCATAAAACTATCTGCCGTTCTATCATGCTAAACTATCACAAAAAAACAAAACAAAAACTAGACACAAACCAATACACGCAGCAGTGCTGGGGTACCCCTTCTGTGCGCATTGGAAGGGCGCACGTTGCCTTCATTACGCATGGATTTAATATCAGCTGGGGACTGAAGTCCATAGAATATCTGGTATCGTTAAATTAAGCAGATTCTCCTCTTCCAGGCAACTATAAAAACATCACTGTCCTGATTTACTATGTTTTTATTGTGGTTGTTTATTTTTTTCAGTGCGCCAATGCGAGCGCCATGTTTAAGCATATTACTTGATTAGTATTTCATGTCCAGTTGTGTAATAATCAGTCCCTCCAGGATTTCGTGGGATATTTTTATGATTGTTGCAGGCCAAAAAGCCTGAATTCGTGGGAGCTTTTTTAAAAAGTTGCGATAAAAGTTGTGATGTTTTTAGAGTGTTTTTTGCACTAAAAGTTGCAGAAGAATTCCAAATTTTAAAGCAGATGATTTTTTCCAGTTTATGGCAGTGATATTCTATGTAACAATACAAGAAAAGCACAGGATTGTCAAAAATTTCCTATTACAGTGATTTGTAACTTAAGCAGAAACTTCTGCTATACAGAAAAACTCTTGTGCAACAGGAAATACAAACATTAACACAATATCCATTACAACAGCTAAACTGCATTGAACGCATGTTAAAGAGCATAGATTTGGAAAGTATTGGCAGCACCTTCATTTGAAAACTCCCTACGGTTCCCAACCACTCGGTACCGAGCGGAGAGGAAAAAATAAATAATTTATTCTGTTGCACTGTATTGGCTATTGGAGTCTGTGTTTTTCTGAAAAAAAAAAAAAAAATACAGAGAATATTCTCTCTCTTTCCATGCCTCCCTGTCTGTCTGCTGCATGTCGGTCTTCACACACACACACACACACACACACACACACACACACACACACACACACACACACACACACACCTCTTTCATTTACAGCATGACCGGGGGGGGGGGGGGGGGGTTGTTGTCCGTCCACACCGGAGATTCACAGTTTTAACGCTCATTGACCAGCTGTAGTAATGATTTTACCTCTAAAGATGTATAAATGTTCAAACACTGGCTGTAGTGTAGTGTACTCTCCTTACGTGCGCTCCCGTGACAGGGTGCTTTTGGACAGGTTCATGTTTTTCAACACAAATCCAGCACTTTGTACACGCGGTCAGGACGGAGATGTGGCAAGGCGTCCACGGGCAGGCTGGGGGAGATGGAGGAAGGGACAGTGTTGAAAACCTCGCGGGTGAGCGGCTTTTTTTTTTTTTTTTTTAATAAATCACACAGTTTGCTGATGTGTTCCGTTACTCACTGTAAACTATAAACTCACTACTCACTGTAAACATGGAAGTGAACGTGGTACAGCGATGCATTTGATTAGTTAGATTGAGCATTTCAGTACCAGTTAGAGACAAATTTGATTGGTGAAAGTGGCGGAAGTTGACGAAGATTGACCAAAATTGCGGGAACATTGCGGTGATTGAACAAAGTTGCAAGGTTGCGTGAATTGGTGTGATCGCAACATCGCGAAATCCTGGAGAGACTGAATAATGTGTATATACTAATCAAGCATCATATGACTAATTTAAAGTAGAACTGAACCCACCTTTTGGCGCAAAAAGTAGAATAGCAGATTAATTCCTTATTACCTATTGTATTTTTCAACACATAAAAGAAATTTTTAGGCCGTGCGATGGCCAAGCTATAAGCCGATAAACTTTTGCCTCTGGCTGGCAGTGCCAAACAAACCGGAAGTAGTGCAGACGACGCTGCGTGACGTCACGAGTGTGATCCCTAAACAAAACAACAATGGCAGATGATAGCCGTTCCAGCAGTCAAGAAAACCAGAGTTTTCAGAGTGAAGAGGCATTCAGGATCGGTGACGAGACAGAGGAGGATGCAGGAGTGTGGCAGGTGGCAGGCGTGCACAAGGGCGAGCCCGGGAGACAGAGACCTGATGCACCTGTGACAGCAGCTGGCAGACGGCGATGCAGAGGCGAGGTCCGCCGCCAGGGAATACAGTGATCCCTCACTTATCGCGTTTAATGGGGACCAGAACCGACCGCGAAAAGTGAAAAACCGCGAAGTAGCGTCACCCCCCCCCCCCTCCCAAGGGCGTCACAAGCACTATTTTGCACAAAAAGGCACAAGAGAACAGCGAAAAGTGCCACTAAGCAACACGAGCAGGGAGAGAAGCTGGGTAAAACGTCTCGGCCAATCAGCTTGCGAGGTAAAACATCTCGGCCCATCAGCTTGCGAGATTCCCGAGCGGTAAAGAGGTGGGCGGAGAGGAGTGGAGCGGTGGTCAGAGAGGTGGATTTTGAGTTGTGCGGGCTCTCAGTGTTGATACCTGATGTTCTAGAACATTGAGTTGTGCGGGCTCTCCGTGATTGAGTTGTGCGGGCTCTCCGTGTTGATACCTGATGGTCTAGAACATCAGTTATCAACACGGAGAGACCGCAAAACTCAAAATCCACCTCTCTGACCACCGCTCCACTCCTCTCCGCCCACCTCTTCACCACTCGGGAATCTCGCAAGCTGATTGGCCGAGACGTTTTACCTCGCAAGCTGATTGGCCGAGACGTTTTACCCAGCTTCTCTCCCTGCTCGTGTTGCTTAGTGGCACTTTTCGCTGTTCTCTTGTGCCTTTTTGTGCAAAATAGTGCTTGTGACGCCCTTGGGGGGGGGAGGTGACGCTACTTCGTGGTTTTTCACTTTTCGCGGTCGGTTCTGGTCCCCATTAAACGCAATAAGTGAGGGATCACTGTAATATCTATATCTAGAAACGCATCGCTTCCCGGTCGCTTTTCCTCCCCCTTTCTTTTCTTTCGTCGCCATGACAGCTTTCCTTGGCCACTGAACAGATCTTCCCAGGTGTTGGAAGTGTTTTGTAGTCGACTATCACGACAAAATGCACCAAAAACAACCAGTGTCGACGTGCTCGCAATGGTAAACATGGAGGACTGTGTCACACTCGTGACGTCACGCGGAACTCCGGCTGCACTTCCGGTTAATCGGCGGATTTGTCTGATTTTTCAGGGCGGGAAATTCAAAATCGCGATTTTCTCCAAGATTCTGGGATTTGTGGAGGGGGTGCCAATGATAAATTATCTTTATAATTGTATGTACTATCACCCAGTGCCGTTCAATGCCGTTCAGTTCAGTTCTACTTTAAACATAAATCCAACATTTCAGCACTGGGACTTAGAAATGCTTGTAGTTGCAGAGACACATGCTCGTGCAGAAAACTGTGTATAAACAATGACTGCTTACCTTTATGCAAACAGTCGTTCACCCGGAAGATTTGAGGCGGCTGGACCCATCCATTGGTTAACCCTCTACCTGTACACATTGCATAGATGGGTCACGCGCCCCCAGTGGCACAGCGCAACAACTGCACCTGTCAACTTATTGACGTCCCCCGGCTGTACTGAGAATTTGTACTGATCTGTATTGATCTGACAGTTCAGAAGATGGCAGACACGCGCCGGAGGAATCATGGCTGACATGGACTACAGCAAAGAAGAAATCCTCATTATTCTTCTTCCATTTTCCGCTTTGAGCTCACAACACCAATGTGGTTGCTGCCATGATCGGTCATGGTGATGGCGATTCTGACTGAAACTGTATGAAACGGGAAAAATAGCCGCATAATACAAACGAAATTCACGTGGGATAATCATAAGAGTTTGTAGATGTGGTAGAGGGTGTAAATGACCGACCAAACGCGAAACAACAACCACGATGGGTGAAAAACTGAGCTCACCAAGATGGCAGCGCGTGGTGGAATCCGTTGCTTTTTAAGGTAAAGTATAGGTAAAGTGCCAAAATTAAAGTAGCACAATTTCCACTTAATATGAAAGGGACAGAACTGAAATTTATTTGGTTGTGTGAATATTAATTACAGAATAATTGAAAATGAATGGCACATCCAATAGTAGCTACTGTAAAATAAACCGCTTGTTTGTATATTTATTTATTTTTGTCAGATCACTTGTGTGATCCTTTATGAGTTATATTCATAACAGTGTATCTTGCACTTTGGGGAATGGGAGTTGTTCAGTCACCATTATACTTTAGTTTATGTGTAGTTTATAGTCTTTTGTCAAACTCATGCAGTACTATAATAACAGGACACATTACAAATATTTGAGTCCCACTGTAGTGCTTCCTTTTATATTTTAGCAATACAAGTACAAGACACTGCCCACACTTGAAGCCAGGGCAACACGGTGGTGACAGAGCAGTGGCTTAACTTTTATTGATAAAAATTACATATTTTGACTGAGCGACTCCATACTCGGGGATGCACACCCTCAGTTAAAGTACTAGATTCCATTCAAGTGAAGGTATGAACTCATTCTGATTGCTGAGGCCGCAGTAAAAACAAATGATTTTAAACATAACCCAGCCATTGTAAAGTCTACTTTATTGAAGCGCAGCTACATGAAAATTGTGGTTAAATACAACAACAAAGTACTTTTTGTCACATTCCACCACTGGCTTTTAGCAACAAATTTATTTCGCAAATATATTTTAAACTTGCTTTAATTAACCACCACCCATTTCTGTCTTTCATCTAGGCAAGACGAAAACGATCCACCCCAAACTGGACCTTGCGTCACTGTTTACAGAGATGCAGGCTGAAGATCTGCTGAACTGGGACCAGCTTGAGCAGCACATCCAGTTGCTTCTCAGTGAGGCAGCATGGTCGGCGTGTGTGACCCATTCTAATTTTTTTTTTTTTTTTTTTTTTACAGTTTGAATTTTGCACATTCTAAATTATTTAGAATTTGCTACTGACTGTAATAAACAATTTAGTGACTTATGTGTTTGCATCATGATTTTCTATTTTGTCTGTTAAGACACCGGTGGAAAAAGAGTCAACAGTACAAACCATTTATCAGTGACTTTGAAAATAATGGCTCATTTTTAAGAAAAAGTAACCAAAAACAATTATTTTATTTACTGAAGACTGTATTGTTGGATGTGCCAGTGCGGAAGACACTGCACACTTTAGTGATAGTACCAGTATATGGAGGAATTTTTGATCAGATTGATTCCAAGATGGCCGCGCTGCCTGTGTTTCTGGCTGCTGGTCGTCTCCGTTTGTTTGTCCTGTTTTTGATTGTGTTATTGTGTCTGGATTATGTGCAATCAGCCATTGTTTATGATCGCCAAATGCTGCTGGATATTCGATCTTCCATGGTGGGGTTTGGCTGTCATAATCAGGAGGGAAGATTGTTCCATCGGTCTCTGAGTTTGCAACTTCCCATTGGTACCTGGGATCCCCGCTGTGGTTATACCGGCAGAAAGCGATCCAAACCTCAGGGAAGACGTGCAGGTGCCGCGGTGAAATCCAGGCTTGCTCGGCTTCACCCCCTTGCTCGCTCCACCTCATCTTCTACTAATGGTGCAGCTGGCCTCTTTCCTGGATCCTGGCCCTCGGGTGTGCCCGAAGTGAGGCCATCATTTCTCCGGCCTGTTTTTCCAGTTCTACCTTGCCAACCGGCCTTCTCCCTGCTTCGAGCCAGGAAATCCCCTGCGGGTAGCGGGTGCCTACGTCAACTTTCACCGGCCCCCATTCCTGGCAAGACTGCTGCTGTTACAGAGCCCATCCAGCTGGTGTTGCTTAACGCACGTTCCATCTCAAATAAATCATTCTTTTTGAACAATTTATTCATTACTGCAGGGCTGGACTTTTTATTTCTTGTTGAGACTTTACCGCCGTCCAGGAGTTAATGCCTCCTTTTTATCTGAGTTTAGTGATTTTTTAACTTCTATTATTAAATTTGAGTGGATTTTATTACTTGGAGATTTTAATTTGCATATTAATGATCCCAATGACAGTTTTGCAGTGAATTTCTTGGGTACTACTGAATCATTTAATTTTGTTTTGTGTCTATCTGGCCCTACGCATATAAAAGGAAATACCACTTGATCTTGTTTTTACACTCGGTCTTAATGTGAATAATGTTCAGACTAAGGAGCTTCTTGTGTCAGACCATTTTTGTGTTCTTTTTAATTTATCAGTTAAATCAGTCTGTTACACTGGCAAGCGGGTAAAATGCTCTCATGTCATTGACCAGTTTTCAGCTGTGAAATTTTCTGCTGTCTTTGACAGCAGTGTGGTTTTATCCTCTGATGATGACACAGAGCTTGGTCTGCTCTTTTAACTCACACTGTTCAAGCATCTTAGATGTAGTTGCTCCCTTTAAAAACCAGGACTGTCCGTGCTGTTAATTCATCCCCCTGGTTAAATGATGATCTCTGTTGTTTTAGACGTAAATGTTGGAGGGTGGAAAGACTGTGGAAGTCCACTAAACTTGAGGTGCATCGATTGTACCTTAAGGAACTGTTAATTGAATTTAACAATATGATAAAAATGGCAAGAACTTCTTATTTTTCCAATAACATCTCCTCCAATAGTAACAATCCAAAGATCCTCTTCAGTACAATAGACAGTATAGTTAATCCTGTTAGTTCTGCTCCCCCTGTTTATTCAATTAATGACTGTAACAAGTTTCTTTCCTTTTTTGTTGACAAGGTCACTGCTGTTAGGGCTGGTTTTGCTCATCCCTTTCCCCTATTCCTTGATTGTCCTAACAGACAGGCCTTTTTAAGTGATTTTACCCCAATTTCTTTTGAGGATTTGTTAGTGTTGGTGAGTTCCATGAAATCCTCCTCCTGCGTTTTAGATATTTTGCCTTCCTCAATGTTAAAAGAGGTAATTGGCTCAGTGGGTACGTCTTTGGTTAATATCATTAATAGTTCACTTGAATCTGGTTGTGCACCCTCGTATTTTAAACATGCAGTTGTGCAGCCACTTTTAAAAAAAACTAACCTTGATCCATCTGTTTTTAAAAACTTCAAGCCAATTTCTAAGCTTCCTTTTATTTCTAAGCTTTTAGAAAAAGTTGTTGCCAAGCAGCTCACTGACTTTCTGATTGAACACAATATTTTCAACAAATTTCAGTCAGGTTTTCGTCAGAAACACTCGACAGAGACCGCTCTTCTCAGGGTGTCAAATGATATTTTAATGTCATCAGACTCTAGCAAATGCTCTGTTTTAGTGTCATTAGATCTTACTGCAGCATTTGATACTATTGATCATTGTATTTTGTTACAAAGGCTTAGAGATTGGGTAGGTATTTCTGGAAAAGCTCTGGATTGGTTTTTCCGTGGCTGTTGGCTCTTAGTCATCTGACTCTGCTCCTTTAATCTGTGGGGTGCCTCAGGGTTCTGGTTCCAAGGTTGTCATAGCCAGGAACGGCACTGGGGTTAAGCTCCCAGTGCTTATAAAATGCTCCTTATGGCGTGCGTCTCGAAAAGCCTCTGACAACTAAGTCCAACTCCTAGCCTGCCCATGTGGTTTAGTTTCTAAGCCCGGCGGAACTGCTTTTACTAATAAGAGAAAGGGCAAGGGCGGATTTCTGGCGCCTTAAAACCAGATGCTTCGGGTAGATGGTGGCCCGTTAACCTGGGAAGGTAGCCCATCTAGGGGAAGGTAAACCCTGATTTCAAACCTCCGCTGCCTTGCGGCATACCCGGTCACGGGAAAGGCTTCGGGAGTCAACCCTGAGGAAAAGTCCGGAGTCGGAGTGCCTAAGGCAGTTCTCTGCTGTGCTCAACATCGTTCTGGCAACTCCTGCGACGGCGCTGGTGCCAAACTGTAGCAGCCCTGCTGCTCCTTTGGATTCATCAGTGACGTGGAGAGGGGGGACATGCTGTATGGGCAACATCTTGTCTTCCATATCTTCCTGCCCAGGCTTGAATCCTACCAACGCCCAACGCTGGAAGGTAGAACACCGTCACTGGAGAGGACACTCCAGCTTCGCCTTCGGCGTAGACAAAACACGGGGAATGACAGTTACCGGTTATAAGCCACCGCTCAATTGGCGTAGAGCGTGGCGCCAGGGGTTGTTCCCGATGGTGGGAGGGATCATCTGATCTCACTGGACAGCTACCGCCCGCCTCAAGCTGGGCAGCCCCCAGCCAATAAGGTGTTGTCCCGCCACAGCCTGCTTTCCTCATTGGGTGCATGGGGATGAGGTGAAGTTCGAACGGCAGGCTGAAAACCTTCGCACCAGGCAAGACAACAAAACAAAAGAGACCAACTCTAAAACTGGGAACTTGGAACGTCCGCACTATGATGACAGGACTCGCTGCTAACCTCAAGGACATCAGCGACATCAGGAAGACTGCAGTCATCAATAATGAGCTGAAGAGACTGGAAGTGGATATTGCCACTCTCCAGGAAACACGGTTGGCTGATGCAGGCACACAGAGAGAAGGACTACACATTCTACTGGCAGGGAAAGGGCAGTGACGAACACAGGGAACACGGAGTGGGCTTCGCAGTGAAGAACACCTTTCTGAAGATGGTGGAACCGGGCAGCAATGGCTCTGCACGACTCCTCACCCTCCGCCTTAACACCACTCAAGGCCCAGTCACCCTCATCAGTGTGTGTGCTCCAACACTGACAGCCACACCAGAGGCAAAAGACGAGTTCTACGAGAATCTCGCAACAACTGTCAGGATCATCCCCAACTCTGAACAACTCATTCTCCTTGGAGACTTCAATGCCAGAGTGGGTGCTGACCACGACTCCTGGCCCTCCTGTCTTGGACCATTTGGCATGGGCAGAATGAACGACAACGGACAGCGGCTGCTCGAGTTCTGCACACATCATGATCTGTGCATCACAAACTCGTTCTTCAAGACCAAGCCCAAACACAAGGTTTCCTGGCGACATCTGCACTCAAAGCACTGGCACCAGCTGGACTTGATCCTGACCAGGCGCACCTCACTGAAGAACGTGCTAATCACCCGCTCATTCCAGAGTGCAGATTGCGACACAGACCATTCATTGGTGTGTTGCAAGGTCAAGCTGTAGCTGAAGAAATTCCACCGTGCTAGACAGCCTGGAAAGGCACAGATTGACACCAGCAAGATGGCCCAACCAGAACTTGTTGAGCAGTTTGCCTCCACCTTTGTGAAGGAACTTGGTGAACCACAAGAAGGAGAGTCTGCAAAGCAGAAGCGGGAAGAGCTGCGAAACACCATCCACCGCACAGCCTTGACTACCTTTGGGAGGAAGACCTCGAAGTCACAGGACTGGTTTGATGCCAAGTAGACCGTGATGACCCCCGTCATTGAAGCCAAGCGTTCAGCACTTGCTGAGTACAAGAAGTACCCAAACGAGAAGAATCTCCAGATTCTCAGGGCTGCGAGAAGCAAAGTTCAGCAGACTGCTCGGCGCTGCGCCAACGAGTACTGGACTCCGCTCAGCCAAGACATTCAAACCGCTGCCATAACAGGGAACATCCGTGGTATATACAACGGCATCAAGAAAACACTTGGTCCGGCTCAGAGCAAGACGGCCCCCCTCAAATCCTCCACTGGGGAGATGATCACAGAAAAGATCAAGCAGATGGAGAGATGGGTGGAGCACTACTCCGACCTCTACTCCAGACAGAACATCGTGACACCGTCAGCCCTTGATGCCATCGATTGCCTGCCATCCATGGATGAACTTGACGCCGAGCCAACCATCGACGAACTCAGCAAGGCCATTGATAGCTTGGCCGCTGGCAAGGCACCCGGCAACGACGGCATACCCCCCGACCTGATCAAGCACTGCAAGACCGCCCTACTGCTGCCATTCCATGACGTCCTCTGCCAGTGCTGGAAGGAAGGTGCCGTACCACAGGACATGAGGGACACCAAGATCATCACCCTCTACAAAAACAAAGGGGACAGAAGCGACTGCAACAACTAAAGGGGCATCTTCCTCCTCAGCATTGTTGGCAAAGTCTACGCACGAGTTGTCCTCGATCGTCTACAGAAGCTTGCCGAACGTGTCTACCCCAAGTCTCAGTGTGGCTTCTGCGCTGGGTGATCGACGGTGGACATGATATTCTCCATCCGCCAACTCCAGGAGAAGTGCAGAGAACAGAACATGCCCCTGTACGTCGCCTTCATTGACCTCACCAAAGCGTTCGATCTGGTCAGCAGAGAGGGCCTTTTCAAGATCCTGCCAAAGATAGGATGCCCACCAAAGTTGCAAAGCCTCATTGAATCGTTTCACACAGGGGATGGTGCAGTACGACGGCAACGTCTCAGAGCCATTCAATATACACAGTGGAGTGAAACAGGGCTGTGTACTTGCGCCAACCCTCTTTGGGATTTTCTTTGCTATGCTCCTGAGGCATTACTTCAGCACAGCAACAGAGGGAATCTATCTGCATACAAGATCTGACGGCAGGCTTTTCAACCTCGCCCGCCTGAAAGCCAGAACCAAAGTACGTGAGGCTCTAATCAGAGATATGCTGTTCGCAGACAACGCTGCAGTCGCAACCCACACACAGCAGGAGCTTCAGACCCTGATGGACCGCTTCTCCCAGGCATGCATGGACTTCGGGCTTACCATCAGCCTGAAGAAGACCAACGTCTTGGCGCAAGGCACGGAAGCACCACCAACCATCACCATCGACGACTACGAGCTGGAGGTCGTGAATCAGTTCACGTACCTGGGGTCCACGATCAGCAGCAACCTCTCCCTTGATACAGGGATCGACAAGAGAATTGGAAAATCAACCTCCACACTCGCTCGCCTCACCACACGAGTCTGGGAGAATCCCAAACTCTCTGCCAAGACGAAGATGGCAGTGTACAATGCCTGCATCATCAGCACACTGCTCTATGGGAATGAGACGTGGACAACATACGCCCGGCAGGAAAAGAGACTGAATTCCTTCCACTTGCGCTGCATTCGCCGCATCCTGGACATATCCTGGCAGGACAAAGTGTCCAACACAGAAGTCCTGTCCCGCGCCAGCCTTTCCTCCATGTTCACTCTACTCAGACAGTGCAGGCTCTGCTGGCTAAGCCATGTTCACCGTATGAAGGATGGCAGAATCCCCAAAGAATCCCCAAAGACGTCCTCTACGGAGAACTGGCGACTGGCAGGAGAGACGCTGGCCGCCCACAGCTGCGCTTCAGAGACGTCTGCAAGAGAGATATGAAGGCCCTGGAGATCAACACAGAGCGCTGGGAGGACCTCGCAACGGACCGCTCCAAAGGGAGAGGCACCCTGACCAGACAGCTCAAGGCGGGTGAAGAGAAACTGACTGCTGCAGCAGATGAAAAAAGGACCTGCAGGAAGAACCGCCACAGACCCAGCAGCAGGGAGACCATCTACAAGTGCGACCTGTGTGACAGGGACTGCCATTTGCGCATCGGCCTGTTCAGCCACAGGCGGTGCTGTTCCAGCAGAGTAGACATCTAGGATTCTCTTCCATGGTCATCATAGACCGACGGAGGCCTCAGGGTTCTATTCTGGGTCCACTTTTATTTGCCGTATATATGCTGCCACTTGGTTCTATTATCAGCAAATTTAAAGGTGTGTCTTATCACTGCTACGCTGATGATTTACAGCTACTTTTCTCTTTTAAGCCTGACCATGTTGACAATTTAAAAATTATTCATGATTGTCTGTCTGCAATTAAGGACTGGATGTCTAGTAACTTTTTGCAACTTAATGCTGATAAAACTGAAGTCCTTATTGTAGCACCTGATAATCTAATTCCTAAGTTGGTTAATAGCATTGGTTCATTAAGCTCTAACGTACAGTCTAATCTAAAAAATCTTGGTGTCATTTTTGATCAATCGATGAGTTTTGATCAGCATGTCAAATCTCTGACCCGGAGTTGTTTTTTCCACCTTAGGAATATATCCAAAATTAGGTCATTGGTTTCCTACAGTCAGTTAGAAATCATTATTCATGCCTTTGTTTCTTCACGTTTGGACTACTGTAATGTTCTTTTCACATGTCTTAGCAAATCCTCTTTACACCGCCTACAGTTAGTCCAGAACGCTGCTGCAAGATTACTAACTAGGTCCAGTAGATTCTGTCATATCACTCCTGTTTTGGCCTCCTCTCATTGGCTTCCTGTAAATTATGGAATTGATTTTAAAGTTCTTATTCTTACTTACAAAGCCATTCATGAAGAGGCGCCTTTTTATACTAGTGACCTGCTCTCTCTATACCAGCCCAGCAGGTCTCTCAGGTCTTCTCATCAGAATCTATTGGTAGTAACTAGCACTAGGCTCAGAACCAAAGGCGACAGAGCCTTTGCTGCTGTTGCTCCCAGATTGTGGAACTCCTTGCCTTTTGAACTTAGATCCGCACCTTCCATTGGTGTTTTTAAGAAGCAACTAAAGACCCACCTTTTTAGCCTGGCTTTTTAATTAACTATGTGCTGATTGTATTTTTATGTGCTTTTACTGTCTACTTTGGTTTTTTTTACTGTTTTATGTGCCTGTGTTTTTATTTTGTTTTTTACCATGTTAAGCACTTTGTGACTCTGTCTGTGAAAAGTGCTCTATAAATAAACTTATTATTATTACTTATTATTATTAATTCTGGGCCATATTAGCATCTGTATTTCCTAATAATGGGTTAGGGCAGGAGTCTCCAATCATGTGCCATGGAGGGCCAAGACCCTGCAGGCTTTACCTCCAACCAGTGTCTTCAACAGCAGATTCCACCGAATTTCTTCCACTGACTGCTGATCAGTGAGAACACCTGCTGAAGAGACTGGGTAGAAGAGAAAACCTGCAGGGTCTTGGCCCTCCATGGCACATGATTGGACACCCCTAAGTTAGTGTTTAATGGGATTTAACATTTTAACACAAACTGCTTTATGGTTCATAATTCTGTTGGCAGACTTACATCAAACCAAAAGTGATTTCTCAAACTGCTGGATTGTTCTTAGACATCTTTTCCAATCTTTTAGTATTTCATTTGTGTCACTTGGTGGTAACCTTCACACATAAAACAAAAGTGGAGACATATCTGCAAAAAGTACAAAGGTTTATTGTTAAAATTCCTAGTGCCATACTAAATGAATACATGTATAGTTCACTGTTGATGCAGAGAATATATATTTATACAGTATCTACATGTAATCAGCAATACTCGATATGTTATATATCCAGTAAATCCATGTATTTTCCATGTCACCTTGTGACCACATTATTTTAATTGCTTTTAATCCTAGATCCAGCTTGTTTTGGCTTCAAATGCATCATAATTGTTAAATATATCTCATTACACCTAACTCAGTACTGTTTACCTGTTGAAATATGTATTTTACGGCTAATATAATCCCATAACTACAATACGGCACTTGGCAATCACGTTTTGGCAGCTGATCATGTTTTGTCACGACACCAATGGCTGGAGCAGGTACATCCCATGACATCTCAACAGTCTCTCCATGATTTTCACAAAGATCAGAGCAATTTGTTGCACAGGAAGCAAAACGTTTCTACACGTTCGTAAAGCCAGGGTGACATCTCATCACTGGGAGCCTGTTTTGAACACCCAGACCCACGGTTTGAAGCGATAATTTTGCCACAAGAGAGCCATATGAAACACACACACACAGAATACATAGTTTAGTACCTAATGGCAATAACTTGCCAACATTACAACATAGTACGGTGGACTTAAAGCAAAGTAGCATTCGCAATCATTAGCTTACCTTCATGTGTGATGTAGTTCGTATCTTCATGTCCTCCGCTTTATACTGCTCTATATGATTTCCTAAATGCTCCAATACTTTTCCAGTGTTGTCTCGCTGCCTATAGCCTTCTCTGGCTGTCCTTTTTTGCCTTTACTCTGGCAAAAAAAAAAAAACAGACACCGCAGTCACCTCGTATCCTGCCATCTTGTGTTTTGCCTGGGTCGCTTGTTTTATGTAACAGAAGGGTCGCACCGCCTCCCTGTAATAAATCCCACCCACATCAAGCGGTACTCTGGTGTAATGGAAACACAAGCGGACCAAACTGAACTGTACCGTACTGTACCATACTGAACTAGTACTAGTGGAAAAGGGCCATAAGTGATCATTGTGTGACTGGTGTTCTTAGAGATACCAAATTTCCTCCATTTAAACCCTGTGTTGTTACAAAAAAATCTTAAGCCTTTTAGTGAACAAGCTTTTCTTCACGATTTATTTCATTTTAACTGGGGTTGTATTTTATTGATTGATGTCAATCTTGCTTGGGATTATTTTTATGAAAGTTTTAATTATTTTATGGACAAACATGCTCCTATTCACCGGTTTAGAATGAAGGGTCGTGATAGTCCTTGGTTCACTTCTGAGCTTGCAAACCTCTTACACAAGAGGAATCAAATTTGGGTAGTTGCAAGGAAGTCTGGTTCTGAAGATGACTGGCTATATTTCCGCCAGTTGCGTAATCGGTGCACTGCTTCTATCAAAAAAGCAAAATGCGATTACTATTTATCTCAGACCACAAACTGTTAACGATCCTCAGAGATTTTGTCAGAGCTACCCCCTCAGTTAATTGTTAATTCCATTCCTGTGTCAAACAAATCTGAGATGCTTAATTGTTTTAACAAACATTTTGTTGCCTCCAGCTCTCTGTTTGACACATCCAAAGGAAAATTACCACCTTCTTCCTTTGTAAGTAATGCTTCTGGTAGCCTCACTTTCTTGTTCATCCCTTTCTCCGTTGGGAAAGGTTGTAAGGCTTTAAAAGGCCTAGACCAAAGAAAGTCTGCAGGTCCTGACAATCTCCCCTCTTATTTCTTACAACTAGCTGCAAATATAGCTGAACCAATGTCACACATTTTTAATCTTTCCATCCAAAAAACGTCATTCCTGATGTTTGGAAAACTGCATTTGTAGTCCCCTTATTAAAAGGTGGTGATCCCACCATGCTGAATAACTATAGACCGATTTCCATGCTCTGCATTTTAGCGAAGGTTTTTGAAAGGCTGGTGAATGATCAAATCAAGGACTATTTGTGTTTAAATAACATTTTATTTTCTCACCAGTCTGGTTTTAGGAAGCAACATAGTACAGTAACTACCTCCTTGAAAGTCCTAAATGATGTTATTGAAGTCTTGGAATGCCAAAAATACTGTGCTGCACTTTTCATAGATTTCTCCAAGGCATTTGACACTATTGACCATGAGTCTTTACAGTCATGTGAAAAAATCTGGACACCCCTTTAAATATTCAGTTCTTTATTAAAGAAATGTTCACGTATCTATGTCTAACCTTGTTTTTGTTTTTATTTGCATTTTTTAAAATTTATTTTAGCCATTGTAAGTGGGAATGAATGTGGGGGTGTCCTAAAAAAGATGGGGGTGTCCTAATTTATTCTTCACTATTTGTTTAGAATTATGATAAAAAAGTTTCATATTATACTAAAGATGCTAATGCAGCTGTACTTTATCACTTCGTTTTAGTTCACATCTACTGTTCTGGTGTGACTGTTACTGAGAATGAGATAATCTGTACACCATCTTTTGACCAGATGTATTGAACTAATCACCATGGACATTTCCTCCTTCACCTCTTGAATAACAGAGAGCTTAAAGGACTGAGCAATGTGTGTTTGAGTCAGAATGATGCACGAATAGGCTCTGAGACTGTTTTTGTATTGTCCTCCACTGGCTAGTGTAATTAAATTTGCTGAAACTTTGATCCTGCCTTATTCTTGACTGAAGGTTAAGAAGAATTTTTCTAACATACTTGGCGCCCAAAGCACAGAGATTCCAGATATCTCTTCTCCTCCTTCCGGCGTTTTGGGACCAAGCGAGCCAGTGCACAGCTGCGGGAAAGCCCTCCCCAAAGCCCCAAAGGGTCGGCTTTGTGGAAGTGAGGCACGGTCCCGAGACGCCAGGAGCGGAACTGGAGAGTGATGGAGCCGAACTGCAGGCGAACTGAAGTGAGTAAATTTAATTATTAATGATTAAAAATGCGTAAAGAGTTGAGAATTGAGAGTTAAGCGTTAGTTACCATAGATCCAGATAGATCCAGTTCAATAAAGCTTGACTGTGTCCCAGTTAGAGTCCGAGAAAAGAAGTGCATTTCTGCTGCGTAAGTGGACACATATAGCACGCGGGGGGTATCGCGGCAGGATACCCCAGGAAAAAATACAGCGGCAGGTAACCGCGGAATGATACAAAAAAATGTAAAAAAGACAAAACTTAGAGAAGATAAAGGTTATAATAACAAATAACCTCAAAGCAGAGAGACAGAGAGGAAAGACAAAATAAAAGACAAAAAATAGAGAAGATAAAGGTTATAATAACAAAAACTTTAAAGTACAAAGAAGGAGACAGAGACAAAAATATAAAAGGCAAAAAATAGAGAATAAAGGTTATAACAAGAGATAACCTTAAAATAAAGATAAATAGAGCTAATATAATAAGGATTAACTTTAACATGATAATAACAACCACAATACCATAAGGTATAATTCAAAATAAATCTAAAATAAAATGAGCTCTATAAAAAAATATAAGATAAAAATAACCTCTATAATAAAATAAACACATCAAATAAATAACTGCAGTTTGTTTTGTCTGGTTGTTCACGTGTTTGCTTGTGTGTGTTTTTGATGTTTTTACGGTTTACTCTGGTGAAAAATGGGTAACTGTTGTAGCAGAGGGACAGACCACGAGAAGGCGGAAGTCAGGCAGCGTGGCAGAAGCTGAGGTTTTTCTTGTTGTGCAGCGCAAGAGGATGAGAATGAGATTTTTGTGTTGTCAGGCGATGGTAAATTTGTGCATAGAAAGAACAAGAATAGTACATGGTTTTTCATCATGGTTGATGACATAAAACGGACAGCAGATGGCAGTAGACGAAAGCAAGAGAAATATGGTCTGGTCAAGGCACAGACATGGCTTGAGCCAGCAAAGAAATGACAGACTGACTTAGAACTTGTGATGGTAAAAAACAAAATTCAACACTCAGCATTCTGACAATGGTAAGAAAAGAGACTTGTCTAATGTGTCCTCTCTCCTCCAATCTTCGTGCGGACGAGTGTGATGATATGGAGCTGGGTCATGCTCCTCCCCCGACTCCTCCTCCCTATGTGCCAACCCCTGCTGCTTTCCCATGGTTATATCCTGACATCACCAAGATGGCGGCGGCCACGTCCTCCACCTCAACTCACCGATGTCAGACCCAAGGTCAAGAACAACAAGGACTGGGGTACCAGGGAGCAGCCACACAGAGGCGCCAAAGAGTTAAGTAAATATGCACACCTTTATTCACACTCTCCAACAATTCAACCCATTAAGCCTGAGAATTATGACATATATACTGTCACTGAACAATATCCTATGAACTTTCAAATCCTGCTTATCTAGGGCCACCTGGACATGATGAGGTTAACCCAGAAGCCCCGCAGTTTCAATCCACAATTTTAGTTTACAGACTATGGACTGATGCTGATTTCTCTGAAGCAGTGAAAGAAATCCCACACACAAAAGATAAACCCACACAGTTTTTGAAGGGATGGCAAACCTCAACAGCTTTAAATTAAATGGTCATGAGACAGAACGTGCCTACAACAAAGTTTTAAAAGTTGATTGGAGTACTGTGTCAGGTAATTGGAGCTCAAAAGATGCTACAGGTAATATTTTGCCTCCAAAAAATGCAGAGTTGCAACAACGTGTGAGAGAATTGAATGACCACATTGGAAATAAATGGCTAGTGAAGCATGACTGGACAAGAATTCAAAATACAACTCAAAATTGAGGTGAAGGTGTGGAAGCTTACAGGACCAGGTTGCAAGAAATTTTTGATAGCCATTCCGGTTTAATTAAGCCCGCTAATGACACAGATGCAGAACCCTATTGGCAGCATTTGAAAAGTGTTTTCTTGCAAAACATGCACCCACATCTTGCTAAATACATCCAAAAACATCTGGTTACATACCGCACTTGTGCATTTGGTGATGTGTTAACGCATGCTAAACATGCAGAACGATTAGAAGAGGAAAAGAAGGAAAGATAAAAAAAAAAAAGCAAAAGCAAAACTAACCCGTTTATATGACTGCTGACCCCAGGTGGGAGGCCGAGGCTTCCCCCACCTCTGTCTTTTACCAGGGTGCACCACGTGGAGGAGTCGGATGAGGGCAGAGGAGGGGACGTGGTCGTGTAACTGTCTACCAGCAGCCATGGCCGCACAGCGTTTGCCGCCAGTGTGGACGAGGGCACTGGCAAAGGCACTGCCTTGAAGACCAGCCATAGTGGGGAGGGAGGGGATGATCCCACATCCAGTCGCCGCTGCCGCACACACAGGACCACAACATGTGACTAACTGACTTGAAGCTAAGTACAACAAATGACACTAACAATGACACAGCACATATTTTTCATTTACCTGATTTTGACTTGATGTTGACAATGCAGTGTTTACCTAAAATGACATTGGAGGTTCAAGGTGTCCCAACAAGGTTTCTCTGTGACACAGGTGAGTGCAGATCAGTAATTGCAGGGACAGACATTAAGGGTTTCACAAAATCAGATCCAACAGTAACTGTCAAATCCGCAAACGGTAAGCTAAAAACAGAACACCTCTCCAAAACTGTAAAGGTAAAGGATCCTGTCACAGGTGACATTGCAGAAGGTTCTTTCACATTATCACAGGTATGCCCTGTGAACCTTTTGGGAAAGGATTTGCTCACAGCCCTCAATATTGCCATAATTCAACGGAGAACGGTATGAGAGCATCACATTTTCCACATGTGGCAGGAATGAATATAACACATGATTTCAATGTGCCAAGGTACTGCTACTCACTGTGTTTGGTTTCGGCCGAACCACACTCAGTGACATCAGACCTGCACACAAAAGCTATGCAATATTTTGAGTCCAAATCCCTGTTACACATCGAGCCACAGATCAGTACCGTTGCTGCATGTATGACAGACATATGAGTGGCCCAGACCCAAATTATGAAAAAACATTCCTTGGAAATCCATCCTCCAGACTGGTCATTCAAAATCTGTATTGGTCACCAAGGGGCTATGTGGGGGCTTCTGTTGTGCTGTGTGACGAGGATAGTAGACATTTTAAATGTAAACTGGGAGGTTCCCCATATCCCAATGGTCAAACCCAAACACATGGACTGGAAGGATGTAGGTCGGTTTGTGACCACAGCAGAGGAATGTGCTCAATCATGGAAACAAACTCCTAATCCAAAGGATCAATAGTCCTCAAAACTTGACACCTACTTACTGCTTTTGAATTGGGTGACCACAGTGCAGATGTGATCACTTTTTCCATTAACACAAGGAGAGGAACACACACTCTCACAAACCCCAAATTCTCTGCAGTCAACAGGAAAGGCAGATGTAGGGTTAATAAAAAAATGCAGAGTTGATCAAAATAAATGCAAAATCACATTATAGACCATATCAAAGACAGTACCCTCTACGTCCTGAGGCCCAAGAAGGCATTAAACCAGTCATAGAGGAACTGAAAGCAGCAGGTGTCTTACACAAATGGTCCCCTCCAGTATACAACTAGGACAATATCAGTCGCTACGGAGGGTGACAATATGTATGGGTACATATTCATACTATGTAGGATAACTAAATAGATGGTTATGCTGTTTATTCCATCTTGCTACAATGCTCCACACTATGTATATACAGTATATTTATATATTTATGTGTACGTATGTATATCCACTGCTCTTATTTATATTTTTCGTATCTTCTTAATTATTGCTCTGAGTGTTACTGTCCCTGTGCTGTTGCAATCCTGGAATTTCCCCATTGTGGGACTAATAAAGGCTTATCTTATCTTATCCTAGACCCACACACTTTGTTAAATGACCTACAGCCACACATGCAATATTCCACAGTAATAGACATCAGCAGTGCTTTTTTCCAGCATCCCAATACATCCAGATCATCAGTTTTGGTTTGTATTCACATTTGAAAACAAAAGGTACACATTCACCAGGTTACCACAAGGTTACTGTGAATCACCAACCATTTTTTCACAGGCAATGTCAGCAAGTTTGGCACAATTTATTCCTCCTAATCGGAGCCAGTTGCTCCTTTATGTTGACGACACTTTGCTGGCATCACCTGATGAAGAAACATGCAAACAAGACACCATTGCCTGACTGCAATCTTTAGCAGAACAAGGTCACAAAGTTAACAAGGAAAAAATACAGTTGTGGAAAAAAGAAGTCAAATATTTAGGCCACATTTTGTCAGCAGCAGGCAGACTTGTTGATCCAGCTCGAACAAGCCATTTTGTCAGCACCAAAACCCATCACAAAGAGAGACATGATGTCATTTTTGGGTACTCTAAATTACTGTTGCTCTTGGATTTCAAATTATTCATTTGAAGGACAACCCTTATATGACAACACCCATGGCTCAGGTGCACAAAATTGAGTGGACACCTGAGGCAGAAGAGGCATTTTGTCAAAATGAAAAAACTTCTGGTCAGCACTGACATCCTGGCACTCCCCAATTACAAAAAAACATTTGTGCAAATGGTTGATTGTAGAGAGGGGCACATGACGTCAGTCCTTCTTCAGCCAAGTGGCACAAAAATGCGTCCGGTAGCATATTATTCCACATGACTTGACCCTGTGGCAAGGGCACTGCCGCGATGTGTGCAGGCTGTCATAGCTACCTCTATGGCGGTGCAGGCCTCAGCAGGGCTTGTTCTTTTTCATCCCTTGACCCTAAAGGTCACACATGCAGTATCAGTCATTTTGTCACAAAGTAAAATATCAGTTCTCTCACCAACCAGACACCTTGCATGCATGACAGTGTTATTATTACAGCCTCATCTAACCATTGAACATTGCACGGTAAGAAATCCAGCAAGCTTTTTGCCAATCTCAACACAAGGCGAACCTCATGACTGTTTGGCAGAAATCGAAAGTGAAACATTGCCACGCCCTGATTTACAGGACACACCTTTGGAGAACTTTGATCTCACATTGTTTGTTGACGGCTCCTCCAAACGTGACTGTACTGGTTCAAACTTATCCAGTTTCGCCATAGTCACCCATGACACCGTTTTACGGGCACAAAAACTCCCATCACATTTTTCTCCACAGGCAGCTGAGTTAGTTGCTCTAACTGAAGCTTGTAAATTAGGCCAGGGAAAATGCTCACAGTGTATACTGACAACAAGTATGCCTTCTCTACCATACATCACTTTGCCCAACAGTGGAAAAAAGAGGCATGATTACATCAACAGGAAAGGCAATCCAAAACAAAGACCTCATTTTAAAACTCTTAGTGTAAAACTTCCCTCTAAATTAGCCATATGCAAATGTGCAGCACACACCAATGGCACAGATCCGATTTCCAAGGGCAACATCTTTGCAGATCAAACAGCCCACGCTGCTGTACTCGGTCATACAGGAAAGGACATATCACGAGGTCTTCTTTTAACACTAACAGAAAACTTATCACATGACATTCTTACTGAGGCCCAAAAAACAGCACCACAAGCTGTAATTTATAGATGGAGCCAAAAGGGAGCGATCTTTGACAACACCTCCAACCTTTACAAATGCAGCAACAATAAACCCATTTTACCACATAAACTGTTTCAGCAGGCCTCGACTCTGCTACATGGGGTTTCCCATGTATCAGCGGGGGGGCGGGGGGGGATGACCTCTATGCTAAATAGATGCTTTACTGCTTTAGGAACTTAAGGCCTGAAAAAGGCACCTTCCCTGCATCAACTTATCCATTTCAAAACATTTGCATGGACTTCATAGAACTAGATCAATGTGAAGGCAAACGATATTCCTTTGTTATTTGTGACATGTTTACCAAATGGACAGAAGCCTTCCCTTGCACTCATCCAAATGCTGCTACAGGAGCAAAAAAACTGTTAGTAGAAATTGTGCCCAGATTTGGAATACCTGAAAAGATTTACTCAGATAATGGAACACATTTTGTCAATCAGATTATATCACACTTAGGCACAGCACTCAACATTAAACTAAAAAACAACTCAGCTTACTATCCACAATTTGCAGGATTGGTGGAACGCACAAATAGGACCATTAAAGAACAGGTTTAAAAAAACAATGGCAAAAAAAAGGACAAAATTGGATATGGAAATGTTGAATGACAGAGATATTGTTCATGCTGCTCTTCCCAGGAGGGACCACGGTGAAGCACCCATCTTGGCCAAACAGGGGGATCTGGTCCTTATCAAAGTCATCAAAAAGAAAAACTGCCCCGACGCTCCCTGGCAAGGACCACACAAGGTCATCCTGGCAATGCCAACAGCCGCGAAAGTCGAAGGGCGTGACTCTTGGGTGCATTTGACACAATGCAAACTTTACCCCGCTCAAAACATTCAGCAAGAGACTGTTTAATCCACATTGCAAACTTTATTCCACCAAAAAATCCTCAACAAGTGACTGTTTAACTGTTTCTCTATACAAGTGTCGACTGACGGTGCCCTTGTGGAGTCCAGCAACAGCTTGTATTGTGAAACAACTGTTGTTTATCATGGAGAAACAAAATGCCAGAGAGAACGTTGGCAGAAGGATGTGAATGATACACCTGTTTTTTCCATCATCATTATCCTTGTGGTGACACTTTTGTTTTGGTTGCTTTTAGGGACACCATTACCTATTTATCACAGGGCTAGGTACATTACTCATACATATCATGACTGGCTAGAAGGACCAGGCCATGAGGACTATGTTTATACTGGTAACGTGTGGTGGAAGTATGCTAATTACACAGCCAAAACAGTTAATCATTCAAACTGTTAAGTGTGTTCTTTGCTCCCACTCTCAGCTGGCCAAATATCTGTTACTGCTAAACCAGTGGAACTGTCAGAAGCTGTTGGTTTCTTGCAATAGAAACAGAACAGCAGGCATTAACTTGGATCACACCTGCCACATTGCCTATAACTCCACTGACCAGAGACATGATGACACGGAGATGACAAAGGAAAAATTCCCCTGCGAGGCTAACCTTGCTTTCACCAAGGTTAGCCTCGCAGGGGAATTTTTCCTTTTGTCTAAAAGGGTGTGGCAACGTCTCTTTGGGCAGTTTATCATTTTCCAGGTGTGCAACGGTACATAGTACATCAGCTACCTGCTGGACCGGCGTAGTGGGCAAAAGCTGTCCTGAAGATCTTTATCGTCAGTCTAGAAGTCTGGAAGGCGATGTCACCCTGCAGGAGCTTTACTGTAGTGCAACAATTTGTGATTCTCACAAGTACGGCATGCATATGATGACAGGGTGGCTGTGTGGCCATCGTGCCTACTCACATCTGCCCATGAACTGGGGAGGGGTGTGTGCCCCCATGGTGGTGACTGACCATAACATCATACTGTCAGCAGGACAGGCGGAAAGGGTAAAGAGAGATGCCTCTTCTGCACCGCATGATCCCATCTGGGGCACAGATGTGCCGAAAAAATTCAAGTTAGAAACTACTGGGCAGAAGGTACTTCATTACCTGTTTCCTTGGGTGGGAGTGGCTAAGAACACCTTGTGGATTGAAACAACTAGTTATACATTACAATCATTTGTGAATTTTTCTTTGTCTGCTTCTTCTGGTATAAATGAGGAGTTAACGGCTCTTAGGCTTATTGTTGACCCAAAATAGAATGGTTCTTGATCAAATAACTGCGGCCCGAGGGTGTGTGTGTGTGCAATTGTGGGTGATTATTGTTGTACTTTTATCCCTGAAAATGATGCAGATGGTCATGTGATTGCCTCAGCCATATAGCACCTGACTGCTTTGCAGGCTGCCATGGCTGAGGACAATGTTACTGATGAACATACACTACCGTTCAAAAGTTTGGGGTCACTTAGAAATTTCCTTATTTTTGAAAGAAAAGCACTGTTTTTTTCAATGAAGATAACTTTAAACTAATCAGAAATACACTCTAATATCTAATATACATTGCTAATGTGGTAAATGACTATTTTAGCTGCAAAGGTCTGGTTTTTGGTGCAATATCTACATAGGTGTATAGAGGCCCATTTCCAGCAACTATCACTCCAGTGTTCTAATGGTACAATGTGTTTGCTCATTGCGTCAGAAGGCTAATGGATGATTAGAAAACCCTTGTGCAATCATGTTAGCACAGCTGAAAACAGTTTAGCTGGTTAGAGAAGCTATAAAACTGACCTTCCTTTGAGCAGTTTGAGTATCTGGAAAAAATTATTATTTCAAATACAAATCATTATTTCTAACCTTGTCAATGTCTTGACTATATTTTCTATTCATTTTACAACTCATGGTGGTAAATAAGTGTGACTTTTCATGGAAAACATAAAATAATTGTCTGGGTGACCCCAAACTTTTGAACGGTAGTGTACCTGGTTAAGTTGGTTACTCTCTTCACAGAGAAGTCTCATTATGAGCCTGTTAAAGATTTTTGTGGTATTACTTTTGGCCTTTTCTTGTGTCATTCCGTGGATCCGCAGTATGATGATGAGACTTGTGCATGTTAACTTAGTGATGTACCATGGAGCAGTTGCAGAGGATGGTGGGGATGAAGAACAAACGGTCTGAGCTCAAGGTGTCTCTCCATGACCCAAGTACTGAGTAAAAGTATGACTGACATGCAGAAAACTGAAAGGAGTTGCATGATCATGATGTGAAGTTGAAATGTACTACCTGTAAATACATTTATGAAGTCTGAAACATTATTTTCACTTTTATTTTGTTTTTATATTACTCTTATGTCTATTTTGATATTTTGTTATTAGTTTTGTTTTATCTTTTATGTTTGTTTTTATACAAGCTGCAATAACACACATATATCATTATTATATCTTTACTATTACTCTATCATCATTCTGATTTCACTGTTTTTACCATTAATTACTTTAATCATTAATTAATGAGTTTTATTGTTCCATTTCTCCTGCTAAAGGACTAAAATGTTAGCCAGTGCCTGGGGCAGCAGGGCTGATGGCGGACTTTCCCTGTCACTAGCTAGTTAGGATCTGCTGCACGCAAATGCATTAGAGCTTAGCATAGCTGCCAGATGGGGTTTTAGATGCCATAAATTATTCTTTTATGATACCTTGCATGGCATCAAAATAGCGAAAATGATAGAAAAGTTTCATATTTGTAATTTGCTTTGTCTCAGAGTCTGTGTGAAAGTCCTAAAGATGCTGATGCAACTGTGCTTTATTATCACTGTTTTAGTTCACATGTGCTGTTCTGGCGTGACTGGTGCTGAGAAAGTGTGAGAGTTTCTGACAAAGAGATAATCTGTACACCAAGTTTTAACCAGATGTACTGAACCAATCACCATGGACATTTCCTCCTCCACCTCTCGGATAACGGAGAGCTTAAAGGACTGAGCGATGTGTATTTGAGTCAGAATGATGCGCAAATAGGCTCTGAGACTATTTTTGTATTGTTCTCCACTGGCCGGTGTAATTAAATTTGCTGAAACTTTGATCCTGCCTGATTCTTGACTGAAGGTTAAGAAGAATTTTTCTAACAAATTACACTTTACAGAAAATTTGACAAAAAGTGTTTAATTCATTTTTAATTGTTTAGTTGTATTACGTGAATCGCTATTTTTAAACACTGATATTAAATATCCATATGTCCAAATATGTTAGAAAAACACACAGGCTTACATAGGGTGTCCTAATTTTTTCACATGACTATATGTCAGAAGTTCTCAGATATAGGCCTGTCAGACCAAGCTGTTGGTTGGTTCTCAAACTATCTCTGCACTGGTAAGCAATGCATACAGCTTAGTGATCTATCCTCTAGCTTTCTTAACACCACTAAAGGTGTGCCACGGGGTTCAGTTTTAGGACCCACTCTCTTTACTATCTACATCAACCGTGTGGGTGAAACTACAAATGCATCTCTATGCTGATGCATGCTATTGTTTATTGTTGTGCAAGCACTGTTGCCCTTATAGTTGAATGTCTGCAGTCAGCAATCGACATCATTCAGTCTCAGTTGTTTGATCTCAGACTAGTGCTAAATGCCGACAAAACCAAAACAATGTTGTTTTCTGGTTAAAAAAAAAAGAAGGTGCCAGCAGTTCTTCCTTATACGTATCATCTGCTCAAAATGCCTCCATTGAGCTTGTGGCCTCTTACAAATACTTGGGTTTCACAACTGATGAAAACCTCTTTTAAACCTCACATTAAAAATCTTTTATTTCTCTTTTAATGCTAGGAAAAGGCTTGTTGCTGCCACCGTCTTGCTTGTTCTTGACTATGGGGATAGTATTTATATGAATGCCTCTGCTCAGTCTCTTCACTTGTTGGATATGGTCCATCATGAAGCACTAAGATTCATTACAGGATGTAAACCCCTCACACATCACTGCACTTTGTAGTCCCTGGTCAGCTGATCATCATTGTCCATGCGCAGACTCTTGCACTGGTATAATTTCATCTACAAATCCATCCTAGGGCTGCTGCCCACATATTTATCATCTTACATGTTACGTACTCAGTGCAGTCATAGTTTGCGCTCCCAGGACTTCATTATTTTTACTGTTCCCTCTGTTCATACAGAGCTTGGCAAAAAAGCATTTTCATACTCTGCTCCCTCAATTTGTAACTCACTACAGCAGAGTCTCAAGTTGTCTACTTGATTCCCTTAAGAGATTTTAAACTCCTTATCGGGTCACTGGAGAAGGCATCATTGGGAAACTGTTCTTGTTCTTAGTACTCTAATTTGTGACCAATCGGCGCACACCGCACATTTACTTAGTTGTTTTGTACTGATTAAGGTTGTTTAGTGTTGTCTGTAACTCTGTGTTGTACTGTGTATTGTTTTGACAGGTCTCTCTTGAAAATGAGATTTTGTGTCTCAATAAGACTACATGTACAGTGATGTGAAAAAGTGTTTGCCCTCTTCCTGATTTCTCACTTTTTTGTGTGTCTGTCACACTTAAATGTTTCAGCTTATCAAACAAATTTAAATATTAGACAAAGATAACTTAAGTAAACACAAAATGCTGTTTTTAAATGAAAGTGTTTATTATTAAAGGTAAAAAAAAAAAAAAAATCCAAACCGCCATGCCCCCCCCCACACCTGTTAAAACATAAATTAACTGTAGTTTATCACATCTTTGGAAAGCTGAGTTCAATTTCTCTAACCACACTCAGGCCTGATTACTGCCACACCTGTTCTCAATCAAGAAATCACTTAAATAGGACCTGCCTGACAAAGTGAAGTAGACCAAAATATCCTCAAAAACTAGACATCATGTGGCGATCCAAAGAATTTCAGGAACAAATGAGAAACAAAGCAACTGAGATCTATCAGTCTGGAAAAGACTATAAAGCCATTTCGAAAGCTTTGCTACTCCAGCAAACCACAGTGGCCACAGTTACATGGGCAAAATTTCTTCAATCTGATTACAATTCAGATCAGAATTTTACTGTTTACATGGATCCTGAAAAAGCTGATCTGATTAGGACGTGTGTTTCCATGTGTCACACGTTTGAATGGAATAAATCATTTTGACATGCACAGGTCAACATTTCGACATTCACTAAACAGTAGAAGAAGAAGCAACTTCCGGTGTTAGCAAGCCCCGCTTCGTGTCAAAATTGACCTGTACTGTGTTATTCAGACTGTACTTTTGCTTCTGCTGGTCTCCGTAATTAAGCTACAAGTACATACTTCTGCATATGACGAACAGAGGGAGACAGCAGGGCGACATAACCCACCCCTCTCAATCGGAATGAAATTTTGATCCAAATGAGCGTGATCGGGTTAGAATATTCAGATTGCCATGTTTACATGAAGCATTTTTAATTAATCCGGTTACTTGTGTCCATGTAAACATAGCCAGTAACAGCCATTATCCACAAATGGCGAAAACATGGAACAGTGGTGAACCTTCCAAGGAGTGGCTGGCTGACCAAAATTACCCCAAGAGCCCAGCAACGACTCATCCAAGAGGTCACAAAAGACCCTACAACAACATCCAAAGAACTGTAGGCCTCACTTGCCTCAGTTAAGGTCAGTTTTCATGACTCCACCATAAGAACGAGACTGGGCAAAAATGGCCTGCATGACAGAGTTCCAAGACGAAAACCACTGCTGAGCAAAAAGAACATAAAGGCTCATCCCAGTTTTGCCAGAAAACATCTTGATGATCCCCAAGACTTTTGGGAAAATACTCTGTGGATTGACGAGACAAAAGTTGAACTTTTTGGAAGGTGTGTGTCCCATTACATCCGGTGTAAAAGTCACACAGTATTTCAGAAAAGGAACATCACACCAACAGTAAAATATGGTGGTGATAGTGTGACGGTCTGGAGCTGTTTTGCTGATTCAGGACCTGGAAGACTTGCTGTGGTAAATGGAACCATGAATTCTGCTGTCTACCAAAAATTCCTGAAGGAGAATTCCAGGCCATCTTTTGTGACCTCAATCTGAAGCGCACTTGGGTTCTGCAAAACGACAATGATTCAAAACACACCAGCAAGTCCACCTCTGAATGGCTTAAGAAAAAAAAATGAAGACTCTGGAGTGGCCTAGTCAAAGTCCTGACCTGAATCTGATTGAGATGCTGTGGCATGACCTTAAAAAGGCGGTTCATGCTCAAAAACCCTCCAATGTGGCTGAATTACAACAATTCTGCAAAGATGAGTGGGCCAAAATTCCTCCACAGCACTGTAAAAGACTCATTGTCAATTATCGCAAATGCTTGACTGCAGTTGCTGTTGGTAAGGGTGGCCCAACTAGTCATTAGGTTTAGGGGGCAATCACCTTTTCACACTGGGCCATGTAGGTTTGGATTTTTTCCTCTTAATTATAAACATCTTCATTTAAAAACTGCATTTTATGTTTACTTGTGTTATCTTTGTCTAGTATTTAAATTTGTTTCATGATCTGAAACATTTAAGTGTGACAAACATACACAGGGATGGCAACAGGAAATTCTGATTTCAGCTGAAATCTAATTTGGTCGATTGACTTATGGGGGGCCAGGGGGGCACAGCCCCCCTGAAGCTGAGAGGTTTTCAGTAAAACAGAAGTAATTTAGACTGAAAAAAATGATAAAAAAAAAAATGAAATACTAGACTTAGATAAATCATTAAATTTAATGAAAAGTTAACTTACTTTTTCTTCAATGTTGTCTCACTGTCTTTAGTCCAACATATTTAACAGTTCTATAAGAGTTTATTACACTATTTACACTGGTCACCAAGTCACTTCTAATGTGAAACTTTCTTCCTTTTGGCAGCAAGCTGTGTCAGTCTCTGAACTGCTTTCCTCTTCAGCTCCTGCTGGTGGGCTTTTCTTGCTGCCATCTCCTTCTCTTTCAAGCTGTCTCTTTCCTTAGCACTTGAGTTACGTTAAGGTGCAGCCAGTGTCAGTGTCTCCAAGCGTTTCTTCTTGGTGGCTGCAGCTTTTGCCCACTCTTCTTTCTGCATCTTGGCAGCCCCTCTCATGTTTACACACAGGTTTCTGTCCACTGGTGTGTGCAGAACTTCCTTTTTCCTGAAATGCTGCAGGGCAGTGGTGTTTCTTGCCTTTAATCCAGATTTTATTGACTGGATGGCACTGAAGGTTTTGTTGTCCATCCTGGTGCTTTTACAGTCAATAATATCACCCATCAAGTTGAATGAGCCTTCCACCATAGGACCATGGAAACAGGTCAGCACAGTTAAAACCATCTTCGACAGAGCAGGGTATTTCTTGGTCCCCTTGACTGCAGTCCACCACTTGTCAATGGACATCAGGTTGGGATCAGGCAGGGAGTTGTCCACCTGGTATCTGTGCACCTCTAAAGAGATCTGTGATGCTTCCTCCTCTGTCAAGAAACTCTTGCATGTGCTCCTCAGACTCTTAAGGTACCTGACAGTGAGATGGTGACCCTGGCGCTCAGATCCACAGCTGAAACTGATTTCAAAAAGTCATTATCCAGAGGTAGTCTTTTCTGCAGATGTTGTGCACACTGGACATATGCATCAGTTGCCTTGTCAAGAAAGCACTTGACAGTTGGAGAATCTCCTTCCTTTTGAAGCATCTCTTCTGCTGCCAGTCCAAGAAACATGTCTTTTGGATGCAAGCAGTGCTCCTCTCCTCTGGCTATCTTGATGGTCTTCAGTTGTTGTGATGATAACCTTGCCAGAAATTCAGGCTTCATGAAGCAAGCAAGAAAATTTCTCATCAGTTCTTCTTGTTTGTCATGAAGAATGTGAATTAAAGTTGACTTGCTCTGGAAGAGAAGAACATAATCTTTCAGGAGTCTCAGCACTGCCATGTAGAACGAACTGATGAGACCAGTCTCTTTTGACTTCTCTATCACCTTCTCAATTATTCTCTGTTTCCTGTTGCAGCCATCTTGTGTCATGTTCTTGCTTGACATTGTCTCTCAAATTTCCTTCAGTCTTTCTTTGCCATCTGAAGTGACTCCACGCTCATTCAAAATCTGCAAGATAGGGGTCTTGTACAAGGCACGATCTTCTGGGCACATGAATCCATAATACATGATCCTGAAAGCATCCATCATGACTATGTTCGGAGCAGTCACATCGTAACAGGAGAGCCATCTATGTGAGAGAAATCTCAAGGGAGTGGTAAATGGGATGGACAATATTTCACAGATCTCTCTCAACTGTACTTTCTGATCAGCTGACCACTTGACATCATTATGAAGATCTGTAGCCAATGTTTCCACCAAGCCATCAAATGGTTCACAAAACTTCCGGCAAGCATCATGTACATGGTGGCAGGAATCCCCATTGATGTCTAGAAGTTGAGGAGCCTTTTCCTTCCTGATTTTCACCTCTAATCCATTCTTGGACCCTCGCATCACCGAACAGGCATCCATAAGCACAGATACAAGATTCTCCCAAGGTATATTGTTGTCATTGAACACCTTTTCAACTGCCGAAAACACACTGGCTGTGTCCACTTTGAACAGTTCAACAGACTGGAGGTGTTCAACCACAATGCGTTCTTGTCTAATGGAGAGATAACTGACTAGCATGGTGACTACCCTCTTGTCAGCACTGCTGGTGCTTTCATCGATATTGAGAGAAAATGGCCCATGAGACATGTTCTCAATTGTCTCATCTGTGAACGTTTTTCCGAGTCCATGTGTCATTTTGTAGGAAGCACTCTTCCGTTCCAGTTTGACCTGATTGAGTGCCCTTGGGTCTTTTGCCAGCTCCTTGGCAGTTTGAATGAGAACAGGAGCCAATGTCAAGGGAAGGCTGTGCTCCGCAAGAACTCCAAGAACTAGTGCCTGCAAAGAAAAAATGGTCTCATAAAAGAAATGTACTAAAAGCATATAATAATACAATACATACATGCATGCATGACCCATAATTGATTTACGATTTTATTAATATTTCAATATTAGACTTTATGAGTTTGACAGTCCAGAATTTCCAACCATATTTACTGATATATTATAAAAGACAAAAGGAAAAATGTAACAAACCCAATGTAGGAGTAATGATTTATCAACTTATGAAATTAATCAACAACAAAAAATTAAAGTTACAAATGCCTAATTACCTTTAGGAATTCTTTTTCACTCACGTTTTGTTCCTGAAACATGCAGTTAATCATTTTCATTACAGCATGCAATTCAATATTCACAAAGGGCAATTCAACATTTTAACACAACATGAACTTTGCTTTCAATTTAAACATATTTAATGCACTATCAAAACATGCTATAAATTCTAAAAGGAAAACATGCTTCATCGTTTAATTTAGAATTAACAGAAAATGAAAATTGAAACAGGGCAAAATAAACATATTATTATATATCATATTAGGGGAACTGTTGCAAAAATTATATCATCCTCGTATATGAAATTCCAAAATATTAAAGAAATAGTACATACCTCCGAATGTACCTGTCTATCGGCAAAGGTGTTAATGGAGCAGACTCGTTTGGTTCAGACAAAGTCCCCCAGTGTGTAACATCTTTGACTGCTTTATCCACCGTCGAAGACTGTTTCGAAAACGCCGATCCCAAAGAATAGTTGCTCCGCCGAAAGGCAAGGTAGTCGGCATGTTTTTTCACTTTTGATGCGTGGTCTGACAGCGCCACACATCCACGCGATCCATAGTTAATCAAGTCTTTACAATACACACAAAAAGCTTTTCCGGCCACGTCTGGTTTCTTCAGAAATAGAGTGTTTCTGTTACCTCGTCAAACTTTGAGCCAATTTTCACCTTTACCGTCACTTTTCTCTCAAGCCAATTCCATCGGAACTTATTTTTGACACTTTTGTCTATTTCTAGCACTGATGACTCCTGATCCTTCGATAAAAATCTCATAATTCCGCTGAAAACGGTACCGAATGCTCAGAATTCCAACACGAACACGCTGCCATGAATTTTTGACAAAGCATACAACGAGCCATTTGATTGGTCCAATCGTTTGCAACTATCCAATTGCAGGGCCATTTACAATACAGCAGTAGCTTGAGCACAAAACATCCGGGTTATCGCGGGAGACTTGACCCGGGGAAGCGCCGAGCGCTTATGTAATCGTGTTGATTTTCGCTAAAATCGGTAACATCGGTGACAATAAGGTACCTTACCCCCCCTAAAATTTTCTCAACAGATTTAGACGATTCACAGAAATGATCAATTTGAAAATAAATCGGCGGAAATCCGCGGATCGGCGGAAAATTGCCATCCCTGCATACAAAAAAATGAGAAATCAGGAAGGGGGCAAACACTTTTTCACACCACTGTATAAATAAAAGCTAATAAAAAATACTCAAAATTACATTACAGAGGTTTAAAACAGGAGAGTTTGCATCCCCTTACCTTGTAGTGGAAGGCATCCGGACACTGTTTACACTGGTACATCCTGTTCTTGCAGTGGTGAATCATGTGGTTTTCCAAGTCCTTACTATCCACAGCAATGTGCTCACAGATCGGACACTGATACGGTTGTCTCTGTCGGTGAACTCGTAGGTGCTGTTTAATGTAGCCCTTTTTGCTGCTGTAGCGACACAGACGGCACCGGTATGGCCTCTCACTTCCTGGGATATAGTCGACTAAACCACCGTCAGCAGAGCCGACCAGCCCATCCATCCCTGCAATGCTGCACACATAGCTTCCTTCTCCATTCCCTGTCACCATCCCAGCCACGGCACCATTGTGGAACTGTGAGTTATCCTGAAGCTCTTTCAGGATGTCTTCGTCTGTGGCATTCTGGTCCGAGCGCTCTCTGAGTCTCTCTATGACAGTGAGCAGTGAAAGGCTGATGCCGGCTTTAGCAGTGGGGCTCTCCTCATCTCCGAAGTCTTCCTCTTTTACCTCGCTATGAAGTTCCAAATTCAGCAGAGCTGGTTCAGCCACAACATCTGAAACCTTCTGTCCAGCTGCAGTCACCTCAGCAGGCTTCTGGTTTGTTTGTGGGCTCTGTGATTTCAGACTTACCTTGGTGCTGGAGGATGGCAGCTCGGGGGTCCTCATGGGCATAGCCATGAGGGCCTCAGCAGCCAGTGAGTGCAAGCGGAGTGACTCAGAGTGTGTCCTCTTGCGACCTGCTGGAGGGATGTTTTCATCCCTTGGCGAGTCACTACTTTTAGCAACAGAGGAAATTACTTCAGGTTTTAATATTTGGCTGTCAATCTGTCTAGCCAGACTGTAGCTGAGGGCCACCTCATCCTTCATGGCTTCCTCCTCTACATCCATGTCTGGCTGGAGAAGAAGTGGGTTAGTTACCATGACTGAATCCTCAGCTGAAGGAAGGCGTTCCACAATCACATTAATATGGCCTGCACTGTTCGGACTGCTGTTGATTATCTTCTGAGCTGATGACAGTAAGCTGTCCCTGACGGAGGTGACATCAGGGCGACTATCAATCTCCACCTCACTATCAGCCTCCGTTGTCACCTGCACCTCCACCATGGGCTCCTCAGAGGTCAGGTCTTTGATGGGGTATACAGTTTCCTCCTCTTCATCCATTTTTGGATTTGTGTCAAGATTCAGTGCTTCCCGTTTGTTATTAACAGCCACAGGCACACAAAGTTGGACCTTGAAGGCAGTAGGGACCTTTTGGACGCCTTTATTTTGAAGAACTGGGGAGATAATGACTATGTCATCTCCTGCTGCAGCACTGTTGACAGTAGCCTGTGCTTCTTTCTTTGCCGAGCCACCATCTTCATCCTCAAAGATGGGGTACGAGCAGTCAACGAGGCCAGCATGCTTCCAGGCATGGGTCTTGAGCATCCGTTGCTGACTGCAGACATAGCTGCAGATCAGGCACCGGTACAACCCATACTCCTCGTAACTGTACCATTTCTTCTTCTGTGACAGTTCCTTGCCATTGATCCCTTTGTTTCCTATACTGCCACATTCCTCATCATGTTTTCTTATAACCTTGCCCTTTCCGTTACTTGAGCTCCTCTTCAGGCTGCCTCCACTGTCAAAATGCATCCTGACATGTGCCTCTAGCTGCTCCTGGTCTCTGGAGGCAAAATGACACTCGGAGCACATGAGGATGAGGTCGCTATGGTGCTCATTGTGTTGCTTTAGGTGTTCTTTGAGCAACTGCAGCGTTTGGGAGAGATAAGGGCACAAACTGCACTGGTAACTTGTGGTAACAGTGGTAACTGTCCGCTTGTGGTTGCCGGCATCAGGGTTGGCGGCCACTTCAGCAACTGTGGTCATGACAGTATTGTTACCATCACCCAAAACAGGTGATGAAAGAGAGCTGTCAGCCACAGTGCCATCTATGTTCACCTCCTCCTTACAGTTCCTCCTAATTCTCTTATGAGGGGAGCCTCTGTTGCCCACTTGAGACACCTGCTCAGCTTCATTATTCCCTGCAGTAAGGGCCACTTGGAGTGCCCTTTTCTGTCGCTGAGGTCGCTTTTCTACAATCCTACTGAGCTTCTCTATAACCTGGGTGAGAGAATAGTCAGCATGTTTTGGTTGAAAACTCAGACAGGGTTCTTTCTCCATGATTTGCTGGGTTTGGACTTCTGAAGAAGTGGAGGAGGTAGAGGAGTGTATGGTGGCATTGCTGATTTCCTCCATCACCTACAACACAAAAGAACAAAGAAATGAGTGGTGTCAGCTTGACATTATATGGTACATTACTTTTAGGAAGATTCCTAATACATTAAAATTCATACTTTTGACCACGAAAGGAATATTGTTATAAGTAGATATTATAGTTTGCTGCTGGTAACATGTCTTTAAAGGTGAGGATTCACATTATTCTTTTTGAGATATGAAATCTGGAACATTTATATTTTCACTGATCAGTTGCAGTGGTGCCACTTTGTCATTCAGACATGCCCCAGTTTGGTATTATACTCGTGGCATCTTTCAAACAAACCAGAGGCAGTGATGGCAAAGTACACCAGGGGCCATGCGGACGACAACGTTTTTACCCCAAACTGGGGAAGTTTGTCTACAGTTTAACTGTCCGTGCATATGACGCTGGGTATTTGGAGATGTGAAAGTGTAGAGATTTGAAACCTGTCTCCAGAGTGGAGAGGTTTTAGCGGCACCATTTTTCTGCATCCGTGTGCACAGAAATAAACAGCAATGTATATTACAGCCTCAATTTAAAATAGATTTCAGCCAATCCACCACCCAAAGAGCTCGTATTTCTCACAGAAATACAAGCTCCATGATTAAACTTTAAGCTTGATGTGTTTATTGATTAGGTCGGGGGGGGGGGGGGCTCTTAACAGTATATGTAAAACTTTTAAAAAACACACACACACACACGACTAACACAGCCTTATAGAGAAAAATACTCAAATTTCTAACTAGGAAGGATTTACAGACTGAAATGCATTCCTAGAATGTCACTTACCTTTGCTGAATGATTTAAAAAAAAAAAAAAAAAAAAATCACTGTGGAGCCGCCCATGTTTTAAATCCAGTTTTGTGCAGCTGCTCAGCAGCTGACATCACATCGCTACTTTTTCTTTATTGTAATGCTTTTGTACAAGTTATGACTGAAGACTCCTTATCAAATATTCAAATCAGTTCTCAGTAAGTCGGATTTATTTTTATTGCCCACAGCTACACAGTTTATTCATTTATTTAGGACTCCCTCATTCTTTCAACTTATACAGTGGGGCAAAAAAGTATTTAGCCAGCCACCAATTGTTCAAGTTTTCCCACTTAAAAGATGAGAGAGGTCTCCAATTTTCATCATAGGTATACCTCAACCATGAGTTTTTTCCTCACTTTGTCTCTCATAGTTGAGGTATACCTATGATGAAAATTGGAGACTTCTCTCATCTTTTAAGTGGGAGAACTTGCACAATTGGTGGCTGACTAAATACTTTTTTGCCCCACTGTATATACAACTCACAAAAAGTTAGGAAGATTTGGCTTTGAGTGAAATTTATGGAAAATGTAAAAAGTTCACACTACAGTGATATTATATCGTGAAAGTAGGGTATCTAAGTAGAAGCATGCAATGGTGATTTCCTCATCTCAATTTATTGAAACAAAAGCCAACAACAGTGGTGGGTATACCACAACAAAAAATGTTAATGTCTCAATAACTTGTCATGTGCCCTTGAGCATCAATTACAGCTCGACAACGACATCTCATGCTGTTCACAAGTCGCCTTATTGGCTGTGTCTCAATTCAGGTGTTGCAGCCTCGTAGACTGCGGCCCAGGAGGCCAGAACACTCAGAGGTCAGGTCGACTGCATCTAAAAGCTGATTTATGACTGTTAAATGAGATGGTCTAGTCTTTGGAGGACGTATGTTTGCGTGACCACGCACTGCCCCATTGCCTAGCAACCATTACAGTGTCAGTTGAGGGTTTTGGGGTTTTTTTGCTGACATTTTTGACAAAGAGATAAAACTTTATTTTCATCTTTTTTTAATTAAAGTATTTTTTTTTTTACCTTTTACTGGAGAATCTTCACCAGACAGAGGACCATGACCAGATAAAATAACACTAACTCATGTTCAAGTCAGCAGGTACAATTAAGGTAAATTAAGAACACAAAATAGATAAATTATCATCATTTTAAATATGTATATCAGTTCTAAAATATATTCTTAATTAAATCAGCAGTGGAAAATATGAAAGTTTACTGTTATCATTCATTAACATTATGTACAGTGGGGCAAAAAAGTATTTAGTCAGCCACCAATTGCGCAAGATCTCCCACTTAAAAGATGAGAGTGGTCTCCAATTTTCATCATAGGTATACCTCAACTATGAGAGACAAAATGAGAAAAAAAAAAATCCAGAAAATCCCATTGAAGGATTTTTAATGAACTAATTGGTAAATTCCTCAGTAAAATAAGTATTTGGTCACCTACAAACAAGCAAGATTTCTGGCTCTCACAGACCTGTAACTTCTTCTTTAAGAGGCTCCTCTGTCCTCCACTCGTTACCTGTATTAATGGCACCTGTTTGAACTTGTTATCAGTATAAAAGACACCTGTCCACAACCTCAAACAGTCAGACTCCAAACTCCACTATGGCCAAGACCAAAGAGCTGTCAAAGGGCACCAGAAACAAAATTGTAGACCTGCACCAGGCTGGGAAGACTGAATCTGCAATAGGTAAGCAGCTTGGTGTGAAGAAATCAACTGTGGGAGCAATTATTAGAAAATGGAAGACATACAAGACCACTGATAATCTCCCTCGATCTGGGGCTCCACGCAAGATCTCACCCCGTGGAGTCAAAATTATCACGAGAACGGTGAGCAAAAATCCCAGAACCACATGGGGGAGACCTAGTGAATGACCTGCAGAGAACTGGGACCAAATCAGAATCAGAATCAGAATCAGGTTTATTGCCATTGTTCATGTAGTACACAAACTAGGAATTTGTCTCGGTACAATGCTGCAACATTAAACATGATAAGATAAGAGAAATAAACTATACATGTAATAAAGTGTAGGATAAGATTAAGTGATACTGGTCAACAGTTAAAATATATATTAGCCAGCAGCAGATACTGTGGAGAACTATATAGTGCAGTCGGTAATGCAGGAAGAAAACAGTGATGATTGACATGAGTCTGGTTGAGCTGCTGTACATGGTGCACGAGAGTCACTTAGTGTTCAGCAGTCTAATGGCAGAGGGGAAGAAGCTGTTCATGTGACGGGAGGTTTTAGTCTGGATGGACCGAAGTCTTCTACCAGAGGGGAGGGGGGCAAACAGTACGTGACCAGGGTGTGAGGGATCGGCTATGATCCGGCCAGCACGCCTCCGGGTCCTGGAGATGTACAGATCCTGGAGAGATGGGAGCTTGCAGCCGATCACCTTCTCAGCAGTGCGCACGACGCGCTGCAGCCTTAGTCTGTCCCTGGCAGTGGCTCCTGCGTACCACACGGTTATGGAGGTGGTGAGGATGGACTCGATGATGGCTGTGTAGACCAAAGTAACAAAGGCTACATCAGAAACACACTACGCCGCCAGGGACTCAAATCCTGCAGTGCCAGACGTGTCCCCCTGCTTAAGCCAGTACATGTCCAGGCCCGTCTGAAGTTTGCTAGAGAGTATTTGGATGATGCAGAAGAGGACTGGGAGAATGTCATATGGTCAGATGAAACCAAAATAGAACTTTTTGGTAAAAACTCAACTTGTCGTGTTTGGAGGAGAAAGAACACCATACCTACTGTGAAGCATGGGAGTGGAAACATCATACTTTGGGGCTGTTTTTCTGCAAACGGAACACGACGACTGATCCGTGTAAAGGAAAGAATGAATGGGGCCCTGTATCGTGAGATTTTGAGTGAAAACCACCTTCCACCAGCAAGGGCATTGAAGATGAAACGTGGCTGGGTCTTTCAGCATGACAATGATCCCAAACACACTGCCCGGGCAACGAAGGAGTGGCTTCGTAAGAAGCATTTCAAGGTCCTGGAGTGGCCTAGCCAGTCTCCAGATCTCAACCCCATAGAAAATCTTTGGAGGGAGTTGAAAGTCTGTGTTGCCCAGCAACAGCCCCAAAACATCACTGCTCTAGAGGAGATCTGCATGGAGGAATGGGCCAAAATACCAGCAACAGTGTGTGAAAACCTTGTGAAAACTTACAGAAAATGTTTGACCTCTGTCACTGCCAACAAAGGGTATATAACGAAGTACTGAGATGAACTTTTGTTATTGACCAAATACTTATTTTACCGAGGAATTTACCAATTAATTCATTAAAAATCCTTCAATGTGATTTTCTGGATATTTTTTTTTCTTATTTTGTCTCTCATAGTTGAGGTATACCTATGATGAAAATTGGAGACCTCTCTCATCTTTTAAGTGGGAGAACTTGCACAATTGGTGGCTGACTAAATATTTTTTTACCCCACTGTAGCTAAATAATTAGATGTTCTGCCTTGTATCAGCTCTGACATTTAGTTTTTAATGTTCTAAAGCAGACCACAGTCCTGTACTGTAGGATGATGACCCTCAATGATGTTCAGCAGCAATAGAACAGATTCCATCTTCAGTTTTCATCTCAGTTGTACAGGTGCATCTCAGTAAATTAGAAAATCAAGATTTGTCATTTAATTTTAAAAACTCTAATCATTATCATCAATATTAAATCAGGTTTAAAATGTTTCATTCTGTGTGTAATAAATATATGAAAGTCTCTTTTGGAATTATCTTGCAAAAAAATCATCTTTTTCAAAAAACCACTTCATTGAAATGCAGTTTTTCTAACTATTAACAATAAACCTGCAATATTTTTATTTAGCTTGTTCCAGTTTGCAAAGTAAACTGCTAAAAAAATCACAATCAATAAAACAATTCATCAAATCTCTTTTATTACGGTTATTTCAATCAAATATCAGTTTTATAAATCTGGAGTCCAGCCTGTTCTCTCCACAGCTGACCCTCAGTTCCTGCAGGATCACCACCATTGACCCCACAAATAAATGAGAAAAAAAAAAATCAGAAATCTGATTATCACTTCAGATGTCATGGGACATTTTAAAGATCAGCATAATAAAATAATTACATACAGTGGGGCAAAAAAGTATTTAGTCAGCCACCAATTGTGCAAGTTCTCCCACTTAAAAGATGAGATAGGTCTCCAATTTTCATCATAGGTATACCTCAACTATGAGAGACAAAATGAGAAAAAAAAATCCAGAAAATCACATTGAAGGATTTTTAATGAATTAATTGGTAAATTCCTCGGTAAAATAAGTATTTGGTCGCCTACAGACAAGCAAGATTTCTGGCTCTCACAGACCTGTAACAACTTCTTTAAGAGGCTCCTCTGTCCTCCACTCGTTACCTGTATTAATGGCACCTGTTTGAACTCGTTATCAGTATAAAAGACACCTGTCCACAACCTCAAACAGTCAGACTCCAAACTCCACTATGGTCAAGACCAAAGAGCTGTCAAAGGACACCAGAAACAAAATCGTAGACCTGCACCAGGCTGGGAAGACTGAATCTGCAATAGGTAAGCAGCTTGGTGTGAAGAAATCAACTGTGGGAACAATTATTAGAAATGGAAGACATACAAGACCACTGACAATCTCCCTCGATCTGGGGATCCACGCAAGATCTCACCCCGTGGGGTCAAAATGATCACGAGAACAGTGAGCAAAAATGACCTGCAGAGAGCTGGGACCAAAGTAACAAAGGCTACCATCAGTAACACACTACGCCGCCAGGGACTCAAATCCTGCAGTGCCTGACATGTCCCCCTGCTTAAGCCAGGACATGTCCAGGCCCGTCGGAAGTTTGCTAGAGAGCATTTGGATTATCCAGAAGAGGACTGGGAGAATGTCATATGGTCAGATGAAACCAAAATAGAACTTTTTGGTCAAAACTCAACTTGTCGTGTTTGGAGGAGAAAGAATGCTGAGTTGCATCCAAAGAACACCATACCTACTGTGAAGCATGGGGGTGGAAACATCATGCTTTGGGGCTGTTTTTCTGCAAAGGGACCAGGACGACTGATCCGTGTAAAGGAAAGAATGAATGGGGCCCTGTATCGTGAGATTTTGAGTGAAAACCTCGCTTCCATCAGCAAGGGTATTGAAGATTAAACGTGGCTGGGTCTTTCAGCATGACAATGATCCCAAACACACCACCCGGGCAACGAAGGAGTGGCTTTGTAAGAAGCATTTCAAGGTCCTGGAGTGGCCTAGCCAGTCTCCAGATCTCAGCCCCATAGAAAATCTTTGGAGGGAGTTGAAAGTCCGTGTTGCCCAGCGACAGCCCCAAAACATCACTGCTCTAGAGGAGATCTGCATGGAGGAATGGGCCAAAATACCAGCAACAGTGTGTGAAAACCTTGTGAAGACTTACAGAAAATGTTTGACCTCTGTCACCGCCAACAAAGAGTATATAAAAAGTATTGAGGTGAACTTTTGTTATTGACCAAATACTTATTGTACCGAGGAATTTACCAATTAATTCATTAAAAATCCTTCAATGTGATTTTCTGGATTTTTTTTTTTCTCATTTTGTCTCTCATAGTTAAGGTATACCTATGATGAAAATTGGAGACCTCTCTCATCTTTTAAGTGGGAGAACTTGCAGAATTGGTGGCTGACTAAATACTTTTTTGCCCCACTGCATGTCCCGTCCTTCCTCAGCTTCATTAACTGCTCCATTTTCTCTAAAAATAACCTTGTGGTTTCTTTTTCACAGTAAAGCACAAGTTATACACCTGCATCGGCATGAGGTAGTGTCGACGCAACAGCAACGTGCGTTCCTATTGTGTTGTCTGACGTGCACCTCTCCAGAGAAGGATGTGCACATCGGCAACGCAGACCATAAGAGCTGTGATTGGTCTGCTCTGTCTCCTCCTTCACATTTCCTGGTTCTCACTGCTGCACAACTTCCAAAGTGAGTTGGTTAAACAGCGGTCCAAATTCAAAAGAATATTGATGAAGTAAGCACATGCAGAACATTTTGGGGCTCGTCATAACTCCAGAAATTACACAGATTGTCCGCTTTGTCTCCTTCTTCAAATTTCCTGGTTCTCGCCGCTGCATCGCTCTGCCTGTTCACGGTGGAATAACTTCCAAGACAAGTCGGTTAAACAGTGGTCCACATTCAAAAGAATATTGAGCTAGTAAGCACACACAGAACATTTTGGAGCTCATCATAACCCTAGTAATTACACAGATTGTCAAAACGGCAGTGGTCGCACGCACCGTTTTCTCCGACTTCTCTTTTTCTTTGTGCAATGATCGTATTAAAAGTTGCAGTTTCTTAACTTTTTTTAGCTCTAACTCCATCACAATCTGCTCTTGTCCATCACTATGTCATAAACCAAAACACACAACAAACACAAATCACTCTACACATCGGCTGAAAACCGGTTTGGTAATGGAACAATGCATTTCACCCAACACACAAGAAAAAATTGCCAATGACTGAGTCTGCAACGGACATTGGCAATAGCATCGACGTAATGCAGATACATAAATCCAGCTTAAATAACATCAACTTACCGATGTCTCTGCGGGACTTTAAAAGATCTTAAAGCAAGTTATTTCAACCACATCACACTGTATTTTCAGAGTACTACATTAGTTAAACTGACATTAATGGGGAAAAAAGGTTTGATTTCAGAAAAAAAAACCAGTTCAACATGTTTTATTAATACATTAAATGAAGCATACAGCACATCAGAAAAAAACAATGTCACGTAACAAACTTAAATAATCAGATGTTGCCGTTTTCTGGATTACTGGTGTTTTCACATTCAAACCGCTGCATAATTCAAGCAAAAAAACTTACTTTGAACTGTTTCTGACTTTGTTCTGCTTCTGCCTGAGCAAAGAAAAAAAAAAAAAAAAAGCCAGGCTGAGCCATGCGCTGAATGCTGGGATATGTTTAGGCTGCCTGTCCTCAAAACATGTTTTTTCCACTCTGGGTGGCTATTTTCCATTCATTCTCTATGTAGTTCAGCGTTCACGGCGCTGAACACCCTCGGTGCTGAAACACTCTCGGCGGTGGCCGCTTTTGGTCGCGGCGCTCAGAACTGAAAAAAGTTCAACTTTTCAGAGACTGCAGCTGAGCTCATCAATGTCAGACCTAAGCAGCCAATCAGAACTGCTGCGTGGGCGGGACATAGGATGCCAGTACTCGTCTGTACTCAGACTCCTGCTTTCCGTGTCATCATATTTCACATCCAGAGCTGCTAAAACATGTTTCCTGTCCATTGTTATTTAGAGACTGCTATTAAAAAAAAGAAGGTCTGACCATAGGAAAGTGGAAGTGTTGAGCTGAGAGTGACAAGCTGTTGCTGGGATACAGCAACAGCTTCCCCCCCCCCCCCCCCCCCAGCGTCACGAACAAACGCTGAAAAAAATGCTCAGGGTGGTCGGGTGATAAAAAACATGTTTTGTGGACATGCAGCCTAAGGCCACAAGGATACCCTTCATGGATCCTTCGTTTTCGGGGTTTTGAAGGCTGCATCTGTCGGCTGCATTTGAAGAAGCCCACGGAATGGGACAGCCTTCGACGCAGCACAGTGACGTATCTGGCCTAGAAATGAACATTTGGAGGATGCAGAACCTGAATTGAGACACAGCAATTGTCTGCTGAGGCATGGCATTTGACTCTTCTTGAAGGGTGGCCCTCAGGTCATTGAGGTTGTGGGGTGCAGGGTTACGAGCCTCTACACAGCGACTCAGCTGATCCCATAGGTTTTCTATGGGATTCAGGACTGGAGAAAGTGCAGGCCACTCCATTTAAGGTATCCCAGCCTCCAACAGCCATTCCCTAATGATGCGACCTCGATGAGCTGGAGCATTGTCGTTCAGGAAGATGAAATTAGGCCTGTGTTGTTCATGCAATGACTGGATTAATGATGTTATTCATGTAGTATCGGCTTGTCACTGTACCATTCACAAGGTGTAGGGCAGTTCTGTGTTGACTAGACACACCTGCCCAGACTGTAACACCACCACCACCAAAGGCTCATCTGGTGCCAACAGTGGCTGATGCACAGCGCTCTCATTGATGTCTCCAACATCGTTGGTGGCTATCATTTCTGCTCACTGTGAATCGACTTTTATCAGAGAACACCACTGAGGCCCACTGGTCCCTTGTCTAGCGTAAATGCTCCCTGGCTCAGGCAAGAGCCAGGGAGCCAGGTCGTCTAGCATGCAGACCACACTGATGTAAATGGTTTTGAATGGTCTGACATGACACTTGGGTGCCTCTCACCTCCCTTTAATGTGCCTGAGAGTTGAGTGACATTCATCGTCTGGTTCCACAGGACACTGTTCACAATGAAGCAGTCATCAACGTGGGATGTGGCCAAAGGACGTCCACTTCTATGCCTTTCTGTGACTCTTCCAGTCTCTCTGTATCTCTGTTGCAACCTGCTGATAACACTCTGTGACACTAAGCTCAGTAGCCACTTCCCTCTGAGAACATCCTGTTTGAAGCCTCGCAATGGCGAAGTACTGTTGATCTATTGTTAGGTGTCGTCTTCGTCTCATGATGTCAAAATGAGAACAGCATGATGAAGAGGACTGTTTAAACACCAATTCTATCTGAACCAGAAAATTCATTGGTCGATTCATGGATCAACCACCTGTTGTGAATTTTGCCATTAAGCACCTTATTAGAGAACAGCAAGTTATGCAAAAAGTATTGAAACACTGAATAGCTGGACATGTGCATTCAAAAGGTTTGAAAAGGTCAAATTAAGTTCACCTGTAAAGGTTATAGTGCATTTTAGGTGTATCCTGAAATTTCACCCAAAAGCTGAATATCCCTAACTTTTTGTTTGTAGAATGTGTGTGTGTGTTTTTTTTTTTTAATTATTTTTTTGGTAGGGGAATCTGGCGTTTATAGTTGTGGTTTTATAATCCAAAAGTAAAACTTCCACTTGTCATCCATGAGTTACAACAGCAGTTTTCACACCTTCAGTGGATCTGTGTGCATGCCTGGTTGCTTCTGTGATTTGTCATGTGCCCGCAGATGTTTCTCTCCAGGTCTAAACGAAAATGTTGTCATGTGTACCCCCCCCCCCCCAATTCTGTAATCTGAATGATTTTCTCATTGGCCCTACAGTTCAGTTCATATAACTTTATTTATTCCAAAGAGCAATTCAGTTTAACAATGTACCAAAGCCATACCTATACAAACAACCACATAGCAATTTAAAAAAAAAAAAAAAAAAAAAAAAAAAATCAAGCCCATATTCACTAGCATTACATTACGATCCAGAGGGCGCTCAGAGAGTGCATACCTCCGCCAAGGCTCCCTCCCTCCCTTTGTCCGTCCATGTCGCCATCCATCTGTACATTGCGAGATAGGGCCTTGGCAGAAGTATGCATTCACGAATCACCTCCAAAATATACTGCTCAAAAAAATAAAGGGAACACTTTGAAAACACATCAGATTTTAATGGGAAAAAATAAGCTGGATATCGAAATTGTGGCAGGCTAGTCCAGCTTACTCAGATTAAAGGAACACTTTTTAATCTGAGTAAGCTGGACTAGCCTGCCACAATTTCGATATCCAGCTTATTTTTTCCCATTAAAATCTGATGTGTTTTCAAAGTGTTCCCTTTATTTTTTTGAGCAGTATATAATGAGTTCATCTTTGGGCCAAGGGCCACCTCTGGTGAAAATGTCATCCAAATCCATCAATGAGTGTGATCCTGCTAACAAACAGAGAAACGTCAGCGAAAACAACTAGAAAAGCACACAGAGATCACAGACCTCCGGCAAGCAGCTCATTTCCCCCAAATGACTGTTAGAAATACAGCAGTTTTCTAAATGCAACATTTCTGCATTTGATATTGATGATAAATACTAATTCAAGTTTCTTTCTATAAGATTTATTGAAATAAATAAATAGTATTAGGTAACTTAAGGCCCTTATTTAATACCTTTTGTTCTTATTAAAGACAAAAATAGAAAGGAAATGTCTTTACCTTCTTTACATGTTTCGACTGTTCACTGCAGCCTTCGTCAGAAGTGTCAGCTGATTGCTGCCAGGTGTCATTTTATCAGCTGACTTCCATAGGTGGGGCCAGCCCAGCAGACCTGTCAGATCCACAGAGCCGAACCCACTTTCCGCCGTACGATGGTCTCTGGAGAATGTGGTCCCAGGTGTGGGAAAGCATAAAGGCCCCCTCATCCCGGTTCATGGTATCTTTTCCCCGCTTCCTGATTTCTATGGCCTCCTTGATCCAGCGTTTGTGTCTGTTGCTCTCTGATCCAATAATTTTTGCATTGTCCCTGTCCATGATGTGATTATTTCTTTTGCAGTGATCTGATATTGCTGATTATGTTTCTTTTTCTGCCTTTTCTTTTTGCAATCTTGTGAGTCGTCCTTGTGTTTCCTTCTCACATTCCTTCTGGTGTTCTTTTTTCCTTGTGGTGAATGATGTTCCGGTTTCTCCAATGTAGGTTTTGTTGCATGATATTTCATTTATTACATTGCATTTTTGTGTCTTGTTCTATTTTGTCCTTGGGGTGTACTAATAACTGTCTTAATTTTTTGTGTGGTTTTACTGCTGTGTTTATTTTGTATTTTTTCATGATCCTTTGAATTGGTTCTGTTATCCCTCGGATGTATGGTATAGTTATGGTGTCCTTGTTTTTGATTTCGGCTTTTGTTCTGTGTCTTGTTTCCTGTTTGTTTTCTTTGTTTTTGACTTGCTGTTTCCCTTTGTTTATGGCCCATACTGGATATTGGCAGCGTATGAGTGCATGTTTTATGTGGTTGTCCTCCTCCTGTCTGTCTTCTTGGTCTGTGATGATGGTGGCCCGTTCATATAACGTCCTGACAACTGATAGTTTGTGTGCTGTGGGGTGTTCTGATGTCCATAGTAGGTATTGATCCGTGTGGGTTGGTTTCCTGTAGACTGTGATTTTTATACTGTCGTCATCATTATGGTGGATTTTCATGTCCAGAAAGGCTATGGTGCCATTTTCTTTCTCTTCGTGTGTGAATTTTATATTCCCAGTGCTGTCCGTGATATTCAGATAGTGAGTTCTTGCATGTGCCCTTTCCGTATTTTCTCCAAAATGTCATCTACGTATCTCTTCCAGAGGGTGGGTTTACATTGTGTAGGTGCTGTTGATGGCTTTGTTTTCCAGATCCTCCATGAAAAAGCTGTTCATGATGGCTGATAGTGGGTCTCCCATTGCAAATCCTTCTTTTTGTCTGTAGATTTTTTTTTTTCTGTATTGAAAATAGGTGGATTTTGCAATAAATTGTAATAGTTCAGCTATGTCGTCAACTGTGAGATTGGTGCGTCTTATTAGGGTTCTGTCATTTCTGAGGTGTTCTTGCACAATGTGTAGTGTGACATAACAGGGGTCTTTGTGAATAATGAAATGACATCATGTGAAATGAGGATCTCGTCTGATTCTATTTTCATATTTTTGAGTTCTTGTGCCAGCTCTTTTGAGTTTTTGCAGTGGTATTCTGATAGTCCAAGGAGGGGTTTGATGATTTCAACCTGAGCTTTTAATAAGTTGTATGTAACTGATCTGATACTGTCTATTATTGGCCGCAGTGGGATATCCTTATGTATTTTTGGGGTTCCATAGATCCGGGGGGTGATGCTGGCTGTGGGCATCAGGTGATCGTATGCGTCCTTTGTGATTTTTTTGCTTTCTAATAGTTTAACAAGGGCTTTTAGCATTTTTGTCTTTTCTTCTGTGGGGTTTGTTTTTATGATTTCATATGTGCTGCTGTCTGCCAACATGGTTTCCATCTGTTTTTCATGTTTCCGTGTCCATTACTACCATCGTTCTGCCTTTATCTGATGGGAGGATTGTGATTGTTTTATCTTTCTTGAGTGAGTTTAATGCTTTTTCTTCTTTTGTAACGTTGCTTTGTGGTAATTTGGCTGTTTTGAGGATTCCTGCAACTGCGTTCCGGAGTGATGCTTTTCCCCCTTGGTCCTGGAGTTCCCCACACACTCTAACTGTTATAGATGATTTGTTTACAACATTTGAGACTTTTCTTCACTTTTTTGTTGATAAAGTGGACTCTGTCAGACAAGTTATTAATAACAGTTTTAATGAGAGCTTGTCTGTTGTCCCGGGTTACTCTTTTTTTTTTTTTTTTGGTTACTTATTTGTACCCGTAGGTAGATTTGGTTTGCAGTCTGGTGACAAGCCACCTGCTGCCGGTCGCTGCGAGCGCCCTAAACCTACATGTTTTGGTATGCGGGAGGAAACCGGAGAAATTCCGGAGTAAACCCACGCAACACGGGGAGAACATGCAAACTCCACACAGCTCACTGTTGGTCGGGGGCTAGGATCGAACCCACGATCTCACGATCCCCGCAATCCCCCGGCCGAGGGTAAACTGTGCTGCCACAGTGCTAAACCACTGCGCCACCTCTGCTGTGTTTGAACAGTTTGAGTTGGTTTCTTTATCATCACTTGCTGATACAGTGAAGTCTCTGAAGCCAACAAATTGCTCACTGGATGTTGCTCCCGCTGGAATCCTGAAAAGGGTTTTTAATACTGTAGGGCCTGGTCTTTTGGTTTTTATTAATTCCTGCCTTAGTTCAGGATTTGTCCTACCTGCTTTTAAACATGCTGTGGTTAGGCCCCTTCTTAAAAAAACCTCACCTTGACCCTCGAGTATTATCTAATTTTAGACCCATTTCTCATTTGCCCTTTTTATCTAAGGTTTGAGAAAAAACTGTTTTTATACAGTTCCAATCTTTTTTAGAAGACAATTCTATTTTTGAGAAGTTTCAATCTGGGTTTAGATCTTGTCATAGCACTGAGCCTGCCCTGCTTAAGGTGCACAATGATATTATGATGTCTGTTGATGCCAAATGCCCTGTGGTCTTAGCGCTGCTCGATCTTACAGCAGCCTTTGACACTGCAGACCATACTATCCTTTTGTCACACCTGAATCACCATGTTGGCATCCATGGCACTGCACTTAAGTGGTTTGAATCCTACCTATCTAATAGAACTTTTTCTGTAATGATTGGTGACATGTCTTCTTCTAGTGCCTCTCTCTCCTGTGGGGTCCCACAGGGCTCTATCCTTGGCCCTATTCTGTTTTCATTATATATGCTGCCACTTGGGTCAATAATAGCCAGGCACAACATGTCTTTCCACTGTTATGCGGACGATTTGCAGCTTTATTTACCTTTGAACCCAGAATAAACTAACTCACAAAGTGTTCTACTGGACTGCATCACTGACATTAAGTTGTGGTTAAGCCAAAATTTTCTCCACTTAAATGAAGAAAAAACAAAGTATTGCGTTTGGGGATACTGTAACAGCTGGCTTTAGTACCCTCTCTTTAAGGCTCAGTTCAGCTGTCAGAAATTTGGGGGTGATTTTTGACAGCCATTTAAAATTTGATAAACAGATTGATAATGTAGTCAAGATGAGCTTTTATCAATTATGTCTGTTATCCAAAGCCAAACCTTTCCTGAGCCGTCATGATCTTGAGATAGCCATCCATGCTTTAATCACGTCTCAACTTGATTACTGCAATGCACTTTATGTTGGCATCTCTCAGTCTTCTCTCGGCCGCCTTCAACTTGTGCAAAATGCAGCGGCCCGTCTCTTGACCAACACACCTAGGCGAGAGCACATTACTCCGATCCTTTTTCACTTCATTGGCTTCCAGTCCATTTTAGAATTAATTTTAAACTTTTGCTTTTTGCTTTTAAAGTTCTTAATGGCCGTGTTCCGGTTTATACTGTATGTCTGAGATTTTGACTGTTCGTGACCAAGGCAAGGCTTTGAGGTCATCCAACCAGCTTTTGCTGGATGTGCCCAGGTCAAGGTATAAACATTGGGGTGACCGAGTCTTTTCTGTTGTCGCCCCCATTCTCTGGAATAATCTCCCCCCTGACCTACGTGCTATCTCTGACCTGGCCCTTTTTAAAATCAGAACTTAAAACATATTTGTTTAGGATGGCTTTTAATACCCAGTAGTGGTGATATTTAGCTAATTTGACTTTAGCCAAAGTCAAATTCCTTGTATGTGTTGTGCATACTTGGCCAATAAAGCTGATTCTGATTACTCTCTGCATTTGTTTTTATTTTATTCTCATTTTTAGGTATTTATTCTTATTTCTTTGTTTATGTTATTTGTTTTTAATGCTGTTTAATTTTCTGTAAAGCACTTTGGTCACCTATGGTTGTTTTAAAGGGCTATATAAATAAAGTACATTACATTACATTTTTTCACATGCAAGTTCTGTTGCGAGGATGTATTCTTCATGGGGTATTTTGGCTGGTGTGATGGCGAAATTCAGTCCTCTGCTCAGCACTTTTTCTCTGTGGCCATGAGTGTGCGTTTTGATAAGTTTTTGACCCACTTAGTGTTAATTTCTGTGCGTGTTTCTCTTCGTCCGTTCTTCCTTTCTGTGAGTTTTTTTAGTTTCTTTAAATGGCGGTTTTTTGTTATAATGAGTTCCTGTTGGTGTTTTTAATTGGGCTTCTATCTGCTCCTGCGTTTCCTGGCTAGTCAGGTAGTGTTTCTTGAAAATGTCCATTTCCTCCTTGATCTGGTTGTTGATTCTGTCCACTTTGTTTGCCGTCATTCTTATCCGTTCTTTGATCAGGTCTTTCCATGCTTTATTGATAATTTTCTCTGCGTTTTTGGTTGGGATTGGATTTTTTATGTTGAGGCTTGCTGGTGTGACATCCTCATCTCTGCAACGGAGGTTAAATCTCAGGTGGTTTCTGTAGCGTGCCCGTGTTTTCTCCAATTTCTCCAGCTGGCGGAAGTCTTTGGTGCAATTTTTTTCTTTATGCTTTCCCACACCTGGGACCACATTCTCCAGAGACCATTAGACGGCGGAAAGCGGGGCCGGCTCAGTAGATCTGACAGGTCTGCTGTGCTGGACCTGCCTACGAAAGTCAGCTGATAAAATGACACCTCGCAGCAATCAGCTGACACTTCTGACGAAGGCTGCAGTGAACAGTCGAAACATGTAAAGAAGGTAAAAGCATCTCCTTTCTATTTTTGTCTTTAACAAGAACAAAAAAGTTAAATAATTAAAAGAAGACAAAATGAACCTACTTGAGCTAACTTAAGGCCCTTTCCCACTAGTACCTGTTTGGCCCTACACGCCTCGACACGGCTTTACACGGCTCAGCACACTTTTGTTTCCATTACAGCAGAGTACCGCTTGGAGTGGGTGGGATTTTTAGACAAGGCGGCACCACACTCCCGAGACTTAAAACACACAACACAAACAAAACACAACATGGCGGCTTACGAGGCGACTGCGCGGTGTCTGGCTTTATTTGTCAGAGTAAAGGCAAGAAATGAGAGCCAGACAAGGGTACAGGCAGCGAGACGAAACACTCTGGAAAAGTACTGGAGCATTTAGAAAGCCATAGAGCCGAAGACATGAAGATACGAACCAGATCACAAATGAAGGTAAGCTAATGATTGCTAATGCTAGTTTGCTTTAAGTCCGCCGTACTACATTGTAATGTCTGCAAGTTATCGCTATTAGGTACTAAAATATGTATGCTGTGTGTGTGTGTTTCAGATGTCTCTCTTGTGGGAAAATTACTGCTTCAAATTGTGGGTCTGGCCGCTAAATACAGCCTCTCACTGATGTCACCTGTAACACCCCAGTTGTGTGTAACACCTACTGTGCTCGCCAGATTTTTGTATAATACCACTGTAATTGGGTAACACCTCTTTGTAGCACTTTAGGTGTGTAACACTACTTTAGGATGTACAATCTTGTACCCTTGTGGTAGTATTGGGTTATGGCAGTGTAGTTACCTTTAACTCTACTACCTGGATGGAAGGGACAACTGGGCCGGATCAGGTAGACCCTAGGTTCGTTGGAGCCCGGAGGACACAACAATAGAAGACTCACACACACGGTGTATGGAACTTGCAACTATATATACATTTCTTTTTACAAATGTGTATTATTTACAAATATGTACATTTAATCAAAAATCACACACTTGTCACAATAATACCCCAAAATATATTTACAAGATTCACAGTTCTCTAGTGTCCGTTCCAGGTGACCTGTTGAATCACCTCTAGCCGTTAATAGGGTTCGGGCTTCGGCTCGCCATCCAGATCTGGAGAATCCATGTTCTGGTCAAACCAGTCCAAAGAAAAAAAAAAACCTGACCAAGCTAAGTGACACGTGTGTCATGGGGTTCCCGCGCTCAATGGCGTTAACAGCCTTTGGATCCAAATCAATCTCAGGTTTTATCCGAGACAAAGGCTGCTACTAGCACGTTAGCGTCGCCATATCATCAAGGACCGTCTCTCTCTCTCTGGTCTGTGTCTTTCGGCGTCTGGCGTGACTGAGCCAAAAAATGCAAGTCATACCCAGACTCTGAGAGAGAGAGAGAGCGCTTAACCCATTGGCTGGCACTGCCAAACAATGGCGCAGCCATTGGTTGCTCAAAATACCAAATAAAAACATTTGGAACTTTATCAAAACTTTCCAGAAAATGTTCTTAACTATTTATGAACATATTTTATGAACTTATATTGTATTTATATACTCATCTTCAAAATATCTATTCCCATTGTGAAATGAGTGTCCCCCCTTCCTCTTAAAGCGGTATCGACATTCATATTTCCATTCGCGTTTTTAACACTGGGTTACACACCCCAACTTCACAAACGCTCAGTGGCTCCAGCAAGACTGAATCTGTGGTGGTGTCATGGCAAACACTGTTCAGCTGCCCAAACTTGATCACCAGGTTGTAGTTTTGGGGTTATATTAGCCACAAAATATATATTTCAACAGGTAAACAGTACGGAGTTAGGTATAATAAGATATATTTAACAATTATGATGCATTTTAGGCCAAAACAAACTTGATCTAGGATTAAAAGCAATTAAAATGATGCAGTCACAAGGTTACATGGAAATACTTGATTTACTGGATACATGTAGATACTGTAGAAATATATATTCTCTGCATCAACAATGTACTATACTGTACATGTATTCATGTAGTATTGCACTGGGAATTTTGACAATAAGCCTTTGTGCTTTTTGCAGATCTGTCTCCACTTTTGTTTTCTGTGTGAAGGTTACCACCAAGTGACACAAATGAAATACTAAAAGATTGGAAAAGATGTCTAAGAACAATCCAGCAGTTTGAGAAATCACTTTTGGTTTGATGTAGGTCTGCCAACAGAATTATGAACCATAAAGCAGTTTGTGTTAAAATGTTAAATTCCATTAAACCCTAGCCCAGGGGTGTCCAATCATGTGCCATTGAGGGCCAAGACCCTGCAAGTTCTCTCTTCTACCCAGTCTCTTCAGTAGGTCTTCTCACTGATCAGCAGTCAGTGGAAGAAATTCGGTGGAATCTGCTAATGAAGACACTAGTAGGAGATAAAGCCTGCAGGGTCTTGGCCCTCCATGGCACAAGATTGGACACCCCTGCCCTAACCCATTAGGAAATACAGATGCTAATATGGCCCAGAATTCCTCCGTATACTGGTATTATCACTAAAGTGTGCAGTGTCTTCTGCACTGGCACATCCATCAATACAGTCTTCAGTAAATAAAATAATTGTTTTTGGTTACGTTTTCTTAAAAATGATCCATTATTTTCAACACCACTGATAAATGGTTTGTACTGTTGACTCTTCACATTGGCGTCTTAACAGACAAAATAGAAAATCATGATGCAAACACACTTTTTCTTTTTTACTTTTTCTTAACCCGTTAGCATTACTGCCAATTTTCCAGGGTGAAAAAGTAGAATTTTCGTTAAGAAAAATCTTTCATTATTTACCATTACACACAGATAACATGGAAACATAGCACGGCTGGATTACCAAACTGTGTCTAAATATTTTTAACAACAATGTCATGATTCACTGCATCACAAGCTTTTGTTGGTCCAAAACTGCTCCCACAACCAGGCCTTGATCTATAGACTTTTATAGGATGTTTAAGTACTTAAGACTCCATAATGAATTCTAGTGTCATAACAGACAAAACTAGAAAAGCACTCGGAGAGCGCAGACCTCCGCCAAGCGCCACAGTTCCCCCCCATACAGTCTTCAGATTCCTTGACCATGAAAACATATGACAAGCAGTGGATCAGTAGTTATTCACGAAAATGGCATTTTCCGTAATGGCAGCCACAGTTCCCCCTATACAGTGTTTGTGTGTACGTTTTCAGATTCCTTGACCATGAAAACATATGACAAGCAATGGATTGACAATGATAGGATTAGTGGTTCAGTAGTTATTGACGAAAATGGCATTTTCCGTAATGGCGGTTTAGCGCCACAGTTCCCCCCCATACAGTGTTTGTGTGTACGTTTTCAGATTCCTTGACCATGAAAACATATGACTCGCAATTGGATTGACAATGATAGGATTAGTGGTTCAGTAGTTATTCTTGAAAATGGCATTTTCCGTAATGGCGGCCACAGTTCCCCCCCATACAGTGTTTGTGTGTACGTTTTCAGATTCCTTGACCATGAAAACATATGACAAGCAATTGGATTCACAATAATAGGATTAGTGGTTCAGTAGTTATTGACGAAAATGGCATTTTCCGTAATGGCTGTTTAGTGCCACAGTTCCCCCCATACAGTGTTTGTGTGTACGTTTTCAGATTCCTTGACCGTGAAAACATATGACTAGCAATTGGATTCACAACAATTGGATTGACAATGATAGGATTAGTGGCTTAGTAGTTATTCACGAAAATGGCATTTTGCGTAATGGCAGTTTTCTTGTGGACGGTGATCCGGATCACCACCAAAATCTAATCATCTGTAGGATACCCCATTTCTGACAATCTGTGAAAATTTCATGAAAATCCATAACTTTTTGAGTTATCTTGCTAACAAACAGACAAACAGACAGACAAACCAACGCCGATGATCACATAACCTCCCCCTTTGGCAGAGGTAACAATCATGATGCAAACACAGTCACTGGTTTATTACAAGTATCAGCACAATTACAGACTGTTTTGTTTCGTACGTACACAAGTTAAAACACTGGGGGTGGGGAGGCAGGGTCACACATGCCGGCCACTCATCGTTTTCACAAGCTTGCCCTGTTCAGCCAGGAAAGCTTGATTGAAGGCAGCAGTTTTTGTGTCATCTCCTCCCTTCGGAAGGCGACTTTGCTTCACGTGCGTCATCAGCAAGTCGGTTGATGGCCTGCATGTGCTGGGCAAGTGCTTCATGGTGCTGTTCACGTTGCCGTTTATGGAGCCGCACCTCGTCACCTTGCATCTGGGCAAACACAGTGGCAAGGTCCGTTGTGGGCTGGCTCCTTGGGTGGTGGTTAGTTAAAGCAAGTTCAAAACATATATTAGGGAAATACACTCGTGAAAGCCAGTGGTGGGATGTGACAAAAATACTTCGTTGTTGTATTTAAGCACGACTGTCATGTTGCTGTGCCTCAGTAGAGCAGATTTTGCAGGCACCAGATTATGTTTAAAATAAATTGTTTTAATTGTGGCCTCAGAAATCTGAATGAATTAATACAGTCAGCTGACTTGAATCATTTCAATGAAGCACACTGACTGCAAGTACATTCGAAAGTGAGTTCATGTGCTAGCTACATCAGTTTTTCAAAAACAAGAATTATATCAGTACTTCCTCCACCACAGCTAAAAATGGGACCAGGTTGTGGACCCCTGACAAGTGAGCACTCCAGGATCCATTCTGTACATGTACAAGTACATTTTCAATCCAGGGATTTATGGTGAAAAAGAAACAGCACGACAACACTGTTCCAACACTGTTTTTGGAAAATCCACAGAATAGGTATGTGGGTCTATTATGAGGCTTTAGGAAATTATATGAATCACTTTATAAATCGCTAAATCACTGGTTTGAAAATACACTTGTATATGTTGAGATTTTGGATTCTGAGGTCCACTTGACCTGTATCCATAAAAAAGACAACATGCCGAGGGAGGCGGGCCCCTGGCATGTGGAAACAGATTCTAGAAAGAAAATACACCGCACCTAAGTGCAACACATACACAAACCAGGAATTTAACCAGGATTAGCATATTTCATCGTTTTGCTCTCACAAGTGAATACTTCAGACAAAGCAAGCGCGAATCAGCAGAGTTGGCTGCTAGCTAGCGCTCCTCGCTAACACTCGTTAGCCAGGAGAGAATGGCGCCGTTATTGCTCAAAAAAAGTGAGCTTTCCACCAATAGGATAAATAAGCGAAAAGATGCACAATATCACAAAACACTCACCATCCATGGCTCTCTCACCTTCAGCTTCTCTCTACATTGTTTTAATGTTGTATCTGTGGGCTGTCCTCTGTTTCGTTGTGGGTCGCTCCATCTTGTCCTGGATACTATCGTCAGCAACCAAGCACAGAAGAGTCTGCACCTCTTTGTTGGACCACGGGAAACACTTCCACGAAACCTGTGAAGCCATCTCTATGTTTACGCGCTGACCGTGTTTGCTCACTGAACAATTTTGCAAATGGCAGTTCTAGATTCTGCAGAAGACGACGCTCTCATGACGTTACGCCCTGACCCAATCAGTGGCCTGCAGTCTGTTGACGTCACATTTTCAGCCCGACTCAGCACGGTTAGAACCTCAGTGAAGTGGGTAGGGGTTTCCATTAAAACCGTTTGTAGGTTTTAATGGAAACCTTGGTTTTCTTGGGTTTTTATGATTTTTAAGTACCAGAACTGTGCTTAAATGACATAAAACAAACAGCTGAATGCCACTTATTACTGTATAATATTGACTTATGTTCCAAGAAGATAGCATTCCTAAAATATTCCAACAAGCATTATCCATCACATGCTTTAACACTTGATCAAATCAAAATCAGTTAATCTTATCTATTCCATAACAGAAATAAAATTCCAACATACCATTACTTTTTATAATTTCAGCATTTATTTCAGATCATCAGTTTCAATCTCCATTTAGTTTTGAGCAGATGATTTTGCACAATCACTGATGTATCTAAGTCTTAGAAATATTCATAAGTTATTAGTCAATGTCCACTGTGCACTGTCAATTTCAAACTGTTTGGAATCATAAAAGTAATTAACTAAATTGTTTTGCTATTTTTTTCTCCTCAACATCAATGTCAACATATCTACAGAAAATATACAAAGTTCCAAGTCCATTTCAGCATATTCCCCTATATCTACACTACATTTTTTTTTTAATTTTGGACTTCAATGCCTTAATGTGGGTCTTCCTGGCTTGTTTCTGAGCAGCTTGAACCGTCCTCCTTGAAGCAGACTTGCTCATTTGGGCATCCATTTTCACTTCAAGCTGCTTCCGCTTTGCCGAGAGCATGGCTGCATCAGCTTCTTTCTCTTCACGATACCTCTTAGATGATGTTCTCAGATTGAAGCACACTGTGGGTTTCACTGGATCCATCAGAATGTCTTTTCTACCAAAGTGTTCTACAGAGGTGGTCTTCCTGGCCCTCAGAGCATATTTCACTGTCTGAATGGAGCTGTAAGTAGAGATGTCCATTCTGCAAGTCAACATACAGAAACCTGAAATGTGCAAACATGCAAAACATATCTAAAATCTACCACAAAAAATAGTACGTTACTAATAAAATTAATATAACAAACAAAATACACGATTATATAATTTACTGTATCATCCATAATATTTCCTTTTTTCGAGCAATACAAACGAGACTACAAACATTTCTGTAGAAGCATACATATATGTGCATGCAAGCAAGCAATTATCATTCAGTAACATAATAGATGACAAAATCCATATCTGATATACAGTGGGGAAAAAAAGTATTTAGTCAGCCACCAATTGTGCAAGTTCGCCCACTTAAAAGATTAGAGAGGTCTCCAATTTTCATCATAGGTATACCTCAACTATGAGAGACAAAATGAGAAAAAAAAAATCCAGAAAATCACATTGAAGGATTTTTAATGAATTAATTAGTAAATTCCTTGGTAAAATAAGTATTTGGTCAATAACAAAAGTTCATCTCAATACTTTGTTATATACCCTTTGCTGGCAATGACAGAGGTCAAACATTTTCTGTAAGTCTTCACAAGGTTTTCACACACTGTTGCTGGTATTTTGGCCCATTCCTCCATGCAAATCTCCTCTAGAGCAGTGATGTTTTGGGGCTGTCGCTGGGCAACACGGATTTTCAACTCCCTCCAAAGATTTTCTATGGGGTTGAGATCTGGAGACTGGCTAGGCCACTCCAGGACCTTCAAATGCTTCTTACGAAGCCACTCCTTCGTTGCCCGGGCAGTGTGTTTGGGATCATTGTCATGCTGAAAGACCCAGCCACGTTTCATCTTCAATGCCCTTGCTGATGGAAGGAGGTTTTCACTCAAAATCTCATGATACATGGCACCATTCATTCTTTCCTTTACACGGATCAGTCGTCCTGGTCCCTTTGCAGAAAAACAGCCCCAAAGTATGAGGTTTTCACCCCCATGTTTCACAGTAGGTATGGTGTTCTTTTTCCTCCAAACACAAGTTGAGTTTTTACCAAAAAGTTCTATTTTGGTTTCATCTGACCATATGACATTCTCCCAATCCTCTTCTGGATCATCCAAATGCTCTCTAGCAAACTTCAGACGGGCCTGGACATGTACTGGCTTAAGCAGGGGGACACGTCTGGCACTGCAGGATTTGAGTCCCTGGCGACGTAGTGTGTTACTGATGTAGCCTTTGTTACTTTGGTCCCAGCTCTCTGCAGGTCATTCACTAGGTCCCCCCATGTGGTTCTGGGATTTTTGCTCACTGTTCTCGTGATCATTTTGACCTCACGGGGTGAGATCTTGCGTGGAACCCCAGATCGAGGGAGATTATCAGTTGTCTTGTATGTCTTCCATTTTCTAATAATTGCTCCCACAGTTGATTTCTTCACACCAAGCTGCTTACCTATTGCAGATTCAGTCTTCCCAGCCTGGTGCAGGTCTACAATTTTGTTTCTGGTGTCCTTTGACAGCTCTTTGGTCTTGGCCATAGTGGAGTTTGGAGTCTGACTGTTTGAGGTTGTGGACAGGTGTCTTTTATACTGATATGCTGTTATGGTTATGCTGTTTCATCCCACCTAGCAACAATGCTCTGCACTGTGTGTGTTTATATATTTACATATTTATTCCATCTAGCTACAATGCTCCGCACTGTGTTTTTATATATCTACATATTATTCCATCTAGCTACATTGCTCCGCACTGTGTGTGTTTATATACTTGCATATTTATTCCACCTAGCTGCAATGCTCCGTACTGTGGGTGTTTATATATTTACATATTTATTCCATCTAGCTACAATGCTCTGCACTGTGTGTTCATATATTCATATTTATTCCATCCAGCTACAATGCTCTGCACTGTGTGTCTGTGTGTGTGTGTGTGTGTATATATATATTTTATAGTAATATGTACATATGTATATTAGCTGCTCTTGCTTGCTTGTTTTTTTCTTGCCTTCTGATTGTTGCTCTGAGTGTTGCTATCCCTGTGCTGTTGCAATCCTGGAATTTCCCCGTTGTGGGACTAATAAAGGCTTATCTTATCTTATCTTATAATGAGTTCAACCAGGTGCCATTAATACAGGTAACGAGTGGAGGACAGAAGAACCTCTTAAAGAAGAAGTTACAGGTCTGTGAGAGCCAGAAATCTTGCTTGTTTGTAGGTGACCAAATACTTATTTTACAGAGGAATTTACCAATTAATTAATTAAAAATCCTTCAATGTGATTTTCTGGATTTTTTTTTTTCTCATTTTGTCTCTCATAGTGGAGTTATACCTATGATGAAAATTGGAGACCTCTCTCATCTTTTAAGTGGGAGAACTTGCACAATTGGTGGCTGACTAAATACTTTTTTGCCCCACTGTATGTGATATTAATTAGGGAAGAGAAAAGCACAAACAAACGTAATTCTAAGTACGTGTGGCGTTAAAAATATTTATTAAATAAAGTTCAAAACATCTTCAGCAGGTAAGATGAAGAAAATATTAACTAGATGACATGTATACAAAAATATATCTTTACATACCTCAAAATTCACTACTCTATCCGCAACTGGCACTGGTTGTTGGGGTGGATCCTTCCTTTCGATTTCCGGGTCCGATCGTGTCGTTAACAAAGGGTGGAGGATGTGGGATAACCCCCACAACAGACTGGGACAAGCACAGCGCTCGACTAGAGCAATTAACATAACAGTGAAATGTGTGTATTAATGTCAACAGGCAGCCCAGCTTCGTCTAGCTTTTTCCTGCTCAGTACTGTGATGTTAATGTGCCATTCATGCATTGTGTTCATGCTTCCTGCCCTTACTGTGTCTATAGACTGATAACAATATGTAGATGTGCCTTGTAACCTCTTTTCTCCTGCAGCTCCGGAGCAGAGGCGAATTCCGGCCAGTAATCTCCTTATTGTTATGTGTGTCTCTCAAATGCAAATGCCCATACCTACTGCTGTGAATGCCTTTCATGTATTGTCTGTAGTTGGGTATATAAGCTGCATTGCTCTGTAACTCTCTCTCTCTCTCTCTCTTCTACTGCACGCATTGCCTATCTGCTGAAGAGCCTCCGGGCTCACTCTGGCGCACATGCATGGCGCCGGGGCGAGCTCCGTGATGACGGTATGATGAATAAACCTACTTAAAACCCTCAGTTCGCTGCCTTATTTTAGCATCCGCCACACTGGTGACCCAACGCTGAAAAGAACACGCTGCCAGCGAACGCAGCACCGGGCAGTGATGCTCCGACGATAAGCGAACACAGCAGCCTGACGCAAATGATCTGCCCTCCCTTCTGCTTCAGGGAGACCTCGACGCAGAGCCACTACCAGGCGAACTCTCCGGACATCACCCACGACCGGGAAAGCCGCAGCAAGCTTCATGGTGAGATCTGCACATCCACGCTGGGACCGGCCGCTCTCACAGCTCCTCCACACGAGAGCGCACGCACCTCGTCCTCTCTCCACGACGGCGACCTCCAGGGCTGACGGAGAACGCAGCGCATGGACCTGAACGCACCATGACCCAGCACAGCGAACTACCGCAACAACTACAACAGGGATGATTATCGGCGCCGACTACGCTGATCTCCACCAAGCTCCCTGACCCTGATTCTCCTCTCCAGCGGGCCACCCACACACAGAACCCCGGCACACGCACCGGGGAGTTACGAGGACGGCGCACCACGCACGGGACAAATACGGCTCCACAGACCGCCATCGTCCATCACCGCTGCACACAGAACCTTCAGGGCTGTTCGTACACCTGAGGCACGCACGCAGCTTGCTCACAGGATTTTCTAGTGGTCTTAGCCACGGCGCACAACGGGAATTCAGCAGTCTGCGGTTCCCGAGGGCTTTAGGGTTGCGCCCGCACCTAAAGTCAACACGCCAAGTCCCTTTGCTTTTGTTTTTTTTTTTCCTTACAGCCGCTACGCAGCCTCGCCGCTCTTGTTTTCTTCATGGCCGCTGTTAATTCTCGCCGCTCCTGTTTTTCTTCATGGCCGCTATTAATCCTCGCAGGACTTAATCGCGAGAGGAGTCAGTGACTAATTTTTTTTTCTCTTACAGCCGCTGTGGATCTCCGCACGTTCAACGGGACAGCCCCTCAACATCGCGGATCCACAAGCAATTTTTGCGCGGCCCAGACGATTTCGCCATCCCGGGCCGGCACTTGCTACCCCCACCCCCCACCCCCCCACACCTCCGCCTGCACAGAGCTTTCCCTGCTCGCTGCCAAAGCCGGACTATCAAGGCCTCAGCCGCCTGCTGGGCCCTCTGGGGGGGGAGTAGTGTGGGATAACCCCCACAACAGACTGGGACAAGCACAGCACTCGACTAGAGCAATTAACATAACAGTGAAATGTGTGTATTAATGTCAACAGGCAGCCCAGCTTCGTCTAGCTTTTTCCTGCTCAGTACTGTGATGTTAATGTGCCATTCATGCATTGTGTTCATGCTTCCTGCCCTTACTGTGTCTATAGACTGATAACAATATGAAGATGTGCCTTGTAACCTCTTTTGTCCTGCAGCTCCGGAGCAGAGGCGAATTCCGGCCAGTAATCTCCTTATTGTTATGTGTGTCTCTCAAATGCAAACGCCCATACCTACTGCTGTGAATGCGTTTCATGTATTGTCTGTAGTTGGGTATATAAGCTGCATTGCTCTGTAACTCACTCTCTCACTCCGACGACTGCTTCTACTACTGCTGCTGAGAGCCTGAGGACCCACTCCAGCCTGCTTGCACAAGGGCTGGAGCGAGTTCCTATGATGGCGGTATGATTTAATAAACCTACTTAAAACCCTCAGTTCGCTGCCTATTTTATCATCCGCCACAGAGGCCGTATGGTTTCGATGGTTTTTTCTGAACACCGAAAGTTCCAGCAATTGAATAATTAGTGGACCTCGATTTCACCTGTTGTGCATGTTTTCTGCTCTTAGCATGACTCTCAAGAGACTTAAATCCTCTTCCACCATAGTCAATGGTGTCATTACACCACGTGCATATCGCCTTCCCAGCACGGTCGATTTTCCGTATGAAATCGCTAAATAAATTTGTCACAGTTGTCTTACCAACATCCGTTGCAATCTCCTTTTCTAGCCAATCCCAACGAAATTTGTTTTTCACGATCTTGTCAATTTCTTTGACTCTCGGAGCATCTTTACGTTCAACCACCGACATCACTGCAATGCAAGTCCGCTATGGGAGAGCGAGGAAAACAAAGGATTAAGAATAAAATAGGATTAAGATAAGAAACAGCCGCGTTCATTGGTCACTGCAAGGACGATCAGCATCAGCCAATCAGGCGCGTCGTTAGGGGATTACTAAGGGATTTTTTTTTTTTTTTTTTTTTTTTTTTTTTTAAGGACGATCAGCATCAAATCAGGTGTGCTGTGAATTTTTTTTTTTTTTTTTTTTTTTTTTTTTAAGGACGATCAGCATCAAGTCAGGCGCGCCGTTAGGGGATTACTAAGGGAATTTTTTATTTTATTTTGGAAGATAAAAAAAAGCGGAATTCCGCAAATTAGCGGAAAAATCACATCCCTAATATATATTTCAACAGGTAAACAGTACTGAGTTAGGTATAACAAGATGTACATGTATACATGTAGATCAGACCTGGGCACTGTATGGCCCCTGGGCCGCATACGGCCCTTTGGTTGACTCCGACCGGCCCGCGTGAGGTTAATTATAAATTTCAAAATAAACACATTTTCTAATTTTACCTAATGCATGGACTAAAGCTGTGCTGCTTTTATTTTGAAGTTGTTTTTTTATTCACGTGCATAATGACCCAATACGTAAATCAATACTGCTGTAGGGGAAGTAGTTAATGTAATTATCCACTCAGACGGGATAGCACAGGGGGAGACGCTTTAAAGCTGTTAATTAGATATGCAAGACAGCTTGTGGTTTTCTCCACAAGAATGCAGGACAATATGCGTTCTCCTCCGGGTTGCATAACAATGCGCCAACAGGCTGGGTGACAGAGGGAATTGTCATTGTAAGTCTATGTGTTGTAATGTGAACCCCCAGGTCGTGAGGCAAGTGTATGGTTTAAAAGAGAGATGCCAGCGACCTGGAGTTATTCTTCTTGTTAACTGATGTTAGGGAGAGAGATTAATAAAATCTGCTCTGCCCACTGCCTCGCCTGATTTTTTCCTCTCTCTACACTGCACATGATTGAATCTACCTTGTCACAAGCAGACGACTTTAGCCCTTAAAAATGCCCACGCACGCTAAAAAAAGAAAGGTAGATGCCGAATGCAGGGTTTTCAACAAAACATGGACTGTTAAGTATTTATTTACTGAAGTCAGAGGTAAAGCCGCGTGTTTAGTTTGCGGAGAACAGATCGCCGTGTTTAAGGATTACAATTTGAGTTGGCATTACGAGATGAAACTATGACTGACTTGAGTAGACATCAATTATCCCCAGTTGGAGGAAGTCATTTGACACAGAGTAAGGATACTCAAACTCTGAAAATATGCCATTATGCTGAACATAAACTACAAGAGATGGAGAACGATATTGATCCTGATAACCACTTTTTCAATAATATTCATAACCACTGTGAATATTACACTGAAAAGCAATTCAAAAGTCAAGTGCAACTAGATGGCAAACTATCAATAATACACTTCAACAGCAGAAGTCTTAAAAACTTTCCACAGATTCAGGACTATTTAAAACAGCTAGACAAAAAAGTTACAGCTATTGCAGTCTCTGAAACCTGGCTTAATGAAGAGCAGGCTCCCCTGATGGCAATAGAGGGATATCAGATGTTTCATATTAACAGATCTCAAAAAAAGGGTGGTGGTGTTGCACTGTATACTGATGACCTGTATAGGTGTAAGCTTGTAAATGAAATGTCCTTTGCACTACCAGGGATTTTGGAATGTATTACTGTTGAGATTGACTAAGATAAAACAAAAAATCTAATTATAAGTTGTATATATACAGTAGAACGCCAGGAACTTGTATTGAGACATTCAGAGATAAATTAGTCGAGCTGTACAATAATATTACTAGTAAGAAAATGGTAGTAATTTGTGGAGATTTCAATATTGATTTACTAAATCCACATCAACAAAATGTAGTTACAGAGTTCATGAACTCTATGTACAGCATGAGTCTATATCCCACAATAACACATCCCAGTAGAATCACAGTTCACACTGCTACACTTATTGACAACCTGTTTGTTAATATTATTGATAAGAAAATAGAAAGTGGATTATTGATAAATGATATAAGTGACCACTTGCCAACCTTTGCACTTATCCATGGCCACACGGGGGCCAATACAGAAATTTTTTTTAAAATTGTTCAGATACAAATCACCAAATGCAATCAGTTCTTTTAAAGAGGACTTGCTGAAGCAAGACTGGACAGAAGTCTATGTATCAGATGTAAATGAAGCCTATGACACATTTATAAACATTGTAACCACTCTTTATGAAAAAAACTGTCCATTAGTAAAAAAAAAAAGCTTAAACATAAATTTGCCGATAAGCCATGGTTAACCAAAGGATTACAAAAGGCGTGTAAAAAGAAAAATTTATTATATAAAGCTTTCCTAAAGAAAAGGACAAAAGAAGCAGAGCAGCGGTATAAAACATACAAAAATAAGTTAACATATATAATAAGATGTAGTAAGAGAGACTATTACAGTAAAGAACTGGAGAAAAACAGACAATATTAAAAATACATGGACAATACTTAACAGTACTCTTGGAAATAAAAGCAGAAATACAAGCTACCCAACCGATTTTTCAAAAAATAATAAAACAACTCAGAGTGTGAATGCAGCTTCACCTGCAGATGAATTTAATAACTTTTTTGTTAACATTGGTCCTAATTTGGCTCGAGAAATACCCATTACGGCGCTTACAGATGATACAATAAGCAAAAACACTGCTATTGATAACCGTGGCACATCCGGGTAACTGCGTGGTCACGTGGCGCGGAAAAGTGGGTCATGTCATAGCGCAGTGAAAACAAACCCATGTTGCAGCATTGGAGGTGTGATAAGTTAGTTGGATTGGGTCGATTTCTGCGTTAAAATGCCGTCATCATGCGTGATATACGGCTGCACCAACCACAACATGATGAAAGACAGAAAGTTGAGTTTCTACAAGCTTCCCAGTCGAGACAGAAGCCCTGAGAGGAGAAACAAATGGATAGCATCATGCAAACAGAATGATGATGGGAGCAAGTGGTCTCCAGCCAAAAGCAGGGTTGTGTGTTGTGACCACTTTATCACAGGTAAGTCCTTATGGGGCAAAATCTTAGTTTTTATTTTGTGCGTGTGTGTAATCTGTGAAGAATGCAATCATTCCATTAGCCAGAAATAATCACATTTTAAAGTTGATACCTGGAAGCGTAATATAGATGCATCAATCCTACCCTTTTTTTTTTTTTACTAATAATATATTCCAGGGAAGCCAGTCAAGAAGGACATGGAGCATCCTGACTACATTCCCTGTATATTGCCATCACAAAAAGGTAGCTATAAGCACGCCAAACAACAACTGCAGAGGTATGAGAGGACACAAAAGAGGAGAAAACTTGAAGACAATACTGGTAAAATCACCTGTTTTTATTTTCCATGTGTGTTCATGGCCTTACCAACTCCCGTATATATAATGTTTTGAAATACTGTTATCATCAGGGTAACTTTTACTTATTTCAGAATCTCAAACCAAATCACCTAGTGCATTGGAGCATAATGAATCAGCAATGGATGCAACTGACAAATGTGACAATGATTCTCACAACGCCCTTGACTTGAAGAATGATTCCACTGCAGAAGTTATGCAATTATCGTAGGATAGCTCTATATCATAGGCCTTTAAGACGTTCCAAGCTTGTGGATAAATGAAATTACATGTCATTTGAACAGTGATAAGTAAAATAACTCACCTGATGTCTGTAGTTTGGCGTTGTAGCGTGATCTCGCCGTAGGATCGAGCGTATTGCTGTACTCGTGCGCCATGGTAACATGGAAAGCACGCGGTGACAGCGGACATGTGGGTTTGTTTTCACTGCGGTCTATTTTTGGCAGCAGCCGTCACGTGACTGTGACGTTGCCTCGCGGTTAAGAATAAAAGACTCCATTTTCATAAAGAACACAGACGAGAGAGAGGTCATTGAAATTGTTAAATCGTTTAAAAGTAAAACATCTACGGACTGTGATGGTATTGACATGCTCTTAGTCAAATCTATTATTGAATGCTTAGTGAAACCACTGACGTATATCTGTAACCTGTCTCTCCAAACAGGTATATTTCCCAATGCAATGAAAATAGCTAAAGTAATTCCGATATACAAGACGGGTGACAGAGGGGAATTCTCAAACTATAGACCAATTTCACTATTGCCGCAATTTTCCAAGATACTTGAAAAAATATTCTATGAGAGAATTGACAACTTCATACTGAAGAATAATTTATTGTGTGAGCAGCAATATGGGTTCAGACACAAGAGGACAACTGCATTTGCTCTAATAGAATTCATAGAAAAAATATCAACTGCCATTTAAAATAAAGAGTATTCAGTTGGGGTATTCCTGGATCTTAAAAAAGCATAGAAACTACAAAATTGTGGTATTAGAGGGGTAGCACTGTCCTGGTTAAGTAGTTACTTAAAGAATAGATATCAGTATGTATGTGTTGGTAACAAAAACTCACAGTTACTGAAGGTTACTTGTGGAGTCCCACAGGGTTCAGTTTTGGGTCCATTATTATTCAATATGTATATACACTCACCGGCCACTTTATTAGGTACACCATGCTAGTAACAGGTTGGACCCCCTTTTGCCTTCTGAACTGCCTCAATTCTTCGTGGCATAGATTCAACAAGGTGCTGGAAGCATTCCTCAGAGAGTTTGGTCCATATTGACATGATGGCATCACACAGTTGGCGCAGATTTGTCGGCTGCACATCCATGATGCGAATCTCCCGTTCCACCACATCCCAAACATGCTCTATTGGATTGAGATCTGGTGACTGTGGAGGCTATTTGAGTACAGTGAACTCATTGTCATGTTCAAGAAACCAGTCTGAGATGATTCCAGCTTTATGACATGGCGCATTATCCTGCTGAAAGTAGCCATCAGAAGTTGGGTACATTGTGGTCATAAAGGGATGGACATGGTCAGCAACAATACTCAGGTAGGCTGTAGCGTTGCGACGATGCTCAATTGGTACCAAGGGGCCCAAAGAGTGCCAAGAAAATATTCCCCACACCATTACACCACCACCACCAGCCTGAACCATTGATACAAGGCAGGATGGATCCATGCTTTCATGTTGTTGACGCCTAATTCTGACCCTACCATCCGAATGTCGCAGCAGAAATCGAGACTCATCAGACCAGGCAACGTTTTTCCAATCTTCTATTGTCCAATTTCGATGAGCTTGTGCAAATTGTAGCCTCAGTTTCCTGTTCTTAGCTGAAAGGAGTGGCACCCGGCGTGGTCTTCTGCTGCTGTAGCCCATCTGCCTCAAAGTTCGACGTACTGTGCGTTCAGAGATGCTCTTCTGCCTACCTTGGTTGTAACGGGTGGTTATTTGAGTCACTGTTGCCTTTCTATCAGCTCGAACCAGTCTGGCCATTCTCCTCTGACCTCTGGCATCAACAAGGCATTTCCGCCCACAGAACTGCCGCTCACTGGATATTTTTTCTTTTTCGGACCATTGTCTGTAAACCCTAGAGATGGTTGTGCGTGAAAATCCCAGTAGATCAGCAGTTTCTGAAATACTCAGACCAGCCCTTCTGGCACCAACAACCATGCCACGTTCAAAGTCACTCAAATCACCTTTCTTCCCCATACTGATGCTCGGTTTGAACTGCAGGAGATTGTCTTGACCATGTCTACATGCCTAAATGCACTGAGTTGCCGCCATGTGATTGGCTGATTAGAAATTAAGTGTTAACGAGCAGTTGGACAGGTGTACCTAATAAAGTGGCCGGTGAGTGTAAATGATATATGTAAAGTTTCAGAAAAAATGGACTTAATATTGTTTGCCGATGACACTAATCTATTATGCAGTGGAAGCAATTTGGAACAACTTCTGGATACACTCGGAAAGGAATTAGGGAAGCTTAAACTGTGGTTTGATTCAAACAAATTAACGCTCAATTTAATTAAGACAAAATTTATAGTCTTTAACAACCATCACAACAACTCAGTATCTAAACTCAGTGTAAATGGTGTAGAGATTGAAAGGGTATCTGAAACTAAATTTCTTGGAGTAATAATTGATAATAAACTGTGTTGGAAATCACATATTAATTATATTAAAGGTAAAATATCCAAATCAATTGCAATATTACAGAGTGAAATATTTGCTGAATCAACCCACACTATATACTTTGTATCATTCATTAATACTCCCATACATGACATATTGTAATGAAATATGGGGAAATACATATAAAACAAACATATATCCACTCTTTATGCTTCAGAAGAGAGCTATTAGAATAATAAAGCAGCTTACAGGGAACCAACAAATCCACTTTTTCTTAAATTAAAAGCTCTCAAGTTGAAAGATCTGGTTGACTTTAAAACTGCAATAATAATGTTTAAAGTGAAGAATCTATCACTGCCCACAAATATCCAAAAGCTGTTCCAAATAAGGGAGAAACAATATCATTTCAGAGGAACATGTATATTTCAAAAACCCTCAGTGAGAACTACCACCAAGCAACACTGTGTTTCAGTGCAAGGAGTCAGATTATGGAACGATTTTGGACCTGAATTAAAATCAGGTACAACGCTTGGACAATTTAAACAAAAACTAAAGGAATACTCCAAACATATATACAAGATGACATGTAAAATCACATAAGGATTGTCATATCCAGCCTGTGTTGTGTTGTAGCTTAGTTTTTTTCTGTCACATTTTGTCTTAGCTTCGTTTTTGATTTGTAATCGCTCTTGTCTTGTTTTTTTTTTTTTTTTCCTTTTGAATTCTTGGATGGAATATGGGTGGGCAATATAAGCTGGGCTTCAGCCATCACCCATTTCGGATAACTTATGTTGAACTGTATAATCAGAGGAGTTATTGTCTAATTTGACCTTGTTGGATTTTCTTTCCCCCTTTGTTATATTATTCAGTTTCTTTTAACCTGTACTATCCGAAATAAAGATTCATTCATTCATTCATTCATTCAAACACGCGGAGAAATACAAAAACCTGACTGATGCTGAAAGGGTGCGGACATCGGAAGCTTTGCAAGCTAAGCTAAAAAAGCAGCAAGGTTTTTTTTTTACCAAGCTTCACGCATCCAGGGATGCAGCAACCAAAACCAGCTTTGTGATATCCCACAAAATCGCGAAAAACAGTAAGCCATTCACGGAGGGGGAGTTTGTCAAAGAGTGCTTGGTGGATTCTGCAGCACCAATCTGTCCTGAAAAAAAAAAGAAGCATTTGAGCAAGTCCCGCTGTCCAGGCGAACCGTGACGAGAAGGATCGAGGACACGGCGGGGAATCTGGAGCTTCAGCTGCAACGTGAAGTGGCAAGTTTTGACTTTTTCTCCTTAGCTATGGACGAGAGTTGTGATGTCCGTGACACAGCCCAGTTACTTGTATTTGTCCGTGGGATAAGGGACTTCAAAATTACAGAGGAGCTGCCAGTAATGTGGTCAATGAAAGGGACGACAACAGGGAGCGATCTGTTCAGAGGTAATTGCATGCATGGACACGCTGGGGCTGAAATGGGACAGACTGGTTGGTGTCACAACGGACGGTTGTCCAAATCTGACGGGGGAAAATGTCGGACTTTTGAAACGTATGCAGGATAAAGTGACTGAAATCGAAGCAGATCAGAAATTGGTATTTTTGCATTGTATTATACATCAAAATGTGTTGTGCAAGTCAGTGCTAAAAATTAACCATGTTACTGATGTTGTAACTAAAATAGTTAACTTCATCAGGGCACGAGCATTGAATCACAGAGTTTGTTGCACTTTTGGAGGAGCATGAGACTGAACATAGTGACATTGGCTACCACACAGCTGTCAGATGGCTCAGTGCCCATTAATTCCTTTAGTTTGTTCACAACCTGATTTTTTTCCCCTCACTTTTCAAACCTGTTAAAACTAAAAAACAATGACTAAACTTGACAGACCATCATATTGTGCTACTATATATCTTTCAGCACACATTTTGTTTACGATTGTTTTGTGAAAATTAATTGAATAAATGACATTTTTTGTAAGGCAACTTCACTTTTTCATTGCTTTATCATAACATATACTCTTACCAGTCTTACCAGCTTGTCAAAACAATGCTATGTGCTGCTTTTTATAAAGAAATACAATTAATATTATGCAGAATTGAGTTCAGCCTTTTGGTCTGGCCCTCCACAATATTTTCTGTTTCTCATGTGGCCCCATGGAAAAAATAATTGCCCACCCCTGATGTAGATACTGTATAAATACATATTCTATGCATCAACAATGGACAATTACAGTGTATTTTTTGACATGACACCGGCAAAAACATTACTTCCTCCTCTTGGCAGAGGTAATAAAAATTAAACATTGTCCAGTGCTGTGTGTTCACATACCATGTGGGTAACGTGCCTCGCAAGACATCCTTAGCTTGTCTGCAGGTACTCTGTCCCTGTGCCATTACATACCTTTCCTGAAAATGTCATCAAAATCCATTCATAAACAGCAGTTTGCTTGCTTTTACTTGGTGTCTTCAGATGAAATAATGTCAACCATCACATAAAAGCTACGTTCCAATCCACAGTGTATTTCAACTGTATTGCCTACTCCTTGCTCCGTTCTCAGGGAATATCAGTTAAGTTAGCTGCTCTTCACAAATTTTTTCCATTTGAAACACCCTGTAACCGTCGGCTCCCTCCTCTATGCATTACCACGGTAACCATCGACATGTACTGATACTATGGTGGATAATTTATATTTCTTAAATAAAATATTCATACAAATATATTTTTATTACAATCAGTTGATATAAACAATAACCAACATCAATTTAGCTTGTTAATAACGTTAGAAACAATAGTTTGTTTTACTAGCACTTGAGGTGCAATGGTTTATGGGTAATCTTCTTGTCAATTTCCGGTGAAGTGATGTACTGTTGTTCACTTCTTCATTGCTCAGTTCTCAGTTCCCTTTGAACTGAAGATCGTTCACTCCCTTCGGTTTGGAATCTCAGTTAATATGGCAGAATACCCTGTGCAGTCCACTTCAGAGTACACTACTGGTTGATCTGAACGCACCCACTTTGTATGGGTGTGGAGGTGAACATAACTCAGTGGACACGTCTTACAGTGGTGGACATGTCTTAAAGGGGAAGCCAATATTATTATTATTATTATCCCCCCCAAAAAAATTCCTACATGCACATCATGATCTAGATCACCACCAAAATCTAATCATCTGTTCCCTGTGCCATTACACACCTTTCCTGAAAATTTAATCAAAATCCATTCAGAATTTTTTGAGCAATGTCGCTAACAGAGAGACAAACCAACCAACGCTTCCATAAACAAGACCTCCTCCCCTTGGCGGAGGTAATTATACAATTACCATACCATTACACAAATGCCATACCTGCTGCTGTCTGTCTATTATTGGAATATTGATCATGTGCAGTCCAATCTGTCACTATCTGCACCTACACTACCGCAATGAACTTTCAATTACAGGTATTACAGCTCCACTTTTTCTGTAGATAAGATTGCTGGGTGTTATCTTTTATCTGAGTGGCGGCTCAGTTGGTAGAGCATCCGCCCCACACCCAGGAGGCAGGGGTTCAAATCCCGGCTGGGTCATGCCGAAGACCATATAAAAGCGGAACTTCCTGCCGTCCAGCTTGGTGCTCAGCAATAATGGAATGGAGGAGGGAAATCTGTGGTAGCGCCTTGCATGGCAGCGGCCCTCTGATTCTACATATGGGGTGTGTGTGTGATTAACACTGTAGACAGGAAAAACACAATTTCGTTCTACTGTACATGACTGGTTGTATGGTTGAATGACAATAAAGGGTGATTTGATTTATGTGCACTATGGATAGCATTACTGTACATAGACTGCTGTTGTTGTTCATCCTTATTCCCGCCTTTCTTATATATTGCACACACCACCAGTCCCTCCAGGATTTTGCGGGATGTTTTTATGATTGTTGCAGCCCAAAAAGCCTGAATTTGCGGGAGCTTTTTTTAAAAGTTGCGATGTTTGAAGAGGTTTTTTGCACTAAAAGTTGTGGGAAGAATTACAAATTTTAAAGCAGATTGTTTTTCCAGCTTACTACAGTGATATTCTATATAACAATACAAGAAAAGCACAGGATTGTCAAACATTTCCTCTTAGTGACTTGTAAATTAAGCAGAAACTTCTGCTATACAGAAAAACTCTTTTGTGCAACACCCAATACAGACTTTAACACAATATCCATTGCAACAGCTAAACTGCACTGAATTCATGTTAAAGAGTAGAGATGTGGAAATTATTTGCAGCGCCTTCATTTGAAAACTCCCTACAGTCCCAAAACCACTCAGTACCGAGCGGAAAGGAAAAAATAAATAATTTATTCTGTTAGTCTGTATTGTCTATTGGAGTCTGTGTTTTTCCAAAAAAAAAAAAAAAATAAAAAAAAAAAAAAATAAAAAAATGCAGACAATATTCCGATGCCTAACTCCTACTTGTCTGTCTATCTGCTGCGCTCCCATGGGGAGCGTTGGGGGTGGGGGGATCAGATCAGACATTCACAGTTTTAAAGCTCATTGACAAGATGTAGTAATATTTTACCTCTAAAGATGTATGAAATGATCAAACACTGGCTGCAGTGTTAGACTTGCTCGTTTGTGATTTTATGGAGTCTCTTGTCACATGTGCTCCGGCAACGGGATGCTTTTGGGGCAGGTGGACATTTTTCAACACAAACCCTGCATTTCGTACACGCGGTAAGGACGGAGACGTCCACTGGCAGGCCGGGGGACACGGAGGAAGGGACGGTGTTGGAAACCTCGTGGGTGAGTGGGTTTTTTTTTAATCACACACTGTTTTTTGCTGAAGCATTCCGTTAATACTTACTGTAAACACGGCAGTCAACGCGATGTAGCGATGCATTTGATTGGTTAGACTGAGCGTTTCAGCACCACTCAGCTGAAATTTGATTGGTGAAATTGGCGGAAGTTGACAAGGATTGGCCAAAATTGCAGGAAAGCTGTGTTGATTGGATAAAGTCACAAGGTCGCGCAATAGTTAAGATGATTGGCTGATTTTGCATGAATTGACGCGATCGCAACGTCGCGAAATTCTGGAGGGACTTCACCACTAAGAGAGAGAAACGGCGTTTCAATTCTCCTGTATGTCCTGTACGTATATAAGTATGGACTTTCCCCATTGAGGGACTAATAAAGGCTTATCTTATCTTTGCACTTACGATATTTTTTTCTGGTAAATTAATGTTTTTAATAAAGCTGTAACTTTTTGATTGTAATTTCATGACTTGTCCCTAACATCTTCCAAGTCATTGGCTCTGGCTAATCTGAAAACATTTTTCGACTGAAATCAAGAAAAATAAATGCTAGTATTACCTAGCATTTATTTTAACTTGTTTAATTTAATTGGGGTACTTTAAGGCAATATCACTCTATAAATCATCACTCTATAAATTCAAGAAATCTCTGTATGTGTGTGTGTGTGTGTGTGTGTGTCACAATCATAGGACAGCCTATGATGCTCCCATGATGTCCCTATGCCTTGATGTCTTTAGGACGTCATATAGACCGTCAGGACTCACTACTGTATGCCGTCATATAGACAAAAGGCCGATGCCGTCATATACACAATAGGACACAGCACTTTAAAGCACACCTAGGACATCATAGGATCACTCTAGAAATTCAAGAAATCTCTGTCAGTTTCGGTGTAAATCTGGAAATCTGACTCATCACCCGATTAACAATAGGACACACTACTTCAAAACCATACCCATTCGAAGCAGTACATTATGCCTGTGTGACACGATGAGAGCACATCATAGGACGGCCTATGATGGCTGCCTGATGTCCTATGATGATCCTATGATAGCAGGCAACATAGGACTTGCGATGCCGTCATATACACAATAGGACTGGCTACCTATGATGTAGGCATGAGGTCCTAGATGGGACCTCATGGGGCTGCACGGTGGCACAGTGGTTAGCACTGCGGCAGCACAGTTTACCCTTGGCCAGGGGATCGTGGGGATCATGGGTTCGATCCCAGCCCCCGACCAACACTGATCTGTGTGGAGTTTGCATGTTCTCCCTGTGTATGCGTGGGTTTACCCCAGGATTTCTCCGGTTTCCTCCCACATGCCAAAAACATGCAGGTTAGGTTAATTGGAGACTCTAAAGTGGCTCTAGGTGTGAATGTGTGTGTGAATGGTTAAGGGATAGCGCCGTATCGTGGCTGCTTCATCCATCCAGGTGGTGGATGACCCTCAATTTCCTCTCTGGGGATCAATAAAGTATACTAAATACTAAATCTAAAAAAAAAAAAAAAAAAAAAAAAAAAAAAAATCACTCACGATGCCTGCCTTCATGTCTTTATGATGTCACGTACACCATCACTCGCCAAAGAAGAGATACTCATCACCAAATTACCAATAGGACACAGTACTTGAAACCGAATGAGAGTTGCCAGAAACAGGAAAGAACAGATACTCATTACTCGATTAAGAATAGGACACACCAATTTAAACCAGGATCAAATGCAGGCATCACAGAAGTCGCTATGCCATCATCAAACATCATAGGACACCTTCCAAGATCAAACGCCGGAATGACTCATGATCATATGACTCCCTATGACATCATCACAGATCATAGGACTCACTATGACACCATCAAAAATCAAAGACAGACATCACTGAATGAGTGCTGACATGCTTGCTTATACCTGCTTTCTACGGGCATGCAGAAATACTTGCTTATACTTGGTTTCTATGGGCATGCACGGCCATGCACAGGTATGTACTAGTTACTGTAAAAAAATATATAAGTAAAACACTAGTATTATTGTTGTATTTCAGTTTATTTTGTTGGTAGTTGCATCTTTAGTGCAGGGGAGATGCAAACTTACTGGCAAGATGTCAACTATTTTTGAGAAAAGTAAAAAAATTCAAACAAAAAAGCCAAAAAGATAAGAGAGGAGATAGATACATTTTTATATGACAAGTGTTAAACTGAAACACAGAAAAGAAGTTTTAAATTATGAGGTGACAAATTTATGAGGAAAAAATGGTAAATCTATTTTTTTTTTTAAAGTCACATTTATGTGAAACCCCTCATAAATTTACAACAAAAAAGGAGCTACTTTGTTCTTTTCAAATAAATTTTGCAACTAAATACATTTTTTGTTAAAAAAAGGGCACAAAATTTCTCTTTTCATGTTCCTGACCCCAACCAAGATCGACCCATTCAGTATCACAGGAAACGGCTGACTGCCATGATAAGGCTGACAGCTAATTGACGGCAAGATTCGTCCCTGCACTGATCAATAGGCCATGTGCGTCTGTTTACACAGCTGAATTCCTGATGATCTAACTTTCTCCTCTTCTTCTTTAATCTCGGCACTTGTTCCCCTTTCTCCCACTTCTGCTTCTTTGTGGCAAGATCAAAACATGAGGGATGCATATTTTGGGCAAGGGATACCACATGCAGCAGAAATAACGGAAGGAAATTTGAAATAATTTGTTTGGCATGAAGCCTATAACAGTTCAGTCACTGAAGGAAGAGTGTAGGCTGCGGCTGGCTGCCCGTCGATGATCTCTCTCTTGGGGCGGGGGGGGGGGCACCATCATGTGCTTGAACCGGTCTGAGATGAGCACCTGTTATGTCAGGGTCTAAAAATATTCCCTACACTCTCACTGCCCTGTAGGATGGAGCAGCACCACACAGCCTCCAAACTCTAACACAGAAAGACTGGATAAACGCTAAACCCAAACCCTCATAAACGTGAGCCGCTCAGACAGCGAACAGAATTTTTAGAAACTCATTTTCAAAGAAAGCAGCCAGATGTAGGGTTAGCTCCACAGTTAGCCTCACAGCTATTCAAACACACACGAGTCTCACAGACGAAGGACGTTTTAATTGTAGTTTTTTGGTTAATATGTGACGGCGTTTGAATAACAAAAACATATACTCACTGACACAGAAACGCTGCTAGACGCTCTTTGTCCTCAGTACATAAACGCTCCGTTTTTATTTGCAACAATAAAAAGAAAAAAGTGGCCTCTCTCTTCTCTCACCCACATTGCAAAATGGCGAGGATGGAATATCAGTCACGTGACTCAGGGGTTGAGTCAGGTGACCAGTGACGGATAAAATGGAATTGCTGAAAGCGTTTTCACGTTTATTTAAAAAATAAACACATTTAATTAAAAACATTAAACACATAGAAGCTTCTATTTTTTATTTTATTAGAAAATACTATTTTCATGTTTCTAAACCCTAAAAACAAGGACCCTGATACATTATTATTATTATTATTATTATTATTATTATTATTATCCACCTTATTCCTGGGGGTGCCGCTGTAGGAACGATTATGGGCGGAGCTTCCGATTTCGGCTGCCCTAGTGTTAAATCAGTCAGTAAGAGTGAAGTAGCAGTGGCATTTAAAATAGCGTTTTTAAAAGTTTTTCAAATTCATTTTAATGTATAGTCCACATACGTATTTTGCACTCAAGTGGCAGCTAATTTAAGCTCTTCTGGTTTTTGTATTTTTTTAATATTTTGGCGTAGTTCTGGTACTTGCTGGTGTTCGTGGTTGTGCCATGGTATGGGGGACCCATGCTGTGGTATTCATCTCAGACTGAAAGACATGGAGATACAGTAATTTCCTCTGACGAAAGAGCCTGGGGATTAAAGGGCTGGGGACAAAAGGAATTGTCATGCGGGAATGAATTGTAATGCAGGACCTCGGGTAGCAGGGACGTGTGAGTGTTGTGATATAAAAGAGAGTCCCTGCTACAGGAGGTTAATGCTTTCTGATTCTGGAAGATGTGAGAGTGTGAATAAAGTTCATCTGCTCTGAATGCTCGGCCTGGTTATTCCTCTCTCCGCACTGGTGACCCTTGACACAGAATGGAACACGAGGCGAACACCCCGGAGATGACCCGGATGGGAAGCCCCAGCAATGCGTGCACCATTTCGATCAAACTACCAGACTTTTGGCTGCATGAGCCGAAGTCTTGGTTCTTCCACACTGAGGCCCAGTTCGCGCTCCTGGGAATAACAGCAGATGACACCAGATATTACTACGTGGTCGCAGCGCTGGATGTTCGCACGACTCAGCAAAAAGCGAGCCTGCTCCAACAGCCCCCAGCCAGCGACAAATACAGGGCTCTCAAAACCGTGCTGACCCGGCACTACATGCTCTCGGACTGCGAGAGAGCGGAGAGGCTCCTGACGCGCTCCGAGTTAGGAGACGGGTTGGCAGTCGAACTGATGGAGAAGATGTTGGCGTTGATGGGCACGGACGACGGGCATTTTCTATTTGCCCACCTTTTCCTCCGGAACCTCCCAACGGTGGCCAGAGCGGTCCTTGCCAATTCACCGTTGCTGGCTGCGTGTGACTACCGTGCGCTAGCCCAGGAGGCAGATTGGATCATCCTCACCACCAGAGCCCTCACAGTGAATGCAGTGGTGCCGGAACCCAGCGAGACAGCCAGCAGAAGCGAGGAGCCAGCGATGGTAGTGGCAGCGGGGGCCAGGAAGCGCCAGAGAGACATGCTCTGCTCCTACCACTGCTGTTTTGGAGAGGATACACGCCGATACGTGCCACCGTGCCAATTCAAGCATTCGGGAAACGCCAGGACCGGCAGTTGGTAGCGGCTGCGACCGCCGGTGAAGAAAGCAAGCTGCTCTACGTGACAGACTCACGCTTGGGGAGACGGTTCCTCGTGGACTCCGGCTCCCAAAAGAGCCTCATCCTGCCGTCCTACGCCGACCGGCTAGCAGGAACTAGCGGCCCTGAGCTGACGGCCGAAAACGGCTCAGACATTAAGACTTTTGGTGAGAGGACACTGATTGTATCCCTGCACGGCCGTACATACCAGTGGACATTCGTCATAGCGGCATGCAGTTTCCCAATCTTAGGCGCTGATTTTTTGTGTGCACACCGACTACTAGTCAATGTTGCTAACAGACGCCTGATTAATGTAATGTCTTTTGATTCTCTCCCCTGTACAGCTTGAGGAACCGGGCCACCAACGCTAGCCAACGTCACAGCTCCAGGGGGTAAGTTCCTCACACTGCTCACCCAGGTCCCAGCACTCACGGTCCTAAAATAGGGGATGTCAACCACTGGTACAAAGAGGGTATTATTGTGAAGCACCACATTACAACAGACTGGGTGTACGTGATGATGGAGGCACGGGTGACGTCATCATGTCCAGCCCTATTTAAGGGACTGTTGATGGCAACTCAGCCTCTTTGGTGCTCTGCCTCTAACAGGACACTAGCCTTTACCCTCTATGTGCTAGCATAACAGCTATATTATTGTTCCACGTGCTATTAGCAGTGCTGTTCAATAAAGTTATTGTTCAGTACAGTTACCGCCTGTCCTAACTTTCAGACATAACAGTTGGTGACGAGGAGAAAACATCAAGACTTCAACATGGAAGCGTGCCTGTGCTCTTTACCACCGTTCCTTACGTCACTGGGTGAGCTGCCCATCCTACCACCTCGCTGGTTTAAGTTGTTCCGCACGTACGCATCGGTGATGGACCTGGCAAGAGTCAACAAGATGAGGCTGCAAGCATTTTTGATCCACAGCCTGGGTACTGAAGGGCAGCAGGTATTCAGCACTTTAGGACAGGCGGACACGTGCATCACGCTGCTGACCGGACACTTCGCGGTGCCCGAAAGTGTGATAGCGAGGAGGATTCGTTTCCACCAGCGCCGACAGGGAGCAGGAGAGGTGACCCAGCAGTACATCGCGGACCTCCTCTGTCTGGCAAGCGTATGCAAACTTGGCCGTTTAGAGGACGAAATGGTGCAGGACCAGCTAGCGGAGCACACCAACAACCCACGGCTGCGGGCGAAGCTGCTGGTGGTGCCGGATTACTTGCCGCTGGCGAAGGTAGTGGAGTTGGCATTCCAGTTGGAGGCTGCCGACAAGCTAACATCACAGCTAGGTGAGCCACAACAACGAGCCCCTCTAGCACACGCAGTTACCCCAGCAGAAGAATCCGGTTACACTGTGATCTTCTCGGAGGTTACCAAGGTGAACACCATGGGATTACAGAACATCGTGAGACACCATTCGTGCGGTAATTGCGGTTCCCCAATGCACCGAGAGTGAGCGCGATCCTGCCCAGCCAGGGGGCAGTGATGCCAACATTCCGGCAAGCTCAATCACTTTACCATGGTGTGTCAATCGACAAGACTGACATCAAGCCTGCTACCCAGTTCAACGGAACCATCAACAACCACCATCCAAACAGTGGGCTCCAGAAGGGCGGCATACAAGTGGTGCATGGTAAGGCTGACGTCAGCTTACCGTTGCTGCTGGACACTGCCGCTGTGAGCTCTATGATAAACTGGGTCACTGTGAAAAAAATTCTTCCCTAACCATCCTATCGGGAAGAATCCAGTGGAGCTGTATGGCTATGGGCACACACGCATCAGCCTCGTAGGGACCATATCACTGACGGTTCACTATGGGTCAAGAGTCCTCCCAGCAGCCGTCTTCCAGGTAGCCACACACGGGGACAATATCCTGGGGTGCAACCTCTTTTATGATCTGGGCTTTACCATCCATGACAATCTTGGGCTTTGTTTAACTGCTGATGATGGGAGTGCATTACACCCGGACGAGGTACAGCCGCTCCAAGCCTGACACCACAGAGAGACCACAGTATGGTGAAAGGGCACAAACCGGACTCACCTCTGATCCTTGCCTGGCATAAGCCTCAAGGAGCTGCCACGGAGCTGCAGGAGAGGGAGTTCTTTGCCAAAGGAGACCCCGATGAATGACAATAACCTGGCACGCTTCCCATCACCGGCAACAACGATACATTGCCGCGATCACAATCAGCACCAGGAGAGAGGGGGTAGAAACCAAACTTATCTCGCATCCTCGCCCGGCATCAGCCTCAGGGAGCCGCCGCAGCGCTGCAAGGTAGAGAGTTCGTGGCCCAGCAGGACCCAGCAGAGCAACGCCAACCGAGGGCACATCCTGCCGCCGGCATGAAAGGCACTCCGCCACAACAGCAACAGCAAGTGAAGCTGAACTGATCGCCACTCGCAGTGCTGGAATGGGTTCGGGTCTGACGATCCGAACGCCTGGACCCACAGATGGTCCCATCACCGCCGATGAGGATCACAACGTAGTTGGGACCAGCCACCTTTCAGATGGCCAGTGGTTTGAAATGGCACGCCAGCTGTCTGTGAAGGGTGAGTGCAGCTGCCCCAGATCAAGCCGCAACACTGGAGCCGATCCAGCCAGTGTGGGATCCGGACTGGGACTTTGCTGCAGAACACCCAGATCCACCACATCCAGTGCCTACAGGACCACGCCCACCGCGGGCTCATCAGAGGTCCCCTGAACTAAAAACACAGCAATGACTCTGAAGACTGTTTAGCGGGGCACGACTTCTTCAAAAGTGGCAGACTAACCCACTCAGCAGTGCAGGATCAACCGGTGGTCCACCCAGTGGCCCAGGTTCTGTTCACTTTACTGCTGTGACTGTTCACGAATTCATAAATGTTCATAATGTTTTTGGGTTTCCCGGAAGGGGGGGGGGGGGTTGAATGTTGTGAAGCACAACATTACAATAGACTGTGTGGACGTGATGACAGAGACACGGGCGACGTCATCAAGTCCAGCCCTATTTAAGGGACTGTTGACGGCAGCTCGGCCTCTTTGGCACTCTGCCTGTAGCAGGACACTAGCCTTTATCCTCTATGTGCTAGCATAACAGCTATATTATTGTTCCACTTGCTGTTAGCAGTGCTGTTCAATAAAGTCATCATTCAGTACAGTTACCACTTTCGCTGTCCTAACTTTCAGATATAACAGGCATCAACACACATTATTCAAGAAACAACTGAATAAAGGGCTAGACATATGGAAGAACTTTTTCTCCCAAACAATAGTTAATGCCTGGAATCATCTGCCTAACCACTGTAAATGGTCCTACAACTGTCACCTTCAAAGGAAGATTGGACAGACACCGGTGAGAAATGGGAAACATACAAGCCTGGCTTTCCAAATTTCCATTGATCCTTAAGTATATAAGTATAACCACTGGTAGACAGACCTCTTGGTACCAGGCCACAGAGAAAAAAAATAATTTATTCTGTTCCTCTATATTGACTAAGTCTGCTGGGTGCTTTATTTTGAAAAATTACCCTATAGTCTCTCTCTTCTCATGCCAGACCTCCTGCCGATGTTGACACACACTTGTCTCAATAATTAGATGACACTGTGGAGGCATAAAATAATAAGTGCAGGCGGACACGGCGAGCTGAAGGTTCAAGAGTTTTATTCCTCCATCACGAGACACACTCAGCGCTGTGTCAGTGCGCTGTGAGTGAGCTCTGAGTGCGTTGCAAGTAATCTCCGTAAGGCATGTCAAGTAAGCACATTTATACAGACAAGAGAGAATGCATGGCACATTTACATATTGGTATACATAACAGTCAACACATATCAATTGTGTGATTACTGGCGCCGGAATTCCTCTCTTTGCTCTGGAGATGTATAACAATAGGACAAAAGAGAACGCAAGGAACATTTACATATTGATATCAGTCCATACATATCAATGGCGTGATTAACTGGTTGTCCCCCGAGAGGCTCTCTGTCCGTATGCCAATTGTTCTGCTTCCTGCTCAAGCTGAGTGTTATGAGAGTCCAAGTAGATTGTGGTGCGTCACCACAACACAAAAATTATACCCACATTCAAGGCCATACTAGTGCTGTGGGGATGATGAGTGGACAGAAGGATATATGACATGTTTCCAACATTAGCTGGTGTTTTGGAAGAAACTGAGGTTGGGCCTTTCATCTACCAGCTGGTGCTCGATTACCTATCTTTGTTTCAAAAGAGATTGTGCAATACTTCCTGTCGGATTGCGAAGGAGTGGATTTGCAACCCTTTTACAAGCATGCCATATGAGTCAACCCTGCCCATGTAGGGACCGTCTCCTTGCAGAGGAACAAGCTCAAGGTTCCCACGAAGGTGTTTTTTTTCAAATCACACACTTGGTTTTAAATGCTAATGTTAGTCTGATTTTTTTTATGTGTGTAACCAGTCCATGAGGTCCAAAAGGTTGGGGACCACTGTTTTTCACAATAAGAGCTCTCAAGGCAGTGCTAGACTGTCAAGGCTGATTGCCATGGTTTTTACTTCTAAAGCAAACCAAAACAAATTAGTCGGCATTCTAATCACAATTAGTAATGATTAATATACGTTAATCATGATTAATTGCAAGAACACAATTATTTTTGCCATTGGCAGCATATGGATAAGAGAGAGAGAAAAAAACATGTGTGGAGCCCATAATTATAACCTATGTGACTCACATGTGGCTGGCTGAATTCAGCCAAGAGAGACTTTGAGCTAGCCATGTGTATTGACTTCACACCTCAAGAGGAAGATGTGTCTGCACCCCCTGGGGACTCAGGAGAGAGGAGAAGATTACCCGGCCTGACCTTTGGGGGTCAGAGAGGAGAACAGAAGGACTCTGGGTGTTCTATTACAGATGAAAGGATGTAGCTGAGTATTGTGACTTTTGTGTGATGTATTGTTAGAGATGAGTGTATAAATGTATGTGTATGACTGCGTCCTGTCTCTTTTCACTCCGATCGAGAGAGGACGTAGGATGGATGAGAATTAAAGCAGATTCTGGAAAATTATCCAGTCTCCTCAATTCTTGACTCCTACAATTGGTGACCTACGCATGAATCTGAGCATGCCGAGGCTGGAGGACAGCCTCGTGATCGATATGGAAGAGCTGGGAGACAGCCACTCAGACCCGGATTCACCGGGGAATGCCAGCAGGGGCACAAGACTGATTAAGCTCCCCGAGTTCTGGCAAAACGACCCGCACTTGTGGTTCCAGCATGTGGAGTCGCGGTTCCTGCTCGGGGGAGTTTCAGCGGATGACATTAAATTCCATAATGTCATCGCGACGCTCAACAGCCGCGCGTCTCGGTGTGTGCGGAGCCTGGTGCAGCAGCCACCCGCTGCCGGCAAATATGACGCGCTGAAAGCCACCCTCATCAGGAGCTTCCTGCTGTCGGCGGAGGCAAGAGCCAGGCAGCTATTGGACCTGCGTGACAGAGGTGGACGCAGGCCGACTGTCCTCATGGAGGACATGCTACAGATGATCGGGACGGACCACAACGTTTTCCTTTTCAAGCATATTTTCCTGAGAACCCTCTCAGCGCACACGAGAGGTTCCCTGTCCAGCAGACGGTGTGTGAACCAGCAGGACTTCCGCGAGCTGGCCCAGGAGGCGGAGCGGCTCCTCAACGCCTGCGACGAGCTAGAGACCTCCGTGGCAGCGGCAGACCTCGGCACGACGGCTGGGGGCAGTGTGGAGCCAGAGGCAGCAGATCCCACCCCAGCGACGACGGCGGCGACGAGATCCCGAGCCAGGGGGCATGACAACCCCTGCTATTACCACTGTCGCTTCGCCGAGAAGGCGCACAGATGCATCCCGCCGTGCAGTTTCAAAAGGCGGGGAAACGACCGGGCCAGGAGTCGTTAGCAGCTTCCACTCTCAGCGAACGGAACAAGCTGCTTTATTTGACAGATACGGGCTCCGGGCGGCAATTCCTCGTGGACACCGGAGCCCAGAGGAGCTTCATCACTGCAACTTATGCAGATCGGGTGGCTGGACCCCACGGAGATGGAGCAACAGCGGCCAACGGCTCCAGCATCAAGACTTACGGAGAGAGAACCTTGTCTCTGTCCTTCCACGGCCGTGCTTACGAGTGGACCTTCATCGTAGCGGCAGTGAGCTTCAATATGTTAGGTGCTGATTTTCTGTGTTCACATGGTTTGTTAGTTGATCTGGCCAACAGATGCCTAGTAAATGCACTCTCTTTCTGTTCTATTCCTTGTGCAGCTCAGGTGTGCCCGCCACCAGTACAGACCAACGTCGCCGCAGCAGGTGGTAAGTTTCACACCCTTCTACACCAGTTTCCAGCACTCACAGTTCCCACTTTTTCAGCTAAGGTGGCGAAACATGGGGTGGAGCACTTCATAACCACGAGTGGCCCACCAGTTTTTGCTAAAGCTCAGCGCTTGGATGCAGCTAAGCTCTCCGTGGCACAGGAGGAGTTCGCCAACCTGGAAAGGTTGGGCATAATTCGCCGCTCGAAGTCTGCTTGGGCTTCCCCCCTGCATATGGTGCCTAAAGCTGACGGCTCGTGGAGACCTTGCGGTGATTATCGCAGGTTGAACAATTCCACAGCTCAGGATCGCTACCCGATTCCGCATATCCAGGATTTCTCAGTGCACCTGGCAAAAGTGCGTATTTTTTCTAAAATAGACCTGGTCCGTGGTTATCATCAGGTCCCGGTTCGACCAGAGGATATTCCCAAAACAGCGGTAATAACCCCATTCGGACTTTTTGAGTTTTTACGCATGCCTTTTGGCCTTAAAGGCGCCGCGCAAACCTTTCAATGGATGATGGACGCAGTGCTGCGCGACCTTCCGTTTGTTTTTGTCTACTTGGATGATATTTTAGTGGCCAGCGCCTCAGAGGAGGAACACGAGAAGCACCTCACTACAGTTTTTCAAAAGTTGGAAGCACACGGGTTGATAATCAACCCGGCCAAGTGCCAGTTTGGCGCAGCGCAAATTGATTTTCTGGGGCACCGTGTCTCACCAGAGGGAGCAGTTCCTCTGCCGGCAAAAGTGCGCGCGGTGGCTGAGTTTCCCCAGCCACAGACAGTGAAAGCGTTGCAGGAATTTTTGGGGATGGTGAATTTTTATAACCGTTTCATACCCCGCGCAGCACAACTCATGCAGCCGTTATACACCGCGCTTAAAAAACAGAAGCCTGCCAATGTGATCGAGTGGTCCCCGGAGCGGGAGCGTGCATTCACAGCGGTAAAAAAAGCACTCGCTGACGCAGCACTGCTGGCGCACCCAGACCCGGCAGCTCGCATAGCGCTAACCACAGACGCGTCAGAGGTAGCGATAGGGGCCGTAGTAGAGCAGCAGGTCGCTGGAGTTTGGCAACCTCTCGCCTTTTTCAGCAGGTCTCTGCGTGAGCCCGAGCGGAAATACAACACATTTGGCAGGGAACTCCTGGCGCTCCACTTAGCCATTCGACATTTCCAGTTCTGGCTGGAAGGGCGGCGTTTCACCGCTTTTGTCGACCACAAACCGCTCACTTTTGCGATGTCCAAAACTTCAGAACCGGGGTCAGGGCGGCAGCAGAGACAGCTGGCCGCAATTTCTGAATTTACCACCGATAGTCAGCACGTAGCCGGTAAAATCAATGTGGTGGCCGACTGTCTCTCACGCGCAGTAACAGCACTCGTCCGCGCGGAAGCGGATTGCGCGGCCACTTACCCAGAGCGCGGTAACAGCGCGGACACCCGCGCGGCTCCGGTCCACGTGGGAATAGATTATGCAGCCATGGCGGCAGAGCAGAGCGAGGACGCGGACGTGCGCGCGCTCCTGTCTGGACCAACAGGGTTAAGGCTGGAACGCAAAAATCTACAAACCGGTTTCCCCCCGCTTATCTGCGATGTATCCACAGGGCGACCGCGCCCGGTGGTGCCAGCCGCGTGGCGCCGTCGTGTTTTTGACGCCGTGCACTCCCTAGCCCACCCAGGGGTGCGCGCTTCGGTGAAAATGGTGGCGGAGAAGTTTGTTTGGCCGAGCCTGCGCAAGCACGTGAAAGAGTGGACTAAGGCCTGCATGGCTTGCCAGCGGGCTAAAATTCACAGGCACACTAAAGCGCCCTTAGAACCGTTCCACATTCCGGCTAAAAGGTTCGATCACGTGCACGTGGACCTCGTGGGCCCCCTACCCACATCACAAGGGTTCACGCACCTCTTGACGATGGCAGACCGAACCACTCGTTGGCCGGAAGTGGTCCCGTTAACATCGACCACAGCGGCAGAGGTGGCACGCGCTTTTTTAACAGCCTGGGTAGCGCGGTTCGGGGTCCCGTCAGATATTACGTCTGATAGGGGACCTCAATTTGCGTCGGAACTGTGGTCAGCAGTGGCCAGCGGCTTAGGAGAGGCGGTACATCGCACGACCGCTTACCATCCCCAGGCCAACGGTTTATGCAAGCGTTTTCACAGGTCTTTGAAGGCAGCCCTCAGAGCGTCACTGACGGACACAGATTGGGTAAACAAACTACCATGGGTTTTATTGGGGTTGCGTTCGGCACCCAAAGAGGATCTAGATGCATCACCAGCAGAATTGGTCTTTGCACAACCGCTCAGGCTGCCAGGCGAGTTTTTACCCGACCACACGGCACCAGGGCCCTCCCCGATCCGGGGGTCTCTGAGTAACACGGGAGCAGAAATGCTCCCGGGCCCCGCTCATCACTCTTTCCCGCGTGTGTTCGTTCCCTAGGCTTTACGAGACGCAGAGTTTGTTTTTGTCAGGCACGATGCGCAGCGGCATAGCCTCCGCCCACCTTATGACGGTCCATTTCTAGTGCTGGAAACCGGGGAGAAATATTTTGTGTGCGGCGGATGATAAAATAAGGCAGCGATGCTGAGGTTTTAAGCAGGTTTATTAATCATACCGCCATCACGAGCTCCTCTCCCGGCGCCGTGCGTGCGCGCCGGGAGCGAGCCCACGGCTCTCAGAGAAGAGGGACACAATGTCTGTGTCCTGCAGCAGCAGTTGCAGAGTGAGAATGAGAGGTTGAACATGAAATTCAGACAGCTTATATACTCAGCTACAACAATACATCAAAGCATTCACATGGGTCGATATGAGCATTTGCATATGAGAGGCACAGACAGGATGCATGAACACAATGCATGGATGGCACATTAACCTCACAGCAGTGAAATGCATAAATGGCAGATTAGATCACAGCATGCAGCGGAAAAAACCCAGGAGTAGCGAGCTGTCTGTCCCTGTGTGTTGTGGGGGTTTTCCCAAACCGCCACAGCTCCCCCCCAGAGGGCTCGGCAGGTGGCCGAGACCTCGATAGTGCAGCTTGGGCAGCGAGCAGGGAAAAGCTCTGTGCAGGAGGGGGTAGTAAAAGCCGGCCGGAGACGATGAAAACGTCCGGGCCGTGCAAAAATTGCTTGTGGGTCCGCGATGTCGAAGGGCTGTCCCGTTGAACGTGCAGAGGTCCACAAGAAGAAAAATTAGTCACTGGCTCCTCCCGCGATTAAGTCCTGCAAGGATTAATAGCGGCCATGAAGAAAAGACGAGGCTGTGTGGCGGCTGTGATGAGGGCAGAGGGACTGGCGTGTTGGCTTTAGGTGCGGGCACAACCTTAAAGCTCTCGGGAACCGCAAACCGCTGAATTTCCCTTGTGTGCCGTGGCTAAGACCATAAAATCCAGTGAGCAAGCTGCGTGCCTCAGGTGAACGAGCAAGCCTGAAGGGCCAGTGTGCAGCAGAAGGAAGGCGGTCAGAAAAGCCGTATTTGTCCCGTGCGTGGTGCGCCGTCCCCGTAACTCCCCGGTGCGTGTGCCGGGGTTCCGTGATGGGTGGGCCAGCTGGAGAGGAGAACCAGGGTCAGGGAGCTTAATCATCCCTGTTCAATGTGTTGGAGCGGTGAAGGGAAGTAGACGCTCTGTCACTCGCTCGGTCATGGTGCGTTCAGGTCCGCGTGTGCTCCGTCGGCCATGGGGATCGCCGTCGTGGAGAGGGGACGAGGTGCATGCGCTCTCGTGTGGAGGAGCTGTGAGCGCGGCCGGTCCAGCGTGGATGTGCCGATCTAGGCGTGCAGATCTCACCATGAAACATTGCTCAGCTTTCCCGGTCGTGGGTGTTCTCTGGGGAGTTTCGCCTGGAAACTCCGCGTTGAGGTCTCCCTGAAGCAGAAGGGAGGACAGATCAGTCAGGCTGCCGCGTTCGCTTGTCGACGGCGAATCACCGCCGGGTGTTGCGTTCGCTGGCAGCGTGTTCGTTTCAGCGTTGGGTCACCAGTGTGGCGGATGATAAAATAAGGCAGCGATGCTGAGGTTTTAAGCAGGTTTATTAATCATACCGTCGTCACGAGCTCCTCTCCCGGCGCCGTGCGTGCGCGCCGGGAGCGAGCCCACGGCTCTCAGAGAAGAGGGACACAATGTCTGTGTCCTGCAGCAGCAGTTGCAGAGTGAGAATGAGAGGTTGAACATGTAATTCAGACAGCTTATATACTCAGCTACAACAATACATCAAAGCATTCACATGGGTCGATATGAGCATTTGCATATGAGAGGCACAGACAGGATGCATGAACACAATGCATGGATGGCACATTAACCTCACAGCAGTGAAATGCATAAATGGCAGATTAGATCACAGCATGCAGCGGAAAAAACCCAGGAGTAGCGAGCTGTCTGTCCCTGTGTGTTGTGGGGGTTTTCCCAAACCGCCACAGCTCCCCCCCAGAGGGCTCGGCAGGTGGCCGAGACCTCGATAGTGCAGCTTGGGCAGCGAGCAGGGAAAAGCTCTGTGCAGGAGGGGGTAGTAAAAGCCGGCCGGAGACGATGAAAACGTCTCCGGCCGGCGTGGGGGGCAAATAACCCTTCTCCCCCTCACTCCACAGATGCACAGCAGGACGGCCCAACACAGAGCAGGAGACCTGCATACAGCAGATTCGGGAGAAGATTGAAACCTAAGCTGCATGCAGAATGATGTGGTTTTTTTTGGTCAGGTTGTTTAGGTTGCTGTGAGATTCTGTTGGGGGGGGGGGGGTGACATGCTGTATGACTGTTGTATGACTGTATGTGGGTGCCCAGTCTTTCGCGTGGAAGGGGGGAGTGATGTGGAGCCCATAATTATAACCTATGTGACTCACATGTGGCTGGCTGAATTCAGCCAAGAGAGACTTTGAGCTAGCCATGTGTATTGACTTCACACCTCAAGAGGAAGATGTGTCTGCACCCCCTGGGGACTCAGGAGAGAGGAGAAGATTACCCGGCCTGACCTTTGGGGGTCAGAGAGGAGAACAGAAGGACTCTGGGTGTTCTATTACAGATGAAAGGATGTAGCTGAGTATTGTGACTTTTGTGTGATGTATTGTTAGAGATGAGTGTATAAATGTATGTGTGTGACTGCGTCCTGTCTCTTTTCACTCCGATCAAGAGAGGACGTAGGATGGATGAGAATTAAAGCAGATTCTGGAAAATTATCCAGTCTCCTCAATTCTTGACTCCTACACATGTTGCATTAATCGAGCGGGGCGCGATTAACTTGATCAGCATGATTAATCGTGATTAGAATGCCCACCACTAGTTTGAACTCTTCCTCATAACAAAAAAATAGAGGCACCAAAACACAATTTTGCATTGGGCCCCCAAAACAGTAAGAATGTCCCTGGTGCCTACTGATATGTTTTATGAGTTGTGTCAACCATATTAATAATATGGGGAAGCACCATTAATTGATGCTGCTTGCATCAATTAACTGTGCTTCCCCATATTAATTCAGGTTACTTGCCAATGAATGTGCTTTCAAGCCACACAGAGTTTGTTTCGTTTCATCTTTTATTATTATTATTATTATTATTATTATTATTATTATTATGATTATGATTATTATTATGGTTATTATTATGATTATTATTATTATGTTCACACTACCTTTAATCCTGCTAATTTCTATGCCTACCTTTACGACAATAAAAACCTAATGTCTGACATATTTTTGATAATCAGCACTGTGTTCCTTTATACATCAGAGTAAAAATACACTTTTATCTAAACTTTAGAGAGTGCTACAGGAAAAATTAAGGAATTGACCACTCTACTGATAAAACTGCAACAACTGCAATTCATTTCCTTTCTCAGGATTTAACAGCAAATCTCAAATTAAACTTAGTTTGCAGTAATGTATACTGAGCATACATCCAATCTGAAGAAAGTGGAACTTGTGCACATCAAGTTCCTGGGTGTGCACATCACAGAGGACCTCTCCTGGACCACCAACACTGCATCACTGGCCAAGAAGTGTCTCTACTTCCTCTGCAAACTGAGAAGAGCCAGAGCCCCAGCCCCCATCATGTGTACCTTCTACAGAGGCACCATTGAGAACATTCTGACCAGCTGCATCACCATGCGGTATGGCGCCTGCACTGCATCATAGCCGCAAAACCCTCCAGCGCATAGTGAGAACAGCTGAAAGGATCGTCAGTGCTGCTCTCTCTTCTCTTGAGGCCATCTACAGCACCTGCCTCACCCACAAAGCCCTCTGTATTGCAGGTGATCCCACACACCCATCACACAGCTTCTTCAATCTGCTGCCATCAGGGAGGAGACTGCGGAGTCTCCGGGCCAGGACCAGCGGACTCAAGGACAACTTCATCCACCAGGCTGTCAGGAAGCTCAACTCTCTCCCTGCTCTGTTCCCTCTCCCCCTTCTGCCACCTCCACACACAAATCCTGGACTCTGACACCCCCATCCCCCCCAAAAAAGCTGAACTCTGCCATCTGCCAGTAGAGCATTCATAGTGCAATAACCTTAACTTAACCATACTTGTACAAGCCATATTTACCTCCGCCAGGCCGAAAAGGCCAGGAGGAGGTTATGTTTTTGCCGGAGTTTGTGTGTTTGTCTGTCTGTCTGTCTGTCTGTCTGTTTGTCTGTTGGTTAGCAAGATAACTCAAAAAGTCTTGGACGGATTTCCATGAAACTTTCAGGCGTTGTTGGAAATGGTACAAGGAAGAACTGATTAAATTTTGAGGGTGATCCGGTTCACCGTCTGGATACAGGAATTTTTTAAAGCATTTTTCAACACTGTGACATACAGCCATTTTCAACATGTGCGCAGGCGCAATAGAGGGCGCTGGTCGTCGTGTCTGATGAACACAAACTCCGCCTTCTTCAAAGTTTTAGGCACAAAAGCACACAGAAAACAGGGCTCGCCAGAGTGCCTGTGTTTGCACTACGCTGCAAAAGCTGACACGGGCAGCTGTCTGGCGCCGGATTATTTGGCAGAAATTCCCCGGCCAGCCATAGGGGCTGCGCAAAAATCAGCTCTCTGCCGGGGGAGGCTTCCAAATCCTCTTTTTTCCGCGGACCGCAAACCCAATAAAACCCACGGCAACCATTATCGCACCTTCTTTTGTCCTGCGGCTCCGGAACAGAGAGGAATCCCGGCGCCAGTAATGCTGCGCCTGATATGTGTCACTCTAATGCTAAAAGTGATGGCAGAAATTCCCCGGCCAGCCATAGGAGCTGCGCATTTGGCAGAAATTCCCCGGCCAGCCATAGGAGCTGCGCATTTGGCAGAAATTCCCTGGCCAGCCATACGTGCTGCGCAATAACGAGCTCTCTGCCGGCGAAGCTTCTAAATTCTCGTTTGCCGCGGAGCGAATCCCCAACATAATATAACATAAAACCCACAGCAACCTGTCTACCCAATTTGCATCCGTCAGTGGAGGAGATGGACACAACAGCAACACTTCAGTTTATTACCTCCGCCAAGGAGGCAATGCTTTTACTACTGAACCACTAATCCTATCACTATCAGATTGATTGTCATTGATTAATTGTGTGTTTATTGCACTGTCCCTGTCAAATAAACAAATAATCATTGTGAATCCAATTGCTAGTCATATGTTTACATGCTCAAGGAATCTGAACCTACGGGTACCTGTACCTACGGGTACAAATAAAGTAACCTGAACCTGAACCTGAACCTGAAAACGTACACACAAACACTCTATGGGGGGAATTGTGGCGCTTGGCGGAGGTCTGCGCTCTCTGAGTGCTTTTCTAGTTAGCCTTGCATTTATATTGTATATATTATGTTAAGTGTTTTTTTTTTCTTTTTTGCTTTTCTGATCTGTACGCTCCTTTTATGTGCTGCTGGAAATTTTAAATTTCCCAGAGGGAGTCATCCCAAAGGGATTAATAAAGTTAAGTCTAAGGCTAAGTCTATCTCCAGGTACTGTTCACTCCTACACACGCACACACACTGATTTGAGGAGCTTCAAGCTGAACTCTGTCATCCAGGAACTGCTCACTCCACCTCGCACACCCTGATCTCAGGGCTGCACCAGTCACTTTATGCAGCAATGGACTGTTGTCCTTGCACTACGTGCCACTTTAACTACATGCCACTGTGCCCTGACATGTGCCTTAAGTTACTACATGCTGTCTTAATTTTTTTCGTTTTTAATTATTTTGCACACCCTTAGTATTTTTTAGTTAGTTTTTGGTTGGTGGGTTCGTTTTTTTTGCACTGATGTTTGATGTTTAACGTTCAATGTTTGGTGTTAGATGTTATACTTTTATTCATATTTCTTACTTAGTGTTTACCTTGCTGCACAGTGGGTCTCAGAGTAACGTAATTTCAATTCTCTGTATGTGCTGTACATGTGGCAGAACTGACAATAAAGTTGACTTTGACTTGACATGAATAACTGAACAAACCAGAACCAGCACATCAGGTGCTCCCTCTATTAGTCCTTCACGCTAATGATTTACTACTAGTAGATAAAAACTCAGTACAAAGGGCATCCTTATTTTATAGATTACATAATCTAACATTATTGTAAATGGTTGTCATTACATTCTTTATTCTGGAGAGTTTATTCTGTCCTTTCTAATTTTAGATTCCAACAAACTAATATTACCTTCAACAAACCAATAATAAATGCCATACTTATTCCCTTTAGCTCCATTGTTGTCTGGAAACTATTAATGTTCCCTTAGTGAGCTGTACTGTTACACGGCCTGGCATGATCGTTCTTTACAATGAACTCACAACTGAGCTGACTGGATGCAGATGCACGTGCGCACACTAAATGGGGAGGTATTTGCTACTGAAATGGCTTTATAAAATGCATGATAGTGTGCAGTTTTATCTGTGTTTTTACAAAAACAGCTGCTGAAAATTGTCGAAACCTAGATACAGTCATTCTGAAACAAACCATCCTTCTAAAAAGGAGATGGATTATGTCCATCATTAATGGAATTATTATGAAGCTGCATACTTATAAGAAAACTGGCAAATTTGAAAAAAAAAAAAAAAAAAAAAGAGTCAAATTTACACAAGAAGTTGCAAGACCCAAACTGGTAAGATGGAAATTTAGTGCTACTGCTACTCTGTTTTAACCTCTTCACACCCCCAACATCCATTTATCCTAACAGGTCCATCAGTGCTCAAATTCAGTATGAATTACAGTTGAGTAGTAGCAGTTGTTGTTGCTGTTGTTGTCATATTAGTGCTGCTGCTGCTGTAAATAGATTTTAAGTTCAGTACATTTACATCAAATAACACTGATATTCATTTTTGCTTTAAATTATCTATAGAAAACACAATTTTCAGTTAAAAGTCTTTATTTTTACAGTGTGGTGTAACCCCTTTTTTCAAAACACAATGTGTATACAATGTGGTGTTATTACCTCTATAATTATCTAAATATTTTTTCACTTCTTCATTTTCAAAGGGATTTGTGGAGTGAGAAAATACAGAGTATTTCCTGCCTTTGTCTTTTAACATTTGTTCATAAATGTGAAAACCTGTGATAATGGCTTAAATACAAGCTAGAACATTAAAAAAAAACAATAAAACCAGAAAAAGTGATGCCAAGTATTAAAAAAACATTCTTAATGTTAGTCACTAAGTCAAGAAAATAAAAAAATCCAAACAGAAGTTAAAATGCTTTGGTTTAAAGTCACATATAAAGTCACACTGTAGCAGGTTATAATAGAAATATCTGACCTGCTATGGGTAGCAATCTGAAATAACCACAGCATCACCAATAGCAAATACCAACACCTTAATTTAGCCACATGATAGGGCTTTAACTGACATGTAAACACTTGTAAGGATTATTGATTTATTTATTAAAATTTAGGCTTCCTTCTCCTGAACTTTTGCTCAGTTTCAACCATAGATTGTAAGTAAAAAAAAAAAAAATGAATGTTTATAACTTGACATCAAGCTGATCTCTTCCAGCATCATCATCTCAGAACTACACATTACCGACGAAGGGCAAAGTCCTTGGAACACTTTCATGGTAATGAAAGCTATGAAATACATGATTTATATGGATTAAGGCGCTTCTTCATTGGCTTTACTTTTCAGATCAGTAAGTCATTTGAAACACACGAAACAGCCCATTTAATCAGTTCTGACATGACATTGTGTTAGTAGGGCTTTAAGTTCTCTCACTCCCTTTTATAAAATTAAGCAGTGGAATTTGGCAGCCCGAGGGAAGACATACCTGAGCAGAGAGCTCATGTGTGGTGTGTCTACTCATGCTGGGTGCGGTTCTTCAGGTTGTGCTGAAGAGAACGCACATGTTTTAGGTTTACTTTATCTGGTGAGTGGAAATAAACATTGTTGAGTGCATATTGCCTGCCCATCTGCCCGCTCTGTCCTGAGGGGAACCCATGAATAGCAGCCTCTTCTGCCAGACATAAAGGAGCACTTCATCTACCACATTAAGAGGAAGACTGGGTGGAAAATGCAAAAACATTCTCTTTTTTTTGCATCTTTTTCTTAGAAAGTTAATCTTTTAAGGTTCTGGGATGAGAGGTTTGACCTTATGTAAAGGTAATGGAATCTAATGGGTCATTTTCTAGAGGGCGACAGTCTCTTCAGTTTATGTATATGTTTTTTTACTCATTAAAAATTGCTTTCATTAAAACTCATGGATACCAGACCTGTCACCACACGCCACATGGAACCTCAAAATGTCTGCAGAGCAACAGCTGAAGAAAAGTATGTTTCTGGGACCAAGTTTAGCACAGATTAAGTACAAAGAATGCTCTGGTGACATTTTCTAAAGGTATGCTTGGAGTGAAAGATGAACAGCATATTGGTAATAATTTGAGTATTCAGTCAATTATTTCTAGTCTTGCTTGCCTTGCCAAATGTATTACTGAGAACCTGTGTAAGTGTTGACTCTGCGTACCCTGAATGAGTGGCGTTAGTTTTCAACTAAACGTTCTATTTTCCTTCAATATGACTGTTATCTGCTCCACTATGTGTCAGTAGCAAAGATACAATAAGTCTGATGATACCTTTAGCCACTTTCAAACTGAATGGATGGATGTAAGAAAGGCACATTCTGGTGAAATTCAGCACAGGTTGGAGCCAGTTGGATTTAAGTATCAGCACAAGTCTGAATCAGGTAACTACACACATGGGTGGTATGATCAAGGCTACGGCAGAATACTGTTGCGTTCTGTGGGAAATACCGCAGTCTAAGAAATGATGTTGGTATAGGAACAGCTATGTAGAAGCTACTGGGTTAATGCCTCTACTGCAATTTCCTTTATTTGATTCCTCAAATGACAACATGAAATGTTTTCCAATTAACCTGAGCACAAAACGAAAGAACTGCTCTCCTTTTGCTTCAACTGTGAGTCTATTCTCCAAATTAATAGAAATCATCTTGGGGCCTCATATGCATTATACAACACTCGATACACATTCAGTCTAAATATGAAAGTCTTGCTTTGGGGTGTGTCTGAATGTTGTCACAAAGATAAAACAAGTAAAAATGGGGCATGTCTCAAAGACACAACATCACTTTCTGAAGTCAGTGAAGGTGGTAATGTTGCACGTCTCATGTCTGAAAAGGACTCAAGTTTGGCTGTCTTTATGATGTCATCCACTGACGTGCTTTGGTGCTATGAGACGACTGTTGTTGTGAAATGGCGCTATATAAAGCTGAACTGAATTGAAATTGAATTGATGTGAAAACATGTCGTTCTTTAATCCCCTAACTCATGGTTCAACATAGGTATCTATGCAAAACTGTGCAAAGCCTGAAGTGGATGTCTCAATACCAAGGGTGAAGTGATTAGCTGTGTGGCTCTCACCAGAATCACAGACATCATCACAATGACAGAGAAGTAAACAAAGAAGCACAGACAAAAGAGGAGAGGCAAATGATGGCTATTCTTCATAGTCTGCTAATTGTGACTCCTTCCCACATCAGAGGCAAAAAACAATAACGCCCCTTATAAAAGAGAGAAGCCTACATTTATGGTAGTATGTTTTCTTCACATTACACAGACATTCTTGGGAGCCTCAAAGGCACAGCACTGTATGGAATCTTTAAATTTTGATTTGCAAAGGCTTTTTTAATACAAAGCAAACACCGAGGAACCCCATAATGTTAGATTTCTGAAGAGGGGTCTGTCTGCAGTCTGCAAGAGTTGTTATGGATATACTTAATTGTAAAGGCACATCACTAACCCTAACCCAAATGATTTACATATTAGGTGCATAACTTAAAGTGACAGTGCAGTCAAAATCAATTTTTTTTTTCCTTGTTAACATGTCTGCAACACATTTTTAATGAGTTACAAGACATATCAAGAGCTAAATCAATCTTACGTGTCAAGTCTGTGTTTTTCTGCTGTTAAAGTGCAGTTAAGCTATTCTCTCTTGGCAAAAGGCAAGTTTAAATGAACTGTTTTTGTGATGTCACTATAACAGGTGAGCCAATCAGGAATAAGCCCATGCTATGGGCCTGTTTGCTGTGGGTTGGCCTACTTAGAATATTCATAGATCCTGGTGTTTGAAGGAGGAGGAAAAGGGAAAAGATTTTTACAAGCAATTGTAAGACCATGAAAGTTTTTTTAAAGGGCATAAGATACCATTTTAGACAATGTAGATTTATTTTTAAGGGGATTTGTATCCACTGCAGCGCCAATAAAAAAGCCATGGCCATCTCTTACACTACAGGCTGGAGACAGATGAATTTCTGAGGGATGAAGCAGCAGTTCACTTTTTGACCAGAAGGTGTCACCAAAACCAGAGTTTCAAAAAGCTCCATGCAGTTAAAAGGTATGGAACCCTATGGAACAAAAAACAGCTGATTTATACTCTCCACTAGATATGCTGTCTGTCACATGGAGATGGATAGCGCCTTACCCCTAATTTTACCCCTAAGACCTGTTCAAGTGACATCACACTGCTTAACAACCTAAATGACTTCTTTGGTCGCATTGAAGCACGAAACAGCACATCAGCACAGAAGACCACTCCTTCTCCAGATGAGCAGGCTATAAGTCTGGATCCGGCTAGCGTGAAGTGGACCATCTCTAGGATCATCCCATGCAAGGCAGCTGGACCAGGCAACATACCAGGCTGCATTCTGAAGGACTGTGCAGAGGAGTTCAAGAATGTCGTAGTCAACATCTTCAAAATCTCCCTGAGTCAAGCTGTTGTCCCCACATGTTTTAAAACTGCTACCATAATACCAGTCCCAAAAAAGCCTGTCTCAGACAGCTACAACAATTACCGGTCAGTAGCACCGACCTCCATCATAATGAAGTGCTTTGAGTGGTTGGTCATGCAGTAACATCAAGTCCACTCTCGCTCTCTCCCACGACCCAACTCAGTTCGCATACAGGTCAAACAGAATCACAGAAGGTGCCATGTCTGTTGCTCTCTACCCAGCCCTCACCCACCTGGACTCAAAGAACTCCTGTGTGTGAATACTGTTCTTGGACTTCAGCTCAGCATTCAACACAATCATCCCCCAACACCTAATACAAAAACTCAGACACTTGGGACTCAAAACCTCTCTCTGTAACTGGATGCTGGACTTTTTCACAGGGAGGCCACAGAACGTGCGGGTTGGCAGCAACACCTCCAAGACCATCACATTGAGCACAGGGGCCCCACAAGGGTGTGTGCTCAGCCTGCTGCTCTTCACCCTGCTGGCCCATGACTGCATACCAGCCTACGGCACCAACCACATCAAGTTTGCGGATGACACAGCGATGGTGGGCCTCATCACCAACAATGAAGAGGCCAACTACAGAAATGAGGTGAGCCAACTGGTCTGGTGGTGTAAAGACAATAATCTTTTCCTGAACGTGGGAAAAACCAAGGAGATTGTGGTCAACTTCAGGAGAGGACACACACAGCATCCCCCTCTGATCATCGATGTGGAGAGGGTGAGCAGCACCAAGTTCCTGGGGGTGCACATCTCTGAGGACCTCTCCTGGTCTAACAAATGGTAAATGGCGTTCACTTATATAGTGCTTTTTCTCATCTCTAGATGACCAAAGCGCTTTACAGAGCCTGCTATCCACCCATTCACACACACATACATTCACACACTGATGGTGGCAGAGCTGCCATACACAGGCGCTGGCTTGACCCACCATGAGCAATTGGGGGTTCAGTGTCTTGCTCGAGGACACTTCGACATGCAGACTGACAGAGTGGGAATCGAACCCCTGACCCTCCAATCAGTAGTCGGCCATACTACACCTATGCCACAGCTACCCCAACAACACCACATCACTGGCCAAGAAGGCTCAAACTCGCCTCTATTTCCTCCACGAACTGAGGAGAGCACGAGTACCACCCCCGTCATGTGCTCATTCTACTGGGACATTGAGATCATCCTCACCAGCAGCATCATGGTGTGGTACGGAAGCTGCACCACCTCCTGCCAGAAGACTCTACAACACACAGTGAAAGTAGCCATCAAGATCATTGGTGCCCCTATGCTCTCCCTCTCGGACATCTACCACACTCCCCTCACCCGCAGAGCCATCATCATCGCAGGCAACACCTCCCACCCCTTACACTCCCTCTTCAGCCCCTTGGAGAGAAGGTACTGGAGCCTCCGGACCCACTCTATAAAACTGCTAAACAGCTTTGTTCACCAGGCCATCAGGACCCTGAATTCTGCCCCCCCCCCCACCCCTGGACTGTAACACACTCACCCACACAATAACTACCTCAGCTGTTTGCACAGAAAGAGTGGCACACCAACAGTAATACAGTAGATCTGCTGCTGTATGTCTCTGCACCTTACTGTAACCATTTGCACAGATGTCATACCTGCTGCTGTCTCTTATTGCAATACTGATCATGTGCAGTCCAATCTGCCACAGTCTGCATCTACACTACCGCAATGAACTTGCAATTAATCTCTTGTGATCTCTTTGTCTGTCATGCGTGTGTTTCTGTCATTTGGTTGTCTACTGTCATGCTGCTGTTACAGTGCAATTTCCCAGTTTGGGATCAATAAAGTACATCTATCTATCTCGCTATCTAGCTATCTATAACGCGTATTATGGCTCTACTTTTTTTCCTGTACATAGGATTGCTGTGTTTTATCTTTATTTGCACTATGGGTAGCATTACTGTACATAGACTGCTGTTGTTTTTCATCCTTATTCCTTCTTTTCTTATATATTGCGCACACCATTAAAAGAGAGAGAAACAGCATTTCAATTCTCCTGTATATCCTGTACGTATAGAAGTATTGACAAAAAAAAAACTTTGACTCTTCGAATCTCTTTGAATCTTAATTTTCACTGTATACAGTTGCGGTCCGTTGAGGATACAGTCCGGTCCCATTCTTGCATTACTCCCCACCGGGTGCATTTGTGTTTTGTAGCGGCATGGATCAGAAAAAGGTTTGCCTGAAAAGATCACATGAGAATTATATAAAATAACATGAAAGAGACCGAGACAGAAGAGAAGGACCGATCGCAATCGCGTGATAACAAGAAAGCATGACTTGCCAGCTATCCGTCTGGATTAATGTGTGCTCTAATAATGCATAACTAACCTTTAAATGTTAATTCTGTGAAGTTTTTCCATGTTTTGTCAAAGTTTTTATCTTCTTTGATAGAAGCCAATCCTTAAATAGTTTTTTTTTTTTTTTTTCCATGAACAAACAGCCATTAAATACAATAGACATCACTGCATTTCCTTGCAAACTGGAGGCAACATCTGTCAGAAAATAAACTTGTTTCATATTTTTAGTGATCCGTTATGGCGAGTCAGATCTGTTCCACAATGAACCAGACCAGATGGAGAGGAGAACATTGACTAGAATGGGAACTATTTGCTGTGGAGACCAGATCACAGTCATAATGGACCGCAACCTAGCAGTGGAAATCGAGGACTGTATTCTGTGTTCATTTTGTTCATATTTCTGCACGTTTTCTGAAAGATTATTGATACAGACTAAATGCTGCAGTATCACTGGATGTCATGGAAGAAGAATGCATACCAACATATTTCTGATGTTGCCTCGCCTGGGCACGAAGACAAACAACCACAACACTATAGTGCCCAATTTTGCGTTTCTTATTAGATACTGTACATTATTTCCTCCACTGTCACCATGTTTTTAGTTGTCAGAAGCTTCTGACTCTTCTTCTTTGGGGTAACTTTTGATTTTGAGAGATGTCCCCTGTTGATGTATTGCTTAGCATCCATGTCAACATAAAATATGCATGGAGGCATGAGGGCAATGACCGTTATATTGTTCAAAATGCACATATCTGAAAAGGGAGCACAAAGCCCTGAATTTAAGTTTACTGCTAAATGGAAAACAGTTGCCCAAAAGGAATTAATTTATCATTAAACAGGGAATTAAAAGGGTGGTAACAAATAGGAGCTGGTCACATGGTTCAAACTGAGTATCTTACACTACTAAAGTTCTGACAAGGTATACTGGGCAGCACGGTGGTACAGTGGTTAGCACTGTTGCCTAACAGGTAGAAGAGTCCAGGTTTGAATTCTGAGGCTGGCAGGGGTAGGAACCTTTCTGTGTGGAGTTTGCATGTTCTCCCTGTGCTGTGTGGGTTTACCCCAGGTGCTCCGGTTTCCTCCCACAATCTAAAGACATGCATGTTAGGTCAGTTGGTCATTCTAAATTGTCCCTAGGTATCTGTCTCCTATAGGCCCTTAGAATAGAGGGTTAGTACTAGTGCGGTGCTTTGGGTGGTCTTTGAGACTAGAAAAAGTGCTATATAAGTACAGGTCCTTATCCCTTAAGACATTTTTGTCTTTGGTGTACTGTGACGAATGTCAGGTCAAGCACTGGTGTGCTTGCTACCGGGTAACCATGAAAACCAGTACTACCTGTCTCATCGGGCCATTGGCGACTCAACTGGCAACCCCACCCTTCCGAGGGCGTGGAGGGTGAAACTGGGAATCCTGGCAGAACTAAAAACAATATCTGTCACAGGTCTGTGGTGGACCACTAGTTACACGGGGTGAGACTGGACATCCTGGCAGATAAGCACATCTGTCGCAAGGTCTGTGGTGGACTTTTGCCAGTCGGTGCATCGTGACATGCACTACACAAAGAGCAGCGATAAACAAACCTATCATCTGGTCAGTCACTGCAACAGATACTGGAGTCAGTTTGTCTTGGCCTGTCCTTGCCACTGATAATACCTTTATCTGCCAAGAATGTGCCGCTAGACCAGCAAAAGCTAGCAGTACTCAATTACTTTGCAAGCAGTTTCATGAAATGGTCAATCAGAAAGCAACTCATATTGGCTCGGAAGTCGCCCGGATTAACAAGGTCAGGAGTTCCTGGCAGCAGAAGGCTAAAGACAGAGTGGCATGGAGGAATCTGATCAGACCTAAATGAAACAGTCATCGTCGCCCCCGACAGACTGCTATGATGATGACTGCGACGAATGTCTTAAATCACCCAGTTGTTAAAAAAGCTACAACCCACAATCAGCCCTTTGAGCTGGCACAATGAACTCAGTGAATACATCCTAAGAACATTAACAACTTTTGTTGTTTCCTAACATCAATACACAGGCTTAATGAGAAATAAAAATGTGCCTATTAAACTGAGGGGCTTATGGAAGAGAAGGAAATATTGCACAAATAAAAGAACATATTAAAAGATAGGAGGAATGTGAATACTAACTATATATGATTTTATTTTAATGTTGTTTCGGGGTCATTAAATTAAAAAAAAAAAACAGCGCATGAACACTTAAAAACAAGTTCATTTACCCTCAGAGAGGCCTTAATTTTATACAGTTCAACATAATTGTATCTACACATCTCCCACCCAAATCCCCCAATAAATTGTGCACTTTATATAATTTCAATGGATTCACAATCTTTTCTGTAGTATAATCCCCAAGATACACTTTAATAATAAATCTCCAGGACGTTCATTCACATTGTGGCCATAATGAACTCCACAGCCAACAGAGGGCAGTAATGCAACACTGGACAGTTGAGGCCACACCAAGTTGGTTAGTTTCCAGAGGCATTCTAGCAATATGAAGTATGTCTGGCAGACATCAGCTTATCCTGGTTTACAGGGACGTCAGTTCTCACACAGCTGCTTCGAGGCTGGGTCATGTGAATGCATCAGATCAGCTGACCGTGTTAAAGCGATCAAATGGTAAACCCACACTGGCAGCCACATGAGAGAGGCCATAAAGCCTCCTAAATGGTTCCTGTGAAAGGTATTTAAAATATTTGTTACAGGGAAGCATAAAGCTGTTCAAAATGCTTTGTTAAATATATTCTATCATTAGTTCTGGATCACTCCCATAAGAGGAAGTGACTTCATTCTTTATGGACCCATCCCCTGAGGGTTTGTCACGAATCTTTATCAGTTTCTCTGGCCTCATTTTGTCCTCACATGTCTTGATACAGAAGCATGCCATTGAAGATGGTGAGAGGCTCCACAGAGTGGGCCAGTTTCCCCATCACCAGGTCGATGCACACTGTGTCCTCAACCTGCAGAGGAAGAATGATGCTGAAGACGGCCAGAGAGCCCGGATTGACTTTAGCCTCAGCCACAGGGTTGTTCTCCAGGCCTTCAGGCTGGTAGCCCCCAGAGTCCACCCGGGCCATGCCGTAGTTAGACTTGGACAGGACTGCCTCAATCTTTTCGTTCTTATGACCTGTGAGGACGGCGCTAAAGAAGTAATGTCCATCAACAGGAGCTCTGAAAATACCTGAAGGAGAAAAAGTCATAGTTAACACTTTATGCACACAGGATATTTTCAACTCATACCTAAACATATTCTCACATTTAGACAGTAACAACTGCAAACCAATAAGAACAAGGACTTAAAGAGGACGAGTAAGATCAGTGGAATATTTTTATGGTAAATGGCGTTCACTTGTATAGCGCATTTTACTCATCTCTGGATGACCAAAGCGCTTTACAGATCCTGCTACCCACCCATTCACACACTGATGGTGGCAGAGCTGCCATACACACATGCTGGCCTGACCCACCAGAAGCAACTGGGGGTTCAGTGTCTTGCTCAAGGATACTTCGACATGCAGACTGCAGACAGAGCGGGAGTCGAACTCCTCACCCTCCAATCAGTAGTCGTCACACTACACCTGTGCCACAGCCGCCCCATTTATGGGTAATGACTAGGCGTGTGCACCAATAGGGTCCATGTGATGCTCTTGGGCTGCCCTTTGCCCTTTTCCCCTGAAGTGCCCTCCTGGAAAGGCTTTTTTTGTTGTTGTTTTTTTGGAATTATGGATTTTATTTTTCACCCATGGAGACACCAGTTGAAGATCAAATGTCCATTAACTATATTTTGACGTCCAATTAATTCTGTGTGACCAGGGTCTGAATGCCTCCTCCCCTGTCCCCCCTCTGCTCCCTCCACACACCGCACCAGTCACACAGTAGCTGCAACATATCTCATGTCCTTCAGTCAGGTCAATGTTTCTTTACCCTAAACCTCAACATTTTTTTGTTGCTGCTGTAAAAGTATACACAGTAGGTGATTTATTATTCTTTTAACAAGGGGTGGTGGTTGTGGGATATTCTTAAATTTAGCATATGGTACAACTACAAAGGTATAAACAACATTTCAGTACAAATTTGCAAAAATAAAAAAAATAAAAAAGTAAATAAATTAAAAAAAAATAAAAAATGATTAAAAAAATGCTAATTTACAATTTAAAAAGTCAAAAATTTACAATAAGCAAGTCCCAAATTTACAAGAAAAAAAGTTACATTTTTGTGGGATGGTTTTTGCTCATTTTGCTGACAAGGGGAATGTGACATGGTTTTCAGAAACACCCAGGAACAGACGCAGGCTCAACAACAATAATGATCTTTAATTGAATGAGAGTGGGAATGTGTGTGTGTGTGTGTGTGTGAATGGTGTTGTGAGAGCGTAGTGTAGTGTGAGCAGGAGCGTGATGACAGGACAGGTCTGGCAACCCTGGAATGACAGCAAAGACAGGGGAGTTAGCTTCAGGCTGGCAGATAATTATATTAATAGAGTTTTAGCAGTCTTATGGCAGCGAAGAGTTAATCCAGTTCCGAAGAGATGATTTTCCAATACCGGCCCAGCGCCCTGTTGTGATGCCGTGGTGAAGGTGCAGAATATTCACAGTGCTGCTTGGGTGAAGGTGACATGTGCTCCAGCTCACCAATTAGTGTGGGGAGAATGCCGCTGCTCACAGCTGAGTCCAGTCCGCCGCCAGGAGGAAAGGGAGGTCCACCTGGAGGGTGGTCCACCTGTGCACAGGGAACAAGGGGAGAAAGGCAAGTGCAGGAAATAGCACTGAGAAGGCTTACGTAGCATTGGGTAGATGGAACTCCCATGCGACGAGAAGCAGATGATTAGAGATGAATTCTCTTGATGTAGCAAGATGGAGGAAAACTCTAGGAAGGAGTTCTTTCTGGGAGAAAGCGTAGATGTCTCTGTGCTGCCTACTAGGCAGCGTTCCTTATAAAGAGTGCTTGATGAGGGAGAGCAGGTTTGCCCGCAGCTGTGAAAGATAATTAGGGCAAGGCACACACCGCAGATCACCACAGTAAACCCCCCCTCCCCCCCACGGGATGCCTCCCGGTGGCTGTTCTAACCTGTCCGGGTGCGTCCGATGGAACTCCCGGATGAGTTGAGGATCCAACACAAACGAGGAATGCCCCCAGGATTGCGCATCAGGTCCATACCCCTCCCAGTCCACCAGATATTGTAGACCGCGCCCTCGGCAGCAGACATCCAGGATGCAATTGACCTGGTGTGCAGGACCACCGTCGATCATCACGGGCGGGGGTGGAGGTCTGGGTGGGGGACATAGCGGGCTGGACTTGAATGGCTTCACCTGGGAGACATGGAAGGTAGGACAGATACACATAGAAGGGGGCAGAGCCAGGCACACAGCAACGGGGTTGATGATATCAGTTATAGAGAAAGGACCAATGAAACGCTGTGATAACTTCTTGGTCTCACCCTTCAGGTTGATGTTCTTTGTGGAGAGCCATACCTGTTGTCCTACATGGTAGGAGGGAGCCTGGGTCCTGTGGCGGTTGGCGATCTCCATATCGCAGGCCGCCATGTGTCGCAGAGCTGCCTTGGTGGTCCTCCAGAGTCACTGGCAGTGCCTGATATGGGCCTGGACAGAGGGAACGGCGATCTCCCCCTCCTCCTCTGGGAACAGCGGGGGGTTGTAGCATAAAGAGACCTCAAAAGGGGAGAGATCAGTGGCAGAAGAGACAGCTGTGTTGTGTGCATACTCAACCCATGGTAAGTACGTGCTCCAGGATGCCGAATTGGAAGCCGTGATGCACCTCAAGGCTGCCTCCAACTCCTGATCAGTGCACTCACACTGGCCATTACTTTGGGGGTGATATCCAGAAGACAGACTCACTGTCACTCCCATAGCCTTGCAGAAGGACTGCCAGATTTGCAAGACGAACTGGGGTCCACAATCCGATACAATGTCCGTCAGGATGCCATGAAGCTGGACCACGTGCAACACCAACAGATCCGCCATCTCTTTGGCCGCTGGCAGCTTCTGCAGAGGAACAAAGTGAGCCGCCTTAGAAAACCTGTCCACTATGGTGAGAATTACCATGTGGCCTGCAGAGGGGGGCAAACCGGTCACGAAGTCCAATGCAACATGGGACCAGGGACGGCTGGGGATGGGGAGAGGATGCAGCAGACCTACCGGTGGGGAAGAGAATGACTTGCCGGTCACACACTGTGGACAGGCCCGGATGATTTCCGCCACGTCCCTCCGCAGCGAGGGCCACCAGAAGGACCTTTGTAGCTGGGCCACAGTGCGCGCTACCCCAGGATGGCACATGATCTTTGAGGAGTGCAACCAGTCAATCACTTCCCCTTGAACAGCAGAGGGGACGTACATCCAACCCTCTGGTCCCCCACTCGGGTCGGGCTCCGCCTCCTGCGCTCTTCTCACCCTCTCCTTGATGTCCCAGGAAAGCATGCCCACGATGCAGGACGGAGGAACAATCGGATGGGGCATTGTCTCCGCAGCTTCGGGGGAAAACTGCCTCGAGAGCGCGTCAGGCTTGATATTCTTAGAACTCGGGCGGTAGGTGATGGTGAAGTTAAATCTTTCAAAAAACAGGGACCAACAGGCCTGCCTGGCGTTCAGCCGTTTAGCGGTCCGGAGGTACTTCAAGTTCTTGTGATCCGTCCAGACGACGAACGGAAGTGAAGCGCCCTCCAGCCAGTGGTGCCACTCCTCCAAAGCCAGCTTCACGGCTAACAACTCCCTGTCCCCCACATCGTAATTCCTCTCCGCAGGAGACAGCCGACGGGAGAAAAAGACGCAGGGGCGGACCTTGTTCTCGGTAGGAGAGCACTGGAATAACACCGCCCCCACCCCAAAGTCCGAGGCGTCCACCTCCACCAAGCACTGTAGAGAGGGGTCGACCTGGGCCAGGATGGGGGGTGGTGGAGAACCTCTCCTTCAGCTCAGCAAATGCCGCCTCTGCCTCCTCCGTCCAGTGGAACGGCACCTTCGTAGCCGTCAGACAGGTGAGGGGTAAAGCAATAATGCTGTAATTCTGGACAAAATGGCGATAGAAGTTAGCAAAACCCCAAAATTACTGAAGTTGCTTACGGGAAGAGGGAACAGGCCATTCCACCACCGCCTTAACCTTTTCAGGGTCCGCGATGATCTTCTTGTGCAAGATGACAAAACCCAGAAAGGTGGTGGATGAAACATGGAATTCACACTTCTCGGCTTTGACAAATAGCTGATTCTCCAGAAGGCGCTGCAAAACCCGTCTGACATGAATATGGTGTTCCTCCAAGGAGTGAGAGAAGATGAGGATATTGTCGAGATAGACAAACACAAATGAGTCAAGAAAATCCCTCAGAACGTCATTGATGAGCCTCTGGAAAACAGCAGGAGCATTAGTTAATCCAAAAAGCATCACTAAATACTCAAAATAGCCACTAGGGGTGCGAAACCCAGTCTTCCATTCATCCCCCTTCTTGATGCGGACCAGGTGATAAGCATTCCGCAGGTCTAATTTGGTGAACACCCTGGCCCCCTGGAGGGAATCAAATGCCGCACTGATAAGAGGAAGGGTATACTTGTCCTTTACAGTAATGTTATTAAGTTCCCTAAAATCAATACATGACCTGACTGAACCGTCCTTCTTACCCACGAAGAAGAATCCCTCCCCCACCGCTGAGGAGGATGGTCTGATGATGTCCGAGCTCAGGGACTCCTTGATGTATTTCTCCATGGCCTCACGTTTCGGGGCAGAGAGGCTGTAGAGCTGACTCGAAGGCAAAGGAGCCCCCAGCAGGAGGGTGATGGCATAATCGTATGGCTGGTGGTGGTGGTGGGGGGGTTGTGACAGGGCCTTAGCTTTGCTAAACACTGCCACCAGGGTGTGATATTCCGTGGGCACAGACGAGACATCTGGAGGAGCCGAATCCTGAGGGCAGAGGAGTACAGAGGGAGAGCAGACAGCAGATTGCAAACAAGCACCCAGACAAAACGTGCTCCATGATAAGATTCTTCCCGTCCTCCAATCAATAGAGGGATTATGGAGACTTAGCCATGGGAACCCCAGGATGACGGGGGAAGCGGTGGAGGAGAGCACAAAAAACCTTATATGCTCACGATGGTTGCCTGAGACCAGCACAGAGATGGAAGCAGTCTGTTTAGTAACGATGGCCACGGGCATCTTGGAGAGGGCGATCAGCTTGAGCGGTCTCTCTAGGTTGTAGCAGGGAAGCCCCAGCCGGGTTGCCAGACTCTCTGAAATAAAGCTCTGCTCTGCACCAGAGTGGATGAGAGGCTGTGAGGATATTTCAGTGCGTGCATATTGAAAGTGACTGGGTAGCATGAGATGTGTAAGGGCCTTAACATTACCACCGTCTGTTAGTTCACCTACAGTAACTAACGGACTCTCCCTTTAACCCGACTCGGGCAAGAGGCAACCTCATGCTCAGCGCTGCCACAATATAAACACAGCCCAAGGTCATGGCGGTGTTGATGTTCCATCAGGGACAATTTGGACCGGCCAGAAAGCGTGGGTTCATCCTCCCCCGGGGACTCAGAGGGAGGGAGGGCCTTAAGGGGAGACTGCGGGGAGTGGCGAGGCTGAGTGCCCGAGTGGTGCTCACTAGCCCATTCCCTTAACCTATTGTCAATAGAAATCGCTAGTGCAATGAGCTCGTTAAGCTTAGTGGGTCATCCTACCTGGGCCAACTCATCCCTCAAGCTGGAGCTAAGACCGAAAAAAAATACTACACAGCGAGGCATCCTCCCACCCAATCTCCACAGCCACTACCCGGAAATCAACTGAGTAATCAGCTACCGACTAGCCCCCTGTCTCAAATTAAGGAGGCGAGAGGTGAGCACACAATCCCGATCAGAGTGATCAAATACTTCAGAAAATTCTGCCACAAACTGATCATAGGTGTAATTAGCATAATCTGGTCGGGTCATAATGGCGGTAGCCCACGCCAAAGCCTGTCCTTCCAGTAAATTCATCAAATAACTAATCTGACTATGGTGAGTGGGAAAATCCCCTGGCACACGCTGAAAAACCAGACTACATTGTAACAAGAAACCCCGTGCCTCCCCTAACTTACCACTAAAACGGGTGGGAGTGGGGATGGGAGTTAACCGGGCATGAAAAGGTGGAGACCGAGAAGAGTTAGTCGACCCAACCAGGTCCCGAGAGGCAGGTGGAAAAGGCTGCGGCGGGGAGAGCTGGTCGAGTCGTGATTTAATGTGTGTAAGATGGGTTAAGATCAGCTGTTGCTGGTGTGTTAATTGATCTAACCGAGCCTCCATGGTGTTAAGTTTGCGTGCCAAAGCACCGTCTGCTAGGGTTTCTTGACAGAGACATACTGACATGGTTTTCAGAAACACCCAGGAACAGACGCATGCTTGAACAACAATAATGATCTTTTATTGAATGAGAGTGGGAGTGTGTGTGTGTGAATGGTGTTGTGAGAGTGTAGTGAAGTGTGAGCAGGAGCGTGATGACAGGACAGGTCTGGCAACCCTGGAACGACGGCAAAGACAGGGGAGTTAGCTTCAGGCTGGCAGATAATGATATTAATAGAGTTTTAGCAGTCTTACGGCAGCGAAGAGTTGATACAGCTCTGAAGAGATGATTTTCCAATACCGGCCCAGTGCCCTGTTGTGATGCCGTGGTGAAGGTGCAGAATATTCACAGTGCTGCTTGGGTGAAGGTGACGTGTGCTCCAGCTAACCGATTAGCGTGGGGTGAATGCCGCTGCTCACAGCTGAGTCCGGTCCGCCGCCAGGAGGAAAGGGAGGTCCGCCTGGAGGGTGGTCCACCTGTGCACAAGGAACAAGGGGAGAAAGACAGGTGCAGGAAATAGCACTGAGAAGGCTTACGTAGCGTTGAGGAGATGGAACTCCTGTGCGACGAGAAGCAGATGATTAGAAATGAATTCTCTTGACGTAGCGAGATGGAGGAAGACTCTAGGGAGGAGTTCTTCCTGGGAGAAAGCGTAGACGTTTCCGTCCTGCCTACTGGGCAGCGTTCCTTAAAAAGAGTGCTTGATGAGGAAGAGCAGGTGTGCCCGCAGCTGTGAAAGATAATTAGGGCAAGGCAAACACACCGCAGATCACCACAGAATGGCCTTTTTCATTTTTTTTGTAAAGATTTATATTTTGTTTATTGAAATTTAATATTTTATTTATTGAAAGAAAATCATTTTTTTCAGATTTTTGCAAAGATTTAATTATTTTGAAAAGAAAAAAAAAGTTATTTTTCGGTGGAAGCTGCCCATTTTTTGTCATTGACCTTTTGTCGTGTAAATACATAATTCATGATGAAGACTGTGGTCTCTGTATGAGTTGATAATTTTGTAGAAATCTATGGTATATCAAATACATCCATGAGTGTAAAGGTATTAAAAGAAAATAGATATACCACGTAAGCACAGTAAAATTTGCACTACTGTATGCAACTTTACTTTTTTCTGTATTTAGGAGTGCCCTTTTTTCTTTTAGTTGAACACTTCCCCACTGAAATGTCTGCTTATGTCACTGTAATGATAAGATAAGATAAGATAAGATAAGATAAGATAAGCCTTTATTAGTCCCACAACGGGGAAATTCCAGGATTGCAACAGCACAGGGATAGCAACACTCAGAGCAACAATCAGAAGGCAAGAAAAAAAACAAAAACAAAAACAAACAAGCAAGCAAGAGCAGCTAATATACATATGTACGTATTACTATAAAATATATATATATACACACACACACAGACACACAGTGCAGAGCATTGTAGCTGGATGGAATAAATATATGAATATATGAACACACAGTGCAGAGCATTGTAGCTAGATGGAATAAATATGTAAATATATAAACACCCACAGTACGGAGCATTGCAGCTAGGTGGAATAAATATGCAAGTATATAAACACACACAGTGCGGAGCAATGTAGCTAGATGGAATAATATGTAGATATATAAATATATAAACACACCCAGTGCTGAGCACTGGGTGAGCACTGCTGATAAAACCAAGGAAAAGATTGTGACTTCTCTTTCAAAGAATAATCATTAGTATAATTGGGCAGCTTGGTGGTGCAGTGTTGAGCACTGTGGCAGCACAGTAAGGTCATGGGATCGATCCCACCCCCTGACCATCGGTGACCCTTCTGTGTGGAGTTTGCATGTTCTCCCCGTGTTTGCGTGGGTTTATCCCGGGTACTGCAGTTTCCTCCCACAGGCCAAAAACATGCAAGTTAATTGGAGACTCTAAGGTGGTCCTAGGTGTAAATGTGTGTGTGAAGGGATTGGCACCATACTGGGGCTGCCTCATCCATCCAGGTGGATGCCCTGAATTTCCCTCTGGGGATTAATAAAGAATACAAAAAAATAAATTATAACCTTGATGCAGCTAATAACGTTTTTATGGGTAACAGTAAACTAATGAGGCTTATGCTGTGTTCACATGTTGACAGTAGAAACAAACACAAAGTTAACATTATTGTCATTTTTCAACATAGTTTGCACAGTATACACTATACAGAGGAAACCAATCCTACCAAATGAGGTCATGAAAGGAGAAAAAATAAAGTATTAAATATAATAAAAACAGGATGAGCGCTACACAAAAGAGAGTTAGTGCAAAATTATACAGCTGATCATGTGTGAATGTCACGATCTGAGCATGGGGGAGTCCACCATGCTCAGTCTCATTGCCTTTTTCCATATTTGTATAGTTGTTGTATTTCTGAGTTCTAGTTCCTGTTATTTTATCCTTGGTTGGTTTTCACATATCTTGTATTGTTTCTTAGTGTGGCTTATTTTCCTGTTTACGTTCATTGTAGTTTTGTTATTTATATATTTGGGTTTACTTGTATTTTTCCTTCAGTCTTTATTTGTCATCATTCTAGTTATTGCATTATATTTGTATTTTGCCGGTTCCTTCTCTGTCTGTCTGTCTGTCTGTCTGTCTGTCTGTCTGTCTGTCTGTCTCTCTCTCTCTCTCTCTCTCTCTCTTCGGGGTTGCAGCTGTCAGTGACACTTCCGGGTTTTACCCTGGTTGTGGGTGATGCCCCTGTCAAGCTGTCAGCCCCGTCTCCTCTCCTCATGACTCACAGCTGATTGTAATCACCTTCACCTCCTGTCCGCTCATGTGATTCACACCTGATGGCACTTGTGATAATTGATTGTTTGCCTTATTTAAGATGGGCCTGCTCATCTACTCTTTGTCAAAGTCTCATCATCCTCATCCCGGTAACTTGTTCATCCCCGTTGGAACCCATCCTCTGTTCCAACGTGTATTCCTGTATTCATCTCGCCTTCACTTTGTTGTACGTTTATGTTCGTGCACTTTTTAGACTTGTTGTCTTTTTAATAAACACCACAAACTGCAGTTCAGCACTTGGATCTTTCCTCTCTGCCCCAAAGGGGCAATTCATGACAGTGAATTTGGTACCTGCTTACATATAAGAAAATATGAATATTAAATGCAAATTCAGTTATACCCACTAAAGTGTTCTCCAGTCTTGAGAAATAAATGACTCGGAAACCTTATTTCCATATCCACAAGGAGACATTTTTGTGATTATCATTAATGTTACCACCTGGACAGAAGAGGCTGAAGCCCAAAACTCAAACCCTGACCCCTGATATAGCGCCTCTCCTCAGACTCACCTGTTCTTGGGTCGTAGAAGTTTCCCTCATTGACAAAAACCTTGTCGAAGATGATGGTTCCTGCTCGGTCCATTGGGAAGGTGAGTGCAGCAGAGAACGACAACCTGGGGACATGAGCGTCAACTCCAGGGAGACCTGGAAATATAGAGAGGCATAGTCAGACCTAAAGAGACATACTGAAAGGAAAACAGTGAACTGATACAACCCAATCAACCGTTTAAGTTTAAAAACAAGTACCTGTTTCACCCTTTGGACCTGCAAGAAATCAGAGCAGCCATTAGTAATGATGGAACAGCAAAAGGTAAAATAAACAGCAAATAGACTGTGTAGAAGAGTCTTTAAAACCTACACTTTCTTAATTCACCTCTGTTTCAAAATAACTTATTTTAGTAATATACAGAATGTTTAAATACTCAGAAAAGCTAAATGATATACAATGTGGTAATGGAGCCTTTGAAGAATTATCATTATTTTTATTTTATTTTTAATGACCGTGAGAGGGGTTAGAGTCAAGACAAAAAAAAATCTCTGCTGAAAGAAAACATTGAAAATGTTTTATGAGTTATAAATTCGTCAGAAAAACATCCATACATTTAATTAAAAAAGGTGTACATAAGTAGCAAATTTATGAGAAAATTGTTGCATATTTGTGAGAAAAAAAACATTTACAAGTACTACCAAACTGACAAGAAAAAAAATAAACGTACTGTAAAAATATCGCTTCAGCTTTACAAAAACAAAACACCAACAAAACTAAGATTATAAAAGTCATCCTAGTTTTTTCATATTTTTTAAACAAAGCAGAAACTGCTCCACTGGTTTTAGTGTAGTTTTCTATATGTCTTTTATGTATTTAGTTCACATTCATTTTATGGTGTTTCCCCACCAATGCTGAGGTGGCATGCATAATTTGACAGAATGAGCTGCAGTTCACTTTTTTGCCACAAGTGTCACTAAAAACAGAATTTTTCAGAGTTAAAAAGAGCAACTTTAAAACTAGGCTGTACTGACTATTAAATAGCCTCAAATAAGACTTCCTACAGAGATTTTAAAGTTATCACAACCTTTACTTTTAAGGCAAACTTTTCATCTGAAAAAAATATCATCAAGTGCGGAGTTTATAATGGGAACTATGGTAATGTCCTGTAATTTTTTTATTTCAGCTATATAATCACTCCTAAGTTAAATATCCATCCTTACCTGGCAGACCTCGTGGTCCTATTTCTCCTAGTCGTCCAGGGGGCCCCAGTGGGCCTGGTAGGCCCGGCAGCCCGGCGAAACCTCTCTCTCCGGGTGGTCCCTGAGGTCCAGGTGGTCCTGTGTAATGACATGAACAATCATGCATGTTAACCAAAAAAACAAAAACAAAAACAAAACAGTTTTACCATTTCAGTCCTTGTGGCAAATCAACTGATAGACATATATATACTGTACATACACACACACAGCAGGGAAAATTAAGTATTGAACACATCAAAAAGAGATGACGGACTGGAGCGTACTCTGTGAACCACATGGGGTGGACATAGACAATATGACTGACTGCATCACAGAATACATTAGATTCTGTGAAGACATAACCATGCCAGCTCAGACTGTACATTGCTTCTCCAACAACAGACCATGGGTCCCCAGTGACCTGAAAGCACTTCTGAACAAAAAGAAGAGAGCTTTTAGGGCTGGAGACAAGGAGAAGCTGAGGGGAGTGCAGCATGAGCTGAGAGAGATGCTGAGGAGGTGCAAGGACAATTATAGGAGGAAGTTGGAAGAGAAACTCAGGCAAAACAACACTAAAGATGTGTGGGAGGGAATGAAACAAATAACTGGGTGCAAGGGGAGAGTCAGGCAGCCATCTGGGAGCCAGGAGAGAGCTGAGGAACTGAATCTGTTTTTTAATAGGTTCAACTCACAGTCTGTCACCCGAGCAACACAACCAGACCCCCACACACCTCTCCCCACCCACACTCCCGTGCAGAACCTCTCTCCATCTCCCCCCTCCTCCTCCTCAGGGGCACCAGGACCCTCCCTCACTTCACGGTGACTACAGATCAGGTGGAGAAACAGCTGGAGAGACTCCGTCAGCGGAAGGCTTCGGGCCCTGATGGCATCTCCGCAAGGACCCTAAGGACCTGTGCCAACCAACTAGCTCCGGTACTGAAACACCTGTACAACCTGAGCCTGAGTCTGGAGAGAGTACTGGTGCTGTGGAAGACATCCTGCCTGGTTCCTGTCCTCAAGAACTAACTAACTAACTAACTAACCTGTACTTATATAGCGCTTTTCTAGTCACAAAGACCACTCAAAGCGCTTTCACCAACACCAACCCTCTATTCTAAGGGCCCACAGGAAACAGACATCCAGGGACAATTTAGAACAGCCAATTAACCTAACATGCATGTTTTTGGCATGTGGGAGGAAACCGGAGAAATCCCGGAGTAAACCCACGCAACACGGGGAGAACATGCAAACTCCACACAGATCACTGTTGGTCGGGGGCTGGGATCGAACCCACGATCCCACGATCCCCACAATCCCCCGGCCAAGGGTAAACTGTGCTGCCGCAGTGCTAACCACTGCGCCACCGTGCAGCCCATCTCAGTCATCTCCATCGGATTTGAATGACTACCGACCAGTTGCCCTCACAACTCATGTGATGAAGGTCTTGGAGAGACTGGTCTTAGCCCACCTGAGGCCGCAGGTGAAGACGTGGCTGGACCCTCTGCAGTTTGCATATCAGCCCCATTTAGGAGTTGAACATGCTGTCATCTACCTGCTGCAATGAGCCCATCTGCACCTGGATGGTGGAGGAGATACTGTGAGAATCACTTTTTTTGATTTCTCCTGTGCCTTTAACACCATCCAGCCACTGCTGCTGGGTGAGAGGCTGCAGGTGATGGGGGTTGACAGCTCTGTGATCTCCTGGATTACTGACTACCTGACAGGCAGGCCACAGTTTGTCTGGCTGGGCAGTGTCTTGTCTGGAGTGGTGGCTAGTGATATGGGAGCTCCACAGGGGACTGTGCTCTCTCCTTTTCTTTTCACCTTATACACCACTGACTTTCAGTACAACACTGAGTCATGCCACCTGCAAAAATTCTCTGATGACTCAGCTGTTGTGGGGTGTATAAGAACTAACTAACTAACTAACCTGCACTTATATAGCGCTTTTCTAGTCACAAAGACCACTCAAAGCGCTTTCATTAATACTAACCCTCTATTCTAAGGGCCTATAGGAAACAGATATCTAGGGACAATTTAGAACAGCCAATTAACCTAACATGCATGTTTTTGGCATGTGGGAGGAAACCGGAGAAATCCCGGAGTAAACCCACGCAACACGGGGAGAACATGCAAACTCCACACAGATCACTGTTGGTCGGGGGCTGGGATCGAACCCACGATCCCACGATCCCCACAATCCCCCGGCCAAGGGTAAACTGTGCTGCCGCAGTGCTAACCACTGCGCCACCGTGCAGCCCAAGAAGAGGAGAGGAGGGGGAGTACAGGGCACTGGTAGACAGATTTGTGGAGTGGACGGAGCAGAATCACCTGAGGTTGAATGTCAGCAAGACCAGAGAGATGGTGATTGACTTCAGGAAGAGGAAGGCTCCTTCTCAGCCACTGCAGATTAGGGGGGAGGATGTGGGAGTGGTTGAGGACTACAAATATCTGGGTGTCAGGATCACCAGCGGGTTGGACTGGAGATCCAACACCGATGCTGAAGGGGATGAGCAGACTCTACTTCCTGAGAAAGCTGAGATCCTTCAACGTGTGCAGCAGGATGCTGGAGCTTTTCTACCAGACTGTTGTTGCCATTGCCATCCTCTTTGCTGCTGTCTGTTGGGGTAGCAGTATCAGGGCCAGAGATACCAACAGACTTGACAAGATTATCAAGAGGGCTGGCTCTGTAATTGGTCTCAGACCGGAGACCTTTGAGACGGTGATGGAGAGGAGAACACTAAATAAACTGCGATTCATCATGGACAATCCCGATCACCCCCTCCACCACACACTAGATAGACAACGAAGCACCTTCTCCAGTAGACTACTACAGCTTCGTTGTCGAACGGCCAGGTACAGGAAATCTTTCCTGCCACATGCAATTTCACTGTACAATATCTAACTCACTATGATGTTGTATTCTGGCATAGCTATGCTGCCACACTGCACCTTACAGACTAACTGGTACATCACTTTTTCACTCTGCTCCTGATAGTCCTTCTTTGTGCAATGGGATGATTCATGTGTTTATATGGGTCATCATATATTAAGCTATGATGTATATAGGTTGTATAGTCATGTTAGTTTTTACTTTCCATGGGTAATCCCTTTGTCTGTCATGTGTGTGTTTCTGTTGTTTGGTTGTCAACTGTCATGCTGCTATTACACTGTAATTTCCCAGTTTGGTATCTATCTATCTATCTATCTATCTATCTATCTATCTATCTATCTATCTATCTATCTATCTATCTATCTATCTGTCTGTCTGTCTGTCTGTCTGTCATTTGTCTCATTAAACATATTTCTGATGGAGCCAATGACCTGAGATTTTCACCAGATATCAGTAACTACCCAAGTAATCATACAAAGATAACAAGGCAACTGTGTTCAGAAAACAAATTATATTTAATAAAGTGGAATGACACACGGAATAAGTATTGAACACATGAAGAAAAAAAGGTGCAAAAAGGCATGGACAGCCAAGAAACCAGCTGAAATCCGTCAGAATTTAGGAGGCTATATCCTCCCCCATCAGTGCAAATTAATTTCAGCTGGTTAAGTCCTGACTGATAGGCTTTTAAAAGGTCTGTGAATATCAAATTTTCACACCACAAAGAACTCATGATGGGTAGAAGCAAAGAGCTCTCTCTAGACTTTTGCAACCTTATTGTTGCAAAACATAATGATGGCATTGGTTACAGGTGCATTTGTAAACTGCTGAATGTTCCAGTGAGCACTGTTGGAGCCATCATTCGAAAGTGGAAAGAACATCATTTTACCATAAACCGGCCACGACCAGGAGCTTCTTGCAAGATTTCTGACAGAGAAGTCAAACGATCTATCAGAAGAGTTATCCAAGAGCCAAAGACCACTCATGGAGAGCTCCAGAAAGACCTGGAGTTAGCAGGTACTGCTGTTTCAAAGAAAACAATAAGCAATGCACTCAACCAGCATGAGCTTTATGCCCACTCATACTCCATTACCTAGGGAGTACTGTTTCAGAGAATGCTAGGCTGGAGGATGAACTATCTCTCAGAATGGGAAGAGCGAGCGCTGTGTTTGGAAACTTGAGGGAGAGACTGTGGAACAATCGACATGTGTCTACAGAGAAGTTGGACATAGATAGGAGTTCCTGGCAGCGGAAGGCTAAGGACAGAGCTGTGTGGAGGAATCTGATCAGACCTAAATGAAACAGTCATTGTCGCCCACGACAGACTGCTATGATGATGATGACTCCATTACTGAAGAAAAAGCATGTTAAAGCTTGTTTAAAGTTTGTTGTACAACATTTGGGCAAGTCAGTAAAATACTGGGAGAATATAGTCTGGTCAGAAGAGACCAAAATTGAACTTTTTGGATGCCACAACACACAGCATGTTTGGAGGAGAAATGGCACTGCGCATCAGCCCAAAAACACCATACCAACAGTAAAGTTTGGAGGTGGTAGCATCATGGTGTGGGGGTGTTTTTCAGCACATGGTACAGGCAGACATCATATAAAGATGAATGGACAAATATACAGAGACATCCTTGATAAGAACCTGCTGCAATCTGCCAAAATGCTTAAGATGAAATGAGGGTGGACATTTCAACAAGACAATTATCCCAAGCACACAGCCAAGAAAATTCTGAACTGGCCCAAGAGAAGGAAAATAAGGCTGCTATAATGGCCCAGTCAGTCATCTGACCTGAATCCAATTGACAATCTATGTAACAAACTGAAAATCAGACTTCATAGAAGACACCCACAAACCTCCAAGATTTGAAGACAGCTTGTGTGGAAGAATGGGCTAAAAAAAACTCCTGAGCAATGCCTGCACCCAGTTTCTCCACACAGGAGGCATCTGGAAGCTATTACCAACAAAAGCTTTTCTACTAAATATTAAATGAATTTCACCAAGCATGTTCAATACTTATTCCCTGTGTCATTCCATTTTATTAAATATAACTTGTTTTGTGAACAGTTGCCTTGATTTGTTTGTATGTGTAATGATCAGGCAAGTGTGCTCCCCCTCCCTTCCTGTTCCTGTCTTCTTGGCTCCGGAAGATCAAACACACCTGCGTGATTCCACACCTGCTGTGTCCTGATGACCCAGCATATTTAAGAACCAGCGTGTGGAGAAACCATCGCTGGATCGTTAGGTTTGCAACCACAAAGACGTCTAAGCCTTGTTTGTATAATACCGTAGTTGACCTGTGTCTTACTCCCCTGTCCTTCTGTCTCTCAGGTTTGCTGCCACCTGTAGGTGTGTACTCTGGAGCTGATCATGTTCGCCTGACCAAGAAGAATGCCGGGCGTCCACCCAGGTTACCGTCTTCCCTCGTTCCATGCAGGAGTTCTCTGCTGGACTCCTCTGCTCACCAAGCAAGAGTACTCTCTCATTATTATTCTCCCCTTCGGGAAATTCTATCTCTAATTATCTCTGTCTGCTCTTTTCCCGTAGGCTACGTGCGCTCCAGCGGGTCCCAGTTTTGCATCCATCTAAGTATGGATTTTTGTGTTGCGTTTTCCTCAGTTGTGCTCCTTTATTTAGAGTTGTGTGTTAGTTTTATTTTTACAATAAACTGGTGAACTTTTACAACAGAGTCTGAGTGTTCTGGCAGCTCTGTGTTTGAGCCTCACTTGCACTGAGTCATGACAGGATGTATGGATTATTTGGGTTGTTACTGATATCTGGTGAAAATCTCAGGTCAATGGCTCCATCAGAAATTTTCACCAGATCCATCCATCCATCCATCCATCTTCTACCACTTTTCTGGAGGTCCAGGTCAGTGAAGCAGCAGTTCAAACAGAGAAGCCCAGTCTTCCCTCACCCCAGCTACTTGCTCCAGCTCTTCAGAAAGGATACCAAGTCGTTCTTAGACCAGCTGGGAGACATAGGCTACGGTCACACTGCAGGTCTTAATGCTCAATTCCGATTTTTTGCCGAGATCCAATTTTTTTGTGTGGGTGTTCACATTATAATTTAAATGTGACCCCCATCAGACTCCAGTGTAAACGGTCTACAGCTATGAAGTGACCCGCATGTGCAGAAGAAAACGTAATGCCAGACACAGCGTTGTGTTTACAGAAGTAAATATGAGCCCTGAATGACTGAGGGGGACAGATCTTCTTCACCTTGATGCAGTGCAGCAAAATAAAATGTTAAAATCACTCAGAAATGATTATGCACAAAATAAATATGAGACCAGCTTCATTCCTCTACATGCCAGACGACCGCTGTGATCAGGTCTGCTTTAACAGAACTGATCGATGAAACAGCTTTCCTGAAAATGAGACCTCATGTCTCAATGAGATTACTTGTATAAATTTAAGGTTCATAAATAATCCTAGCGATTACAATAGGGCTCTCGCCCATTGATGTTGTCAGCGGCTCGTACCAGCGGTCCTGCACAGGAAGGAGAAGCTGCCATAGACTCCCCTGTCCTGTGTCCCGGAATCTGGACATTCCGCTCCACAGTCATGTCGGTATTAACTTTACATTTTAGATATTACAGTGGCCAGGACTCGCTGTGTGCTGTTTACAGGACAAAAGGAATTTGCAGTGTCCAGTAAATCTGCTGTAACTTTTTCTTTTTTTAAATGTGCTGTTACTGTGTGTCTGCTTGTCTGATGGGTTTCAGCACCCCACCCCCCCAAAAAAACTTTGAAGTTGTGCAGTCGGAACCGACAAAATTACAATTCAGTGATAAAGGGAATAAGACTGATTAAAAAAAGAGCACAAATCACCTCTGTCTGCTATTCTTGTTGCATCCTCCACTGCAGAATTGTAGCGTCTGTCTCACTTCAATGAGGAAAAAGTGGGATGAAATTTGACATGACCATTCAGACTGAGGTCGCTTTGGAAAATATCAGATACGTATCCAAATTAGGACCACATATGAAAGTGGCCTGGGTCTGGTGTGAAAAAATCGGATCTGTGCTGTTCAGACTGTCATTAAAAAATCAGATATGGGTCACATTTGTGCAAAAAAATCAGAATTGAGCATCCAGTTCGTTCCATAGATTTTCAACTGGATTTAGGTCATGTGACTCACAACGCCAATCTAGCAGCTTTATTTTCCTTCTCTGGAGCCAGTTGAGAGTTTCCTTGGCTGTGTGTCTGGGATCATTGTCTTGCTGAAATGTCCACCCTCATTTCATCTTCAGCATCTTGGCAGATGGCAACAGGTTCATATCAAGGATGTCTCTGTACATTTGTCCATTCATCTATCCTTCAATTATATGAAGTCTGCCTGTGCCATGTGCTGAAAAACACCCCCACACCATGATGCTACCATCTCCAAACTTCACTGTTGGTATGGTGTTTTTGGGCTGATGTGCAGTGCCATTTCTCCTCCAAACATGCTGTGTGTTGTGGCATCCAAACAGTTCAATTTTGGTCTCATCTGACCAGACTATATTCTTCCAGTATTTTACTGGCTTGCCCAAATGTTGTGCAGTAAACGTTAAACACGCTTCATCATGCTTTTATTTCAGCAATGGAATCTTGCAAGGTGAGCGGGCATAGAGCCCATGTTGGTTGAGTGCATTACTTATTGTTACCTCCGCCAAGGAGGTTATGTTTTTACCGGCATTTGTCTGTCTGTCTGTTATGTCTGTTATGTCTGTCTGTAATGGCAACAGATGATTAGATTTTGGTGATGATCTGAGAGTACATATCTCCACCAAGGGCTTTGTTTCTATTTGTGCAGCAGGATTACACAAAAACTACTGGATGGATTTGGATGAAATTTTCACCAGAGGTGGTTCTTCGGCTAGAGAGGAACCCATTACATTTTGGTGATGATCTGGGAATCCATACCACAGCCAAGGCTCTTCTCACAGTGTGTCAGCAACAATACTCCAAAACTAATGGACAGACTTTGATGCAATTTTCACCACAAGTGGCTCTAGGCCTACACACAAACCCATTACATTTTGGAGGTGATCCATGAGAGACTGAAGAAGGCTTGGCAGAGGTATGCGCTCTCTGAGTGCTTTTCTAGTTTTCTTTGAAACAGCAGTACCTGCTACTCCAGGTCTTTCTGGAGCTCTCCATGAGTGGTCTTTGTCTTTTGGATAACTCTTCTGATAATTCTTTTGACTCCTTTGTCAGAAATCTTGTGAGGAGCTCCTGGTCGTGGCCGGTTTATGGTAAAATGATGTTCTTTCCACTTCCGAATGATGGCTCCAACAATGCTCACTGGAACATTCAGCAGTTTAGAAATGCGCCAATGCCATCATTATGTTTTGCAACAATAAGGTTGCAACAGTCCAGAGAGAGCTTTTTTGCTTCTACCCATCATGAGTTCTTTGTGGTGTGACAATCTGATATTCACAGACCTTTTTAAAGGCTATCAGTCAGGACTTAACCAGCTGAAATTAATTTGCACTGATTACTGGAGTGGTGGCCTAGGGGTAGCGCATCCACCCCACAACTGGGAGGCCTGGGTTCCACTCCCACCCGGGCCATGTCAAAGAGCATGTAAAAGTGGAACTTCCTGCCATCCAGCTTTGTGCTCAGCAATAATGAAACGGAGGAGGAAAATGTTGGTTACTCATCCACAGTGGGTGAGCAAGTCAAGTGTACTCCCTGCCCCGGGCCCAAGCCCAGATAAAATGGGCAGGGTTGTGTCAGGAAGGGCATCTGGCATAAAAACTCAGCTTCAACTGAAAGAGGATTCACCCCAGCTGTGGGACTAATTGTGTCCTGTCAAAATAAATATGGATGATGATGATGATGATGATGATGGGGGATAGGATGGCTTCCTAAATTCTGATGGATTTCAGCTGGTTTCTTGGCTTTCTGTGCCTTTTTGCACCCCCTTTTCTTCATGTGTCCAATACTTTTTCCCTGTGTCATTCCATTTTATTAAATATAACTTGTTTTGTGAACACAGTTGGCTTGATTTCTTTGTATGTATGGATTATTTGGGTTGTTTCTGATATCTGGCAAAAATCTCAGGTCAATGGCTCCATCAAAAATATGTTTAATGAGAAAAATGTTGACGTGTTAAATACTTATTTTCACCGCTCTGTGTGTGTGTGTGTGTATATATATATAGTGGTGACACAGTAACAGATGGCACTCCACCCAGGACTTGAGGTTGGGGGAGGAAGGAGGTGAGAGATGGTAATGGTGAAGGAGTGAGCAGAACCAGCAAAGGGCGCCGTAGCACTAGGGAGTATTTAATTAAACAAAGAGGTGCCTTCGCCCCTGCTGTGACAGGTTTCACACCTGAGAATGCCAGGGCACAAAAGTATTGTAATAAACCATGCTCTGTGTAGTGTATGTTGATGTGTGTACATGCTGTGTGTCTTGTATGTTAATGTTTCTCACCCTGGGTCTCAAAGGCAGGAAATAAAGTGGATAAAAAAGGATGCTTCGGTACCCAGGGCAGTCTGTTCTATTTGTTGGAGGAGAACAAAGTTCTGTGTCGTCAGTTTGCTGTCTTGTCTGATTCCATCCTCCACAGTGGTGACCTTGAGACGTGAAATGGAGAACGAGCCGAGCTCCTCCGTGGGGACACTGCTGCTGGGGTCTCCCACTGCTGCATGCGCCGTTGCAGTCAGACTCCCGGATTTTTGGCTTCACAAACTGGCCGCTTGGTTTATACACGTGGAAGCCCAGTTTGCCCTCCGCGGAGTCTCAACAGACAACAAAAAGTACCATCAAGTGGTAACTGCGCTGGACGCGTGAGCCACACAGCGTGCCATGAGCCTACTCTGAGCCCCACCAGCCCAAGGAAAATACGACATTCTCAAGCGGCTGCTGTTGCGCCATTATACCCTTTCAGATACAGAAAAGCTCCTCACCTGCTTGGAGCTGGGAGACAGATCAGCTGTGGACCTGGTGGAGAGCATGCTTGCGTTGATGGGCACGGATGACGGATCTTTCCTTTTCGCCCACCTCTTCCTCAGAAACCTACCGGCTTCAGTGCGAGTGATCCTCGATAACTCACCGCTGCTGGCGGCCAGGGACTACCGCGCACTGGCAGAGGAGGAAGACCGCATCATCCTGGCAAACAGAGCTCTCAGCATTCAGGCAGTGAGACCGAGATCTCTGGTGGAGCCCAGCGAGGTTGCGGAGCCGATGGTAGTGGCTAGGACGGCCGCCAGGAGACACGGGACCAGAACGCTGTGTTTTTATCACTGCCATTTTGGCAAGGAAGTGCAATGTTGTCTGCCGCCATGCCACTTCAAGAAAGCCAGGAAATGGGACAACCAACGGTCAGTAGCAGCTGCGACTGCTGGCGACAGGGAGAAGCTGCTTTTCATCATGGACACACGTTCTGGAAGACGTTTTTTGGTAGACTCTGGCTCCCAGAAGACCCTCATTTTGCCGGTCAGTGCAGACAGGCTGGCAGAAGGTTGCAGCCCATCTTTAACAGCTGCAAACGGATCCCACATCGGGACGTTTGGAGAAAGAACGGCGACTATATGTTTACATGGATGTAATTACCAGTGGGACTTTGTGGTAGCTGCGTGTTCGATCCCCATCTTAGGTGCTGATTTTCTGTGTGCTTTTGGACTACTTGTTGATGTTGCCAATAGGCATTTAGTGGACGCTGTATCTTTTTCCTCCTTGCCTTGCATAGCTCAGGGAGTTGGGCCACCAACACACGCTAATGTTCTAGCTCCAGGGGGTAAGTACCAACATTTGCTTTCTGAGTTCCCAGCACTCACGGTTCCCACCTTTTCTGCTACGGTAACCAAGTACGGGGTCGAGCATTTTATCACACTGAATGGTCCACCTGTGTTCGCGTGCCCTTGCCGCCTGGACGCAGCTAAACTAGCCAGCGCATACGAGGAATTTGCTAACTTAGAGCAATCAGGTATCGTTAGGCACTCCAACAGTCCTTGGGCATCTCCACTGCACATGGTGCTCAAGGCTGATGGGACATGGTGGCCATGAGGCAATTTTCGACACTTGAACAACGCCACGGAACACGACTGGTATCCCATCCCACACATCCAGGATTTTTCCATGCACCTGGCCGGGATGCTCATTTTTTCAAAAGTGGATCGTTTCCAAAATGGGGGTAATAACTCCTTTTGGTCTTTTCGAGTTTTTACGCAAGCCTTACGGGTTGAAGGGCGCAGTGCAAACTTTCCAACGTAAGATGGACACAGTGCTCCGTGACTTGCTGTTCGTTTTTGTTTACTTAGACGACATATTGGTTGCTAGTGTGTCAGAGGAGGAGCACCTCGCCCAGCTCAAACAAGTTTTTCAACGGTTGGAAGCGCACGGGCTTATTGTTAATCCGGCAAAGTGTCAGTTCGAGTTGCCAGTGATTGATTTTTGTTGGGCCATCGCATTTCGCCGGAGGGCGCTATCCCACTGCCGGATAAGGTGCACGCGGTGTCAGATTTTCCGCGTCCACAGACCATGAGGGCGCTGCAAGAATCTTTGGGGATGGTCAGTTTTTACAACTGTTTCTTCCCCGTTTCAGCCCAGCTGCTGCAACCACTGTACGGCGTGCTAAAAAAAAAAGAAGCCTGTGGAAAGCATTGACTGGACCCCCGAGCGGATCCAGGCTTTCACAAACACCAAAATGGCGCTTGCTAACGTGGCTTTGCTGGCCCACCCAACCCCATCAGCGCGGATAGCACTCCCCACAGACGCGTCTGACGTTGCGATAGGGGCCGTGGTAGAGCAGTACGTTTCTGGTTCGTGGCAGCCCCTCACCTTTTTCAACCGCACTTTGTGCAACAACAAGTGTAAATACAGCACTTTTGACCGGGAGTTGTTGGCTCGCCACCTGGCTATGCGTCATTTCCAGTTTTGGCTCGAGGGCTGTGAGTTCACTGCGTTTGTTGATCACAAACCACTAACGTACGGAATGTCCAAAGTTTCGGAACTGTGGTTGGCTTGGCAGCAACAGCACTTGGCCACAATCTCAGCGTTCACTACTGATATTCAACATGTAGCTGGAAAGCTTAATGTCATGGCTGACTACCCGTCGTGTGTGTTAGTCTCCCTGGTCTTCATGGGGATCAATTTTTCCACTTTGGCCACCGACCAAACCGGAGACGCAGACATTTGTGCCCTCCAGTCCACAGCTACCGGATTAAAACTGCAGAGCAGTGTGGTGCAAGAAGGGTGCCCCCCATTACTCTGCGACATCTCCACTGGCCGCACTCGCCCAGTGGTTCCAAGCTACTTGGCACCACCGCATTTTTGAGTCAGTCCACTCCCTTTCCCATCCCAGTGTGCGAGCTTTGGTTAAACTGGCGGGGGAAAAATTTGTCTGGCCTCACCTACAGTGGGGCAAAAAAGTATTTAGTCAGCCACCAATTGTGCAAGTTCTCCCACTTAAAAGATGAGAGAGGTCTCCAATTTTCATCATAGGTATACCTCAACTATGAGAGACAAAATGAGAAAAAAAATGCAGAAAATCACATTGAATGATTTTTAATGAATTAATTGGTAAACTCCTCGGTAAAATAAGTATTTGGTCAATAACAAAAGTTCATCTCAATACTTTGTTATATACCCTTCGTTGGTAATGACAGAGGTCAAACGTTTTCTCTAAGTCTTCACAAGGTTTTCACACACTGTTGCTGGTATTTTGGCTCATTCCTCCATGCAGATCTCCTCTAGAGCAGTGATGTTTTGGGGCTGTCACTGGGAAACACGGACTTTCAACTCCCTCCAAAGATTTTCTATGGGGTTGAGATCTGGAGACTGGCTAGGCCACTCCAGGACCTTGAAATGCTTCTTACGAAGCCACTCCTTCGTTGCCCGGGTGGTGTGTTTGGGATCATTGTCATGCTGAAAGATCCAGCCATGTTTCATCTTCAATGCCCTTGCTGATGGAAGGAGGTTTTCACTCAAAATCTCACGATACATGGCCCCATTCATTCTTTCCTTTACACGGATCAGTCGTCCTGGTCCCTTTGCAGAAAAACAGCTCCAAAGCATGATGTTTCCACCCCCATGCTTGACATGTACTGGCTTAAGCAGGGGGACACGTCTGGCACTGCAGGATTTGAGTTCCTGGCGGCGTAGTGTGTTACTGATAGTAGCCTTTGTTACTTTGGTCCCAGCTCTCTGCAGGCCATTCACTAGGTCCCCCCGTGTGGTTCTGGGATTTTTGCTCACCGTTCTCTTGATCATTTTGACCCCACGGGGTGAGATCTTGCGTGGAGCCCCAGATCGAGGGAGATTATCAGTGGTCTTGTATGTCTTCCATTTTCTAATAATTGCTCCCACAGTTGATTTCTTCACACCAAGCTGCTTACCTATTGCAGATTCAGTCTTCCCAGCCTGGTGCAGGTCTACAGTTTTGTTTCTGGTGTCCTTTGACAGCTCTTTGGTCTTGGCCATAGTGGAGTTTGGAGTCTGACTGTTTGAGGTTGTGGACAGGTGTCTTTTACACTGATAACAAGTTCAAACAGGTGCCATTAATACAGGTAACGAGTGGAGGACAGAGGAGCCTCTTAAAGAAGTTGTTACAGGTCTGTGAGAGCCAGAAATCTTGCTTGTTTTTAGGTGACCAAATGCTTATTTTACCGAGGAATTTACCAATTAATTCATTAAAAATCCTTCAATGTGATTTTCTAGATTTTCTGGATTTTTTTTTCTTCTCATTTGGTCTCTCATAGTTGAGGTATACCTATGATGAAAATTGGAGACCTCTCTCATCTTTTAAGTGGGAGAACTTGCACAGTTGGTGGCTGACTAAATACTTTTTGGCCCCACTGTACGCAGGGATGTGAAAGAATGGGCTGCAGTGTGCGTTGCATGCCAGCAGGCTAAAGTGCTCAAGCACACCAAAGCCCCCCTCGAGCCGTTTCAAATTCCAGCCAGGAGATTTGACCACATACACGTGGATTTAGTGGGCCCCCTTCCACCATTGCAGGGTTTCACACACCTTTTAACAATCGTGGACCACACTACACGTTGGCCAGAAGTGGTCCCGCTGAATTCCATCACGTCTGCCAAGGTAGCTTGCGCGTTTTTGTCGGCTTGGGTCGCACAGTTCGGATCCGCAGTTTGTTTTGGAACTCTGGTCCACAATGGCCGATAGCCTGGGGGTCAAAATTCACCGCACCTCCGCATACAACTTCCAGGCTAATGGGTTGTGTGAACGTTTTCACAGGTCACTTAAAGCAGTGCTCAGAGCTTCACTAACAGCTGCAAATTAGGTCAACCGCCTGCCTTGGGACCTATTGGGGTTGCGCTCTGCGCCTAAGGAGGATTTGGCATCTTCCCCGGCAGAACTTGTTTTTTTCTCAGCTGTTGCGGATCCCTGGGGAATTTTTGCCAAAGGCCCTCCGCGCCCAGGACCGATCCACCCGTGCATTTTTTTTCCAGTGCCGGGGCTGCTGCCGGGCCCAGCACACTATTGCTTTTCCCGCACCTTTGTTCCAAAGTGCTTGGAGAATGCCAAATTTGTTTTCGTCAGGCACGACACCCACAGAACCCCGCTGCGTCTGCCGTATGATGGCCCACTCAGAGTGCTGTAAACAGGTGCAAAACACTTTGTGTTAGACTTGGGGTGGCGTAAGGAAACCGTCTGCATTGACAGGCTTCAGCCCGCTTATGTGTTGGCAGACAAGCAGGTGGTGTTGGCTCAGGCTCCCCGGTGTGGACGCCCACCTACGGTGTGTCTGCAGGTTTGTGTTCCCCCTGCAGAGAACTGTGCTCATGAAACTAACTCGGTCCCCTCCCCGCCCTCTCCCCCTCCAGAGACCGGCTTTTCCTCCTGCCCACCTTGGCAGGAAGGCACTTTGACCGGACCGGCGGCTCCCCGCTACAGCCACTACGAGCACTTGCTCAGGCCCAAAGGACCAGACTTTCTGGGTGTTGGGGGTGGCTGTGTGGTGGCACAATAACAGATGTCGCTCCACCCAGGACTTGAGGTTGGGGGGGAGAAGGAGGTGAGAGATGGTAATGGTGAAGGAGTGAGCAGAACCAGCGAAGGGAGCCGTAGTGCTAGGGGGTATTTAACTAAACAAAGAGGTGCCTTCACCCTCGCTGTGACAGGTTTCACACCTGTGAACACCAGGGCGCAAAAGTATTGTAATAAGCCATGCTCTGTCTAGTGTATGTTGATGTGTGTACATGCTGTGTGTCTCGTATTTTAATGTTTCTCACCCTGGGTCCCAAAGGCGGAAATAAAGTGGATAAAAGAGGGCGCTTCGATACCCAGGGCAGTCTGTTCTATTTGATGGAGGAGAATAAAGTTCTGTGTCATCAGCTCACTGTCTCGTCTGATTCCATCCTCCACAATATATATATGTATATAAATACATTTTTTTTTTTTTCGGTCTCTCACAGATGAGGAATCTGTTAACATGTTAGTAGCAAAGTATTATAAGCTAATATTTAACATTTAAAATAAAACCAACTATATTATGTTGTTATAACTCACATTGGTTTGTATAACAAAATTTGAAAAATATGCACTATTAGGACACAAACTTCTTGTATTAAGACACAGATTTTGGGTTAAAAAGCTGTGAAAACAAAGACACAAATCTGACTTTAGAATATAAGGGACCCATTATATTTCTTTATCTGTCTTGCATGAATACTGTTACATTGGTGGATCTTTTTTTTTTATATTAAATATGTTCAAAGGAGTCATTTTGTGTACATGCTGTCAACTTTTATTTTTAGTTTTTGTGCAGAAGCCCATCAGAACAAACAAACTGGCCACATGGGTTGTTCAGGTGCTTAGAAATTCTGCTTCATATTTGGTCTGAATGAAACTAATAAAGATGATTTTGAACATCTTGTGTAAAGCCACCCTTGTGAAGTCTCAGAATAAAAATGAAACCGAAATTAATATAATAGGTCCCCTTTGAAATGAAGAAACTCAGTTAGTGACTTAATTAAAAGACACAAATTCAAACCTCTGTGGAGCAGCGCAGGGCCTACGAAACAAAACAATCAACACAACGTCTCAGAGATTCTGTTCATACTGAGCAGCATCCCAACCTCAATTCTTCATAAAAACCCAGAAAATTGCTTATCCACATTCACATAACAGTTTGAGTCTAACAAGCATATCAACTTGTTATTCTGGGAAAATAAATGGAAAACTGGAGTAAATATTACATCTATCAATGTTGATTAACTGATTTCAACCAGTATCATTTTTTTTCTAGAAAATTTGCAATAATTCTCATGAATTTGCATTTTTGTCATTAATTTGTTCCTCTTTCCTCATAACACTGCAAATGTATCTATTTTTTTGAGGATTTTTCATGCAAAGTTGTAATTTCTTTAATTCTAAATTTACAACTTTTTCATTGTAAAATTGCAGATTTAGTTGCTTTGTCTCCTAAATAGACAACTTCTGTATTTCTGTCTTCTATCGGACTTTTTCCTTTTAATGTGATTTTATTTTCTTAAATTTGAACAGTTTTTTTCATGCAATTGTAACTCTTTCCAAGTAAACCTACAGGACTTGTAAATACAAATTTATTTTTCTTTTTTAAGTGTTTTAAAAAAAAAAATTCTTGTAATATTCCTCCACCACTTTCTGTCAAATTGTAGACCTTTTTCTCATAAAACTGTAACATTTTTACTGTAAATTTTCATCTTTTAGCTCAAATAGTTATTTTTCCCTTCATCATTTTTGTCACATTTCTTATAATTTGCCGTTTTTCCTCATAAATTTGTGAGACCCCCAAATTGAAAACTATTTTGATTTTTTCCTTGCAAATTATTGTAAATTTTCCTCATAAATTTGCAGATTTTTTCTTTAAAAATTCTCATAATTTTCTTAAAAATGTGTAACTCTTTTCTCACATTGTTGCAATAGTTTTTGTGTGTGTGTGTGTGTGTGTGTGTGTGTGTGTGTGTGTGGTGGTTGGTCCCCTCATGGATCATCACCTTATTGCGGTGGGGGGTTTGTGTGCCCTAGTGATCGCAGGAGCTATGTTGTCCGGGCCAGTTTGCCTCTGGTAGGGTCACCCAAGATAAACTGGTCCTGGGTGAAGGGCCAGATGAAGAATGATCAAACAGACTCTCATGATGAATGCACAAACAAGGATTCAGTGTACCCCGCCTGGTATGGGGTTACCGGGGCCCCACCCTGAAGCCAGGCCTGGGGGAGGGGCTCGATGGCTAGCGCCTGGTGGCCGTGTTTCTGCCTATGGGACCCGGTCGGACTCAGCCCAAAGGAGTTATATGTGTCTACCTTCCAGTGGGCTCACCACCTGCAGGAGGGCCCATGGGGGTCCGGTGCTATGTGGATCAGGTGGCGGTCGAAGGCAGAGACCTTGGTGGTCTGATCCCAGGTTTCCTAAACTGGCTTTTGGGATGTGGAATGTCACCTCTCTGATGGGGAAGGAGCCTGAGCTGGTGCATGAGGTTGAGAGATACTGGTTAGATATAGTCGGCCTCACCTTAACACACAGCTCTGGTTCTGGAACCAGTCTCTTGGAGAGGGGCTGGAGCTTGGCCTACTCTGGAGTGGCCCCAAGCAAGAGGCGGTGAGCAGGGGTGGGTATTCTTGTATCCCCCCACCTTGCTGCCTCTCTATTGGAGTTTTCCCTGGTGGATGAAAAGGTTGTTTCCCTGTGCCTTCGGGTTGGGAAACGGGTCCTGACCATCATTTGAGCCCATGCACCAAATGATAGTTCAGAGTACCCACTCTTTTTGGAGTCTCTGACTGGGGTGCTGGAGGGTGGTCCTCTTGGAGACTCCATGTCCTACTGGGGGACTTCAATGTGCACGTGAGCAATGACAGTGAAACCTGGAGGGGGGTGATTGGGAGGAACGGCCTTCCCGATCTGAATCCGAGTGGTGTTCAGTTATTGGACTTCTGTGCTAACCGCAGTTTGTCCATAACGAACACCATGTTTAAGCATAAGGGTGTCTATATGTGCACCTGGCACCAGGACACCCGAGGTCACAGGTCAATGATCATTATCATGTCATCAGACCTGCGACCGTTTGTCTTGGACACTCGGGTAAAGAGAGGTGCAGAGCTGTCAACTGATCACCACCTGATGGTGAGGTGGATCCGATGGCAGGGGAGGATGCCATTCAGACCTGGTAGACCTAAACGTATAGTGAGGGTGTGCTGGGAATGTCTGGATGAGGCCTTTGACCGGTAGGTCTTCAACTCTCCCATCCAGAACAACTTCAACCACATTCCGAGGGAGTCTGGAGACATGGAGTATGAATGGGCCATGTTCTCCACCTCCATTGTTGAAACGACTGCCCATAGCTGTGGCCACAAGGTCGTCTGTGCATCTCGTGGTGGCAACCCCCAACCAAGTGGTGGACACCAGTGGTGAGGGGGGCCATTAAGCTGAAGAAGGAGTCCTATCAAGCTTGGTTGGCTTGTGGGACTCCCGAAGCAGCTGAGGTGTACCGGCAGGTCAAGCGGAGTACAGCTCGGGTGGTTGCTGAAGCAAAAACTTGGGTGTGGGAGGAGTTCGGTGAGGCCATGGAACAAGACTTTCGGTTGGCCTTGAAGAGATTCTGGCAAACTGTCTGGCGGCTCAGGAGGGGGAAGCAGCTCCCTGTCCACACTGTGTATGGTACAGATGGGGTGCTACTGACTTTGACTGGGGATATCGTCGGGTGGTGGAAGGAATACTTTGAAGATCTCCTCAATCCCACTCACACACCTTCCACAGAGGAGGCAGGGCCTGTGGACGAGGAGGACGATTCGCCTATCACAGGGGCTGAGGTTGCCAAGGTGGTTAAAAAGCTCCTTGGTGGCCAGGCCCCGGGGATGGACGAGATTTGCCCTGAGTACCTGGAGGCCCTGGATGTTGTAGGGCTGTCCCGGTTGACACACCTCTGTAACATTGCGTGGAGGCCGGGGACAGTGCCTTTGGCATGGCAAACTGGAGTGGTGGTTCCTCTCTTCAAGAAAGGGGACCAGAGGGTGTGCTCCAACTTTAGAGGGATCACACTCCTCAGCCTCCCTGGGAAGGTCTATGCCAAGGTTCTGGAGGGAAGAGTCCAGCCGTTGGTTGAACCTCGGATTCAGGAGGAGCAATGTGGTTTTCATCCTGGCCGTGGCACATCCGACCAACTCTTTACCCTCTCAAGGATCCTCGAGGGTTCATGGAGTTTGCCCTACCAGTTTGCATGTGTTTTGTGGGCTTGGAGAAAGCATTCGACCGTGTCCCTCGTGGTTTTTTGTGGGGAGTGCTTTGGGAATATGGGGTATTGGGTTTGTTGTTGCGAGCTATCTGGTCTCTATACGACCGTTCTGAGAGTATGGTTCGTATTGCCAACAATCGGTCGGACTCATTCCCAGTGAGAGTTGGACTCCGCCAGGGCTGCCGTTTGTCACCGATCCTGTTCACAATTTTTATGGACAGGATTTCTAGGCACAGCCAGGGAATGGAGGATGTCATGCTTGGTGACCACAGGATCTTATCTCTGTTGTTTGCAGATGATGTTGTCCTGTTGGCTTCATCCAACGATGACCTACAGGTCTTGCTGGGATGGTTTGCCGCTGAGTGTGAAGTGGCTGGGATGAGAATCAGTACCTCCAAGTCCGAGTCCATGGTCCTCATCCGGAAAAAGGTGGATTGTCCTCTCTGGGTTGGGGACAAGCTCCTGCCCCAAGTGGAGGAGTATAAGTATCTTGGGGTCTTATTCACGAGTGATTGGAGAATGGAGTGAGAGATTGACAGATGGATCAGAGCAGCATCTGCAGTGATGCAGACGTTGTACCAGTCTGCTTTGGTGGAGAGGGAGCTAAGCTCCAAGGCAAAGCTGTCGATTTACCAGTCAATCTAAGCTCCTACCCTCACTTATGGTCTTGAGCTTTGAGTAGGATTTCTTCATAGGATTGCTGGATTCACCCTCAGAGATAGGGTGAGGAGCTCAGTCATCCGGGAGAGGCTCAGAGTAGAACCACTGCTCCTCCACATTGAAAGGAGCCAGTTGCAGTGGTATGGGCATCTGATCAGGACGCCTCCTGGACACCTCCCACTTGAGGTGTTTCGAGCATGTCCCTCTGGGAGGAGACCCCGGGGCAGATCCAGGACTAGCTGGAGAGACTATGTCTCCCAGTTGGTCTGGGAACACCTTGGTATCCTCTCTGAATTGCTGGAGCAGGAGGCTAGGGAGAGGGAAGTCTGGGCCTCTCTGCTTGAACTGCTGCCTCCGTGACCTGGACCTCCGGAAAAGCGGTAGAAGATGGATGGATGGATGGATGGATGGATGGTGTGGTGGTGGGGGTTCTCAAAATAATACCCACCCATCTTCTATGTGCTTATTTTTAAAAATAAATTTCTTTAAAGATTTTAATAAGTTATTGTATATCTGGCCTTTATTTCGAAAACTTAGATAATCTGCCTATTAGTCAAATACTGGAGATCTTCAGAAACAGAGGAGAGAGCAGCTCACCTGTCAGGTCATGCTCAGAGAAACTGTGCAGGTCTCTGTGGACCTGGTTCAGGCTTGAGTTCATATTCTTCAGCCTGGTGTGGATATCATCCTGGTTCTTCTGAATAAAGTCTAGGATTCCTCCATGATTTATAACCGTCTCGTTCATACCAGAAACACACGTCCACAAACTAGACACATGTTGGTTTAGTCCTAAACACAGAAAATATAAGCACTCAATCAGTCACAGGAATTACCTCACCTAGGAAATATAGAAAAGTATAGCTCTAAATTTGGAATCTTAAATTAATAGATTTATGACTTTTTTCATGTAAATTTGTCTTATTTCAAATATTAGTGAGTTTTTCTCCAATATATTCAAGTTTCTTCTCCTATATTTGCTATTTTGTTTCTCAAAAATTCTGACTTATTTATGCAAATATTTATAAATTTATGTGAATATTTTACATAGACAAGGTAATCAGAGTGATGCGTTACCTTCTTTAATTTTGAGGATAGAGTCTGAGACGCCGTCCAGCCTCCCACAGACTCCCTCCAGCTTTGACAGCCTCTTCTCCAGTCCATCTCCAGACCTCTTACAGTCTCCCATCTCCACCAGAATCATGCTCTCGAACCGCCTGACATCCCGGTCCATCTTGTCCAGGCGATCCCGGCTCTCCTCAGTGTGCTCCGTCACCTCCTGCTGGATTTTGTCCAGTTCCGAGATGATCTTATCTTTGGTGTTTCCTATCAGGATGAAAGAGTGAGCGTCAGGTGACGAAGGTGCCATCATGAAAACAGCAGGATGATTTTAATGAGTTCCACTCACCGAGGTCAGTGATGACACTGCCGTGCTTTTGAACTGTGTGTTCCAGACCTTTCAGGGTGTCGTTGATGGAGCTGAAGGTGAGGATGGCATTGGACAGTTCGCCCTGCAGTGACTTCAGCTGGTTGTTGTTAATGGAGCCTTCAATCACACTGTGGCCATCCAAAGGCTTCTCGGCATCCAACCTGGGACCATGACCGCTTCCGGCACCAGTCCCAGAACCACCACCAGTCCCACTACTCGTACCACCAGAACCAACATCTATTGGGATTTGGGAGCCTTTGCATTAGTTTCATCAAAACATGAGCATGTCTGTCTTTTTTCTTATTATATTGTATGTATTTCTGAATTTATTTCTTTGTTAATTTATTCAAGATATCCTCTAAGTTATTGAAGTTAACTACTCAAACTGGTTAAGACAATATTTTTTCAAAGTAACCCCTTGGTTGTCTTGAAAAAAACAACAACACAATTTTCTGGTTATAAATCATTGTTTAGTAGCGCATCATTCTTCTGTGATCTCCTGGATTACTGACTACCTGACAGGGAGGCCACAGTTTGTCCAGCTGGGCAGTGTCTTGTCTGATGTGGTGGTTAGTGACACGGGAGCTCCACAGGGGACTGTGCTTTCTCCTTTTCTCTTCACCTTATACACCACTGACTTTCAGTACAACACCGGGTTATGCCACCTGCAGAAATTCTCTGATGACTCAGCTGTTGTTGGGTGTATAAGAGAGGGAGAGGAAGGGGCACACAGGGCACTGGTAGATAGATTTGTGGAGTGGACTGAGCAGAATCACCTGAGGCTGAACATCAGCAAGACCACAGTGATGGTGACTGAATTCAGGAAGAAGAGGATGCCTTCACAGCCATTGCAGATTAGGGGGGAGATGTGGAGGTAGTTGAGGACTACAAATACCTGGGTGTCATGATCAGCAACAGACTGGACCTGAAATCCAACACCAATGCTGCGTACAAGAAGGGGATGAGCAGACTCTACTTCCTGAGGAAGCTGAGATCCTTCAGCATGTGCAACAGGATGCTGGAGCTTTTCTACCAGGCTGTTGTTGCTAGCGCCATCTTCTTGGCTGTTGTCTGTTGGGGTAGCAGTATCAGAGCCAGTGACACCAACAGACTTGACTGAAGGCTGGAGACCTTTGAGACTGTGGTGGAGAGGAGGGCACTAAACAAACTGTAATCCATCATGAACAATCCTGATCATCCCCTCCACCACACACTGGACAGACAGCGGAGCACTTTCTCCGGCAGACTGCTACAGCTTCGCTGCCGAATGGTTAGGTTCAGGAAATCTTTCCTGCCACATGCCCTTCCACTGTATAATAACTCACTCTAATGTTGATTTCTGGTCATAACTATGTTGCCATACTGCACCTTGCAGTCTAATTGGTGCCTCACATTTCACCCTGCACCTGATAGTCCTGCATTGTACAGCGGGTATGATTCAGGTAACTACGGGTCATCATCTATTCATCTACGATGTATGTAAGTCATTTAGGCAGTTTTAGTTTACATGGCTAATCCCTTTGTCTATTATGCTGTGTGTGTTTCTATCGTCTACTGTCATGCTGCTGTTACACTGTAATTTCCCAGTTTGGAATCAAAAAAGTCCATCTATCTATCTATCTATCTATCTATCTATCTATCTATCTATCTATCTATCTATCTATCTTTCTATTCCTAAGCTGATTTCAGAAATCAGCTCAGGAATGACACTTTGGCAATATAAATGTACAAGTTTCAGACCATATCTCATTTGGATTGGTAGCTCTGACCTGTGTGTGACTCCGGGCTGCTCTTACATTGGCCGGTGCACCTCCTGACATCATCCCGCAGTAGATGGACTTCATTCTGCAGGTTTGAGCAGATCTGAGAGCAGCTGTCTCTCCCTGAGTCCAGTCTGATCTGAATTCTGTTGATGTGTGCCAGAGCTTCCTGGGACTGATTCTTCAGCCTCTTCAGCTCATTCTCCACTTTCCCGCACAACTCACAGTCCTGCCCCAACATCTCCACCTCTGTCACGATTCGATTAAAGTGTTCGCCATGATCGCCGGTTAGTAACTTGATCTTACGGACGTCATGGCTCAGGTCCACAACCTAAAGAGTAATTAGAGTATTAACATTCATGCCAGTTTAATGTGAATTTCTGGAAAATAAATGTATTTTCAAACCACATCTCTGTATCCTTTTGTAAGGAAAGTTGGTTGGCAAATAGTTCCCTAATTTGTTATATAATACGAAGATAGATTATAAAGAGTAAAATCAAGTGGTAACCTCTTGGACTGAAAAAATAAGATCAAAAACTGCAGTTCCTCAGATGACCACTTGAGGCTTGGACCAAAAGTGAGTCCATCCCTATAGGCTCTCATGTTAAATTGTCTTCACCTTTTTTTCCATCCTGGTACAAAAAAAAAAAAAAAAATGGTTTGGTTTTAGTAGATAAATTTACCTTAGCATTAAGTTCAGAGAAGCACATTTTCTTTAGAAATCAGCCACTCAAAGTTTACTGAGGCTAAGACTTATGACCAGTGACCGGAGTGGTGGCCTAGTTGGTAGAGCATCTGCCCTACAACTGGGAGGCCGTGGGTTCGAATCCCGGCTGGGTCACACCAAAGACCATATAAAAATGGTGCTTTCTGCCTTCTAGCTTGGTGCTCAGCATAACAGAATGGGAAAAGGAAAGTTAACACACAGAGCTACCAGAGGACTAACCCCCTACTGTAGCTTTCAGTACTTACAGTACCTGTGTGGCCTAGGGTCAGTGAAACGGAGATAGGCACTGCCCCATACACCACATGGTGTCCCACATGCTGTGGAAGGGATTAACTTAACGACTTATGTAGTATGTGGTCATCTTCAATTGACAAGTAGAAACCATAAGTAGCATGCAACAGATGGAGGTGAATGCCATGTCAAAAAAAGAAGACAAAATATGCAGCCAATTCTCAGCCTTCAGACTGATACTTGGACTTGGCTATTTGGACTTGATAATCTATTTATAACATGAAAAGCAAAGAAGTTTCACTGTGTTTAATCATCACTTTAGACTGTTTAGTACTGATATATAAACAAAGTAATCTTAAAACCACCAAAGATAAATTTTTACATCACCCCAACCTTTCAAGTGGAACTTAACCACATCTATTTATGCTTCTTAACAGCAAAGAGTAAGGCCAAACAAAGACCGTTGTGGTCTTTGTTTGGCCTTAATGTTTGGTCTTAATCCACTGTAAAGCCCGTGTCCTCCAGACCCATTAAGAAACAATTCTTTTCCTCTTTGCCTCGTCTAGCAAAAGTGGTGTTTTTACTTTTCATTAGCCCTGTTTCCACTATGGGAACCAGGAACCAATTTTAGTGGGCAGGAACTTGATATGGGCTGGCTATGTTGCTATTATAGGGGTAGGAACCAACAGATTTGTTGGTTGAGGATTGTTGAGGATTTGTTCGTGACGTAATCGTCTGACAGTTTTGACCCTAACACAGTGCAGCAAAGTACAGCAGCACCAGCAGGGATTCTGTCCCCGACTGTCCAACAGCACAAGCCACCAGTCCTGTACCTTGCCTCTCTGTTGTGTTAGTGCTACCCTGAAACATGTGTGGCTGCCAGTGTTGGGCAAGTTATTAAAAAATAGTAACTAATTACAGTTACTAGTTACTTCTTTTCAAAAGTAATTTAGTTACCTTACCAATTACTGCATGATTAAAGTAACTAGCTACATGTAAAAGTAACATTCATGTTACTTTTAAATGCATACTTAAATCATCTTGCACACATAGCAAGATACTTTAATTAATATATTACATTATGGGCTTATTAATGTCAGGCTGAAAACAGACTGTTTCAGACAGAATTTTAGAACATTGTTATGTCGTAACTTGCAGACAAGGATGACACCAGGAGTGGAGCTCAACACTTGTTTATTATCACTCTGATCTCTGTGCAACCAACCGTGCATGCAGCCACTGGCAGAGGTAAGGCAGAAGAGACCGCCCCCCTGCCTGCAGCCCCTCTTATACCACCAGAGCTGGCGGAACCAGAAGCCGGAACCACCACCCCGTACCACACAAATAAGACCTCCAATATAAACAGTATATGAACAGTAAATAAATACATAATAAACATGTCCAGTCTGCTTTATCCTGCCTTGAGAGCTCTTATTGTGGGAAAAATCTGAAGAAAATCAACATGATATTGCCAGTAATTTCCTCATTTTGGAGTGAGAGTTGGAAACACTCCATAAAGCTGTCCATGTTTATCTTACCTTCATGATATGGATTTAATCCGATGTGCAGTGATCAAAAAAAAAATGTCCATTATCCACAGTCCAAAGGTCTGCTGTGACAGAGACATGATCCAGTCCCTCAAATTCCTTTTGGAGATCAAAATCCATTTTTGAATATTCTTTATCCAGGTAGCAAGTAAATGTGTTTTAACTTCAGTGGATCACAGTCTCAGCTGTCTGATGGAAAGTCACTGTTTATACCACGTCTTCATCTGTAACGACGTATCTGGCAATCAGTCGGTTTAATTCTTGCTGGGTCACAAACTGTCCAGATGCATACCTGTGCTTGAAATCCAGCCGTGGGCGTTGAGACAAGGGTATTTCCACTTTATATCCAGCCGTGGCTGTTCAGATAGTGTAGATCCACTAACATGGTGTTGTTAGCATAGCTAGCTGTTACTTAGCATTAGCTTTGTTGGAGCTTTGTTGCTGTTTTTAAGTGCTTCTGAAGACTGCAGTAGGTCTCAGCCGGCACTTTAACTTGCAACCCACCAATATGCTTTTGTCCTTAATCGCGACGAAGGAAAAATAATCTATTTCCACAAAAAAAAGTAGCTTCATCTCTTCCTCCCCTCAGTAGTGAAGACTCAGCTCTCTGCAACAGGTCACGTCGACTGGCGGCTACATCTCAGCTATGGTAGGGTCAGTATGTATATTCATTTATTTGCACTAAAAATATCGATCCATATTAAGAAAACAAGTAACGAGTAACGCATCTGATCAAATTTCAGTAACTGTAACGCATTACTGAATTTTTAAACAGTAATTTCGTTACACAGCACGTTACTGCAAAAGTAGTGGTGCTACTTTGTAACACGTTACTCCCAACACTGGTGGCTGCAGATGATATACAGATGGCCTGGTCATTTCTCGCCCCAGTCATGGCAGTACTAACTTTCAGCTTTTAGGCATTAAAAAGCTGAAACAGGCACAGGCCCGTGGCTCTGAGAGAGATCCGTCGCTACCAGAAATCCACGGAGCTGCTCATCCGTAAGCTGCCCGTCCAGCGCCTGGTGAGGGAGATCGCTCAGGACTTCAAGACCGTCCTGCGTTTCCTGAGCTTCGCCGTCATGGCTCTGCAGGAGACCAGCGAGGCCCACCTGGTGGTCTCTTCTTCGCTAAGGGGGTCACCATCATGCCCAAAGACTTCCAGCTGGCCCGCCGCATCCGCGGAGAGAGAGCTTAGACTTTCTGCTGCACATTCACCAACCAACCATAATGCTCCGCACTGTGTGTCTATATATATACATTTATAGTAATATGGACATATGTTTACTAGATGTTGTTTTTTCTTGCCTTCTGATTGTTGCTCTGAGTGTTGCTATCTCTGTGCTGTTGCAATCCTGGAATTTCCCCATTGTGGGACTAATAAAGGCTTATCTTATCTTATCTTATCTTATTATACAGCATAGTAGCTGCGCAAACACTGGCAGAAACACCAACGGGGAGTCTGTCTCCTGTTGGCTGGCTGTGTGTGCTTGCATCCTGGCAAAAGACAGTGGTAATGGCCGGTGTTATGCATCTCCACTGTTAGGCTTGTGTCCTCAAGAAGAAAGACAGTTGAAGGCTGAGGGTCTTCAGAAGCTCATGCTGTTTGGTCATACAGTATATGCCGAACAATTGCTCAGACCTGCTGCAATCACTGCAGCATTATAAGCATTTGATTTTCTTCCTTCCATTTTGTTTACATTCTCATGCCAAGCTGATCCTAAGCCCCACCCAGCAGTTTTAGGGGCCACTCTGAAGTACCTACCCCTGCCTGGGGCCATGTTTTTGCCACTACAAGTTCCTGAAAATGTCCCCTCTCTGGCAGGTTCCTGTAGTGGAGACACACCACGGGGGAAGTTCCTTCAAAACTGGTTCCAGATTCCCATGGTGGAAACGGGGCTATTTGTAGATTGCTGTAGTTGCAACTACTTCCTCTATTTTGGTAAATGGACCGGTCAGTTCACAACTGACAACCTCTCGCTGTTTTTTCTAGATAAATGCTGAAGTATTTGGCCTATTCTCACAGGAAAAACTGCAAAAGATTTTATGATTTCCATTCTTAGAAAGCACAGTTTGTAATCATCCAGTGCGAATACTGATGCTCTCTTAGTACACTTTATGCAAAATTTAGTTTAAAAACTTTATATTCAAATTCAAATAGAGTGGACTGGAAAATAAGATACAAGTCTTGGTAGAACATTATAATAATAAATAAACAAACAAATCATAATCTGTTGTGACTTATTTCTGTCAACTTATAAATTGCATTTTGTGGAACTGTTGTATACAATCAAATCTATGAAAGAAACAGCTCATTTTGTCCTGTTCGAGTGATATTATGGATGTTTTGTATCTGATCACTATGATCAATAAGTACGGAAGTATTGCCTAAACTGTGCACCTTACCTTGTCGTACAGGGAGTCTCCGGACACCGACAGGTCTTTGAGTCGAGTGCTGAAGTGTCGAATTTGATCCTCATTGGCCACCACTCTCCACTCCAGAGATTTCTCTGTTGTATTTTCTCTTTCTCCTCCTGCCCCAGGTAATCCTCCCCCTGTACCTCCCCAACTTCCTCCTCTTCCTCCTGTTTCCCATCTTCCACCTCCATCCCCTTTGTCACTTCCTCCTCCTCCTCCTCCCCCTCCCCCTGTAGTCCCCCCTCCTCCTCCTGTTTCCCATCTTCCACCTCCATCCCCTCTGTCACCTCCTCCTCCTCCCCCTGTAGTCCCCCCGCCTCCTCCTGTTCCCCATCTTCCACTTCCATCTCCTCCCCCACCTCCCCGTCTTCCTCCATCTCCTTTGGACCCTCCACAGCCACACTCCTCTAATCTCTGTTTCACTAGGTAGGTATCATTTTCCAGTTTCAACAGGTCGTCACCATGGTCGCTCAGTTTTTCCTTCACCTGCTCCACCTCTAACTCCACATCTGCAATCCTGTCGGCCTGGTCGTCGAAGCGGTCCATGAAGATGGTCCTGGTTTCTCCCAGCTCTCTGTGGAAGTAGTCCTTCAAGTCATTCTCCAAGTATGAGCAACTCTGCTCCATCTGCTCCACAGTGTAGTTAACCCGCCACTCCAGTTGCCTCAGACGATTGTTCAGGTTGTCCTCCGTCACCACGTCATCCCTCCTATGTCCACCAAATCCACCGCCACCACCCACACCTCCTAGCCAGGTTTCAGTGTTTTCATTGCTATTGCTGCCTCCTACTCCTTTGAGAACCTTGTCGAGGCGATTTTGCAGAATGTCAAAGTTCTCTGAGGCTGAGCTGATCTTGCGCTCGGCATCGGTGATACGGTTTTGGAGGTCATTGCTGGTGTCGCAGCATTCCTGCAAGCGTGCCACATCCCGCCGCAGCCCATCTAGGTTCTGCCGATACCGAACATCCATGGCGTTCAGCTGCTTCTCCAGAGCTCGAATCCTCTCCCGGTCCTCCAGCTGCTGTTGTCGTAAATTCTCCACGCCGACCTGAAGACACAAATCTAAGTCAATTTATGTATACCTAAGTGCATGGCTACAGCTTGGCACAGAAGTCTGGATCATCTTTTCATGGACCCACAAAATATAGTTGATAATTAAAATGAAGGCAGAACAGTGTATTTATTATTTATAAACTGGGTTATCAAAGAGGAGGATTTTTTTTCATAAAGTATACAAGCTCCCACGTAAAGTGGAAGCACTAGAGACTGGGACACTTTCAAGCATGCAGCCATTCACAATGGACACACAAACCTAGAGGAGTACACTGAGGTTGCTATAGCCATCCATCCATCCATCTTCTACCGCTTTTCCAGAGGTCCGGGTTGCGGAGGCAGCAGTTCAAGCAGAGAAGCCCAGACTTCCCTCTCCCCAGCCACCTGCTCCAGCTCTTCAGAGAGGATACCAAGGCGTTCCCAGACCAGCTGGGAGACATAGTCTCTCCACCGAGTCCTGGGTCTGCCCCGGGGTCTCCTCCCAGTGGGATGTGCCTGAAACACCTCAAGTGGGAATCGAGGTTGTTATAGCATACATAGCTAAATACACTGATGATGTCACTCACTGCAAAACCATCACTGCTTGTGCCAACCAAAAGCCATGGATGACAGCAGAGGTCCACAGGCTCCTGAGGGCTCGGGATGCAGCCTTCAGGGCTGGCGACATTGCAGGACTAACAACAGCTAGGGCCAACTTGTCCCGTGGCATCAAGGAGGTAAAACGACAGTACAGCAAGAAAATATCCAGCCACTTCAGCAACAACAGAGATGCACGTTCCCTCTGGCATAGCATACAGACCTTCACCAACTACAAACCTCCACCTTAGACCTGCACGAGTGACATCACACTGCTTAACAACCTTTGGCTGCTTTGAAGCACAAAACAGCACATCAGCACAGAAGACCACTCCTCCTCCAGACGAGTAGGCCATAAGTCTGGATCCAGCTAGCGTGAAGAGGACCCTCTCCAGGATCAACCCACGCAAGGCAGCTGGACCAGACAACATACCAGGTCGCATTCTGAAGGACTGTGCAGAGGAGCTCAAGAATGTCCTGGCTGACATCTTCAACATCTCCCTGAGTCAAGCTGTTGTCCCCACATGTTTCAAAACTGCTACCATAATACCAGTCCCAAAGAAGTCCATCCCATCCAGCTACAATCATTACCGGCCTGTAGCATTGACCACCATCATAATGAAGTGTGTTGAGGGGCTGGTAATGCAGAACATCAAGTTCATCCTCCCTCCCTTCCACAACCCAGCTCAGTTTGCATACAGGTCAAACAGATCCACGGAAGATGCCATCGCTACTGCTCTCCATCCAGCCCCCACCCACCTGGACTCAAAGGACTCCTACATGCGAATGCTGATCTTGGACTTCAGCTCAGCATTCAACACAATCATCCCTCAGCACCTAATACAAAAACTCAGACACTTGGGACTCAAAACCTCTCTCTGTAACTGGGTGCTGGACTTTCTCACAGGGAGGCCACAGAACATGCGGTTTGGCAGCAACTACCTCCAAGACCATCAGACAGAGCACAGGGGCCCCACAAGGGTGTGTGCTCAGCCCGCTGCTCTTCACCTTGCTGACCCATGACTGTGTACCAGCCAACAGCACCAACCACATCATCAAGTTTGCAGATGACACAACAGCGGTGGGCCTCATCAATCAATCAATCAATCAGTCAATCAAAACTTTATTTATATAGCACTTTTCATACAAAAAAATTGAAGCACAAAGTGCTTTACAAATTAAAAACACAATTACACCCCTTCCCACCCCACCCCTTCACTCACCCAACTCGTACAAGCAGACAGAGGCACATACACATGCACACACTCATCAACGTGAGACATGGCTGAGCACCAAGGATCCATGTGTAGAAGTACCATCTTAGGGAGCCATCAACACAAGGGAAGCACCAAGTCCACAGCCACAGGGACACCACCTCTGCCACCACCCAAGGCCAGGTATTGGGTGGGCCAGGGCAGTCACAGGGCAGTGCCCTGCAGCCAGAACCAGACAACCCCCCGGGGGAGGGCACCCCATGAGGAAACACTGGAGTTAGAACAGGATAATAAGATAAATAAAACCATCAGTGAATAATAATAATAATAATAATAATAATCACTTCATCACTCCATTAAAGCAAGAAATCTGTGTGTCTGTCTGTCACATTTATAGGACATCATAGGACGGCCTATGATGATTGCCTGATCATCATAGGACATCCTATGAACTCAAGCATCATAGGACTCGCAATGCCCTCATAAAAATATGATGTCTCTATGACGGCTGACAGCACATAGAAAAATGTGTCTTTATGATGTCATATAGACCATCATTCACGATGCCTAGACGAACTCAGGCATCATAGGACTCGCGGTGCCGTCATAAAGATATGATGGCTATATGACGGCACATAGACAAATGCGTCTTTATGATGTCATATGGCTCAAAATTGGCAAGGTGAATAAGTCACAGGGCCAGTCTTTACAGCGCGTTGCGTGTTTTTTGCACAACAGATTTCTGCAGCCATGGCCAATTCTACGTTGCCGTGAGCAGAGCTGCCAGATCAAGCAGTCTTCGCATTGTTGCTCAAGATGAAGAAACTAAGTAAAAGCTTTGCTTTCACAGCAATGTCATTTTTAAAGAGGTGCTGACACAGTAAAAATGTGTAACCTTGAAGAATGCCAGTCTACACTACAAATGTGTAAAATGCCAAGCAAAGCGCTGATTTTCTCCGGGTGCTCCAGTTTCTTGGTTTCTACGGGCATGCATGGGCCTTCCTGAACAGGGTCGAAAGCCACTTTTTGCTCAGATCTATTTTCATGATCCTGCCCATGAACTAGAATTACGATGCACCTATCCCTCAACCAGTGATCTGTATGAAGAAGAAGAAGACCCAACAGATGGAGAGCAATAGAATGAGGAGAATTGTTGCACGTCAGAAAAGATGCTGTGAATATGAAACACCTCAGGTTCCAGCAGTACGCTGCAGGCATGACTGTGAACAACACAGCCGTCTGAGACAGGAAGAGACCCTTCAGCAACGGGCATGCAGAAATACTTGCTAATACTTGGTTTCTATGGGCTTGGATGGGTATGCATGGGTATGTACTAGTAATAATAATAAGATACATAATTTGTTAATAAAAAGATAATCATAAACACACACCCCCATTTAAACTCAAAGTTTAAAATGTAATAGTATTTAATCACAAAGTGAATAATTATAACAAGATCAACATAAAATAAATTTAAAATCAGAAATTAAGAAAATTAAAATAGGAAACTAATCAAAAGCTAAGTTAAATTAAAGCTGCAAGCAGCTGTAAGTGGGCCTCGCCCCTCACGCAACTGCGGACCCCGGTGCCCGTCGTACCTAGCTGGCTCAGAAAATTTCCCGTTGTCGCAGCAAACGCTGCATGCATAATAAAGTAAACCGTTTGGCGCAGTACTTCCTGTGAGCAGTAGGCAGTGCTATAACTTTTGTCAATCATTTTTATGTAGGAGCATGTGGGTTGGACTAATATCCATCGTAGAAAATTTGGTGAAAATCAGATAAAGTTTGTCCAAGTTACAACTTTCCAATGTTCCATGGCGAAGAGTCCACCTTGGCCATGTCGCCATGGCAACATTTCCCTGTCAGTTATGTGTTGCCCACCCGTATAGGACTACATATGACAGTCACCTCGACCTATGTTTCTGATTTTGTGACTCCAAGTCCTTCCAAAGCCTCCCAACAAAATCACGGAGTGAATGGCGAGGGGGGCGTGTCCATGGTAATAGCAGTGACGCCATGCTAAAGGTGATGTGCAGTTATGATCAACCAGGTGGTCTGATAAACCTCAGAAAATTGCACATCATTCTGGCAAGCAGCGTGTGAGTATGGCATGGGAGTTATGGCAACTTCCTGTCCATTGGCAGTAGGGGGTGCTGTCGCTATGTGTCATTCTTTATTATAGAAATGATCAGTATTGCCTGTAGCATCATTCCCTTGGCTCATCAAGAAAATTACTCTCCCCTCCAAGAAGCTGTTTCACACAAAATCCTTGCCAAGAATTGTTTCCTTCATCTCAGGACCATCATGGAAACAACATTCCTTTGTCAAGAAGTACGATAAGGATCCTTTTTAATGGATTAGTCTACCTTGTAAATAAATTAAATTTCCTTCCTCTCAAGACTGTTTTGTTGGTTAATAACCCTTTTGACATCTTCCAGACTCTGTGAGTGCATTTCATAAGACTCTAGGAATTATCTACAGCTAGACAGTACCCCTTGTGGACGACTCTGGAATATGTTAACTTGTGACTGTACAGCTGAAATCAATGAATGAAATGACTACCTTTTTACAAAACTCTCAATTCTCGGATTATTCTCTTTTTCAGGACACCCTGGAAAATCAAGTGGGACTCTGACATACCATTCTGTGTTGGACAATCATAATGGGTTTGAAATATTTCATCAAATCATTGATTTTAAATGTGTGCATGTTTGAAAATTGCTTAAATGAAACCATATTTTGCTGCATGTCAATTATATAATTACAAGTTTATGAGTGCATGAATCACTGATTTTAGCTTAGTTTCACACACACACACACACACACACACACACACACACACACACACACACACACACACACACACACACACACACACACACATGCATGCCCTTTGACTAACTACTAAACAACCCTGGAGATCTCACCGAAGAGGCTAAAGAAGCTCTAGTGCAGCGACCAGCTGTATCAAGTCTGGATGAACCACCAAATCTTGATGAACTAATGGCAGCTATCAGGACAACACAGGATGGTAAAGCTCCAGGAAGGGATAAAATTCCACCAGAAGTGTGGAAATTTGGTGGTGTGTTCAGCTGACCAACTGCCTGCACAAGCTCATCCAAGAGGTATAGAATGCCCAGAAAGTACCTCAAGACTGGAAGGATACAAGTATTGTGCCTTTGTTCAAGAAAGGCGACAGGAAAGATTGTGGAAATTACCGAGGTATATCCCTGCTAGCCACTGTTGGTAAGATTGTTGTTACGACCCGAGTGTCGATCTTGTCCGCGCTCGGGCCATGTATCATCTCTGCCGGCCTTGACAGCTGTGGATTACATTCTGGCTCCACCGGGCGCTTATTGTGACAGCGCTCGGTGGGGTTTCCGGCTGTCAAGGTCGATCAGCTGTTTGGCATCACTGCTCGTTAGCAACCGGCTTTATTAGCGTGCGCTGGCAGCAGTTGATTGCTGGAGTATCGTCGTACAAACCTCGTCAGACCTTTGTGAGACATTCTGTCAAACTTCCCTGGTGTATTATCGTCATGCTCAGGTTTGTGTGTTTATTCTCATCTTTGTTCATGTTTTAGATCGTAAGTGGCTGGGGTTAGCCTTACGATCCCATGCTCTATGTTCAGTGTATTTTTGCCACAGTGTCTCTTAGTTTTGTGTTCATGTCTCGTTAATAAAACACCTTTGCAAAACTCACTGGAGACTTTTGGCGTCTTATGGTGGCCCACGAGGTTCACCGCTTGACAGTATACTCCAGCCTAGGACGTCTAAACGGAGACGCCACACCGAGACGCCTTTCACCGTGAGTTTTTGCCGTAGGGTGGAGTTTTTCCCCGTTAGTTGGACTTGGTAGAGAGATGCCCGCTCGCGAGTGTGGTTTTTGCCCGGAGTGGCTGGAGGAGATTGACGGCTATCTTGCGGAAGCCGCCTGTCTCATGCCCACCGAAGCGGCCGATTACCACTTATGCCTCGCCCAGCGGGCCCTGCGCAGTTACCACCTTACCTCTACTCCGGAAGGAAGCGAGAGGTTATCATGGATTGTGGCACAGCGCGAATTGATGGCAAAAGTGCTCCAGGAAACCCCTCTACCTCCTGCGAGGACAGCGTCCCTGGCGAGAGTGGAGATCCATAGGCTGGATGGAAAACCTGGCAGGAGACCAGTGGATTGGAATCCAGCTCCTGTCGCCCGTCCAGCCCCAGCGCCATGTGTTCCTGGGGCCTTCGCCGCACCGTTGGCCAGTAGGCCTCATCGCCATGCTCCTTCCAAGTCCCATCAAGAATCCCGTCCGGATCCAGCTCCGGGTCATCGGAGGAACCCAGCCTCTCAGTTGGCCGCATCTCTCACGTCACGACAGGAGGGAACCCCCACAGTCGCCGCCCCCGGGTCATCTGTTTTAGTTGCGTTGTCAGCTCCTCGCGCCCATATCGCCCCAGCTGTCATGTCCTCCTCTTCGATGTCATCCCCTGCGGCTGGGAGTGCTGTGAGTCGTGCTTCAGCAAAGCCCATCAGCAATCCTTCCTGAGTGGCTCCTCCTCGTCGCCCCGAGGGGCCCGCCCTTACCTCCCGGAGGGATAGAAGGAGAACTCCACCCGCTGCAGCAGGCACTGTCTTCTCCCCAGGAGGCAGTCAAGTGCAAGTTCATTCATTCCACCATAATTATGATCTGCCTTGTCTGACTTCTGGGGGCGGAGTTCAGGGTTCGCAGCCCCCCGAGCTTCCGCCACCTGCTGTAACTGTAATTCCTAAACCCGCTGCCTCTGTGCCTTCTTCTGCTGAGTGGTCCGCGACGCCAGTTCTACGTTGCCGGAGGAGGAGGGGGCCTGCAGTGTGGAAAGCCTGGATCCGGCCCTGCAGCTATGTCGTAGACGGAGGAGAAGAGCGGACTGCGGCCCGGAACCTGTGCCGACGATGAAGCGTCGCCGGGTCTCCTCGCCGGAGCAGTCCGAACCAGTGGGTCGAGGGTCCCCTGCCTCCACGCCATATAGGTCATCGGCGTGGACATCAGTGCGAGAGGAACCTTGGGCTGCGGAAACCATCTCGCCAGCTGCGGAGTACAACGCAGCTGAGTTGGAGCCTGCGCACGAACTTCTTCGCCCTGAGCCTGGATCGACGGAGTCCTGGATGGCAACAGAACCCGAGTGCAGGCAAGTGCTCCCTCTTGTGTCTCTGTCCCCTGTTTCGGAGCATTTTTGCCTGCCTGTCGGGGAGGCGAGTGAGGGGCAGCCGCCTGCTGCGCCCGAGCTCGTCTCGCTGGGTTCTGTTGCTGCCGGTGATACTGATCCCGGTTCTTCTGTGTGTTCTGAGCTTCCTTGCAGTGTCACCGACGTGGAGCCAGTCGGGGTCGCTGAGTTGGAAGTTCCAGGTTCGGGGGTGGAGGTCGTCAGTGGAGCTGCACTGACCCTGTCGGGGTCCAGCGCGGGAGCCGCTGTGGCCCAATCGGGGTCCGACGTGGGTGCGCCCAAGGCCCAATCGGGGCCCATCGCGGGAGCTGCGTTGGCCCAATTGGGGTCCAGCAGAGGTGCAGCGCTGGTGTGGTCCGAGGACGGTGGAAGAGCGGCAGTCCTTTCGCCGCCTGGATCGGTGTGGGCTCATTTTGGTCTTCTGTCCCCTCTACAGAGTCATCGTCCCTTCGCATCATCGCCGGGGGGCGTGGGGGTCCCTTTTCGCTCACCCCGGCTCTCCCGTGTTTTGTCCTCGCCAGGGAGGCTGCCGCGGGCTGTTTTCCCCCGGTACTGGTGGCTGAGGGACGCGGGTCGGCCGCCCAATTTGTCATGTGTATTACTGGGCGACCTGGTTCGGCCACCTGAGGAACTGTTTCACCGGTTCGACGCCTCGGGTCGGTTGCCCGACATGTTATGTGTTTTTCTGGGCGACCTGGTTCGGCCACCAGAGGAGTGGATTTTCCGGGCCTGGGACTATGATAAGCCGCCCGGTCATGTTCCGCCTCCCATGACCACCCGCCAGCTGTTGGACGCGGGGAGACCGCCTGAACTGTTCCTGTGGTGCTTGGTCTCTGCCGCTCGGCAGGAACTGTCGGGGGGGTAGAGGTCATTTCTTTGTGGTAGTCTGATCCAGTATTTGTTCTGGTTTTTTTGCTATCCTGTGTTTTGTTTCTTGTAATTGTTATTTGTGTATTTTGGGAATTTGTGATTTATGTTCTGTAGTTGTCTCATGTGTCCTGTGTGTATTTGATTTGGGTATATGGTATTATTTATCATTGTGCTTTGTATAGCTGTTTTTTTTTTGTTTTTTTTTTTTGCCCTAGTGAGTGTTGTATCTTCTGTTGTCCCGTCTGTGCTACGGTTTCATGTGTTTTTTGAGTGTTTTTTTTTCCTCTTTGATGGTCTGTGCTGATTCTCGGCTTGCGTCTCTCTCCCGCCGGGCCTGCCCCATCCGCCCACCCTGGGGTGGGGTGGCATGGATGACTATGGGCATTCTGGAGCCCGCCCTCGGAGGGAGGGTACTGTTACGACCCGAGCGTCGATCTTGTCCGCGCTCGGGCCATGTATCATCTCTGCCGGCCTTGACAGCTGTGGATTACATTCTGGCTCCACCGGGCTCTTATTGTGACAGCGCTCGGTGGGGTTTCCGGCTGTCAAGGTCGATCAGCTGTTTGGCATCACTGCTCGTGAGCAACCGGCTTTATCAGCAGGCGCTGGCAGCAGTTGATTGCTGGAGTATCGTTGTACAAACCTCGTCAGACCTTTGTGAGACATTCTGTCGAACTTCCCTGGTGTATTATCATCATGCTCAGGTTTGTGTGTTTATTCTCGTCTTTGTTCATGTTTTAGATCGTAAGTGGCTGGGGTTAGCCTTACGATCCCATGCTCTATGTTCAGTGTATTTTTGCCACAGTGTCTCTTAGTTTTGTGTTCATGTCTCGTTAATAAAACACCTTTGCAAAACTCACTGGAGACTTTTGGCGTCTTATGGTGGCCCGCGAGGGTCACCGCTTGACAGTTGTCTCACGTGTACTACTAAACAGACTCAATGAACACATCTCGCAGAATGTACTACCGGAAACCCAGTGCGGCTTTAGAAGTGGAAGAAGCACAATGGACATGATATTCTGCTTAAAACAGGTTCAAGAAAAGTGTATTGAACAGAACATGCCGCTTTATGTTGTCTTTATAGACTTCAGTAAAGCCTTCGATACCGTTTCGTAACAAGGACTTTGGCAGGTACTCAAGAAATATGGCTGTACAGAGAAGTTTGTCAGCCTGATCGAGGCACTCCATACAGATATGCAAGCAAACGTGGCAATGAGTGGTTCAGTATCTAAAGACTTTTCAGTAAGCAACGGGGTGAAACAAGGGTGTGTGCTGGCGCCTACACTCTTCTCGCTATATCTGACAGCCATGCTTGAGGTGGCCTTCAGAGACACTTTAGAAGGAGTATACATTCAAACAAGGAAAGAAGCAGACTTGTTCAATGTGGCACAGTTTAAAGCCAAGAGTAAGACATCAGTAAAGGTAGTAAGAGAAATGCTCTTTGCCAACGACAGTGCTCTAGTTGCACACAGTGCGAAAGATATGCAATCTTTAGTGGAGAAATCTGCAAGAGCAGCTAGCCAATTCAGCCTCAAAATCAACATCAAGAAGACAGAGTGCCTTTATCAACCACCAAAGTTCCAGTTATCAACATCACTACCAGAAGAGATCAGCATTGGTACAGTGCCACTAGTCAAGTGCAAGACTTTCAAGTATCTAGGGACTACTGTTTCAGAGAATGCTAGGCTGGAGGATGAACTATCTTTCAGAATGGGAAGAGCAAGGGTTGTGTTTGGAAACTTGAGGGAGAGACTGTGGAACAATTGACATGTGTCTAGCCGTGTGAAATGCAACGTGTACAGAGCGACCATACTGGCTACTCTATTGTACGGTGCTGAAACTTGGACTGTCTACAGAATGCAGGTAAAGAAACTCCACGCGTACATGATGAGACACCTTCGAGCCATAATGAACATCTCATGGAAAGACAAGATAACCAACACAGAAGTGTTGAAACGAGCTGGTCTACCATCAACGGAGGACATGCTAATACAGACGAACCTGAGATGGCTCGGACATGTTGAGAGGATGGACCACCAGCGTCTCCCTCGGCAGTTACTCTACTCACAGTTATGCAAGGGCAAATGCAATCACGGTAGACCAAGGCTCAGATTTAAAGACACTGTAAAAAGAATCTTGAAGGAGCTGGATATAGACAGGAGTTCCTGGCAGTGGAAGGCTAAGGATAGAGCTGCGTGGAGAAATCTCATCAGACTTAAATGAAACAGTCGTCGCCCACGACAGACTGCTATGATGATGATGATGATGATGATAAAGTAAAGTTTCATGTTATTAAGATGTGTGTATCATGTTGCCAAAACTTTTATCAAGTCATCTGACTGGCTCCACCAATCACAAATCAGTCTCTGCGGGACAAAACTCCCTTTCATGCTGTTGGTTGGTTACAAATAAAGGACTGGTTTCTTATTGGCCCAGAGTTGATAAAACCCACCCATGATGAAAGACTATTGGTTCACTTTCATGTCAATCACAGCTACCCTGCAAAACTTACTGAGTTTAAAGGGAAACGCCCAGAGAGAAAGCCAGTGTAAAAAGAGAACATGGTTGTCTGTCTTTGTGTAAAGTCTGTGTCCTGCCTTTAATGTTTTCCTTTAACCCCTTGCACTCCGGTCAATTTCCCTAAAAACGCCAAAAAATAACGTGCCCAAAGTAAATCGAAAGCTGTTCTTCAACCCTTTGCAGCATCTCCATGGGGTTGGTCTCATTTAAAAGAAAACACTTTGAATTTTTTGGCAAAACAGTCATAATGTCTCTAAGTGCTCCGGCCACTGAGTTACAGTCATCTAAACATAGTGAACTTGAAGAAAATAAATTTCGCCTGGGTGTTTTTTCGGATACAAATGCTTGCAAATAACACACAGCTTCAGATCCGGGCTGGAAAATGCAACAGAAATGTAGAACCAAGTGTTATCCAGCTGAGGTCCAAATTTTGTAACAATACCACAAAAAATGAATATATTACACAGCTTTTTCCTCAGGTAGTTCCCAGGCGTTTTTGAACTGTGCCAAATTGTGCCAAATGGCACAGCTTGGAAAAACGTCTGTAACTTTTGAATGATTCAATATAGAAGCTTCATCTTGGGCTCTAATGAAAGGTGACACTCAGGGCTCTGTGTGTGTGCGGGGGGGGGGTTGCCCCCCCCCTCGCTACAGAGGACAGACATCGCCCGTTGCGCCACAGTCTGTCATGCAGCGATGATGCACAGCTGTAATTTACCGATCGGTCAAAAGTCATTTTGATTACAATTTTCAGGGGTAAAGAATAATTTAGCTTAGAACACTTACCTCTTCACAGCAGAAGCGGAGCTGGCGAACTTCTTCCTCATTGTCAGATGAACGCGACGCTGGTCTCGCGACCCGATCAAAACATAATTCCACTATTGCGGTTTTGCGCTTCCATGATTGTGGTTTTTGGCGAACAATTTTTCAAAACAAATAACAGTAGTAATTAAAAAAAGACTGGCGAACGCGTGTGTGTCACTCAGCCTTCGTCGTCGCCCTCCGTCGGTTTATGATGACCATGGAAGAGAATCCTAACGTCTACTTTACTGGAACAAAAACAAAAAAAGCACCGCCTGTGGCTGAACATGCTGATGCGAGAATGGCAGTCCCTGTCACACAGGTCGCACTTGTGGATGGTCTCCGTGCTGCTGGGTCTGTGGGGTTCTTCCTGCGGGTCCTTTTTTTCATCTGCTGCAGCAGTCAGTCTCTCTTCACCCAGCCTTACACAAAACAGCTCGCAAACTTCTGTGCTTCAATTGGCTCGCTGCATTCACAGCGTTGGTAGGCAGGTCCTTCTTGCTAGGTTTTCAGTCATTGGTTCTTCAAGGTTTCAGAAACCCAATTCAAGGCTCTTATTAGTTGAATGAGAGGTCAATCATATCCGATCTGTTCGCAGCTGTGTCTGTAGTGGGAGAACGGAAATGCAGCTTTTTTTTCCAGTGCGCTCTTAGGACGCAGCGCCCTCGTGCATTCTAGAGCGCACGAGAGCGCCCTCTGTGCGCTGTAGGACGCAGAGACCTGCCCGTCCGCGGTACACCGGAGTGCAAGAGGTTAAACATCTGGGAATTAATTAATTTTCCTTTTGAGCTCAAATCTTTTATACGGAGTCAAACTCCTGTCCACAGACGTTTACTATCTGTATTCTGCTAAACTTTGCTAGACTTTGTCTTTATTAATCCACTGTGTGTTTTGAAAGGAGACAGATCGTCCTCACCCTGGAAGCTGTTGTGTTCGCCAATCCCCACAACGCCAGAAGAACTCCAATCATTTCGTGGCTGGGATTTTATTTAATCTTGTCTTTCTAATTCTGTGACTTTAATCAGACTTTGAACTAAATCCTGTTTTTATCTGGGCTTGTGAACGCCGCTGAAAAATTCTCGAGTTTTCCGCATGGCATATGACGCAGCCAGCAACAGCAGCAGCCACCATCTTTGCCTGATCTCAGCTCCAACTGTTTGTTGCAGTCAAATCTCAGCTTGTGACGGCTGAACGATGTAAGGATAATATCTGCTGGCAGATATTATCGGGATCATCTCAATAAAGCTCCACAAGGACCCCAACACCATGGAGACACCCCAGGATTCAAGTGAGCTAGACCCCTTTATTTTCATCTGCTGATTAATGCTATCTATGTCCATCACCTGAAGTATGCCATGATTTGTCTCAGAGTTGAAAACTAATTTATAACTCTGATCTGAGCTACAGAATTAAAGAGAAATTAATATTCCCTTCTTATTAAAATTATGTTTGTACTTTCTCAGAGTAAACTCAGAATTTTTCTATAATCAGATCTTAAGTCATTTTCTTCATAAAATTGAATCCAATTTTCCTCATATCCGATTAGTTATTTCAGTCTTCCATTTCCAACAATTATGGCGCACATTTAGGGCGCATATATGGCATGCTTGTATGGTACGCATTTTCTCTCACATGTATTTAGTAGGCATGACGGTGCATACTCTACAGACTTCAAACATCCAAAAGGACCTGACCCGGCAGAGACCTCGGCAGGTGTGAAGTGGTTTCTGGAGAGACGGGAAGTCAGAGAGAATGTCCCAGCAGGAGCCCCCGAGGCGGAAGAGACAATAGAGACGCCAACGAGCCTCGGAGGCTATATGTTTACTGAAGGACTGTGGGTTCATATGTTTACTGAAGGACTGTGGGTTGAAGGTGTGATATTTGATGTGGGGGGTTTTGTGTCTCTGGGGGTATAAAAGCTGTGAGGAAAGATTGTCCTGTCTCTTTTGTTGAGATACTTGCTGTTAGAGGATGAGACTGCAAATAAACCTTTCCTGAGAAATAAACTCAGTCTCGTTTGTGAAGGCAGCCTCTACACAATTACCAATTCATACTAAAGTTCCGTGGTTCTACAAATGTGATTACACTCTGTTGATCAATAATCACTTACACGTTTAATGTGATTGCTGGATACTTGATCATTTCACCTGCTTCCAAATCCTTTGAATGTAATGCCAGTTAACTTGAGTTCATTAATAAATCCACAATCTTTAGAGAGAAGTTGCACTGAGTTTTCTTTTCATGTGTCTGTTTATGAAGTCATCCAGTATAGAATTCACGAATATTGAGACTGATTGATAGAGGGTATGAAGATTAACTATTAATAAGTTGTTTACAATAGTGAACTGGTGCCCCTAAACAAGTACTTTACTGTCTTATTTGGTGAGTGGTGTGGTGACTGCGTAAACCTGTCCCCACACACATCTCTAAATGATTTAAATAATCTTTGTACCTTATCACACTTATAATTGATCAAATAATGCTACATGGCTACCTATTCACCACACAAAATTAGGTTGAAATCAGTCAATGTATGCCAGAGTAAAAGCCATTGGAAGGGTGATGGCGATACTGCAAACTTGGCCACACCCCTTCCGCCAAACTGTTGGGCATTTGGAAAAGTTTTCAACAGCTTTTGATGGCACATGGGCATAGATGATTGTCACCATAACTGGTACCAATCAGACTACTTATTTCAGGGATATTGAAGAAAACCTTTGGTGTAGCTTTCATGTCTCCAAGAGAGGGCACTATTGCTACACATGAATATTCTTAGCTGTAATAGTTCAGAGGCATACCCATATACATCATACCTATCTTGGTGCCAATCCGACATTCCATTCCCATCTATCTTCTACCGCTTTTCCGGAGGTCCGGGTCGCGGAGGCAGCAGTCCAAGCAGAGAAGCCCAGGCTTCCCTCTCCCCAGCCACCTGCTCCAGCTCTTCAGAGAGGATACCAAGGCATTCCCAGACCAGCTGGGAGACATAGTCTCTCCACCGAGTCCCAGGTATTCCATTCCCGAGGTATTAAAAAAACATGATGCAAACTTTCTGATGCAAAACTTTCTGCCTCCTATAGGTGGCACTGTACATTTCTATGAATATTGTTCTATAGAACTGTTTGGAATTGGACTGATATCCAGAATACTGAATTTGGTCGAAATCCGACAATGCATACCAGAGTTATTGCCGTCAGAATGGTCATAGAATGATCATGGCGAGGCATCAAACTTTGCCACGCCCCTACGGGCAAACCATCGAGCTTTTGGAAAAGTTTTCAATAACTTTTAATGGCACGTTGGTATAGATGATTGTCACCACAAATGTGCTCAATAGGACAAAAACCCTAGGACGAGTTCGATCAAATGCGCAAGGTGTAAAGTAAGTGTATGCCACTCCCCACTGACTTCACATGTTAGGTGGTGCTGTAGAGCCAGTTTTGTGGGGTCATTCACATTTCCTCTAAAATATACAATTTTTCGCCAGTCTTGAGGTCCCTGCAAAAAATGGTGAGTTTTCATACATGTTCACTACCCCAAAAATGAGATCTTAGATGGAGAAGAAAAAAAAAAAAAGAAATTCTAAAAATTAAAGCTGCAAGCAGCTGTAAGCGACCCCTCACCCCCCGCGCAACCGCGGACCCCGGTGCCCATCATACCTAGCTGGCTCAGAAAATTTCCCATTGTCGCGGCAAGCGCTGCGTGAATAATAAAGTAAGCCATTTGGTGGAGTACTTCCTGTGAGCAGTAGGTGGCGCTATAACTTTTGTGAATCATTTTTTCTAGGAGCGTGTGGGGAGGGACTAATATCCATCGTAGAAAATTTGGTGAAAATCAGACAAAGTTTGTCCAACTTACAAATTTCCGATGTTCATGGCGAGGCATCAACCTTTGCCATGTCACCATGGCAACACTTCCCTGTCAGTAATGTGTTGCCCACCCACATAGGACAACATATGACAGTCACCTGAACCTATGTTTCAGATTTCATGACTCCAGGTTGTTCCCAACCATCCCAACAAGTTCACGGATTGAATAGCGAGGAAGGTGTGTCCATGGTAACAAGTGTGACATCATAGTAAAGTTGTTGTGCAGTTACGATCATCCCTGTGGTCTGATGAATCTCAGAAAATTTCACATCATTCTGGCAAGGAGCGCGTGAGTAATAAAGAAAACAGTTTTCAGCAATTCTTCCTTTAACCACGAGGTGGCACTGTAGATTTCTATGATTATTTTTCTATAAAATTGTTTGCAATTGGACTGATATTCATAATATTGAATTTGGTTGAAATCCAACAATGCATACCAGAGTTGTTGCCGTCAGAATGGTCATAGAATGATCATGGTGAGGCATTAAACTTTGCCACGCCCCTACAGCCAAACCGTTCAAGTTTAAAAAGTTTTCAATAATTTTTAATGGCACATGGGTATAGATGATTGTCACCACAAATGAGCTTAATTGGACAAAAACCCTAGGACGAGTTCAATCAAATGCCTGAGGTCAAAATCTGGTCACTGCCATTTCCTGCCAAAATGGCTAACTTCCTGTTGGGTGTAGACCATCACTTCTATTGAGTTTTTTGCATGTCTTGACATGATGAACATCTCACCCAATTTTCATCTTTCTATGCGAAAGTGAGCGTGTGCCACTCCCCATTGACTTCACATGTTGGGTGGCGCTGTAGAGCCATTTTTGTGGGGTCATTCATATTTCCTCCAAAATATTCAATTTTTCACCAGTCTTGAGGTCCCTGCAAAAAATGATGAGTTTTCATGCACGGTGACTTCCCCAAAAATGAGATCTTAGATGGAGAAGAAGAAAAACAAAATTCTAACAATTACAATCGGGACAATTAGAATTGGGACAGCAGTGGCTCAGGAGGTAGAGCAGGTTGTCCAATAACTGGATGATTGGCGGTTCGAATCCCGCTTTCCCCAGATATCCTACCGTTGTGTCCCTGGGCAAGACACTTTACCCCCAATTGCTCCTGGTGGGTCTGGACAGCATCATGTTGGGCAGCTATGCCACCATCAGTGTGTGAATGGGTGGATAGCAGGATCTGTAAAGCGCTTTGGTCATCTAGAGATGAGAATGAAAGCACTATATAAGTGAATGCCATTTACCATTACCATTTACAATCAGGCTCTCCCCCATTGACGTTGTCAGTGGCTTGGGCCCTAAAAAAAGAAATTCTAACAATTATGATAGGGCTCTCGCCCACTGACTTTGTCACTGGCTCGGGCCCTAAAAAGAAAAATTCTAACAATTACAATAGGGCTCTTGCCCACCTACGTTGTCAGTGGCTCGGGCCCTAATTAGTAGGTCTTGAGCCTGTTTTTAAAAACATGAACACTGTCGGCAGCCCTGATGCTCTCCGGCAGGCTGTTCCACAGATGTGGGCCATAGTAGCTAAAAGCAGCCTCACCGTGGGTGTGTGTTCTGACAGTAAGAATGATTAAAAGACCAGTGCCAGAGGATGTCAGGGGCAGTGGGGGTTCATATGTCAAAAGTAGTTCTGATAAATAAGAAGGCCCAAGACTGTCCAGACATTTATAAACCAGTAAAAGAACAATCATCACCAACAACGAGGAGGCCAACTACAGAAATGAGGTGAGCCAACTGGTCCAGTGGTGTAAAAACAATAATCTCTTCCTGAACATGGAAAAAACCAAGGAGATTGTGGTCGACTTCAGGAGGGGACACACCCAGCATCCCCCTCTGATCATTGATTGTGCAGCTGTGGAGAGGATGAGCAGCACCAAGTTCCTGGGGGTGCACATCTCTGAGGACCTCTCCTGGTCCAATAACACCACATCACTGGCCAAGAAGGCTCAAACTCATCTCCATTTCCTCTGCAAACTGAGGAGAGCACGAGTCCGAACCCCCCACCATGTGCTCATTCTACTGGGGCACCATTGAGAGGATCCTCACCAGCTGCATCACGGTGTGGTATGGAGGCTGCACTGCTTCCTCCCGGAAGACACTACAACACACAATGAAAGCAGCCAGCAAGCTCATCAGCGCCCCTCTGCACCCCCTCTCAAACATCTAACACACCCACCTCACCCGCAGAGCCATCAACATTGCAGGCGACACCTCCCACCCCTCACACTCCCTCTTCAGTCCCCTACATTCAGGAAAAAGGTACTGGAGCCTTTGGGCCTGCTCCACAAGACTGCTAAACAGCTTTGTTCATCAGGCCACCAGGACCCTGAACTCTGTCCACCCCACCCCACCCCACCACAACTACCTCAGCTGCTGGCACAGAAAGACTGGCACACCAACAGTAATACATCTGCTGCTGTATGTCTCTGCACTTTACTGCAACCAGTTGCACAAATGCCATATCTGCTGCTGTCTGTTATTGCGATACTGATCATGTGCAGTCCTATCTGTCACTGTCTGCACCTATACTACCGCGTTGAACTACAACTAAGAGTATTACTGCTCTACTTTTTCTGTATATAGGATTGCTGGGTTTCATCGTTTATCTCTATTTGCACTATGGGATGTCTGGGTCTATCTTTTGTTGCTATCTGCACTACGGGTAGCATTACTGTACATAGAATGCTGTTGTTATTTTTCCAGCCTTATTCCTTTTTTTTATATTGCACACACCGCTGAAGAGAGAGAGAAACACCATTTCAATTCTCCTGTATGTCATGCACGTATAGTAGTACTGACAAATAAAATATTTGAATCTTGAATAAATTTGTGACCTTTTCTCATAAATTTCCAACTTCAATTTTTAGAAAATTTTCTGTCAGATTTTTGCCTTTTCCTCTTAGACATAAATTTCTTTTGTAAATTTGATTTATTTTTTTTTTGAAAATTTGTGATTTTTTTCCTTAAAAGTTTTTGAGTGTTTTTTTTTTCCATTCTTGGGGCGGGGGGGGGGGGGTCAAAAACTTTAATGTGATACCTGACAGGAGGAGCAGGACAGCGACACTCTGTTCTCCAGCTCTCTAAGGATTTCCTCCTTCAGCGAGTTCAGCTTTGCTCCACTCACTCCTCCTCCGGACAAGCCTCCATCCAGCTCGTTGCCTTTCCCATTCACCAGATGGTTGTTAATGCTGACCAGAGTTTTATCGTGAGCCTGTGGAAAAATTGCACAAATCAGCTCACCCTGTAACATTCAGCAAACAAATTGTACTTTCATTGGCCATATGCATTATCTCTCACAGACTGACCCACCTGAGTGCGGTTGTCCAATTGGTCCAGTTTGGTTTGAATGCTGTGAATCGTCTCTTTAATCTCCGGCTGAGCAGCATCTGCAGGATTCCTTCCTCCTCCTGCTCCTCCTCCATTATATCCTGGTTTGCTGATCTCCTCCTGGAGGCGTTCGTTCATATTGTTGAGAGTGGACTGGAGGTCCTGCAGGTTCTTTGTCAGGCTCTGGATCTTCTCCTCCAGTTGCCTCACCTTCTCACTCTCTGCTCGTCCTGCAACAGCAGAAACTCTTTTTCTTTTAATCTGAAGGCAACTGTATAAGCTGATGTCATCTACGAATGATGCGCACTTATCAGATTTTAAAATATAAGCCATGGGCCTTTGTTGGACTGATTGCTGAGTCACATCCTTCAGTCAGTCGGGACTCAGTGTCAAGCTCTGTTGGCCTGCACAGCTTTTCCCACAAAACCCTACATGTTGTATTTGCGATTTACCACTGGTAGCCTCTGTCAACATATACAGTTGCAATGATGTTTATTTTAAACTTTCCAATAGAAGTTTAAAAATTTAGAGTGTAACTACATAGTGTACAACAACCAGAAATATAAAGGGATGCGCATTACATGGAGTGCTTGCCGACAAGATCCACCTACCATTCTGCCATGTACTAATTTACTAATATAGTATATCTGCTTTAAATGAAGTCAGTTTCTTCATGTTGTTGATGTTTAATGACACCATTTTTATATGACAGATGTAATAGTTAATGTTACTTTAAATATTAAAGTGACACACCAGTGAAAATGAAGCTTTTTTCTTGTTTACATGTCTGTAACATGTTTTTTATGACTTACAATACATATCAAAAGCAAAATCACGTTTATGTGTCATGTCTGTGTTTTTCTGCTGTGAAAGTTCAGTTAAGCTCCTCTCCTTGGTAAAAGGCAAGTTCAGACGGAGCGTTTATGTGATGTCACTATAACAGGTAAACCAATCAGGACTAAGCAGTTCAAATTTGCCAGTTTGCAGACTTCTGCAACCTGATGGGCAGGATGTGGGTGGCCTAATTAGATCCTAGTATTTGAAGAAGGAGGAAAAGGGCAAAAAAGCAATTGTAAGACAATGAAAGTTTTTTTTTTGTAGAAAAAGGAGCATAAAATACCATTTTAGACAATGTAGATTTGTTTTTAAGGGCATTTATATCCACTGTAGGGCATCAATAATACCACATTGTTTACTGGCATGAGTTCTGTTTCATCACATCTCGCACAAAACCCCTAAAAGCAATTTGTGCTCCTTTGGTTGGTCCTTACCATTTGCCTCTGCTGAGATAAGCACAGAACACTCCGAAGACAAGTGGGCACAAAACCTTGTCGCAAACTACAGCACCAAAAGAAGCCATTCTTTGGCAGAGGGGCAGCTCGGTGGCGCAGTGGTTCACACTGTGGCAGCACAGCAAGAAGGTCATGGGATCGATTCCACCCCTGACCATCGGTGACCCTTCTGTGTGAAGTATGCATGTTTTCCCCATGTCTGCGTGGGTTTGCCCCAGGTACTCTGGTTTCCTTCCACAGGCCAAAAACATGCAGGTTAGGTTAATTGGAGACTCTAAATTGGCCCTAGGTGTGAATGTGTGTGTGAAGGGATTGGCGCCGCACCGTGGCTGCCTCATCCATCCAGCTGGACACCCTGTAATTTCCCTCTGGGGATTAATAAAGTATACTAAAAAAAAAAAAAAATCTCTGTGCTTCTTCACTTAAAGAGCTAGGTCTATATAGATAACCAGCAATCTTTTTTTGCCTATAAAAAGTGGCTCCCCTCGCCACTGAAAAAAAAATAAGAGAACATGCAAATTTATGAGAAAAAAAGAGGGGCAGAACACTTAAATTTCAATTACAAGAATTTTTTTTTTTTAAGAAAACAACCACAAAAACCTATATAAAAATGGCAGTTTACAAGAAGCTAGTCACAAGAAAGAAGCTATACATTTTCAAAAGAAAAGCTTAACATTTACAAGCATTGCAAATTTACAAGAAACATGTTTCAAATTCAACACACACACACACACACACACACACACACACACACACACACACACACCTCTTTAACATTACAAATTTGTAAAAAAAAAAAAAGTCTAAGAAGATATAGTAAAGCGTGGACAAAGCACAGTTGGGTCTTTGGAGGGCTGCGCATTTTACTGTTTGTGCAGAAGTCACCCCGTCACAGAGAGAAATGCCTACAGTTTGTAATACAGTATGCAGTACAGTATGTGCCTTTGCTAAACCATGAATGAGCCACGAAAATGTCAAGGATCCCTGTGAAACGTTTTCATGTAAATACTCCTGAGCAGATTAATTGGCAGACTCAGTTCAAACTCATGGTGAAGTGCACCAGCAGAGGACGCAAATGAAATTGTTGACTACATTTAAAACTGTGTTTGGAAACACGAGATGAATAAATGTGATCCACTCACCACTTTGTCCTGAATGTCCAGATCCAGAACTCCCTCCTCCATAACCATAACCTCCTCCTCCCAGACCACCACCTCCTCCTCCTCCATTATGTCCATAGTTCGTCCCCCCTCCCTGGCCGGGCTGAGGTCTCGTTGTGGATATCTGCATCCCACCTCCACCAACGGGACCCACGCTGCAGTCCTCTCCGCTGTAGCCATGGCAACACTTCCACTCCATCTCCGTAACCATTTTGTAGGCCACCTTGTAGCGCGGCCTCATGTAGGTCCGATACCTGCAGAGACGCCCAAAGGCCCAGGATCAGAATCGGGTTTGTAACTGGTTTGCACACTGTAGTGCTGCGCACTCACATGACCACCCGGCTGCACTGTCCAGTCCCCCAGCTGCAGGGTTGATAATCGGGCTTCACGTAGGTTTCAACTCCATCCTCGACCACACAGCTCACCGTCTTTGTGACCACAAACGCACACCAGTTTCTGTTTCGATCAACAATGGTACAAGTAGATATGACCACATTTCTGTCAATAAATCACTGAAATTTCAGTTTTTGAAATTTTGCCTTTTCGTAACTTAAAAAATTTAGGAATGTAGCACCCAGGCAGATTGTGTTTCTGTTCCAGAGGTGTAGGTCTACTCCTAGTTAGAATGTGACAGCATTCTGAATATACATAATTTAGTGAAAAGAGAGACTGAAAAGAGCATAATAATAGATTAAAAAAGTTTCAACATTAGAAATCCTTTAAAACGATGGAAGGAACTTGTGTTTTCATCTGACTAAAGTTTGATTCAGGTCTTAGACCATCTGGCACCAACAATAATGTCACGTTCAGATTCATTTAAATCCCCTTTGTTCCCCGCTCTGATGTTTGGTTTGAACTTCATCCACTCATCTTGACAATGTACACGCGCCTTAGTTTATTGAGTTGCTGCCATGTAACTGACTGATTACATATTTGCAAGAACAAGTAGTTCAATAAAGTGTATGTAAGACTGGCTGGAAGCTTGGCAAAGAAAACAGAATGAATTAAAGTCATTCTGTTCATAAACATGAAGGTAACAGCTGAAAAGAAACTTGGTGCAAACTTGTTGGAAGCACATGCAGGAGTGGAGACGATTAGTAAACGCAGACTGCAGCTTTAATTGATGATATGCACCAGATGAAAGCAAATAAAACAAATGGAAAATGATTTTCCCCTATTAATCACGACACCTCAGCTATGTCAAGTGTGTTCAAACACACCAAGTCCACCTACTAAAGAGACTGTACAGTACGTGGAGATAGACAAGGAAACAACTCTTTCCCTTTATCTACACCAATATATTTTAGTTTCCTTCCTATATCAAAAAATGTCATTTACAATTTTTATTTAGATGCTTCATCTTGTATTTTACTGTTAAAATGAGATTGCATAGAAAGCTACACCACATTGCTTCAGGCAAAGTCACCTTGCTAGATAATGAGCCTCAAAGAGTTGATGGAAACTAAAATATGCTAATTAAATAATCAGAAATATGCCTTAAAATGCGTAGAAATGTAGATGGAAAGGAAGCTCAGTAGAAGAGAAGCTTTTATATACTTCTTTTATATAGTTTTATATGCTATGAGTGTATATTTAAGTATAGCAAGCATGTGTGCGTGTAACTGGGACATGCTTCAGTAGAGCAGTTAGGACGGCTGCGGCTCAGGCGGTGTAGCAGGTTGTCCACTAATCACAGGGTTGGTGGTTCCAACCTCAACCTCACCACATGTACAGCAGCTCTGCCATCATGCACATTAGACCGAGTGAACGAGAAATGTTGTAAAGTGCTTGCAACCACTAATTATCATAGTGGTATATGTTTAAATGCAGTTCATTTATGTACTCCTTTAAAAACTACAAACATTACATGGAACATATAGGGGAAATGTTCATTTCTCATGAGCGTTTGTGATAAACTTTTCAGATTTTCACATGGCTTGTGCTTAATTCTTAAATTTTCCTATTTTCTTAATTTAATCCACTCTTTTTTTCTTCAAAATCATAAAAAAAAACAGAATCAGCTTCTGTATTGCACAGATAGCAGTGACCATGTTTACACGGACACAAGTAACCGGATTAAAAGCCTGATCGGAATAAAAATGTTTCATGTAAACACGCCAATCTGAATATTCTGACCCGATCACGCTCATTCGCATCAAAATTTCATTCCGATTGAGACGGGTGGGTTATGCCGATTGTTAATCCGAATGGTGCGCATGAAAACACTTATTCCGAAGTGTTTACTGTGCATGTCTGTAAGTCAGCCACATGTCGACGTGACGGATTTCCGCCTTTACAGCAGCTAGTGGAAGACGTAGCGGGAGTAAAACAAAACTGGTCTGTATCGTCCTGCTGTCTCCCTCTGTTGTCATATGAAGAAGTATGTACTGCTGGACTTGTAGCTTCATTACAGAGACCAGCAGAAGCAAAAGTACAGTCTGAATAACACGATACAGGTCCATTTCAAAAAGAGAGAGACACGAAGCAGGGCTTGCTAACACCAGAAGTTGCTTCTTCTATTTCTGGAATGTCGAAATGTTGAGGCGCGCATGTCAAAATGATTTAGTCCGTTCAAACGTGCGACACATGGAAACGCACGTCCTAATCGGATCAGCTTTTTCAGGATCCATGTAAACAGTAAAGTTCTGATCTGAATTGCAATCAGACTGAAGAAATTTTGCCCATGTAACCGTGGCTAGTGTGACATTCACCATTTATTTTTATACAGTCCTGCTGAGATCTCCTTTTTTTGGATTTCAAGGAACAGTTTTTCATTCCTCATTTTCAATTTTCTCTTGGTCAGCTGCACCCTGGAGGTTTAACAGCAAACATCTGTTAAAGGTCCACTGAGGTCAGCGTTGAGCATGTGCAGATGTTTCTGACTATGCTTATGTTACAGGACAGTGGCGAACCGTTTTAAAACAAACACTCTTTGAACCTGCACACACAGTAGCACCTGCAGAGCTTCTATTTTCTTTTCACAGTCCATTTCCCACAGCTTAAGGACTTTTACTTTGAAAAAAAAAAAGGTTTGCTCCCACAGATACATTTATTTTGAAGGCTGTGGTCGACTGCATGGTCTGCATTCTTGGCCGGTTTGGGTGATTGAAAACATGTGCAGGAAAAGACTGAAAAACGATCAGATGAAAATCAGAGCGATGCTCCGTGTGACCTGTACTGAACACCTGGAGGTAAAAATAAAAATAAAACAGTATACAGAACGCTTTCTGCGAGTTTCTGTTCAGGCTACAGTTCAAACATCCCTCACACCATATGACAGCCTCATCAGATTAAACATAATGACACACACATTGTTCATGTGTTATTGTGGTTAACATCTCATGAACTGCTCGGAACAACGCTGAAGTCACCTTGTGGTGTTGATGAATGTGTGTCTGTGTCGTTCATCTGGAATGAGCAGCAGAAAGACTCATTGTGTTTAAATTAGGCTCTGTTGAGCTGTATCCTCTGGAATCCAGAATGAGCAGAAACAAATCTTGTCTTGCGAAATTTTTCCTGCTGAAAAGTCAAGTCAAGCTGTATCATACACATGCCTCAATCTCTCCATGCTATGCATGACAGACCCTCCAAGTCTGACTATTTAAGCTGCAACTTTCTCTATAGAGGCCACACTTACATAGAGTAGTAGCCCACTTCAGTCTGAGTATACAGATTGATCTGTGTTTTATCAAGGACTAGCGCATGCCTGTAGAAAGCAAGTATTCTTGTCTGAAAACAGGTAGCCCAGTTAGGCTTTACAGACCCAAATGTAGGCTGTTTGAAGGTGGACTACAAAGAGATGTAGGCTATATGTAGGCAATCACACGTTAGACTTTGACAAATATAAGAGGGACTGAACATTAAGATTTATTTGATTGTGTGAATATTAATTACAGAATTATCGAAAATGAATGGGACATCTAATATTAGTGACTGTTTAAGAACCCTTGTTTATTTGTTTGTCAGACTTATTAATGTGATCTTTTATGAGTTATAGTCATAAGTGTTGTATCTTGCACTTTGGGGAATGGGAGTTGCTCAGTTATCATTATAATTGTTTTAGTTTATATGTGTAGTTTATAGTCCATCATCAATAAACTCATGTAGTACTATAACAGGACACGTTTACAAAAATTTGAGACCCATTGTAGTGCATCCTTTTATATTTTAGCACAGATGTGGACAAAATTGTTGGTACCCCTCTGTTAATGAAAGAAAAACCCACAATGGTCACAGAAATAACTTGAATCTGACAAAAGTGGTAATAAATAAAAAATCTATGAAAATTAACCAGTGAAAATCAGACAATGCTTTTGAATTGTGGTTCAACAGAATTATTTTAAAAAACAAACTCATGAAACAGGCCTGGACAAAAATGATGGTACCCTTAACTTAATATTTTGTTGCACAACCTTTTGAGGCAATCACTGCAATCAAACGATTTCTGTAACTGTCAATGAGACTTCTGCACCTCTCAGCAGGTATTTTGGCCCACTCCTCATGAGCAAACTGCTCCAGTTGTCTCAGGTTTGAAGGGTGCCTTCTCCAGACGGCATGTTTCAGCTCCTTCCACAGATGTTCAATAGGATTTAGATCTGGGCTCATAGAAGGCCACTTTAGAATAGTCCAATGTTTCGCTCTTAGCCATTCTTGGGTGTTTTTAGCTGTGTGTTTTGGGTCATTATCCTGTTGCAAGACCCATGACCTGCGACTGAGACCAAGCTGTCTGACACTGGGCAGCACATTTCTCTGTAGAAATGTGATAGCCTTGATAGTCTTGAGATTTCATTGTACCCTGCACAGATTCAAGACACCCTGTGCCAGATGCAGCAAAGCAGCCCCAGAACATAACAGAACCTCCTCCATGTTTCACAGTAGGGACAGTGTTCTTTTCTTGGTATGCTTCATTTTTGCGTCTGTGAACACAGAGCTGATGTGCCTTGCCAAAAAGTTCCAGTTGTGTCTCGTCTGTCCCTTAGGACATTCTCCCAGAAGCTTTGTGGCTTGTCAACATGCAGTTTGGCAAATTCCAGTCTGGCTTTTTTATGATTTGTTTTCAACAGTGGTGTCCTCCTTGGTCATCTCCCATGAAGTCCACTTTGGCTCAAACAACGATGGATGGTGCGATCTGACACTGATGTACCTTGACCTTGGAGTTCGGCCACATCCAGGGAGGTTGGCTACAGTCCTGTGGATCTTAAATTTCTGAATAATATGTGCAACTGTAGTCACAGGAACATCAAGCTGCTTGGAGATGGTCTTATAGCCTTTACCTTTAACATGCTTGTCTATAATTTTCTTTCTAATCTCCTGAGACAACTCTCTCCTTTGCTTCCTCTGGTCCATGTTTAGTGTGGTACACACCATGTCACCAAACAGCACAGTGACTACTTGTCACCCTTTAAATAGGCCGACTGACTGATTACAAGTTTGTAGACACCTGTGATGTTAATTAGAGGACACATCTTGGTTGAACATGTCCCTATAGTCACATTATTTTCAATCTTTTCTAGGGGTACCATCATTTTTGTTCAGGCCTGTTTCATAAGTTTGTTTTTTAAAATAATTCTGTTGAACCACAATTCAAAAGCATTGTCTGATTTTCATTGGTTAATTTTCATAGAATTTTTATTTATTACCACTTTTGTCAGATTCAAGTTATTTCTGTGACCATTGTGGGGTTTTCTTTCATTAACAAAGGGGTACCAACAATTTTGTCCACGTCTGTAAGTACAAAACACCCAACAAAAAAAACTTCTTGTTTTCTTGCAGAATGCTATGCTATTTTTTTCATCAGAATAATTTTCTGTCACAATAAAGGGTAGGACTGTCTTGCAGATATGAGCAGCCTTCCTTATTCTCATTATCCAAAGTGAAATCCGCAAATAAGAAAATCCTGCAGATAGGAGGTTTTGCATTTCAGCCATTGATATGCTGAATCATCAGCAATCATGCAATCATGGCAACAGTATAGTATAATTTTTTTAAGCATTAAATCATCAGTATTCTCATTTTCTGGTCAAATTTGTCGCTTTTCACTTCCTTGGTTTGTTTGCGGAGTGCTCTGGTGACTGGTCATGATGCAACGTATTATCCAGTCAGTACGAAGTCAATCCGAAGCCCCACCCACACTTCTATAGAAGCCAGGGCATAAAGAAACAGAGTGGTGGCTAAATTTTCATTGATAAAAATTACATATTTTCACTGACCAACTCCATACTCGGGGATGCACACCCTCGTAACCTCAACAAAGCACTTATGAAATCTGAGGTCAGTCTGATGAATGGTTTTGAGAGATATCTGATGAACACACACACACAAACAGACAAAGATTTCTTGCATTTATAGATAGATATACTGAATAACAATATAATAAGTTTTTTTTACAAAACCTCTTAAAATACAGCTAAATCCAATCTACACATCAAAAATAAGTATGTTTTCTATCAGTTACCATACCAATGACAAACAATACCTTAAGAAACTACTGAAGGAGTGATTCATAGCCTTTAAGTTTACATACCCTGGAGGTATGTGTCGTGATTTGAGCGTGGGGGGTTCCGCCGCGCTCAGTCTCATTGTCTTTTTCTGTATTTGTATATTAGTTGTATTTTGGGGGTCTTAGTTTCCTGTCATGCTATCCTTGGTTGGTTTTCTTATATCTTGTATTAGCTCTCCTGTTAACGTTCACCGCGGTCTTGTCATTTATATATTTGGTATTATCTGTATTCATCCTTCAGTTTATTTGCCCTTAGTTTATTTCTCGCTTTATATTTGTTTTGCAGCTCTGCTCCAGCCCGGAGCCACTGTGGATGCTGCTATGTCCCAATGCGGGGCCACCGAGGGTGCTGCAAGCCAGTCCAAAAGCGTCAGGGTTCCCTCGCCTTGGCTGGAAGCCATCGTGGTCCCCTCTCCTCTGCCTGTTGCCATCGTGGTCCCCTGTCTGAGGTTGTGAAGGGTTCCCCGTCCAGCTTACTCACTGGTCAGCCATCTCCCTCGCCGAGCCCCCATTTCTTAGCCCCCCTGGTCTGCAGTATGTACTAGTTCCAACTGCCACCTCCAGCAGGGGGTGTGTCGTGCTCCGCAGCCCAGTGGCTCGGGATGCTGGGAGGCCACCTGGCAAATCCTTCCTGCCATTCAGGTGGCTCTGGAGGCCTGAGAGACCACCCAACAAACTCTGGGGTTGCTTGGGTTGCTAAGGGACTCAGGAAGACCACCCAAACCGAACATTTAGTCTTCTCTACATCATTTGTATTCTATGGCTCTTATTCTTGGTGTGAGTCACGAGGGTTTTTCTTTTTTTTTTTTCTTTTTTCACTGGGTTGTTTCAGTCCCTCTGTGCCTGGGTCCCCCTCCTCCCGCCTGGGGTGGATTTTGTTTCTTTGTTTTCTTTTTATATTTAGGGTGGGTCTTCTATGTGGGTGGGTTCTTTTCCTTTTCTTTTGATGTTACCCTGGGTGTCTGGAATCCACCCCTTGAGCGGGGGGCTCTGTCATCATTTGAGCGTGGGGGATTCTGCCGCACTCCGTCTCATTGTCTTTTTCAGTATTTCTATATTTGTTGTATTTTGGGGGTCTTAGTTTCCTGTCATGTTATCCTTGGTTGGTTTTCTTATATCTTGTATTAGCTCTCCTGTTTACGTTCACTGTGGTCTTGTCATTTATATATTTGGTATTATCTGTATTAATCCTTCAGTTTATTATTTGCCCTTATTTTAGTCTTGCTTTATATTTGTATTTTTGTCTGTAACCTTTTGTTCTGTGTTCTCTCTCTCTCTCTCTCTTCGGGGCTGCAACTGTCAGTGGCACTTCCAGGTTTGCTCTGGTATGGGCGGTGATCCTGTCAAGCTGTCAATCCTGTCTCCTCTCCTCATGACTCACAGCTGATTCTCATTGTGCAACCACTCTCTCTACCTATTTAAGCCTTGACCCTCTGTTTGTTAATTGCTGGTGTAACAGATGGAAAAATTTATATAGTGTTCCCTACATATATTTTTGGTTTGTTTGTTACTGGTGTGGTCTTCAAATAAGGTGAATTAGTTTCACCCAAATCCCTGTTTTGGTTTTCTCTGAGTTCTGATATTTTGGAGTAATGTGTTGTCATGGCGCCCTCTACTGGTTTACAGTTGTTGGACAGCTGCAATATCATTTCCGCCCTCTCGTCAGTCTGCACTGAGCCTGACTGCGAGAGGTATGCATTTTAAGGCAGCTCATTCATAAAATGAAAATTCACTGTTCTAGTTTGGTTAAAATGTACACTACTGCTAAATTATGCTTGATATCAGTTGGGCAGATAAGTCAAGCAAGTTTTTGTCATATATTTTACCTGTGAAGTGACTTTGGAGAGAGTTTGAAAGTTAGCTAAAATGTGGCTCTGGTGCTGCATGTGCTGTCTCCAGCCACGTTATCTTCATGTGAGGATACATGTATGAAATGGGTTTTTTTCCTCATGTTAGGTGCGTTTTATGAAGATAAATCCCATGTTGACAGCATTTTGCTCTCTCTGCATTGACACAGGAATAAACCTGAGTTTGGCAAGTCATGTCAGTGTCCAGCTTCTAATTGTGCACCAGAACACAACGCAGTGTAGTCGGGATATGCAGACCGTTGCGGCTACACTGGGTCATTTGCTCATTTGTGCTTCTCCTGAGACGGCGTTCCCATCTTCATTATTCTCTTCAACCATAAGTCCAGCTCTGCTGGGATCCGTAGTTTTATTCCCCTTTTTTCGTATGTCCAGCCCAGCTGAGATTTCGTAGTTACTTATCTGTTCTGTTGTGAGTGTTTTTGTGTGCGTGTTTATTAAACATGCAAACTTACTGCTTGAGTTTGGCGTCATTTGTTTGCCCCGTGAGCGGCCAGCTCTTGACAGTATGTAAAATTAAAAGCACAAGTGCAAATAAAAGCATGGCACATATTCAATAATCAACTTATTCTATATATGTAACTCAGATTTCATGTTTGAAATTGAATAGTAGGAGGAAGTATAATGTTATTTAATTGTACCCCATTCCCAATATTCACTAAGATACAGTATTTATCTAATAATATTTGTCTAATAGGCATGTTCACTGTTCACTGTTCACTGTCACATCACTGTTTTCTTTTTGCACTACCGACTGCACTATGTGGAACTCCACAATATCTGCTGCTTGTTAATATATTTAAAAATTGCATAGATTAGTATTACTTATTCATATTCTACCTTTTACTGCATGCATAGTTTTTTTATTTTTATCTTTAGTGCTACTCCATGTTTAATGTTGCAGCATTGCACCGAGACAAATTCCTAGTTTGTGTACTACATGAACAATGGCAATAAATCTCATTCTGATTCTGATTCTGATGTAAATTTACACTAGAGGACAGAATTATGAGCCTCCCTACGAAAATTTCATTTTAAAAAATATTTCTAAAGTGCTTGTAAACAGCACAAAGAATTTTTAACACAGCTTTTCCAAACATCCTAGTTTTATTTTGGGTGCTTACATTATTTTATTTTGCACAGAGAAACAAAATTATTTCACACAAAACAAAAACTATACCTGGGTCAAAATGATCAAGTCCCCCTGATGCTAAAAGTCAATTTTTTTTCCCCCTTTCAGGGTCGCCACAGCATATCATCCCCTTATATCGGCAAGGTTTTTATGCCTTCCTGACACAACCCTCCCCATTTATCCAGGCTTGGGACCAGCACAGGGAGTACACTGGCTTCTGCTCCCTCTGAGGCTGGGTGACCAACTTTCTGTCCCCCAACTTCTAGCACCAAACTAGAAGATGGGAAGTAACATTGTTGTTTGGTCTTTAGTATGACCCGGATGGGGTGTGAACTCACGACCTCATGGTTGTGGAGTGGATGCTCTACGTCTAGACCACCACTGATGCTAAAAGTCAATTGTGTATCCTTTTTGCTGGATAACAGCCTGCAGTCATTTGTTGTAGTTTTCAACAGGTCTCACACTTGTCTCCTTTAACTGTGGTTGTCTGGAGGTAGTTCTTGACCAGGAGTGATGCATGCTTTGGTTCATTGTCGTGTTGAAAGACAACGTGATGACCCAGACCCAGTTTTGCAGCTGACTGCTTGAGGCTTTCTTGATGAGATTCCCAGATCGAGAGGCACAGAAGCATTCCCACAGAATAATATTCCCGCCACCATGTTTCACTGTGGGGACGGTCTTCTTTGCGTTTTACACCTCTCCCTTCTTTCGCCAGACATCCGCAGTGTCTCTATGACCAAAGAGCTATAGTTAAGTCTCATCTGACCAAAGGACATACTGTACTTCCAGATTGCATAATCTTTCTCCAGGTTGTCCTTAGCATACTTAAATCTGGCTTGAAGGTCTCTCTTCTACAGAAGTGGAGGTTTGTGTTTGACCCCTCATGTGCCATTACACAGCGCACAGAGGGAGGAGTAGAAACCCACGAGCAGAAGTAGTTTTGTGCACTTTTATTGAACATAAACCAAACTTGGTCCAGCAAACAGTCATGGTGCTTAAACAGAGAGTTGATATAACTGTGTTAAAGGCCACCAGGAAAACAGAGACGCCACACAGATGCTCTACAGCCCGAGGGAGGGAAATGCCTAGTGCCGCAGAACAGCTGTCGGCACAGGGAGAAAGGCAAACATGAAATTACGGGCTGGAGCGGTCCCAGGCAGTCCGTGCTGTCCGGTGGAGGAGGGCGAGGCAGGAACAGCTGCTAACGCCAGATAACCAACAACAGTTAGGAAGCGGTAGAGAAGACTAAACTAGTCAGGCTGAAGGTAGGATGTAGGGAGTAAAGGCTTACATACACAGAGGAACACACTACAGTGTATATTGCGCAATGCTCCGGCGATCTCTTCCCACTCAAACAGAGCTTAAGTAATGACAATACTAATGAGGGAAGAGACCGCCGGTGAGGACGAGTGTGGGCTGGACCAATTAAAACCAGGTGTGCATGAGTGAGCGTCTGAGCATATGAATGGAAATGAATGAGGTGTGTGTGTATGTGTGTGAAACACCGATAATGAGAAACAGCTGATGACACTGACAGGAGGAGGGGGCGTGACCAAGCTGTCAGGGAGCGGAGGACCCAAAGGGCTCCCTGAAGCGCCTGATGGAAAATGGACAAAATAGCCACAGTGTCAGAACTGGGTTTGGGACCACCAAACCCAGGTTCATGACAGTTTGTTTGGTTTTTTGTCTGCAACCTCACAGTCCATTCTTGTGCAGGATTCTAGTGATTGCCTTCTTTGAGGCTACAATTTCCAACTTGGCTAAGCCATTCACTAGTGTCTTGGCAGTTGTTCTCAGGTCTTTAGACACACCTCTCACTAGTTTTCTTTCCAGAGTCATTGAAATCTTTCACCTTCTACCTCTCCCAGGCTTGTCCTGTACTTTGTGGTTTGCTTTGGATTTCTTGATGATAACTTCTCACTCCAGTTCTTGACACTTGGACATGCTGATAACTTTTCATATTCATCATCTGCTTTGTGAGCATCAGCAATTCTTTTTCTCTTAAGTGGCAGCTTGGTGGTGCAGTGGTTGGAATTGCAGCAGCACAGCAAGAAGGTCACAGGATTGATCCCACCCCTGACCATCGCGGGTTCGATCCCACCCCCGACCATCGGTGACCCTTCTGTGTGGAGTTTGCATGTTCTCCCCATGTCTGCATGGGTTTTCTCCAGTTTCCTCCCACAGGCCAAAGACATGCAGGCAGGGATAGGCAACTATGTGCCATGGAGGGCCATTCCACTGCAGGTTTTCTGTTCCACCCAGTCTCTTCAGCAGTTGCTTTCTCTAATTAGCAATCCTTGAAGCTCATCAGTGCAAACACCTGCTGAAGAAACTGAGTGGAACAGAAAATCTGCAGTGGAATGGCCCTTACTGCTCATCCCTGCATGCAGGTTAAGTTAATTAGCATCAACTGGGAATTCTAAAAATTGTCCTTAGGTATGAATGTGAGAGTGAATGGTTGTCTGTCTCTCTGTATTTGTCATGAACCTGGGTTTGGTGGTCCCAAACCCAGTTCTGACCCATGGCTTTTTTGGCCATCTCCCTATTTATTTTCCATCAGGTGCATCAGGGAGCCCTTTGGGTCCTTCTCTCCCTGACAGCTCGGGCACGCCCCCTCCTTCTGTCAGTGCCATCAGCTGTGTCTCATTATTGGGTGTTTCACACACATACACACACACACACACATGTCATTCATTCCCATTCACACACTCTTTCACTCACTCATACACACGTTTCCAATTATGTCCAGCCCACGCTTCCTCTCACCGGCGGTCTCTTCCCTCGTTAGTGTTATTATTACTTAAATGCTGTGTTAGTAGAAAGAGACTGTCGGAGCATTGAGATTCATACACCGCAGTGTGTACCTCCGTGTATGCCATTAACTTCGTTACACTGTCAGCCTGACTCACCTTCATCCACCGGACTGCACGGACTGCCCCGGATCACTCCTGCACCGTATGTTTGCCTTTCACCCCGTGCCGACTGCAGCTCAATGGCACTAGGCATTCCCATAGCCGAGCAGTAGAGCATCCAGGAGGCGTCCTTGTATGTCTGGTGGCCTTAAGCCAATCTTTTCAACACTCCGTGTTTTGTATGACTGTTTGCTGGACTTATTATTTTGGGGTTTTGTTCAATAAAATGCACGAAACTACTCCTGCACGTGGGCTTTTCATTCCTCCCTTGGTGTGCTGCATAATGGTGCACCAGAGATCATAACAGAATGCTTCGACCAGCAAGAAAAAAACCCAGCGGAGTAGACGTGAGTGTTTTTCTTTTTCCTTTCACCTTTTTCCCCCCTTTTTAATCCCAAGTATCAACATGGTGGTTCGGACGGAGAAGGAGCTGGAGAGGGAGCTGCACTCGCTGTGCTGCTTGGAGGAGATTTTTTCGTGGACACAGAAGCCCTGTTCCTCCCAGGCTTGGGACACAACGATGAGAATGATGGAGAGAGACAGCCTCTGGAATCATCCTGAGGTGATGGAGATTCTCCGGGACATCTTCGCTGTGCCATGCGGGGGGTTGGATGAGGATCTCCCAGCGTTCGAGCCCCTCGCGGCCACTCCACTTTCTTCCTTGGATAATATGGAGCTTCTCAGCACGGGTGACTCACTGCCCATCGCAGCGCTTCGTATCCCGGATTATCCGGTGCCCGAGCCATCCGTGAAGAAGAAGAGGAAGAACTCCCGCCAGAAGAAGCTTCCAGCCTAGCCAACAACAGCCCTGCCTCCTCATCCCGAGCCGTGTCCCGCTCCGTCCCCAGAGGAACTGGAGGAACACAGACTGGATCTTCAGGCGGAGATGGACCCCGGCGGAGACGCAGCCCGAGGAGGAGTGTGCTCTGTCCATGGAGTCTCCACACCTCCCTGACCCCGAGACAACAGCTGACATCATCACTTCTCAGGAATTCAGGCAAGTGCTTATTCAGTCTCTTTTATTGTCACCTGAAACTGCCTGCCTGATTCCTGATGAACTGTCAGCTGACAATCGTGTTTTCCCTGTTTCTCCTGTGCCATTATCTGTGCTGGGAGATGAGTCCCAGACGCAGGAGAGGCTGTCACCGGGGAGTGTGGAGCACCCGCCGCCTGTCTCCTCTTGTTGCCGCCGTTCCCGGAGAGCCTGCCACAAAAGTTTGGCTGACCTGTCACCTGTCTTGTTCACCTCCGTCCCCATTTTGACGGCTCCTCCACTCTCCACAAGGGGGGCCGAACCCAATTTGGGCACGGAGAGAGACGGTTGGCTCCCATCTACAGCTTTGGACTTCAGAGACTGGGAGGACAGGCAAGTGTTTTGTCTTTTGTCTCCATTTAATTCCGATAAGCCTTGTCTGTCTCCCGAGGGGGAGGTCCAGTCTCAGCAGTCTGCTGGGTCCTCTCTTCCAGCTGCAAAGATTGAATTTGTTCCTACTCTCTCCATGTCTCCCCCATTTTTCCCTGACCGTCCGCCGGCCTCTGAATTTAGCCGCTGGACGATGGAGGAGCCTGCGGCCCTGGAGGAGTTCAGACCAGCGCCAGCACGGAGTGAGCCCCCTGCTTCCCCATTGGATCAGTCTCCAGCGTTGGAGTCCTTGCCTGGGGGCACCTGGACTGCCACCATCACCAGACCAGCCACTGAGGTTGTCGCAGCAGAGGAGGAACCCGAGCTGCACCGCCTCAAGGTTGGGCTAGTGTCGTCATCGGGATTGACGGAGTCCTGGACAGTGGTGGAGCTCGAGCCCAGGCAAGTTTGCTTGTTTGTTTCTCTCTCTTCTGAATTACAGCAACCTTGTATGGCTCTTGGCTGCACCTGGTCTCGCCTCGCCGGGCTCTGCCACCCCCGGCAACCCTGACTTTTTGTCTCTCTGTCCTGTCTCTGAGCTCTCTCTCAGGGTTGCCGGAGAGCTGCCAACACCACCCGAGGCCGCCAGGAATCTGGGTTCAGCGCAGGGGATTGTGGAGAGCCTTACCTCCCCCGTTGGGGAGGCCACCGCGGGAGCAATGAGGTCTCCGATGGGGACCACCACAGGTCCAATGGTGCTCCAGCCGGAGTCCACCACCGGTGCAGCAGAGCTTCAGTCAGAGTCCACCACCAGTGCAGCCATGTCCCAGACCAGGACCAACACGGGTGCAGCCACGTCCCAGACTGGGACCATCGCGGGTGCTACAGTCCCCCTGCTCCAAGCTTCGGAGGGCAGGGGGCCTCCTGCCCCTTGGTTTGGCCACCGAGGTTCCCCGGTGGGTAGGCTGCCTCTCCACCTTCCCCTCCGGTCCTGGTGGCTCCACCACGCTGGTCGGCCACCCGAAAGGCTTGGCCTTCGGGTCAGGTGGCCCATCGGCCCGGGCAGGCTGCTGGACTTTGTTCTACGGGCCGTCTGCTGGACGTGGGACTTGGGCAGGCCACCCGATCAGTCACCCCTCACCATGCCGGGGGCCTGGGATTCTGGTCGACCCCCTGAACTTTGGACTCCTGAGGTGGGGGAGGGGGTAGTTTTCTAGGTGTGTGTGGGGGGGGCTGTTAGGAGGTGCACATTATTATAAATGCATGTTATGTGTTGTGTTTTTCACGTGTTGCTTCCCTCCTAACCTGTTCTCCCTCCATCTTCCGTAGTTGTTTGTCCCTGGGGGGAGGGGGGGTCCCTTGGTTGTGTTTTTTGTTTTTTCTTGCTGGTGGTACTGGGTTGTCTGGTATCCACCCCTTGAGGAAGGGGGCTCTGTCATGAACCTGGGTTTGGTGGTCCCAAGCCCAGTTCTGACCCGTGGCTTTTTGGCCGTCTCCCTATTTATTTTCCATCAGGCACGTCAGGGAGCCCTTTGGGTCTTTTGCTCCCTGTCAGCTTGGGCACACCCCCTCCTCTTGTCAGTGCCATCAGCTCTGTCTCATTATTGGGTGTTTCACACACACACACACACACACACACACACACACACACACACACACACACACACACACACACACACACACAAACACACACACACACACTTCATTCATTCCCATTCACACGCTCTTTCACTCACTCATACACACGTTTCCAATTATGTCCAGCCCATGCTCAGTCACACCTGCGGTCTCTTCCCTCGTTAGTATTATTAATACTTACTGAGTTTTTCATTCCTCCCTTGGTGTGCTACGTAGTGGTGCACCAGGGACCATAACAGTGTATAACAGTGTTAGCCCTGCAATGGACTGGTGATCTGTCCAGGGTGTACCCTGCCTCTTGCTCAAAGACACTGAGAGAGTCTTCAACCCCCCTGCGACCCGAAAAGGATTAAGTGGTAGAAGATGGATGGGTGGCTTTCTTAAGTGACAGCTCAAACCCTTGCTGAAGTTTTTAAACTGGAAGATAACTCTTAGTTTTAACTTGATTTTACAAGCTTTGAGCAACACAAAATTAAAGCACATCATTGCACACCAGTGGTTTGTGCTATGGCTCAATAAAAAGGTCAGTTTGTCAGGGTATTCATAATTTTAACCCTGATGGTTTTTGTCTTTTGTGAAATAATTTTGTTTCTGTATCCAAAGTAAAATAGTTTATGTTTTTAAAATAAAACCAGAATGTTTGGAAAAGTTGTGTTAAATTTCTTTGCGCTGTTTAACAGCACTTGGGAAATCCTTTTTTACAGTTGAAATTTTCATAGGGGACTCATAATTCTGTCCTCAACTGTACATGTTTTACATACAGAGAGTATAGAAAAGAATCACCCCCTTCAAAATAATCATATTTTGTTGCTTTGTAGTCTGAAATGTAGATGGGCACAATTTTTGTTTCATCCAGCTGTATTTACATAGGGTAATTTATAACATCTAACTGAAAGCTATAACAGCAACAGGTCAGAAAAAATAATCAAACAGTCACTGAGTTAGAAAAATGATCACCCCCTTGTGTTAGTATTTTGTTGAATCACCATTTGCTTGAATTACAGCAAGACGCTTTAATTACAGCTGTGTTTTCTTTCATTTCCTCATTTGAGACTCACTTCTGGTTTCATAAATATCTTCATTTAGGCACTAAATGCACATTTTTTGATGTTACAGTTAGTGGTTGGAGTTGGGAAAAGGTGAGGATCTATTTTACACAGATTTCAACTGTAACCCTCCACCATGTCACTTTATGTCATTATTTACACAGCCACTAGAGGTCACTTATGTCAAAATGTACATACAGGACTGAATTCCTGCTGATAAAATCACCCATACCCCTATGAGGACAGTCTGTGCACAGCTGGCACATCAATTAAAGGCTATTACCTGGAGATGTTATGGTTGACAAGTAAAAACTGAACATTTCTCATTTTTTTTACCACTGGTGAAACATCAGACATTCTGTGTTTTATGATATTATTTCATGCAGGCTCTACCCAACAAGATCAGCTCAAGACAGTACCTGTGAAGATTGATCATTGCATGAAATATGGCGTCATGAACATGTTTAAAACACCATCCTATGTACCGTAAAATTAGAGCAGAATCATCATTCTGTAAGGTTAATTTTACACTGTTACTGCTTAGGAAACTTAAGAGAAATAAACTTGTTTAAATTGCAGTAAAAGTCAGCACTAGTCAGCAACTGCGGACCTTCTGTCTGACAGCATTTTTGCCTAGATGGTGTTCACCCCAGCCACTAGGCCACCGTGACATGAAAAACGCAATTATATTTTATTTGGATAAAAGCAGGGGACTTTTCCTCATTTCAAAATACCAACTTTAACACAACTCTAAAGAAAGAAAAAAAAATAGCTGATAGGAACAAAAACAAAGATGAATAGTTAGCCCCCCACCCACAGTATAAAACATGTCATTTTAAAGGCATGAGTGACTTCAGACATAAAAACCCAACCCAAACTACAGACTTCCTGATAGACAGTTGACTCTTCAGTTAGATTTTACAGTCCTGAAAAAAACCCACCTCTTTTCTCTAATACACTTACTTCATAGGACAGAATTTAATGTAGTTTTATGGATTGAAAATACAGATATGATTGAATGATTTAAACAAAACACCGGACTAACAGATGACTAACAGAACTCATTTTTATACAGTCCCTCCTGTCAACACAAATAAAGGTTATCATGTATAAAATCCCTGTTATTAATAGATCACACGGCCTTAAATGAGTTTTACACGTGATATAGTGTACTTTGGGTCACAAGCCATTGCAATCCCTTTCCAGACTTTAGACTTTCCATCGCTCTGGTGGAGCTCTTACTTTTCCTCTGTTTGTCTTAGACGTATTTTTGGTACAAAGAGTAGGCTTCTCTATAAATCTCAAAATGCAGACCTTTATTACTGATGAGGATTTTTATCTTTGCTTAAAAAAAAAAAAAAAAGTCACTGTGAGAGTCCACACACACAAACACATGGGATGATGTCACTTTCTGCAGAAAATGAGTAATTCAGGCGTCTATTTCAGTTTGTTTCTGATGACATCAGAGCTGCCGTCCGGCCAAAAGGAGGCGGCTCTGTGTGTGTGTGTGTGTGTGTGTGTGTGTGTGTGTGTGTGTACGCGCACGCGCACGTGTGCATGTGTGTGTCGAAGGATATGCGACTGAACTTTTGCCTGATTTCGACATTTTACCCAGGAATTTTTCTTCGGATTGGTGAAAGACAAACTTAAGCTTTTCCCATCCCACAGAAAGTTGCAGCAAAAGAACACAGATGAAGCATTTTGGGTTTTTTTATGCTGGCTGTGGATGAAATCAAACTTCTTACAAACTTCTGTGCAACCTCATTTTTGACCGTGTTTAGACTGAGGATGAATTTACAGTACATGGTTCAAGTGACCCAATTCTGATTTTTTTTCCTTCCATGTGGCACAGATCAGATCTGTATCATGCACATGGAAGCAGGAAAAAAGCAAATGGAAATGGATACTCTCAGATGTGATTCAAGTCTCATTCATATGTGAAAATTAATCAGATAAGAATCAGACATCTGCCTCATCAGTAGTGTAAGCGTTCAGATCAAAAGCCTGTACTATGGATCAGGTTTAGCATATCCAGGGTATCTTTCAGTTATCTGGCTTTGCTTACCCAGACATCCTGGATCAGGATTATCTGTACTATAGATGTGGTTATTAACTCAGTAAGTGAACCCTGGGTTATTTAAACTGGCTGTGAGCACATTCACATAAAATGGGCAGTGAGCTCAGCAAATGGCCATTAGAGAGAGTGGACAGAGTAGTGTACATCCCTAATGAAGATGTGTCATATTAAACAAATGTGAAAATTATCAGAGCACATCTAGTGCCTACATCTGTACAGCATGAAATACAGGCTAAAAAAAGGCCCCTGCAGGGGTTATTAATCACATACTTAACTAGGGGGCACTCAGAGAGCAAAGACCTCCACCAGGGTTCCATCCCTCCTTCTCTCCCTTTGTCCATCTGTCCCTCAATACCTCCATCCCTCCATCCTTCTGTCCATCTGCACATTGCGAGAAAGGGTCTTGGTGGAGGTATGCAATCATGGATCACCTCCAAAATCAACTGGCTCATCTGTAGCCCAAGGACAACCTCTGGTAAAAATGTCATCAAAATTCATCCAGTAATTTTTGTGTAATCCTGCTAAAATACTGTGAGAAGATAAGGTCTTGGCAGCGGTATGTGCTCTCGGCGCACCTTCAAACTCTAATGGACTCATTCTTGGGCCAAGGGCCACCTCTGGTAAAAATGCCATCAAAATCTGTTTAGTAGTTTTTGCTTAATCTTTCTACCAGACAAACAGACAACAAACCCACCAAGATTACATTACCTCCTTGGCCGAGGTGATATAAAAAAAAAAATCCCTGCTTGACATGGCTGAGATAACAGCTACAGGGAAAAAATCATAGGGATGCTGAGCCCCCAATGTGCTCCACTAACACCACCACCCACCCACCCTTTTTTTCACATGCACACACAAAAAAGCCCTGTATATTCTAATATACTTTTGGATTATTATTACCTCCACCAAGGAAGTAATGTTTTTTTCGAACACAAAAAATATAACAAAAAACAAGCAAATAGCAAATGCAATAAAGTAACAGTATACACTGTTCGAAAGGGAGAAGGAAGAAGTGAACACTTATTAATTCCAACTCCTCTTTTCCATCGATACACCCATGTGAATTTTATACAAATTACCACCTTTAAGACCCCAAGTAAACAATTTACTGTATTTTTTACAGCTCAACATTAACACCCGTCCATTCTAACATACAATGAAGTCCATGTATCAAAACCAGTCTCAAACGACACAGATACACACAGTGCTGTCCCACCCACCATTCCATAGTGTCCCATAATGTCCCAGAGTGAACATAATGAATCATACATATAAATTCTACCCTTCTAACATATATCCTTTCAACAAATGGTGCTTATACCTCTTTTTAAATTGATTTCTGTTTGTACATAGTTTCAGTTCCGGCTCCAGACTGTTCCACAAATCCACCCCACAGACAGATATGCACATACTTTTCTTGGTTGTACGTATCTTGGGTTTTGTAAAGTTTAAAGTCTCCTCTCAAATTATGATCGTTGTCTCTTTTTTTAAAATATTTTTTGTATATTAGTTGGGAGTTGATTGTTAATCGCCCTGTACATTACTTGTGCTGTCTTAAATTTAACTAAATCGATGAACTTTATGACATGTGACTTCAAGAACAACGAATTGGTATGGTCTCTATATCCTGCATTGTTAATTATCCTCATAGCTCTTTTTTGTGATGTGCATATTGCTTGTAGGTTGGTCTTGTAGGTGTTTCCCCAGACTTCTACACAGTAGTTAAGATAAGGTAAAAACAGTGAATTGTACAATAAGACCAATGATTTATAGTCCAAGATGTGTCTTGTCTTCCCCAGTATGCCTATACATTTTGCTAATTTAGCCCGGATGTGACTGATGTGAGGTTTCCAGCAGATTTTACTGTCTAGCGTCACCCCCAGAAACTTATTTTCCTGTACTGTTTGTATTCTGGTATCATCTATCGTTACCATTATTTCATGATTTATTTTATAATTTCCAAACACCATAATCTTTGTTTTTTTTAGATTTAGAGATAATTTATTTTTGTTGAACCACTGCGTTAATTTTTCCATTTCAGTTGTGACCACCTCTAAAACCTGCTGCAAATTCTCACCAGTGCAAAGGATATTTGTGTCATCCGCAAACAAAATAAATTTCAGAATTTTTGATACTTGGCATATGTCATTTATACACAAGATAAAGAGTTTGGTTCCCAAAACTGACCCCTGGGGCACACCACAAGTGATGTCCATGCAGGGTGATTTGTGCTCTCCAATTTGTACAAATTGTTGTCTGTTACTTAAATAACTTTCCACCCAACTCAGTCCTACCCCTCTTATCCCATACCTTTCCAGTTTCCTTAGTAGTATTCTGTGGTCAATGGTGTCAAAAGCTTTCTTTAAGTCTATAAATACTCCTGCAGCAACCTTTTTTTTGTCTATACAACTAGTAATTTCTTCTATAAGTTCGATCTGTGCCAAAGATGTAGATTTATCTGCTCTTTTTTGCTGGCTTTGTCTGTTTGTTTGCTTGTTTGTCTGTTAGCAACATTATTCAACAAGAGCACTCTAAAGGTGCCTTCACACCAAACGTGAATGGGCGAATTTTTCGCATGGCACAATTACATTATAATGCAATGTAAACACAATAGACATGAAATGGGTGGTGCGGTGATGCAGTGGTTAGCGCTGCGGCCGCACAGCTACTCACCCTTGGCCATGGGATCCCTGGTTCGATCCCAGCCCCTGACCAACAGTGATCTGTGTGGAGTTTGCATGTTCTCCCCGTATCTGCGTGCATTTACTCCGGGATTTCTCCGGTTTCCTCCCACAGACCAAGAACATGCAGGTTAGGTTAATTGGAGACTCTAAAGTGGTTCTAGGTGTGAATGTGTGTGTGAATGGTTAAGGGATGGCGCCATGCTGTGGCTGCTTCATCCACACAGGTGGATGCCCTCAATTTCCCCTCTGGGGATCAATAAAGTATATAAAATGAAAAAAAAAATAAATCAAAAATTCACTGTCTGAGTGAGATGCAGACAGGCAAAATTGCCTTTATAACTTCTGCAGCAGCGTTCAACCTGCTGTGGAAATCCACAAAATAACGTCATGCTTAGGTTTACATTATCCAACGGGGGGCTCACCTGAAAAAGTTGTCCCAGCCTCCAAAACTTCACAGGATGATGGGTATTTATGTTGCTAGCTTGCTGGCCTTGTTAGCACGTCTGTGGCAGGAATCCGTGGGTAAATAACTCTGACATCCCGATTCAGCATTTCTATCTGCAAGTGGGTGGCAGTCGCATTTTCAAACTAGTTTATTCTCCAGTGTTGATACTTTTTACTCCAATGATGGCAGAATCTCAAAGGTATCACTATCCTTTGGACGTGAATGCACAAATGTGCAATTTCACATGTGCTCGCCTTTTTCCATTGACTTTGTATGCATTCATGCCACCTGTTCGTGCTTGGTGTGAAGGTACCTTAAGGCAAGTGTTATATCCCCCACCTCCGTTTTCTTTGAAGATCCCAATACTTACTGCCGGAGAGCAGTTTTCAACTTTTCAGTATAATTACTGTGGTAGAACCAAATCATGATAAACCCATCATCCACAAATATACAATGAAGTATAAAACCCATAGCTGTAGATCAGGATCCCAAGGTGAGCCCATGTAGCAAGTATGGTGGCTCTAGAGACCCTAGAGAGCTTTACATGTTCTATAGTAAGAGATCATAGGGAGTGCCAACCTTGATCTTTGACCTTTTGACCCCAAACCTGTAGTCAGAGGTTATGGCCTCAGAGTGAACCTGTGTATCAGGTTTGGTGACGGTAGCTTTCTTTGTTGTTGAGATATACTTTATAAGGCATTTTGATGTGGACCTTTAACCTTGCGATCCCAAAACCACAGTCACACTTCAGGGTCACAGGGTGAACTTGTGTGCCAAGTTTGCTAGCCCTAACAAAATGACATCATTTTGTTCTTGCAGCCCTGGTTTGGGAGTTCTTGCAGCTTGTTCTTGACATATCTGGGCAGAACATTCTTCTTGCGTGGTGTCCAACAACTACTGTGCGATCAGTCAGAAATTTGAATTTCCCAGGAGTTCTGCACTTGAGCTTCTTGTGAAGTATGAAATGTCCTGGACAGAAAGAACTTTGTTCTTGTTCTCACAACTTCAAGAAAAAGAACACATTTCTTTGTTCTTGGGAGTATGTATATGCCTTAAGTCATGCTCCCTCTATTTCCGCATATAGGTCCTTAAATCAGAAAAAAATCTCCACTGAAGTGAATGGCAAGAGAGAAATTATTATTTTTTTTTTTCCACAATATCTTTATTGAACCTTTTTTTTTTTTTAACAAACATGATACAAACAATCAAACACTAACACTAAAGTACTACAAAAAAAAAAAAAAAAAAAAAAGGATGCACTAAAAACACCAACAACCACCAGCAAAATCAAATCTTCAACAATGCTCCTCTGTTTAGTCTAGACAATCCAATACATAAGTATACATATTATGTTCACCAGTTTGGAATTTACAAGGTCCACACACATCATTCACCTTCTTCTTCAAAAGTTATGTTTAAATTTTTTACATAATCAATAAAAGGTCTCCATATATTCTCAAACACAATTTCCTTTGATTTCAGTATATATGTTATTCTTTCTAATGGAAGGTTTGTTAACATCTGTCTTAACCACTGAGTCACATCTGGTCTATGAGTCTTTTTCCATAATAGTGCAATACATTTTTTGGCATTAAGCAAACTGAGGTCTATGAATGTTCTTTCACTTTTATTAAAATTATGCTTTTCTGGGTACAGACCCAACAAAAACAATTTAGGATTCAATATGATTTGTTTTGAGATTATTTTTTCAATTGTTACCCTCACCTCTTCCCAAAACATTCTTATTAATCTACATTCCCATACACAATGAAATAGAGTTCCTTTACTTTCCATGCATTTTGTGCATGTATCTGGTATATTTTTGTTATATTTGTTTAACTCCTCCGGTGTAACATACATCCGCATTAACCATTTGAAATGTATCAATTTAAGGCGTACATTTATTGATTTGGTTTGAGCTTCTGTACAAGCCAATTCCCATTGTTCCTCTGAAATTTCAGTTTGCAGATCTTCTTTCCAGTAGTTTAATCTTTTCAGTGAATTTTCACTTGAAGATAGTGTCAATGACTTATAAAACTCTGAAATAATACCCTTTCTTTTACTATCTTTCATCATCATTTTTTCCAAGGATGAATAAATAGGTCGAGTGAGAGCTTTATTTTGATTTGATCGAATAAAGTTTCTAAGTTGAAGATATTTAAAAAAATGTGTTCTATTGAGATTAAATTTGATCCTCAGCTCTTCAAAAGACATTATGTTATCTGCACATGGCAAATATAAATCCTGAATCTTTTGTATCCCTTTTAAATTCCATACTTTAAATACAGCGTCCGCTCTCCCTGGTTTAAAATATTGATTACCCCATATTGGACTAAATTGTGACAGTAACTGTGGTTCTTTTAAATAGTTTTTAGCTTCACACCATATTTTGATCATATGCTTTACAAATGGATTTTTAACTTGTTTTTGTAATTTTTTTGCCGAATCTGAGTATATGAATATGGGAAGAGGTAAAGGTAAATTGTATGATTCCATTTCAGTCCAGTGAGGGAGATCATTTGATGAAAAATAATATGTCATAGACCTCAGTTGTGCCGACCAATAATACAACATAAAATTTGGACATTTCAGACCTCCACGATCAAATGGTAAATATAATAAAGACAGACGTAATCTAGCCCTCCTGTTGTTCCATATAAATTCCACTAACTTTTTTTTTATTCTTGAGAATAAATCTAAAGGTGGTGATAAGGGAATGTATTGAAATAAATAAAGTATTTTAGGTAAAATATTACTTTTAAGTATATTGATTCTCCCGATCATCGACATTGGTAGTGACATCCATCTCCGAGTTAACTCATTGATATCTGTCATTAAGGCTTCATAGTTGACACTGGCGACTGATTCTATCTTAGGCACAATTTGGATTCCTAAATATTTAAACTGATTTACAACATTGAATTGATTTACCTCAGGGGCTGGGTAATTTCTCTGGGTCTCATTTAGCATTAATATTGAAGATTTAGTTTTATTTATTTTATATCCTGATATTTCCCCAAAATTCTTTATTAAATTCAACAAGGTTGGAATTGATTTTTTTAGATTCGACATAAACAAAATTATGTCATCGGCGTACAGGGAGATTTTATGTTCTGTTGGTCCAACTTTAATTCCATATATTTGTGAATGTAAACGTATCGCTATCGCTAAAGGTTCAATTGCCATAGTAAACAGTAAAGGTGAAAGTGGACAGCCTTGTCGACATCCTCTATTGATTTTTATTGGTTTTGAAATATTGTTATTTGTTAGGATTTCTGCTGTAGCATTATTGTATATTATTTGAACCCATTTTATGAAATTATTTCCAAGTCCAAACCTTTGTAGGACTTCAAAAAGAAAGGGCCATTCAACTCTATCAAAGGCCTTTTCGGCGTCCAGTGATAGGAGAGCTGTATCCGGTGCTTCTTTATTAAAATAAATAATATTAAATAGTCTTCTTACATTATGGAAGCCTTGTCTTCCCTTTATAAAGCCATTCTGATCTCGATTAATAATATTTGGTAAAATTTCTTGTATTCGTCTTGCTAAAATTTTACAGATTATCTTAAGGTCGGCGTTTAATAGGCTTATTGGTCTCATATTTTCACATTTATTAGAGGGCTTACCTGGTTTTGGCAGCAGTATAATTAAGGCATTATTTATGTATGATGGTAAATTATTATTTTGAAATGCTTCTAAAACCATTTCCAAAAAAGGTTTTATTAATTTATTCTTAAATTTCTTATAAAGGTCAACTGGAAGACCATCTGGTCCTGCACTTTTTCCTGATTTCATATTATCAATGGCTAGCCCAACTTCTTCTTGACTAATTTTAGACTCCAATATCTCCCTGTTTTCATTTGGAATACACGATATAGATAGTTCGTTCAAAAACCCATTTAGTTTTGTTAAATCAAATTCATTTTTAGTATCATATAATTTTTCATAGTAATCTCTAAAGGCTCTGTTAATTTCTAAAGGATCTATAACTACCTGTCCGTTACTTATAATACTAGTAATTGGTGTTTTAATTTCTAATTGTTTAATCTGCCATGCCAATAATTTTCCTGATTTTTCACCTTGTTCATAAAAAGATTGTTTCAATCTTAGAAGACTCGAGGCAGCTCTATTCGCTGATTTTTTGTCGTATTCAGCTCTCAAAATCAGTAATTCATTCTCCAACCTTGGATCACTTCCTGCATACACTTTTTCCTGAAGACTTTTCATTTTATGTTCCAATTTAGCTCTCTCCTCTCGAGTCTTCTTAGATTTTGATCCTGTATAACTAATAATATGTCCCCTAATAAAAGCTTTGAAAGCTTCCCACTTTACACATGCTGATGTTTGTGTAGTATTGATGTCAAAGTACTCGTCTATCTGTTTTTCTATATACTTGACAAATTCCTCATCCTGAAGCCATTTATGCTGAAATTGCCATCTACCTGATTCCTTTGTCAATTTTTTATCTACATATATTAGACAACAGGGTGCATGATCAGAGATCACGATGTTATCATAAAAGCAGTTTTGAATCTTGGATCTTAATTTTGTGGAAATCAAAAAATAATCAATACGTGAGAATGTCTTGTAGGTACTGGAATAACAAGAATAGGCTTTAACTTGTGGTTTCATTTCTCTCCATATATCTAACGATCTCAATTCTTTCATAAAATGATTAATAGTCATCCTACATCCATTGTGCGTACAATCCAGTCCTGTTGATCTATCTATACCTGGATTCAATGTACAATTAAAATCCCCTGCTATTATATGTTGCCCTGTAAGTGATGATAAAATAAGAAATAAATTAGCAAAGAACTTTTGATCATCTATATTGGGACCATATAAGTTCACAAGATTTATATTTTCTAATAGCAAAGAACCTTGAATGATTACATATCTTCCAAGTTTGTCTCCAATTACATTTTTCACTTGAAAAGGGACTGATTTATGTATGAGAGTCATAACTCCCCTGGCCCGGGATGAAAATGATGAGGTGAATACATTTCCTTGCCATCTACTCCTAATTCTTTTTATATCCTCCTCTATTAGATGAGTTTCTTGTAAAAACACAATTTTTGAACCCATGTCTTTTATTTTATTCATAACTTGTTTAAGTTTTTTTAAATTTTGTAGACCTCTGCAATTCCATGAAGTTAAATTAAGATTAACACTTTGGTTTATGATCAATAGAGAGTTTGGGATTACCTTGCAGTGTAAACATGCTCATACAGAGAAGCAAAAACATGAGTGGTTGAACATTCATCCTACAAACTACACACAAACAAATTCCCCCTTCCCACACTTGTGGCGAACCCCCCAAAATCAAAAGAAAAATTCCGTCTCCCGATATAGCCATCGACCGTTCCACATCCACGGGGAACAGCCTAAGCCACTCCTTCTTCATCCTCCCAATCACCCTAACTCTACTGCTTTTAATGACGTAACATTAACTCTCCTCTGTAGTTTTCCAACTTAACTCCAAAATTTTTAACAACTTTGTACATCATAGTTTTTTTTTGTTTGTTTTGTTTTGTTTTTTTTTTAATATATAATACAATCTATATTTTGTAAACTTGCTGTTTACTTCAAGTCAGTCAGATGCCTGTGCAAATGCTTAATTATTCTACCTTATATTTTGTTCATGCTTAGCTCCCACCAGTCTCTTCTTCTTCTTTGATCTTCTTGATGAACTCCTGCGCCTCCTCTGGGGTCTTGAAGATGTGGGTTCTGCCCTCATACGTGGTCAACAGTCTCGCAGGATAGATTACACCATGACGAATCCCAAGGTTGCGCAGCTCCTTACGTATGGGATCAAACTGCTTCCTCAATTGTTGGATTCCTGTGGCCAAATCTGGGTAGAACCGCACCTGCTGATCCTGGTGTTTAATCTCTCCTTTAGCTCGTGCAGCGTTGAAGATCTTCATCCTGTCTCTGTTGCTAAGAAACTTCATAATTAAGGTCCTCGGCGGTCCCTTATCTCTCCGTGGGCCAATACGATGTGCTTTTTCCAGAACCACTGCTGATTGCAACTCCTCGCTGCCCAGCACCTCCGGAATCCACTTTTCCAGAAAGGAATATATGTCCCGACCTTCTGATTCCTCTGGAAGACCCACCAGCCTCAAGTTATTCTGTCTCGACCGAGATTCCAAATCCAAAATATTATCTTCTAGACATTTATTTTTTTTTTCCAAAGTGCGCACCTTTAATTGAAGACGGGTGACGTCATCTTCAGCACTAGCGAGACGGAGCTCCATCTGCGCCGTTCGTTCTACACAGTCACCCAATTCCTTTCTTATTCCTTCCAACGCTGTCATAATCCCATCAAATCTAGAGGAAAAGTCCGCTCTCATTGAACTCATGGCAGCCATCAGCGCATCTGCGCCATTCCCCGCAGATATCGCACCGTTGCCAGCCTCCTCCGCCATATATGGAGTTTTGTTTGCTGCGTCACAGACCTGAAAGTCCGTTAATTTGGACTGTTTCGGCGGCTCGCTTTTTCCTTTACCTGGTTTTCCAGCCTTAGGCTTCGCCGACATATCCTCGCCCAAACGCTGGGATACGTTCTGTCCCAAATGAGAGAGTTATTTGCCGATTTTTTTCTCCAGGAGCAGAGCAGAGTGAAACACGTCCGTCTTACGTGGCAGCCATAACCGGAAGTCCGAGAAATTATCTTTTGATCTGAACTGAATTTTGTCACAAGTTACACATATAATGTTTGTCAATTTAAAAGACAATTTTCCACGTAATTAAAGTTGTTGTTGGTTGTATAATAAAAAAAGTAATATTTAGGTTTTGTGAAACTGCTTAGTTGACAACATCCCCTTGTCTCGGACTATACCCATCACCAAACATGATTATGGAGGTTCTCCTCTCAAAGCTCCTCTCCTGTTTTCTGACCAATGAAAAGAAAGATCCAAAGAGGAGAAGAACAACATAAATGTATTGCATTGTATTTTGAGAGCTGGAGCTGGTCCAGAAGACTGTTAGTTACTTCTGTCATGATTCCGAGCATGGTGTGAGCCGTGCTCAGCCTCCTGTTTAGTTTAAGTCCCTTTCTGTTTGTTTGCATCTGTTTATTTTGTATTTACTATTGTTATCTTAGTTTGGGGGTTTTCATGCATTTCTGTATTTTGTCTCTGGGTTGTTATTTGTCTCTGTTTATTTATGAGTTGTCTTGTATTCTTAGTTTTGTCATTATAGTCTTATCTATGTTTGTGTATCATCTTGTATTATTTGCATCTCTTGGGGTTGTGTTACTTCATCCTCTGTATCATTATTTATTCTTTCTGGTCTGTGCTTTTATGTTGACAGTGCCCCGTGTAACGTCCTGCTGTGTCTGATTATTTCTTACTCATGTGACCCACACCTGTGATTATTTGGCCATTTCTCATATGCCTATTTAAGGACAGCGGCAATGCTTCCCGTTGCCATGTCCTTCTGATTGTTTCAGTGTGTTTCTCCGTGGGGTTGTTCGGGTGTGCTCCATTTTATTCTCTTTTTCCCTGGCGTGCCCGTGCGCCTCAGCCTTGCTCCTGCCAGGCTGTTCTCTCATTATTTTGCAGACGTGAGCCCTGTCTTCCCTGCGTGCTATTCCTTCTGTTTCCCTTTATTCGTAAGTGTAGTGTTTTTGTATAGTGTTTGTGTTGTTGTTAATAAATGTTGAAAAGTTACTGAAAAGGAAATTATCGAGACTGTGAGTTAATTTAAGAACAAAAAATCAACGGACTGGAATGAAATTGACATGACAATAGTGAAAAAAGTGAAAAAAGTAATTGAAGGAATTGTTAAGCCACTCACCCACATCTGTAACCTGTCATTTCAAACTGGTAAATTTCCAGACAAAATGAAAATAGCAAAAGTAATACCTCTATACAAAACAGGAGACAGTCTTTGCTTCACAAATTACAGGCCAGTCTCTTTACTCTCACAATTCTCCAAAATACTTGAAAAAATCTTCACTAAGAGACTGGATGATTTCATTGAAAAACACAACCTCCTTACAGATAGCCAGTATGGTTTTAGAGCAGATAAATCTACATCTTTGGCACTGAGCGAACTTATAGAAGAAATTACTAGTTGTATAGATTAAAAAAAAAAGGTTGCTGTAGGAGTATTTATAGATTTAAAGAAAGCTTTTGACACCATTGACCACAGAATACTACTAAGGAAACTGGAAAGGTATGGGATAAGAGGGGTAGGACTGAGTTGAGTGGAAAGTTATTTAAGTAACAGACAACAATTTGTACAAATTGGTGAGCACAAATCACCCTTCATGGACATCACTTGTGGTGTGCCCCAGGGGTCAGTTTTGGGACCCAGACTCTTTATTTTGTATATAAATGACATATGCCAAGTATCAAAAATTCTGAAATTTATTTTGTTTGCGGATGACACAAATATCCTTTGCACTGGTGAGAATTTGCAGCAAGTTTTAGAGGTGGTCACAACTGAAATGGAAAAGTTAATGCAGTGGTTCAACAAAAATAAATTATCTCTAAATCTAAAAAAACCCCAAAGATTATGTTGTTTGGAAATTATAAAATAAATCATGAAATAATGGTAACGATAGATGATACCAGAATAGAAACAGTACAGGAAAATAAGTTTCTGGGGGGTGACACTAGACAATAAAATCTGCTGGAAACCTCACATCAGTCACATCCGGGCCAAGTTAGCAAAATGTATAGGCATACTGGGGAAGACAAGACACATCTTGGACTATAAATCATTGGTCTTACTATACAATTCACTGTTTCTGCCTTATCTTAACTACTGTGTAGAAGTCTGGGGAAACATCTACAAGACCAACCTACAGTCAATATGCACATTACAAAAAAGGGCTATAAGGATAATAAATAATGTAGGATATAGAGACCATACCAATTCGTTGTTTTTAAAGTCACATGTCATAAAGTTAATCGATTTAGTTAAATTTAAGACAGCACAAGTAATGTACAGGGCAATTAATAATCAACTCCCAACTAATATACAAAAAATATTTAAAAAAAGAGACAATGATCATAATTTGAGAGGAGACTTAAACTTTACAAAACCCAAGATACGAACAACCAAGAAAAGTATGTGCATATCTGTCTGTGGGGTGGATTTGTGGAACAGTCTGGAGCCGGAACTGAAACTATGTACAAACAGAAATCAATTCAAAAAGAGGTATAAACATTATTTGCTGAAAGGATATATGTTAGAAGGGTAGTATTTATATGTACGATTCACTATGCTCACTCTGGGACACTATGGGACACTATGGAATGGTGGGTGGGACAGCACTGTGTATATCTGTGTTGTTTGAGGCTGGTTTTGATGTATGGACATCAATGTATGTTAGGATGGATGGGTGTTAATGTTGATATGTAAAAAATACAGTAAATTGTTTACTTGGGGTCTTAAAGGTGGTAATTTGTATATAATTCACATGGGTGTAATTATGGAAAAGAGGAGATGGAATTAATAAGTGTTCACTTCTTCCTTCTCCCTTTCGAACAGTGTATACTGTTACTTTATTGCATTTGTCATTTGTTTTGTTTTTGTTATACTTTTTTGTTCGAAATAAAGTATCTATCTACCTATCTATCTATCTTGAAAACTCACAGCTGGCGATTGGTGTCCTCAGTCCTGCCCTGAAAGGGCGATTTATGACAACTTCACCCTGGATGTTCTTTAAAAACGATGATGCAAGTTACGGTATGTCTGTGTTTGTAGTCTTTCAATTTATGTAATTTCACAGTCTTATAGCTTAATAGTTAGGCAACAACCTACACTGTTATTTACAGAGAAAATTATCTTTTAAATTGACGAACATCATATGTGTAACTTGTGGCAAAATTTGATTGGGATCAAAAGATGATTTCTGTCTTGCCATTCACTTCAGTAGAGGGCCTAAGTCACGTCCCCTCTACTTCTGTGTATGGGACCTTAAATCAAAAAAAAATTTCCACTGAAATGAATAGCAAGAGAGAAATTATCTTTTGATCCCAACTAAATTTTGCCACAAGTTACACACATGATGTTTGCCAATTTAAAAGATAATTTTCCATGTAAGGTACTGTATAAGGTTGTGAAAATACAGTGGGGAAAAAAAGTATTTAGTCAGCCACCAATTGTGCAAGTTCTCCCACTTAAAAGATGAGAGAGGTCTCCAGTTTTCATCATAGGTATACCTCAACTATGAGAGACAAAATGAGAAAAAAAAAAATCAAGAAAATCATATTGAAGGATTTTTAATGAATTAATTGGTAAATTCCTCAGTAAAATAAGTATTTGGTCAATAACAAAAGTTCATCTCAATACTTTGTTATATACCCTTTGTTGGCAATGACAGAGGTCAAACGTTTTCTGTAAGTCTTCACAAGGTTTTCACACACTGTTGCTGGTATTTTGGCCCATTCTTCCATGCAGATCTCCTCTAGAGCAATGATGTTTTGGGGCTGTTGCTGGGCAACACAGACTTTCAGCTCCCTCCAAAGATTTTCTATGGGGTTGAGATCTGGAGACTGGCTAGGCCACTCCAGGACCTTGAAATGTTTCTTACGAAGCCACTCCTTCATTGCCCGGGCGGTGTGTTTGGGATCATTGTCATGCTGAAAGACCCAGCCACGTTTCAGCTTCAATGCCCTTGCTGATGGAAGGAGGTTTTCACTCAAAATCTCACGATACATGGCCCCATTCATTCTTTCCTTTACACGGATCAGTCGTCCTGGTCCCTTTGAAGAAAAACAGCTTCAAAGTATGATGTTTTCACCCCCATGCTTCACAGTAGATATGGTGTTCTTTCTCCTCCAAACACGACAAGTTGAGTTTTTACCAAAAAGTTCTATTTTGGTTTCATCTGACCATATGACATTCTCCCAATCCTCTTCTGGATCATCCAAATGCTCTCTAGCAAACTTCAGATGGGCCTGGACATGTACTGGCTTAAGAAGGGGGACACGTCTGGCACTGCAGGATTTGATTCCCTGGAGGCGTAGTGTGTTACTGATGTAGCCTTTGTTACTTTGGTCCCAGCTCTCTGCAGGTCATTCACTAGGTCCCCCCATGTGGTTCTGGGATTTTTGCTCACTGTTCTCGTGATCATTTTGACTTCACGGGGTGAGATCTTGCATGGAGCCCCAGATCGAGGGAGATTATCAGTGGTCTTGTAAGTCTTCCATTTTCTAATAATTGCTCCCACAGTTGATTTCTTCACACCAAGCTGCTTACCTATTGCAGATTCAGTCTTCCCAGCCTGGTGCAGGTCTACAATTTTGTTTCTGGTGTCCTTTGACAGCTCTTTGGTCTTGGCCATAGTGGAGTTTGGAGTCTGACTGTTTGAGGTTGTGGACAGGTGTCTTTTATAGTGATAACGAGTTCAAACAGGTCCCATTAATACAGGTAACGAGTGGAGGACAGAGGAGCCTCTTAAAGAAGAAGTTACAGGACTGTGAGAGCCAGAAATATTGCTTGTTTGTAGGTGAACAAATATTTATTTTACTGAGGAATTTACCAATTAATTCATTAAAAATCCTTCAATGTGATTTTCTGGATTTTTTTTTTCTCATTTTGTCTCTCATAGTTGAGGTATACCTATGATGAAAATTGGAGACCTCTCTCATCTTTTAAGTGGGAGAACTTGCACAATTGGTGGCTGACTAAATACTTTTTTGCCCCACTGTACATGACTACAAACACAGACTCACATAACTTGCGTCACTGTTTTCAAAACGTGCCCAGGAGGAAGTAACTAACATTCCTCTTGATCAGCTGCAGCTCTCAAAATACAACACATTTGTGTTGTTTTTCTCCTCTTTGGATCCTTCTTTCATCAGCCAGAAAACAGGAGATGAGCTTTGAGAGATCAAAGCCATGATCAAGCCAAGATCGTGTTTGGTGATGTGGGATGATGGGAGATGTAGTTCACTAAGCGTTTTCACAAAAACTAAATATTACTCTGTTATTATGCAGCAGCCGACAACTTTAATTACGTGGAAAATTATATTTTAAATTGACAAACATCATATGTGTAACTCGTGGCAAAATTCATTCGAGATCAAAAGATAATTTCGCTCTTGCCATTCATTTCAACTGAGATTTTTTCCGATTCAAGGTCCCATGTGCGGAAGTAGAGGGGGCGTGACTTAGGCTCTCTATTGAGATTTTTCCTGATTTAAGGTACCATATATGAAAGTAGAGGGGGCATGACTTGGCCTCTCCATACTATGCCATAGGGATGGGCAATACCAGCATATTTCCTTTCGATACGATACCATTAATTTTTGGGACTTTTTCTTCGATACCGATACTTTTTGCCCCAAAAGGAAAATCACATGATTGCAGTTTCATTGCAGTTTCATTAACAACTTTATTGCAAGGGCAATATGAAATATGAATAAAACTCATGAACATAAATACTTCAAAGAAATGCTTATAAAATTATAATAAAATGGAACAATGAGCAAAGTAAATAAAAATACAATTATTTTTTTTTCAATTATAATAAAAATAATTAAGACTTAAAATGAATGCAAAATTAATTCAGTTTCTTAATTTGGTGAAGATTCTCAGTCATTCAGGCTGGTAAGTATGCTGTATGAAAGCTCAGTCAAGTCAACTGGATTCAAGTATGTTTTACTTCTGAAATGTTTCACCATTAATCCACTGTATATGCTGTTTGGTATTTATGGTAATACCAAACAGCATATACAGTATGTGCAATTTTTTGCATTTTTTTTTTATTATTTACTTATTTTATTTTTACACTGTTATTTTACAAACTTAAATAGTGTTTAATTTGTTCATTTTTCAAAATTATGCTGTTGGAGTAGTAATACTTCTGCCGCCCGCGATGCTGCTGAGCTCACTCTGTGCAGTACGCAGTGAGTCTTCGGCTCTGACATCTGACAGGTTGCCATAATCATGTGACACGGCAGACAAGCTCAAAAATATGTCTGCGCTGGTTTTTCACAGGTTTTCACACATAAAATTAATGCCTAAAACTCTCAGAAGTGAAAACAAATTGCATTTTTTGTATTAACACAGTGGTATCACAATATTTTAAAAAGTATCGACAAGCTGGTACTGAAGTGTCATGAATCCAGGTTTGGAGGCCAAACCCGGTTCTGACTTATTGTTATGATTTGTCCTAGTTTCCTCCTGACAGCTCTGGCATGCCCCCTCCTCCTGTCAAGCACCGTCAGCTGCACTGTCACAGGTGCTCACACACATACACACACCCACACGCACACACAAACACACACGCACACGCTCCATTCACTTGCATTCACATGCTCTCTCACACACCGGGTGCCAATCAGTTCTGCTCACGCATTCTCACACTGGCAATCTCTTTCCTCGTTAGCTTCTGGAGTATTTGTTTGCTGCTCCAGAGGAAAGAAATTGTCGAGGCATTCCCCTTCATACGTGACAGCGTGTTCCTCCACGTATGGTAATTCACTCCCTGCTGGTCCTGCTTCTCTGCCTCTCCCTCCAGACTGCACGGCTCGCCCCGGATTAGCTCCAGACCTGTAAGTGTCTTTAGCCTTTTCTCCTATGTTAGCAGCCCTGCGGCACTAGGCTGCTCGCCTTTCCTGTTTTTTTGCCCAACGCAGCCCTACAGCACTAGGCTCCATATTCACCAGGCTGTAAAGCATTTGGCAGACGCCCTGTATGTTTGGTGGTCAATCCTGTCATTACACCTCTCCATATCTTATGTGGTTTGACAGAACTGTATGTGGTGATCATTGGACTTGTTATTTGGTGAACTGTAATAAACATGGCACGCTCTACTCCTGCAAATGGGTTTTTCATTTCTCCCTTGTGTACAGTGTAATGGCGCACAGGAGCTTATGACAGAATGCCCCAACTGTAAAAAAAACAAAAAACAAAAAACTAGCGGAGTAGAGTTGTGGGTTTTTTTCCCTTCTCCTTTTTTTCCTCGTACGTGGACACGGTGATTTGGATGGACGAGGAGCTGGAAGCCCAGGAGTTGCTGGAGGAGGCAATTTTCGCCTTTCAGTGGCATCCCGAGGACCGGGAGTGGGCGCGATTTGTCGCGGAGGACGTCGAACTGCACCATCCTAACCTCCGGGCCATTCATAAGGTGGATGCCATCCTCTCCACCATCCTCTCCGCCATCCTCCCCACTTCTGACGTACAGCCAGAGGATGCCTCTCCGCGATTGGAGCCGACCCCTCTCCAGAATAGATGCTCCCGTCGGAAGAAGACTTCCTCCCTCCTCGGATCCCCTTCACCTCCCGGGCCAGCATCCACCCAGTCTGCGGACAAGAAGACGGAGATGGAGTTGGTTCAGGAGCAGCGCTCGTTGTGTATACTGGAGGAGGTTCTCTCCTGGACGCAGAGGTCCCGTCCCTCTCCGACAGTTCGTCAGGCTTGGGACACCGCGAGAAGGGTGATAATAATAATAATAATAATGCATCAGATTTATATAGCGCTTTATCATAGACACTCAAAGACGCTTTACAAGTAGATACATTATTCATTCACTCCAGACAGACAATGGTAGTGGCAAGCTACTACTATAGCCACAGCTGCCCTGGGGCAGGCTGACGGAAAAGTGGCTGCCAATCCGTGCCAACGGCCTCTCCGGCCACCACCGAACATTTATACACATTCACACCCAGTGTTATGGACACTGGAGGCAAGGTGGGTAAAGTGTCTTGCCCAGGGACACAATGGTAGGATATCTGGGGAGAGCGAGAGTCGAACCGCCAACCATCCGGTTATTGGACGACCCGCTCTACCTCCTGAGCCACTGCGTCTGAGCCACTGATGGAGCGAGACAGCCTCTGGGATCATCCGGAGGCGATGGAGATCCTCCAGGACATCTTCGCCGCACCATGTGAGGAATCGGCTGAGGATCTCCCAGTGCTTGAGCTCCTCGCGGCCACTTCGCTCTTCTTTCCTGAGGATGCGGGGTCTCTCTGCGTGGGTGACCCGCTTCCAGGCACAGTGCTCTGCGTCCCGGATTACCTCATCCCTGCATCACCCAAGAGGAGGAGAGGGAGGAAGCCCCGCAGCGAGAAGCATCCAGTCCCGCGAACTGCAGTTTCGTCTTCCCGCTCCAAGCAATGCTCCGCCCCATCACGGGAGGATATGGAGGAACGTAGGTGGGCTCTCCTGGCTGAAACGGATCTCATCTTGGAGGTGAAGCCGTGGCTCCTCCCGGAGATGGCTGAAAGACTTAAAGAGCTTTCCCCGAGGGAGGAGGAACCTTAACCCGATGAGGAACGCCAGGAGAGTAGAGAGGACGCCTCGGAGGCCGCTGGAGACCTCCAGTGCCAGGAGAACAGGCAAGTTTCTTTTCATTCGAGTTCCACAGTCAATGATCAATGTTGCCTGCCTCCTGGCGAGGAGACTTGGGGTGTACAATCTCCTGAGTTCTCCGCCCCAGCGGCATACAATGCTCTCGTGCCTGGTCTCAATGACTCTTTTCTATGTGCCCCCACAAGCCCATCGGTCCCGGATCCAGGTCGCTTGGGGAAGGAGAAGCCAGAGGACCAGGTGGGTCCAGCCAATGGGCCAGCAAAGGAGTCGTCCTCGGCCGCCACGCTGGAGGAACCAGAGGCGTGGAAGACGGCGCATGAGAGTTCCACTACTTCTACCATCATCATGCCCACTGTGGGGGCCGCCGCAGTGGAGTCATCTCCCGGACCGGACCTCCAGCCGATGGGACGCGGGGCATCGTCGTCAGAGTCCTGGACGGCGGTAGAGCTTAAGCACAGTCAAGTAGTCTCTCCTGTAGTTCATTTGTTGATGGTGGAGGGATTTTGTCGGGCTTTTGGGGAGGGGAGTTGGGTGCGGCCCCTAGCTGCATTCGGACCCCCCTCGCCGGGCTCTGCCACTGCCGGCGACCTTAATCACTCTCCCTCTCCTATCCCCTTCGAGCTCCATCCTAGGGTCACCGGAGAGGAGCTGCCACCACCTGGGCTGCCCATTGATGATGAGGCGGGTCCAGCTTCCTCGGAGGAGGCTGACGGGGATGAGGCACCCGACGGACCGGAGGAACCCATGCACCCAAGATCGTTGGAGTCCTGGATGGCAGTGGAGCCGGAGTTCAGGCAAGTGTGCTCCATTATATCAGGAATTTCAATATTAATGTCACCCTGCCCAACTCATGGTGAGGTGGACCCGGGGCAGCTCACAGTAGCCCTCGGGACCGCCACACCATGCTCCGCTGCTGCCGGCGACCCTGACCCGGTTTCTCTTTTTCTCCCTTCGGACTTGGAGCCTCCAGCCAGGGTCACCAGAGAGCTGATGGAGGCAATTGAGGATCGGGGTTCAACTCCTGAGGATGTGAGGAGCATCACCTCCCTCGCTGCGGAGGCCAACGCGGGAGCAATGAGGCCCCCGATGGGGTTCACCACAGGTGCAACGGTGTTCCAACCGGAGCCCACCGTGGGTGCAGCAGAGCCTCAGCCGGGGTCCACCACCAGTGCAGCAGAGCCCAAGCTGGAGTCCACTGCCGGTGCAGCCACGTCCCAGGCCAGGACCATCGCGGGTGCAGCTACGTCCCAGACCAGGACCATCATGGGTGCAGCCATGTCCCGGACCGGGACTATCGTGGGTGCAGCCATGTCCCAGACTGAGACCATCGCGGGTGCTACGGCGCCCCTGCTCCAAGCCTCGAATGGCAGGGGGGCCCCTGTTCCTTTGCTTGGCCGCCGATGTTCCTGAGTATGGAGGCTGCCTCTCCACCTTCCTCGCAGGTCCTGGTGACTCCACCACACTGGTTGGCCACCCGAGGGACTTAGTTTATGGGTTGAGTGGTAGGCCACCTGACACTATCCCATGGGCCGCTTGCTGAACTTGGGACTTGGGCAGGCCACCCGATCTGCCACTCCTCACTCTGGTCGACCCCCCGAACTTTGGACTTCTGGAGAGGGGGGTTAGTGCTCCAGGTTGGGGGTTCGTTCAGAGGGGTTGTTCTTTATTCTGTTTTTGTACTATTGAGTTTTCACTGGTTGCTTCCCTCCTAACCGGTTTTCCCCCACCTCCCACCCTGTGTTAGTGTTTGTTGCCGGTGGGGAGGGGTTCCCTTGAGGGGTGATGTTTCCCTTTTTTTTGGGTGATGGTACTGGGGTATCTGGTATCCACCCCTGGGGGGGGGGCTGTCATGAATCCGGATTTGGAGGCCAAACCCGGTTCTGACTTATTGTTATGATTTGTCCTAGTTTCCTCCTGACAGCTCTGGCATGCCCCCTCCTCCTGCCAAGCACCGTCAGCTGCACTGTCATGGGTGCTCACAAACATACACACACCCACACGCACACACACACATGCACACGCTCCATTCACTCGCATTCACACGCTCTCTCACACACCGGGTGCCAATCAGTTCTGCCCACGCTTTCTCACACCGGCAGTCTCTTTCCTCGTTAGCTTCTGGAGTATTTGTTTGCCACTCCAGAGGAAAGAGATTACTAACTAACTACTAACTAACCTGCACTTATATAGCGCTTTTCTAGTCACAAAGACCACTCAAAGCGCTTTCACTAGCACCAACCCTCTATTCTAAGGGCCTATAGGAAACAGATATCTAGGGACAATTTAGAACAACCAATTAACCTAACATGCATGTCTTTGGATTGTGGGAGGAAACCGGAGCCCCCGGAGTAAACCCACACAGCACAGGGAGAACATGCAAACTCCATACAGAAAGGTTCCAACCCCTGCCAGCCTGGGGATTCGAACCAGGAACCTTCTAGCTGTAAGGCAACAGTGCTAACCACTGCACCACCGTGCTGCCCCCTGCAGATTGTCGGGGCAGTCCCCTTCATACGTGACAGTGTGTTCCTCCGTGTATGGTAATTCACTCCCTGCGTACTACCCAGCCTGACATTTGAAGACGGTCCATTCCTTGGTGTTTCGGCTGGTCCCGCTTCTCTGCCTCTCCCTCCAGACTGCACAGCTCGCCCCGGATTAGCTCCAGACCTGTAAGTGTCTTTAGCCTTTTCTCCTGTGTTAGCAGCCCTGCAGCACTAGGCTGCTCGCCTTTCCTGTTTTTTGCCCAACGCAGCCCTGCAGCACTAGTCTCCATATTCACCAGGCTGTAGAGCATTTGGCAGGTGCCCTGTACTGTATGTTTGGTGGTCAATCCTGTCATTACACCTCTCCATATCTTGTGTGGTTTGACGGAACTGTATGTGGTGATCATTGGACTTGTTATTTGGTGAACTGTAATAAACATGGCACTCTACTCCTGCGATTGGGTTTTTCATTCCCTCTCTCCTGCACAGTGTAATGGTGCACAGGAGCTTATGACACTGAAGTATCCATTCCTACTATGCCACAGTCTGGGAAATCAGGAGGCAATGCATCACATCACAGACAGCAACCCATGAAAAAACCTCTATAGGCTGATACTGACAAAGAAAAAAGCATTATGAATGACAAGTTCAGTTTTACATTTACATAACATATATACATAAAATATAGAAAATGTGCAAGTAATCAAGCATTTGCTATGAACATCATGTGATTAATCATGATTAAAAATGTTAAATGACTGACAGTACTAGTTATTAAAAAAGTGAGAATTTGCAATGTTTCTGTCCTCCTGGGACTCACTAGCTCACAGCCACGTAATCTTGCACATGCTAACATTAGCTAGAGCATGAACAGTATCTATCTATCTACAGTGGCGTGAAAAAGTGTTTGCCCCCTTCCTGATTTCTCATTTTTTTTGTATGTTTGTCACACTTAAATGTTTCAGATCATCAAACAAATTTAAATATTAGACAAAGATAACACAAGTAAACACAAAATGCAGTTTTTAAATGAAGGTGTTTATTATTAAGGGAAAAAAATCCAAACCTATATGGTCCTGTGTGGGCCACCCTGAGCAGCAACAACTGCAATCAAGCATTTATGATAGCTGGCAATGAGTCTTTTTACTGCGCTCTGCAGGAATTTTGGCCCTCTCATCGTTGCAGAATTGTTGTAATTCAGTCACTTTGGAGGGTTTTCGAGCATGAACCGCCTTTTTAAGGCCATACCACAGCATCTCAATCGGATTCAGGTCAGGACTTTGACTAGCCCACTCCAGAGTCTTCATTTTGTTTTTCTTAAGCCATTTAGGAAGCATCACAAGCTAACTACAGGAGGCTAATACACAAACTTGTCACTTTGAGGGAAACTGATGATTTCCCTTTTTGGATTTGCGATGGGATACTAATAAATTCTTTATTAAATAAGGTAAATTCAACTAAATCAGTGGTACAATACACAGTAGGCTACATGTACTGTAGCCTGGACAGTACAAGCTAATCACAAATGAGTGTTTTCAGCTGGTAATGCAGCAGTGTAAAATATCACTTTTTAATGGCATTAACCTTGTAATGTCACGCATTATATTCAAACATAAAGTTACCAAATGCTGATTGTCAAGTACATTTTTCTTTGTAAAATGTTTGTTTTAGCTTAGAGAAGCAGGAAACTGTTGGACTGTTCCATGATTGGAAATACCCCCAAAACTCTGTAAAACTCCTTTTACCAAGAAAAATAACAAATAGCTAAAACAGACATATTGCAACACAAACACTTCAGTGGACAGCTGAAACTTTCTCTGCTTGAATTCCATGGAGGGGATGTCCAGATATCTGTCTCTGATCTGCTTTGAAGGCTTTCAGCTGGGTTTTTTTTTCCCCCTTTCTATCCCACATTCTATGTACTGTTTGTATTACAGTGTTTAGATCTTTTAACTCATTTCTAATTATAGACTCAAACTCCAACTATCTCCGCTCTATCTCTATAAATCTGTTCTCATTTTCCATCTGGGCACAGATGTTTTTTATCCCCAATAAGGAGGTGAATGAAGGATGTGAACTGGAGCTCAGACAGAGGCTGAATTAACAGTCTTCTGTTGGATTAGACACCAGCTCTGACCTTTTTACTTCTGACTCACTGTGGTTAAGTCGAATTTCTGCCCCTGCCTGTTCCACCTCTGCAGATTTAAAGACCTGACAGCTAAACAGCGGATTTTGTCACCCTCACTAACACCACAGGAGGCTCTCAGAGTTTTGTGCTGTTTTCAGCATTGTTGTCTGTTTTCACTGTGTGGCCAGTTTTTTACTGTGTCCTACATGTAGTTAGTGGTTTATTCATCACTGTTGTGTGTATTGTGTGTTTATTGCACATTTATGTGGTGTATTGTCTGTATTTAGTGCTTTATAGTCCTTTGGCTTGAATTAATGAGCCTAGTGAAGAGTTCACCAAAGTTTAAGCTGGTCCACAGAATAGAAGATTACTTTTGAGGAAGAAAAATAAGTTCAGTAGAAAATGATGAAATCCAAGCCTGGTTTGGTCAAGATGGAAACTTATTCCTTCTTTTTTTTTTAGCACCTCTGGAGACACCCATGAACTGAGCTGCTAACGATCACAGTCTGGGAAGCTGTGATGACAGTTAAATAAGCAGTTCACCTGGAGAAGCTGCTGTGATCTGCTCAGCTCGCACTGAAAAATGGCTTGAACTAAGGCTGAGGGATACAGGCTAACCAGACAGTCAATGACAGACCTTGACACTGACCTTGTGCACAACCTGGGTGCAGACCCTCCTGAGGATCATTGTGAGTTTGATGAGCAATTTCCTAGAAGGAATAGCAATTTTCTTAAAATCATGTAAGTGCCCAGATCTCTTGACCTTTGAATTTGACCTTAATCTTGAGCACAGGATGCAGACCCATCTGAGAATCATTGCGAGTGAGTTTGGTGACCACTGCGGCAAGTAGTAGATTTAAAAAATATCAGACATACCATTAAAAAAAACAGTTGAATTGAAATTCAATGGAAAGCCTCATTAAACAAAGTTTTCAACTGCTTTTTAAAAGAGTCCACAGAGTCAGCTAAACGACACAAGTTGAGCACAACTTGGATGCAGACCCACCTGAGGATCAGTGTGAATGAGTTTGGTGAGCATCGGGGCAAATGCATAGGAGGAGTAGTGATTTCCAAGAAATGTGGGTGGACGGACAGACAGATGGATGCCACATCATAAAAAGCACATCTTGCTATATTCCACAAAAGAAACATAAGATTATTTATGATAACCTCTACTCAAACAAACTGATGCATATAGGACAGATCAACTTATCATCTTTTCCCTCTTTTGCTCAAGAACAGGAGCAACTTTTCAAGAATCTCTTCAGGAAACCATTTATATATTCATTTTGTATCATTCTTACTTTTTAAAATTGTTTCTCTGTCGTGAGGTTGTGTGATTTACAAATCTGCAGTCAATTTAATACCTGTAGCAGGCACAAGCACAGTCTCAGTGGAATGCTGTGGAATTTCAGTCACCTAAAAAAAGTATTTTGCATTCTGGCCACAGCCATCACACTCCACAGACAAAAATTTTAATTCAGAAAACATTAGAACTATGTCTCCAGCTGTCTAGATTAGTTTCTGTGAGTAATAACCTGTGACTGTGGGGTTTTAAAGACTGACCTCAGTTGCAGAGATGCATAGGCAACTATGCAAATTAGGTAAGCTGAAAAGCTGAATTTTAAAGTAGCAGTTTCTTATCTGTAGGTAGTTGTAAACATTTGTAGGTAAGCACTAACCCTGGACACTATCTCAAAATTCAGGAACAAAAGTGTGTTTGCCTAATTGTAGGTTGTGAGATACCTGTCAGTCACTTTTGGTCACATTTTAGCAACCTCCCCACATAAAAACTCCCCAGATGTCATAAATGTCCCTCAGGGCAGGACGGAGACCCAAACGCTGGAGCTGTGAGTTTGCAGGGACGTTTAATAAAAACACAAAAATATAACAACACAGGAACAAACTTACAAACTGAGGCAAAAAGGCAAGGATATGAAGAGGAGACAAATAAGGCTGAAGCGTGTAGTGCATGCCGGTTAGATCAAATAGCCAAAAAAGGATAATAATGAGAACAGCCTGGACGGAACATTGGCTGAGGCATGGAGCACACGCCAGTTAGGAAAAATAGCTTAATGCTAAGACATGGGACACGTCTGGACATTGAGAAGGACGCTGCGCCGAATAGCGATGCAGCTGCCCTTAAATAGGACATAAGGAATAAACAACAAGTGATGACAGGTGTGGGTAACAGGAGCGAGGATAATCAGACCAAATCAATGACAGCTATGACAGCCTGCGAACATGAGCAAAAAGAGGAAGTAAGCAAGGAGCGCTGTCAAAATAAAAGCACAGGAGAATATAGCATGATAGATATGAAATGATAACAAAATGAGAAGCCGACCAGAGAATACCACAAGGGAAAAATAACCACCAAGGCGAGGATAAGAAAAATGCAAAAACAAGAAATGCAATTACAGAAATACTACATACAAAAGAGAACTACAAGCAAAGGTGAAGGTAGGTTCATGTCAAAAAGGCAGATAATATTTATAATACAAAACTGGATGGTCACGGACGCATTATATCAAAGACAAAATAATAATACAATGGGGCAAAAATGTATTTAGTCAGCCACCAATTGTGCAAGTTCTCCCACTGTAAAAGATGAGAGAGGTCTCCAATTTTCATCATAGGTATGCCTCAACTATGAGAGACAAAATGAGAAAAAAAAATCCAGAAAATCGCGTTGTCTGATTTTTAAAGAATTTATTTGCAAATTATGGTGGAAAATAAGTAGTTGGTCAATAACAAAAGTTCATCTCAACACTTTTATATACCCTTTGTTGGTAATGACAGAGGTCAAACGTTTTCTGTAAGTCTTCACAAGGTTTTCACACACTGTTGCTGGTATTTTGGCCCATTTCTCCATGCAGATCTCCTCTAGAGCAGTGATGTTTTGGGGCTGTCGCTGGGCAACACGGACTTTCAACTCCCTCCAAAGATTTTCTATGGGGTTGAGATCTGGAGACTGGCTAGGCCACTCCAGGACCTTGAAATGCTTCTTACGAAGCCACTCCTTCGTTGCCCGGGCGGTGTGTTTGGGATCATTGTCATGCTGAAAGACACAGCCACGTTTCATCTTCAATGCCCTTGCTGATGGAAGGAGGTTTTCACTCAAAATCTCACGATACATGGCCCCATTCATTCTTTCCTTTACTCCGATCAGTCGTCCTGGTCCCTTTGCAGAAAAACAGCCCCAAAGCATGATGTTTCCACCCCCATGCTTCACAGTAGGTATGGTGTTCTTTGGATGCAACTCAGCATTCTTTATCCTTCAAACACAAGAAGTTGAGTTTTTACCAAAAAAGTTCTATTTTGGTTTCATCTGACCATATGACATTCTCCCAATCCTCTTCTGGATCATCCAAATGCTCTCTAGCAAACTTCAGACGGGCCTGGACATGTACTGGCTTAAGCAGGGGGACACGTCTGGCACTGCAGGGTTTGAGTCCCTGGCGGCATAGTGTGTTACTGATGTAGCCTTTGTTACTTTGGTCCCAGCTCTCTGCAGGTCATTCACTAGGTCCCCCCGTGTGGTTCTGGGGTTTTTGCTCACTGTTCTCGTGATCATTTTGACCCCACAGGGTGAGATCTTGCGTGGAGCCCCAGATCGAGGGAGATTATCAGTGGTCTTGTATGTCTTCCGTTTTCTAATAATTGCTCCCACAGTTGATTTCTTCACACCAAGCTGCTTACCTATTACAGATTCAGTCTTCCCAGCCTGGTGCAGGTCTACAGTTTTGTTTCTGGTGTCCTTTGACAGCTCTTTGGTCTTGGCCATAGTGGAGTTTGGAGTCTGACTGTTTGAGGTTGTGGACAGGTGTCTTTTATACTGATAACGAGTTCAAACAGGTGCCATTAATACAGGTAACGAGTGGAAGACAGAGGAGCCTCTTAAAGAAGAAGTTACAGGTCTGTGAGAGCCAGAAATCTTGCTTGTTTGTAGGTGACCAAATACTTATTTTCCACCATAATTTGCAAATAAATTATTTAAAAATCCTTCAATGTGATTTTCTGGATTTTTTTTTTTTCTCATTTTGTCTCTCATAGTTGAAGTATACCTATGATGAAAATTGGAGACCTCTCTCATCTTTTAAGTGGGAGAACTTGCACAATTGGTGGCTGACTAAATACTTTCTTGCCCCACTGTAACTAAACTAGGAACAAAGACTTTCATAATCAGAAACAAATGGCAAACTCAAATAACAAAAAACATCCAACCAACCAGAATGAATACTGAATTAAAGTGGGGAATTTACAGAAAATAATCTAAATAACAAAGGAGTGTGAGCATGGTTCCCCAACCGTGCTCCGCATCATGACACCAGAGGACATGTACCATTAGTTCAATTTTTTTTCAGACAACTCTTGCTTCTGGGCAGATGCCTGAATGTATTACTCATGTGTTTTAATTGTGCTTGTCAAAGCAATACATTGAAACATCATCCAACTGAATATTATAATTCTTGCACCATCTTGACTGTTACTGAATCATCTCCTCCTATAATACATCTGTTTCATATCATGTCTCTTTTCAGATGTGTTAAAAAACAAAGTCACATCTGAAAGATCAACAACTACCATGTGTAGGAAAAAAATTAACTCTGACCTTTAAGGTCATTTGATTTGTGGAATGTAGCAAGAAGGAAACAATACAAACTAGCAATACTTCACTAAAAAGATGATATACACAATATCAAATTATATCAACAGTACTATTCAAAAATTCAGTATGTTATAGAGAGAGATCTCTGTTCTGTCCCATCTTTGGGACAGGTAAAACTAATCCAGGAATTTGTTTGTTAGTTACACTAGACTCCATCAAATTTAGGTACAATTCCAGATAAGGGTGGGAATCAAGGAGTTTCCACTTCAATATTGGTCAGAACATGCTTAACAATTTTATGACACTTAGTCTTATGCATTGACATTAATTCCAACTGGTTCCTATAAAACAGGGGAGTCCAATCATGTGCCATGGAGGGCCAAAACCCTGCAGGCTTTACCTCCAACCAGTGTCTTCAACAGCAGATTTCACTGAATTTCTTCCCACTGATTGCTGATAAGTGAAAACACCTGCTGAAGAGACTGGGCAGAAGAGAAAACCTGCAGGGTCTTGGCCCTCCATGGCACATGATTGGACACCCCTGCTATAAAATGTCTGTCCTTTCTCATTAAACAGGAAGGTTCTGTTCCTTGACATTGCAACATTCAACCAAAGGATACATTAACTGAAAACTGTCCTTCATCAACAGATTTTTTTCAGCAAAGACAGAAAAATCTGAAAGCTGTCTGTCATTTTGACAGATTACACTGAGGGTGATCTAATTAAAATCAACTAAAATGACAGCTAATAACATTGTGACATAATTTTTTACAAACCTGCCTGTCAAAATGAAAGATAACAAAAAAGTCTAGACCTTTGCATCCAACCTAAATTTTTCACTGATGATAAAAGTCCTCACCTGAACACATTTGCATGTCATCATGGACTCATATTTACGGCACCATGTAACTGCCACAGGAAGCTATGCTAATGCCACAAATACAAACCAGTTTTTATGAATAAATGATCATGCACACATGATCAGAAACAATGTGATGTCTCATTATTGGGTGTTCTATGACATGGCATAATTTCCTGAGGAAACCATTTGTTCATTCTTCACACGAGGTCAGAGACGGCTCACACCTAAATGCATTAACTCAGTGGCCCTCGACTGTGACACAGGCTGGAGCAGTGCTCGGGCCTTCAATGCTGCTTGCACCTTTAAGCTGGATTCATGCTGCATCTCTGCTGTCTGCGTCCGCTCGACCACGAGGCTTGTGTGACAAAAATTACGTCATTGTTTCCAGTCCGCAGACGTCAGCAGAGCCCCCCACCCACCCACCCCCCCCGTGGACATCTGAGTGCAGCCCAAATTTTCTGACCTCGTGGCCTGACCGTGCTGACTGCGCATGCACAAGACTGAACCTCTCATTCACGAGGTGGCGCTACCAACAAAGCATACAAAGTCAAAGTAGATGAAGAAGACAAGAGGAAGAGGAAGAGGAAGACGAGAATAAACGTACATGAATTGTTTTGCAGCAGCAGCTTCAGCGGAGGAGAGCATTGAAAAAGGGTAATTCCTCCTTTTCCTTGAAACAATGCCATTGTTGTTGCTACAAAAAATGTGTGTCACTCTCGCGTTTATAGCCGCGGTGAACAAACTGGCGTGTTAGCGCATTTGCGCTACCCATAGGGCTGGGGTGAAACTGCAAACAACAGTTGGGCGCATGCATCAACCACTTGGTCTGGTAGACAAAAAGAGTGAAGCATATACACAACCACATGCATGCCGGCCTCATCCAAGGCAGACACGCACCTCAGCAGACCAGAGTGGAAAAGTACCATGAATCCAGCTTTACTGATAACATTTTAATTGGTGGACAAAGAGCCTTGGTGGCGGTATGCACTATAGCCTTGTGATTAAGGTGTACACTATTAGGGCTCAATATTAATGGCCAAGACATCCCTTGTTTGAGTCTTTGGCAGACCTATATTTGCAGTATGTCTCTCCATTACGCAAATGTCACTAAATCTGAAAAAAAATTACCTTGACATTCTGATTATATTGCCAGCCAGTCATCACAATGGTGTGAATCCATCTTTCCTGACATTAAAGATTTACATTAATGTGATGAAGGAGAACAGTTGGGATCAGGGCAGGTTTGGTTTGTAACCAAATTGAAACATGGTCACCTGCTGGTAATGTGAACTGCCAGAATATGGCCAAAGTGATACAACATGTTTAGTGGTAAGCAGTGTTGGGAGTACTGTAACGCCACTACTTTTGCAGTAACATGCTCTGTAACGAAATTACTGTTTAAAAATTCAGTAATGCATTACGGTTACTGAAATTTGATCAGATGCGTTACTTGTGTTACTCGTTTTATTAATATGGATAGATATTTTAGTGCCAATAAACTGACCCTACCATAACTGGCGCAGCCGTCAGTCTCATTCCCCGAGGGTTGGTTTCCTGTCCCGCGGTGGGAAGAAATGCCATGGCGACTTCTCATATGGAGCCCTGATCACCTGTTGTCCGAGCGGTGAGTAGCCCCCCAACAGCTCCTACCTCTGTGGTTAAACATGAGTAATTTTTGAGCAAGAAGCTCGCATTTGTCCGCAATTGTGTAAATGTGTAAGTTGTGTAAGTTTTCTTACACACAGAGAAAAAGTGACTCGGTTTGTTGCAGTAAAGAACAGCTTCTTATAAGCGGTGAACTTTCATTTATCTGTGCTCTCTGTTTTATTTTATCTCATTCAGTTATGTGCTGTTGTGATATGCAACTATTTCATGGAAGTAAATCCTCTAAATATGCGTTTTTAATGGGCTGGTCCAGGGGTGTCAAACATGGCCCTCGTGGGCCAATAACGGCCCACCAGGAGGCCCAGAATTTTCTCTGTGAATTTCTAGTTTTATTTCTAGTAAATTTCTGACTTTCTACTGATTACAATAGTTGATGTAAATCTGAGACATTTTTTCTCTTTAAGATGAGACTTTTTTCTCATCAGTTTTCTTTTTCTTCTTTTTTCTGATGAGAACAACGGGCCCTTGATCTTGCTATGTGTGCAAGATGATTTAAGTATGCATTTAAAAGTAACGTGAAAGTTACTTTTCCAAGTAACTAGTTACTTTAATCATGCAGTAACTCAAAAGTAACTCAGTTACTTTTGAAAAGAAGTAACTAGTAACTGTAACTAGTTACTATTTTTTAGTAACTTGCCCAACACTGGTGGTAAGGTAGCTGTGCTTCAGGAGGTTAGATCCCCAGTTCCACACATCTGTTAAGTGTCTTTAGACAAGCACTAAATGCACAGAGCAGTGTGCATGGATTAAAAGGTGCTGTGTGAATGAGAGGACATAAGAAGTAACTGTAAAAACAACTAGAGTCAAACTGAAGGTATGAAGTGAAAACAAAAGAAACAAAATATGGTGGAAGCAACTGAAAGTCACAAACCTATTTTGCAGCCAACCTGCATAAAATATACAAATTGTAGGGAAACTGTTACAAATGGCATGTTGTATTTAGACAGATCCTTAATTAGTGTTGCTATCCCTGTGCTGTTGCAATCCTGGAATTTCCCCATTGTGGGACTAATAAAGGCTTATCTTATCTTAATAGTAAATATTTTCTGTCAAAATTGATGTTGTGAACAAGACTTACTGTATCCCTCAATTATTCTAACGCAAGGATCAGGAACCTGCAGCTGTACAGCCACATGCAGATCTTCTGTCCATAACCAGTGGCTCCCTGTGGCTTTGCCAAACCAGACCATCAATGATGGAGTAGCTCCTTCCAGCCTGATAAACACACCCAGAGGTTACCACGAGCTTTCGCTACTCTATTTATAGATCTAGGCCTGTTCAGAGTTGAAAAGACGGGCACTCATAACTCGTGACCTTGACCTCACGCACATCCTGGGTACAAAGCCACCCAAGGATCATTACGTATGAGTTTGATGAGCATCCAGACAAGTGGAGTAGCGATTCATTTCGCTTTTCTCAAATTTATGTTGCAAATGTACGTGAAAAAAGTTTAAAATGTACTTGAAAATGCAGTTCTCAGACAAACTGTGGGTCCCAAACAAGAACATTATTGTTAACGTTCAAGGAGGCACAATAAAGAACTCCTTTAAAGTTCCGCAGTGGCCTTGAAGGATTTCTGGAAACCTGGCGCACAAGACACACAGCGATGATGAAGAGACACACACACACACACACACACACACACACAAACACACACACACACACACACTGAGGGCACTTCCCTGAACTATTTAAAGCACAGCTGTCAACACGAGTGTGTGTGAAGCGACGGTCAGCAGCTCTGTGGGGATGTGATGGTCGAGTGTTTCTGTCAGATTCATGTGTTTATCTGACAAAGGTCACTGCTTCATTGCTCAATCCACACCAGAGGCCAGATTTACTATATACACACACACACAAGTCCACTTTTTTTCCCAGTCATTTCCAGTCCAACTGTTTCTTTTCTCGTCTCTCTGCCAGAGTCTCTTTCTCTGAACTCACAGATTTAGTATCCTCGGCTGCTTTAGTCCTTCAGTATTTTTTGTTCTGTCTGTTCTGTTTCAATTTCACATCCTGGCCCTTCTGCTGGCACTCTGTTCATTGGTATGTCAGATACCTTATGGAGAAAACTGCACTTTTTCTGGTTGCACACAATGAGTTTTTTACTGTAAATTTTGAAGTTTTATATGATTTTGGAACATTCTTATATAGTGGCTTTTTTGTCATGTTTGAAATTATTTTTTCTTCTTTCTTCATTATAATTAAAGACTTTTTCCACAAAATTTGGAGACTTCATGAATATTTTCACTCTTTAATTTACACTTTTTCTATAACCTTTTTTTCCTTCCAACTTTGCAAATTGTACTGAACATTTTCTCCTTTATGTGTTTTCCACTGATATTTTCTTCTTTAAAAAAATTACAAATTATTTCTTGTGTAACTTTGTGGCATTTTCTCAAAAATTTCTACCTTTTTTCTCACACAAATTTAGTGCATATTTTAATAAATTTCTTGTTTTCTCATACATTTTCAGTGTGCAATTGTACATGTGATTTTTGTCCCATAAATTTGAAGTTTTTCTCATGAATTTGTAACTTTTGTCTTATGAATACATATTTTTTCCCTTGTAATTTTGTCCTTGTTTCAGGTTAGAGCAACAGCCCCTCAAAATGTCTGCAGCACATCCATGTGATAGTTCAAACCGATGCATGTCAGTGTAAAATATTTCAACTTTTCATCCCTTTTGGAACATGAAGACCAATCAGCATTGGTTTCACCAAAGAACCAACAGTATATTTCCACTTCTACACATTACAAACATGGATGAGATTTAATATTCCTAAACTTTTTGATATTGCTAGATAAGAAATTCAAATGACATTCATCCATCGATATCATCTGATCATCTTCCAGCTACCTTCTGTTTCCCTGTTTCCATGGTAACCATTGTTTACCCAGTCAAGTCGGGTCTACGATTTTTCTCTGGATCTTTGCACATCACTTGCCATGCGTCAGGCAAAAATATTGCAGAGAATTTTTTTTTTTTGCTTCTCGCTGTTCATTTCTTATTATGTGTCATGACCATTATACATAAACGGATTACTGGATGGACAAAGTGGCCAGATGTCCATGCAGGACCAAAAATTCAAGTGGGCAATCAGAGTTAGGATTTTTAAATAGTATTATAACTATTTGATTAATGTTGCGCTGCAGCATTTTTAGAATTATGATGAATAGTTTGTTAATAAAGTGTTAAGTAAATTAGACAACCCTGACGCTGTAGTCAGTTGACAAACGTTTATCATGGACTCCATGACATGTATTTTATTTTGCACTTTTAAATTTTTAGAGAGAATAGAAAGCAAGTAATTTAAAATGTTAAAACAACAAACACAAGTTATAAGCAAAATATGCTGTTGTTTTCACTATTTTACAACTAAGCTCAGTGATTTTTAGCAAAAGCAGTTGATGCTTTTAGCAGGGGCCCACATAAAGGTGAGGTCCAGGGTCTTAGGTGGTTTTATACATCTGGCCCATGATCATTCTAATGTCTGACTTTAATTCACAGTTACAGCTGGGTGTCAATTCATTACCTCTTGGGCTTTTGGTTGCATTTATCTGATGTCTCTGTTTGCCTGTTAGTGGATTTATGCAAAAACTACAGACCGGATTTCGATCAAATTCAGTGGAAGGGCAGAGCGTCCTCTACAGAAAAAAACACGACATTGTGTAGTGAATCAACGGTCAGATCCGGAAACCTTCGTCGATTTTCTTTAATATTGCTAGATAGGACCATTAATTTTTTTTCTTTATTTTATTCTTTCTTTCTTTATTAATTACATGAAACTTAATAAAAAAAAATCAGGTAGTATAGCCAATATGGGAGACTGGTATCTTGAGTGTGCAGAATATGACACATGTTGGCGGAGCCATGTGTTCTCTGGGTACTTTCTAGTAGTGGTGGGCGGATCGATCCAAATATAGATAATATCATTGATATTGATCAATACCAGTGTAACGAGATCGATACTCTGTGTCTGTGTTGCCGCTGCCATCGCAGCACGGAGCAGACACACACAGCCACACTTTGCTTCTCTACTTCTTGTGGTTTTACCTCCTCCCTCTTTTACCATCACATGACTCAGCAGCAGAGTTGTCAGATGGGAAATGTTGAAGTATTGTACCAGTGGTTTAAAATTATCGTAGTTTGAGGAAAATTATCATACACACCCAGTTTTCATTCTGATGTGGCTCAGGACCGTCTGCTTCAGTAACACAGTATCACAGATTGTGCATATTACAGCGTATAACACAGTTTTACCTTTAAATAATCTAACAGATCAGTTGAAAAAAAAAGCGCCTCTTGCAGACCAGCACCTCTACCTGTGTGGAGTACAGGATGAGCCCCTGGCCTGCACTGAACAGCCCCGAATATCAGTCAAACTTAACTATCTTCTATATGTCTTCTGTTGAATCATCACGTATCAAGGTCTTGCCTCATTATACGGATATTTTGAGAAGTACTCTGTTTATACATTAAGAATAAACATCAGTCAATCCACATAAACTACAACTAAAATGCCTCTGATAACTGAAGCAGAAACCTGTTTCACAGTTTTATTGAGAACCACAATCCAGTGACATTTTTGCACAAACATCTGCACATTGCAGCAGCAACAGAAAGCTTTAGTACTAATGCCAACAACAAGTTTGAACCACCCAGTAAAACTGGAGTCTGTTTCCCCCCATTCACTTCTTAACCTGCTGGTAATGTTGCTTACTTGTTGAGTCTGCCGTGCCTGCATTAGTGCTGCAACGTACGCAAACGATTCGATCATGTGTACTAGTTTTTATTTGTGAATGGACTGTACTGAATCACTCACCAGAACTGTAGTGAAAGCCAGGCATCACCAGCTGAATCACCTGCCTGAGCAGCAAATGAGCCCCGCCTGCTCCGTTCAGCCGACTCTCATGGTAGACAGTTGGAGCTCCCATACAGCACTGAGTGATTTGGTGTACCACCAATTATAACGGATATTTTTAGCTTAACTCAGGATGTCTCAGTGAATTGTGGATCCCATCAGTAGCCTCCATCCAAGCCTGCCTCTCTGCTACTGTCCTTTACAGCTACCACAACCAAATCTTCTGTTTCCTTCCACGCAGCCCGTGTGCGTGAGATGATGAATAAAACAAGTGTAGTATGTATGCGCACTTTGCGCAGGATCTGTATCCTGGCTAAGTTTGTAAATGTATTAACTTAGCCACGTAATGAAGGGGTCATATTATCGTACATTATGGGATTTTTGAAATTATTGATCGTACAGTGTACAGAGGACAAAATTATCGTACAAATACGATAATTATCGTACGTCTGGCAACACTGGTCAGCAGCGCCAGGTAAACAAGCTAGCAAGCAGCAGCCACTGGCTGCCGGAGTGCCCGTGTTCTATAATTCTATGCTACTTATCGAGATGCGCTACCACAGCACGCACACACAGCACAGAGATGGAGCTGAAGAATGGCAGAGAGGAAGAGGAGTGCTGTGTCGTATGGCTATATTTCCAGGCTGAAAATGAAACAATGGCAAATTGTACAATTTGTAAAAAGGCTGTGAAATACAGTGGTAACACAACTAATTTATACAAGCATATGAAAAGTCATCCAAAAGAGAATGCCGAGCTACAGAAACAGAGAGAGGAGGAGAGAAATACCCCACCCCCAGACCGCAATTTGCATTTTCAAAGTCCAACTGGTCATTTGTTACTTTAGCTAACTCAAAAAGTATAATTTATGCTAAGACCTTGGTATAATGCATTTATCCCACTGAAACATTTTATTTAAATGAATATATTTACTGGAATTGAAACAAATATACTGAATATAATATGGCTCAGATTTGATTGAATGGATGGTGCGGTAGCGCAGTGGTTAGCACTGCGCCAGCACAGCAACTCAGCCTTGGCCATGGGATCCCTGGTTCGATCCCAGCCCCTGACCAACAGTGATCTGTGTGGAGTTTGCATGTTCTCCCCGTGTCTGCGTGGGTTTACTCCGGGATTTCTCCGGTTTCCTCCCACAGGCCAAAAACATGCAGGTTAGGTTAATTGGAGACTCTAAAGTGGCCCTAGGTGTGAATGTGTGTGTGAATGGTTAAGGGATAGCGCCGTAACGTGGCTGCTTCATCCATCCAGGTGGTGGATGACCCTCAATTTCCCCTCTGGGGATCAATAAAGTACACAAAATTCAAAAAAATAATTTTTGTTTTAACTGTGAAAGTGAAACTGTATGTATTTACCTCTAAACCTTGCCCAAAATCTGTCCTGGGTTTTAACTAATTAATAATCCAAAGGTAAAATCACAAAACACTTAAAGGTCATGAAAATTCATTCAGATTTAGTAATTTGATGATGCATCCTCCTTAATGATTAAAAAGTATCGGTATCGCATTAGTATTGGCGATACTGGCCCTGTATTTACTTGGTATTTGATCGATACCCAGTCTTGCAGTATCGCACACCACTGCTTTCTAGTTTCCTGGCATTTTCAGGCAGTTGAAAGGGGATGAAAGCGCACAGTGTAAGAAGGCAAACATAGCTCAACATTGTTTGTTTGTTTGTTTTGGGGGGAGCTGGTGTTTTGATAGGATTAAAGCATTTCATCAAAACTTTGGTTAAGAGAAATTTGAAATATTTTTAAAAAGAAAAATATAAAGAAAGCATGGACTCCACAGATCACACTAAACAGGATTCAAAGCAGAAACCTTCAATCCACTCAATATGCAATTAAAACCTCTGCGCGCGCACGTTTGATGTGTGCGCATCACATCCTAAAACCACCTCTCCTTCATCATCATCATCATCATCATCATCATCATCATCATCTTTTCCGTGCACGTGTCATCATCTGTGTCATACCTGTGTCTGCTGGCGGCGCGTGCTCCGTGCTGCGCGTGCCCGTTCGTGTACAGGTTATAGGACTGTCTCAACGGGAACGCGCTCTCGGCGTGTCCGCAGGTCCAAAGCACGAGCACGAGCAGCAGCGGCGCCGGCGGGAGCGCGCCCATCCCGCCGATCAGTACGTATCAATACGGAGTAACGATGCTCAGCTGGGGTACGATCAGGCTCCCATCACCATGGAGACACTTATGGAAAAGATAAGCCCCCACACAGTTGCTCCGTCAGTCAGTGCTACCGACCCATGGTCCGGATCCTGACCCAAAACCCTGGAGCTGAGTCCAGTCTCCTCTAGTCCTCCCGCTCCCCGCTGCTGCTCCTTTTCTAAAATCCCAGTTAGGTCCGGGTCGGATTAGAGTCCCGGCTGGCCCATCAGAACTTTTTGGTGGGTGAGACAAAGAAGAAAACAGTTGCGACAGACTGAACCGAGACCAGCTGCTCCTCCTCTTCATCACACCGCCTCCCCCGAACTGTCCCCGCCCCTCCCGGAGGAGAAACCGGACCCGCGCCCACACCTGAACCGGCACTGAGTTCAGGGATGAAAACTTTAGAAAACAAACTGCAGATCAGAGCTGCTTCCCCCTGTAGGGTCAGTCTGGGCTCCTGTTAAAGATACAGATAATAGGGATTTACTGGGTAACAGGGTCCTTTCTAGAATTTGGGGGACCTAGGGAAGATTGTGTTTGGGGGCCCATGTTTTTGTAATGGGGGAGAGTTCAAACCCTTTAACGTGGGCAAAAAAAAAAAAATTAAACAAATGTATCTCTGCTCCAAATAAAAAACATGAAAAAAAAATTCTAGAAGAGCAGCAAATTAAACCATCATAATAAAAAAATGAACCAGAGTCAGTGTGAATATTGCAAATTGACAATGAAAAATTGTAATTTTACAAGAGAAAAAGCATCAGATTGATAAGAAGAAAGTTGCAAATTTATGAGGAAAAAAGTAGCACATTTACATACTGTATTTAAAAAAGATACAAACTTACAAGAAAAACGTTAAAAATTTCACAGAAAAATTATGAGAAAAAAGTCACAAATTTATGAGAAAAAAAGCCGAGGGTGAAGTTGTGCTAGCTATCACCAAACTTATTTAGCAAGAGCACCAAAATTTGGACCCTCACCTATGGGTCAGAGACATGGCCACTGAATATGACTCTGGCCTTGAGGGTGGATGGATTTGATAGTCGCGCCCTCAGAACCTCGGGAACATCAGGTGGCCCCAGCGCACTTCTAATGACGTGCTCCGAGCCCACACACATCAGCATGCAGCATCCCGCCTTATTACGCAGCAGCGTATCTGCTGGTTTGGCCATGTCCTCCGGATCCCACCAGAAATCCGACAAAAGCCGTCCTCATGTTTGACCCCAGGGCGTCAGGGTGGAAAAGACCTCGGGGCAAGCCACGCACCAGATGGCTCAATGTGGTGGAAAGAGACCTCTGACAGCTCGGAGTTGCTGTTGATGATGCACAGGAGCTGGCCCAAAACTGGCAATGTTGGCACGCACTGGTTAACCTGATTGGCTCTACGCATGGTGATGGCCACCCAGCCCTCACCCCCCAGGAGTAGCAACCAAGTGAGCAAGCACCTAATTTTTAGAACAGTCTTTTTTTTTAATGTTCTTTTTTCTTAAAGTAATGATAAACTGGGGTCAGCTATAGCTCTGTGGTAGCAATTTTTGGCCATAGAAAATCTGCATGGAGCAGAAAAACAACCTTAAAATTTGTGCAAATGTAAAAAAAAGTGTAAACAGTCCTGTCAACATTACTAAAAGGAGAGTTTTTGTGCAGTGTTGTAACAACTATTCTCTCAATAAGTTGCAGATTTTCTTTTTCTTTTTGTTTGATTCCTATGTGCACCAACTTTGCCACTTCCACAAATGAAATCTTGTTTAGTGGAAACACTGCAATGTTTTTTCTTGTAAATGTAAAATGGTTTTAAGGCTTTTTTTTTAGTCCATTTGAGATAAATTCAACACAGCTAAACAAGGTTCCATGAATTACAAATACATGTTTGTTCATTAAAGTGACATTCTGCCAAAAAATCAATTTTTTTCTGTTGTTAACATGTCTGTAACATGATTTTTGTGAGTTACAAGACATATCAAGAGTAAAATCAAACCCAAGTCCCAAGTCTGTGTTTTTCTGCTGTGAATGTCCAGTTAACCCCCCCCCCCCCCAAAAAAAGCAACTTTGGACAGAGCATTTCTAGCTAGGTAAGCATTCGTGCTTTGCCTGATTGGTTATAACGTTTACCAATCAGGCTAAGCACTGGGCATGGCTAAACACCTGAGTTCACTCCCCCAGGGGAAGAGGGAGGAGTCGACGCGGATTCGCGGATAGAGGCTCACAGTCTACCTACCACTGATCACGCTGACAGTCAGCATCCCTTCCCGGGGACATCACAAAACCAACCGCGGCTGCCCATAGTTCCACCACTGGGGCTACCATATTCCAGAACCCCGTAGTGCATGCGGAGCGCAGTCAGCTCGGAGACTGGAGTCCACTGGCTGCCACACCTGCATGTGCAGGATCCTGGAGGCGCCCACGGAGGAATGGGAGGCACGCGGTTCTTAGGCTGAACCAGAGAGAGATGTCTGCTCTTAGGGGGATGAAGGCGCCCAGACTGTTTTGCATATGTTTGACTCGGTTCTGTGAAAGCTTTTTTTTTTTGGGGGGGGGGGGGGCACAACCGACAAAAGAGAGGTAAACGTGGAGATATCTGAACAAAGCTAACCACTACCCTGCACAGACTGCTGATTCCTTCCCTCATTCTGGCCAACGTATGCTTACTAGACAACAAAATAGACCACATACAGCTCCTGAGAACTACACAACGTGATGCACGGAACTGCTGTGTTTTTATCTTTACGGAAACATGGTTAAATGACAATATACCGGACTCTGCCATTCAGTTAGCTGGGTTAAAATGCTACCGCAGTGACAGAGTGTTCACGGAAGGAGGGAAAACCCGCGGGAGTGGGGGTGGGGCGTGTGTGTGTACATCAGCGACGCCTGGTGCAGAGATGCAAACTGTTGTACACAAACACTGTTCTCCATTGGTGGAGTTTATGATCATCAAATCCTGACCTTTTTACATTCTGAAAGAATTTTCGTCTGTCCTACTAGCCGCCGTGTATTCCCCGCCCACTGGCACTGGTGAGAGGAGCAAAGCACTAAATGAACTCTATCAGGCTATAAGTGAGACACAAACAGCACATCCAGACGGATTCCTCATCACAGCAGGAGACTTCAACCATGCAGATTTAAAGGCCCTCCTGCCAAGTGTACACCAACATGTAGACTTTCCAACAAGAGGAGACAATTTGCTGGACTTGGTGTACACAACTCACAAGAAAGCATACAGAGCCTCCCCCCTTCACCACCCGGGTCTCTCTGATCACATCACCATCCTGTTAAGGCCAACATACAAACCCAGAGTGAAAACAATCAGACCAACAAAAAAGCAGATATGTGTGTGGCCAGAGGGGCCCTCTGATACTCTGAAAGACTGCTTCAGCACTACAGACTGGGACATTTTCAAGGATGCAGCTGTAACGGATGCCAACTAGCACTGTTCGGCGTAGAACGTTAGTAAACCTCCCTCTCGAAAAGCCTCATACAGTATCGGTAGCGCTGAGCTATCGGTCGGACCTTTAGCTCAGCGCGATCGTGCTGTGTCTCCCATGCTCGAACTGTGTAGTTGACTGGTAGGTCGCGGGTTCGTGTCCCGAGTGGGCGAACTGCGCAGGATGATCTCAGTTACACTGGTGCCATGACCCGGATGGGAGTGAGGTTTAAGGGGGAGAGTGTAACGGATGCCAACTAGCACTGTTCGGCGTAGAACGTTAGTAAACCTCCCTCCCGAAAAGCCTCATACAGTATTGGTAGCGCTGAGCTATCGGTCGGACCTTTAGCTCAGCGCGATCGTGCTGTGTCTCCCATGCTCGAACTGTGTAGTTGACTGGTAGGTCGCGGGTTCGTGTCCCGAGTGGGCGAACTGCGCAGGATGATCTCAGTTACACAGCCACTCACAATGGACACACAAACCTAGAGGAGTACACTGAAGTTGTTGTAGCATACATAGCGAAATGCATTGATGATGTTACTCACTGCAAAACCATCACTGTTTGTGCCAACCAAAAGCTATGGATGACAGCAGAAGTCCACAGGCTCCTGAGGGCTCGGGTTGCAGCCTTCAGGGCCGGCGACATTGCAGGACTAACAACAGCTAGGGCCAACCTGTGGCATCAAGGAGGCAAAACGACAGTACAGCAAGAAAATATCCGGCCACTTCAGCAACACCAGAGATGCACGTTCCCTCTGGCATGGCATACAGACCCTCACCAGCTACAAACCTCCACCTCAGACCAGTGCAAGTGACACCACACAGCTCAACAACCTAAATGACTTCTTCGGCTGCTTTGAAGCACAAAACAGCACATCAGCACAGAAGACCACTGCTCCTCCAGACAAGCAGGCCATGAGTCTGGATCCAAATAGCATGAAGAGGACCCTCTGCAGGATCAACCCACGCAAGGCAGCTGGTCCAGACAACATATCAGGTTGCGTCCTGAAGGACTGTGCAGAGGAGCTCAAGAATATCCTGGCTGACGTCTTCAACATCTCCCTGACTCAAGCTTTTGTCCCCACGTGTTTCAAAACTGCCACCATAATACCAGTCCCAAAGAAGCCCGTCCCATCCAGCTACAACAATTACCGGCCCATAGCACTGACCCCCATCATAATGAAGTGCTTCGAGCGGCTGGTCATGCAGAAGATCAAGTCCATCCTCCCTCCCAAACCCATCTCAGTTTGCAAACAGGTCAAACAGATCCACAGAATATGCCATCACTGCTGCTCTCCATCCAGTTCTCACCCACCTGGACTCAAAGAACTCCTACGTGTGAATGCTGTTCTTAGACTTCATTTCAGCATTCAACACAATCATCCCCCAGCACCTGATACAAAAACTCAGACACCTGGGACTCAAAACGTCTCTCCGTAACTGGGTGCTAGACTTTCTCACAGGGAGGCCACAGAGCATGCAGGTTGGCAGCAACACCTCCCAGACCATCACACTGAGCACAGAGGCCCCACAAGAGTGCGTGCTCAGCCTGCTGCTCTTCACACCTGCTGACCCATGACTGTTTACCAGCCTACAACACCAACCTCATCATCAAGTTTGCGGATGACACGGCAGTGGTGGGCCTCATCACCAACAACGAAGAGGCCAACTACAGAAATGAGGTGAGCCAACTGGTCCAGTGGTGTAAAGACAATAACCTCTTCCTGAACATAGGAAAAACCAAGGAGACTGTGGTCAACTTCAGGAGGGGTCACACACAGCACCCCTCTCTGATCATTGATGGTGTTGCTGTGGAGAGGGTGAGCAGCACCAAGTTCCTAGGGGTGAACATCTCATGCAGCCAGCAAGATCACTGGTGCCCCTCTGCCCCCTCTCTCGAAAATCTACCTCACCCACCTCACCATCAATATCGCAGGCGACACCTCCCACCCCTCACACGCTCCCTTCAGCCCCCTGCACTCATCCTGGACCATAACGCACTCACCTGCACAATAACTACCTCAGCTGTTGGCACAGAAAGACTGGCACACCAACAGTAATACATTGCTGCTGTATGTCTCTGCACTTTAACTGCAACCATTTGCACAAATGCCATATCTGCTGCTGTCTGCCTGTCATTGCAGTACTGATCATGTTGAATTTTGAACAATATACTATTTTGGGCAATACACATTTGTTTTTGAGATGGTTTTAGAGCCACCGGAGTGCATCTTTAAGATTTTTTAAAATTTATGTGGAAACATTGACAATAGCTTTGAGCAAATCAGCTTTGAACACATTTATTTGGGGAAAAAAGTGTAATGGGGCCACAACTGTATCTTGCCCACAGCTACATTTGATTTGTTTTATGCATTCAGAGTTCATTTCCACTAATATGTACAGTCACATGAAAAAATTCTGAACAAATAGTGAGAAATATATTAGGACACCCCCCATCTTTTTTAGGACACCCCCAAATTCATTTCCACTTAAAATGGCTAAAATAAATGTTAAAAAAATGCAAATAAAAACAAAAAAAAGGTTAGACATAGATATGTGAACAAAGAACTGAATATTTAATGGAGTGTCCTAATTTTTTCACATGACTATATTTCATATGAGTATTTAAGAGATATTTTCATTAATTTCCGTAGTAGTTTATTTGCTCTAAACTCTTGTGTGTTTCTCTTTAGATGATTCATCTGGTTGCATTTCCAAGGAAACATGATTAACAAGCTCCATAATGTGACATTCAAGATACTAGTGACCTGTTTTATGACATACTTTGTTTAGAACATCCTGCAGATTTCCTGAGGTCAAAGGTTAAAGGATGTTTTACATCTGATGTTTTCAAAAATAACCTAAATTGTGAAACCATTTTTTCATGTTGTAATCATGGTTTATTTTGGGGTGTTGTTTTCACTCCAAATTGCCTTCCTTAGACACAAAGTGGCTTTAAATTCTTATTTCTTAAAAGTTTTTTATTTAGTTATTATAGAATGGTTTATGTTTTCATGTGCGTTCTTGCTGTACAGGACTTTGTGTGGCGAGTGTTGCTTTTTAAAGTGCTTTATAAATAAAGTTTATACATACACTCACACACACACACACACACACACACACACACACACACACACACACATATATATCCATCCATCTTCTTCTGCTTAATCCTTTTCGGGTCGTGGGGGTGCTGGAGCCTATCCCAGCATCTTTGGCTGAGAGGCAGGGTACACCCTGGACAGATCGCCAGTCCATCGCAGGGCCAACACAGAGAGACAGACAACCATTCACTCTCACATTCATACCTAAGGACAATTTAGAATCCCCAGTTTGAGGCCAATTAACCTAACTTGCATGTTTTTGGCATGTGGGAGGAAACCGGAGAAATCCCGGAGTAAACCCACGCAGACACGGGGAGAACATGCAAACTCCACACAGATCACTGTTGGTATATATATATATTTATATATATATATATATATATATATATATAGTATATATATATATATACACACCCTCTCTCGCCCAAAGATGCTGGGATCGGCTCCAGCCCCCCCACGACCCGAAAAGGATTAAGCAGAAAAAGATGAATGAATGAATGAATATATATATATATATATATACTTCAAATTTCAACATTCAAATTTCAGGATACACCTAAAATTCACTATAACCTTTACAGGTGAACTTAATTTGACCTTCTCTAACCTTTTGAATGCACATGTCCAGCTGTTCAGTGTTTCAATACTTTTTGTGTAACTTGCTGTTCTCTAACAAGGTGCTTATCGGCAAAATTCACAACAGGTCTTTGATCTGCCATTTAAAATGTCTGCCATCATTCTCTTCTTTGTGTTTGGATTGCAGCTGCTCAAACCAGGTTGGTGGCTCTTGACTGCTGCTGACAGTATGGGCATGTGAACTGCAGATTATTTTCCCTGCGCCTGCGTGTACTCCAAAACTACTGGATGGATTTAGATGAAATTTTCACCAGAGGTGGTCCTTGGGCTAGAGAGGAACCCATAACATTTTGGTAATGATCCCAGTATGCATACATCCACCAAGGCTCTTATCTTCTCACAGTGTGTTAGCAAGAATACTCCAAAACTACTAGATGGATTTGGATGAAAATTTTACCAGAGGTGGTCTTTGGGATAGAGAGGAACCCATAACATTTTGGTGATGATCCGAGAATGCATACCTCCGCCAAGGCTCTGGCACTGAGGCATCAGCACCTTGGTGCTTTCATTGTGAACAGTGCCCTGCGGAAACGGATGATGAATGCCACAACTCCAGGCACATTTAAGGGAGGTCAGGGATACCCAAGTGTCACATCAGACCATTCAAAACCATTTACATCAGCATGGTCTGCATGCTGGATGACCTGCAAGGGTACCTGACCACACCACCAGGCACAGGCATCATCGTCTTGCACGGGCCAAGAGGCCAGTGGGCCTCGGTGCTGTTCTCTGATGAAAGTGGATTCACTCTGAGCAGAAATGATGGCTGCCAACGATGTTGAAGATGTCAAAGAGAGTGCTATGCATCAGCCACTGTTGTCACCAGATGAGCCTTTGGTGGTGGTGGTGTTACAGTTTACTGAGTTCTTAACAGATTTAGTGCTGAAATCGGATAGAATAATTATAGTAGGGGACTTTAATATACATATAGATAGTGATTCCCTTAATATAGCATTTAATTCAAAATTAGACTTGATGGGGTTTTCTCAGAAAGTAGGAAATTCTATCCATTATTTCCACCACACTTTGGACCTTGTTCTGACATATGGCATCGAAATAGAAAGTCTGGTAGTGTCTCCTTATAACCTTGTACTGTCAGACCATTACCTGTTAATTTTTGATTTTACTATTTCAGACTATTTGGCTCCTAAAGAAAAATATTACTACAGTAGATGTCTCTTCGATGATGCTGTTACCAAATATAAGCAGATGGTTTCCTGAATGCCATGTGTCAACACAACGGAGATAAGCTATGGAGAGCCTGCTCCTTCTGTAATTGATAGCATGGTAAATAGTGTGACAGCTTCTCTGCATCAGACCCTAGACATGGTGGCCCCTTTAAAAAAGAAAAAGTCTAATCAGATTTCTAACTCTGGTTCAACACAGAAACTCGTAGCTTAAAACAGAAGACTCGTCAATTAGAAAAAAATGGTGCTCTGCTAAATTCAATGAAATTTATTTAGCTTGGCAAAATCAACTTCCAATTTATAAAAAAATCTCTTAGTAAAGCTAGAGCAAGTTATTATTCCACAGAAGAGAACAAGATGAATAGAAGGGAACAAGAATAATCCCAGGTTTCTTTTCAGCACTGTAGCCATGGAACTTCATTGCAGTAGTTTTGATCATATTTATCTGATAGGTTCCAGTTTGTTCATGTCAACAATGAGTTTTCTTCCAACTCAAAGCTCAGTCACGGAGTTCCAAAGGGATCCGTGCTAGGCCCTATTCTTTATACTTTATATATGCTTCCGCTAGGCAACATTATTAGAAAGCACTGTATATATTTTCATTGTTATACAGATGACACACAATTATACTTGTCAGTGAAGCCAGATGACAGTAATCAGTTAGCCAAATTAGAGGCTTGTCTTAAGGAAATCAAAGCTTGGGTGACTTGTAATTTCTTGCTATTAAATTTAGATAAGACTTAAGTCATTCTAGTTGGTTCAAAAAACCTTAGAGATATCTTTCCAAATCAAACTCTTAGTTTGGATGTGGTTACTCTTTCTCTTAATAGTTCTGTGAGGAACCTTGGAGTTATTTTTGATCAAGATCTGTTCTTTAATTCACATATTAGACTTGTTTCTAAGACTGCCTTCTATTTTGCATGATATTGCCAAGATTAGGGACACCTTGTCTCAGATTGATACTGAGGAACTAATCCATGCTTTTGTTAGCTCTAGATTAGATTATTGTAACTCTTTATTATCAGACTGTCCTAAAACATCTTTAAAAAGTCTTCAGCTGAGCCAAAAGAGTTTTAACAGGTACTAGAAAGAGAGATCACATCTCTCCAGTTCTGGCTGTAATGAGGGGTTTTATTGTGAAGTGCGGTGTGATGACGCCGCCTTCCGAGTGCGTCATCACACCGCCCTGTAAATAGGGACATCCACCATTTGGGCCTTCTCTTGCCCAGGATGACTCTGCATACTATGCATTTACTGTAAGGTGACCAGTCTGTTAATAAAAAGTAGTTTCAGTGCAACTCCTTCATCCGCCTCCTTTATATCAGGTTTAGCATCAATCACAGAAGCTGCCGGAGACGACACTGATGTCGGCGAGTGTGGTGGATTCAGAGGATGATGAAAGTATGGACGAGGACTAAGAGGCTTATGCCGTGAGCTGAAGGTCTGCCCCGAGAAGCTCCATTTGCGGGGGTTGTGGGTCCTCAACGCATCAGTTTAAAGCGAGAGTGTGCCCGGCAAGAGGGAAGCAATGCAGTGTGTGGGCACCTAAACCATTTCACCAGAGTGTGCTGGTTTCCAGCACTGAAGAGCCCGCCAAGGGGGTCAGGCCGCACATCTACAACGACCATCCACTCGGTGAGTCCAAGCGCCAGCGGGTATTCTTATGGTACGATGGAGTTGGATGGAGTGGCTTTGCCGTTACTGCTCGACACAGTGGCGGTGCAGTCGATGCTGAATTGGGCCATGGTGAAAAAGTTCTTCCCACATCACAGGATCAGGAGTAACCCAGTGCCACTGTACGGCTATGGCGGGACTGTGGAGTTGACTGTTCACTACAAAAATGAAGTGATACACGACTTCACGTTCCAGATGGCGGCACATGGTGATAATATCATGGGGTGTGACCTGTTCTATGTACTGGGTTTCGCCATCAGGTACAGTGCTGGGTCTGAATGGTTTGGGTGTGGATGCTGGAATTCACTGGCCCCTGTGGACAATGACGTTGTGGTTTGGGATGAGGTGCTTTTGGACAGTGCCAACACCGGGGCGCTCACTTCGAACTCAGTGGAGGAACCGGATGGGTTCAGCACCCATGCTCTGCCAGCGGTAGTGGGGAGCGCCGAGTGGGTGGGTGAGGCATGCGGCCTGACGAGCAACACCAGGGAGGCACCAGACTCTTTCAGTGCCCATGTTGGATTTTGGCCAAAAACGGGTGAGGGGTCCGCTGCTATGGAGGTGTCTGCTGCATCACCACCGCGTAACAACGGGGCCAGACAAAAGGTGAATATGGACCTGCCGCAGATACAGCAGCATGTCAAACTAAGCAGGGTGCTGCTCCAAGTCATGGACTGGGTTTGGGCTCGGGCCGATGATCGACCAGGGCAACTGTCATCTGGACCACAGCCTGCAAAATATTGGGCGCCGCTGAGGATTGTGGCGAAGTTGGGAGTGGCACATTTCCGGCTGACGGTTGGCTCAATCTGCCATGCAAACCAGCTGCAGCATGTCTGGGTGGACGCTCCGGGTGGCGGGGCTACGCAGGAGTTGGCGAAGGTGGTGTGGGATCCGGGCTCCTGTGTTCTGAAGATTGCTCCTTCCTCCAGGGATCTGCCACTTCCAGGGGCGCACCTGCAGCGGGGTTGCCATGGGACCTCCTGCCCGACCCACCACCGCCATGAGGGGACTGTAAAAAAAGTGAACTGGACATTGTTTCGGTAGGAGCATGGCTGGACTATTCAATTCAATTCAACTTTATTTATATAGCGCCATTTCACAACAACAGTCATCTCATAGCACTATCAACTGTAGGGGGAACCCCCACAGTTGCAGAAAGACCCCAGCAATCAAGCGATCCCCTGTGAGCAAGCACTTGGCGACGGTGGAGAGGAAAAACTCCCTTTTAACAGGAAGAAACCTCCAGCAGAACCAGGCTCAGGGAGGGGCAGTCATCTGCTGCGACTGGACTATGATAAAACAATAAGAAAAGTGGCAGAATAAACCACTTTGCGGTGCAGGCCATATGGCAGTTGACCCAACTAGCCTTAGTTTTTTCTTATGGTTTTATGTTTGGGGTTTGTGTTCCAAATTTGGGTGGGTTTAATTAGGAGTGCTTTTTTCTACTTTATAAAGGGGGGGGAAAGAGGGGTTTTATTGTGAAGTGTGGTGTGATGATGCCGCCTTCCGGGTGCGTCATCACACCGCCCTGTAAATAGGGGCATCCACCAATTGGGTCTTCTCTTGCCCAGGATGACTCCACATACTGTGCGTTTACTGTAAGGTGACCAGTCTGTTAATAAAGAGTAGTTCCAGTGCAACTCCTTCGTCCACCTCTTTTATATCAGGTTTGTGGACATAACACTGGCCTCCCTTCATTGGCTTCCAATAGAATTTAGAATTACGTCTGAGTCCCCGTTGTGCTGTCTGCTCTCTACATATCCATTCTTTTCTTCTTATTCTCTATCCCCTCACTCCCCAGCCAGTCACAGCAGATGACTGCCCCTCCCTGAGCCTGGTTCTGCTGAAGGTTTCTTCCTGTTAAAAGGGAATTTTTCCTCTTCACCATCGCCAAGTGCTTGCTCACAGGGGATCACCTGATTGCTGGGGTCTTTCTCCAATTGTGGGGGTTTCCCCTACAGTTGAAAGTGCTATGAAATGACTGTTGCTGTGAAATGGCACTATATAAATAAAGTTGAATTGAATTGGAACTCAAGACTTATGTCATTGTATCCCCATATTTTCTTGACTTTTAATTTGCCAGAATTGTGAGGTAAGGCTTTGGTTTCAAAATGAACACATATTTAACTCACCATTTCTGTCAGTGCAGTCATTAAAAAGGTATTGTAATAACTATGCTGTCCACTAGAGACGACAGTGTGACTTATTTATTTATTTATTTTTAAATACTCACTTCTTAATTTACAGTTTGCAAAGATACATATAAAAAGTGAGCCAGAAACAACACAATAAACAGAACAACAAAAACAGAAATGCCAGGGGTTTCAAACAAGCAAATACAAAAAGATTCATATAAAAGGTGCAGAAGATAAATAATAAATACAAAGAGATTAAATTAAATTAAATTTGGAGCACACATTTAGGGTTTTCATAGCTTTTCTGTTACAAGAGGTAGATATTGTTTGAAAGTACAATTTCACCTCTTTTGCAAAGGTATCAAAGTGGGGTTTGCTCTTTAAGACTTCACAGTTATGAATACAAAATTTGGCCATTAATACAATAAGGTTACATACAGTGCATCCGGAGAGTATTCACAGCGCTTCACTTTTTCCACATTTTGTTATGTTACAGCCTTATTCCAAAAGGGATTAAATTCATTTTTCCCTCAAAATTCTACACACAATATCCCATAATGACAATGTGATTTTTTTTTGAGATTTTTGCAAATATATTAAAAACTTTTAAAAAAAAAACCCACAAGAAATCACATGTACATACATATTCACAGCCTTTGCCATGAAGCTCCAAATTGAGCTCAGGTGCATCCTGTTTCCACTGATCATCCTTGAGATGTTTCTACAGCTTAATTAGAGTCCACCTGTGGTAAATGCAGTCGATTGGACATGATTTGGAAAGGCACACACCTGTCTATATAAGGTCCCACAGTTGACAGTGCATGTCAGAGCACAAACCAAGCATGAAGTCAAAGCAATTGTCTGTAGACCTCCAAGACAGGATTGTCTCAAGGCACAAATCTGGGGAAGGGTACAGAAGAATTTCTGCTGCTTTGAAGGTCCCAATGAGCACAATGGCCTCCATCATCCGTAAATGGAGAAAGTTTGAAACCACCAGGACTCTTCCTAGAGCTGGCCGGCCGTCTAAACTGAGCAATCGGGGAAGAAGGGCCTTAGTCAGGGAGGTGACCAAGAACCTGATGGTCATTCTGTCAGGGCTCCAGCATTGCTCTGTGAAGAGAGGAAAACCTTCCAGAAGGACAACCATCTCTGCAGCAATCTACCAATCAGGCCTGTATGGTAAAGTGGCCAGACGGAAGCCACTCCTTAGTAAAAGGCGCCTGGCAGCCTGCCTGGAGTTTGCCAAAAGGCATCTGAAGGACTCTCAGACCATGAGAAACAAAATTCTCTGGTCTGATGAGAAAAAAGATTGAACTCTTTCCTGGCGTGAATGCCAGGCGTCATGTTTGGAGGAAACCAGGCACCGTTCATAACCATGCCAATGTTGGTAGCAGCTTCATGCTGTGAGGATGTTTTTCAGTGGCAGGAACTGGGAGACTAGTCAGGATAGAGGGAAAGATGAATGCAGCAATGTACAGAGACATCCTGGATGAAAACCTGCTCCAGAGTGCTCTTGACCTCAGACTGGGGTGACGGTTCATATTTCAGCAGGACAACAACCCTAAGCACACAGCCAAGATATCAAAGGAGTGGCTTCAGGTCAACTCTGTGAATGTCCTTGAGTGGCCCAGCCAGAGCCGAGACTTGAATCCAATTGAACATCTCTGGAGAGATCTGAAAATGGCTGTGCACCGACACTTCCCATCCAACCTGATGGACCTTGAGAGGTGCTGCAAAGATTAATGGGCGAAACTGCCCAAAGATAGGTGTGCCAAGCTTGTGGCATCATATTCAAAAAGACTTGAGGCTGTAATTGCTGCCAAAGGTGCATCAGCAAAGTATTGAGCAAAGGCTGTAAATACTTATGTACATGTGATTTCTTAGTTTTTTATTTTTAATAAATTTACAGAAATCTAAAAAAACCCCAACTTTTTTCACATTGTCATTATGTGGTATTGTGCGTAGAATTTTGAGTTAAAAATGAATTTAATCCCTTTTGGAATAAGGGTGTAACATAACACAATGTGGAAAAAGTGAAGCGCTGTGAATACTTTTCGGATGCACTGTAAATAAAATTCACTTTCCAGTTCTCTTTTATAGTTTACAAAAGCAAAAAAACACATTTATCAAGTGAAGAACAAAACTATTGTAAATGTTGTCCAAGACAAAGCAACAGATGCCTTGCCACAGATGTTGGGTATGCTCACAGGTCCAAAACAGATGGAAGACGATTTCTGGGTGTGCGTTAAAGAAGGTGCAAGATACATCAATATCCTTCTTGTATCTATGCAAGAAAGATTTGACGAGATAACAACGATGAAGAATGTTGAAAGAGATTTCTTTGACTTTGTAAGTAAGTATTTGTTGGGGAGACTCCATGTTCTTTCCCAGCTTATGTCCTGAACAGTGCAACTTTTTTTACAGCACATGATGGACCACTTCTGTGACATCACTAGGTTAGTTAAGCCTTACGCTGGATTCATGCTGCACCTCCGCTGTCCACGTATGTCCAACTGGAAACCTCATGTGACAAAATTTACGTCATCGCCTCCAGTCCTCTAGTGTACACAGAGCTCTACTGCAAACGACCATGTGCAGCCCAAATTTTATGACCGCACAGCCTGCCCATGATCTGAATGCGTTGACAGAGTATGCGCAAGACTGAACGTCCCATTCACAAGGTGGCGCTACCAATACAGCATATAAAGATAAAGTAGACGAGGATGACAATGAGGACACGGAAGACGAGAATAAACATACATGAATCCTTTTGCAGCAGCAGCAGCTTGAGCAGAGAAGAGCACTGGAAAACAGTAATTCCTCCTTTTCCTTGAAATGACGCCATTGTTGTTGCTACAAAAAAAAAAAAAAAAAAAAGTGCGTTGCTCTCGTGTTTATAGCCAGTGAACAAACTGGCATGCTACCCATAGGGCTGGGTATGGGTATGGTACCTATGCAGGTGTGTGTGTGCTCCTGCAATCAGTGATGGGGCTGCTCCGCTACATAATCCCCTTCCTTCCTGAGGTTGGCGATGTATGGCAACCTAGACAGGTAATCTGCCACCAGGTTGGTTTTACCTGACCTGTGTTGAATGTTAAACTTGAAGGGCTGCAGGGAGAGGTACCATTGGGTGAAATGGCTGTTGTGATCCTTCATAGAGTTTGTCCAGGACAGGGCACGATAGTTACTGTAGTTTCCAAGTCAAATTCTCTCCCCAACAGGTAATACCGTAGGCTATCAAAAGCCCACTTTATTGCCAAGCCATCTTTTTCCATCACCAAGGACCTTGTTTCACACGGCAACAATTTGCGACTCAAATACAGAATGGGCTTCTCCTCCCCTTGATCACCTTGTGTCAGGACTGCTCCAAGTCCAACCACTGATGCATCAACTTGGACCAATAACTTCTTGGCGAAATCAGGACTCCGTAATACTGGAAGAGAAGCAAGCCTTTAGACTTTTAAAGGCTTTGTCATATTCACCAGTGCTACCAGTTGCGCTGCAATTGTTGCAAACTCGGGCATAAACAGTCTATACCAGCCCACTAAGCCGAGGAAATACCTGACCACCTTCTTCGTTCAAGGCCAAGGGCAGTTGAGGATAGCTTTCACCTTATCCACCTGAGGCCGCAGCTCTCCTCATCCAAGCTGGTACCCAAGGTAATGTATCTGTTGCTTGGCCCATTCACACTTCACAATATTAAGAGTGCATCACCCTTGTTCTTGAAGATTGGTACCGCAACACTTCTTCTCCACTCCTCAGGCACCCTCTCACTCTCCAAGATTGTACTGAACAATCTGATGAAAATGTCTACTGCCATCTCACCTAAACATTTCCATACCTGAACACGTATGTCATCTGGGCCAACTGCCTTTCCAATCTTCATTCTCTTCATAGCTGCCCTCACTTCCACTTTGTTAATCCTCTGCACATCCTGATTCTTTCCATCATTCATCCTCCTCTCTCTCTTGCTTTCTTCATTCATCAATTCAGGCTGCAAAGTGATAAAATGTATTTTTTAAGGTTTTTTTCTTTTCTATACCTACTATATTACAGTTGGTTTGACTTGATATCTGACTATACAGAAAGAGAGTAACACTGATTCCAGTACTGTGATTCTAATATAAATTGTGGAAAATGTCTGTTAAAACATGATATTTCAGTGTGTTTTCAGATTTCTAAACAAGGGAAGAATGTAGGCTTGTAGATGCCTGACCAAACTGATACAAATGTTTTTCCTAATAGGAACAACAGAGTGAGAGTTAAAACAGGACCCTACAGTGGAAACACTCTTTATCAGATCTCATAAATCAAGTGGTGACCACCACCGTCCCCCCTCCCAAAACACCCAGGTACCACCCTCCCCAGCATGGAGGGGCGGACCACCCAGACGCCATCACTCACACTAACCACTGTTTTCAGTTTTATGAGGCTGTTTTCAAATGGAGTTTTGTATTACACACAGAGTTGCATACCAGAGTAAAAGCCTCAGGTGAGACACAGAGACAGAGACCTGCATCAGCACTGACAAACACATGTCCACAAACACGAGAGAGCAGCTATGATCTGAATTTCTATTAATTTCTTCTCGTCATGTGGACTGCAGCTTTACTCCAAAAATTGGTTCTTTGTTTTCTTTAGATATACAGGTATTAGTTTGCCATCAGGGGATCAAGTAAAACAAACTGAGAGCAGTTCGGCCTTCTAACTGGTGATGTAAAGTTGATGTATAGTGGCTTAAAATGGAAACCACAGCACTGAATTACCGTTTTAAAAAACTCAAGAAAAAGCCTGTAATCATACAACAGTAGAGACAGGGCTGAGCTGTAGCTGAACCAAACCTGACACATAGCCAAACTAGAGGGCACTTGGAAAGCACATACCGCTGCCAGAGTCTGTCTGTCTGTTTGTGAACAAGATTACACAAAAAGGAAATTTTCACCAGAGATTGGGCTACGGATGAAACCACTAGATTTTAGAGGTGACCCAGGTCAGGATACGGATTCTGGATCACTGTTTCACTTTCTTTAACATTGCGAGATAGAGCCATGGTGGAGGTATGTGCTCTTGGATCACCTCCAAAATCTAATGGTTCATCCGTAGCCCAAGGGCCGCCTCTGGTGAAAATGTCATTAGACTCCATCCAGCACTTTTTGCATTATCCTGCTAACAAACAGACAAACAAATCAGTTTGATCACATTATCCCCTTGACGGAGGTAACTACAGCCAGTGTCTGGAAAATATAAAATAACTGAAAAATAATCAGACTATTCCCAGGCATCAGGCAGGACATAGCAGGACTAAAGTCACACAAAAACTGAGTAATGGAAAAAAAAAAAAAAACAGGACATAGTGAGACTAAAACCAGAGATCAGCTGAGACGGCCTGTCCATAGCCAGAAAAAAAAAGCCAGGGTAGCCAGACAGCTCCATGCACATACAGTAGTGGAACTAAAGTCAGACATTAGCTGCCCTGGGACAAAGATGTGACATATCCTTACTATATGACAGAGATTACTGGATTATAACCAGGCAAACTGAGAAACAGCTGGAGGAAAAAAGCTGGTACATGGTACTAAAGAAAGACATCAGCTGGGACACTGTTTGCCCAAATCAGAAGAAAAGCTGGGACACTGCTGGACAAAAGCCCAACAACAATATAGGCATAGTAGAACGATAGCCAGACATTAGGTGAGACACCGCCGGACTACAGTAGGGACATAACCAGGTGACTGTTATGATTCATACAAGGTGAGGACCCAATTGCAGGATACAAACACAAAGGCAGGAGTAAAGACAAATGAAGGTATTTATTGAGTAGGTAATGAATGTTGGAGCTACACCATGGGGTTAAACTCCTGTAGGGAAAGGAGGAGAGAGTGACTGACTGGAGCTCACGCGGAGGTGTATATAATTTTATATATTGCGGGAATGAGTTCTTACTTCAGGCTGGAGGGTGTACTGCAGGTAAGGGTTTCCAAAAAAAGTCGTACGCCCAAGAGGACCTGAGGTAAAAATTTGTTATAGAGATGTTTCTAGTGAGTATAGTTCCTTACATGGAGGTTTGCAGGGGAGTCCAGATCCAGATAGGGGTTTATCATGGGTAGAACACAAAGAGGAGCAGATCCTGGGGCAAGGAGGGAGTTAAGGAATTTGCAATGGTGAGCATGGTTCTTACGTGGGTTCGTTTTCCATCCAGTGGAGATGGAAGAGTCTAAGTATGAGATCCAGCACACAGAGGTGAAAGGTTTGTCACCGGGTAAGCGTGCAGGAGCCAAGGAGGAATTATAGACAAAGGCAATGATGTAGTTGAACAACAGCTGAGTAATAGTTAGGAAATAGTTAAAGCAGAAGTGAGAGGATGATAGATAGCTGGTGCCATGGTCTATTTCTGAAGAAACTTAGAATATTGCCAGACTATAGCCAGATAACCTCATGTTCACGTACAGGACGTGCTGCTCACGAGACAAACAACAATCTGCCTGTAGCCTGATAATAACTAAGACATAGCTGGACCATAGGCAGCTGAGAAACTGCAGGATCCCTTTGACCTGCAGTGTGAGTGACACACTTTAATAAGATTGTGGTTTAGCGGCTTCTTTACAACAAAACAGGGAACAGAGAGGTGTGTTGGTATGCTGCAGAAGTGAGCAGAGGATGGAAAAAACTTGACAAACCACAGAGTGGAAAACTAAACACACACGTACACACACACAAACCAGGCACAGAGCTTTTAGTCCCTGTTGGTTTCTGAATTCGAGAAACAACTTCAAGAAATAAGAGCAACCTGACACAATCAGACCAACAACCCCCCCCCCCTCCAAAAAAAAAAAAAAAGCCACAACAAGGCAGCAACAGACCAGTAACCACCAGAACCACAACAAACTTTCTGTTCTCAATATGGATCTTAAATCTGACACATTTGTTTATTTTATAAGTAGCCTACACAAAGACAAGCACTCTTAAATTCTTCAGCAGCTCAAACAGCCAGAAAAAAGCTAATTTTCAACCTGAGGGAGACTCAAACTAGCACCCATCAAGTTACAAGGAAGACTGCATCTCTAACCTACAATTAGCTTTCAGCAGGCTGAATACACTGCTGAAGGGCAGTGCTGCAGTGAAGATGAAGATTCTGTCCACTTAACATGATCCAGTCTGTTCGTCGTCAACAAGCATAAAGTTGGAAATGGATGAGATCATTGTTAACATTCCTGGAGTTAATGCAAACATCTGACCCTGAATGGAGCACTCTGTCATTTTTTTTTTCATTTTCTGAAGAGTGTTTTTAAACTTCCTGATAATCTCTGTTGTGACAAATTTATTTATTTATTTCATGCTTATTTGAAAGGAACAATGCATATTAATGAACATCACTGTAGATGTAATTATGCCAGGCTTAGCAAACGTGCTAAATTACATCCGTAGCCCCTTGGCAGGTCACAGAAATACACATCAAAACAGCACTAAATAAAAATTTGTAATCAAAATGATATAAAATGCATGTGTTAAAATGTGAAAATAAAAATGCCATTATTTGTCTATATAGGGTGCATGTGTTGAACAATCTAAAAACAAACAGATATCCATTACACAAACAAAGTGCAGTGCATGTATACGTAAATATGTACAGCCGTGGACAAAATTGTTGGTACCCCTCTGTTAATGAAAGAAAAACCCACAATGGTCACAGAAATAACTTGAATCTGACAAAAGTGGTAATAAATAAAAATTCTATGAAAATTAACCAGTGAAAATCAGACAATGCTTTTGAATTGTGGTTCAACAGAATTATTTTAAAAGACAAACTCATGAAACAGGCCTGGACAAAAATGATGGTACCCTTAACTTAATATTTTGTTGCACAGCCTTTTGAGGCAATCACTGCAATCAAACGATTTCTGTAACTGTCAATAAGAATTCTGCACCTCTCAGCAGGTATTTTGGCCCACTCCTCATGAGCAAACTGCTCCAGTTGTCTCAGGTTTGAAGGGTGCCTTCTCCAGACGGCATGATTCAGCTCCATCCACAGATGCTTAATAGGATTTAGATCAGGGTTCAAAGGCCACTTTAGAATAGTTCAATGTTTGGCTCTTAGCCATTCTTGGGTGTTTTTAGCTGTGTGTTTTGGGTCATTATCCTGTTGCAAGACCCATGACCTGCGACTGAGACCAAGCTGTCTGACACTGGGCAGCACATTTCTCTCTAGAATACCTTGATAGTCTTGAGATTTCATTGTACCCTGCACAGATTCAAGACACCCTGTGCCAGATGCAGCAAAGCAGCCCCAGAACATAACAGAACCTCCTCCATGTTTCACAGTAGGGACAGTGTTCTTTTCTTGGTATGCTTCATTTTTGCATCTGTGAACATAGCGCTGATGTGCCTTGCCCAAAAGTTCCAGTTTTGCCTCGTCTGTTCATAGGACATTCTCCTTTGTGGCTTGTCAACATGCAGTTTGGCAAATTCCAGTCTGGCTTTTTTATGATTTGTTTTCAACAGTGGTGTCCTCCTTGGTCGTCTCCCATGAAGTCCACTTTGGCTCAAACAACGACGGATGGTGCAATCTGACAATGATGTACCTTGACCTTGGAGTTCACCATGAATGTGTTTAGAGGTTGTTCTGGGCTCTTTTGTTACCATTCGTATTATCCGTCTCTTCCATTTTTCATCAAGTTTCCTCCTGCGGCCACGTCCAGGGAGGTTGGCTACAGTCCCGTGGATCTTAAATTTCTGAATAATATGTGCAACTGTAGTCACAGGAACATCAGGCTGCTTGGAGATGGTCTTATAGCCTTTACCTTTAATATGCTTGTCTATAATTTTCTTTCTAATCTCCTGAGACATCTCTCTCCTTTGCTTCCTCTGGTCCATGTTTAGTGTGGTACACACCATGTCACCAAACAGCACAGTGACTACTTGTCACCCTTTAAATAGGCCGACTGACTGATTACAAGTTTGTAGACACCTGTGATGTTAATTAGAGGACACATCTTGGTTGAACATGTCCCTATGGTCACATTATTTTCAATCTTTTCTAGGGGTACCATCATTTTTGTCCAGGCCTGTTTCATGAGTTTGTTTTTTAAAATAATTCTGTTGAGCCACAATTCAAAAGCATTGTCTGATTTTCATTGGTTAATTTTCAAAGAATTTTTATTTATTGCCACTTTTGTCAAAGTCAAGTTATTTCTGTGACCATTGTGGTTTTTTCTTTCATTAACAGAGGGGTACCAACAATTTTGTCCACGTGTGTATACAGTATGTACACATGCACTGCACAACAATAGACAATAACAACGACAATAACAACAACATTGTGCAATAGTGCAAAAGGGACGCATATGTGTGCAACACACGGGCACATACATACTACATACTGTATGTGTCCGCATGCCGTAAAACATCCCCTAACCATGATTACAGTGTTGATTATTTAAAAGCCAGTTTTTAAGATGACTTTTGAAAGAGTTTAATGTAGAAAGTTTTGTGATTGCAGGTGGTATGTTGTTCCATATCTTAGTGCCCCTCACTGATAGCACAGATTGAAGAAAAGTGGTGCATCTGTGGGGGACCTCACAGTCTGCTCTGGTTGTGGCTCAGGTGGCTGTACCAGTAACAGTCCTCAGTTTGATATATTCTCTTGGGGGATGGTGCATAGCCATTTAATATTTTATATTTCGAACAAGAAAATTTGAATGTTTTATGGTTTTCAAAAGACAAAATTTACATTTGTTGAGAATGTGATAACAGTGATTGTCACGGGCAGTGAGAGCATGCCCCTCTCATCCTTCCTCACATTCATCAACTCATCACTGCACCTGAGGCAGAAGACACACCTGCGCCCGCTCATCAGCCAGCGTACTTAAGGAGGCTCTCCGCGCATTCAACGTTGGCTCGTCTGGGTGTACTGCCCGCTATACTGACAAGCAAGTATAAGTTGACAAGTTTAGACACGCTGTCTTATGTTGTTTCTCCTCTTTCCTCAGGTTGCTGCCACTGTGCAGGTGTGTTTCCAGGACTGCACGCGCTCTCCTGCCACATCTCACTATCCCTCAGCTTCCTATCTCCACCCGGTCAGGCACCATCAGCAAATCTCCCCCACACCGTACTGGTTCGTCTATTCTCTGCTGGGTCCCTGCCGGTTCTCCCTGGATTCCCAGGTAAGTGGCATTTTGGCTTGCCCATTTTCCCCTGACTCCATTCCTCCGCTCACAGCTCTCATCTTCTCTCCACAGGGGGGTTCGTCTGGCGAGTGACAAGTTTCCTCAGCTGTGCGCTTGTGTTTTGCAATTTAATAAACTTTCAAACGTGCCCCTTTGTGTGGTTACTTCCTGTGCTGTGGCATCATGCACCTGAGCTGTCAAGCTTAATTAATCATGACAGAACGAGCCAGCCAGGATGGTAGCTCAGCCGGTGCCTCACCACAGGAACTGTCTGCTCTGGATCACTTGTCGGCGACTGAGCACCAGCTCGCTGTGCTGACACAGCAGGTTTCAAATATGATGAGGCTTTGGACTAATGCACCTCCTTAGGCTCCTCCTCCTCAGCCTGCTCCCCGCACTACGGTGCGCCGTACCACCTCCGTTCCCACGCCTACCCCATACGCGGGGGAGGTGGAGAAATGCAAAGGCTTCCTTATTCAGGTCTGCATGTATTTGGAGCAGGTTGGGAAGGAGTACCCTGGGGACGTGGCCAAAATTCAGTTCTTTACACTGTTGCTCAAGGACCGAGCCCTTGAGTGGGCACGGTCCACGATAGATAACCCCGAGGGGCGTCGGTACATGTTTGACCAATTTGTGGATGCTTTCTCTTGTACATTTGGCCAAACCGAGAGCCAGGGCAATGTCATGAGCCGCCTGATGATGCTGCGCCAGGGCACTCGGTCAGCAGCCGAGTACTCGGTGGAGTTCTGGGTTGTAGCAGCTGATTCAGGGTGGAATGAAATTGCTTTGCGCAGTACATTCCCCCACGGGTTAAAATGCTCAACTCCGTGATGATCTGGCGGTTCACCCTGTCCCGGAGACTCTTGACAGTCTCATAGATCATGCAATTGGATTGGACAACCGGTACCGTGAGCGCGTGAAAGGAGCGCAAGTCCTCTTCTCGCCGGCGTGCCGAGTGTGTGCCTGCCGTGGTTGCTGACACTGGCAGCGCCAGCTCTTCGCCCGAGCCGATGGAGCTCTCTCGCCATTTGACTGACGATGAGCGCCGGGGAAGGTAAAGGGCTGGCGCATGCGTGTACTGTGGTTTAATGAGTCTGGACGAATGCCGCCAGCGGCCAAAAGACACAGCCCATCAGTAACCATGAGGGGTTTGGTGGGCGGGACCAAATCTACTCCCCCCGGTAATTTTTCTATTTTGGCCCTCATGCAATTGCCGGGGGACGAGAGGAGGACTATGGCACTGGTTGACTCAGGGTCAGAGGGTAATTTCGTTTCTGCTGAGTTCGTTAAACAGGTGGGTATTCCCACATGTAAATTGCCCCGTGATCAGAGGATCACTACCATATCTGGACGGGAGGTCGTGGTGGTCACTTAAAGCATGGCGCCGATTTCCATCCTCCTTTTCGGGAACCACGGGGAGGAACTCTCGTTCCTGGTTCTCCCTGTTTCATCTTCCCCTGTGGTTCTTGGTTACCCTTTGCTCTGGAGGCATAACCCAATAATTAACTGGGATCAAAACATTATCTCCTCCTGGAGTCCTTTCTGTATGGCTCACTGTATGTGTTCAGCACAGTGTTCCCCATCTCAATCCGTCTCTCTCCCCCGGGTCGAGCCACTGGACCTCAGCCTCGTTCCCCGGGCTTATCACGATTTGGGAGAGGTCTTTAGCAAATTGAGAGCATTGTCGCTGCCGCCTCATCGCTCTTATGATTGTGCTATAGACCTCATCCCGGGGGTGAGGCTGCCATCCAGTTGGTTATATAGTATTTCTGGCCCGGAGAGGGAGGCGATGGAGAAATACATAAAGGAATCACTGAACGCTGGCCTTATTCGGCCATCATCGGCTCCACTTGGAGCTGGATTCTTCTTCGTTGGAAAGAAGGATGGCTCGTTGCGCCTGTGTATTGACTACTGGGAGCTCAATGCAATTACCATCAAAGACAAGTACCCTCTGCCTTTGATTAATTTAGCGTTTGAGCTCCTTCAGCACTCACGGGTATTCACCAAATTAGACCTTAGGAATGCGTACCATCTGATCCGCATTCGCGAGGGCGACGAATGGAAGACGGCGTTTAAAACTCACCAGGGGCAATTGGAATATTTAGTGATGCCTTTTGGCCTCACTAACGCCCCCGCCATCTTCCAGTGGTTAATAAACAACGTCTTTCACAACATGCTCTACCAATTCGTGTTCGTCTACTTGGATGATATTCTAATTTTCTCCTGTTCACCAGAGGAACATGAAGCCCATGTCAGGGCCGTTATACAACTGCTCTTGGAGAACCAGCTCTACGTCAAGGCTGAGAAGTGTGAGTTCTCCACTATATCAACCACCTTCTTGGACTTCATAGTGGCTGAAGGGAGACTGATTGCCGACCTGGCCAAGGTAAGGGCAGTGCTGGATTGGCCAACTCCCCACTCCTGTAAGGAGCTTCAATGCTTCCTTGGGTTCATGAATTTTTATCGCAGGTTCATCAGGAACTACAGTGGGGTGGCACTGACCTTGACGCAGCTGACCTCCGTTAAGGTCCCCTTTCGCTATACTGAGGCAGCTGAACGGGTGTTTGTTAAATTAAAGTGCCTGTTCACGGAAACACCAATCTTGGCCCAGGTTAAGATAAGCCTTTATTATTAGTCCCACAATGGGGAAATTCCAGGATTGCAACAGCACAGGGATAGCAACACTCAGAGCAACCATCAAGAAGACAAGAAAAACAAGAGCAGCGAACATACATACATTATGTACATATAAATATATAAATATATAAACACACAGTGTGGAGCATTGTAGCTAGATGGAATAAATATATAAATATTATACAGCGTGTGACGTCATCCATTCAGTAACTGGCAGGCTGCAGACAGAACACCCAGATGCTCTTCTCCTCATCTCAGGCGATTTCAACCATATTTCACTGTCTCCCATTCTACCCACGTTCACCCAGTATGTCACATGCCACACTAGAGACAATAAAACACTGGACTTATTCTACGCAAACACTAAGGAGGCGTACACCTCATCACAACTCCCCCCACTCGGGAGATCGGATCACAACTTGGTTCATCTCCGGCTGGTGTACAAACCCCTAGTGCACAGACAACCTCCGGCCATGCGCACAGTGAAGTTATGGTCTGAGGAGGCAATGGACGCTCTAAAGGGCTGTTTTGAAACCACCGCCTGGGAGCAGCTCTGCAATCCACATGGTGAGGACATCGATGGCCTCACTCACACCATCACGGACTACATCAGCTTCTGTGTGGACAACACTGTTCCCACCAAGACCATACGGTGTTGCTCAAACAACAAACCCTGGATCAGCCCTGAGATAAAAACACTTCTGAGAGAGAAGAAGAGGATCTTCAGGTCGGGGAACAGGGAGATGCTGAAGTCCGTACAGAGGGAGCTGAGGAGAAAGATCAGAGAAGGCAAGGACAGCTTCAGGAAGAAGATGGAGGACAAGCTGCAACAGAACGACATCAGCAGGGTCTGGAGAAACCTTAAAACCATCTCTGAGCTCCAGAATACCTCCCCCCAGGCCACAGGGGGCAGGGAGTGGGCGAACAATCTGAATCTGTTTTTCAATAGGTTTGACCAACCGCCCTCCCCCCTGACTGCACAACAACCACTGCTGCCTCTAAGGACATCAAGTCCTGCTGCCCACTCCCCACTCCACTAACACCCCCCCACTCCCAACACACAGCCCCCGAACCTGACCCTCACTAAGACCCAGGTGAGGACGGAGCTGAGGAAGATCAAGGCGAGGAAGGCGTCGGCACCGGACGGCATCAGCGAAAAGCTCCTCAAGTCCTGTGCAGACCAGCTGTGTGGGATTGTGGAGTAGATCTTCAATCTGAGCCTGAAGCTGGGGAGGGTACCACAGTTGTGGAAAACATCTTGTGTGGTACCCGTACCAAAGACTTCCCACCCCAAAGATCTGAACAGCTACAAACCAGTGGCCTTGACGTCCCACATGATGAAGACCCTGGAGAGACTGCTCCTTGCTCACCTCCGCCCCCTGATGGGACCAGCGATGGATCCACTCCAGTTCGCCTACCAGCATGGCATTGGGGTGGAGGATGCGGTGATCTTCCTCCTTCACCGTTCTCTGTCCCACCTGGAGAAGCCCGGGAATGCGGTGAGGATCATGTTCTTTGACTTCTCCAGTGCTTTCAACACCATCCAACCGATGATCCTGAAGGACAAGCTGCTGTGTGCAGGGGTGGACCAGCACCTGTCATCATGGATCCTGGACTACCTCACAAACCGGCCTCAGTTTGTGAGAACCCGGGACTGTGTGTCCGACACGATCATCGGTAGCACGGGGGACCCCCAGGGAACGGTTTTGGCTCCCTTCCTGTTCACCCTTTCCAGCGCCCCTTGTACACCAAAAGACCTGAGTCTCCTCAGTAGGAACAGCCTGCACTGTCCCTTCTTGTAGAGTGCACCGGCATTGTGTGACCAGTCTAGTTTATTGTTCAGATGAACACCCAGGTACTTGTAGGATGTCACCATCTCAATGTCTGTTCCCTGTATGTTTACTGGTGCTGGGAGGGGTTGTCCTTGCCTGCGGCAGTCCACTACCAGCTCCTTAGTTTTCCTCACATTGATCTGGAGGCAGTTCCGATGGCACCAGTCCACGAAGTCCTGGATAAGTCCTCTGTACTCAGCTTCATCTCCATTGGAGATGAGGCCAACGATCGCAGAGTCGTCAGAGAACTTCTGTAGATGGTAGTGTGTTGTGTTGTGTGAAAAGTCCGCAGTATAAAGGGTGAACAGGAAGGGAGCCAAAACCATTCCCTGGGGGGCCCCCATGCTACCGATGATCGTGTCGAACACACAGTCCCGGATTCTCACAAACTGTGGCCGGTTAGTGAGGTAGTCCAGGATCCATGATGGCAGGTGCTGGTCCACCCCTGCGCACAGCAGCTTGTCGTTCAGAATCATCGTTTGGATGGTGTTGAAAGCACTGGAGAAGTCAAAGAACATGATCCTCACCGCATTCCTGGGCTTCTCCAGGTGGGACAGAGGACGGTGAAGAAGGAAGATCACTGCATCCTCCACCCTAATGCCATGCTGGTAGGCGAACTGGAGTGGATCCATCGCTGGTCCCACCAGGGGGCGGAGGTGAGCAAGGAGCAGTCTCTCCAGGCTCTTCATCATGTGGGACATCGGGGCCACTGGTCTGTAGCTGTTCAAGTCTTTGGGGTGGGAAGTCTTTGGTACAGGTACCACACAAGATGTTTTCCACAACTGTGGTACCCTCCCCAGCTTCAGACTCAGGTTGAAGATGAGCTCCACAATCCCACACAGCTGGTCTGCACAGGACTTGAGGAGCTTTGCGCTGATGCCGTCCGGTCCCGACGCCTTCCTCACCTTGATCTTCCTCAGCTCCGTCCTCACCTGGGTCTTAGTGAGGGTCATGTTGGGGGGCTGTGTGTTGGGAGTGGGGGGGGTGTTGGTGGAGTGGGGTGTGGGCAGCAGGACTCGATGTCTTTAGAGGCAGCAGTGGTTGTTGTGCAATCAGGGGGGAGGGTGGTTGGTCAAACCTATTAAAAAACAGGTTCAGATTGTTCGCCCACTCCCTGCCCCCCGTGGCCTGTGGGGAGGTATTCTGGAGCCCAGAGATGGTTTTAAGGTTTCTCCAGACCCCACCGATGTCGCTCTGTTGTAGCTTGTCCTCCATCTTCTTCCTGAAGCTGTCCTTGCCTTCTCTGATCTTCCTCCTCAGCTCCCTCTGTACGGACTTCAGCATCTCCCTGTTCCCCGACCTGAAGATCCTCTTCTTCTCTCTCAGAAGTGTTTTTATCTCAGGGTTGATCCAGGGTTTGTTGTTCGAGCAACACCGTATGGTCTTGGTGGGAACAGTGTTGTCCACACAGAAGCTGATGTAGTCCGTGATGGTGTGAGTGAGGCCATCGATGTTCTCACCATGTGGATCGCAGGGCTGCTCCCAGGCAGTGGTTTCAAAACAGTCCTTTAGAGCGTCCATTGCCTCCTCAGACCATAACTTCACTGTTCGCATGACCGGAGGTTGTCTGTGCACTAGGGGTTTGTACACCGGCAGGAGATGAACCAAGTTGTGATCCGATCTCCCTAGTGGGGGGAGTGGTGATGAGGTGTACGCCTCCTTAGTGTTTGCGTAGAATAAGTCCAGTGTTTTATTGTCTCTAGTGTGGCATGTGACATACTGGGTGAACGTGGGTAGAATGGGAGACAGTGAAATATGGTTGAAATCGCCTGAGATGAGGAGAAGAGCATCTGAGTGTTCTGTCTGCAGCCTGCCAGTTACTGAGTGGATGACGTCACGCGCTGTCCCAGCGTTCGCCGTTGGATTTGCATAAACAGCAATGCAGATCACGTGTGAGTATTCCCTCGGGAGATATGTAGGCCGCATGCTAACAGCTAGCAACTCCATGTCTTTGTTGCAGTGTTGTTGTTTAACCGTGATATGTCCCGGTCTGCACCAGTTGTTATTGACATACATTATCACTCCTCCGCCCCTTGCCTTCCCACTGTCTGGTGTTCAGTCTGCCTGTATTGCATGGAAACCCTCCAGTTCAATGTTAGCATCTGTTGCTAGTTCTGTTAGCCACGTCTCCATGAATAGCATCAGGCTACACTCCCTGTATTTGCTATCGTAGCGGGAGATAGCCGCTAGCTCATCTGTTTTTCTTAGTCGTGATCGTACATTCCCCATAATAATGGATGGGAGGGTGGGTCTGTACCTTATATTCCTCGCCCGCCGTCTTGTTCCAGCACGACATTCACGCCGTTTTCGTCTTATTTCTCCCGGTATGTCGAGTTATGTCAATAAAGGTTGACATGCAGCTCCAGTTTGTCCTTGAGGTGGATGCATCTGATTCGGGGGTTGGCGCTGTACTGTCGCAGTGCACGCCCCCCGATCAGAAGCTCCACCCATGCGTATATTTCTCTCATCGGCTTATGCTGGCGAAGAGGAATTATGACATGGGGACAGAGAGCTGCTTGCCATTAAGTTGGCATTGGAGGAGTGGAGGCATTGGATAGCGGGGGCTATTCACCCCATCATCGTGTGGACCGACCACAAGAATCTCGAGTACTTGCGACGTGAACGGCGTGATGACATAGCCTGCTGGTACCGTCATCACGCTGACCTATATAAGGGAAGGGCCGGCCATGTTATGTGCCTTTGCTAGCTCTCTCTATACCGGCAACTGTTAGGTGAGTGCTCATTCGCATGTTCTGTATTAATAACACTTTCTGTAATAAAGTTCAGTTCCAGCACAACTCACTCATCCATGGCCATTCCCAGGTTTTTGGACATACGTAACGTCTGGCGATGAAAGCTAAACCTTGGAGGCATGCCTGAGGCCACTGAGACCATTTCTGGAGTACCCCGGTGAGCCATCTGTTCCATGGCCACGTTGGCTCGATGCTTTTGAAATGCATGTAGCAGTGTTGGATTTGGGCAAGTTGGACAAAGGGTGGAAACAGGCTCTACTGGTCCACAACCTCGGCATTGAAGGTCAGCGCATTTTTCATATGCTTGGACCAACAGACTTGTTCGATGAAGCTGTGGTACTGCTAGGTAGTCACTTTGCTACACCGGACAACGTGCTGGCATGGTGCAAAACATTCTGCCAGCGGTGACAGAGAACTGGTGAGTCAACGTGACAATTTGTCGCAGACCTTCGTCATCTGGCTAGCATGTGCAGATGTGATTTATTGGAAGATGAAATGGTGCGGGACCAATTGGCTGAGCACACAAACATCCCACGGCTGTGGGCAAAGATGCTAATGGCACCAAATGACGTGATGCTAGCTAATACAGTTGAGCTAGCGTTCCAGCTTGAGTCAGCAGACAGGTTAGCATTGGAGCTCGGTGTGCACCAACAGCAGCAACAGCCAGGACAGGTGCTGCTAAACTACGCAGTGGGCATGGCAGAAGAGTTCGAGATGAACACTGTGGACTGGAGGACCGCTTTGAGAGGCCCCACCTGTGGTAACTGTAGTTCCCCGACACACCATGAGAGAGCATGTTTTTGTCCAGCAAGAGGACAATGTTGCAAGAAGTGTGGGAGATTTAATCACTTTGCCAAGGTTTGCCAGTCGCAGACGCCGTGGAGCCCACCAGCCAAGCACAGCCACCTGCTCACGACGACCATCCATGCGGTAAGCTCTGAAATCACATTGTATGCATACAGCATGGTAGAACTCGATGAAGTTCCTATACCGCTGTTGCTCGACACCATTGCAGTGAGGTCGATGTTAAATTGGGAAACGGTGAAGAAATTTTTCCCCAACCACCCAATAAGAATGAACCCCGCGGTGCTGTATGGATACAGTGGTCACAGAGTTAGTAACGTAGGAACCATCATGATAACAGACTGCTACAAGACAAGGATTGTTTATGACTTCGAGTTTCAAATGGCTATGCATGGTGACAACATACTGGGATGCGACCTCTCCTACCGACTGGGTTTCACCATCCACAACAGCAACAGGATCAACTTGTCTGGCTATGGTAACTGGGATGCAATACACACCAGTGATGATGACATTGAGTGGGATGAGAAAACAGCTGTCCAGTGTGTGCGGGAGGAATGCTGCCTGGAGGGGGGACAGCAGCTGGACTCGCCTCAGATCCTTGCCCAGGATGAGCCCACGGGAGCCACTGCGGAGCTGCAGGAGAGGGACCCCATGCACACAGAGAATCCCGAGACAAACCACCCCGATACGGATGTTAACTGTGATGGTGGCAACACGACACGACTACATACATCAGGTAAAGGAGAAGAGGAATCTGACTGCTTCAGAATCCTCGCTCAGCACCAGTCTAGGGGGGCCACTGCTGAGCTGACAGGTGAAGAGTCCGTAACAGTGAGTGACACAGGAGAGACACCAAATGCCTTCAGGATCCACGACCAGCATTGGCCTCCAGGGACTGCCGCTATAGTGTTGGGTGAAGAGTCCGCGACCAACTTGGCAACGACGAAACCGTTACAACCCGACGGATGCCCCATGACGGATGGTTCAGTGTGGCACGTGAATCATCTCCAGCACGTTCGAGTGGCTGCTCCAGATGGTGAGGCTTTGCAGGAGACAGCTTGTGTGGCGTGGGACCAGGACTGCAGTGTAATGAGGGATGGTCCTGGCCCGGGGGACTCAGCATCTCCAGGGGTGCGTTCACTGCGGGCCCGCTACAAGGCCCCTCCAGCAGAACTGCCTTCCCCATGGGAGACTGTAAGAAAGAAAGAGACTGTTTAGTTAGAAGTGTGGCTGCCAAGATGAGTGGCAGAGTAATCCACTCAACCGCGCTGGGTTGAGCGCTGTGTTGTGTGGGGATTTGGCCGTTGGGGCTTGCCATAGCCAATGCCATGCAGTTGACGTGGTGATGTCAGGTGGGCTATGGCCTGTATGTACGTTGAGCACAAATCTCAATAAAGGTCAGTTCATTGCTCGCTACAACATGGCTCACGTCTCGCATTATTAAGACATAACATTTGGCGACGTCAGATTAAACCATGGGGGCGTGCATAAGACCACCTCCTACGTTCTTGGAGTCTCTGGGTGTGCCAGCTACACCGTGACGCTGCTGGTTGGCGGTGTTTGATGAGTACATCGCCACAGCTGGCTTGGGCAGCGCTGACGAAAAAAGACAGAAGAGCGTGCTAATCCACTGCCTCGGTAAGGAAGGCCAACGTATGCTTTGCGCGCTGGGTAGCAAGAACTCATTAAAGGAGTGTTTGGACATGATGGACAATTTCTTTGTTGATCAATGCAACATCACGGCACGAAGACACAGGTTCTTCGACCGCTGTCAACAAGCTGATGAGTCCACTCAACACTTTCTTATGGAGCTCCATAACCGAGTATGTGCGCCTTCGGGCCTGTAGAGGAAAAACTAATCTGTGACAAGCTAACACATGGTATGAGCAACGAGTGGCTCAAAGAGAAGCTAATGCTAACTAAGGATGTCTTCACACTGAAGCAAGTAATAGAGATGACCAGCCAAATAGAGTCCACTACCCAGCTAAGTTTACAAGTACTGGCTAAAGAGAACCTAGCCACCTAAGTTTCCCCTCCACGTTGGGCCACTAGCAATGCAGCTAACCCCTGTGGGTGGACCCCCAAAAGGCGGCGTACCGTGGCACGGGCAGGATCGGGAACTCAGGGAGTGTGGTGGCTGTGGCTATCCTCGTCACTGGGTGGGTGCGCCCACTTGCCCCGCTAGGGAGAAGAAGCGCTACAACTGCTGCCGTACTAATCACTGGGCCAGGGTTTGCACCACCGCCAACAAGCCAACAGACTTGGAGTCCATGGGCAAGACGTCAGTGTGTGTAGCAGGTGCAAAGAAGTGGCTGTTAAAGTGATACATTTTGCAGCTTGACGGGGTTGATGTGCCGCTTATGGTGGACTTGGGCGCTGGTAAAGCCATACTGAGCATGTCCACTTTGAGAAGATTTTTCCCAAAGAAATCTATTAAAGCAGGAGCTGTGAAAATGTTTGGCTATGGGCACGCTAAGATTGGCATGGTGGGCACAGCCAGTTTCTTGGCAGCGTGTAGGTCAAAGACTTTTCCCGTGATTACCCTCCAGGTTTCACGCCAGGGGGCCGGCTTGTTGGGAATTGACTTGTTGGGAGAGTTAGAATTCTCCATCACAGATCTAGTGTTCTTGACGGTGTTGACTGTGTCTCCTGGGTGGCAGGCTCACTGGCTGGCATTGTTTGCGGGTTGTGTGACGGCTTTCAACCACTGCCTGCTCATTGACCCAAGCGTAACGCCCAAGATCCAGCCATTACGGCGGCTTCTTCCGCCCTGTGGAACTGAATAAATTGCTTAAGGCCAGCATTATCGAGAAAGTGGATGCCTCGCTGTGGATCTCAAACATCGTGGTGGCCAAGAAGAAGACGGGCGGCATTTGGCCGTGCATCAACCTCAGAATGGATAATAAAGTGATCATTCCAGATAAGTACCCACTCCCCACAATGGAGGAACTCACCGCGATGTTCAGAGGCTTGACGGTGTTCACAAAGCTGGACCTCCACCAAGGCTATCTGCAGGTGCCCCTCCACCCAGCCAGCCGTGACCTGACGGCGTTCGTGACCCATATGGGCATTTTCAGGTACACCCGTATGCCTTTTGGTCTGAGCTCAGCACCAAGCTGTTTTCAAAAAATTATGCCTACAATCCTCACTGGCCTCAGGGGTGTGGTGGTGTACCTGGATGACATTGTGGTCCACAGTGCATCATGGGAAGCACATGATGAACATTTGAGACGAGTAATGGAAGTGCTGCTGGAGCACGGGGTCATGCTGAACGGGGAAAAGTGCATCTTTGCAGTGGGTTCCATTGAGTTTGTTGGGTTTCGGTTAGCGGCTGAGGGCCTGAGCCCCCTACACTCGAACGTAGAGGTGGGCCTGCGTCTCCCCAAGTCCATGATGCCTGTGCAAATCTCCTCGTTTCTGGGCATGGTGAACTTCTACGGGCATTTTATTCCCCATTATTCAGAGACTATCGAACCTCTCCGAGCTCTCCTGAAGCAGGATGCTCCGTGGCAATGGACTCTGGCTTGCTCAGCGGCGGTCACTAGACTGAAGTCTCAACTCACCTCCCCGCCGGTGTTGGCCTACTTTGATCCAAAATGGCCAACTTTTGTGACTTGTGATGCATCTGGTTTGGCGGTGGGCACAATGGGGGGCGGATATGTCTCAAGTCAAAATGGTATGGAGCGCATAGTGCCGTTCGCGTCAAGATCCCTCTCACCAGCTGAATAGAAGTATGCAGTGGGTGAGAGAGAGGTGCTTGCATGTGTTTGGGCATGCGAACGGTGGCATATCTACCTCTATGGACACCATTTTACCCTACACTTGGACCACCGGGTGCGAACGACGCTGCTGGAGATGACTGGTTGTGGACACAGGCCTCTGTGGATCCACAGGTGGACGGAACGGCTGCAGGCCCACAACTTCACCACCAAGTTCACCCCTGGCAAGGAGAACATAGTGGCGGACCTCCTGTCCCGTGCCACGACCAACACCGCACAACCGGACAACAGCAACTCCTTGGAGGTGGATCTGGTCAACGTGCTGCACGAACCCCTCCGGGACATTGTGTCTCTCCAGGAGCTCCAGGCGGAGTCAGACCCGATGTTGTCGCAGCTTTGCTCGGTCATCGTGGGGTTGGCCCACGAAGGTGCAGGGTGATCTGGCACCTTTTCACAGGTTCAGGGATGAGCTAAGCAGCTGGAATGACGTGTGTGCGGCAAAAGGACACTGCACACCGATTTCGGTGTCACTGAGATCGCGCGTCTTGGCTATGCTCTACAAGGGTCATCTGGGGGTGGTCAGGTTGAAACAACGCTGCAGGGATTCGGTTTGGTGGCCTGGTATTGATCAGGACATCGAGACTATGGTTAAGAACTGTGTTCCATGTTTGGAAAGTGGGAAGACTGGCGTGCCACCTCCTCCACCTCTGCGACCGTTACCATACCCAGAGGGCCCTTGGAAGCACATCCAGTTGGACATTTGTGGGGAACTACACACAGACCCCGCGAACAGTCATTTCCTACTGGTGGTCTACGATCTGTTTTCTAAATGGCCAGAAGTGTTGCCCACTGATTTGGTCATGATGGATGTGGCCACTAGTTTCCTCTTGTTGCTGTTTGCCAGGTGGTGGGTTCCAGATGCCATCACACACAGACAATGGCCCACAGTTCACCTCTGGGGGGTTTGAGGAGTTTTGGGGAGAAAGGGGTGTGGAGCACATCAGAACTGCATTTTACCACCCACAGGTCAATGGGGGTGTAGAACGTCTCAGTAAGACTCTGAAATATGGTCCGCGCGCCCATCTGGCCGACGGCTTCACGTTCCCTGATGCCCTTCAGAACACACTCCTCCACTACAGGGCGATGGCCCATGCCACAACAGGGTGCTCCCCAGCGAAGCTCATGCTGGGGCATGAGTTACATCTGCCCCTGGACCGGCTGCGGCCCCCCCCGCGACCTCCCCTTCGGCTGACACAGATCCATCACGAGACCGGGTCGTCGCCCAGCAGCAGAAATTGAAACGGCGTTTTGACCAGAAGCACAGGGCAAGGGCCCATGGACTTGATGTGTCGGGCTGGGTCAGGATCAAGCACCCCAACCGTATGCATAAGCTACAACCTTTCTGGATGGGAGCCCTGCAGATCATGAAGTGGCTGGGCCCGGACACGTTCGGGCTCTCGGACGGGTCACAGTGGAATTCCAGCCAACTCAGGAAGTCGTTGCCGGCCCAGGGTCTGGGAGCTGCAGTGGATGTGACTGATGAGGGTTGGGACTTGCCTGAAAGGGTTGTTGAGGACACTCAGGTGTGGCTGATGGAGCAGGTCCTCCTCTGGTGAGGCGCTCAGCTAGGACGCGTCAGAGGCCCAGACACCTCAAAGACTTTGTGGTGGAAGTAGCCTTAGTTGAAGCGTGTTGGGCATGGGCGGCAGAATAATCCACCCCAACATGGCAGGATATCCTGGCAGTCTACCCAGGTGCCCATTTAGCTATTAGGCCTGTTGTTTTGTGAGTTAAAAAAAAAAAAAAAAAAAAGAGAAATGTTTTTTTAAAAAAAAGTGTAAATACTGCATGTGGATTTTGTGTTTTTTTATGCTAAGCTTAATGGTGGTGGCGGTGGGGGGGTTCTGTTCTACGGGGTGTTCTTCATGTTTTGTAAAGGGGGGGAATGTTGTGTGGGGATTTGGCCCTTGGGGCTCACCATAGCCGATGCCAGGCCGTTGACATGGTGATGTCAGGTGGGCTGCAGCCAGTATGTACAGTGGTGTGAAAAAGTGTTTGCCATCTTCCTGATTTCTCATTTTTTTGTATGTCTGTCACACTTAAATGTTTCAGATCATCAAACAAATTTAAATATTAGACAAAGATAACACAAGTAAACACAAAATGCAGTTTTTAAATGAAGGTGTTTATTATTAAGGGTAAAAAAATAAAATCCAAACCTATATGGCCCTGTGTGGAAAAAGTGATTGCCCCCCGTTAAAACATAAATTAACTGTGGTTTATCACATCTTGGAAAAGCTGAGTTCAATTTCTCTAGCCACACCCAGGCCTGATTACTGCCACACCTGTTCTCAATCAAGAAATCACTTAAATGGGACATGCCTGACAAAGTGACATAGATCAAAAGATCCTCAAAGCTAGATATCATGCTGTGATCCAAAGAAATTTCGGGAACAAATGAGAAACAAAGTAATTGAGATCTATCAGTCTGGAAAAGGTTATAAAGCCATTTCTAAAGCTTTGGGACTCCAGCAAACCACAGTGAGAGCCATTATCCACAAATGGCAAAAACATGGAACAGTGATTAACTTTCCCAGGAGTGGCCAGCTGACCAAAACTACCCCACGAGCACAGCGACAACTCATCCAAGAGGCCACAAAAGACCCCACAACAACATCCAAAGAACTGCAGGCCTCAGTTGCCTCAGTTAAGGTCAGTGTTCATGACTCCGCCATAAGAAAGAGACTGGGCAAAAATGGCCTGCATGGCAGAGTTCCAAGACAAAAACCACTGCTGAGCAAAAAGAACATAAAGGCTCATCTCAGTTTTGCCAGGAAACATCTTGATGAGCCCCAAGACTTTTGGGAAAATGTGGACTGATGAGACAAAAGTTGAACTTTTTGGAAGGTGTGTGTCCCATTACATCTGACGTAAAAGTAACACAGCATTTCAAAAAAGGAACATCATACCAACAGTAAAGAATGGTGGTGGTAGTGTGATGGTCTGGGGCTGTTTTGCTGCTTCAGGACCTGGAAGACTTGCTGTGGTAAATGGAACCATGAATTCTGCTGTCTACCAAAAAATCCTGAAGAACTTGGGTTCTGCAACAGGACAATGATCCAAAACACACCAGGAAGTCCACCTCTGAATGGCTTAAGAAAAACAAAATGAAGACTTTGGAGTGGCCTAATCAAAGTCCTGATCTGAATCTGACTGAGATGCTGTGGCATGACCTTAAAAAGGCGGTTCATGCTCGTAAACCCTCCAATGTGGCTGAATTACAACAATTCTGTAAAGATGAGTGGGCCAAAATTCCTTCACAGCGTTGTAAAAGACTCACTGACAGTTATCGCAAACGCTTGATTGCAGTTGTTGCTGCAAAGGGTGGCCCAACCACTTATTAGGTTTAGGGGGCAATCGCTTTTTCACACAGGGCCATGTAGGTTTGGATTTTTTTCCCTTAATAATAAACACCTTCATTTAAAAACTGCATTTAGTGTTTACTTGTGTTATCTTTGTCTAATATTTAAATTTGTTTGATGATCTGAAACATTTAAGTGTGACAAACAAAAAAAAAAAGAGAAATCAGGAAGGGGCAAACACTTTTTCACACCACTGCATGCTGAGCATAAATCTCAATAAAGGTCAGTTCGTTGCTCGGTACAACATGGCTCACGTCTCGCATTATTCAGACATAACATGGCAATCCACCCACTAACCCTAGTTCAGAATGTTGTGGTTTATGCCAAATTGGGGAGGGTTACGATTTGTAAAAGTGTTCTGTGTTTTTTCAAGGGCGGGGGAAGTGAGGGTGAATGTTATAAAGGGGATTTATAACAGAGAACGGCGTGATGACGTAGCCGACTGGTACCGTCATCACCCTGACCTACAGTATATAAGGGAAAGGCTGGCCATGTTATACCGGCAACTGTTAGGAGCTGAGTGCTTGTTTGCATGTTCTGTATTAATAACACTTTCTGTATTAAAGTTCAGTTCCAGCACAGCTCACTTGTCCGTGGTTATTCCCAGGTTTGTGGACGCAACAGCGTTACTCATTTTATTAATATGGATAGATATTTTTAGTGCAAATAAATTAATATACAGACTTACCCTACCATAGCTGATGCAGCCAGTTGACGTGACCTGTTGCAAAGAGCCTGAGTCATCACTACTGAGGGGTGGAAAAGATGAATCTACTTTGTTTTTGTGGAAATAGATTATTTTTCCTTTGTCGCAGTCAAGGACAAAAGCATATTGGTAGTTTGCAGGCTAAGTGCTGGTTGAGATCTACTGCAATCTTCAGAAGCGCTTGAAAACAGCAACAAATCTCCGGCAAAGCCAGTGCTATGCTATGCTAACAACCCAGTAGTGAATTTACGCTATCTGAACAGCCACGGCTGGAGGTAAAGTGAAAATACTCTTGTCTCAACACCCACAACTGGATTTCAAGTACGGGTATGCATCTGGACTGTTTGTGGCCCAGACCCTGGACTGAAAATTAAAATGCATTTGCTTGCTACCTGGATAAAGATTATTCAAAATGCATTTTGATCTCCAAAAGGAATTTGAGAGACTGGATTATGTGTCTGTCATAGCAGATGTTTGGACTGTGGATAATGGACATTTTCTTTGGATCACTGCACATTGGATTAATTCATATCATAAAGGTAAGATAAACGTGGACGGCGTTATGAAGTGTTGCCAACTCTCATTCTTTTGGAGTGATTCTCACTCCTTTTCCCTCTCCCTTACTCAACAAACCCTATTTCTCACTCCAAAATGAGGAAATTACTTTCAATATCTGTTGATTTTCTTCAGATTTTTCCCACAATAAGAGCTCTCAATGTAGGATAAAGCAGACTGAACATGTTCTAAAAGCTCTTTCTGAAATAGTCTGTTTTCAGCCTGCCATTAATAAGCCCGTAATGTAATCCATTAATTAAATTATCTTGCTATGTGTGCAAGATGATTTAAGTATGTATTTAAAAGTAATGTGAAAGTTACTTTTCCAAATAGCTAATTACTTTAATCATGCAGTAATTGGTAAAGTAACTCAATTACTTTTGAAAAAAGTAACTCATAACTGTAATTAGTTACTATTTTTTAGTAACTTGCCCAACGCTGAATGTCAGTAACAATGGCTTGATTGACACAAAGTTTGTGTTTCACAGGGAAGTTACTTATTTGGGATGTGACATTCTCCTCTGACATGATTTAGGACCCAGGAGACAGACACTGACACGGGCAGATAGTGACAATAATCTTTATTTGAGAGTGAGAGAGTGTAGTGCGAGTGTGAGTGCGTGGATAGTGTTCTGGTCACTGGAGCTGAGCGCCCTGGACGGAGACCCGGCAACCCTGGAACATACAAGCAGAAACAATTACTTTTGTCCCACACTTGTGACAAGCTACAAGTAGAGAGGCTTACTTGGGTGCAGCACAGGTTACGTCCTGCTGAGATCCAGCGGCTGTGCAACGTGGAGGTGAAGGTGTCCGTGAACGTGCTGGGGATTCCACCCGTGGCTGTGACAAGGGCAGTCCTTCTGAAGACACCGGCTGCGACTCCACAGACCGGGACGATGATAATCCTGACGATGACGAGGTGAGTGATTCCACAGAACGTGGTGACGATGATATAACTGATGCTGATGACAGTGACTCCACTGATAGCGGTGGCCAATACTCCTGCAACTGATACAATAGCAGTTCTGGAATCTGAGGAGCAAGACGTACCGGTAGATGTGGTGGTAGCGAAGCGCTACGTGTGCGTGATGGTGTTACCCCGTCAGCTGGGGACGCAGGTCCGCCGCCAAGGAGGTCCACCTGTGCACAGGGGTATAGACAAGGGGTTGAGTAGCAGATTGTTCTCTTACTTGGCTGACTCTGATGAGAGGTCCTTGAAGAAGCAAGAGAAGTTCTCGACGAGACAAGAGAAGTTCCAGACGAGACGAGAGAGAATCCTGACGAGGCCAGAGAGCGGAGTTCAGGCTCATTCTCCGACGAGGAGGACAGACGACTCCGTGCCGGGCTGTCAGCGACGCTGGCTTTTAACAGCCGTTGATTACCACCTGTTGGTCTGTGCGCAGCTGGGGTTGATGACGCCAATGATGGCCCAGAGGCCGCCATGACATCCTCACTGTTAAGCTGTGCTTCAGAACTGCATCCTGTAAGTAAATTATTTAAATATCTAATCGCAGAGGCTAAAGAACCAGAGATTGTCACTGTTGAAGATGCAGTTAGGAGGAAATAGGAGGATGTAAGTATGCCAATCTGTGATTGCATTGTTAGCAGTTACCTTTTTTAATTACTGGATTTGCTGCTGTCTCAATTTTTGTAAAAATACCAGCTGTGGTGAGATGGGCCGTTAACTAGCTAATGTTATGGTGTGCGGCACATGACCCAAAAGCAGACACGGAGGAAATGATTATTGAAGTGAAACAATAATCTTTATTACAATAATTGTGCAAGATAATGTGCAATGGAGCGTTTTCTCAAGGACCTGGCAACCCTATAAGGAGCAAGCAGAGGGACAGGTAAGTGTACTGAAAAACAGCACGATGAAGTTTTAATGTTAGTTTTGTGCTTACTCTTTTCACAGGGGAGAGCAGCTGGGAGCAGGTGAAGGAATTCCTCACTGGGAGAGCTGGTTGCCAGGGGGAGAGGCGCTGTGGTGCTGCAGGGGAGTTTCCCTCTCCCCAGCCACCTGCTCCAGCAGTTCTGAGAGGATACCAAGACGTTCCTAGGCCAGCTGGAAAATGTAGTCCCTCCAGCAGATGCTGCTCCGATCCATCTGTCAATCTATCGCTTCATTCTCCCCTCACTCATGAATGAGACCCTAAGATACATAAACTCCTCCACTTGGGGGAGGAGCTCGTCCCAAAACCGGAGAGGACAATCTACCCTTTTCTGACTGAGGACCAGGCACTCAGACTTGGAGGTGCTGATTCTCATCCCAGCTGCTTCACAAACCATCCCAGCAAGATCTGTAGGTCATGGCTCGATAAAGCCAATAGGACAAAATCATCTGCAAACAGCAGAGATGAGATCCTGTGGTCACCGAACATGACACCCTTCGTTCCTAGACTGCGCCTAGATAGCCTGTCAATAAAAATTATTAACAGGATTGGTGACAAAGGGAAGCCCTAGCAGAATCCAACTCTCACTGGAAACGAGTTTGACTGGGTGTTGGCAATAGGGACCAAACTCTTTCAACAGTCATATAGGGACTGGATAGCTTATAGCAACAAGCCCGATACCCCATACTCCCCCAGCACTCCCACAAGAGACCACGAGGGATGCTGTTGAATGCTTTCTCCAAGTCCACAAAACACATGTGGACTGGTTGGGCAAACTCCCACAAACCCCCGAGGATTCTTGAGAGGGTAAAGAGTTGGTCCGATGCGGTACGGACAGGACGAAAACCACATTGTTCCTCTTGAATCCGAGGTTCAACCAACAGTTGGACTCTCCTCTCCAGTACCTTGGCATAGAACTTCCCAGGGACCGTGATAAATGGAGGCTTTAGCATAGCTTTCTAGCAGCTACAGAGTGATAATTGTAGAGTGATGTCTGAAGATAGAGTAGGTGGCGATAATGCACCTGTAAGCTGGTTGCCAACAGCCAATCAAATCTAAAAGAAGAAGAAGAAGAAGAAGAGCTTCCCAGGGAGGCTCAGGAGTGTAATTCCCCTAAATTCTGAACACATCCTCTGGTCTTCCTTCTTAAAAAGAGGAACCACCACCCCAGTTTACCATGCCAAAGGCACTGTCCCCAACCTTAACACAATGTTGCAGAGGCGTGTCAGCCATGATAGCCCTACAGCATCCAGGGCCTTGAGGTACTCTAGACAAATCTCACCAACTCCCAGGACCCAGCCACCAAAGAGTTCTTTAGCCACTTCAGCGACCTCAGCCCCTGTGATGGGTGAGTCTTCCCCTTTGTCCTCAAGCTCTGCTTTCTCTGTGGAAGGCGTGTCAGTGGGATTGAGGAGATCCTCGAAGTATTCCTTCCACCGCCCGATGATGTCCCCAGTCGAAGTCAGCAGTGCCCCATCTGCACCATACACAGTGTGGACAGGGAGTGGCTTCCCCCTCATGAGCCACTGGACAGTTTGCCAAAGTCTCTTCAAGGCTGACAGAAAGCATTGCTCCATGGCCTCACCAAACTCCTCCCACACCTGGATTTTTGCTTCAGCAACCACCCGAGCTACACTCCACTTGGCCTGTCGGTACATCTCAGTGGTTTTGGGAGTCCCACAAGCCAACCAAGCTTGAAAGGACTCCTTCTTCAGCTTGATGGCTGCCCTCACCACTGGTGTCCACCACTTGGTTTGGGGGTTGCCACCACGAGATACACCAACGACCTTGTGGCCACAGCTCTGGGCAGCTGCTTCAACAATGGAGGTGGAGAACATGGCCCACTCAGACTCTATGTCTCCAGACTTCCTCGGAATTTGGTCGAAGTTCTTCCGGAGGTGGGAGTTGAAGACCTCTTGGACAGGGGCCTCAGCTATACATTCCCAGCACACCCTCATTATATATTTAGGTGTACCTAGTCTAAGTGGCATCCACCCCTGCCATCGGATCGAACTCACTACCAGCTGGTGATCAGTTGACAGCTCTGCACCTCTCTTCACCCGAGTGTCCAAGACATACGGTCACAGGTCTGATAACATGATAACAAAATCAATCATCGACCTGCAACCTAGGTTGGCCTGGTGCCAGGTGCACATATGGACATCCTTATGCTTGAACATGGTGTTCATTATGGACAAACTGTGGCTGGCACAGAAGTCCAATAACTGAACACCACTTGAGTTCAGATTGGGCAGATCGTTCTGCCCAGTCATGCCCCTCCAGGTTTCACTGTTGTTACCCACATGCACATTGAATTCCCTCAGTAGGACAATGGAGTTTCCAAGAGGAGCACTCTCCAGCGCCCCAGTCAGAGACTCCAAAAAAGGTAGGTACTGTGAACCATCATTTATTGCATAGGCACAAATGATGGCCAGGAACCATTTCCCAACCCGAAGGTGTACCGAAACAACCCTTTCATCCACTGGGAGAACTCCAGTGTCGAGGCAGCAAGGTGGGGGGATACAAGAATACCCACCCCTGCTCATCGCCTTTTGCCTGGGGCAACTCCAGAGAAGGCCAAGTTCCAGCCCCTCTCCAGGAAACTGGTTCCAGAACCATAGCTGTGCACTGAGGTGAGCCCAACTATATCTAGCTGGTATCTCTCAACCTCGTGCACCAGCTCAGGCTCCTTCTCCACCAGAGAGGTGACGTTCCATGTCCAAAACGCCTGTTTAGAAAGTCAGGGATGAGACCACCAAGGTCTCTGCCTTCGACCACCACCTGATCCACATTGCACCGGACCCCATGGTCCACCCTGCAGGTGGCAAGCCCACTGGAGGGTGGACCCATGTAACTCCTTTGGGCTGAGCCCAGCCGGATCTCATGGGCAGAACCCCGGCCACCAGACGCTTGCCATCGAGCCCTTCTCCCAGGCCTGGCTCCAGGGCCAGTGCCCTGGTAACCCCATATTGGGCAGGGTACACTGAATCGTTGATTTTTATTTTTTTTTTTAATTCATCATGGAAGTCTGTTGGATCACTCTTAGTCTGGCCCTTCACCCAGGATCAGTTTGTCTTGGGAGATCCTACCAGAGGCAAATTGCCCTGGACAACATAGCTCCTGGGATCACTTGGGCACACAAATCCCCCACCACGATAAGATAAGATCCATGGGCGGCGGGGTGAACAATACTTAGTGGAATTAATTTATGATCCTCTTCTAGTTTTTTTCTTCAACACTTTTTTCACAAATTCTTTTTTTGGATGTATGGAAATGTCATATACAATGTGTCACTTGTTCGCATTGCAGTATCCTTGTGTAATTATATACAGTTGCTACATTTTTTCATTAAACTTCATTTAATGGGTTAATTCTAATGATGAATGTACAGAGTTCAGCTATGGGGGTGAGACCTTATGATTAAATAAATAAAAAAGTGAAGAAAGCAGATCATATTTTCCCAATGGAGACACTTCTGTTTTCATCACAAAAACAGGTTGGAGTGCAGGGACTAGAAGATGCTTTCTTTTAAATAAAGCTGAGAGACATTTCTTTTTCTCTGCAGGGTCTGCGTCAATCCGTCTGATGACCTTCAGGCTTTCCCACCAACGGGACGATGATCTCATGCCCATCTCTAACCCCTCACCTGTCCTGCAGGTAATCACCTGGAAGTCAGTGCTCAGGGCAAAATTATAAATCACTGTGACTACAATAAAGATGAAGAAAAGGCATGCAGACTAAACTTAAGACACAGCTTTCAGATTCAGTAACGACTTCACCTCCAGGGAACAATAAAGTTTCCCATAATCTGTTTGTTAGCACAGTTGTAAAAAACCAAGAAGGAATCCTAAAGGTTTCCTCCCGCTGACCTCATTCACAGAGGTCAGAAGTCACAGGGATGTGGTTTAGTGGTATACCTCATTTGCTGTTGTTTTGTCTTATCTGAATGTTGATTCCATTTACTGTTTGTGTTACCAAAAAGGAGTGTGATGGACAGCTCCATCTTAATATGCATCACCTTGGTAAAAATGAACACAATGTATGTGACTAGGTCAGGACTTTTCAACACAATACAGCTCTGAATTATGCAGCCACATGCTTGGAAGATATGCTTTAGATTAGCATAATGACAAAGGATATTGTTATTCTATGTGGACAAAGCTACAGTTGAGGAATTGACATTGTTAGAATAGCAACAGAATTTGTGTCTAAAATACAAAACGCATATAGGGTCTACTGCGAATACTATAGTCACCCTGAGGTTCAGGAGAAAGCACGCAGGGAATCATGCCTTTTTTACAAATTTTTCCTCATCTTTTCTAGAACATCTTGCCTGATTTCAGCAAGCATCGCACACAATTAAAAAAAAACCAAAACAATAAGGTCCCAGCACCACAAATACAATCAAGAAGTCCAGTTCAATGACTTAAATTAGCCCTTGTGATGCATCTCAAGTATAGACCGGTGATTATCAGAAAACGGGTCTGAAATCAGTAGGGCATTATCAACCGCTATTTCAGCACTGCGTTTAGACAGCATGAATGTGCACTATGCCTGTTTCTACACCGGGCTAGGATTTCTGTTTCCTTTATTTTGATAGACTGATTTTGTAAAAACCTGTCAGAATCCCTTACATGATCTTTATTCATTCATTGGCGATCTGTCCAGGGTGTGCCCTGCCACCCGGCAAAAGACACTGGCAAAGGTTCCAGTCCCTCCCCCCCACAACCGTAAAGGACTGTTGAGAAGATGAATGAACAGATTGTAAACTTACAGACAGTTATATACATTGAGCATTTATCTATCTACAGTATCTATCTGTCTGTCTGTCTGTCTGTCTGTCTATCTATCATCTCCTTTCAGATCAATCAGGTCCCACACCTCCAGACTGGTAAGCAGTTTCTTCCCCTGGGCCATCCGGACTGCAAATAGTCAGAGCCCCTCCCTCCCCCTGAATGCTCACATGAACAGAACTGAAGATCTTTTCAATTATCACAATAACACACCTGTCTTTGCACTCCACACTTTCATGTATATTGACCCATCCGTGAAACCACTATCATACCTATGTATATTTTCCAGAATGCTTGGGCCATTTTATTCAATCATGTGTTCAGTTGTGTGTTCTGCACTCTGCACTTTTATGTACATTGTTTCATCCATGAAGCTACTACCACACGTGTGTATATTTCCGTAATCATTCATTCATCTTCTTCCATTTAATCCTTTTCAGGTCGCGGGGGGGCTGGAGCCTATCCCAGCTATTTTTTATTTCAGTTGTGTGTTCTGTTACTGTGTTTTATCTAATCTTTCTCTGACTTTACTGTGCAGTAGCCTGACAGAGCTCCCACAATTTTGCTGTACTGTGCAACTGTACAATGACAATAAAGCTGATTCTATTCTATTCCTTAAGGGAACAAAATGTGGATCACTGTTTTTGTTTTTTTTTAACTACCGGACTTCCATGCTGTGGCACAGCTGGACCAGTCTGCCCTACCAGGAAAAGAGCTGTCTTCACAGCTGGAGGAGAGCCGGAAGATGTGCACAAACCGACATCTATCATTATCTAATTTATGACAGTTTTTAAAAAATTTTAACCTCATTGACTGTCATTCTTTTAACAGAATGATTCATAATGAAAGTATTCCGACAGCTGTTTTCAGTTAAAACACAACAATTTTGCATTCAGCAGAGGAGATAATTAACAGAGCTCAGGCCCAAGATCAAGGGCTTGCTCTTTCTCGGTTTAAAAGAGAAGTTTGGATGAAGTTTGTGATAATATAAAGGAATTTTTACAACTCTACTCTGTCAAAATCATGGACAAAGAGAATGACTGGCATAATATCTGCACTGTACAGCTCTCACCGTGCATAATTATGATCAAGTCTCCCCAGTGTGAGCAGAGCTGTGGAAAAGGAGGTTAAAAAGCTTCTTTTACAGTTCTTGCCCTTAAATGCATTTTCCATTTGTTAACAAGCCCACATTGTCCTCAGCACAAAATGGATTTGTCCATTGGAATGCTGTCATATTAGCATTGAGCACAAACTTGTAGCTCAATGCTTAGGGGCTATTATGCTAGTCTTAAGAAAAATACTGATTTTTTTTAAGGGACTTCTCCATTCCTACAATTTTTTATCCTCAAAAGAATTATATACAGCAACATTTACTTAGTTACTTTCGATATTTCTTCCAGTCTAGATGCCCAATGGACTTACAGAACAATTCCTTTCTTCACTTCAGAAGTAAAAACACCTTTGATATGCAGCCTAGTAAATCCAGTTTTGAGCACTCTGGTTCAGATAGATCGATATCAACCACGGCTTTCTGGAATGCTTTGGGAATGCTTGGGAATGCTGGGGAATGTGCAGTGGTGGAAAAGTGGGTCAGAAATTCCAGGCTCTGCTGCTTTGCCAGAAACACGACCACCACAAATTAGCCAAACTTCAACAGCGGAGGTGGAAACATTTGTGTCTGACTGACAGATTTCAGCCAGAGGAGAAGGAGGAGGAGGAGATGAAGGGAGGGAGGAGGACAACCTACTAGGCTGCAGCGAAGATGGAAAACACTAAACAGCTGTTAGCAGTACTGTATGTGCACGCATCTATATGTGTCTAAAGCAGGCCATTAATACAGGTAGCATTTCCTTTAGTAGCATTTGAGTGTGCTTTAAATCTTGTTCATCATGAATCCTAGGTGGAATTTAAAAGTGTGTCATTTTTTATCGAGGAAGCAGAGCTGCCGACTCCATGAAAAAATCCAGCATGTCAATCAAAAACTCTGTAGGCTTTATTGATTTTAGCTGAAGTGCTCAGCAGACTGAGGAGCCTCCTCTCTGTCTGATTTCCCTCAGATTTGATGCCAGTGGTTTGAGGTGTTTATGGGGCTTCCTGTCAGCTGCAGGTTCAGGATGTCTCTGAGAGGTTGGTTCGGTTCTAGCTGATCGTCTTTAAAACAGAAATAGCTTTGTATTTAGTCTGAGTCTGCAACATGGTGGCTAATCTAAACTGTGTTAATAGTGCTGGGGGTGGAGAGCATACCTGGGGCCCCAGTTAACTCTAAAACCACTTTTTCCACTCAGCTCAATCGACCCCCACCCTATGCTTTCTCTTTGTTTATTTTACTTCCTTCAGGATCTTTTCTTTTCCACAGCTGCAATTTCAGGTGGAGAAATCTCTGCAGACAAAGATTGAAACACAGCAAGAAAACTCACTTATGTCTGCCCTCATCATTCCCCCCCCCCCCCAAAAAAAAAAAATCCTCAAAACATCAACGTCCTACAGTTTAGGGAACAGAAGCTATGCAGGCTTAATGCTTTATTCAATACATTCAGGCAAGACCAACCACAACACCAAACCATAGCACCACATGACCAAACTAAACCTCTCAAACCTCATCAGACATTGTGTTTTTAAGTCAGAAAGTAGAATCTCCATGAGTTTTCTCCCTGAACAGATTAAAGGACAGAAATGTCACTGTTTCACTTCAAGCTGCAGGATGAAACAAATCTACCATTTACAGTAACTGTTTCCATTCAAGTCGTTAGCATTTACAAGCACATTTATGTTTATTTTGTGAAGGAAAATAACAAATGATAGTTTCTGTCAGTTACGTTACACATTATCTAGGAGGACACTTTTTATATAAAGTTGCATAGCTGTTCTATATGATCAAAAAATACAAGAATGAGCGCTTAAATAAAAGTGTGATTGTTGTTGGAAAAATACAAGTTTATGCTACTGTTATTGATTAAATTCAGGGGGGAAAAGTTGTTTTCACATGTCACAGCCACCAATCCATGTTGCAATTTTCAGTTATTTACAGAATTTACTTTGATACTGATACTAAATGCTTAACTGTTTAGGTGGGTCCACTATGTGTTGTCGTTCATATGACGAAGCGCAACTCCACTTGGCTTCTCATGAGCATATGTGGTTGGGGACTCACCTCGGTGCTGCCCTCCCTTGGCCTGAGCCTCACTGGTGCCAAGTCAGGCTCTGGCTCCAGTTAAGCACTGGAACCAGCTTGGTGGAAAAGGCCTATCTGAGGTCTCAGGCAAGCTATGTACATCCCCTTTGCGTCACACTACACTCAAGCTAATGTGTATGGGAGCATGTCAAACCTCATCCTTCAAGGCGTACTATACAGTCACTTCAGCAGCCATGTTTGCTGTGTCAGAGTGGAAACAAGATGCACAGCACAGATGCAATCACGGATGTTAAATTTTTTTCATTAGTTTTTATTTCCGTTTTGTCTAAAGTGATCAGTTAATCTGCTTCTGCCACAATGTAGTTAATATCAGAATTCTGATATGTACATGCACTACCGTTCAAAAGTTTGGGGTCACCCAGACAATTATTTTGTGTTTTCCATGAAAAGTCACACTTATTTACCACCATGAGTTGTAAAATGAATAGAAAATATAGTCAAGACATTGACAAGGTTAGAAATTATGATTTGTATTTGAAATAATAATTTTTTCCAGATACTCAACCTGCTCAAAGGAAGGTCAGTTTTATAGCTTCTCTAACCAGCTAAACTGCTTTCAGCTGTGCTAACATGATTGCACAAGGGTTTTCTAATCATCCATTAGCCTTCTGACTCAATGAGCAAACACATTGTACCATTAGAGCACTGGAGGGATAGTTGCTGGAAATGGACCTCTATACACCTATGTAGATATTGCACCAAAAACCAGACATTTGCAGCTAGAATAGTCATTTACCACATTAGCAATGTATATTAGATATTAGAGTGTATTTTTGATTAGTTTAAAGTTATCTTCATTGAAAAAAACAGTGCTTTTCTTTCAAAATTAAGGAAATTTCTAAGTGACCCCAAACTTTTGAACGGTAGTGTATCTTTACTATGTGCACATTTCATAGTATGCATGTTATGTTCTTGTGTAAATGGTGTTCACTTATATAGCACTTTTTCTCATCTCTAGATGACCAAAGCGCTTTACAGAATTTACGCTTTACGGGAATCGAACCCCTGACCTTCCGATCAGTAGATGGCCACACTACAGGTGTAGACATTAATTTTGTCGTAATTTTTGCCATTTCAAGTCAAACATGGCAAGTTGTGCATAGGAATGTTACGATTCTCCAAACAGTTTGTTGGATTGTTTTGGGTTTTTTTATTTTTGTCATAAGTCCATTTCATAAATCTCAGTTACTGCACAGATGGCTAAGCTAGTTAAGTATCACTGGTTTTATGTTATAGTAACTCACTTAATGTTTTAATTCTTGTTTCAAAAGATCATCAACATTGTGATATAATCTCCGATATTTGTTTGCAGTGTACCATATATTTGAAAAATTTATTAACAATACAGTCTAATAACAGACTGTAACCTTTTTCGCTCCTGACCCAGCTTCTCATGTATGAGAACATGCACACATACGCTATGTGCATGCGACATATGATTGATGTGACCGTTTCTCCCCTCAGTCGTTTTTTTACATCATACCTGCTATAGAGAGAGCCCAAGTGGAAGAAGAATGACCCAAAACAAGCCACAAAGTCAACCAAGCTGAAGGGCCCACTGCCTGCTTGCCGTTGTGCCGTCTCCAAGCCCACACCTCTTTCAGTCAGATGATGTCCTTTGACAATGTAGCGAGGAATACGTGTTGGCCACACTACAAAGCAACAATGCGTGCACAAGCGGCAGCTGGGCGGCTCCGAAAACATGAGCACAGGACAGATGCCAGAGGGGGAAAACTTTAGGTATCATCTGCCCCAGCGCGAGATGGCCCTGAGAAGATGTAATGTTGGCCCGCCGTGCTTCAGTGTGTGTGCATTTTTTGTTTTTTCTGCCAGAAGTGACAGTGGGGGAGTGGCTACTTTGTCGATTCAGCCTTTGTGTCTGAAGGTTGAGAGCATGGTGTCATTTCACTCAAAATCTATCTTACAGTTGAGATTATGATATGCCTAGTTGTGCACTTGCTTGAAGTTACAATTGCACAGTTATCTTTAACTGTAAATAAGCCTGTATTCATCGTGATTTTCTAGTCTTTATTTTAAACATAACTTAGACGGAATTTCCTGGCACAGCACTACTAGCATTTAAAGCCAAAATAAAGTACAAACATTTCTTTCCCTTGTTGCCTAACACATGACACGTGCCTCCCAGGACTGCTACATTGAGAGTATTGCATGAATAGTTTCTTTGTCTTTTTCACTAATATAATTGGAACTTCAGCTCATGGTTCCTCCATTTCAGCACAGATATGTTGGTCTTCAATGGGCAACTGATATCCTCTTCCTGTTCCATGTACATAACTTATGATGTGCAGTCCTCTTATGATGAAGTCAAGTGTGTATCCTGAGATATCTGTCTAAATCGGGCTGTGTCAGAAAGATTTATGAGGCAAAAACTTATAAACCTTTATAAATATCCAACCTGAATGCTGATCTTGTCATAATGTACTTGCAAAATAGGCTTGACCAAACATTTCCATTATCTTGACTTGGTTGCCTTTAAAAAAGAAAAGCATATTCACACACAGTTCAATAGTCCCTTTCTTTTGCTGGTCACACGTCGACAGGCGTATGGCCTGCTCCAGCCGCTACCAGATTTTGAGCATATTTGCACATTTGAAAACTATCTTAGGGCCCTACACTCAAAAGTTGCCCTCAAAAAAGACCAGTGAAAATGGCAAAAGCTGGGTGAGCTGAAATCAAGCGCAACAAAAACCAATTCAGTCAAACCTCAACATACAGGTCACAGTTTCTAATGGCGTAGAAATCAAACATCCTCCTCCGCTCAGCCTCGGGCAGCTGGAAGTCATTACACCCCCTCCCTCCGCCATCCCCCCTCCCTCACCACCCCTATCCTCGTGCAGCCAACAGTGTTTTTACCACGTTATAAATCCATTCTGGACTCTGCCAGGAGACTCCCTGAGCCAGCTGTGTGACTTAGTGGTCACTTCGAACAAACATAAGCAACCAACTTGCCCAACATCCATTAGGGAGAGATGACACATCCACACCCATGACTGGAAGATAAATGTTTGTATTTTTATATTATAATAATGAATGAAGCAGAAAGGGGAGAGAGTCTGATCAGCATTAAATAGATTTAAACTCACATGCTGAATTTTATCACTAAAGTTAACCTGAATTTGAAGTTAATCTGAGGAGGATGCGTGAGAGCTGCATTACAAACATCTAAATGGTCCTGATAATTTAGTTCAGGAGTTATAATTTTATCAGAGAACTCTCCAAGGATGTAACTTCCTGCCAAACATGCACGGTTTTAGCGTGTTATTATGGTAATTACATGTATTTTTACCTGCTGCTATAAACACTAGAGGAAGGTGGAAAATTACAGGCAGAAAAACTGGAGAGCAGAAAGAGAATCTGAACACTATTTTCATAAAGCCCTGTATCACTATCACTCATTTCCCTCCAGGGCTTTTTTTTTTTTAAAGCCTGCGCAGCACACGACCCCCTTCGTCTTCAGAGCTGCAGGTCTGCCAGGCGTCAGCAGCGAATAAAATCATTTCCAGGCTTGTTCGTGATCCTGAATGTGATTTAATGAGTCAAACCTCCAGCGGAGAACAAACACTGTGACTCAACGCTGCTCAAACTGGCTCCTGTTAAAGTTTATACACCAGTAACACATAAGAGGGCTTCAGCCAGGCCCTCACCGGGATGAGATGCTGCTGCTGTACATGTGTTAAACCAGTTTAAGACCAGTTTGCACATCAAATGAACTCAGCATGAGAGAAACAACAGATGAGGTGCACATTTAAAGTTAACAGTATTCTTTGAGAAGCAAAGGGTTTATTGAAGTGTGTTCCTGTTAGCAAGAAGTTTGAACTGCTAATACTGTATCAAGCAAAACCAGTCTTCAGAATGCACCTTATCATTTGCTCCATCAAACTTAAGACTAGTCTTAACTACTATATACACTTTTGGTTGTCCTAGATGACGGACAAACAAAATGAATGAATGGTGGCGATATCTTTTTTTGTGGCTCCAGAATGGAGGCCCTGTCCTGTGACAGGTCCAAAGATGGATGTTGGGATAATCTTGAGATCAGTCTCATATACAGTTGTGCTCATAAGTTTACACACCCTGGAAGAATTTGTGATTTTTTGGCCATTTTTCAGAGAATATGAATGATAATACAAAAACTTTTCTTTCACTCATAGTTAGTGGTTGGGTGAAGCCATTTATTATCAGACAATTGTGTTTGCTCTTTTTAAATCATAATGACAACAGAAACTACCCAAATGACCCTGATCAAAAGTTTACATACCCTAGTTCTTATTACCATTTATTGGAGAAGCAGAAATCTCTATTGTCATTCAGCCAATCATGTTTCTCCTATCTACAATGTTAATCACATGTAGAATCAGAGGGGTTGCTGCCATGCAAGGTGCCGCCACAAACAACTTCTCCTAGCACCAAGCTAGAAGGTGGGAAGTACCATTTTTAAAAGGTCTTTGGTATGACGCAGCCAGGACTTGAACCCCCAACCTCCAAGTTTTGGGGCAGATGCCCTATTAAATAAGCCACCACTCTGGCTGCCTTTAACATCAGTGGCAGCTTGAAGTCTTTTGTGGTAGTTGTGGATGGGGCACTTTATTTTCTCAGATGGTAAAGCTGCCCATTCTTCTTGGCAAAAAGCCTCCAGTTCCTGTAAATTCTTTGGCTGTCTTCCATGAACTGCACGTTTGAGATCTCCCCAAAGTGTCTCAATGATATTGAGGTCAGGAGAGTGAGATGGCCACTCCAGAACCTTCACTTTTTTCTGCTGTAGCCAACGACAGGTTGACTTGGCCTTGTGTTTTGGATCATTGTCATGTTGGAATGTCCAAGTGTGTCCCATGTGCAGCTTCCGAGCTGATGAGTGCAAATTTTCTTCCAGTACTTTCTGATAACATGCTGAATTCATCTTGCTGCGGCGGATGATAAAAAATAATAAGCGATGATGCTGTAGGTTTTAAGGAGAGTTTAATTATATCATCCAGCCGTCATGAGCTCCTCTCCCGGCGCCGTGCATGCGCGCCGGGAGCGAGCCCAGCTGCTCTCAGAGAAGGAGGACACAATGTCTGTGTCCAGCAGCAGCAGTTGCAGAAGTGGGAATGAGAGAGCTTGTTACAGAACCTGTGCAGTATTTATACCCAACTCAGACAATACATCAAAGCCGGTTCACAGCAGTTGGTACGATCAAAGGGACTGCAGAACAGGCATGAGACATTTGCATTTGTAAGAGACCTACATAACAATAGGCAGATTTGCCAGCCTTTGCTCCAGGTGAGGACAAAGAGGTTACAAGGCACATCTACATATTGATCTTAGCCTCTAGGTCACAGTAAGGACAGGACGCATGAACACTATACATGAATGGCACATTACATCACAATACATGAATGGCACATTACATCTCAATAGTGCAGCGGGAAAAACCAAGAGAAAAGAGCTGACTGTCCTGTGTGTTGTGGGGGGGGTTGAATCAACCCGCCACACGTTGCCATCAATTTTGACCAAGTTCTCTGTGCCTTTGTAACTCACACATCCCCAAAACATCAGCAATCCACCTCCATGTTTCACAGTACGGATGGTGTACTTTTCATCATAGGCTTTGATGACTCCTGTCCAAATGTAGCATTTATGGTTGTGGCCAAAAAGTTCAATTTTGGTCTCATCACTCCAAATAACTTGGTTCCAGAAGTTTTGAGCCTTGTCTTTGTGCTGTTTGACATATTGTAAGCGGACTGCTTTGTGGCATTAGCGTAATAATGGCTTTCTTCTGGCGACTTGACCATGCAGTCCATTTTTCTTGAAGTGCCTCCTTATTGTGCATCTTGAAACAGCCACATCACTTTTTCAGAGTCCTGTCAGCTGAGGTTATTTGAGGGTTTTTCTTTGCATCCCAAACAAGTTTCCTGGCAGTTGTGGCTGAAATTTTTGTTGGCCTACCTGACCGTGGCTTGGTTTCAACAGAATCCCTCATTTTCCACTTCTTAATTAGAGTTTGAACACTGCTGATGTGCATTCTCAATTCCTTGAATATCTTTTTATATCATTTTCCTGTTTTATAAAGTTCAGCTATCTTCTCCCGTGGGTCCTTTGATAATTCTTTTGCTTTCCCCATGGCTCAGAATCAAGCAACGTCAGTGCAGCTCTGGATGAAACATTCAGGGGTCTGTCAGGAGCCCAGAAACTCACTGACTTTTTATACACACACACTAATTACAAGTAAACAGATCATAGGTGAGGATGGTTACCTTTAGTAGCCATTTAAACCCGTCTGTGTCAGTTTGTGTGTATGTTATCAGGCCAAAACTTCCAGGGTATGTAAACTTTTGATCAGGATCATTTGGGTAGTTTCTGTTGTCATTATGATTTAAAAAGAACAAACACAATTGTTTGATAATAAATGGCTTCACCCAACCGCTAACTCTGACTGAAAGATAAGTTTTTGTGTTATCATTCATGTTCTCTGAAAAATGGCCAAAAAAAAAAATAATCACAAATTCCACTTGGGTATGTAAACTTATGAGCACAACTTTATTGTTATGCTTGCTATATCCTAACCAACCAGTAGGGAGCAGCATCAAATGACATGTTGATCTGTGCTATAGGGGAAAAAAGTCCAAATCAACACAAACATATTAAAACCTCTTAGCTTTCCAGCCAATTTCCAGCCAGTATGAAACATTCCATAGATTGATAGGTATAGATAAATGTACTTTATTGATCCTGAACTGGGAAATTATAGTGTAACAGCAGCATGACAGTAGACAACCAAAATGACAGAAACACACACAGCATAATAGACAAAGGGATTACTCATGAAAAGTAAAACTGCCCAAATAACTTATATACACCATAGATGAATAGATGGTGACCCGTATAGATGCATGAATTATACCAGCTGTACAATGCAGCACGATCAGGTGCAGAGTGAAATATGAGGCACCAATTAGACTGTAAGGTGCAGTATGGCAGCATAGTTATGACCAGAATTCAACATCAGAGTGAATTATTGTACAGTGAAATGGCATGTGGCATCAAAGATTTCCTTTGTTCCATGGGTGGAACACCGGAATTTTAAGAGGTTAAATGGAGTTAAAACATCTGAAACAAAGTGAGGGCAGTAGAAACCTTGTACGTGTCCGTTAACTATTAGCATGGTCCAGACTGTCCAATAATCTCAGTAAGAATCTGCTCATTGACACCAGCAAGCTCTGGCTGGTCAGAGGAATGACAAGGACACAGCAGTTGAGTACGGACAGTCAACCCATAATGTCTAGTTTACGTTATCATGTCAAAACCTAATAAATGCCTTAAGAAATCAGAAAATGCTGTGCTGAGGAGTTCATTTTGCGTGTGTAGACATTGAAACTTTTAAGGGTTTTATCTAAAGACTCGTTGGCATCAATATGTCCACCCTTTTTTTAACGTAGTGCTACATCATGTTTATATTTTTGTCACTTGGTGTAGAAATTTACTTGTTCTTTACAGTGTAAACCTCTTAACAAAATGAACACCTTAACACTGCATTTTCTGTCATCTTAAGGTGTTCAGTTTTGATGCATTAGCAAGCATGGCAAACTAGAGGTTATGGGTCAAATGGTGTTTTATAGTCAAAAACCGTCATGCGCAAGCTGACTCTTGTCAGAATAGGTGTTGGTTGTTTGCTTTTTTTTTCTTTCTTATGTTCATCTAAAACTTGAACTATGTAACATTGCAGTAGTTGACCTGCTAGCCTGTGAACTCAAGCTAATGATGAGAAGTGGGAGCTGTAGAAGAGTGGTGTCTGTAGTTAATCTGCAGGACCCTCTGAGAGGGAGAATGCTTATATTCTCTGTTTTTTCTTTTTATGTCACATTTCGGTGTTTTAAAGTATGTAACTACCCAATGCAGTGTCCTTCGATTGTGAGCCAATAGGTATACATATCATAATGCTGGCTGGGGCTTGTAACACTAGCATTTAGCATGTTTAAATTTTCATTTATTTATTTATTTCGAATGTGCAACATCAAACATTCAGTGACAGTGATGTAGGAAACACTGTTAAAAAATAAAAATAAAATATATATCAAAACAAAAGTCACCATACAAAACATAAGTTTCACTATACACATAATTTACATACATATCCGAAAAGGAGTGGGAAGAAGTCTGAACTTATTCAGTCCCCCTTCTCCACGAATCATTGACTTCTATCTATTCGTTTGTTTCTTAGCCATACACAACACTATATATACCAGGGGTCACCAACGCGGTGCCCGCGGGCACCATGTCGCCCGCAGGGACCACATGTGTCGCCCACGGGCCTGTTCTAAAAATAGCACAACTCGCAAGTGAGCTGCAGATGTAATTTTTTCTGCCACTATTTTTTATTTTATATTTTTTATATTTTTTAAAATCACACTTGCATTTATATAGATTTTAAAATGACAATGTCTTAAAAATAAAAAAAATGAAAATATGTTTATTATACGTAAAGTTAAGGTGAACTCTGACCTAGTTCAAAGGTCAGTATTGTGCGCATGACAAAACCTTCGCGCTTGTGGAGCGTAAGCTTAGCTAGCGGGCAGTTAAGATGGTGGGCGCAGTGCGATTTCCAAGCCCAAAAACATGGCAAAAAAAAGACAGAAAATTTATCATTTTCAAAGTGAGCGGGAGGAAGAGTTCTTTTTTACTACCATGAAAGGAAGCTGCGTGTATTTCATTTGCGGGGCGATGGCGAAGCGCCACTTCACTACCCACTCTTTTTTTTTTGGACTTATCTTGTACCCGTAGGTAGATTTGTTCTGCAGTCCGGTAACAAGCCACCAGCCGCTGCGTGCAAAAGCGCCCCTTAACTCCCTAACCTGCATGTTTTTGCATGAAAAATGAGAACATGCACCACCAGAACATGCAAACTCCACACAGATCACTGTTGGCCAGGGGCAGGGATCGAACCCACAATCCCCGCGATCCCCCGGCCGAGGGTAAACTGCTGCCGCAGTGCTAACCACTGCGCCACCATGCATATAAGCACTCTCAGTGCTTGTTTAGTTTCTTCTCATGAAAGGACAGTGCTGGTTGCTCAAGCATGATTCTTGGCAAGAACTGTATGGATATAATTCCAGTGAAGAAACACACAAAAGTGTGTTTATTAAATGTAACAGATTTTGAGCAGAATTGCAGCAGATTTGTTCAGTTAAAAATGTGATAAGATTTATTTAATATGAAAGCTGATTTTTCTTAAATGTTGCATAACTTTTTCAAACATGGTTCAACATAGTTCATGAATTAAAAGGGTTTAGTTTTTTATGGTTAAAAGGGACTGGTGAAAACTGGACATTTTTTTATGAAATGTAGAAGTGATCATCTGAACAATTGCTGAGATTAATAAAAATAAAGTGTTGAATATTGATCTTGTCTGTTACCCACTCTAAGTTATTGATAATTATTTATTTATGTATGTATATATATATATATATATATATATATATATATATATATACACACAATTTGTTATTTTAGAGGAGTGTGTCAAGCTGGTGCCCTTCACATGACTCGATACCCATGAAGTAGCTCTTGGTTTCAAAAAGGTTGGTGACCCCTGATATATACTGTATCTCTCTCTCTCTCTCTCTCTCTCTATATATATATATATATATATATATATATATATATATACGTATATATATATATATATATATATATATATAATTTAAATTAAATCATAGAAAATAGTAATACATACATTTAATAAACACTATTCAGAAACACAGTTTTGTTCAAACACCTTCATCCTTGTATTTGGTGTAACCCAGAGGTTAATAAAGCTATTAGAATAAAAACCTATTGATAAAAACAGCAATAAATGAATGAATGTAAACTGCCAATAAATAAGTTCATATGGTTAAATATCACTGAAAATGTCTACAAAGTTATATTTCATTTTATTACATTTTATTTGGGTAAAAAATGTTAAAACATGCCAGTTCATTGTCATTTATGTTTTAAGATAGCTGAAATGCATTTAGACTCTTATTTTGAAGAGTACGTTGCTGCATAGCTCATGCACAGGCAAATAGCCAATTGGATTGTTGCAGGTTTTTCCTGCGCAAATCAAGAGAAATGCCACATACACACACAAGAAGTGCTGGACAGAGAGAGAAAGAAAGGAGTAAAAATAGAGCAGAGAAACGAGTCTAAACTAACCTAAAAGTTATTTTTACACTCTGAAGAAGGTTTTATTTATTTATTTTTTTTTGTTTTCTAACCTGTCCTGGTTGTATATGAAGTAACAGAACTCGGTATTGTTGGGTTTTCCAACCAGTTGTGGGTTCTGGAGATTTGTGTATGTGTGTTTATCAGGACTTGGCCAACTTAGGTTGGGACGAAGATATGTCAAATTAGGACTGCATTTGAAGATTTGAAGAACATGTGCTTGAACCTGATGTGGAGCCACCCAAGAGACCTTGTGTGAACTGTGCATGAGCCAGGGAGCTAGTGGGCGTGCCACTCCTCTACTGGATGTTGCATGGTTTTCATCTGAACTGGTATGATCCATCCACATTTCCACCAAAAACAGTGGATTCAGGATAAAAACACTGGGCTGCTAATTCAGAAGAATTAAAGGATTAGTGGACTTGAAAGAAAAAGACTTTTATTCTGTGGTTAACAGATTTGTTCAGTTTATTGCTGAATCGCTTTGAGTTTTTTTTTTTTTTCTTTTTTTACAATTTTTATTTGATTGGCCATACATGATTATACTGTAAAGGTATTGTTTACAGTACAATGTTAATTGCTTGGTTGTAAACAATGAAACAATAGTGATGGTTAAACTTAAAGGGTACCTATACTAAACTTGAAAGGAACTTGAAATGAAATAGAACTAAACTAATTTGAACAAAACAGAGATAACTCAAGTAGGTTAAAGATCTAGCTTGAACTGAGCTAAAAGAAACTAAAGGTTGCAACCTATTAAAACAGGACTAAACTAAATCTTTTTAAACCTAACTAAAAGGTCTAAACACAAAAGGGGATTTATTCTATGTTACTATATGTCATTGTTCTCTTGTCCATTTAATAATAAGCCGGTATTTTAAACATACTTCCTGGTCTGTGGTCTCTTCTTTATCTAAAGTTCATTACTGCTCCTGTAGTTGAGTCTAAGTGACTCTGATACTGGTCTATCATCATCATAGTTGTCCTATTACACTGTGTTATATGCTAGTACATACTATACAGCCCATTCCCTGTAATTAACCCTCGTAGGTGTTACACTTGTGAAGGTCTTTTTTTTTATATACATCCTTTTAAAATGTTTTATGTTTGGACATTTCTTCATTTCATCATTCAGATTGTTCCACAATTTCATTCCACAGATGGATCAATAGAGGATGTGGGAAAGACGACCTGCTTCTCTGCTTAATCTAAAAACCAAAACCCTGTTTAAGTGGGGAGAAAACAGAATTTTGAACATGGTAGCCATTTGTTACTAGAGTGGGCAAGATAAGTTTTTGTTATTGTTTTGAGTTTTTGGAACTACAATTGGTTATATTCAGATAAGAGTCCAGATTACTAAATTACAAGCTAAAACCAACAGGCTTAGTTAGCATCACAACAGTGGGCTAATTTAATCACCTCTCCATCAGGAGGATACACCCATTCAGTGCAGCTGTTATAATGGAGAACATTAGCTATGGAAAAAAAACTGTTATATTCTTGGTTTTAAAATTGTTAATTTAATCTTTTATATTGTGTATTGCAACATGGGAATCTATAGGGACTGACTCACTTTTGGAGCCAACATCAAATGGATATTGTACAGAAGGAGCTGCAATATTTGGCTGAATTTTCTTGTTAGAATTATAGTTCTCTGTCAGAAGGCAAATGTCCACTTGTTCACTACATAGTGCCCTACATTTAAATAGGAATTAATTCAAATGCATGACAGTATGTAGCGAACGAGTGGGCGTTTCAAACACAGTATAACTTTCCCAATGCTACCTTACAATGGTTGCCATAGCTACACTTCAAGCAACAGAAATAACATTATAGCATTTTAGCCAGCAGTTTATCTCCACTGACACCACAATAATGTTTGAGTTTAGAAGCTTCTTGGACGAATGGAGGAAACTGTGAGTCAGCCTGAAATGTGAAGAGTCAAAAGAGAAAAACCAAACTGCTGCAGATGTTAGAGGTAAATGAAGGTTAAAGTAAACAGGAAGCTCTTCTTTTCAAAAGTTTGATTATAGTGAACATGGCTCTGCTATAAACACAGTAAGGACAATTCCTTGCTGTCTTGTCACTGATCTTTAAATAGTAAACCATCATCTCATAAGATTACTTAATCGCCAATGCATTGAGTAATTTAAACCAATTTGAAACCCACTGAGTAATTTAAACCATAAAGGTTTATTTATTTAAATTTAAATTTATTTAAATTTAAATCATAAAGGTGAAAAAACAAAAAACAAAAAAACAGGCCAAACTGTAGTGCGACCTGCTATGATGTGTGGTTTGGAGACAGCGGCACTGACAAAAAGACAGGAGGCATAGCTGGAGGTGGCAGAGTTGAAGATGCTAAGATTCTCATTGTAAGAGGGACAGGATAATAAATGAGAATGTCAGAGGGACAGCTCAGGTTGAGTGGCTTGGAGACAAAGTAAGAGAGGCAGGAGGTTTGGACATGTGCGGAGGAGGGATAGTGGATATACTGGACAAAGGATGTTGAAGATGGAGCTGCCAGGCAGGAGGAAAAGAGGAAAGACTAACTAACTAACTAACTAACCTGCACTTATATAGCGCTTTTCTAGTCACAAAGACCACTCAAAGCGCTTTCATTAATACTAACCCTCTATTCTAAGGGCCTATAGGAAACGGATATCTAGGGACAATTTTAGAACAGCCAATTAACCTAACATGCATGTTTTTGGCATGTGGGAGGAAACCGGAGAAATCCCGGAGTAAACCCACGCAACACGGGGAGAACATGCAAACTCCACACAGATCACTGTTGGTCGGGGGCTGGGATCGAACCCACGATCCCATGATCCCCACAATCCCCTGGCCAAGGGTAAACTGTGCTGCCGCAGTGCTAACCACTGCGCCACCGTGCAGCCGCACGGTGGCGCAGACCACCGAGAAGACCACAGAGAAGATTCATGGATGTAGTGAAGAAAGATATAGAGAGGGTTGGTGTGAGAGAAGAGGATGCCAAGAAGGATGAGGGTCATGACACCTTTTCTTATCCTTCAGTTGTCTTTGTATTTCCCTCTCTTTGAATAATTTATCATGCACGTGTTTAACTGGATTAAAACAGGTTCTACCTGACCTTCACTCATTGAAGGATTTCTGTCCCAGAAACAAAAGCAAACTGATAAATACGGAAGAGTGGTTACACAGTGATAACCTGCAGGGGTGTGAGGACTCTGTTTCCTTCCTCAGCTGTGCAGGAACAAGAAGTCATCAAGATGTTGTCAAAGAAAGTATAAATCAGAGCAAGGAGATGAAGGTCGACCAACACGTTTTTGGGTTTTTTTGCCAAGCATAATGAAGTAGCATAATGTTGATTAAAATTTATCTGAAGAGAATATGTTAAAGGCTTTATTTATCATCAGTATCAATATCTTTACATTTAATCTGTATTTTTTGCTAATTACACAGTCATTCCTCTTCCTTTTAGCTAACCATAGGTAATGCCCCATATTGATTTTTTTTGGCACTTATCTCTTAAGTTTACTTTGATTTCTGCAGAGACTGTTTTGCAAAAGATCTTATAAAAGTTTCTCTTAATATGAAGAGTTTATTATCATGCTTTTTTTTAAATCTCAGAAGCCTTTAATGAATTGATAGATCTAGGGACACAGCAAATTTATGAGCCACTAGAACGTAGTTACTGTATGTTACGCTCGACACCGCCCACTTGACACTGATTCAAGCAATATAAAGCGGAAGTGTCATGAGCAATGCATCGAGCGCCATTTCAGCACGCCCCCAGTCACGTGACAGTAGCAAGAAAGGCCGGTCACATCACGTGACTTGAGGGCTCACAGGAAGTTTGAGAGGGAATTAGTCTATTTTTGTTTGCTTTGTATTGTTTGTTCCTGCCATCCAATTTTGACTAGACCTTGGATGGCCAAATGCTCAAAAAAAAAAAAAGTTTTGAGATTTTTGTCAGGTTTTCCACTCAGATGCAGTTCTGACAGTCAGTCACCAGATGGCAGTCTTTATTAGATGTTTCACAACACTGTGTCACTCATGAAGTAATTGTCTCAAAGTTGCTCATTGTTTCATAAGGCCTCAGTTTCAACATCATTACTAAAGTGTCGTGTCATTTATATCTAACACACCAAATTTCTAACACCAGTTATTCATAACTGAGCAACACCACCTGCTGTTTCTTATATAGACATGCTAGGGTGCAAGCTGTGTTTCAGATGAAGAATATTCTCCCTCACCCTGCCCTCAGGACTCCTCCAAAATAGGTAGGCATGCAGGTGCGTGTGGTCCGGATACAACGATTAAAGGATTTTTATAGACCTGTGACTGGCAGATTTGCCTCCCCCCCCCCATTTTCTGTTATGAAATTATCAGATTTAATTATTTCTGTGAGGATGAACAACTTAAAAAAAATAGGAAAAATATTTCTTGAAAACTGACATGATTGAGGGGAAGTAGACCCAAACGCAGGCAGAAAGAGACCAAGGTTGAGCGGAGAGTCTAGCAACTCTGTAGTGGGAGAGAGAAAACAAAGGGTAAGTATGGGTGCTTGTTTGGCTGGATGATAATTCATTATTGTGTGTTTGTCTTACAAATTCAGCAGAAGACCAAATGGTGAGCAAGGAGGAATCCAAACAATGGTGAGTATAGACTCGTGGTGAAGGCAAGGTGCTTTGGGGGTACAGGGGAGAAGGGGTTAGGTAGTGCAAGTTGGTAAGTTGACTTACTGGAAGAGGAAACTTGGGGAGGAGTCCGGATATGAGGCTCCACTAGTGATGTTACACTCAACACCACCCACTTGACACTGATTCGAGCAATATAAAACAGAAGTGTCATGACCAGTGCATCGAATGCTGTTTCAGCATGCCCACAGTCATGTGCAAGCAAGGCCTCATTATGTCGATCACATCACGTGACTTGAGGGCTTGTGGGAAATTTGAGAGGGAATTAGTTTGGGTTTTTTTTTTTTGTCTGTTTTGTATTGTTTGTTCCTGCCTTCCAATTTTGAATAGACCACGGATGGCCAAATGCTCAAAAGAAAAAAAAAGTATTGAGATTTTTTTCAGGTCTTCCACTCAAATGCAGTTCTGACACTCAGTCAGCAGATGGCACTCTTTATTAAGTGTTTCATAACACTGTGTCGATCATGAAGCTATTGTCTCAAAGTTGCTCATTTTTTCATAAGGCCTCAGTTTCACTATCACTAGTCTCCATCAGCAGGGATCCAAGTCCACCCAGAGATACTGTAGTCCTAGAAGATATAATAAGAGGGAAACTGTTGGGAGATAACATACTCTTATGTACTGTAATTGCAGGTTTAGAGGAGGAGACAGGCTACTGGCTGCACAAAGGGGAGAGAAGTTCTTAAAGACAGCATGAAGGAAGTCTGATATGCTCCTGATGAGTGGAGGGAGCTGCTCCTTTTTAAAGAGTGGAGCTGATTACAGGAAGTTGGTGAGTGCAGCTGTGGAGAGTCAGTAAATTAATGGAAGAGACAGAGCAGTGTGCAGCCAGCACCACTACGAAAACAACTGACATCCTTGTTTTATGCTCCTAAAAATAATTGTCATAGTTATTTTTTTTTTTCAAAATGGCAATATCTAATGTGTAAGCAATGATGCAAAAGTCCAGTCAGTTTACTTTGGCAGAATGCTGAAGCTTTAGGCTACGTGTCCACCAAAGGCATTTTTTCAGCTGTGGGCAACTATTTTCGATTCATTCTCTATGTAGTCCAACATCTACAATGCTGAGCACCCTCGGCACTGAAATGCTCTCAGCGGTGGCTGCTTTTTGTCGCAGCGCTAAGAGTTGAAAAAATTTCAACTTTTCAGACTGCAGCTGAGCTTGTCAATGTCAGATCTTTCTAAGCAGCCAATGAGAATAAGGAAGGGCGGGACATAGGATGCCGGTAGAGTCTGTACTCAGACTCCTGTTTTCATTGTCATCATATTTTGCATCCAGTGCTGCTAGAAAACGTTTCCTGTCCATTGTTATTTAGAGACTGCTATTTAAAATTAAGTAGAAAGTCTGACCATAGGAAAAGCGGAAGTGCTGAGCTGTGAGTGACAAGCTGTTGCTGTGATACAGGGCACAGACTTTTTTTTTCCAGAGCGCAGCACACAAGCGCTGAAAAAAAGACATTCAGGATGGTTGAACGACAAAAAACGCATTTGGTGGAGACGAAGTCTCATAAGCAAAGGTAGCTCCTCTGAAAGAGACCAACAGTATTGTAGTATTGGGATTTTACTGTGAAGTGCGGTGTGATGACGCCACCTTCCGGCTGCGGCGTCACACCGCCATATAATAGGGAGCGTCCACCATTAGGGGCTCTCTTGCCCGGACGACTCCACCACGTATTGCATACTCTGTATTTTTGCCGTTATTCATTAAAGCTCAGTTTCAGTGCAACCTCCTCATCCGTCTCATTTAATGCCAGGTTTGTGGTCATAACAAGAATATTTGTAAAAATTCAGTGCACACCTCCGCCAAGGGTCCGTCTGTAAGTGCAAGAATCATCTGGTAAAAAGCCCTCTGGGTGATTTATAGTCAATTTCTCTTCTTGGGTTTTTGTACTTTACACTTTGCTCAGAGACTTGGGGCTACAGATCAGCAGGAGGAAACCAGCTGGCTCTTCCCATGTCAACAAAAAAGACAGGAAACAGCTGACTTGGTTTGGACTCTGTATACACCTAGATACCGTCATTGCAGCAATGCATCAACAGAAGCTGCCACAGCTGCCTGGAAGTGACCAGAGGTTATCTACCGTTAGAATTATCACAGCTTACTGAAAGATTTATAATTGCACTATTTCCCACAGAATAAAGCTATATTTGTGGAGGCTGCATGAGCTCGCACACATGGTGAGACAGACATGCAGGTTTAAAGAAGATAAAATTACTGTACATTTTAAATAAAGCAGTAATATATACGTTTGGATCAGTTTATTAATTTAAAAGTTGTCCGTGTTGCCTTTTTAACATTTTGCAAGCAGTAACAATAATATCTAGTCATAAATATACCATTTAAATTGCATTTGCTCTTCAAAACTACTTTCTATAAGCAGTAGAGCACAGTCTGGACCTTTTTTAATTGTCCAAGTCTTAGCCTCACCTGCTTTGATTGTAAAGCTGAGCCTATTTATTCAAATAAATAAATGGAAAGAAATGCCACAGCACTTTTCCAAAGTTAGAAAAAGAACCTTTAAACTGTACATACAAGATGGGTGATGCTCATAAGATGGCAGTCACAGCTACGTCCAAGAAGATACATGTACGTATACCCTCCATTTACTCTCTATACACTAACAAACACTTTAAAGTACAGTTTGCAAATCAGTTATACGTATTTAGAATATGGTATTATCATATAGTATCAGATGTATAGCCTATAATTGTCTGCAAAGTTATCCAGATAACAGGAAACAGTATGTTCAACTTCATGATTGTAAATTACAGTTTTTGGATATAACAACTGGAGTTCCACAAGGACCAATACTGGGTCCAAAACTGTTTAACCGTTACATACTGTGCAGGTCAAATTTGACCTTTTTTGACATTTGACAGCAGTAAAACTACCATAAACATCATTCTTTTAGCCTGAAATTTGATTACTTTTCCTAAAGTGACCCAAAATACACAAAAATGAAAATATTTTAAAATTGTATCCTTTTGTACAGGTGCTACCATTAGAGTTATCACAGCTTACTGAAAGATTAATAATTGTAGTATTTCCCACAGAATAAAGCTATATTTGTGGAGGCTGCATGGTCGGCCTCCTACACATGGTAGAACAGTTTCAGGTCTACCAGTTTGTGTCAAATCAAGGAAAATGGTGGTCTTAGGGAATCTTGAAACTGTGAAATTGTACAGGCCATTTTTGTGTGTATTGTTTATGGGACAGTGGTGACAGAGTTCAAGAGGGACCTTGACACTGTCATGAGAACTGTCTGTGTTCCCACCACATTTGCCCAGGTTCCAGCAGAGACACGCTTGCTGGTCTTTGAATAGGCATGGGAGAATCTTAAAACAGTGAAATAATAAAACAGCACAGGAGTTATCATATATGGAGCACATAAGAAACAGAAGTCACCCAGAGGTCAGAGGGTGTCTTGACACAGACGCAAGATCAGCACCTGCAAACAAGGACCTGCAATGTAATAAAACTGGAGGAGGTTCTTTTTGAAGGAGCTTGGAAAGGTCCTTGTGACTCCCTGTATGCAAAAGCGACACCACCTTCCTCACACAACAGATTCAGTAGCATTGGTAAGAGCAGTGCAGCAATCTTGGGGATAAAGACCTGTATTTATACGCTTTTTCTGGTCACAAAGACCACTCAAAGCGCTTCACTAGTAGCTATGCTAACCCTCTATTCTAAGGGCCTGTCAGATACCTTGGGACAATTTAGAATCATCAATTAACCTAACATACATGACATTGGAGGAAACTGGAGGCCTCAGAGTAAAACCACAAAGCACAGGGAGAACATGCAAACTCCACACAGAAAGGTTCCCACTCCTACCTGCCTGGGGATTTGAACCTGGAACCTTCTAGCTGTGAGGCAATAGTGCTTAACACTGTAACACCATGCTGCTCAAAGTGAACCTGGAACTGATCAAAAATTCACACAAGAAGCCAGCACAAGGGGACAGAAGAGAATGAGATGCAGGTTCTGCCTTGTAAAAGAGGACTTTTTTTAAATTTAACTTTTATTTAACCAGGCAGGACAGATTAAGAACACCATCCATCCATCCATCCATCTTCTACCGCTTTTCCGGAGGTCCGGGTCGCGGAGGCAGCAGTTCAAGCAGAGAAGCCCAGGCTTCCCTCTCCCCAGCCACCTGCTCCAGCTCTTCAGAGGGGATACCAAGGCGTTCCCAGACTAGCTGGGAGACATAGTCTCTCCATCGAGTCCTGGGTCTGCCCCGGGGTCTCCTCCCAGTGGGACGTGCCTGAAACACCTCAAGTGGGAGGCGTCCAGGAGGCATCCTAATCAGATGCCCATACCACCTCAACTGACTCCTTTCAATGTGGAGGAGCAGCGGTTCTACTCTGAGCCTCTCCCGGATGACTGAGCTCCTCACCCTATCTCTGAGGGTGAGTCCAGCAATCCTACGGAGAAAGCTCATTTCAGCCGCTTGTATCCGCGATCTCGTTCTTTCGGTCATTACCCAAAGCTCGTGACCATAGGTGAGAGTAGGAACGTAGATTGACTGGTAAATCGACAGCTTTGCCTTAGAACTAAGCTCCCTCTTCACCACAACAGACCGGTACAACGTCCGCATCACTGCAGATGCTGCTCCAATCCGTCTGTCGATCTCTCGCTCCATTTTCCCCTCACTCGTGAACAAGACCCCAAGATACTTAAACTCCTCCACTTGGGGCAGGAGCCTGTCCCCAACCCGGAGAGGACAATCCACCTTTTTCCGGCTGAGGACCATGGACTCGGACTTGGAGGTGCTGATTCTCATCCCAGCCGCTTCACACTCAGCGGCAAACCGTCCCAGCAAGAGCTGTAGGTCATTGCTGGATGAAGCCAACAGGACAACATCATCTGCAAACAACAGAGATGAGATCCTGTGGTCACCAAGCATGACACCCTCCATTCCCTGGCTGCGCCTAGAAATCCTGTCCATAAAAATTATGAACAGGACCGGTGACAAAGGGCAGCCCTGGCGGAGTCCAACTCTCACTGGGAATGACTCCGACCGAGTGTTGGCAATGCGAACTAAACTCTCACAACGGTCGTACAGAGACCGAATAGCTCGTAACAACAAGCCCGATACCCCATACTCCCGAAGCACCCCCCACAAAAATCCACGAGGGACGCGGTCAAATGCCTTCTCCAAGTCCACAAAACACATGTAAACTGGTTGGGCAAACTCCCACGAACCCTCAAGAATTCTCGAGAGGGTAAAGAGCTGGTCCGATGTGCCACGGCCAGGACGAAAACCACATTGCTCCTCCTGAATCCGAGGTTCGACCAACGGCCGGACTCTCCTCTCCAGTACCTTGGCATAGACCTTCCCAGGGAGGCTGAGGAGTGTGATCCCTCTAAAGTTGGAGAACACTTTCTTACATATTTACAACTGTGGCCTAAGGGGAAGGGGCAAGGGACAACTCACATTCATACCTCCCCAGTTGATGCCAATTAACCTAATCTGCATGATTTTGGCCCCTTTGGGAGGAAACTGGAGAAATCCCAGAGTAAACTCGGGGAGAACATGCAAACTCCACACAGAAAGATCACCGTTGGTCAGGGGGTGGGATCAAACCCGAGATCCTATGGCCAAGGGTGAGTTGCTGTGCTGCCACAGTGCTAACCACTGCACCACCGTGCTGCCGACTGCAAAACAAGGCAAATTTCAAAGATTCAAAGATTTTTATTTCTCAGTACTTCTATACGTACATGAAGCCAGATGATACTAATCAATTAGCCAAGTTAGAAGCCTGTCTTAAGGAAATCAAAGTTTGGATGACTTGTAATTTCCTGCTATTAAATTCAGATAAGACTGAAGTCATTCTTGTTGGTCCAAAAAACCTTAGAAACTCCTTTCCAAATCAAATTTTCAGTTTGGATGCAGTTACTCTTTCTCCTAATAGCTCTGTGAGGAACCTTGGAGTTATTTTTGATCAGGATTTGTCCTTCAATTCACATATTAAATTTGTTTCTAAGACTGCCTTCTATCATTTGCGTAATATTGCCAAGATTAGGAGCATCTTGTCTCAGAGTGATGCTGAGAAGCTGATCCACGCTTTTGTTAGCTCGAGATTAGATTATTGTAATTCTTTATTATCAGGCTGTCCTAAAACTTCTTTAAAAAGTCTTCAGCTGATCCAAAATGCTGCAGCAAGAGTTTTAACAGGTACTAGAAAGAGAGATCATATCTCTCCGGTTCTGGCCTCCCTTCATTGGCTTCCCATAGAGTTTAGAATTAAGTTTAAAATCCTTCTTCTTACTTACAAAGCTCTAAACAATCAGGCTCCTTTTTATTTAAAAGATCTGATACTACCGTATCATCCTAACAGAGCACTACGCTCCCAAAATGCAGGTTTACTTGTAATACCTAGAATCTCCAAAAGTACAATGGGAGGCAGAGCCTTCAGTTATCAAGCTCCTCTCCTGTGGAATCAGCTGCCAATCTGGATTCGGGAGTCAGACTCGATCTCTGTTTTTAAGAATAGGGCTAAAACCTACCTTTTTGATATAGCCTACAATTAGGGAGGGATCATGTGTTTCTGAACCCTCCCTTAGTTATGCTGCTAATAGGTTTAGTCAGCCGGGGGACCTCCAGTAATGCACTGGGCCTCACTCCTTTCCTCACTCTCTATGAAATATTTTTTTTTTTGCTGGTCATTAACATTTGTTTGTTCTCTCCCATAGATTGAGTCCCCATCGTGCTGTTTGCTCTCTACGTGTCTGTTCTTTTCTTCTTCTCTGTCCCCTCACCCCCCAGCCAGTCGCAGCAGATGACTGCCCCTCCCTGAGCCTGGTTCTGCTGGAGGTTTCTTCCTGTTAAAAGGGAGTTTTTCCTCTCCACCGTCGCCAAGTGCTTGCTCACAGGGGATCGCCTGATTGCTGGGGTCTTTCTGCAACTGTGGGGGTCCTCCCTACAGTTGATAGTGCTATGAGATGACTGTTGTTGTGAAATGGCGCTATATAAATAAAGTTGAATTGAATAGAATTGAATTGAATTGACATACAGGAGAATTGAAATGTCATTTCTCTCTCTCTTAGTGGTGTGCACAATATATAAGAAAAGAAGGAATAAGGATGAAAAACAACAACAGCAGTCTATGTACAGTAATGCTACCCATAGTGCAAATAAAGATTAAAGATAAAACCCAGCAATCACCGAGTGCAAATAAAGATAAACGATAAAACCCAGCAATCCTATATACAGAAAAAGTGGATCCGTAATACCCATAATTACAAGTTCAATGCTGTAGTGTAGGTGCAAACAGTGACAGATTGGACTGCACAAGATCAATATTTCAATAACAGCAGACATCAGCAGGTATGGTATTTGTGCAAATGGTTGCAGTCTGGCACAGAGACATACAGCAGCAGATGTTATACTGTTGGTGTGTCAAGTCTTTCTGTGCAAACAGCTGAGGTAGTTATTGTGTGGATGAGTGTGTTACAGTCCAGGGGTGGAGGTGGGGGGTGTGGGAAGAGTTCAAGGTCCTGATGGCATGGTGAACAAACCTGTTTAGCAGTCTTGTGAAGAGGGCCCGGAGGCTCTGCTACCTTTTTCTCGAGGGCTGAAGAGAGAATGTGTGGGAAGGGAGGTGTTGCCTGTGATGTTGATGGCTCTGCGGGTGAGGCGGGCGTGATGCCGGGGGGGGGGGGGGGCAGAGGGGCACCGATGATCTTGTTGGCTGCTTTCACTGTGTGTTGTAGTGTCTTCCAGCAGGAGGCTGTGAAGCTTTCGTACCACACAGTGATCCAGCTGGTGAGGATGCTCTCAATGGTACCCCGGTAGAATGAGCACATGATGGGGGGTGGGACTCATGCTCTCCTCAGTTTGAGGAGGAAACAGGTGAGTTTGAGCCTTCTTGGCCAATGATGTGGTGTTGTTGGACCAGGAGAGGTCCTCAGAGATGTGCACCCCCCAGGAACTTGGCGCTGCTCACCCTCTCCACAGTTGCTCCATCAATGATCAGAATGGGATGCTGTGTATGGCCTCTCCTGAAGTCAGGCCTTGGTTTTTCCCACGTTCAAGAAGAGATTGTCTTTACACCACTGGACCAGGTGGCTCACCTCATTTTGTAGTTGGCCTCTTCATTGTTTGTGATGAGGCCCACCACCGTTGTGTCATCCGCAAACTTGATGATGTGGTTGGTGCTATAGGTTGTTATGCAGTCATGGGTCAGCAGGGTGAAGAGCAGTGGGCTGAGCATGCACAATTGTGGGGCCCCTGTGCTCAGTGTGATGGTCTTAGAGGTGTTGCAGCCGACTCACATATTCTGTGTCCTCCCTGTGAGAAAGTCCAGCACCCAGTTACAGAGAGAGGTTATGAATCCCAAGTGCCTGAGTTTTTGTATTAGGTGCTGGGGGATGATTGTGTTGAATGCTGAATTGAAGTCCAAGAACAGCATTCGCACGTAGAAGTTCTTTGAGTCCAGGTGGGTGAGGGCTAGATGGAGAGCAGCAGCGATGGCATCTTCTGTGGATCTGTTAGACCTGTATGTAAATTGAGATGGGTCATGGGAGGGAGGGAGGGTGGACTTGATGTTTTGCATGACCAGCTGCTCGAAGCACTTCATTATGATGGAAGTCCGTGCTACTGGCTGGTAATCATTGTAGTTGGATGGGGCAGGCTTCTTTGGGACTGGTATTACGGTAGCAGTTTTGAAACACATGGGGACAACAGCTTGACTCAAGGAGATGGTGAAGATGTTGGCCAGGACATTCTTGAGCTCCTCTGCACAGTCCTTCAGAATGCAACCTGGTATGTTGTCTGGTCCAGCTGCCTTGTGTGGGTTAATCCTGGAGAGGGTCCTCTTCACATTAGCCAGATCCAGACTTATAGTCTGCTCGTCTGGAGGAGGAGTTGTCTTCTGAGCTGATGTGCTTCAAAGCAGCCAAAGAAGTCATTTAAGTTGTAAGCAGTATGATGTCACTTGCACAGGTCTGAGATGGAGGTTTGTAGTTGATGAGGGTCTGTATGCCACTCCAGAGAGAACGTGCATCTCTGGTGTTGCTGAAGTGGCTGGATATTTTCTTGCTGTACTATCGTTTTGCCTCTTTGATACCACAGGACGGGTTGGCCCTAGCTGGTGTTAGCCCTGCAGTGTTACCAGCCCTGAAGGCTGCGTCCCAAGCCCTCACGAGCTTCTGGACCTCTGTTGATATCCATGGCTTCTGGTTAGCACAAACAGTGATGGATTTGCAGTGAGTGACATCATCAATGCATTTAGATATGTACGCTACAACAACCTCAGTGTACTCATCTAGGTTTGTGCGTCTATTGTGAGTGGCTGCATGCTTGAAAGTGTCCCAGTCTGTAGTGCTGAAGCAGTCTTTCAGAACATCCAAGGCCCCCTCTGGCCACACACTTACCTGCTTTTTGGTTGGTCTGATAGCTTTCACTCTGAGTCTGTATGCAGGCCTTAGCAAGATGGTGGTGTGATCATAGAGACCCAGGTGGGGAAGGGGGAAGGCTCTATATGCACTCTTGTGAGTTGTGTGCACCAGGTCCAGCAAGTTATCTCCTTCTGCTGGAAAGTCCACATGTTGGTATAGTTTTGGTAGGGGGGCCTTTAAATCTGCATGGTTGAAATCTCCTGCTGTGATGAGGAATCCATCTGGATGTGCTGTTTGTGTCTCACTGATGGCCTAGTAGAGTTCATTTCAGGCGCTTTTCCACTTGGCCCAGTTTGGCATCGTTTGGCCTCGTTTCGCACGGTTCGGCCTCCTTTATCCGCTTTTCCATTCGGCACCCAATGGCCTAACAGTTCTGTTATTTCGGAACTGTTCCACTTTTATCAGCACCAATCGAGAGTAGGTCCAAAGGGTACCGGCACGGTTTCGTCACGCCACTGCTGGCCATTCATTGGTCCGGGCGTAGCGTCATGAGAGTGGGCGTTATGCTGACTTTCAAGAATCGCTTGCTGGACGCCATTTGCAATTTTTCGTCAGTGAGCCCGCGGACAAGTGATATTATAAACAACAACGATAGAATGGCTTAACAGAAATCAGCAGAAATCTAACACAGCGGTCCAGCAGAGTTTCCTGTGCGTTTCGGCTGATGAGAGAATGCAGAGGGAAGCAGACTGAGCTTGCAGTGGGGCGCACAAGCAGACCCACCACAAAATAGATGGAGACGCACCGGGAATTAGACCCAGCCACCCGAATTGAATTGAATGTACAGCTGTGACACACCCAACTTCAGCAGTTGAAGCCGTGATACTGTGATATACAGGACGGTGAGTGATGTGATATTCATGTTTTATGTTATTTTTTCCGACAGTGGAAAGTTCACTTAGGACAGACGAAAACTTAATCGTGTTTAAACGATGACCTAGCTCAATGCTGCGTCTGTCCTTGTATGTTGCTTTTTTGTGTTGACAATATCTGATGAAATAAGCTAGTTGTAATCCTGGTTAAAAAGTTTTTTTTGTTTGTTTTTTTTACATGTTGCACTTTCGTGCTGTGCATGAACTTAATTTGTGTGTATTTCATTGTAGAGTACAAACAGGATTTGCTCGGAATGGTGACGTTTTGACACCAATGTATTGTGACAGGTAAACAACACATCATATTTATAGTCAAATCTTTTGCTTTTTAAAGCGAGGTAGTCGGATACGCAAAAGCCGATGGTGTATAGAACACGTATATTAGGATGTGAAATGTTGGCATCGAAACTGCTCCCATTTAGCTGTAATTAATATTCAAAAATGATATTTTCGGGAGGGAAGAATTCAATTTAAACAGCCACGGACCAAAAAACGTACATTTGCTCGTGGAACAAGTCATTCACACTCGCAGACAATCGCGCTATATGTGTCTCTAGGATTTTCTTTCCATGCACGCAAAAAAAGCATTTTTTTCCCGGATCCGACTACCTCGCTTTAAGTTAAAGTTTAGGTAAAGTGCCAAATTTAAAGTAGCACAATTTCCACTTAATATGAAAGGGACTGAATTGAGATTTATTTGTGTGAATATTAATTACAGAGTAATTGAAAATGAATGGCACATCCAGTAGTAGCCGCCATAAAATAAATCGCTTGTTTATTTATTTTTATCAGATCACTTCTGTGATCCTTTATGAGTTATAGTCATAATAGTGTGTCTTGCACTTTGGGGGATGGGAGATGTTCAGTCACCATTAGAATTTAGTTTATATGTGTAGTCTATAGTATTTCATCTTTAAACTCATCCAGTAATAGAACACACTACAAATATTTGAGACCCATTGTAATGCTTCCTTTTATATTTTAGCAATACAAGCACAAAACACCACCCACACTTGAAACCAGGGCGACACAGCGGTGGCTAAACTTTATTGATAACGTTATTTCACACCAGGGGTGTCAAACTCAAATTCACAGTGGGCCAAAATTAAGCAGTGAAGTAAAGTCACGGGCCAAACTCAATATTTAATGAAAAATTAACTGCAACTGATATGTAATGTTTAACCTTTTCATATGGAAACAAACTTTAGTTTTGCTTAAACACAGAATCTGGAACAACCAAAGCTTGATATTACAAACACATGAGAAATTAAATTTGAAATAAAAGACACATCAGTGGTATTCATTTCTTATTTAAATAAATAAATAAAGTATGTCTCTCCCCGTATCCTTTCAAGTTCCTTTTTAAAGTAAATCTTTTTCAAAGCCAGCAACAAAAGAACCAAAAATAATAATGTCATTCAATAAAAATCCAACATTTCAACTATTAACAGACCATGCCTTGCAGTAGAAAAAGTGCATAAATAACAGATATATTCAAGCTCAGTTTGCTACACTCTGATCTACTCTGCACATTGGTCTAAGCCAGATACCTGGCATCTTTTCTTAGATGCAAGTTCATCAATGTCTGGGGTCAGGCTCTGAGCTGAGGAAAACCTCAGGACGGAGTGAAGGTGTTCATCAGTGAGTCGACTTCTGTGAGGTGTTTTGTTCACCTTCATCATAGAGAACAGTTGTTCACATAGATATGTGCTGCCGAACATTGAGAGCATTTGAGCAGCTTGGGTGCGTAATTGAGGCATTGTGTCGGGGAGGAAACATGGAAACCGCGCAGCACCAACAGAGTCATATTTTGATTTGAGCATGTCATTACATTGGAGTTCAATTAGCTCCATTTGGAGGCTGGTTGGTGCGCTTTCCACGTCGATCGCAAACGGGTTACTGAGCAGTTCAAATCTCCCTTTCTGAGCCTCAAAGTCGGCAAATCGCTGGGAAAACTCGACGCTGAGCACGTTGATTTTTTCAGCAAACTGTGCGCTAGGCAGCACGGCAGGAGAAATTTGCTCTACCATGGTTTGACAGCACGGAAAATGACCCAAGTTTCCTTGCAGCATCTGAGTCTTCCACAGACACAACTTAGTTTTAAAGGCCCTCACTGCTGCGTACATGTCTGTGATGATGTGGCCTCATCCCTGAAGCTGCAGGTTAAGCACATCGAGATGGCTCACAATGTCAGACAGAAATGCAAGCTCACACGGAAACTTTTTATCTCTCAGCTCTGTTGTGTCCTTCCCTTTGTTTTCCATAAACTGACAGATTTCCTCACGTAGCTCAAAACATCTGTTCAGTACTTTTCCTCTGCTTAGCCATCTCACCTCTGTGTGATAGGGCACATCCCTGTATTCCGAATCCAACTCCTCCAGAAAAGACTTGAACTGCCGGTGATTCAAACCTTTGGCTCTTATGAAGTTGACTACTCGTTTTATAGAGCTCATAACATGTTCCATTTGCAGAGCTTTGCCACAGAGCGCTTCCTGATGTATGATACAGTGATAAACTGTAAGTTCACCTGCATCTTCCTCCCGCATCTTCTCCTGAATCCTGCCGACCAATCCACTCTTTTGACCGCACATCGCGGGCACACCATCTGTCGTCAGTCCCACAAGTTTATCCCAAGGCAGGATCATTTCAGTTATACATTTGGATACCTCTTCAAAGATATCTTTTCCTGTGGTGGTGTCATGTATTGGTTTTAATCCTAAAAGTTCCTCTGTGACGCACAGGCTCGAGTCTACTCCACGGATGAAGATTGACAGCTGGGCAGTATCAGACGTGTCGCTGCTCTCATCCACAGCAAGGGAGTATGCAATAAAATCTTTTCCCTTTTTTATTAGTTGTTCATGTAGATTAGTGGAAAGCTCACACACGCGCTCAGCCACAGTGTTTCTGCTCAGGCTCACATTTAAAAATTCTTGCTTTTTATCTGGGCACACGATGTCGCAAACTTTGACCATGCACTTTTTGACAAACTCTCCCTCATTAAAGGGCCAGGCTGATTTTGCTATCTCTGCTGCCACAATAAAACTGGCCTTTACAGCAGCTTCACTTTTTGATTTTGCTTTCATGAACATAGTCTGCCGGCAAACCAGACTTCTTTTCATCTCCTCCACCTTCTGCAGCTTCTGCTTTACGTCCAGGTCCTTGTACTTTTCATAATGTTTTGTTTCATAGTGTCTTCTTATGTTATATTCTTTTGTTACAGCCACATTAGCGCCACACACAAGACAAACAGGTCTGTCCTTTATATTCGTGAACAGATAATCTGCCTCCCACCTGTCTTGAAAGCTCCTGTTGTCCATCTTTCGTTAGGCCATTTTTGTGGAGGGTGAAATTAATTTGTCCGATGTGACTGGAGCATGGTTGTCAATGACTGTCAACAGAAAAAAGGAGCGCTTGCCGGTTTCGACTGCGCGCCAACATACTAGCAAAGCATTGTGGGATTTGTAGTATTAGCGGTACAGTATATACCGCGGGCCAGCTCTAATGCACATTTGATATGATCTCGCGGGCCAATTATAATTACACTGCGGGCCAAATTTGGCCCGCGGGCCTGAGTTTGACACATGTGTTTCACACCATCACAACAACTCAGTGTAAATGGTGTAGAGATTTAAAGGGTATCCAAAATTAAAATCCTTGGTGTAATAATTGATAATAAACTGTGTTGGAAGTCACATATTAATTATATTAAAGGTAAAATTTGCAAATCAGTCACAATACTGCGCAGAGTGAAATATTTGCTGAATCAACCCACACTATAGACTTTGTATCATTCATTAATACTCCCATACATCGACATCCATCCATCCATCTTCTACCACTTTTCCAGAGGTCCGGGTCGCAGAGGCAGCAGTTCAAGCAGAGAAGCCCAGACTTCCCTCTCCCCAGCCACCTGCTCCAGCTCTTCAGAGAGGATACCAATACCCATACATGACATATTGTACTGAAGTATGGGGAAACGTATATAAAACATATATTCAGTCGTTATGCTTCAGAAGAGAGCTATTAGAATAATAAACAAAGCTGCTTACAGGGAACCAACAAACCCACTTTTTATTAAATTAAAAGCTCTCAGGTTGAAAGATCTGGTTGCCTTTAAAACTGCAGTAATAATATTTAAAGCTAAGAATCTATCACTGCCCGCAAATATCCAAAAGTTGTTCCAAATAACAATATCATTTCAGAGGAACATGAATATTTCAAAAACCTTCAGTGAGAACTACCACCAAGCAACACTGTGTCTCAGTGCAAGGAGTCAGACTGTGGAACGCTTTTGGACCTGAATTAAAATCATGTACAAAGCTTGGACAATTTAAACAAAAACTAAAGGAAGAAATACTCCAAACATACACACGTGGACAAAATTGTTGGTACCCCTCTGTTAATGAAAGAAAAACCCACAATGGTCACAGCACAGTGACTACTTGTCACCCTTTAAATAGGCTGACTGACTGATTACAAGTTTGTAGACACCTGTGATGTTAATTAGAGGACACATCTTGGTTGAACATGTCCCTATGGTCATGTTCATGTCCCTATGGCCTATTTTCAATCTTTTCTAGGAGTACCATCATTTTTGTCCAGGTCTGTTTCATGAGTTTGTTTTTTAAAATAATTCTGTTGAACCACAATTCAAAAGCATTGTCTGATTTTCATTGGTTAATTTTCATAGAATTTTTATTTATTACCACTTTTGTCAGATTCAAGTTATTTCTGTGACCATTGTGGGTTTTTCTTCGATTAACAGAGGGGTACCAACAATTTTGTCCACGGCTGTATATACAAAACGACATGTAAAATCACACAAGGATTGTCATATCCAGTCTGTGTTGTGCTGTTGCTTAGTTTTTGTCACGTTTTGTCTTAGCTTTGTTCTGATTTGTAATCACTCTTATTTTATTTTATTTTTGAATTCTTAGCTGGAACATGGGTGGGCAATATAAGCTGCGGCTTCACCCATCACCCATTTCGGATAACTTTTGTTGAATTGTATAATCCGAGGAGTTCCTGTTTAATTTGACCTTATTGGATTTTTTTCCCCTTTGTTCTATTATTCTGTTCCTTTCTTTTAATCTAATCTATCCGAAATAAAGATTCATTCATTTCTCAAATATGTTTTAAACTTTCTTTAATTATCCACCACCCATTTCTGTCTTTCATCTAGGCATGGGGAAAACGATCCACCCAAACCGGACCTTGCCTCACTATTTAGAGGTGCAGGCTGAAGATCTGCTGAACCGGGACCAGTACGAGGAGCCGATCCAGTTGCTTCTCAGTGAGGCAGCATGGCTGGCGTGTGTTACCCATTCCATTTTTATTTTTTTTATTTTTTTTTTACAGTTTGAATTTTGCACATTCTAAATAATCTGTAATTTGCTGCTGATTGGAATAAACAATTTAGTGATTTATGTGTTTGCATCATGATTTTCTATTTTGTCTTTTCAGACACCAGTGGGAAAAGAGTCAACATTACGAACCATTTATCAGTGACTTTGAAAATAATGGCTCATTTTTAAGAAAAGTAACCAAAACAATTATTTGCTGAAGACTGTAAAACAAAATAGAGACATCTGCAAAAGTACAAAGGTTTATTGTCAAAATTCCCAGGGCAATACTACATGAATACATGTATAGTTCGCTGTTGATGCAGAGAATATATATTTATACAGTATCGACAGGTAGTCAGCAATACTCAATACGATATATTTCCAGTTAATCCACGTATTTCTCCATGTAACCTTGTGACTGCATTATTTTAATTACTTCTAATCCTAGATCCATTTGTTTTGGCTTAAAATGCATCATAATTGCTAAATATATCTTATGCCTAACTCAGTACTGTTTACCTGTTGAAATATATATTTAATGGCTCATATGCTACTATATGGCACCTGATCTATGTTTTGCCACGACACCACCGGCTGGAGCAGGTAAATTCCATAACGTCTCAACAGTCCCTCCATGATTATGACACAGATCAGAGCAACTTATTTCACAGGAAGCTAAACATTTCTACAGACATTATAGCCACTTCGCGTTCGTGAACTTGGGGTCACATCACTGTGTTGAACGTTCACGCCGACCGTTTGAAGCGATATTTTTGCCACAAGAGAGCCATCTGAAACACACACACAGGATACATATTTTAGGACCTAATATCGAAAACTTGCTGACATTACAATGTTGTACGGTGGACTTAAAAGCAAAGTAGCATTAGCAATCATTAGCTTACTGTCATACGTAATGTAGTTGGTATCCTCATGTCTTCTAAATACTCCAGTACCTTTCCAGAGTGTGTCGTATTGCGGGTTTGCCTTCTGTTCTCCGTTTTTGCCTTTATTCTGGCAAAAACAGCCAGAGAACGCAGACACCTCGTATCCTGCCAACTTGTGTTTTGTGTAACATTACGCTTGATTTACGCCAGTTACGCTTGTTTTACGTAGCGGGAGGGAGAGGGTTGCACCGCCTCCCTTTTAACTATTTCCCACCCACTTCAAATGACACCTAGTGCAGTAGAAAAACATGCGAGCCGAACTGTACCATGCGAAACGAGGCCAAACTGGGCCATGTGGAAAAGCGCCTTAAAGTGCTTTACTCCTGGCACTGGGCGGGACATACATGGCGACTAGCAGGATAGATGTAATCTCCCTTGGTAAGTAGAAGGGTCAGCACTTGATGATTATAAATTCCACCAACGGAGAACAGTGTTTGTGCACAACAGTTGCATCTTGGCACCAAGCGTCACTGATATAAATACACACCCCTCCTCCACAGGTCTTCAATCTTGCCCTGAACACTCAGTCAGCATGCATGTTAGCCCCGCTAACTGAAGAGCAGAGTCTGGGATATTGTCATTTAGCCACGTTTCTGTAAAGATAAAAACACAGCAGTTCCGCGCATCACGTTGCGTAGCTCTCAGGAGCTGTATGTGGTCTATTTTGTTGTCTAGTGAGCATACGTTGGCCAGAATGAGGGAAGAAATCGTGAGTCTGTGTGGGCTAGCGGCTAGCTTCGTTTGGATACCTCCATGTTTACCTCTCTTTTGTCTTCGCTCACACCATCTGCAGCATCTCCATTTGGGATGGGACACAGCAGTCGAGGCCAGGAGTGGGGAGGTCTGGTGGAGAAGACTTAGGCCACGGAGTTGCTCTGTAACGCTCTGGTCCAGGGCGTAATGTTTGGTCATATTCCTTATCTTCAAAAGGCTTTAGCGACTGTAACTTGTGCGCAACATCATTTGTGAACATTAAACACATGAATATACACTTTGGCATAATTTAAACAACACTAAATGGCACAAAACATGAAGAGAGAAGGGAGGCCGCTGTGTGTTCACGTGCTACTAGGTGGCAGAAACGTCCCTCATTTGCTGCAAATGCGGGCAACGTGCAAGTTTCTGGCACACAAAGTTTCCTACCACTGTATTGAATGCAGAGACTAGTTTGAAATAAGCATTTTATATTAATGTTTTGTGTTCTAGGTGGTAAATGTTGAATTAATATTCATAATTATTATTTCCTATGATATAGCAGTGTGGACAGCATTTAATTAAGGCTTATCTCATCTTATCTTATCTTAATATAGTTGCAGTGGTTAAAGATAGTTATATTATAAATTCCAACCATTCCACAATGTTCATGCCATTTTCAAATTCAATAAAATATATTTAAATCATTCTAGCTTTTATGTTTTTACATCTTACATAAAACAAGACATGACACTGTGTGATAGCAGATGTTTTTCTTCAAAAATAAGTATTATAAAACTTAAAAAATGCACTCTCCCTTCTCCTGGAAATATTTAACAAGGATTAATCATATATTTATTAATGAGAGATAGGCTACTTAGACATTATGAATAGATCTGTAGTTCAAAAGTTTGTCAACGCTGAATGCAATGTTGGCAAATGCTAGCAAAAGTTCGTAAAAGTTTGTAAAAGTTGGTGTGCCTTGGATTTTAAAAAAAAAAAACTGCTCACAAACGTAATTTCACCGACATTTGGACAATTTCTCTGATTTTTCAAAACGTTTGTAAAAGTCGGTCCAAACGCTATAGCATGAAACCAGCTTTAACTTAGGCCGACTTGGGTAAACTCTGCATAACTAGTGAATCCACCTTTAGCAATGTAGCATTAATTGCCTGGACTCTTCTTAGACTTTGTAACTTCAAATTCACACCTTCAACCTGCCTCTCATTACTCCATCCTCAACAATGATTTGTGATTTTTTTGTGTCTGCTTTTTGGATCTACCTCATGCCAGAAATTTTGTGCCTCACGCCTTCTAATGCAAGACCTCTTTTGCAATCATCTGCTGGCCTTTAACTATAATTCCCTTTTAAAGTACTTGCACGTTTGTTTCACTTTCCACATGTGGAGCTAGCAACCATTTTATACGCAGTTTATCATTTGAACTCAAAAACCCGGAACAGGCACTTACAAATTCAGAGGGATGTTCCTGAGGTTATTATGTCAAGAGCAAACCTCCTAGAATGAAAGTGGAAATCGGACAGTAGAGCCTCAGAGGAGTCAGTTGTGTTTCTTTTGTGTCTCCCTCAGCTGAGCTCAGGTCTGTTTCTGCTCAGAGATTAATTTGTTCCAGATGTTTCCATTGTCCCAGCAGCAGATCTGAGGTCAGATTACTAGGGGGCAGTGGGGGGATGGGGGGATACCCGGGATGCACTATGAATTCTTCCTCCTCCTCTTTCATCTGTCTTCACGTTTTCACTTTGATATAAACTGCCTCGGGGTCACTTCAGTCATAGCTCTCGAGTAAGGGCTCGGAGTTCACCCTGATGATACACATGACGATGTGCAAATAAACATCCAATCACATCTCACTCCAGCTTGAAAACAGGACAATCGGACAATATCTTTCTTTAAAAACACACACACTCATATATAGAGAATGGGCAATGACGTCATACCGCACTGCATTCTGGGCCGTTGCTGTCATTGTCGTGGTCTGGCTTCTTTGTTTACTTGTAGTCTACTGCAACTGCTAACAGGGACAGATGTACATGCAATGGAACACAGCAAACAGATCCTTCAAGACCGACCTGCACTTCCAGAGCTCCGCCGTCATGGCTCTGCAGGAGGCCAGCGAGGCCTACCTGGTGGGTCTCTTCGAGGACACCAACCTGTGCGCCATCCACGCCAAGAGGGTCACCATCATGCCCAAAGACATCCAGCTGGCCCACCGCATCTGCAGAGAGAGAGCTTAGACTTTCTGCTGCACATCCACCAACCACAATGCTCCGCACTGTGTGTCTATATATACACTACCGTTCAAAAGTCTGGGGTCACCCAGACAATTATTTTGTGTTTTCCATGAAAAGTCACACTTATTTACCACCATGAGTTGTAAAATGAATAGAAAATATGGTCAAGACATTGACAAGGTTAGAAATAATGATTTGTATTTGAAATAATAATTTTTTCCTTCAAACTTTGCTTTCGTCAAAGAATCCTCCATTTGCAGCAATTACTGCATTGCAGACCTAACATGATTGCACAAGGGTTTTCTAATCATCCATTAGCCTTCTGACGCAATGAGCAAACACATTGTACCATTAGAACACTGGAGTGATAGTTGCTGGAAATGGGCCTCTATACACCTATGTAGATATTGCACCAAAAACCAGACATTTGCAGCTAGAATAGTCATTTACCACATTAGCAATGTATAGAGTGTATTTCTGATTAGTTTAAAGTTATCTTCATTGAAAAAAAAAGTGCTTTTCTTTCAAAAATAAAGAAATTTCTAAGTGACACCAAACTTTTGAACGGTAGTGTACAGTATATATATATTTATAGTAATATGTACATATGTATACTAGCTGCTCTTGTTTTTTCTTGCCTTCTGATTGTTGCTCTGAGTGTTGCTATCCCTTTGCTGTTGCAATCCTGGAATTTCCCCATTGTGGGACTAATAAAGGCTTATCTTATCTTATCTTATCTTATTCAGAGAAGCTGAATAAGGAAGCAAAGGAGCGCTACCTCCAAAAAAATTAAAGAAATAATCAGGATCGATTGATATGACCACAAAAAATGGGCTACGGATCTTGACCAACTGCCTCACACTGTCAGATATGTTTGCCTACCTGGTTTGTGGGGTGAGCACATACACCCATGTGCAGTTTAAGAACCACAAATCATTAGAGGCTCATGTTCAATTCACCAATGGATGGGTCCAGCCGCCTCAAATTTTCCATGTGAACAACCAGAAAACTGTCATTTGCACAAAGGTAAACAATCATTGTTTCTACATGGTTTTTTTGCACTAGCATCTCTGCAGCTACAGGCATTTCTAAGTCCCAGCAGTGAAATGTTGGATTTATGTTCAGATTTGTCATATGATGCTTGATAAGTATAAACACATTATTGCACAACTGGACATGAAATGCTAATCAAGTAATGTGATCAGCCTGATGCTCGCGCTGGCGCACCGAAAAAATTACTGGTATAATTAGCCACTATAAAAACATACTAAATCAGGACAGTGACGCTTTTATAGTCACCTGAAAGAGGAGAAGCTGCTGAATCTAAAGATATCACACATTCTATGGAATTCAGTCCCCAGCTGATTTTAAATCCATGGGCAATGAAGGCAACAACATGCGCTCTGGGAATTCCCAGCTTGCTTGTTAAAAGTTAGCAACAACTCCACACACATACAAGTAATCTTTATATGTGTTTAAATCACAACTTATCTTTGTAAAAATGGCGAGAACACACGACCATGTGTGCGGGAATATTGTTAAAGCTGATATCTTTCCTTTTGACCGCTGCAATCCATTTCATCCAAGACCTCTTTCTTAGCTCGAAGACCCGATTCTCTCCACTTTTCTTCCAAGTCTGGATGTTAAAAAAGCCTACACCGTTATGAATCTTTTTCCCACAGCAATTATGAGAGTGGTTGTTGCATTTGGTAACGCACCAAACTTCCCCATTCTAACGTTGCGTGGTATTCAGATGAATAATAATAACACACTGAAGCAATCCTCTCAAAAACTTCAGTTTAACCACTTTTGTCACTCACTACTGAACAAAGATGGACAGACCATTTTCCCCATAATTCCTTGCGGTTTTTCCATCGGTTGACATCGCATGCCCATATATATATATATATATATATATATATACACTACCGTTCAAAAGTTTGGGGTCACTTAGAAATTTCCTTATTTTTGAAAGAAAAGCATTTTTTTCAATGAAGATAACGTTAAACTAATCAGAAATACACTCTATACATTGCTAATGTGGTAAATGACTATTCTAGCTGCAAATGTCTGGTTTTTGGTGCAATATCTACATAGGTGTATAGAGGCCCATTTCCAGCAACTATCACTCCAGTGTTCTAATGGTACAATGTGTTTGCTCATTGCGTCAGAAGGCTAATGGATGATTAGAAAACCCTTGTGCAATCATGTTAGGTCTACAATACTGTAATTGCTGCAAATCGAGGAGTCTTTGACGAAAGCAAAGTTTGAAGGAAAAAATTATTATTTCAAATCCAAATCATTATTTCTAACCTTGTCAATGTCTTGACTATATTTTCTATTCATTTTACAACTGATGGTGGTAAATAAAAGTGTGACTTTTAATGGAAAACACAAAAATTGTCTGGGTGACCCCAAACTTTTGAATGGTAGTGTGTGTGTGTATATATATATATATACAGTATATATATATATATATATATATATATTTATATGCAGTGGCAGAGTGGTTAGCAGTGCGGCAGCACAGCAACTCACCCTTGGCCGGGGGATCCTGGGTTCGATCCCAGCCCCCAACCAACAGTGATCTGTGTGGAGTTTGCATGTTCTTCCCGTGTCTGCGTGGGTTTACTCTGGGATTTCTCCGGTTTCCTCCCACATGCCAAAAACATGCAAGTTAGGTTAATTGGCATCAAAACTGGGGATTCTAAATTGTCCTTAGGCATGACTGTGAGAGTGAATGGTTGTCTGTCTCTCTGTGTTGGCCCTGCGATGGACTGGCGATCTGTCCAGGGTGTACCCTGCCTCTCGCCCAAAGATGCTGGGATAGGCTCCAGCCCCCCCCCCTCCGTGACCTGAAAAGAATTAAGCGGAAGAAGATGAATGAATATATATATATATATACTGTATATATATATATATACACACACACACACACACAGAGCGGTGTGAGAAAGTGTTTGCCCACTTCCTGATTTCTCATTTTTTGTGTTTGTCACACTTAAATGTTTCACATCATCAAACAAATTTAAATATTGCACAATGATAACACAAGTAAACACAAAATGCAGTTTTTAAATAAGGTATTTATTATTAAGGGAACAAAATCCAAACCTACATGGCCCTGTGTGAAAAAGTGATTGCCCCCTAAACCTAATAACTGGTCGGGCCACCCTCAGCAGCAACAACTGCAATCAAGGGTTTGTGATAACTGGCAATGAGTCTTTTACAGCACTGTGGAGGAATTTTGGCCCACTCATCTTTGCAGAATTGTTGTAGATAGATAGGTGTACTTTATTGATCCCAAACTGGGAAACTGCAGTGTAACAGCAGCATGACAGTAGACATCCAAATGACAGAAACACACACAGCATAACGGACAAAGGGATTACCCATGGAAAGTAAAATGACTAAAAAAGCCTATCTACATCATAGATGAATAGATGGTGACCCGTATAGACACATGAATCATCATTTGCTGTGCAATGCAGGACTATCAGGAGCAGAATGAGATGTGAGGTACCAATCAGACTGTAAGGTGCAGTGTGGCAGAATAGTTATGACCAGAATTCAACATCAAAGTGAGCTATTGTACAGTGAAATGGCATGTGGCAGGAAAGATTTCCTGTACCTAACTGTTCGAGCATGAACCACCTTTTTAAGCTCATGCCACAGCATCTCAGTTGGATTCAGGTCAGGACTTTGACTAGCCCACTCCAAAGTCTTCATTTTGTTTTTCTTAAGCCATTCAGAGGTGGACTTGCTGGTGTGTTTTGGATCATTGTCCTGCTGCAAAACCCAAGTACACTTCAGCTTGAGGTTACAAACAGATGGCCGGACATTCTCCTTCAGGATTTTTTGGTAGACAGCAGAATTCATGGTTCCATTGTCCACAGCAAGTCTTCCAGGTCCTGAAGCAGCAAAACAGCCCCAGACCATCACACTCCCATCAACACATTTTACTGCTGGTATGATGTTTCTTTTCTGAAATGCTGTGTTACTTTTACACCGGATACAATTATCATGATGCTGAGCATGGGTGGAGAGCTGTGCTCATGCTTTAAGTTTATTTCTGATTACTTTCTGTATTTTTCCTTATCTCAGTTCTCTTATTGTATCTCAGTATGGTTTTGGTTGTATGTGTCATGGTTCGCGCACTGACTTTGTCCGTGCTCGGGCCATCAGGGCTTTTATTCTGACAGCGTCACGGCGGGGCTTCTGGCTGTCAAAGCCGGGTCACATTGTGACAGCTGTTCAGCATCTCTCCTAATCACTCTCTCCACTGATTGGGTTGTCTCGGGGATTTAAGGGAGCAGCTGAGGGTTAATCCTTGCTGCAATCTCGTCAGACATTCATTCGTTGAACATTGGTCAAACTTCCCTTCTTCAGTCATTCGTCGCTGTAAGTGTTATCCTGAGACTCTGTATTTCTTTGTCTGTGCCATTACCTTAGTTGTGTTTTTGCCCCCCATGGCTCATTATTTTGTCATTTGTCTTCATTAATAAATTATGCAAACTCATCGGTGACGTATAGTGTCTCATTTGCGGTCCGCGAGGACCACACCATGACAGTAGATTGCAGCCAGAACGAGACGCCAGTCACCGTGAGTTGTGTTGGACTTGTTTGTTTTTCCCTGTCTTCCTCGTACCAGTGTGCTGGGAGATGGCGCCGCTCAAGGGCTACGCCATGAGCCTGGGCTATGAGCTGGTGATGGCCCTTATCGAGACCGACGGGATCATCTCCAGCGCTCGCCATCACACTGTCCTCAGTGCTTCACGCTGGTACCTGGACCTCGCTGAGGCGACCATTAACCACCATCCTCGCTACGCTGACCACCCTGAAATCACGGCGAGGATGGCGGACATCTCTGCTCACCGGGAGAAGCTCCGTGGGCTGGAGGGAAACTCCAGCAGGAAGCCGAAGAGGAGGCATCCTCGCTCCTCGCTTCAGGATCCCATTCCTGTCGCTCATCCAGTCCAGGAGTTCGCACCACCCAGGGGTCATCCCCAGCAGAGAGAGACGTCAGTCGGGATTCCCTTGGTGGATTTACAGCGGACAGCTATTTCCATCCAGGACCGAGTGGCTGCAGCTCGCTCCACCTCCCATCCAACCCAGATCATGAAGCATGTGATGGCAGTGGTCAGGCTGGTGGAGAGGAATCCGGAACTTTATGATTACCCCGAATACACTGACCTGCTCGCCTCTGTTTCTGCGCAGGAGCGGCGTTTCCCAGACCTGACCTTCGCCTCGCCCTCTGCCGGTAGACGTCATCACAATGCCCGGATCAAGCCTCAGCGAGAATCCCGTCCAGATTCAGCACCGGTTTGCTGGAAGGACTCTATCTCCCCGCCAGCTGATGCTCCTGCGTCACGACGGAAGGGAATAACTGCAGCCATCGCCTCCAGGGCGTCTGTTCCTGCTGTCCCGTCAGCTCCTCGTCTCCGGTCTGCCTCAGCTGCTCCTCCTCCCTCCTCAATGCTCTCCCCAGCTGGTGAGCTCCGCGAGCCCTGCTCCAGCTGTGCCCGTGATCAATCCTGTGCAGGCAGTTCCTCCTCGTCTTCCCGGGGGGTCCTCTGTCACCATCCTGAGGGGAAAGGGAAGAACAAAGCCCGCTACAGCAGGCACCATCGGCCTTCTGGAGGAAAGGTAAGTGCAATTTCTTTCTTCTCCTCACCATTATGATTTGCCTTGTCTGACTCCTGGGGGTGGAGTTTAGGGTTCGCAGTCTCCCGAGCTTCCTCCACCTGCTGTAGCCTCTAATTATGAACCTGCTGCCTCTGTGTCTCCTTTTCCTGAGCGTTCTCTGTGGTCAGGCCCACACCACAGGACAAGGAAGGACCCTGCGGCCCTGGAGAGTTTGGGTCCAGCCCCGCAGCCACATCACGGGCAGAGGAGGAGGGCGGATTGCTTCTTGAAGCCTGCACCGATGGCTAAGCGTCCCTGGGTCTCCATGGAGGAGCGGTTTGACCCAGCAGGTCAACGATCTCTTGCCACCACACCATGCAGGTCTTCGGCGTGGATATCAGCGTTGAGGGGTCATCAGACTGCGGATACCATCATGCCGGCTGTGGGGCCCGCAGTAGCCGAGTGGGAGCCAGAAGATGTCCTTCTGCCTTCTGAACCCGGATCGTCGAAATCCTGGACGGTGACAGAACTGGAGATCAGGCAAGTGCTCTATTTTGTCTTTCTCCTATCAATTCTAGAGCATTTTTGCCCGTCTCTCGGGGAGACGAGCCGGGTGCAGCTGTCCGCTGCATCCGAGCTTGTCTCGCCGGGCTCTGTCGCTGCCGGTGATCCTGATCCCGGTTCTCTTTCTTCTCCCGAGCCTTCTCCCAGGGTCACCGGTGTGGAATCGATTCCGGTTGCCATTCTGGAGGTTCCGGGTTTGGGTTGGGAGGTTGTCTCTGGTGCCGCCCCGGTCCAGTCGGGGTCCGTCGTGGGTGCAGCCGCGACCTGATCGGGGTCCGTCATGGGTGCAGCCGTGACCCAATCAGGGTCCGTTGTGGGTGCAGCTGCGATCCAATCTGGGTCCGTCAAGGGAGCAGCACGGTCTCGTTTGGGATCCAACTGGAGGGCTGTGCCGGTCCTAGTGGAGTTCGGAGGAGGTGCTGCAGAGCTTTCGCTGATCAACGCTGGGCTGGTCCTTCATCCTTTCCTTTTTCCCTTCCATCGGGGGCCGCTGGGATTCCCCGTTATCAGCTCGGCTCTCCCTCACTATCCCCCTCTACAGGGAAGCTGTCTCTGAGTTCTCCCCTGCGGTCCTGGTGGCTGAGTGACACGGGTCGGCCGCCTGGAAGACTGCCTTGCCCGTTTGGCGTTCTGGGTCGGCCACCCGACCAACTTGCCTCTCTGTTTGGCGATCGGGTCCGGCCACCAGAGGGACTGTTTTTCCTGGCCTGGGACTGGGGTAGGCCGCCCGAATTTTCCCTTTTTCCCCTGCCAGCGATCTGGACGCTGGACACAGGAAGACTTCCTGAACTATTTGTGTTGTACTATTGTGAACTGTATTTATCACCGCTCTTTAGCGCGTTTTTTTTCTCTCCCCTCCTCCTCACTTGTGTTATTTTTGCGACATTGAAGTTTGTTTTTCGCTCTGGTATTATGATTGTTGTGCCTGTATTTGAGTTTCCTGTATTCCCCTGTGGGTTGTGAAGATGTTTTTGTTTTCCTGTGATCTTATTGGATTTATCAGGGTGTTTTGTTTGTAGCCTGTTTTTTCTTTCTGTTATTCTGCTGGTTGGTTCTCGCCCTCCGAGCCTGTTTTCCCCCCACCCCCTCCCTAGGCGGTCCTGTTGACCTTCTGGGTGGTGGTGGTGGTGGGGACTCGATGTTACACAGCGTCTGGAATCCGCCTCGGGAACGGGGGCTACTGTCATGGTCCATGCGCTGACTTTGTCCGCGCTCGGGTTGTCCGGTGGTTTCCCGTTCTCTTGCCATCGGGGCTTTTATTCTGACAGCGTCACGGCGGGGCTTCCGGCTGTCAAAGCTGGGTCACGTTGTGACAGCTGTTCAGCATCTCTCCTAATCACTCTCTCCACTGATTGGGTTGTCTCAGGGATTTAAGGAAGCAGCTGAGGGTTAATCCTCGCTGTGATCTTGTCAGACGTTCACTCGTTGAACATTCGTCAAACTTCCCTTCTTCAGTCATTCGTCGCTGTAAGTGTTATCCCGAGACTCTGTATTTCTTTGTCTGTGCCATTACCTTAGTTGTGTTTTTGCCCCCCGTGGCTCATTATTTTGTCGTTTGTCTTCATTAATAAATTATGCAAACTCATCGGTGGCCTATAGTGTCTCATTTGCGGCCCATGAGGACTGCACCATGACAGTATGGTGTTATCTGAGTTGCTCTTTGTTTTCTGTTTGTTTTGAGTTGTCCGGTTATTGAATCTTAGTTTTGTCATTGCACCCTCAGTCTTTATTATTGTGTGTCTATGGCCATCTTATTTTGTATCCTTCTGTGACTGAACTTGAGCCTCCTCTGCCCTCGTCTTTAGTTTTCCTTTCTAAAGTCTGATATTAATCATTATGGTTATTCTCTGTGTATTTAGCATGTCCCTGGGTTTTGTATGTTCTTTTGTCCTTACCTTGGTGGTTTATTATTTTTCTCTTGTGCAGTATTTAATCTGTATTAGTTCCTTTGGCATTTTTCTCCCTGTGCTTTTGTTTTTGACAGTGCCCAGTGTTTACTTCCTCTTTTAGTTCACGAGCTAGCTCAGCTGTCAGTGGTTTGATCTAATTATCCTCGCTCATGTCACACACACCTGTTATCATTTGTAATTATCCCTGCTTGCCCTATTTAAGGACTGCTGCGTCAATTACTCCAAACAGCGTCCTTCTCAATGTGCAGACGTGAGTTCCGCGTCTCCTCTCCTTTTCATATCCTACGGGTGTTCCCCATGTCACCGGCATTTCCATACTCCTTAGCCTCCGTGCTGTTCTCCCTTTTTGCATCCTGTACCTGCCTCATTTTGTAAGTTTTGTGCTTTTGTTGTAATTTGACTATAGACTATATTCTCCCATAATTTTGCTGGCTTTCCCAAATGTTGTGCAGCAAACTTTAAACTAGCTTCAACATGCTTTTTCTTCAGCAGTGGAGTCTTGCGAGGTGAACAGGTGTAGAGCCCATGTCGGCTGAGTGCAATACTTATTGTTTTCTTTGAAACAGCAGTACCTGCTAACTCCAGGTCTTTCTGGAGCTCTCCACAAATGGTCTTTGGCTCTTGGATAACTCTTCTAATAATTTGTTTGACTCCTCTGTCAGAAGTCTTGCGAGGAGCTCCTGGTCGTTGCTGGTTTATGGTAAAATGATATTCTTTTCACTTCCGGATGACGGCTCCAACAGTGCTCACTGGAACATTCAGCAGTTTAGAAATGCACCTGTAACCTATGCCATCATTATGTTTTGAAACAATAAGGTTGCAAAGGTCTTTGCTTCTACCCATCATTAGTTCTATGTGGTGTCACAATCTGATATTCACAGACCTTTTTAAAGGCTATCAGTCAGGACTTAACCAGCTGAAATTAATTTGCACTGGGGAATGGGATGCCTTCCTAAATTCTGATGAATTTCAGCTGGTTTCTTGGTTTTCTATGCCTTTTTGACTCGCTTTTTCTTCATATGTTCAATACTTATTCCCTGTGTCATTCCACTTTATTAAATATAATTAGTTTTGTGAACACAGTTGCCTTGATTTCTTTGTATGTATGGATTACTTGGGTTGTTACTGATATCTGGTGAAAATCTCAAGTCAGTGGCTCCATCAGAAATATGTTTCATGAGAAAAATGTTGACGTGTTCAATACTTATTTTCCCCGCTGTATATATATGAATGCCTCAGTAGAAGCAACATCTGGAAATCTTCATATTTTTTCATAGGTTCCATGACAACAGCCTGCAGTGAGGACCCCACATGGTGTGTTCATGTTACTTTAAGCAGCTGTTTTACACATCAGCTGCAGCATTTCTCCTTATTCTTTCCTCTGTGTAGCAAAAGAGAAACTAGTGAAGCACCGGTGTGACGTAAACTGGACTTCTCCAAGTTCACAGTCAGGTCCTCAGTGACAATGTTCCAGGTCTGGGCTTCAGTCAGGGTATCTGCTGCCCACTGCTGGTCTGAACCCGAATCACTGAAAACGGTCAGACACTTCAAAGGGTGATTCAATCAACAAAATAAGCTTACATGTTTAATGGTAATTAATAATTTAATTTATCAAAACATCATATAAATGTTTATTTGCAGCTCCCATCAGGCAGCACTGTTTCTGACTTCAAGTGTGATGGAATTTACTGTATTTCTGGGTCTTAAAAGTCGAGGTGCCTGAAGCTCAATTTTTTAAGGAAGCATTTCTAAAGCCAAATATTGATTGGTGTACACACTGGAGGTTGGCTTTCTGCCATTAAGAGCAAGTGCAGTCACCTGAAGCAGTTTTTTATTTGATCTTTATTTATACAGGGGAGTTCCATTGAGAGGCAACCTCTCTTTCTCAAGGACACCCTGTTCACATTCACACCTGGAAGCTGCCCAGTACAACCACAGACTGACCTGTGGCCATTAAGCAGCTTGGGCTAAGGGCACCACAGTGGGTTAAGGAAGGCGGGGCAAACACTGTTACGTTATCTATCCCTCCTAGATCTGATCCTGCCAGGATTAAACCAGCAACCTTGCACTCATCAGGCCACATCACTAACCATTAAGCCACCATTGACCCCATGAGTGATGAGATGAACATGGAGGGTGAGTTTGGAAGTGGAATTTGCAGCCTAGTCTCACCAAAGAAATGTAAAATTGCACGTTTTCTCACTCTGACAAACGTACATAGACATGGAAAAAACATTTTTCACATGCAGTGGATAGGAGATATTTACAGCTTTACCCACCCCTCAAAAAAACGTACATTTGTACGTTTTTTGAGAGGTGGAAAATGTTCATTAGTTACATTTTTTAGATTGGGTTGCAGCAACCTGTTAGGTATGGAAAAAGGAGTCGGAGTCTCATCCATTGCAGGGAACCAACAACCCAACAACCTTTATTATGGAGAACAGAACTATCTACACAGTGGGCCGTGCCCGCCTGACGTCACATCAGGGGCGGGTACGGCAACACACACACATACCACACTCACTACACCACAATTCCCCTCTCCCTTATAAAAATGCAAAATCACATACACACAAATGAGACCCTCTCCAATTTAGGACCCGAATCATGCACTAAGGAAACAAGGAATCATGAACTGTAGTAAAATACCCTATCACATTCACACGAAACAACTAAAACAATCGGACCATGTCTCTCAAAATATGTAAAATAATCCCATAACATCCATACTCACATGCACACCAACAGAATATGTACATATTTACACTGTAATGTTGATGTGACACCAATGTCCGTCGGTAGCCAGGGGTAAAACCGGCCCGGGGGCCCAGGGCAGCACCAAAGCATCCACGCCCTTGGCCGCCAAAGATAAGACAGGCTCGGAGGCCCCGGGCAGCCCCACGACATGTGCGTCCCTGGCTGCCGTCTGCCTCCGGGATCAAAAACAATCTCTCCAGGGATCAAAAACAATCTCTTCAGCGAGAGTGGCCCTCTTCACCATCGCCTGCTTCTTTTCTCGGGACCCGCGGTGCTGTTGACCGGCATGCTGCCCCTCCATGCTTGTCGGTCTGCCCCCGACCACTTTCAACACTGCCGCTGTGGCTCCAACCACTCTGGCCCCCTGTGGCCGCACTCTGGGGAAAACCAAAGCCTGCTTGTCGGCACCGCTCGTTGGCACCGCTCACCGACCCGGGCGCCTTGTCATAACACCCGGCACCCATGTCCAGGGTGGCCTGAGCTCTGACACTGAGACACTGCCTGACCTCCGTGGTGCACGGCTGCTGTTGCTCACTCCCAGGGCTCACAGCAACACCTTCGTCAGCGTCGTTCGCCAACCCAGGCACTTCGTCACTGCTCTCAACACCCTTGACCCAGGCGCTCCGCTGCATCGTCTTCATGCCCTCATGTCAATCATCACTGTTTTCTTCCTGCATTACCGACTGCACTATATAGTTCTCCACAGTATCTGCTGCTGGCTAATATATATTTTAACTGTTGACCAGTATCACTTAATCTTATCCTACACTTTATTACATGTATAGTTTATTTCTCTTATCTTATCATGTTTAATGTTGCAGCATTGTACCGAGACAAATTCCTAGTTTGTGTACTACATGAACAATGGCAATAAACCTGATTCTGATTCTGATTCTGATTCTGCCCGGCTGTAGCTGCTCTTCCCAGGGGCTCCCAGCTTCACTCTCGTTGGCGTCACTCTCCAACCCAGGTGCCTCATTGCTGCTCCCAGCACTCTCATCCAAGGCGCTCCGCTGATTTGTCTCTGCGCCAAACTGCCACTACTGCCTCCCAGGGCTCTCAGCCTTCATGGTCCCACTCTTGTACCGGGAATTTTTCAGCCCTTCACGCCAAGATGGTGGGCCAGAAGAGCTCATCGTCATCTCCCGTCGAGTCTATTTAGGCCCAGCACCCCAATGTAATCCTCAAACATGGCCCGCCACTTCGGCCACAGGATCACCGGCTCTCCTGTGTACTCCAGAAACGGTATCAGGGGTTGTGGTAGCCCGTACGCTCACATAATTTTCTTCTCATTGCCAAATGTTACGTATAGAGAAAGGAGTTGGTGTCTCATGCATGCAGGGAACCAACAGCCCAACAACCTTTATTATGGAGAACAGAACTATATACACAGTGGACCGTGCCCACCTGACATCACGCCAGGGGCGGGTACGGCAACACACACACATACCACACTCAATACACCACACAACCCTCAGGGACATGAGTGCATTTTACATGCTTTTCATTCTTCATTTTTTTAATATAATTTTGGCTGTGTTCATGCATATGGCATGAATTTTGGAAAGATTGTGTATTTTTTTTAATTTGATCTTGTTATTTCATGCTCATCTTAACAGTAAGTCTAAAATACTGTGTACAAGTACCTGTTATACTCGTACTGTTCAGTGCAAAAAATCTGCCTTTGAAAAAACTGCAATTTTTGATCTCCATCCATCTTCTTCCGCTTAATCCTTTTAGCGCGGGGTGGCTGGAGCCTATCCCAGCATCTTTGGGCGAGAGGCAGGGTACACCCTGGACAGATCACCAGTCCATCGCAGGGCCAACACAGAGAGACAGACAACCATTCACTCTCACATTCATACCTAAGGACAATTTAGAATCCCCAGTTTGATGCCAATTAACCTAACTTGCATGTTTTTGGCACGTGGGAGGAAATCAGAGAAATCCCGGAGTAAACCCACGCAGACACGAGGAGAACATGCAAACTCCACACAGATCACTGTTGGTCAGGGGCTGGGATCAAACCCAGGATCCCCCAGCCAAGGATGAATTGCTGTGCTGCTGCACTGCTAACCACTGCGCTGCCCAACTGCCATTAAAGCACATTTTGTTTTTTTTTTTAATATCTGGGTGTCAAACTGGGATTTTACCTTGGAACTGATCATTTTTCCCCAAGACAGCGCCATTTTTTTATACCATTATTGGCATATGGAGAAAAAATATGCTATTTTCACTAGATGGCACTGTCACAATCCCCCTTGCTGCTATCCACTGACTCAACAGGCTGTAATCAACAAAAAAATTTACTTTCCATGTAGTATATTGAAATTAATTCTTTTTTTTTTTCCATCTAAAAACTTAGTGGCATCATGACCAAAATGTGGCATTTAAAGGGTTCAAAGCTTTAAAAATTAATAAATATTTGGCATAAAATATTGTCATAATTGCCCTTCGAGCTAGATAGAAGGACTCAAACGCTGGACGACCATTTAACATATTTTATTACAAAATAAAGCAGCTCTTGGGCTGAAAACAGCAAATAAAGTTGTGGCAGCAAACAATATAACAAGTGCCAAACAGTGGTGTGGAGAGTGGCATCAAATGTTGTGATGGGATGGCAGGCTCCGGAGCTTTGAGGGTGCTCCAAGCTTGTCCAGGAAATATTTGGCAAAGCGTGTTTCGAGGCATGTATTGCTGACATCATACCTCGTGACTAGGTCAGGAAGCCATTCATAATTTTACATGCAACATGAAATAAAGTGAGCAGCGATACACAATGGAAATTCCTGTCTCTCACGTTTTGTGTTGCCGATGTTTGATTGTGTAAGGGATTTGTCACAGCCAACTTTCAGATGGAGCCAGCACCAAAAACATGGATTTCTCCCATTTGGGAACAGTTTAGAGCTCATTTCTGCCATTAACATTTTCCACAAATAGCTGCTATTTATCATAACAGAAGTGATGGCCTAGTGGAAAAGCAGCTGACCTGCAACTGGGAGCGTGGGGTTCAAGTCCCAGCTAGGTCCTTCTTGTTATTTTATTTTTATTTGCAAGGTGAAGTGTTTTGAAGAGCTTGGATCATTATGCTGAGGCACTATTGTGCCCTGCATGAGAATAAGGACAGAGGTGAATTTACTGGGAAAGACAGAAACATGTCTATCCTACACTGTACAAACTTGCAGTAGCCTTCTTTTGCACACCTGCATCCTCTGTGCTCTGAGAGAGTATTCTCCAAAGCTGGAGAAATAATCTAAAAAAAAAAAAAAAAGAAATCGCCTTAGTCCAAAGACTGTTGAAAAGTTATTTCTTAATTAAAATGGATAAGTACCACAAGCACATTCACTGTAGTCACCCAAGTTTTATTATTTCTTTTTTCCCTTATGATCACTGATATTTCTTAAAAGACAGTGCATTTATTGAAATGGAAAAAAATACACATTAAACCAATAATGCCCTTGCAAAAATCTGCATGTTGTATATGTTTTGTCCACTAGATGGCCTAGTAGAGAAGATGAAGTTTCACATGAAGCCTCGTCTATATGAGCCATTTTGATGAAAGGCCTCAAGTCCTCTAGAAAGCCTCATCTGGACATCACTAATCAAACAATGGGTGAGGAATGGCTGATGAAATGACTAGGACACCTTACTGAGGGTAGGGCATGAGGAGTATAAATAGAGCAGGGAATAATTAGGACCATCTACCTTATTCCTGGGGGTGCCGTTGTAGGAACGATTATGGGCGAAGCTTCCAGTTTCAGCTGACCGAGTATGAAATCAGTCAGTAAGAGTGGAGTAGCAGAGGCATTTAAAATAACATTTTTAAAAGTTTTTCAAATTAATTTTAATGTATAGTCCACATACGTGTTTTGCACTCAAGTGGCAGCTAATTTCAGCACTTGTAGTTTTTCTATTTTTGAATGTTTTTTCGTAGTTCTGGTACTTGCTGCTGTTCATGGTGTGAGGCTCCTCACAGATAAGCGCAGCTAAACCTGTGGCTTCAACAGCAATGAGTAGTTCAAGCACTGAAAACTAAAGGATTGTTTGTGTGATCGGTGGTACAGACACAGGACAGACACCAAGACAAGAGCCAGGTATGTTTTCACTTGTATGAATGTCACAGATCTGACGTTTTCCCCCGAATATAAAATGCCCAAGCACAGTTTTGTGGCTCTGACTAGACTCTACGTCTGCTCTGAGGTAAATTTGAATATGTCCAAAATATTTTAAAAAAGTGCAACCAACTTTATTGCAGTGGAGACATTGATATATCTCAGAGCTTTTATTTGTTTACAGCATTAGCATGTTAACAGCGGAGCTAACTAACGGAGCTACTGGCCACTTTTTAAGGTCATCTTCTCATCCCTCCATAGTCGTGGGATGTGGTATGATTATATTACTCATTTTGAGGTGCAAAGGGCTGTGTTCCCGCATTTTTGATGCCAAAGTCATTGTTTTTTTAACAAGGAAAAGTGTCCCATTCCAGTGACAGCAATACATTCTAAACTAGTACCGAAAGTTGCTACCATAACTCACGCAATAATAATAATAATAAGTTTATTTATAGAGCACCTTTCACAGACAGAGTCATACCTGTCAAGTGATACGGTTTTGCTGTATTTTAATACGGGGAAAATGCAATTTTAGCAAATACGGGCGTATTGCCATTTCTGTACACCAAAAAGAAAAATATACAGCGAAAAAAAAAAAAATGCCTGGCGAAATTGAGCGTGTGTGACCCCCACAGCCTACCGGGCTGGCAGAGCGCTCAGCGTGAGCAATTATCAGAACAGTGAGAGGTATGGACGGACTGATCATTATGCAGATGCGTCTCGCACCCTCTTTTGTCCTGCAGCTCCGGAACAGAGAGGAATTCCGGCGCCAGTAATCCTGCGGCTGATATGTGTCTCTAATGCAAATGTCCATGCTTTCCTGCTGTATATTGTGATGCTAATGTGCCATGCATGCATTGTCTGTAGCCGGGTATATAAGTTGACTGCATATCTCTTGCTCTCTCTTTTTGATCACTCGCATTGCTTGTTACTGACGAGACGCAGGGCTACGCCTCGTGAGGATAAATAAAGCACCCTTTTAAACTTCAGTTTGCCGTGTCCGCCTGCACTTATTTCGATCCTCCACAAGCGCACCTAAGCAGTCTTTTTGTGATTTTCAAAATGGCTTCATGCAGCGCGCCGCCGGCAAAGAAAACAAAGCTTAAAGAAAAGGGAAATCGAGGGACTGGACGTCACCGAACAAAATGGGAGAGTCCGAGCTTTACTTTTTTTTAAAATTTATTTATTTATTTTTTGTGCTACTTGGCTTATTATTTTCACACTACCAAAAAGTTATGGCTCAAGATTGTGTCCATATAAGTGTACATTTGAATAAATATGTTTGAAATAGTTCATGTTGCAATTGTTGTTTGTTTGGTTTTTGTTTGTTTATTTTTTTTTGCTTCAGTTTTCTTTCATCTGCTGATAAATACAGTTTTTAAGTACTCAGTACAGGTGTGAAAGCCCCCCCAATAAGGGAGGCATGAGGTATGCCTTGACAGGTATGGAGTCACAAAGTGCTTAACATGGTACAAAACAAAATAAAAACACAGGCACATAAAACAGTAAAAAAAAAACAAAAAAACAAAGCAGACAGTAAAAGCACATAAAAATACAATCAGCACATAATTGAAAAGCCAGGCTAAAAAGGTGGGTCTTTAGTTGCTTCTTAAATACACCAATGGAAGGTGCAGATCTAAGTTCAAAAGGCAAGGAGTTCCACAGTCTGGGAGCAACAGCAGCAAAGGCTCTATCGCCTTTGGTTCTGAGCCTAGTACTAGGAACTACCAATAGATTCTGATGAGAAGACCTGAGAGACCTGCAGGGCTGGTATAGAGAGAGCAAGTCACTAATATAAAAAGGTGCCTCTTCATGAATGGCTTTGTAAGTAAGAACAAGAACTTTAAAATCAATTCTATAATTTACAGGAAGCCAATGCAAGGAGGCCAAAACAGGAGTGATATGACAGAATCTACTGGACCTAGTTAGTAATTGTAGAATGATGTCATCACGTCGTCACGTCACGTACGTGGCACACACACACAGCCAGGACTACTGGCATGTACACCTGCTTTCTTCCTGCATCGCTGAATTAAAAACATTTGTGAAATAACGTCTTCGGTGCCGTTCTACATGGTGTCAGAAGTAAAGCAGCGGAAACTAATTTTCCTGCCGAACTCTACATAGACCCAGTAAGTCAACTAATTATTTAGTTAGACGTTAGAAGCGTATTCTGTGGTACACGTGTGCCTCCCCCAGCTAACGCTAGCATGGCTGATGGATTCCGCCATCCGGACCCGCTTGTGTTCAACGACAAAATTGCAGAAAACTGGCGAGTGTTCGAACAAGAATACGACATTTTCATCGCGGCTGCCCACAACGACAAGCCCGACCGAACCAAAGCCTACATACTCCTCAATTTGGCAGGTAGCGAGGCTATTGAAAGGGAACGCACGTTCACCTATGCACCAGCTCAATGGAATAACGAGGGGGAGGAGATCCGTCCGGCAGAGTCACGGGAGGATCCAGAATGCCTAAAAAGAAAGTTCAGATACCTCTGCAGTCCACAGACAAACATCACAATGGAGAGACATGCATTCAACACAAGGAACCAAAAACCCGGTGAGACCATAGAGGCTTATGTAAGTGCACTCCGAAACAAGGCTAAAACGTGTGACTTTGGAGCATTGCATGACGACTTAATTCGTGACCGGCTGGTTGTTGGTATCAGCTCCGATAGCGTGAGGAAGATACTACTGAGAGAGAACGATTTAACACTACTAAAGGCCATCAAAATATGCCAAATCAATGAACAAACAGAACAACATACTAAAACTCTAGCAACAACACCACGTAGTTCAACAAATGTGGATGCAATACGCCAAGACCGCAGAATGCAAAAAACAGTTCGCCACAAGCAGTACAAAGAACATTACAGTCCCAAATCAGACTACATAAGCTGTACCAACTGTGGACATGAACATCCAGCGAAGAAGGAGCTCTGTCTGGCATATGGGAAGCAATGCAATTACTGCAAAAAGCCCAACCATTTCAAAAACTACTGCAGATCGGCAGCAAGAAACAAGCAGTACAAACCTGTCAACCAAATAGCCCAAGCAGACTCCGACAGTGACGGCGAGGACTCTGAATCATTCGACATCAACGGGCTGTCACCAGCCGCAAATAAGATAAACACACTGTCTACTGATGATGTGAAAGAAGAACTACACTGCAATGTAAAACTCAATGGCAAGACACTCAAACTGAAAGTAGACACTGGCGCAAAGTGTAACGTAATCTCCCTGGATGCATTCAGGTATGTGAGAAACACAGAAAAAATAAACAAAGACAACAAGGCCAGGCTCATCGCTTATGGAGGCACGGTGATAAACACTGAGGGGACTGTGTTGTTCAAGTGCCAGACCAGTGACCAAAGATCCTACAACCTGCGTTTCCATGTAGTAAACGGCAAAGTGCAACCACTGCTAGGGCTCCCGGACTGCATGAAGATGGACCTGATGACTCTGAAAGACCAGGTTTTCCAGGTGAACGTGACTGAACCGAGCTCCTCTCAAAAGTGGTTTAATAACTATGCTGAGCTTTTCAATGGCAAACTAGGTTCACTCCCAGTAACCTACCACATGAAACTGGACCAGAATGTGACACCCGTCATCCGGCCCCCTCGCCGCATTCCAGTTGCCATGATGGACAAAGTGAAAGCAGAACTGGAAAACATGGTGCAGCAAGGAGTCATCACACCCATTTCAGAACCCACTGAATGGGTATCCTCAATGGTAGCGACACACAAAAAGGACACTGACAAGATCCGTGTGTGCATCGACCCAAGAGACCTAAATGAAGCAATTATGCGCCCCCATCATCCCATGCGCACAGTCGAGGAAGTTGCTGCACAAATGGCAGGCGCAACCGTGTTTTCTGTGCTTGATGCCAAGAGCTCCTTTTGGCAGGTCAAACTGGACCAAACGTCATCATTCCTCACCACTTTCGCCACTCCATTTGGGCGATATCGATACCTGAGAATGCCATATGGTATCAATGCAGTGTCTGAGGTCTTCCAGAGATCCATGGAGCAAATATTTGCCGGCCTCCCTTGCGCAATAATTGTTGATGACATCATAATCGGTGGAAGAAATCTTAAAGAGCACGACGAGAACCTTCAAAAAGTGCTCAACAGGGCAAGGAACGTGAAATTGAGGCTGAACCCCCAAAAATGCAGATTCCAGCTAAAGGAAGTCAGCTACGTGGGCCATGTCTTCACTGAACAAGGGTTGAAACCCGATCCAGCAAAGATCCAAGCGATCACTGACATCCTGGCCCCCCAGGACAAAGCTGCTCTACAACGCTTCCTGGGTACGATAAATTACCTGGGCAAGTTCATTCCAAACCACAGCAACATTGCAGCACCTCTCCACCAGCTCCTGCATAAAGACACAGCATGGACTTGGACTGAACAACAACAAAATGCATTTGACACTCTGAAACAGTGTGTGACGTCACCTCCAGTACTCCGGTACTATGACGTACAAACACCAGTCACTCTGACATGTGACGCCTCGCAGTATGGCCTTGGTGGTGCATGTCTCCAGAATGGCAGTCCTGTCGCATATGCCTCTCGCACTCTTACTGAAACAGAAAGAAAATATGCACAAATTGAAAAAGAGCTGCTTGCTGTCGTTTTCACCTGTTTCAAATTCTATGACTACATATACGGAAAACCAGTGATCGTGGAGACAGACCATCAGCCCCTGGCCTCCATCCTGAAGAAACCTCTCCACACAGCGCCTGCGCGTTTACAACGCATGATGCTGAAGCTGCACAAGTTCAACCTCACGCTAGTTTACAAGAAAGGAAAGGAATTGCACTTGGCAGACATGCTGTCCCGTGCACCGAGCAACGCCATAGCCTCACATGCCACTGAACGTGAGGACTTCGAGGTAATGACGGTGCAGCACATCTCATCCAGTCGTCAGGAAGAACTCCGCACACATACAGCGAAAGACACCGCCCTCCAGGCCCTGAGCAACATCATCAAGCATGGATGGCCAGATAGGTTGAGCAAACTACCCGACACAGTGAAAGAATTCTTCCCGTTCCGTGATGAGCTCTGTGTGGAAGATGGAATAATCATGAAAGGTACAAGAGCAACAATTCCACAAACGCTGCACAAAGAATATCTCCTGCTGCTCCATAAAGGACACCCCGGTGCTGAAGCCACCAAGCGGCGAGCACGCAACATAGTCTATTGGACCACAATGACGAGAGACATTGACAATTTTGTACAGTCATGCAGCACTTGCAATGCCCTTAAACCACATCAGCAAAAGGAGCCAATGCAACCACACACAGTCCCAGAGCTCCCGTGGTCAACAGTGGCAACAGATCTGTTCGAATGGAACAGCCAGCACTACCTGGTCCTGGCAGACTCCTATTCAGGATGGTATGAACTGGATCCAGTCAAGAAAATCACATCACAATGTGTAATTAACAAGCTGAAACGTCACTTCTCAGTCCACGGAGTCCCCCACAAGCTGCTGTCAGACTGTGGAACACAATTCACTAGTCAGATGTTCCAAGACTTTGCGAAAAGCTGGGATTTCACTCATGTCACCAGCAGCCCTGAGTATCATCAAGCAAACGGGCTGGCAGAGAGAGCCGTACGGAGTGCAAAACGACTGTTGGAAACATCCAAAAGAGACGGTACTGACCTGTTCCTCAATCTTCTGAGCATCAGAAATGTCCCACGAGACGGCATGCTGGGCTCACCTGCACAAAGACTGATGTCCAGAGAGACACGCACAAATATTCCCATCAGCAGGCACCTGCTTAAGCCAATGTCCAAGAATCCAGAGTCGATCCACACCCACCTGTCAAAGAAGAGGCAAGCACAAAAAGGATTCTACAATCGTGGCAGCCGGCCACTTCCCCCGCTCCAAAGCTCCCAAGTAGTACGCCTGCAAACAGAGAAAGGACATGACAAAATTGGCATCATCAAAAGAATCGCAGCAGAGCCACGGTCTTACGTGGTGGAATCAGGAGGAAAAGAATACCGCCGGAACCGGCGACACCTGCTGCCAGTCACAGAACCACCACCAACAGAACCAGAACCAGATCCAGCCTCACCGGCAGACTCACCAACACAGAAGACCAGCAGTGAGACTGTGCCCAGTCTACCCGCATCTCCTCCCAGGCATGATGCCGTGCACACTTCCCCCAGGCAGGCCGCCGTGCACGCTCCTCCCAGGCTTCCTGCTGCGCACACTGACCACACGCCTGGCCTCCTCGGAGAGCCATCGCTCCCACAAGTCACCGAGACCCCCCTGGCCCGTTCCAGGTTTGGTAGACTCCTGAAGCCTAATCCCAAGTACAATACAGACTGATTGTGACATTTACTGAAGCTGATGTTTTTGTAGTTTCGTGTTGAAATATAGACATATTTACAAGCCAGGCATAAGTTCATTTTCAAATTAGATCAGTTATGTTGTGTCACGGGAATTTATTTTATTTGCAAGCCAGGCATTAGTTTATTTTCAAGATAGGTATGTTATGTGGTGCCATTGAAAGTTATTTTACTAGTTGTTTATTCGTCACAGTATACTCACTCTCACAGGAATGTGACATGTTTTCTCATACCAATCCAAGAGTCAATAGTGTTCTCTTTGTACCAAAGTTCTATACTAAAGAAGGGGGATGTAGAATGATGTCATCACGTCGTCACGTCACGTACGTGGCACACACACACAGCCAGGACTACTGGCATGTACACCTGCTTTCTTCCTGCATCGCTGAATTAAAAACATTTGTGAAATAACGCCTTCGGTGCCATTCTACAGTAATCTTGCAGCAGCGTTCTGGACTAACTGTAGGCGGTGTAAAGAGGATTTGCTAAGACATGTAAAAAGAGCATTACAGTAGTCCAAACGTGAAGAAACAAAGGCATGAATAATGATTTCTAACTGAGCGTAGGAAAGCAATGACCTAATTTTAGATATATTCCTAAGGTGGAAAAAACAACTCCTGGTCAGAGATTTGACATGCTGATCAAAACTCATCGATTGATCGAAAATGACACCAAGATTTTTTAGTTTAGACCATACGTTAGAGCTTAATGAACCAATGCTATTAACCAACTTAGGAATTAGATTATCAGGTGCTACAATAAGGACTTCAGTTTTATCAGCATTAAGTTGCAAAAAGTTACTAGACATCCAGTCCTTAATTGCAGACAGACAATCATGAATAATTTTTAAATTGTCAACATGGTCAGGCTTAAAAGAGAAAAGTAGCTGTAAATCATCAGCGTAGCAGTGATAAGACACACCTTTAAATTTGCTGATAATAGAACCAAGTGGCAGCATATATAGGGCAAATAAAAGTGGACCCAGAATAGAACCCTGAGGCACCCCACAGGTTAAAGGAGCAGAGTCAGATGAATAAGAGCCAACAGCCACGGAAAAACTCCTACAAGAAAGGTAGGAGAAAAACCAATCCAGAGCTTTTCCAGAAATACCTACCCAATCTCTAAGCCTTTGTAACAAAATAAAATGATCAATAGTATCAAATGCTGCAGTAAGATCTAATAACACTAAAACAGAACATTTGCCAGAGTCTGATGACATTAAAATATCATTTGACACCCTGAGAAGAGCGGTCTCTGTCGAGTGTTTCTGACGAAAACCTGACTGAAATTTGTCAAAAATATTGTGTTCAATCAGAAAGTCAGTGAGCTGCTTGGCAACAACTTTTTCTAAAAGCTTAGAAATAAAAGGAAGCTTAGAAATTGGCCTGAAGTTTTTAAAAACAGATGGATCAAGGTTAGGTTTTTTAAAAGTGGCTGCACAACTGCATGTTTAAAAAATATGAGGGTACACAACCAGATTCACGCAAGGCATCATGGGGCCTAGGAATAAGGTGGATAGGGCACAGCCATGGATAATTAACAACATAACAACCAACACACGAACAGGAAATAAGGACACTGTCAAAATAAGAGTTGACACAGAAATGATAAGGACAGGACTAATGATAACAATACAGGGATAAAACTAAGGACATCATAACAATAATAACTAAGGAAGAATATAACTTAAAATCCATGTTGCTGCTAATTGTTGACCAAAAAATTACTTTGCTTGTAGTATAAGATAAGATAAGATAAGATAAGATAAGATAAGATAAGATAAACCTTTAGTCCTGCAATGGGGAAATTACAGGATTGCAGCAGCAAAGGGATAGCAGCTCTCAGAGCAATAATTATAAGATAATAAGATAAGAAATTGGATAGCAAAACAGTAAATATACATATATACACAGTATATATACACAGTGCAAGAGCATTGCAGTTAAATAGTATTTACAGCATTACTGTTAAGTTAAATTACCCAGCAATATATAAAGCCACACAATATATTTCACAGCAGTGGTTAGCACTGCTGCCTTACAGCTAGAAGGTTCCTGGTTCGAATCCCCAGGCTGGCAGGGGTTGGAACCTTTCTGTGTGGAGTTTGCATGTTCTCCCTGTGCTGCGTGGGTTTACTCTGGGGGCTCCGGTTTCCTCCCACAATCCAAAGACATGCATGTTAGGTTAATTGGCTGTTGTAAATTGTCCCTAGATATCTGTTTCCTATAGGCCCTTAGAATAGAGGGTTAGTACTAGTGAAAGCGCTTTGAGTGGTCTTTGTGACTAGAAAAGCGCTATATAAGTGCAGGTTAGTTAGTTAGTTAGTTAGTTGAATGAACAGTGTTGTTGCCACCTTCAATGATAATTGTAATTGTATTAGTAGTGTATTGGAAGGGAATGATCCCTATGATGCAAAGTAGTGGTGTTATGTATGGTGGTGTTATGTCTGTGGAACACAGATTAGATTATAAAGTCTGACAGCAGCAGGGTAGGAAGAACCTGTGGAACCTTGCTCTCAAGCACTTAGGATGGCACAGCCTGCCTCTAAATGAGCTCCTTAGTGCATTCAGAGTGCCTCTCGTTAGGTGTGACTCAGGCGCCAACAGAGATGACAGCTTAACCACCATCCTCCTCTCTCCTATTTCCTCCACTGGGTTGAGGCGGTGCCCCAGAACAGAGCTGGCTTTTCTGATCAGCCTGTTCAGTAGTGGTGTGCGAAACTGCAAGATTTGGTATCGATCCAATACCAAGTAAATACAGGGCCAATATCGCTGATACCGATATGATAATAATACATTTTAATAATTAAGGTGGATGCATCGTCAAAATACTAAATCTGAATGAATTTTCATGACCTTTAAGTTTTTTGCGATTTTTTTCCCTTTGGATTATTAATTAGATAAAACCCAGGACAGAATTTGGGCAAAGTTTAGAGGTAAATAGAAAATATTTTATCATAATAAAGCTTTTTGTTCAGAAACAATAGAACAGTAACAAAACAGCTTTCCCATATATTATTATGTCTTTTTTTTTGCTTAAATAAACAAACTGCCCAATATTGTCACTAAAGAACAAATTTAAAAAAATCTTTTTTTTGAGGTACAGTGTTCCAAAACTACAATACAAAAATTAAACAAAATGTCTCCCTTCATTTGAAAGTATAGCCACACAGCGCTCCCCTTCTTCTCTGCCATTCTTCTGCACCACCTCTGTGCTGCTCGTGTGTGTGCGTGCTGCCGGTGTTGTGCCTTAAAGTGATGGGCCGCCAAAAACTGAATGGCTTGCTGTTGGAGTTCGCCTGCCTCGCTCGGCTAGAGCTGTTTCTTTTCGGATTCTGACAGGCTGACGGCTGCTTTAGAGCAAAGCGGACATAACTTTTTGTCCATGCAAGTGGCAAAGGTATGTCTGTGAATATTTAATGCAGTGAGGGATTAGTCATAATTGTAGAACCATGAGTTTTGTGTTAGAATAATAGATGACATTTTATCTTGTAGCATCTTTTAATGTTTTGCCTTAAATGTTAAGAAAGTGTGCTGAAATTAATGAAATTTGTTTATAACGATGTAAAAGTCAATAAAGCTTTTCTTTCTTGTGAATAGTGTTTTTGGATTATTTGTCTCCTATAATTATATATTCTAAGTAGAATCCATAAAATATATGCTTCCACTGCCAAAAGTTGATTAAGAGTCTTAATGTTGATTGAAACAATTTCCATGCTTTAAAAATGACTTGATTTGGTTCATTCATTCATCTTCTTCCGCTTAATCCTTTTCGGGTCGCGGGGGGGGCTGGAGCCTATCCCAGCATCTTTGGGCGAGAGGCAGGGTACACCCTGGACAGATCGCCAGTCCATCGCAGGGCCAACACAGAGAGACAGACAACCATTCACTCTCACAGTCATACCTAAGGACAATTTAGAATCCCCAGTTTGATGCCAATTAACCTAACTTGCATGTTTTTGGCCTGTGGGAGGAAACCTGCGAAATCCCGGAATAAACCCACGCAGACACGGGGAGAACATGCAAACTCCACACAGATCACTGTTGGTCGGGGGCTGGGATTGAACCCAGGATCCCCCGGCCAAGGGTGAGTTGCTGTGCTGCCGCAGTGCTAACCACTCTGCCACCGCGTCACCTTGATTTGGTTCTTTAGGGGTAAACTACAAATATAGGGCTGCAACTTGTTTTTTTTTTCAACCTGTGAAATAGTCTCAAGGGACAAGAACTCTGCATTTGTCATGAGTCTGAGCTCAATTATTCCCTCTGAGCTCAGACTCAATTTATTTCTGAGTTTCGTATGTGTGTCATTATTTTGTTGTCAGTTTTCTGTATATATTTTGGGTTATTGACACTCGTGTGCCATCCTCTCTCAGACACTCCCAATAACTGTTCACAGTCTGCTCTCCTGCCACCTCAAGCTGTGGACAGATAGGTAATCAGGTCACCTACCAGCTCAGCCCACACCTACAGCTCATTTGTTGTCTACTATTGACGGACTGCCTGATTGTTGCCTCACTGCGACTATATTGATTCTCTGTCTGCTGTTACTGGACTTATCCTTCAGTAAGTTTACTCCTTATTTCCTTCAGAGCTACTGTATCCCAGCTCTTGCTTGTCTACCGTGTATGTTTATCTTGTTTGCTTTTTTGTCTGGTCTGCACAGTTTTTGGATTTTTGTTCTTTTGGTTAACAAATGTCACAATTATAGCTCAGCGCGTGGGTCTGTCTTTCTGCCTCAAAGGGGCATTCATGACAGTATTATCCCTGCAAAAAATTGATTAAAGGTCTTAATGTTGATTGAAACAATATACATGCTTTAAAAATGACTTGATTTAGTTCTTTGGAGTAAACTACAAATATAGGACTGTAACTTGTTCTTTTCAACCTGTGAAATAGTCTCAAGGGACAATAACTGTCACCTGCCAAAAAAATTTCTATTGTGGAGTGTGTAAAATAAGAGACATATTCACGACAGACGGTTTAAATTAAATCACCCTTATTGTCATTCAACCGTACAACCAATCATGTACAGTAGAACGAGATTGTGCTTTACCTATCTACAGTGTCAATCACACACACCCCAGTGCAGAATCAGAGAGCCGCTGCCATGCAAGGTGCCGCCACAGATTTCCCTCCTCCATTCCATTATTGCTGAGCACCAAGCTGGACGGCAGGAAGTTCCACTTTTATATGGTCTTCGGCATGACCCGGCCGGGATTTGAACCCCTGCCTCCCGGGTGTGGGGCGGATGCTCTTCCAACTGAGCCACCACTCCGGTGGTGAAGTTATTACACACTTCAAATCTTTCAAGCACAGAACAGAATGATACATTTCAGCAGTCACTCTTCTTTTACCCAAATCACTCCTCACAAGTTTCATGGCATTTCTCCACACACAACATGACATTTGCATTACACTGCATTCAACCCCCTACGTCCTTGACTCCTTCCTGCTATCTCGCCAGGAACCTCCTGAGCATTGTTCTCCCATGCTTATCCACTGTCTCTTGTCTGAGATGCTAAATAATCTGACTCCCCCAAGGTGCTACACTGCGCCCCACAGCATCTTAGATAGAACAATAGAACATCAGTCCACACGCCGTTTGGGCTTCCGTCTCCTCCCGTATCTGCTGTAACTGGGGTTTACCGCCTCTGCTGTGCCGGTGGGGGGCTGCTGGGAGTGTGTCTGACTGCGGGTGGGCCGTGGCGAGGGGGGGGGGCACTTCGGTCTGTCCGTGTGGCTGCTCTGGTGAATCGTTTCCCTGGGGAGCTCTCCGTGGGGGTCTTCCATGCCAAGGGGCCCTAGCCAACAGCACTTGCTCGTCCGCCACAACGAAAGCGGGTTTGAGTCTGTCTATGCCAATTTTCTCCCGCATACCCCCCAAGTCTAGCAAAAAATGCTTATCCCCTGTTTCCAACACTCTGAACGGTCCATCATAGGGTGGGTGCAATGGAGGGCGGTGGGCGTCGTGTCTGACGAACATGAACTCCACACTCTTCAAAGTTTTAGGCACGAAAACACGCGGAAAACTGTGGTGGGCAGGGCCCGGCAGCGTGCCTGTGTTTGCGCTACGCTGCAAAAGCTGAGAAGGGGAGCTGCCCGGTGCGGGATTATCTGGCAGAAATTCCCCGGGCAGCCGTAGGGGCTGCGCAAAAACAAGCTCTGCAGGGGAAGCTTCCAAATCCTCTTTTGGCGCGGAGCGCAACCCCAATAAAACCCACGGCAGCCTGTCTACCCAATTTGCATCCGTCAGTGAAGCACTGAGTGCTGCTTTCAGTGATCTATGAAAACGCTCGCATAAACCGTTGGCCTGTGGGTTGTATACAGTTGTGCGGTGAATTGAAACACCCAGGCTGCGGGCCATCGCGGACCGGAGTTCGGAAACAAATTGAGGGCCCCTGTCGGACGTAATGTCCGACGGGACTCCAAAACGCGCCACCCATGCTGTTAAAAAAGCGCATGCTACATCTGCGGACGTGGTTGCCGCCAGCGGGACTGCTTCTGGCCAGCGCGTGGTGCAGTCCACCACTGTCAGGAGGTGCGTGCACCCTTGTGATGGCGGGAGGGGGCCCATGAGGTCCACGTGAACATGGTCGAACCTCTTAGCCGGTACCCGAAACAGCTCCATGGAGCCTTCGTGTGTCTGTGTACCTTGGCTCGTTGGCACGCCACGCAGGCTGCAGCCCACTCTTTTACTTGTTTGCGTAGGCTTGACCACACAAACTTCTCTCCCACCATTTTGACCAACGCGCGCACTCCTGGGTGCGCCAGAGTGTGAACCGACTCAAACACGCGGTGGCGCCACGCGACCGGGACCACATGCTGAATATCGGTAGTAAACTCTGAGATCGTGGCCAGCTGTCTCTGCTGCCGGCCCAACCACAGTTCTGAAACCTTGGCCATCGCGAATGTTAGCAGCTTGTGGTCCACGATCGCGGTGAAGCTGCGCCCTTCCACCCAGAACTGGAAGTGGCGTATGGCCAGGTGGAGAGCCAGTAACTCCCTGTCAAACGCGCTGTATTTACGTTCGCTGTCGCACAAAGTTCTGCTGAAAAAGGCGAGCGGCTGCCAAGCCCCGGCGACGCGCTGCTCTACGACAGCCCCTATGGCCACGTCTGAAGCGTCGGTGGTGAGCGCTATCCGGGCCGCCGGGTCCGGATGCGCCAGCAGTGCGGCGTTTGCCAGGGCTGCTTTAACCTCCAAGAACGCCCGCTCTCGCTCCGGGGTCCATTCGACCCTATCCGCAGGTTTCTGTCTCTTGAGCGCGGCATAATTCAACTTTATTTATATAGCGCCATTTCACAACAACAGTCATCTCATAGCACTATCAACTGTAGGGGGGGAACCCCCACAGTTGCAGAAAGACCCCAGCAATCAGGCGATCCCCTGTGAGCAAGCACTTGGGGACGATGGAGAGGAAAAACTCCCTTTTAACAGGAAGAAACCTCCAGCAGAACCAGGCTCAGGGAGGGGCAGTCATCTGCTGCGACTGGCTGGGGGGTGAGGGGATAGAGAAGAAGAAAAGAACAGACATGTAGAGAGCAAACAGCATGATGGGGACTCAATCTATGGGAGAGAACAAACAAATGTTAATGACCAGCAAAAAAAAAATATTTCATAGAGAGTGAGGAAAGGAGTGAGGCCCATTGCATTACTAGAGGTCCCCCGGCTGACTAAACCTATTAGCAGCATAACTAAGGGAGGGTTTAGAAACACATGATCCCTCCCTAATTGTAGGCTATATCAAAAAGGTAGGTTTTAGCCCTATTCTTAAAAACAGAGATCGAGTCTGACTCCCGAATCCAGATTGGCAGCTGATTCCACAGGAGAGGAGCTTGATAACTGAAGGCTCTGCCTCCCATTGTACTTTTGGAGATTCTAGGTATTACAAGTAATCCTGCATTTTGGGAGCGTAGTGCTCTGTTAGGATAATACGGTAGTATCAGATCTTTTAAACAAAAAGGAGCCTGATTGTTTAGAGCTTTGTAAGTAAGAAGAAGGATTTTAAACTTAATTCTAAACTCTATGGGAAGCCAATGAAGGGAGGCCAGAACCGGAGAGATATGATCTCTCTTTCTAGTACCTGTTAAAACTCTTGCTGCAGCATTTTGGATCAGCTGAAGACTTTTTAAAGATGTTTTAGGACAGCCTGATAATAAAGAATTACAATAATCTAATCTCGAGCTAACAAAAGCGTGGATCGGTTTCTCAGCATCACTCTGAGACAAGATAAGATAAGCCTTTATTAGTCCCACAATGGGGAAATTCCAGGATTGCAACAGCATAGGGATAGCAACACTCAGAGCAACAATCAGAAGGCAAGAAAAAACAACATCTAGTAAACATATGTCCATATTACTATAAATGTATATACTGTATATATATAGACACACAGTGCAGAGCATTATGGCTGGTGAATGTGCAGCAGAAAGTCTAAGCTCTCTCTCCTAGATGCTCCTAATCTTGGCAATATTACGCAAATGATAGAAGGCAGTTTTCGAAACAAATTTAATATGTGAATTGAAGGACAAATCCTGATCAAAAATAACTCCAAGGTTCCTCACAGAGCTATTAAGAGAAAGAGTAACCGCATCCAAACTGAAAGTTTGATTTGGAAAGGAATTTCTAAGGTTTTTTGGACCAACAAGAATGACTTCAGTCTTATCTGAATTTAATAGCAGGAAATTACAAGTCATCCAAGCTTTGATTTCCTTAAGACAGGCTTCTAACTTGGCTAATTGATTACTATCATCTGGCTTCATTGACAGGTATAATTGTGTGTCATCTGCATAACAATGAAAATGTATACAGTGCTTTCTAATAATGTTGCCTAACGGAAGCATATATAAACTAAAAAGAGTAGGGCCTAGCACAGATCCCTGTGGAACTCCATGACTAAGCTTTGAGTTGAAAGAAAACTCATTATTTACATGAACAAACTGGAACCTATCAGATAAATAAGATCTAAACCATTGCAACAAAGTTCCATTAAGTCCAACATAGTGTTCTAATCTATCAAATAGAATATTAGGATCGATAGTATCAAAAGCTGCACTAAGGTCTAAAAGGACAAGTACAGAAACTAGTCCATTATCAGATGCAATGAGGAGGTCGTTAGTGACCTTCGCTAAGGCTGTTTCAGTACTATGATGGATTCTAAACCCAGATTGAAACTCTTCAAGTAAACCATTTCCCTGCAGGTGGTCAAATAATTGCGTAGCAACAACTCTTTCTAAGATTTTTGAAATGAAAGGGAGATTAGAGATTGGTCTATAGTTAGCTAAAGCTCCTGGATCTAGCGTTGGCTTTTTGAGTAAGGGTTTAATTACAGCCGTTTTAAAAGCCTGCGGTACATGGCCTAAAGTTAATGAAGAATTGATTATATGAAGAATAAAGCTACCAATAAGTGGGAAGACTTCTTTAAATAACCTGGTAGGAATAGGGTCTAAAAGACAAGTTGAAGGTTTGGATGAGGAAACTATTTTTTCTAACTCACAAAGGTCGATTGGAGTAAACTCATCAAGACAGAGATCAATAGAAGGAGTTGTAGTAGTTACAGTATTTAAGTTAACTGTGGGAAGAATCTGATTGATTTTATCTCTGATGGATGAAATTTTATTATTGAAAAAGTTCATAAAGTCCTGACTAGTAAGCTCTAAGGGAATGCTAGGATTGACAGAGTCCTGACTCTTTGTCAACCTGGCTACAGTACTGAAAAGAAACCTGGGATTATTCTTGTTCTCTTCTATTAATGCAGAGTAATAACTCGTTCTAGCTTTTCTAAGAGATTTTTTATAAATTAAAAGATGATTTCTCCAAGCTAAATAGATTTCATCTAAATTAGTAGAGCGCCATTTTCTTTCTAATTGACGAGTCTTCTGTTTTAAGGTACGAGTTTCTGTGTTGAACCAAGGAGTTAGAAATCTCTGATTAGACTTTTTCTTTTTTAAGGGGGCCACCAAGTCTAGAGTCTGATGCAGAGAAGCTGAAGCACTATCCACCATGTTATCAATTACAGAAGGAGCAAGCTGTCTATAGCTTATTTCTGTTGTGTTGACACATGGCATAGAGGAAACAATCTGCATAAATTTGGAAACAGCATCATCTGAGAGGCATCTACTGTAATAATATTTTTCTTTAGGAGCCAAATAGTCAGAAATAGTAAAATCAAAGGTTAACAGACAATGGTCTGACAGTACAGGGTTATGAGGAGACACTACAAGATTTTCTATTTCTATGCCATATGTCAAAACAAGGTCCAATGTATGGTGGAGGTAATGAGTAGAATTTCCTACTTTCTGAGAAAACCCAATCGAGTCTAATATTGAATTGAATGCCACATTAAGGCAGTCACTATCTACATCCACATGTATATTAAAGTCCCCTACTATAATTATTCTATCAGATTTCAGCACTAAATCAGCTAAGAAATCAGCAAATTCGGATAAAAATTCTGAGTAGGTTGATGGGGGACGATAAACTATGGCAAATAAAATTGGGTTTAACCTAAAATTGCTAAAGTGCCCAATACTGAGGACCAGGCCCTCAAAGGAATTATAACATGTTTTTTGCTTTACATTAACTAGTAATTTGGAATGGTAAATTGTTGCTACTCCTCCTCCACGACCAGAACTTCTGGGATTTTGACAGTTTAAATAACCAGAGGGAGTTGATTCATTTAAACCAACATAATCCTCTTGTCCTAACCAAGTCTCTGTAAGGGAAATTAAATCAATCTGATGATCAATTAACAAATCATGGACTAACAGAGACTTGGGAGTTAGAGACCTAATATTTAATAAACCACATTTAATTTTTAAATTATGAGGAGGAACAGAGGCCAAATCATTCAATTTAGAGGCTTTATGTTTAATTTGAGTTTTACCAATATTTTGCTTTATCGCTTTGGGATGCTTATACATTATATTTTTATTCACTTTGGAGGGAGCAGACAACGATTCTCTGATGGGGAAGACAGGGGCTAAGCTGAGGGGTGGCGGATGAAGAGGAGCTGCAGAGAGGCGTGTAAGACTGCGACTCTGCTTCCTGGTCCCAACTCTGAGTAGTCATGGTTTTGGAAATTTGGATAAAAAAGATGCCAGATTGTTAGATAAATGAGAAGCACCATCCAAAGTGGGATGAATGCTGTCTCGTCTCATAAGACCAGGTTTTCCCCAAAAAGAGCTCCAATTGTCAATGTAGCCCACGTCATTTGCAGGACACCACACAGACAGCCAGCGGTTCAAGGATGACGAGCGGCTAAACATGTCATCACTGGTCAGATTGGGGAGGGGCCCAGAGAATACTACAGAGGCAGACATCGTTTTTGCAAAGTCACACACCGACTCTATATTAAGTTTCGTGACTTCCGACTGCCGGAGACGGATGTCATTAATGCCGGCGTGAATAACAATTGTGGAATATTTACAGTTACTTTTAGCCAGCATTTTCAAATTTGGCTCGATGTCGCCTGCTCTGGCCCCAGGAATGCATTGGACTATGGCCGCTGGAGTCTCTAGGTTCACGTTTCTGACTACAGAGTCGCCAATGATCAGAGTTTTTTCCTCAGCGGGTGTGTTGCTGAGCGGGGAAAAACGATTAGAAACGTGAACAGGTTGGTGGTGTACCGGGGCGTACAATGGTTGCATGAGCTGCGCCGCGCGGGGAAGGAAATGGTTATAAAAGTTCACCATCCCCAAAAATTCCTGCAGCGCCCTGACCATCTGAGGCCGGGGAAAATCCGCCACGTCGCGCACTTTGTCGGGCAGTGGGATCGCTCCTTCCAGAGAGACGCGGTGCCCCAAAAAATCAATCTCCGTCACACCGAACTGGCATTTTGCCTGGTTGATTATTAACCTGTGCTCCTCCAACCTCCAGAAAACCGTCGTGAGGTGGATTTCATGTTCGTCTTCGGACGCACTGGCTACCAGGATATCGTCCAGGTAGACGAACACGAACGGGAGATCGCACAGCACTGCATCCATCATGCGCTGGAATGTCTGTGCCGTGCCTTTTAACCCGAATGGCATGCGCAGGAACTCGAATAGACCGAACGGAGTTATTACCACTGTTTTGGGTACATCCTCCGCACGCACTGGGACTTGGTGGTAACCGCAGACCAGGTCTATTATGGAAAAAATGCGTGCTCCGGCGAGGTGAACGGAAAAATCCTGTATGTGGGGAATTGGGTAGCGGTCGTGCGCTGTGGCGTTGTTCAACCTGCGGAAATCACCGCACGGTCGCCACGATCCCTCAGCCTTAAGGACCATGTGTAGCGGGGATGCCCATGGGCTGTTCGAACGCCTGATGATGCCCAACCTTTCTGGTTGGCAAACTCCTCGCGCGCTATGGCCAGTTTAGCTGCGTCCAAGTGCCGAGGTCTTGCAAAAACGGGCGGCCCGGTGGTGGTGATAAAGTGCTCCACCCCGTGTTTAGCGATGGCCGCCGAAAACATCGGGACCGTGAGTGCTGGGAACTGAGTGAGCAGTGTGTGGAACTTACCGCCTGTAGCTGTGACGTTGGCTTGTGCTGTTGGCCGGGTCACTCGAGCTATACAGGGGAGAGAATCAAAGGACAGTGCATAAACCAGGCACCTGTTAGCAACATCAACCAGTAAACCATGTGCACACAAAAAATCAGCCCCCAGGATATGGTAATTCAGTGCTGCTACGACAAAAGTCCACTCGTATGTACGGCCGTGTAGAGAAAAGATCAGTGTCCTCTCATCAAAGGTCTTAATTTCCGAGCCGTTTGCTGCCAACATCTCGGGGCCGTTAGGTCCTGCCAGCTGGTCGGCGTAGGTCGGCAGGATGAAGCTCTTCTGGGCTCCGGTGTCCACGAGGAAACGCCTCCCCAAGCGCGCGTCCGTCATGTAGAGCAGCTTGTTCTCTTCACCGAGGGTCGCAGCTGCTACCGACCGTCGGCCTCAGCGTTTTCCCGAGCACTTGAATTGGCACGGTGGCTCACATCTGCATGCATTCTCTCCGAAGCGGCGGTGGTAGAAGCAGAGCGTATCTCTCTGGCGCTCCTTGGCCCCCGCTGCTGCTACCATCGGTGGCTCCTCGCCTCCTCTGGTCATCTCGCTGGGCTCCGCCGCTGCCGCGTTGACTGTGATCGCCCTGGTGGTGAGGATGATCCGGTCTGCCTCCTGGGCTAGGGCACGGTAGTCCCGCGCGGCCAGCAATGGCGAATTGGCCAGAACCGCTCTCGCCACCATTGGAAGGTTCTGGAGGAAAAGGTGGGCAAACAGAAAGTGCCTGTCGTCCGTGCCCATTAACTCCAGCATCTTCTCCATCAGGTCGACGGCCGAACCATCTCCTTACTCGGTCCATCTCAGGAGCCTCTCCGCTCTCTCACATTCCGAGAGTGTGTAGCGCTGGATGAGCGCAGCCTTGAGCGCCTCGTATTTGTTGCGGGCTGGCGGCTGATCGAGCAGGCTCGCTACCTGCTGAGCTGTGCGGGCGTCCAGCGCTGCGACCGCATGGTAGAATCTGGTGTCGTCTGCCGTTACTCCCCGGTGGGCGAACTGGGCCTCGGTGTGGTGGAACCAAGAGTGCGGGTTGTGCTGCCAGAAGTCCGGTAGCTTAACTGAAACCTCACACGCATGGCTGGGGGTTCCAGTCCGGGCTGTCTACGGGGTTCTTGCCTCATGTTCCATAATACGTCTTGGGTCACCAGTGTGGAGTGTGTAAAATAAGAGACATATTCACGACAGACGGTTTATTACACACTTCACATCTTTCAAGCACAGAACAGACTGACACATTTAAGCAGGCACTCTTCTTTTACCCAAATCACTCCTCACAAGTTTCATGGCATTTCTCCACACACAACATGACATTTGCATTACACTGCATTCAACCCCCTACGTCCTTGACTCCTTCCTGCTATCTCACCAGGAACCTCCTGAGCATTGTTCTCCCATGCTTATCCACTGTCTCTTGTCTGAGATGCTAAATAATCTGACTCCCCCAAGGTGCTACACTATGTCTTTATTGATAAAGTGTCTGGAGTTGACCCATTGTGGGAAAATGGATTCGTCGTCGGCCTCCGTCAGTCTATGATGACCATGGAAGAGAATCCTAAACATCTACTCTGCTGGAACAGCACCGCCTGTGGCTGAACAGGCCGATGCGCAAATGGAAGTCCCTGTCACACAGGTCGCACTTGTTGGTGGTCTCCGTGCTGCTGGGTCTGTGGCCGTTCTTCCTGCGGGTCCTATTTTCATCTGTTGCAGCAGTCAGTCTCTCTTCACCCGCCTTGACCTGTCTGGTCAGGGTGCCTCTCCATTTGGAGCGGTCCGTTGCAAGGTCCTCCCAGCGCTCTGTGTTGATCTCCAGGGCCTTCATGTCTCTCTTGCAGACGTCTCTAAAGCGCAACTGTGGGCGGCCAACGTCTCTCCTGCCAGTCGCCAGTTCTCCATAGAGGACGTCTTTGGGGATTCTGCCATCTTCCATACGGTGAACGTGGCCTAGCCAGCGGAGCCTGCGCTGCCTGAGTAGAGTGAACATGGAGGGAAGTCCGGCGTGGGACAGAACTTCTGTGTTGGGCACTTTGTCCTGCCAGGATATGTCCAGGATGTGGCGAATGCAGTGCAAGTGGAAGGAGTTCAGTCTCTTTTCCTGCCGGGCGTATGTTGTCCACGTCTCACTCCCATAGAGCAGTGTGCTGATGACGCAGGCGTTGTACACTGCCATCTTCGTCTTGACAGAGAGTTTGGGATTCTCCCACACTCGTGTGGTGAGGCGAGCAAGTGTGAAAGCTGATTTTCCAATCCTCTTGTCGATCTCTGTATCAAGGGAGAGGTTGTTGCTGATCGTGGACCCCAGGTACGTGAACTGATTCATGACCTCCAGCTCGTAGTCGTCGATGGTGATGGTTGGTGGTGCTTCCGTGCCTTGCGCCAAGACGTTAGTCTTCTTCAGGTTGATGGTAAGCCCGAAGTCCTTGCATGCCTGGGAGAAGTGGTCCATCAGGGTCTGAAGCTCCTGCTGTGTGTGGGTTGCGACTGCAGCGTCGTCTGCAAACAGCATGTCTCTGATTAGAGCCTCGCATACTATGGTTCTGGCTTTCAGGCAGGCAAAGTTGAAAAGCCTGCCGTCAGATCTTGTGTGCAGGTAGATTCCCTCTGTTGCTGTGCTAAAGGCATGCCTCAGGAGCATAGCAAAGAAAATCCCAAAGAGGGTTGGCACAAGTACACAGCCCTGTTTCACTCCGCTGCGTATGTTGAATGGCTCTGAGACGTTGCCGTCGTGCTGCACTATCCCCTGCATGTTGGTGTGAAACGATTCGATGAGGCTTTGCAACTTTGGTGGGCATCCTATCTTTGGCAGGATCTTGAAAAGACCCTCTCTGCTGACCAGATCGAACGCTTTGGTGAGGTCGATGAAGGCGACGTACAGGGGCATGTTCTGTTCTCTGCATTTCTCCTGGAGTTGGTGGATGGAGAATATCATGTCTACCGTCGATCGCTCAGCGCGGAAGCCACACTGAGACTCGGGGTAGACACGTTCGGCAAGCTTCTGTAGACCAATGAGAACAACTCGTGCGTAGACTTTGCCAACAACGCTGAGGAGGGAGATGCCCCTGTAGTTGTTGCAGTCGCTTCTCTCCCCTTTGTTTTTGTAGAAGGTGCATCCCTCATGTCCTGTGGTACGGCACCTTCCTTCCAGCACTGGCAGAGGACGTCATGCAATAGCAGCAGTAGGGCGGTCTTGCAGTGCTTGATCAGGTCGGGGGGTATGCCGTCGTTGCCGGGTGCCTTGCCAGCGGCCAAGCTATCAATGGCCTTGCTGAGTTCGTCGATGGTTTGCTCGGTGTCAAGTTCGTCCATGGATGGCAGGCAGTCGATGGCATCAAGGGCTGACGGTGTCACGGTGTTCTGTCTGGAGTAGAGGTCGGAGTAGTGTTCCACCCATCTCTCCATCTGCTTGTTCTTTTCTGTGATCATCTCCCCAGTGGAGGATTTGAGGGGGGCTGTCTTGCTCTGAGCCGGACCAAGTGCTTTCTTGATGCCGTCGTACATACCACGGATGTTCCCTGTTATGGCAGCAGTTTGAATGTGTTGGCTGAGCTGAGTCCAGTACTCGTTGGCACAGCACCAAGCAGTCTGCTGAACTTTGCTTCTCGCAGCCCTGAGAATCTGGAGATTCTTCTCGTTTGGGTACTTCTTGTACTCAGCAAGTGCTGAGCGCTTGGCTTCAATGACGGGGGTCATCTCGGTCAACTTGGCATCAAACCAGTCCTGTGACTTCGAGGTCTTCCTCCCAAAAGGTAGCCAAGGCTGCGCTGTGGATGGTGTTTCGCAGCTCTTCCCACTTCTGCTTTGCAGATTCTCCTTCTTGTGGTACACCAAGTTCCTTCTCAAAGGTGGAGGCAAACTGCTCAACAAATTCTGGTTGGGCCATCTTGCTGGTGTCAATCCGTGCCTTTCCAGGCTGTCTAGCACGATGGAATTTCTTCAGCTGCAGCTTGACCTTGCAACACACCAATGAATGTTGGACAGTATCAGTACCAACGGTGGTACTGCACTCTGGAACGAACGGGTGATTAGCACATTCTTCAGTGAGGTGCGCCTGGTCAGGATCAAGTCCAGCTGGTGCCAGTGCTTTGAGCGCGGATGTCGCCAGGAAACCTTGTGTTGGGGCTTGGTCTTCCGCCAGACTTAGAGACTAAACCACACTGGCAGGCTAGGAGTTGGACTTAGTTGTCAGAGGCTTTTCGAGATGCACGCCATAAGGAGCATTTTATGAGCACTGGGAGCTTAATCCCAGTGCCGCTCCTGGCTATGACAACCTTGGAACTAGGAAAAATGGAAAATGGATTAAAACAAAGAAAAACAGACAATTGATGGACCAAAAACATACCTCCCAAAACTTCATTGTGTGTGGTATAATAATGCATTATTGGTGGACAGTGGTGTGTGGTTTCTGCGGTCGATGATATACAGTGCATCCGGAAAGTACTCACAGCACTTCACTTTTTCCACATTTTGTTGTTACAGCCTCATTCCAAAAGGGATTAAATTCATTTTTTCCTCAAAATTCTACACACAATACCCCATAATGACAATGTGGAAAAAAAAGATTTTTTGAGATTTTTGCAAATTTATTAAAAATAAAAAAGTAAGGAATCACATGTACATAACTATTTACAGCCTTTGTTCAGTACATTGCTGATACACCTTTGCCAGCAATTACAGCCTCAAATCTTTTTGAATACGATGCCACAAGCTTGGCACACCTATCTTTGGGCAGTTTTGCCCATTCCTCTTTGCAGCACCTCTCAAGCTCCATCAGGTTGGATGGGAAGCATCGGTGCACAGCCATTTTCAGATCTCTCCAAAGATGTTCAATTGGATTCAAGTCTGGGCTCTGGCTGGGTCACTCAAGGACATTCATAGAGTTGTCCTGAAGCCACTCCTTCGATATCTTGGCTGTGTGCTTAGGGTCGTTGACCTGCTGAAAGATGAATCGTCACCCCAGTCTGAGGTCAAGAGCACTCTGAAGCAGGTTTTCATCCAGAATGTCTTTGTACATTGCTGCATTCATCTTTCCCTCTGTCCTGACTAGTCTCTCAGTTCCTGCCACTGAAAAACATCCCCACAGCATGATGCTGCCACCATCATTGGCATGGTTATGAGTGGTGCCTTGGTTTCCTCCAAATATGACGCCTGGCATTCACACCAAAGAGTTCAATCTCTGTCTCATCAGACCAGAGAATTTTGTTTCTCATGGTCTGAGAGTCCTTCAGGTGCCTTCTGGCAAACTCCAGGTGGGCTGCCATGTGCCTTTTACTTAGGAGTGTCTTCCGTCTTGCCACTATTTGTAGTTTACCCCTAAAGATCTAAATCAAGTCATTTTTAAAGCATGTGTATTGTTTCAATCAACATTAAGACCATTAATCAATTTTTGTCAGGAATAATACAGAGTTATTGTCCCTTGAGACTATTTCACAGGTTGAAAAGAACAAGTTACAGTCCTATATTTGTAGTTTACCCCTAAAGAACCAAATCAAGTCATTTTTAAAGCATGTATATTGTTTCAACCAACATTAAGACTCTTAATCAATTTTTGGCAGATGAAGCATATATTTTATGGATTCTACTTACAATATATTGTGACATTTGCAGGGGTTCACACAAAGACAATGGAGCAGATGGCTGTGATCAACCTGATTTATTTTTCACACACCCCGACCCCCAACCTGCTTCTGAACACACAGAGGAGTGGAGGTCATTCCCCCAGACCTCCGTTTCAATCATGGTTACACACACAGATACATCTTGCCCTAATCCTGCTAAACACTGCTGGGTCATTATAATGCAGTTATAATGACACAGCTGTATAACTCAGAAATAACACATTTAACACACACAGTAACGTTTCAAACTGGCAAAGCATGCTGGGAAATCCCTGGCCCCCTTAAAATGGCCCCGACGTTACACTGCCCCCCCCCTGGACTGGTTTCTGTCCCCAGAAAATTCAAAGTCCACTTTCAGAAATCCAACGCGAGTTAGCCCGGTGCCAGGGCGGCATGCACGGGCCATCTGAGTCTCGGTCAGAGTATCTGGTTGGGGTAGGGTTCCGGTTTGGCCATCAGCGGGCGGATGGACACATCTGACAGCCTCTGTAGGACCACGCACAGTCCCTTCCCTGGCAGCGGGAGTCCCAGGCCCGCTCCGGCCGACTCCCACCACTGCCAGATCTCCCAGGCGGCCGCTGGCCCGCGTCCATGCGTCCAGCCCTTGCTGCGCCTGGAAAGTGGCCGCATCTTCGTCCTGCTCGCTCCGCTGCGTCGCTCCTGCGCCGAGGGCCTCCGTGACGTCACCGAAAGGAAAAGCATCGGGTAGCGGTAGGACACGCACAATTCCTCCTCTGGCAGCGGGAGTCCCATGACTCCCACCGCTGCCAGGACCTCCCAGTCGGCCGCTGGCCCGCGTCCAGGCGCCCAGCCCCTGCCGATCCCGAGAAAAGACCGGATCTGTCCTGCTCGCTCCACTGCTGCTGCGCTCCAAAGGCCTCTGTGACGTCACCTGCCGGGGGAAGCATCTGCAGGAGGTGGCTTTTTCCCCGTCCATGCCACCTCGCTCTAATTTAACGTCGCGAGGGGCCAGTTTGTCGTGCGCTGTGTGCGGGGCAGTACCATGCCATGTACCCTGGCTCTGTGCAGCGGAAGCCGTCCTTCCTCGCGTCGCCACGGCTGTTTCCTTCGTGCACGCACTGCTGTGATCTGCCGTAGCTCCTCCTCCACTCGCTCTCAGCGCGGCAGCCAACTCGACCTGGGCCAGGCGGTCATCCGACAGGTTCTCGCCGTTGTAGCGGGGAATCTTGGCCCGCTGCTGGATGGATGGGACCGTCATCTCCCGGTTGATTGCCGCTCCTAATTGCTCTGGAATCGCCAGCCCGTCCTGCCCTGAAAAGGGCGGGAAACGGGGCTGGTTTGCTCTGCTCCATCCATCGCAGCGAAGCTCTCCAGGGGCCGGCGTCTCAGCTCTATACTCCGTTCCCGGCTGAGCGATGAATCGCTCCGGCCGCTGTACCTCCGCCTGGATCCTCATCTTGCTCCATATCCCACTTCTGACACCAGTGTGACATTTGCAGGGGTTCACACAAAGACAATGGAGCAGATGGCTGTGATCAACCTGATTTATTTTTCACACACCCCGACCCCCAACCTGCTTCTGAACACACAGAGGAGTGGAGGTCATTCCCCCAGACCTCCGTTTCAATCATGGTTACACACACAGATACATCTTGCCCTAATCCTGCTAAACACTGCTGGGTCATTATAATGCAGTTATAATGACACAGCTGTATAACTCAGAAATAACACATTTAACACACACAGTAACGTTTCAAACTGGCAAAGCATGCTGGGAAATCCCTGGCCCCCTTAAAATGGCCCCGACGTTACAATATAATTATAGGAGGTAAATAATGCAAAAACACTATTCATGGGAAAGAAAAGCTTTATTGACTTTTACATCGTTATACACGGATTTTGTTAATTTCAGCACACTTTTCTTAACATATATGGCAAAACATTAAAAGATGCTACAGGATAAAATGTCATCTATTATTCTAACACAAAACTCATGGTTCTAAAATTATGACTAATCCTTCACCGCATTAAATATTCACAGACATACCTTTGCCACTTGCATGGACAAAAAGTTATGTCCGCTTTGCTCTAAAGCAGCCGTCAGCCTGTCAGAATCCAAACAGAAACAGCTTTAGCCGAGCGAGGCAGGCGCACTCCCGCAGCGAGCCAATCAGTTTTTGGCGGCCCATCACTTTATGGCACAACACCGGCTTGTTTACCTGACGCTGCTGAGTCACATGATGGTACAACAAAAAAATACAAGAGGGAGGATGAGGAAGTAAGAAGTAGGTGGCGGTATTGCACCTAAATGCTGGTTGCCAACTGCCATAAAACCACAAGAACAAGAGGAGCAAAATGTGCCTGCTCCGTCCTGTGATGGGAGCAGCACACACAGACACAGAGCACCAATCTCATTACACTGGTATTGATCGATATCAATACCTATGTTGGTATCGATGTTATCGATATTTGGATCGATCTGCCCACCACTGGTATGCGCTGCAGGCAGCAGCTGAGCTCTGTACGGGTTTTTCCTGTGAACCAACACTGCACATCCGTCATTATAGGGTCGGTGTAAGTTAGAAACCCATTCAATCAGTTATACATAGGTTCAAAGAGCGTTACTCATATACTGTACTTCTTCTGCCACCCATGACGCTGCTGAGCTCTGCACCAGAGTCACCGTGACTGCTTGACTGGAGGCTGCCAGTGCACAGTGAGTCTTTGGCTCTGACTTCTGATAGGCTGCCATAACCATGTGGCACGGCAGACCATCTCTAAAGCACGCCTGGGCTGGTTTTTCACCGGTTTTCACACATAAATTTAATGCCTGAAACTCAGAAGTGAAAAGAAATTGCACGTTTTGAATGAAGGTGGTATCGTGATATTTTCAAAAGTATCTACTCCGGAGTATCGAAAAAGCTGGTATCAAAGTATTGATTCTTGAGTATACGCCCATCCCTAGCTCTGCCTCTGTGCTGTGTGTGCGCGCTGTGGTAGCACTTCTCGATAAGTAGCATAGAACACCAGCACTCTGGCAGCTGGCGGCTGCTGCATGCTAGCTTGTTTACCTGGCGCTGCTGAGTCATGTGATGGTACAAGAGAGAGGAGGTGGGAGAGTTAAAACCACAAGAAGAAAAGGAGCAAAGTGTGGATGAGTGTACCTGCTCCGTGCTATGACAGGAGCAGCAACACAGACACAGAGTATCGATCTCATTACACTGGTATTGATCAATATCAGTACCAACGGTGGTATTGATATTATCAATATTTGGATCAATACACCCACCACTGCTGTGTACTTTCCTCTGGTGGGTGTTTCCAGGCGCATATGCAGTACTGTTCCATTGACAGTAAAGGTGAGCTATTTTTGTGTTTATTTCAAAAACAAAGCATTATTTCAAAATTCTGGCAAATTAAAAAATATGGCGATACTGTGGAGAAAGGAAGCAGGCCAGGCAACGAACTGGACGACACAGAAAATTTATTCCATCTCCAACATGAAGTACAGCAAAACAGTGCTCCTGGGTCTCTGTGTAATCCACTTTTATATCTTTACTTCCATGCATCGAGACCTGGGACTTCTGACCGTAACACATTGTAGTTTGAACAAAGAAATGTGTGGCACATTAACATGACATTACTCCAGGGCCGCTCTCACACCCTCCTCCTCCCAGGGGCTGCGGCAGCTTGCACTTTCCCCGGGGGGTGCATAGACCCAACAGTCCCGTCCGATACCCCCCGGTGACACCTCCTCCTTTGGTCCATTGTTTCCCCTTCCCCCTGCCCTCTGTGGGTGGAGAAACCCCCTACCATGCCCCCACACAACCCCCCTGGACACCCAGAAGGGGCACTAACCCCCCCATCCTTTGGGTTTGAGCTGGCGCCCATAGTAGCGGGGTAGCGGGGGTTCACCGGTCCAGTCGAAACACCCTGCTGGCGAGGTGTACAGGAGGGCACATCAGTCTGTGGAGGGGAAAAAGGGAGAGGGGGGGAACACATTATCTTCGCGAACACAGGTCCCTGCTGAGGGATCACTAACCTGCGGAGCCACCAACGGTGGGCGTCCACGCCGGGAAGCTTGGGCCAACACCACCTGCTCGTCTGCCAACACAAAAGCGAGCTTCAGCCTGCCAATGCAGACGGTCTCTCTACGTCCCCCCAAGTCTGACACGAAATGTTTCGCCCCAGGTTCCAACACCCTGAACGGTCCGTCATACGGCGGGCACAGCGGGGTCTGGTGCGCATTGTGCCTGATGAAAACAAAACCGGCATTCTGCAAGCTTTTTGGGATGACTGTGCTGGGAAAACAATGGTGGGCCGGGCCTGGCACACTCACAGCCTCCGTACTGTGTAAAAATTGTATGGGCGGATCACCCTCGGGCGCGGGGTTTTCTGGTAAAAACTCTCCGGGGATCCGCAGCGGCTGAGAAAAAACGAGTTCTGCCGGGGAGGCTGCTAAATTCTCCTTAGGTGCTGAGCGCAACCCTAAAAGAACCCAGGGCAGGCGGTCGACCCAATTTGTGTCCGTGAGTGAAGTTCTGAGCGCTGCTTTAAGCGACCTATGAAAACGCTTGCATAACCCGTTAGTCTGGGGGTTGTACGCAGTAGTGTGGTGAATTTTGACTCCCAGGCACTGGGCCATCGCAGACCAGAGTTCTGAAAGGAATTGTGGACCCCTGTTGGACGTGATGTCCGATGGAGATCCGAAATGTGTAACCAAAGCCGACAAAAAAAGCGCGCGCCACTTCCGTGGATGTGGTAGAAGCCAGCGGGACCACTTCAAGCCAGTGCGGTTCACAATTGTTAAAAGGTGCGTAAAACCTTGCGACAGCGGGAGGGGTCTCACAAAATCCACATGGACGTGGTCGAACCTCCTGGCCGGGATTTGGAATGGCTTGGGGGGGGCTCTGGTGTGCTTGTGCACTTTGGCCCACTGGCACGCGACTCAACCTGCAGCCCACTCTTTCATGTCCTTGCGAAAGCGTGGCCAGACGAATTTCACCCCCACTACCTTCACCAAAGCGCTCACTCCTGGATGTGGAAGGGAGTGTACCGACTCAAAAACATGACAGCGCCAAGCGCTTGGAACCACCGGGCGTGGGCGGACAGTGGAGACATCATAGAGCAAGGGAGGGCACCCTTCTTGCACCACCCTGTTCTCCAGCCTTAACTCAATTGGCGCAGACTGGAGCACGCAAATGTCCGCATCCCCAGCTTGTTCCGTGGCCATGGCAGGGAAATCAATTCCCATATAGACCGGGGTGATTAACACACGTGACAGTCAATCGGCCATGATGTTGAGCTTACCGGCAACGTGTTGCATGTCGGTCGTCAACTCCAAAATTGCGGCCAAATGCCGTTGCTGCCGGGCTGACCATGGTTCCGAGACCTTGGCCATTGCGTACATCAGTGGCTCATGGTCTATGAACACGGTGAACTCGCGCCCCTCCAGCCAAAACTAGAAATGGTGTGTCGCCAGGTGAAGAGCCAGCTATTCTCTATTGAACATGCTGTATTTGCATTCGTTGTCACACAAGGTTTGGCTAAAAAATGCTAGCGGCTGCCACGAACCGGAGATGCACTGCTCCACCACTGCCCCTATGGCAACATCAGATGCATCCGTAGTGAGCACTATCTGTGCAGACAGATCCAGGTGGGCTAGCAACGCGGCATGCGCCAGTGCTGTTTTGGCGTTTGCAAAAGCCTGGTCTCGCTCAGGAGTCCAGTCAGTGGTTTCCGCAGGCTTCTTTTTTTTTTAAGCGTGGCATACAACGGCTGCATCAGCTGGGCTGCTCGGGGAAGGAAACGGTTATAAAAATTAACCATTCCCAAAAACTCCTGTAGTGCTCTCACAGTCTGCAGTCATGGAAAATCCGACACCATGCTCATCTTATCCGGTAACGGGATCACACCCTCCAGCGAAATGCGGTGGCCCAAAAAAATCAATCCCTGTAACACCAAACTGGCACTTCACCGGGTTGACTATCAGCCCGTGCGCTTCCAACCTCTGAAAATTGTCTTGAGATGGGCAATGTGCTCCTCCTCTGGACGCACTGGCTGCTAGAATGTCATCTAAGTAGTCAAAAATGAAGGACAAGTCGCGCAGCACTGCATCCATCATCCTCTGGAAGGTCTGCGCTGCACCTTTTAATCTGAACGGCATGTGTAAAACCTCGAAAAGGCCGAAAGGAGTTATTACCACCGTTTTTGGAACGTCTTCCGTGCACACCAGGACCTGGTGGTAACCGCGGACCAGATCCACTTTGGAAAAAACACGCACCCCGGCCAGGTGCACGGAGAAATCCTGGATGTGTGGAATAGGATAACGATCGTGTTCAATGGCACTGATCAAGCACCAGAAATCGCCACATGGTTGCCACAACCTGTTGGCTTTAGGCACCATGTGTAGCAGGGATGCCCATGGGCTGTTGGAGCGGCTGACAATGCTCAGCTGCTTGAAGTTGGCGAACTCCTTGCACGCGCTGGCCAGTTTAGCTGCATCCAGGTGCCGAGATTGCGCGAATACCGGTGGCCCTCACGTAGCTATGAAATGTTCGACCCCATGTTTTGTTATCGTAGCCGAAAATGTCGAGACCATGAGTGCTGGGGAACTGTGCGAGTAACTGTTGGTACTTACCCTCTGGAGCTATAACATTAGCCAGTGTTGTCGATCCAGCTCCCCGAGCTGTACAGGGCAGAGAGGCAAAAGGGACAGCATCCACTAATCTCCTACTAGCAACATCAACTAACAACCCATAAGCACATAAAAAATCTGCGCCAAAATGGGGCCAGAACATGTGGCTACCACAAAGTTCCACTGAAAGCTGCGTCCGTGTAAGCGTATCATCAGTGTCCACTCACCAAATGTCCTGATGGTGGATCCGTTAGCAGCCGTAAGCTTGGGATCACTGCCTCCTGCCACCCTGTCTGCTTTGACCGGTAGGATGAGGCTCTTCTGGGAGCCGGAGACCACCAAAAACCGTCTCCCCAAACGTGTGTCCGTGACATAAAGCAGTCTGTTCCTGTCACCATTGGTCACAGCTGCAACCAAATTCTGAACGTGCCATCTTCCCCACTCCTTGAATTAGCATGGTGACAGGCAGCATTGGGCATTCGAGCCTAAATGGCGATGATAAAAACAGATCGTCCTGTTCCTTCGTCTCCTGGTGTCCGTCCCGGCTACCACTCATGGCTCCTCGACCTCGCTGGAGTCCCTCATGGATGCCGGTGCCACTGCCTGCATGCTGAGAGTTCTGGTCACCAAAATGATGTGGTCTGCTTCCTGCGCCAGGGCACGGTAGTCCTTGGCGGCGAGTTGACCAGGATCGCTCTAGCTGTAGCTGGTAGGTTCCTGAGGAACAAGTCAGCGAACAGGAAGGCTTCATCGTCCTTCCCCCTCAACACCAGCATGCTCTCCACTAGCTCCACTGCTGATCTGCCCCCAAACTTCGAACGCGTTAGGAGTTTCTCTGCCCTCTCACTGTCAGAAAGGGTGTAACGCTGGAGAAGCATCCTCTTGAGCACTTCATATTTTCCTTGGGCCGGCGGCTCCTGGAGCAGGCTCGCCACCTGTTGTGTGGTGCATGCATCCAGCGCAGCGACCACGTAGTAATCTCTTGTGTCGTCCACTGTTATCCCGCAGAGTGTCAACTGGGCTTCTATGTGCAGGAACCACGTAGGTGGGCTGCGAAGCCAGAAGTCTGAGAGCTTGACTGAGACAGCGCATGCGGTGCCGGTGCTCTCCCTCCCGGCAGCCTCGGGGGCAACACTCGGCTTGCTTTCCATGGCACATCTTAGGGTCACCACTGTGGAGAAAGGAGGCAGGCAAGGCAATGAGCTGGACGACACAGAAACTTTATTCTATCTCCAACATGAAGTACAGCAAAACAGTGCTCCCGGGTCTCTGTGCATTCCACTTTTATATCTTTACTTCCATGCATCAAGACCTGGAACTTCCAACCGTAACACATTGTAGTTTGAACAAAGAAATGTGTGGCACATTAACATGGCATTACTCCAGGGCCACTCTCACACCCTCCTTCTCCCAGAGGCTGCAGCAGCTGTCACTCTCCCCATGGGGTGCATAGACCCAGCAGTCCCATCCGATACCCCCCATTGACACCTCCTCCTTTGGTCCATTGTTCCCCCTTCCCCCTGCCCTCTCTGGGTGGAACCCCCCCACCACCACCACCATGCCCCCACAATACAATGATACAAGGCTTTAGTTCCACTTAATTTTGACTGGGCGAGCTGAAACAGAGAGGCGGACAGACAGACAGACAGACAGATACACAGAGCCACAAACAGACGCACTGACTGACTACCGCATGCCTCTTAGTTTCATTGAGTCATAATGAGGACACATTTCACACACTCACTCCTAAGAAAACACTAGCACCACCTGACATCCCTCTGGACAGCCCTGGAGGTGAGCTGTTGTGTCTGGGCCGATTCAATGCAACAGTCAGTTACAAAGGAAAGGGCTATCCATTCACAGCTTATGTAGTTTGTGGACACTGAGTCAACAATCGACTCAGGTTGACCTTATCAGTGAGGATGAATTTGGTGAGGCGAGTAGATGAGGTAAGACTACACACCAGCCATTTGCAAGCCTACAGTGAGCATGGTGCACTACAAAATGAACCAGTCAAAATTGAGCTAAAGGATGACGTTGTACCATATGCTGCGCACACTGCATGCCATGTGCCCTTTCCCATGCCGCAGAAAGTCAAAAAGGAACTAAAAAGGATGGAGGACAACAGTGTCATTGAACCAGTGACACAACCTACTGAATGGTGTGCACCCATGGTTCTAGTTCTGAAATGGAGCACAGGAAGAGCCAGGATCTGTGCTGATCTGACTAAATGGAACAAGTCAGTAAAAAGAGAACACTACATCCTGCCAACCCCTAATGAGATAACAGCTAAGCTGAGTGGAGCTACAGTGTTCTCCTCCCTCGGCACAGCCAGCGGATTCTGGCAAATTCCACTGCATCCAGACAGCTGCAAACTGACAATGTTTTTACACCATTTGGCAAAGCAAGTGCACTAGAGGTCTTCCAGCGGAAGATGCTGGAGACTCTGGAAGGACTGGAAGGCGTGGAAATCTTCATGGATGACATTCTAGTCTATGGGACCTCGATGGAGCAACATGATGCCCGACTCAAAAAGGTGTTGCAACGTGTTGAGTCGGCAGGCTTGAAACTCAACAAAGAGAAATGCTCCCTCAGACAGAGTCAACTTTGCTTCCTGGGTCATCTCATCGACCAGTCAGGGGTCAGGCCAGACCCTGACAAAGTGGAGGCCATTCACCAGCTGCCACCACCTGGAAATGTGCAGGAGCTTAAAAGAGTCCTCGGCATTGTGAATTATCTAGGAAGGTTTGTCCCAACCCTCGCAACAGTGGGGCAGCCATTGTATGAGCTTCTAAAGAGCAAGAACATCTGGGTCTGAGGCCATTCACAGCAGTCAGCTTTTGAGGACATTAAAAGAATGCTGACAAATGCTCCAATTCTACCCTTTTATGATGTCACAAGGCCCACAGCTGTGTCTGCCAACACCAGCAGTTATGGACTGAGAGCTGTGCTACTCCAACTCAATGCGGAAGAGTGGAAGCCAGTAGCATACTGCTCCAGGCATCTCTCAGAAGCCAAAACACGTTATACCCAGAGAGAGGAAAAAGTGTCTGGCTGGCATGTGGGCTTGTGAAAAGTTTCACAAATACCTTTGTGGCTTAGATAAGTTCAGACTTGAGACATATCACAAGCCGTTAGTGTCGCTTAGCGACAACAGGAACCTTGACAACGTTCCCTTGAGATGTCAACGTCTTCTAATGAGACTCATGAGGTACAAATCAGTGGCTGAAAATGTGCCTGGAAAACCCTCTTCATTGCTGATACCTGTCATCACCAGCACCTGTCATCATGGATCCTGGACTACCTCACAAACTGACCACAGTTTGTGCGAACCCAGGACTGTGTGTCTGACACCATTATCTGCAGTATGCCCCCCCCCCCCAGGGAACAGTTCTGGCTCCCTTCCTGTTCACCCCCTACACTGCTAACTTTTCACACAACATACCACACTGCCATCTACAGAAGTTCTCTGATGACTCTGCAATCGCCAACCTCATCTCTGATGGGGATGATGCGGAGTGCAGAGGACTTATTTAGGACTTTGTGGACTGGTGCCTACAGAACCGTCTCCAGATCAATGCAAGGGAAACTAAGGAACTGGTGGTGGACTGCCACAGGTGAGGACAACCCCCCACAGCACCAGTAAACATCCAGGGAACAGACATTGAGATGGTGACATCTTACAAGTACCTGGGTGTTCACCTGAACAATAAACTGGACCGGTCAAACAACAACAATGCAAAAAGGGGCAGTGCAGGCTGTTCCTCCTGAAGAGACTCAGGTCTTTTGGAGTGCAAGGGGCACTCTTGAAGACCTTCTACGATTCGCTGGTGGCATCAGCCATCACATTTGGAGTGGTCTGCTGGGGCAGTGGCATCATGGCAGCCGACAGGAAGAGACTGAACAGACTGATCAAAAAAGCGAGCTCTGTTCTGGGGCGACTCCTCGACCCAGTGGAGAAGACAGGAAGGAGGAGGATGGTGGCTAAGCTGTCATCTCTAGTGAAGTCAAGAGTCCCACCCTATGCAGGACACGTTGAACGTGCTGAGGAGCTCATTTAGCGGTGGGCTGTGCCATCCTAGGTACACAACGGACAGGTTCCACAGGTCCTTCCTACCTGCAGCTGTCAGACTTAATAACCTAACCAGGGCTGCTTGTAGAGGTCATATTGAATATATTAAACGTAACAACCTTGCACAATAGAAATCGTCCCCTCCAATACACAACTAGGACAATAACGATCATTACTGAGGGTGGCAACAACACTGTGATTCAAATGCGAAATATACTGTCTGGAAACATATTCATATTCGGCAGGGTAACTTAACAAACTGTAAGCTGTTATTCCATCTAGCTGCAATGCTCCTGTACTGTGTATATATCTGTGTACATATGTATATTCATTTACTGCTTTGGCTAACCAGTTCTTATTACCTTATTAACTATTGCTCTGAATGCTGCTATCCCTTTGCTGCTGTAATCCTGAAATTTCCCCATTGTGGGACTAATAAAGGCTTATCTTATCTCATCTTATCTCATACCCTGTCCCGACACATACAAACCTACACAAAGGAAGAGATTGACACATATAGTGAAATGGAATGCTATGTAGCCTCAGTGATACAGGGCATTCCAGCATCTCCAAGCAGAATGGAAAGCATCAAAATGGCCACCGCAGCTGACAGCGAGCTGCAGACTGTCCTCAAACTCATGAGAACAGGATGGCCAGAATATAGTGGAAACATCCCACTGAACACCCGAGCATACATAAAGGTGAAAAATGAGCTATCAGAATAGCCCTCGACCTCTGTGAACACAATAAAAACAACTACCTTGTCATATCTGACTACTACTTATGGTTCTTTGAAGGGCTACACTTACCATCCACTACTAACATTCAGGTTATTCAGAGACTCAAAGCAACCTTTGCAAGGTTTGGGATCCCAGATGAGGTGGTGAGTGGCAATGGCCCTCAATTCTCCAGCGCAGAATTTCAGGAGCTGGCAAGACAGCTAGACTTCAGACACATCACATCTAGTCCTCACCATCCTCAGGGAAATGGTCATGCGGAGAGAGCAGTACAGACTGCAAAGAGAATCCTCCGACAAGAAGATCCACTAATAGCCCTCATGCGCTACAGATCAACTCCCTGTGCTCCCATGGGAATCAGTCCAGCAGAACTCTTAATGGGGAAAAAGATCAGAACACTCCCTACACTGGGGAAGAATCTGTGACACAAATGGCCTCACATAAAGACTGTTAGACAAAAAAATGCTGGTGAGAAGGCAAAACAAGCTTTGTATTACAATCGCCCTCACAGAGCCAGACCTCTACCACCACTTCAACCAGGAGACACAGTCCTCACCAAACTGGATCAGGAAAAGGCCTGGACAACATCAGCAGTTATTTCAAAGGAATGTGTTACTCCGAGGTCGTACCTCATCAACATATCGCAAGGAGCAGTGCTGAGGTGGAATCGGGTAGATCTGTCTCCACAACCTGCCCAAGACACCCCTCCTCCTTCAGCTGAGGATGCTGGAGTGATTTCCCAAGCTGCAAGTGTTATCACCCCAGAGACTGTTTCTGCTAGCCCAGGTGAGGCCACAAGTCTTGTGCACACTCCTATACGTGCACTAGGACAGTTTCGCACCAGAGCAGGACGAGTGTGCAAACCAGTCAACAAGCTATACCTGTAGACAACACTGAAGTGTCAAACATATGGCCTTTGGGGGGGAATTGGGGAAGCAAAGCCTTAAAAAAAGATGGAAAAGATGTATGCTGACTGTAATCTCCACTTTGTTTTATGGATACAGTAAGAGAAATATTGCAGTGCATTATTTGAGTTTAAGAGTGACATATATGTTGCAATATTTAATAAGATTTAAGTCAAGGAAATTGCATTTTGAGTTAGAAAAGGCATGATTACAGTTATTGCACTTTAAAGGGTAGATTTACTAACATGCTGTGCCATCGTAAAACCCTGTTTTGATGTTAAAGCAGACGGACAGTGACATTTTTTTATTGAACCAATCAACAGATTGTATGAAAATATTCTATTCTGTCTATTCCCGCGATTTAATATGTGTCACCAGCTTCCATAAATGACCTTATTTGCTCATAGCTCAGCCTTCACTTAGTGAGGCTGCAGTACCGCCATCTCTCGATAGGTGCGGGCATTGGTGACGTCACAACAGCAATACATAGTAAATGGCAGAACGAGAGCAAAGTGATTCGGACAGCGATTATTTCCTCGAGTTTGACGACCTCAATATAAATGATGACATTGAAAATGAGGAATCGGATGATGAAGTAGTTTTGGGTGGTGCTGAGGGGGTATTCAGCCTTATTTGTGGGAAAGAAGTGAGGGTTATGTTGCCTGCCTGTGCAGTGAGCCTCATCACAACATTCCCATCTGATCACTACAAGGGATTTTGCCTACCAAGATTAGATTTGTGAACAATGATATGTAAATAAAGTTTTGTAAAATCATATATTGAGTTTATTAATGTTCATGTCAATGTTATAATTCTCATAGTTCAGCATTCATCAAAGTCGCATGTCATATACATTTGAATAATTTGAACACACTAAATTCTCAATTTGAAAAGAAATATTACATACTATACCACGTTTGTATGAATGTTTGAAAACACAGCAGATATATACAAAGAAATACAAAAATCAATGGAGTATCACTACAGATTAAGAAAATAACTAGTTTCCAGATATAGCAATTATTATATTCCAATAAATAACATTTCACAGTTATAATGGGCACCATTCTATGGTAGAAAATTGGGGTTCCATTTTTAAAAGCACATTTCTCTTACAATCTTAGGCTTATATTTATTTTTCCTAGCAAATATGTTGCTTCCCTAAAAATTGAAAGCTGAACTGTCATTGGTAATTACCTCCGCCAGGCCGAAAAGGCCAGGAGGAGGTTATGTTTTTGCCAGGGTTTGTTTGTCTGTTTGTCAACTCCGCGTTCTTCAACGTTTTAGGCACAAAAGCACGCGCAAAACACTGGTGGCCTGGGCCCGCCAGCGCACCTCTGTTTGCGCGCAGCTCCAAAACCTGACACGGGCACCTGTCCGCCGCCGCATTATTTGGCAGAAATCTGACCAACACAAACTCCGCGTTCTTCAACGTTTTAGGCACAAAAGCACACCGAAAACACTGGTGGCCTGGGCCCGCCAGTGTGCCTCTGTTTGCGCGACGCTGCAAAACCTGACACGGGCACCTGTCCGCCGCCGCATTATTTCCCAGAAATAATTTGATTTTGAAAATCATCCTTTGCTTGGAATTCATTTAAAATGTTTCGTAAACATTTGCAGTGAATATTAAAAATACAAAACTTACCCTGTTTACTTCTCGTGTTCTGACAGCTGATCGCCTCGGTAGATCACCCTTGCTTTTCACGCCACTGTCACTGACACTTGTCGCAGCTGAGGCAGATGCCTGAGAATGGCGAGCCGTGACACCTGCAAAATATATGTGGACAAGAAAGACTGACAAACCTGGGTACTATTTCACTGGAGTCTGCTTTAATACAGAAGCTGAAGCAATAGGGAACACTGTGTCTCTGTAATTGAGAACTTTGCTTCTAAAAACACAGGAGGATGGACTTCCAATATAAGTAACCGGTGAGTTAAACTGGTGAGTTAAACCGGTGAGTTAAACTGGTTCCAAGGTTGTCATAGCCAGGAGCGGCACTGGGGTTAAGCTCCCAGTGCTCATAAAATGCTCCTTATGGCGTGCGTCTCGAAAAGCCTCTGGCAACTAAGTCCAACTCCTAGTCTGCCCGTGTGGTTTAGTCTCTAAGCCCGGCGGAACTGCTTTTACTAATAGGAGAAGGGGCGAGGGCGGATCTCTGGCGCCTTAAAACCAGATGCTTCGGGTAGATGGTGGCTCGTCAACCTGGGAAGGTAGCCCATCTAGGGGAAGGTAAACCCTGATTTCAAACCTCTGCTGCCTTGCGGCATACCCGGTCACGGGAAAGGCTTCGGGAGTCAACCCTGAGGAAAAATCCGGAGTCGGAGCCCCTAAGGCAGTTCTATGTTGTGCTCAACATCGTTCTGGCAGCTCCTGCAACGGCGCTGGTGCCAAACTGTAGCAGCCCTGCTGTTCCTTTGGATTCATCAGTGACGTGGAGAGGGGGGACATGCTGCATGGGCAACATCTTGTCCTCCATATCTTCCTGCCCAGGCTTGAATCCTACCAACGCCCAACGCTGGAAGGTAGAACACCGGATCACTGGAGAGGACACTCCAGCTTCGCCTTTGGCGTAGACAAAACACGGGGAATGACAGTTACCGGTTATAAGCCACTGCTCAATTGGCGTAGAGCGTGGCGCCAGAGGTTGTTTCCGACGGTGGGAGGGATCATCAGATCTCACTGGACAGCTACCGCCCGCCTCAAGCTGGGCAGCCCCCAGCCAATAAGGTGTTGTCCCGCCACAGCTTGCTTTCCTCATTGGGTGCATGGGGATAAGGAGAAATCCAAACAGCAGGCTGAGAACCTTCGCACCAGGCAAGACAATAAAACAAAAGAGACCAACTCTAAAACTGGGAACTTGAAACGTCCGCACTACGATGACAGGACTCGCTGCTAACCTCAAGGACATCAACGACACCAGGAAGACTGCCATCATCAATAATGAGCTGAAGAGACTGGGAGTGGATATCGCCACTCTCCAGGAAACACGGTTAGCTGATGCAGGCACACTGAGAGAGAAGGACTACACGTTCTACTGGCAGGGAAAGGGCAGTGACGAACACAGGGAACACGGAGTGGGCTTCGCAGTGAAGAACACTTTGCTGAAGATGGTGGAACCGGGCAGCACTGGCTCTGCACGACTCCTCACCCTCCGCCTGAACACCACTCAAGGCCCAGTCACCCTCGTCAGTGTGTATGCCCCAACACAGACAGCCACACCAGAGGCAAAAGACGAGTTCTACGAGAATCTCACAACAACTGTCAGGATCATCCCCAACTCTGAACAACTCATTCTCCTTGGAGACTTCAATGCCAGAGTGGGTGCTGACCACGACTCCTGGCCCTCCTGTCTTGGACCTTTTGGCGTGGGCAGAATGAACGACAACGGACAGCGGCTGCTCAAGTTCTGCACATATCATGATCTGTGCATCACAAACTCGTTCTTCAAGACCAAGCCCCAACACAAGGTTTCCTGGCAACATCCGCGCTCAAAGCACTGGCACCAGCTAGACTTGATCCTGACCAGGCGCACCTCACTGAAGAACGTGCTAATCACCCGTTCGTTCCAGAGTGCAGATTGCGACACAGACCATTCATTGGTGTGTTGCAAGGTCAAGCTGCAGCTGAAGAAATTCCATCGTGCTAGACAACCTGAAAGGCACGGATTGACACCAGCAAGATGGCCCAACCAGAACTTGTTGAGCAGTTTGCCTCCACCTTTGAGAAGGAACTTGGTGTACCACAAGGAGGAGAATCTGCAAAGCAGAAGTGGGAAGAGCTGCGAAACACCATCTACCGCACAGCCTTGGCTACCTTTGGGAGGAAGACCTCGAAGTCACAGACTGGTTTGATGCCAAGTTGACCGAGATGACCCCCGTCATTGAAGCCAAGCGCTCAGCACTTGCTGAGTACAAGAAGTACCCAAACGAGAAGAATCTCCAGATTCTCAGGGCTGCGAGAAGCAAAGTTCAGCAGACTGCTCGGCGCTGTGCCAACGAGTACTGGACTCAGCTCAGCCAAGACATTCAAACCGCTGCCATAACAGGGAACATCCGTGGTATGTACGACGGCATCAAGAAAGCACTTGGTCCGGCTCAGAGCAAGACGGCCCCCCTCAAATCTTCCACTGGGGAGATGATCACAGAGAAGAACAAGCAGATGGAGAGATGGGTGGAACACTACTCCGACCTCTACTCTAGACAGAACACCGTGACACCGTCAGCCCTTGATGCCATCGACTGCCTGCCATCCATGGACGAACTTGACGCCGAGCCAACCATCGACGAACTCAGTAAGGCCATTGATAGCTTGGCCGCTGGCAAGGCACCCGGCAACGACGGCATACCCCCTGACCTGATCAAGCACTGCAAGACCGCCCTACTGCTGCCATTGCATGACGTCCTCTGCCAGTGCTGGAAGGAAGGTGCCATACCACAGGACATGAGGGACGCCAAGATCATCACCCTCTACAAAAACAAAGGGGAGAGAAGCGACTGCAACAACTGCAGGGGCATTTCCCTCCTCAGCGTTGTTGGCAAAGTCTACGCACGAGTTGTTCTCGTTCGTCTACAGAAGCTTGCCGAACGTGTCTACCCCGCGTCTCAGTGTGGCTTCCGCGCTGAGCGATCGACGGTAGACATGATATTCTCCATCCGCCAACTCCAGGAGAAATGCAGAGAACAGACCATGCCTCTGTACGTCGCCTTCATCGACCTCACCAAAGCATTCAATCTGGTCAGCAGAGAGGGCCTTTTCAAGATCCTGCCAAAGATAGGATGCCCACCAAAGTTGCAAAGCCTCATCGGGTCGTTTCACACCAACATGCAGGGGATAGTGCAGCATGATGGCAACGTCTCAGAGCCATTCAACATACGCAGCGGAGTGAAACAGGGCTGTGTACTTGTGCCAACCCTCTTTGGGATTTTCTTTGCTATGCTCCTGAGGCATGCCTTCAGCACAGCAACAGAGGGAGTCTACCTGCACACAAGATCTGACGGCAGGCTCTTCAACCTCGCCCGCCTGAAAGCCAGAACCAAAGTACGCGAGGCTCTAATCAGAGACATGCTGTTCGCAGACGACGCTGCAGTTGCAACCCACACACAGCAGGAGCTTCAGACCCTGATGGACCGCTTCTCCCAGGCATGCAAGGACTTCGGGCTTACCATCAGCCTGAAGAAGACTAACGTCTTGGCGCAAGGCACAGAAGCACCACCAACCATCACCATTGATGACTACAAGCTGGAGGTCGTGAATCAGTTCACGTACCTGGGGTCCACGATCAGCAGCAACCTCTCCCTTGATACAGAGATCAACAAGAGGATTGGAAAATCAGCCTTCACACTCGCTCGCCTCACCACACGAGTGTGGGAGAATCCCAAACTCTCTGTCAAGACGAAGATGGCAGTGTACAACGCCTGCGTCATCAGCACACTGCTCTATGGGAGTGAGACGTGGACAACATACGCCCGGCAGGAAAAGAGACTGAACTCCTTCCACTTGCGCTGCATTCGCCACATCCTGGACATATCCTGGCAGGACAAAGTGCCCAACACAGAAGTTCTGTCCCACGCCGGCCTTCCCTCCATGTTCACTCTACTCAGGCAGCGCAGGCTCCGCTGGCTACGCCACATTCACCGTATGGAGGATGGCAGAATCCCCAAAGACGTCCTCTATGGAGAACTGGCAACTGGCAGGAGAGACGTTGGCCGCCCACAGCTGCGCTTTAGAGACGTCTGCAAGAGAGACATGAAGGCCCTGGATATCAACACAGAGCGCTGGGAGGACCTTGCAGCGGACCGCTCCAAATGGAGAGGCACCCTGACCAGACAGCTCAAGGCGGGAGAAGAGAGACTGACTGCTGCAGCAGATGAAAAAAGGACCCGCAGGAAGAACCGCCACAGACCCAGCAGCACGGAGACCACCCACAAGTGTGACCTGTGTGACAGGGACTGTCATTCGCGCATCGGCCTGTTCAGCCACAGGCGGTGCTGTTCCAGCAGAGTAGACGTTTAGGATTCTCTTCCATGGTCATCATAGACCGACGGAGGCCGACGAGTTAAACTGTCTTTCTTCAGCATGTTTTTCCCCCCTAACCGTTCTAATGATCATGAAAATATTTGGTAATTCCGAGAAATATCTGTAATCGCCGATTTTAAGACGTAAACATCAAGTGTTGCATGAAGCAAAACACAGCAGTGGCCGCGACAGTGTGCGTGTGTTTGGCTGAGCTGACGTCACACAGTCAGTGGCCATCTTAGCCGCTGATCGCTTGGCTCTCCAGGGCAACATACTTTCAAGAGCACATTGTCACCATATGCGACATTTGTTGAGACCAAAACATGTGCAGTTCGTTTTAGCTCGTCTCAGACAACAATTTGAGATATGAATTAGCGATATTGAATTTCCGTCTGTCCGTCTGCTTTAAAAAACTACTGTTGAGATTTACTAAAGGGCTCAGGGCAAAATTAGTGGTGGAAATGTGTGGGCTATGTTAATTTTGCGCCTGGCCTCATTGCATATGTATTTGTGGGAATTGTCATGTCAACTCGCAAATTTGAGGGAGGGGAATATTTAAATGACTGGCGCAAGGTGATTTATTAAGGTTTGCGGTTGTCAATCTCCTGCTAAATGCGACAGTATTTAATGTCCAAAAAAAGCTTGTCTTTCTTCATCTGCACCTGATGACAGCAATTGCTGGTGCCGAGACACTGGTGAGAACTGAGGGCGCGTGGCCAGAGAGAGAGAAGCTTCTCCCTGCACGTGACTTGATTTGACATGACAGAACAGATTAATATGAACAGAAATGATCTCGCAGAGATTTGTGTTTTGCTGAACTGGACATCAGCCGGCAGAGAATTTTTTTTTAAATTTAATTTGTTTATATATAGCCTACTATACTGGAGACTGGTACTGGAGAGGAGAGTCCGGCCGTTGGTCGAACCTCGGATTCAGGAGGAGCAATGTGGTTTTCGTCCTGGCCGTGGCACATCGGACCAGCTCTTTACCCTCTCGAGAATTCTTGAGGGTTTGTGGGAGTTTGCCCAACCAGTTTACATGTGTTTTGTGGACTTGGAGAAGGCATTTGACCGCGTCCCTCGTGGATTTTTGTGGGGGGTGCTTCGGGAGTATGGGGTATCGGGCTTGTTGTTACGAGCTATTCGGTCTCTGTACGACCGTTGTGAGAGTTTGGTTCGTATTGCCAACACTCGGTCGGAGTCATTCCCAGTGAGAGTTGGACTCCGCCAGGGCTGCCCTTTGTCACCGATCCTGTTCATAATTTTTATGGACAGGATTTCTAGGCGCAGCCAGGGAACAGAGGGTGTCATGCTTGGTGACCACAGGATCTCATCTCTGTTGTTTGCAGATGATGTTGTCCTGTTGGCTTCATCCAGCAATGACCTACAGCTCTTGCTGGGACGGTTTGCCGCTGAGTGTGAAGCGGCTGGGATGAGAATCAGCACCTCCAAGTCCGAGTCCATGGTCCTCAGCCGGATAAAGGTGGATTGTCCTCTCCGGGTTGGGGACGGGCTCCTGCCCCAAGTGGAGGAGTTTAAGTATCTTGGGGTTTTGTTCACGAGTGAGGGGAAAATGGAGCGAGAGATCGACAGACGGATTGGAGCAGCATCTGCAGTGATGCAGACGTTGTACCGGTCTGTTGTGGTGAAGAGGGAGCTTAGTTCTCAGGCAAAGCTGTCGATTTACCAGTCAATCTACGTTCCTATTCTCACCTATGGTCACGAGCTTTGGGTAATGACCGAAAGAACGAGATCGCGGATACAAGCGGCTGAAATGAGCTTTCTCCGTAGGATTGCTGGACTCACCCTCAGAGATAGGGTGAGGAGCTCAGTCATCCGGGAGAGGCTCAGAGTAGAACCGCTGCTCCTCCACATTGAAAGGAGTCAGTTGAGGTGGTATGGGCATCTGATTAGGATGCCTCCTGGACGCCTTCCACTTGAGGTGTTTCAGGCACGTCCCACTGGGAGGAGACCCCGGGGCAGACCCAGGACTCGGTGGAGAGACTATGTCTCCCAGCTGGTCTGGGAACGCCTTGGTATCCCCTCTGAAGAGCTGGAGCAGGTGGCTGGGGAGAGGGAAGTCTGGGCTTCTCTGCTTGAACTGCTGCCTCCGCGACCCGGACCTCCGGAAAAGCGGTAGAAGATGGATGGATGGATGGATGGATGGATGGATATATAGCCTAATAATAATAGTAATTTATTTAATTTATAATGCACTTTACATCTCGGGGCAAAATGTCTCCACAAACAGGATTAAGAACAAAAATAAAAACTGTAGAGACCAGGTTAATCATCTAAGACTGGATGCAGAGGATAAAGAGAGGAGAACAATAGCTAGGGAGATCGTGGGGAGATAGCAGGAAGAAGAGGTTGGGGGGAGAAAGGATGAAGGTATTGTGATGTTAAATGTCATGCAATGTGATGTGAAGTGTCATGCAAATGTGAGATGAGCGGTTGGGATAAAAGGGGAAACCATGGTGTATTGTGACATGCTTTTTCTGTGTATGACTGATGAGAGAGTGGAATAAAGTCGTCTGTCCATAAATCTGCCTCCGTTATTCACACTCTCCACACTGGTGACCCTTTGACGGATTATGGAACATGAGGCAAGCATCCCAGAGACGGCCCGGACGGGAACCCCCAGCAACACGTGCGCTGTTTCGGTCAAACTACCGGACTTTTGGCTGCACAACCCGCGCTCTTGGTTCCACCACACCGAGGCTCAGCTCGCCCTCCGGGGAATAACTACAGATGACACCAAGTATTACTACGTGGTCGCAGCGCTGGACGCTCGCACATCTCACCAAGTAGCGAGCCTGCTTGATCAGCCCCCAGCCCACGACAAATATGAGACTCTCAAGGCTGCGCTCACCCGGCGCTACACACTCTCAGACTGTGAGAGAGCAGAGAGGCTCCTGAGGTACTCCGAGTTAGGAGATGGTTCGGCGGTCGAACTGATGGAGAAGATGCTGGCATTAATGGGCACGGACGACGGGCATTTTCTGTTTGGCCACCTTTTCCTCCGGAACCTCCCAACAGAGGCGAGAGCGGTTCTTGCCAATTCGCCGTTGCTGGCCGCGCGTGACTACCGTGTGCTAGCCCAGGAAGCAGATCGGATCATCCTCACCATCAGAGCCCTCACCGTGAACGCGGCAGCGTCGGAACCCAGCGGGACAACCAGCGGAGGCGAGGAGCCACCGACAGTAGCGGCAGCGGGGGCCAGAAAGCGCCAGAGAGACACGCTCTGCTTCTACCACCGCCGCTTCGGAGAGAACGCACGCAGATGTGCGCCACCATGCCAATTCAAGCGCTCGGGAAACGCCAAGGCCGGCAGTTGGTAGCAGCTGCGACTGCCGGTGAAGAGAACAAGCTGCTCTACGTGACGGACTCGCGCTCAGGGAGGCACTTCCTTGTCGACACTGGAGCCCAGAAGAGCATCATCCTGCCGTCCTACGCCAACCGGCTGGCAGGATCTAGCGGCCCCGGGCTGGTAGCAGTAAATGGCTCGGACATTAAAACTTTCGGTAAGAGGACACTGACTCTATCCCTACACGGCCGTATGTACGAGTGGACTTTTGTCATAGCGGCACTGAGTTTCCCAATCCTGGGAGCTGATTTTCTGTGTGCACACAGGTTGCTAGTCGATGTTGCTAACTGGCGCCTGGTTAATGCACTGTCTTTTCATTCTCTCCCCTGTACAGCTCGAGGGGCCGGGCCAATAACACAAGCCAGCGTCACAGCTCGAGGCAGTAAGTTCAACACACTGCTCATTCAGTTTCCAGCACTCATGGTCCCAACGTTTTTGGCGGCCATCGCAAAAACACGGGGTGGAACACTTTACCACCACCAACAGGCCGCCCATTTTCGCACGGCCTCGGCACTTAGACACAGCTAAACTGGCCATAGCGCGCGAGGAGTTTGCCAACCTGGAATGGTTGGACATCATTTGGCGATCAAACAGCCCACGGGCATCCCCGCTACACATGGTCCCTAAGGCCGAAGGATCGTGGCGACCGTGCGGTGATTTCCGCAGATTGAATAACGCCACAGCGCACGACCACTACCCGATTCCCCATATTCAGGATTTGTCCATTCATCTCGCTGGAGCACGCATTTTTTCTAAAATAGACCTGGTCCGCAGTTACCACCAGGTCCCAGTGCGCACGGAGGACGTACCCAAAACAGCGGTAATAACTCCATTTGGCTTGTTTGAGTTTTTACGCATGCCCTTCGGATTAAAAGGAGCAGCACAGACATTCCATCGCATGATGGATGCGGTGTTGCGCGATCTGCCGTTTGTGTTTGTCTAACTGGATGATATCCTGGTGGCCAGTGCATCCGAAGACGAACACGTAACCCACCTCACGATGGTTTTCCGGAGGTTGGAGGAGCACGGGTTAATAATCAACCCGGCGAAATGCCAGTTTGGCGCGAAGGAGATTGATTTTTTGGGGCACCGCGTCTCACCGGAGGGAGCGATACCCTTGCCCGACAAAGTACGCGCCGTGGCGAATTTTCCCCGGCCTCAGATGGTCAGGGCGCTGCAAGAATTTTGGGGAATGATTAACTTTATAACCGGTTCTTCCCCCGCGCAGCTCAACTCATGCAGTTGCTGTACGCCGCGCTCAAGAAATGGAAACCTGCGGATAGAGTCGAATGGACTCCGGAGCGAGAGCAGGCGTTCTCTGAGGTGAAAGCAGCTCTGGCAAACGCCGCACTGTTGGCGTACCTAGACCCGGTGGCCCGGATAGCGCTCACTACCGACGCCTCGGACGTGGCTATAGGGGCCGTCGTGGAGCAACGTGTCGCCGGTTCTTGGCAGCTGCTCACTTTTTTCAGCAGGGCTTTGCGCGACAGTGAGCGTAAATACAGCGCTTTCGACAGAGAGTTGCTGGCTCTCCACCTGGCCATACGCCACTTCCAGTTCTAGCTGGAAGGGCACAGCTTCACCGCGTTTGTGGACCACAAGCCGCTGACGTTCGCGATGGCCAAGAGTTCGGAACCATGGTCGGGCCGGAAACAGAGACAGCTGGCCACGATCTTGGAGTTTACAACCCATATTCAGCATGTGTCGGGTAAACTGAATGTGGTGGCAGACTGCCTCTCGCGCGCAGTAGTGGCTCCGGTCTGCGTGGGGATAGATTATACAGCCATGGCCGCAGAGCAGATTAGCGATACAGACATGTGTGCGCTCCAGTCTGGACCAACAGGGTTAAGGCTGTAGAGCAGAGTACTGCAAGACGGCAAGCCCCCCCAATCTGCTACGTCTCCACTGGACGCCTACGCCCGGTGGTCCCAGTCGCGTGGCACCGCCGCGTGTTTGAGTCAGTTCACGCTCTGGTGCACCCAGGAGTGCGCGCGTCAGTCAAAATGGTGGGAGCGAAGTTCGTGTGGCCAGGCCTGCGCAAACAAGTGAAAGAGTGGGCTGCAGCCTGCGTAGCGTGCCAACAAGCCAAAGTACACAGACACACGAAGGCTCCTTTGGAACCCTTTCGTATACCGGCTAAGAGGTTCGATCATGTTCACGTGGACCTCCTCCCCCCAATGCAGGGGTGCACGCACCTTCTGACAGTGGTGGACCGCACCACACGCTGGCCAGAAGCAATCCCCCTGGCAGCAACCACGTCCACGGACGTGACGCTCGCTTTTTTTGACGACATGGGTGGCGCGTTTTGGAATCCCGTCGGACATCACGTCTGATAGGGGCCCTCAGTTTGTTTCCGACTTCTGGTCCATGATGGCCCACAGCCTGGGTGTTTCAATTCATTGCACAACCGCGTACAACCCACAGGCCAATGGGTTATGTGAGCGTTTTCATAGGTCACTGAAAGCAGCGCTCAGGGCTTCACTGACGGATGCAAATTGGGTAGACCGTTTGCCGTGGGTTTCATTGGGGTTGCGTTCCGCACCAAAAGAGGATTTGGAGGCTTCCCCAGCAGAGCTTGTTTTTTTCTCAGCCACTGCGGATGCCCGGGGAATTTTTGCCAGACAATCTCGCGCCTGACAGCTGCCCGTCTCAGCGTTTGCAGCGTAGTGCAGACACAGGCATGCTGCCGGGCCCAGCTCACCACTGTTTTCCACGCGCTTTTGTGCCAAAAACTTTGAAGAACGCGGAGTTCGTGTTTATCAGGCACGATGCCCACCGCCCTCCATTGCGCCCACCCTACGATAGCCAGTTCAGAGTGCTGGAAACAGGGGACAAGCATTTTTTGTTAGACTTGGGGGGTCGTCGGGAGAAAATATGCATAAACAGACTTAAGCCTTCGATCATTTTTGGGAATGCACAGTCTGTGAGAAACAAGGTGGAGGAAATTCAAGGCAACGTACGTTACCAGAAGGATTTTAAGAACTGCTGCGTCATGGCTTTCACTGAATCTTGGCTTACTGCGCATGATCGAGACGCAGACCTGTGGATTGACGGCTTTGGAGCTCCGCTGCGCTCGGATCGGCAGGAAGAGGTAACGGGGAAACGTCAGGGGGGCGGAGTATGTTTATACATTAATAAGCAGTACTGCACATCTGTCACGGTCAGAGAGCGCATCTGTACACCCCATGTGGAGCTGCTGTCTGTGTCGCTTCGCCCCTTTTATTTGCCTCGAGAGTTTCCCCCAACTTTTCATCACAGTTGTGTACATTCATCCGAGGGCAGACGCTGACTCCGCCTCCAGCACCATCTCTGATGTGATCCAGCGGCTGCAGTCAATTTCTCCAGAGGCGCCAAACTTCATTCTTGGGGATTTTAACCATGTTTCTTTAAAGAAGACACTTAAAAACTTTCATCAGTATGTCTCCTGCCCAACCAGGCGAAAAAAGACATTGGACCTGTGCTATGGATCCATAGAGAGGGCCTATAAATCACTCCCCCTTCCTCCTTTAGGATCATCAGATCACAACTGTGTTCATTTGCTGCCCACATATAAAACTGCTCTCAGAAGAGGCAAGGTGGAGATGAGAGACATTGATGTGTGGACAGAAGATTCAGAGCACAGCCTCCAGGAATGCTTTGACTGTACAGACTGGAAGATGTTCATAATGGCCTGCGGGGATGATTTGGACTCTCTGGCTGAGCTCACATGCTCATACATGGCTCACTGTCAAAATAAGTTTGTTCCACGTAAACGTGTCAAAATATATCCCAACAACAAACCATGGGTTACTAAATCAGTTAAATCCTGCTTACAGAGGAAAGCACTTGCCTTTAAACAGGGGTCTGTTTCTGCGCTACAGGTTGCCACTAAGGAGCTAAAGGCCGAAATTTTAAGAGCAAAACAGAATTATAAATCAGAATTGGAAAGCAAGATGGCAGCAAATAAACTTGGTTCGGCCTGGGCCAGTATGAAAAAAATTGCAGGCCTTCAGAGCACAGAGCGCAGTAATCGTGTGTTTTTAGATGGTTTTAGTTCAGACACAGAGCTGGCTAATGCTCTTAATTGTTTTTATGGTCGTTTTGACTCCTTTGATTTTAGCACAGAAATCCAAGATTTGAAACAGAAACTCAAAGACAATCAGCACTTTAATATTGAGATGCAGGATGTTGAAAGGGAGTTCCGCGCTGTAAAAGTGAACAAAAGTCAGGGCCCTGATAATATATGTGGACGCCTGGTAAAGTCCTGTGCACATGAACTGAGTCCTATATTTCACTACATTTTCAATAAGTCCTTACAGACACAACATGTGCCTAAGATCTGGAAAGATGCCGTGGTTGTTCCCGTTCCAAAATCCAGCTGTCCTAAAACGGTAAATGACTTTAGACCAGTTGCTTTGACTTCAATTTTAATGAAAATTTTTGAAAAACTGGTCAGATGTGAGGTCCTAAAGCAGACTGAACATGCATTGGATCCTCTGCAGTTTGCCTATAGGCCTCACAGAGGAGTGGAGGATGCCACTGTCACTCTGTTTAACATGCTTTTTAAACATCTGGATTTTAATGGGACACACGCCAGGCTTTTATTTGTGGACTTTTCTTCTGCCTTTAATACAATCCAACCTCATATTTTAGTTGAAAGGCTCCTGCAACAATTTGATTTAAGCAATAATCTGGTGGGTTGGATTCTGGATTTCTTAACCAACAGGACGCAGAGAGTAAGGGTCAATGGTACATTGTCTGACCTAAAGTGCTCTTCTACTGGCTCTCCTCAGGGGTGTGTGTTGTCACCACTACTCTTCATCCTGTACACAAACATGTGTCGGAGCAGACATGACAACAGACACATTATAAAGTATGCTGATGACTCAGTCATTGTCAGTCTCCTCCAGGATGGTGAGAGTGGCCATGGCCCAGTAGTTGATGACTTTGTTCACTGGTGTGAGGATTCCTACCTGCAGCTGAATACAACAAAAACGAAAGATATGATTATTGACTTTAGGAGGAAAACTCCCAGGCACAAAGTCACCATACTAAAAGGCCAGACCACCGAATGTGTACAATCGTACAAATATCTTGGGACGATTATTGATAGTGGATTGAACTTTGAGGTGAACTGTGAAAGGGTGTGCAAAAAGGGTCAGCAAAATTTGCATTGTTTGAGGAAACTTGCACGCTTCCAAATTGACCGAACCATAATGACTATGTTCTATCGGGCTTTTATTGAATCTGTTTTATCCTTTTCTTTAATGTCATGGTTTGGTCAGATAAAACTGAAACAGAGGAAATCCTTGGATCAGGTAGTCAGATGGTCCAGTCGTTTGCTTGGTGAGTCACAGCTGAGCCTGACATCCCTGTACACCAGACAAGTACAGAGGATGGCCGACTCGATTTTAAATGATGACTCCCACCCTTTGCACTGCAACTTTCAGCTTCTTCCCTCCAGACGGAGGTTTGCTGTCCCAAAAAGTAGAACCCAGCGCTACAAAAACAGCTTTGTCCCTGCTGCTGTCAAAGAGTTGAACAAGCTATAAAAATTATATTGTACATATTTTATATTTACCTATTTTGTAAGATGTGTGCCTGTGTTTGTGTCTATGTTGAATGTAATTGTGGCTTGTAAATATGGATGTCACCAACTGCAAAACAAATCTACCTACGGGTACAAATAAAGTAACCTGAACCTGAACCTGAACCTGAACCTTAAGCCCGCCTTTGTAGTGGCGGACGAGCAAGTGCTGTTGGCTCAGGCCACTCGGCGTGGAAGACCCCCACTGAGAACTCCCCAGGTAAACGATTCATCAGGGCAGCCACACGGGCAAATCGAAGTTTCCTCCCCCCTCGACATGGCCCACCCGCAGCCAGACACACTCCCAGCAGCCCCCCGCCGGCACAGCAGCGCTGCGGAGGCGGTAAACCCCCATTACAGCAGATATGGGAGGAGACTGAAGCCAAAAGGACATGAGGACTGAGACTCGGTCTGAGATTCTAGGGGGGGGGGGGGGGGGGTGTAGAGACCAGGTGAATCATCTCAGACTGGATGCAGAGGGTAAAGAGAGGAGAACAATAGCTAGGGAGATCGTGGGGAGATAGAAGGAAGAAGAGGTTGGGGGGAGAAAGGATGAAGGTATTGTGATGTTAAATGTCATGCAATGTGATGTGAAGTGTCATGCAAATGTGAGATGAGCGGTTGGGATAAAAGGGGAAACCATGGTGTATTGTGACATGCTTTTTCTGTGTATGACTGATGAGAGAGTGGAATAAAGTCGTCTGTCCATAAATCTGCCTCCGTTATTCACACTCTCCACAAAACAAACATTAAGTACATACGATGACACACCAGGACATCCCTGGTGAGAACTGCTCTCAAATATTTTACCTGGTAAAATAAAGGTCAAATAAATAAAATGAAAAAGCTTTCCTAAACAATTAAGTTGTATCCATAAAGTAGTACAGCCCTTCCTACCTGCAGTGGACAAAAGGAGCCCAGACTCGTCCCCTGACATTGCAACATCGTAGTAACTCAGTGACAGCAGTCACTACTGTGGCTGTCCGAGGAATAAGTGAAATCGTGTGTGTTTAATTTTATTATGTTCCAGGCTTCAGAAAAGATAAAACGCACATACAGTATTTATGAAAAGTCATGGACTGGGAGACCTGTAGATTTTGTTAAAGTTATTCACATAATAAAAAACCCCCAGTCTCCAGCCCATCTTGATGGTTCTTGTGTTAATAAAATAAACACGTTGGTCAATAATCAATTTATTCAAGAGTAATCCTTAATTTATACATATTAAACAAAGGAGTCTGCCATGTGAAATGAAAATCAAAACTTTGATATATGACGAACGAATATAAACTATTTTATTGGGGTTTGTGCTTAAACAAAAACTTTGTGGACAGTGCAAATAACGGAGGCAGACTCGTGCAGCAGACGACTTTATTTACTCTCACATCAGTCATACACAGAAAAAGCATTCCTTCAATACACCAGGGTCTCTCCTTTTACAGTGGGGAAAAAAAGTATTTAGTTAAGATAAGATAAGATAAGCCTTTATTAGTCCCACAACGGGGAAATTCCAGGATTGCAACAGCACAGGGATAGCAACACTCAGAGCAACAATCAGAAGGCAAGAAAAAAAAAAAAAAAAAACAAGCAAGCAAGAGCAGCTAATATACATATGTACATATTACTATAAAATATATATATATACACACACACACAGACACACAGTGCAGAGCATTGTAGCTAGATGGAATAAATATGTAAATATATAAACACCCACAGTACGGAGCATTGCAGCTAGGTGGAATAAATATGCAAGTATATAAACACACACAGTGCGGAGCAATGTAGCTAGATGGAATAATATGTAGATATATAAAAACACAGTGCGGAGCATTGTAGCTAGATGGAATAAATATATAGATATATAAATATAAACACACCCAGTGCTGAGCATTGTAGCTAGATGGAATAAATATATTGTGGCCGACACATATTGTGGGCTCACGCTGCCACAGAGACAGGACTGAATGTGTATTGTGGAGTGTCACGTCTGCAAGGACTAAGGACTCGAATCTACAGGAGGTAACAAGGAAGTGTGAGATTTGTCTCTTTGTCCCACAGAAGACGCCCCGGAGGGTATTCCGGTTCATCAAGAAATGAGAGACAATGGTGAAGCTTCAAAGGGATGCTTTGTAACTGTATGTTGACTGAAGACACCATGTGGCTTGAATTCTGATGCTGGAAATGTATAAAAGGGGGTTGAAGTATGATTCTTTCTCTTTCCTGCTTTGAGAATGCTAGAAGCTGCGTTCTGTCAAATAAAGCTGGTTTTATGACTGAAACTCAGCCTCATTATTTGAGCATGCTTCTACACTGGTGACCTACGACGGAGAATGAGCAGACAGAATTCTCCCGAGCGGGGCTCTGTGGAAGCCAGCCTGATGGCCGCCTCCACGATCCGGCTGCCCGATTTCTGGCAGCACAGCCCGCGATCATGGTTTAGCGCAATCGAGGCGCAGTTCAACCTCCGGAGAATCTCCAACGATGACACAAGATTCTACCACGTGGTAGCGAAGCTGGACAGCAACACGGTCCAGAGAGTGGAAGATCTGGTTAATCATCCACCAGACAGCGACAAGTACAGCGCATTGAAGGACGCGCTGATCAGCCATTTCACCCCCTCAGTCCAACAACGAGCGGAGGGGCTCCTGGCGCTGACGGAGGCCGAAAACGATAGACCTGCGGACCTGATGGTGAAGATGCTGCAGCTCAAAGCCTCTGAGGATGGCGAATTCATTTTCGCCCACCTTTTCCTTCGAACCCTACCACCAGCAGTGAGAGTGGCCCTGGCAGAGTCACCCCGATTGGCCAAGCGAGACTACCATGGGTTGAGCAAGGAGGCGCAGAGGTTGGTCGACGCCCACAAGCGGAACGCGGTCTCGGCCGCGGCGGCCAGTCCAGGAACGGCGTCCGGAGACAGTGCGGGTCCAGCGGCCGCGGCGCCAGACGCACCAACGACGGCAGCGACAGGAGCCAGACGACGCGGAGCGGAGAACGGCTCGTGCTTCTACCACCGCCGTTTTGCAGAGAGAGCGCACAGGTGCGTCCCACCGTGCAATTTTAAGCGCCAGGGAAACGCCAAGACCGAGGGCCGGTAGCAGCTGCGACCCTCGGCAACGAGAACAGGCTGCTTTACCTGACGGATGCACGCTCGGGGAAACAGTTCCTCGTGGACACGGGCTCTCAGCTGAGTTTCGTCACACCCACCTACGCGGAACGGCTGTCGCCTTCTAAAGCCCCCTGGGTGTCAGTGTCAGCAGCGAACGGCTCCACGATTAGAACGTTTGGTGAGAGGATCATGCTTCTGTCCTTACAGGGCCGTTCATTTGAGTGGACATTTATTGTAGCAGCAGTCAGTTTCAACATGTTAGGGGCTGATTTTTTGTGCTCACATGGTTTATTGGTTGACCTTGCTAATAGACGTCTGATTAATGCACTGTCCTTTCATTCTATTCCCTGCACAGCTCGGGTGGCCCCGCCAACTGCACATGCCAGCGTCTCAGCTGCGGGTGGTAAGTTTCACACTCTGCTTGCTCAGTTTCCAGCACTCACAGTCCCCACGTTTTCAGCAACGGTGGCCAAACATGGGGTAGAACATTTCATAACGACCACAGGCCCTCCCGTGTTTGCAAAGGCTCGGCGCTTGGACCCAGCTAAACTGGCCATCGCGCGCGAGGAGTTCACTAATCTGGAAAAACTGGGCATTGTTAGACGTTCCAAGAGCTCTTGGGCTTCGCCGTTACACATGGTCCCAAAAGCTGACGGCTCGTGGCGACCTTGCGGTGATTTCCGCAGGTTGAACAACGTTTCAGCTCATGACCGCTACCCGATTCCGCACATTCAGGATTTTTCTGTCCATTTGGCGGGGGCGCGCATTTTTTCTAAAATAGACTTGGTGCGCGGCTATCACCAGGTGCCAGTGCGCGCGCAGGATGTACCCAAAACAGCGGTCATAACGCCTTTCGGCCTTTTTGAGTTCTTGCGCATGCCTTTTGGCCTCAAGGGGGCCGCGCAGACTTTCCAACGCATGATGGATGCAGTTTTACGCGACCTGCCTTTCGTGTTCGTTTATTTGGACGATATTTTGGTAGCCAGCGCGTCCGAAGGCGAACATGAAAAACACCTCACAGCAGTTTTCCAGAGGTTGGCAGAGCACGGGTTAATAGTTAACCCAGCGAAGTGTCAGTTTGGGGTGGCGCAGATTGATTTTTTGGGACATCGCGTTTCGGCAGAGGGAGCAGTTCCCCTTCCAAATAAAGTGCGTGCCATAACGGATTTTCCGCAACCTCAAACGGTCAAGGCGCTTCAGGAGTTTCTAGGGATGGTTAATTTTTACAACCGTTTCCTCCCAAGCGCAGCACGACTCATGCAGCCATTGTACACCACGTTAAAAAAACAAAAGCCCGCAAATAAAGTTGAATGGTCTCCGGAGCGGGAGCGCGCTTTTGCCCAGGTCAAATCAGCCCTGGCAAACGCAGTTTTGTTAGCGCACCCAGTTCCAACGGCCCGCATGGCGCTCACCACTGACGCTTCCGATGTAGCGGTGGGGGCGGTAGTTGAACAGTTTGTGGCAGGTACCTGGCAACCCCTCGCGTTTTTCAGCAGGACCTTGCGCGATAGTGAACGGAAATACAGCGCGTTTGACAGGGAGCTTTTGGCCCTACACTTGGCCATCCGTCATTTTCAGTTCTGGTTAGAGGGGCGACGTTTCACCGCTTTTGTGGATCATAAACCGCTAATGTTTGCGATGGCCAAAATTTCAGAACCCTAGTCAGGCCGGCAACAAAGGCAACTAGCCGCAATATCGGAGTTCACTACTGATATTCAGCATGTCGCGGGTAAACACAATGTTGTGGCAGACTGCCTCTCGCGTGCAGTAGCGCCGCCAAGCCCCATAGGGGCAGACTCTGTAGCCATGGCCGCGGGCCCGGGCAACGACGCGGGAGCGCGCGCAGCCCCAGTCTGTGTTGGGTTAGATTATGCAGCTATGGCTGCGGAGCAGGTTAACGACGCGGACGTGCGCGCGCTCCAGTCTGGACCAACAGGGTTAAGGCTGGAGCACAGGGTGCAACAAAACGGTATGCCCCCGCTAATCTGCGATGTCTCCACGGGACGGCCCCGCCCTGTGGTGCCAACCGCGTGGCGTCGCCGTGTTTTTGACTTGGTCCATTCTCTCGCGCACCCGGGGGTGCGCGCATCGATTAAGTTGGTGGGGGAGAAATTTGTTTGGCCCGGGTTGCGCAAACAGGTCAAGGAATGGGCAGCAGCCTGCGTAGCGTGTCAGCGAGCTAAAATACACAGACACACTAAGGCCCCGTTAGAACCTTTCCACATCCCCGCTAAGCGTTTTGATCACGTGCATATTGACCTGGTCGGGCCGCTTCCGTTATCACACGGGCACACACACCTTTTGACGATGGTAGACCGCACCACGCGCTGGCCAGAGGCGGTTCCTCTGGCATCAACCACAGCGGAAGAAGTTGCGCGAGCATTTTTAGCAGCATGGGTTGCGCGTTTTGGTGTATCGTCGGACATAACGTCCGACAGAGGTCCCCAATTTATTTCCGAGCTGTGGTCATCGACGGCCCGCAGCTTGGGGGTGAAGATTCATCGCACCACCGCGTATAACCCCCAGGCTAATGGTTTATGCGAACGCTTTCACAGGTCATTGAAAGCAGCCCTCAGAGCGTCGCTAACGGATACAAATTGGGTAGACAAACTTCCATGGGTGTTATTAGGGTTGCGTTCTGCACCTAAGGAAGATTTGCACGCTTCCCCGGCTGAATTAGTTTTCGCCCAACCGCTTTGTTTGCCCGGGGAATTTCTTCCTGATAATCCCGCACCTAGTGGCCCCCCCGCTCAGCCGTGGCAGAGCGGCTCAGGAGCAAACACACTTCCTGGCCCAATCCATCACAGTTTCCCACACGTTTTTGTGCCCAAAGCTTTAAAAAATGCAGAGTTCGTTTTTGTTAAACATGACGCCCAGCGTCCAAGTTTGCGGCCGTTTTACGACGGACCGTTTCGAGTGCTGGAGACCGGGCAGAAGCATTTTCTGCTAGATTTAGGGGGCAGACGGGAGCTGATTTGCATTAACAGACTCAAACCCGCTTTTGTTCTGGCTGACGAGGAGGTGCAGCTCGCGAGGCCCCCCCGCCGGGGCAGGCCGCCGAGGGGACATTCTCCAAAGTCTTCACAGAGAGGTGCTAACGGCTTTAATCCACAGGTGCAGAGAGATGTTGCAGGTGCAGCCAAGCCAGGTTGCAGCAGATTCGGCAGAAGATTAAAACCTAGGCAGTTGGTGGATTGATTAGCGATGTATGGAGTGCTTTGTGTTTTTCTTTTTGTTATGCCATGCAGATTTTGCCTTACTAGACGTGTGGGGGGGGTAGTGTGGCCGACACATATTGTGGGCTCACGCTGCCACAGAGACAGGACTGAATGTGTATTGTGGAGTGTCACGTCTGCAAGGACTAAGGACTCGAATCTACAGGAGGTAACAAGGAAGTGTGAGATTTGTCTCTTTGTCCCACAGAAGACGCCCCGGAGGGTATTCCGGTTCATCAAGAAATGAGAGACAATGGTGAAGCTTCAAAGGGATGCTTTGTAACTGTATGTTGACTGAAGACACCATGTGGCTTGAATTCTGATGCTGGAAATGTATAAAAGGGGGTTGAAGTATGATTCTTTCTCTTTCCTGCTTTGAGAATGCTAGAAGCTGCGTTCTGTCAAATAAAGCTGGTTTTATGACTGAAACTCAGCCTCATTATTTGAGCATGCTTCTACAATATAGATATATAAATATAAACACACCCAGTGCAGAGCATTGTAGCTAGATGGAATAAATATGTAAATATATAAACACACACAGTGCAGAGCATTGTTGCTAGGTGGGATGAAACAGCATAACCGTCTATTTAGTTATCCTACATGGTATGATTATGTGCCCATACATATTCTCACCCTCCATAGCGACTGGTATGTTCCTAGTTGTATGCCGGAGAGGACCATTGTGTAAGTCTATTGCATCTTTTGCATTCAAAAAAAACTATTAGTTTGTTACGTCTTTTTGCTATCTCTGCGAGCAGCCCTGCTTAGGTTGTACAGTCTGACAGCCGTTGGTAGGAAGGACCTACGAAACCTCTCGGTTGTGCACCTGGGATGATGTAGTCTGCTGCTAAATGAGCTCCTCAGTGCATCCAGTATGTCCTGCATAGGGTGGAACTCGGACTCCAGCAGAGATGACAGTTTAGCCACCGTCCTTCTCTCTCCTATCTCCTCCATCGGATCAAGGCGTTGCCCCAGGACAGAGCTAGCTTTCTTAATCAGTTTGTTCAGTCTCTTCCTATCGGCTGCAGTAATGCCACTGCCCCAGCAGACCACTCCAAAAGTGATGGCTGATGCCACCACCGTGTCATAGAATGACTTCAGCAGCGCCCCTTGTACACCAAAAGACCTGAGTCTCCTCAGCAGGAACAGCCTGCGCTGTCCCTTCTTGTAGAGTGCGTCAGTATTGTGTGACCAGTCTAGTTTATTGTTCAGATGAATACCCAGGTACTTGTAGGATGTCACCATCTCGATGTCTGTTCCCTGTATATTTACTGGTGCTGTGAGGGGCTAGTTAGCAATTGGTAGTTACACAATTGTTATTGGTAGTTATTGGTAGTTACACAATTGGTGGCTAGTTAGCCACCAATTGTGCAAGTTCTCCCACTTAAAAGATGAGAGAGGTCTCCAATTTTCATCATAGGTATACCTCAACTATGAGAGACAAAATGAGAAAAAAAAAATCCAAAAAATCACATGGAAGGATTTTTAATGAATTAATTGGTAAATTCCTCGGTAAAATAATGACATAATGCACGGCTCAGGAGACACACACGCAGACTCAGGATAGATTCAACAGCTTTATTAACAAACAGGGATGTGTGGCTGCATGTCTGTGGGATAAGAATGTATTGGTGGTGGTGTCTGCGTCAGGCACGGGGGCAGGAGGCCGTACAGCCGGACAACCCTATGGGAGGAAGCAGAGGGAGAAGGGTAACGGGCACCACACCAATACAGAGAATAATAATGGTTTAGCTGGCTTACTTGGTTACGACAGGTGGCTGGCGTTGACAAGGGCGGAGCCCGGGAGACAGCGACCTGCAGTGCCTGTGGCAGCAGCATAGAGACAGCGGCGAGATGAGGAAGTCTGCCGCCGGGGAAGTCCACCTGTGCACAGGGGAAAAGGCTGGAGGAGAGAGGTAAGGGGAGCTTACCCAGATAATCTTTGCTAGCAGGCTTGAGTTCTGTAGTAGCAAATGGTGCCGAAGTAGAGAGACGGCTTCAGGCCGAAGCCCAGGGCAGAGTGGATTAAATACCTCGCCGCTGATGAGGAGCAGGTGTGCGCGCGGCTGCCGCCGCTGATGAGCGGCGAGTCATGACAAATAAGTATTCGGTCAATAACAAAAGTTCATCTCAATACTTTGTTATATACCCTTTGTTGGCAATGACAGAGGTCAAACGTTTTCTGTAAGTCTTCACAAGGTTTTCACACACTGTTGCTGGTATTTTGGCCCATTCCTCCATGCAGATCTCCTCTAGAGCAGTGATGTTTTGGGGCTGTCGCTGGGCAACACGGACTTTCAACTCCTTCCAAAGATTTTCTATGGGGTTTAGATCTGGAGACTGGCTAGGCCACTCCAGGACCTTGAAATGCTTCTTACGAAGCCACTCCTTCGTTGCCCAGGCGGTGTGTTTGGGATCATTGTCATGCTGAAAGACCCAGCCACGTCTCATCTTCAATGCCCTTGCTGATGGAAGGAGGTTTTCACTCAAAATCTCACAATACATGGCCCCATTCATTCTTTCCTTTACATGGATCAGTCGTCCTGGTCCCTTTGCAGAAAAACAGCCCCAAAGTATAATGTTTTCACCCGCATGCTTCACAGTAGGTATGGTGTTCTTTCTCCTCCAAACACGACAAGTTGAGTTTTTACCAAAAAGTTCTATTTTGGTTTCATCTGACCATATGACATTCTCCCAATCCTCTTCTGGATCATCCAAATGCTCTCTAGCAAACTTCAGACGGGCCTGGACATGTACTGGCTTAAGCAGGGGGACACGTCTGGCACTGCAGGATTTGAGTCCCTGGCGGCGTAGTGTGTTACTGATGTAGCCTTTGTTACTTTGGTCCCAACTACACGAAGGATGACTAAATTGAAAACTGGACAGGTGCATCTCAACAAATCAAAATATCAAAAAGCAAATTCCTTTGTTCAAGTCAAAAGGTGAAAAACTCAGATTCATTAAAGTAATGTATTTCAAGCATTTACTTCTTTTCATTTTGATGATAATAACAAGCTCAGAAAATTAAAATATTACATAAGAGCAATAAAAAATTATTACTAAAATAAATCAACTTTGATATTCTGATTCACTAAAATACACCTGTACATTCAGTGGAGGACATAAACAGGCTAGTCCAGTAGTTATGTTTTTACCTCAGTTGTTACATCATGTGCGTCTTCTTTTCTTTAACGATGGATGCCAGAAGGCCTCTGTTGAGAGCGAGGATTCTCTTCTTCCTCATTACCTGTGATTTTCTGTGGTTCTTTGAAGATGCAGTTTGTTCAATTTTGCTCCTCCGATATGGCTTTATATCATTCATGTTATATCTATTCTTTAAAGGTAACCCCCTCAGAATTCACAAGGATGACAAGCTTTCCAGTTACTGAATGAATAAAATAAGGTCCAGAAAAATCAGGCTCCATTCTCACTCCCTTCCTGCCCTGCTTCCTCATGTTGAACAGAAACATCTCATCTCCAACCTGATATACAATGTGTGAATATTTCTTTTGTATGTGGTTTGCATATGCTTGTTGCTGTCGGCTTTGCGACTGTGTGATGTTTGCCTCTGCTGTTTTTTGTGTAGCATTCATAGACTGTTTTTTATCCATTATCAAAGTCTCATAGGTGCTTTCCTCAGGGAAAAGTACAGTGGAAAGCTGAAACTAAAATAATATGCCAAATATTGAATTAGTTAAGTATGAATTAGTAAACTTGGCATGAACAAAGACAAACATTATTTGGACAAAGGTCTTCAGAAGCAAACTAACTGCCATGTCCACAGGAACCTCGGAAGGAAAAACTGCCTCTCTACTGTGCATCAACATACTAAATGGTGACTGTTTGGTCATGGTGTGGACCTTGGACTGCAATGAAAACAATGTGGCATCCAAGAACACATCCCAGTTGTCCTGCTTTTCATTCACCAGTTTTGTGAGAGCTCTGGGATATAAAATAAGACACTGAAGATTAACCCCTTTTAACTGACTAAAAATTTCTTTCTCAAACCAAGCGTAGTGTAACACACACTGACTGCAGAAAATAATAAATACCAAAAGCATTTGCTAATGTTATTACTTGTCAGAATTAAAACAACAGTTCCTTTTCTTGTAAGGTGTTGTATAGTATTTTGGCACATTATTGTGAAGTGTGGTGTAGTGGTGTGCACTTCCCGTCACGTCACTACACCGCCCTATATAAGGCGGAGGGCACCTACGTATATTGTGGCCTCTTTGACCGGTGCTCTCTGCCAGGTGCCTACCGTGTTACCACTGTTCTCCAGCATCAATAAAGCTGTGTTCGTCCAGTCATCTTGCCTCATCCTTCACCCAAGGTATTTTACCATACATAACATTTGGCGATCGAGGATTAATTCATGGAGGCGTGTATCACACCACTTCATCCCTTTCTCGAGCTCCCGGGTGAACTGCCGGTGCCTTGGCCCAAGTGGTTTGAGGCTTTCCAGACGTACATCACCGAGCTGGACCTGGGTAAGCTCGACAAGGTAAGAGCATGTGCGCTACTTGTTCATAATCTGGGTATTGACGGCCAGCGAGTCCTGTGCACACTCGGAGCTTCGCAGTCTTTTGAAGATGTTGTGGAGCTGCTTGCCAACCATTTTCACACCCCGGATAGCGTGACTGTCCAGAAGATTCGCTTTCAGCAGCAGCATCAGCGAGTACGTGACCCTATTCATCAGCTTGTCACCGACTTGAGGCCGCTAGCTAGCAAGTGTCGCTTTGCACTGTTGGAAGATGAAATGATATGTGACCATCTTGCGGAGCACACGTGTAGCACTGCATTGCGGGCTAGGCTACTCACAGCGCCCATTGACTTAACATTAGCCAGAGCTGTTGAACTAGCTCTCCAGCTGGAGGCTACAAACAAGCTAGCTTTGGAGCTAACCTGATGGCAGTCACAGCGGCCACCGGAGCCTTCTGTCATGGCAAATGTTGCGAACTCAGATAGTGAGGATATCTTGGACAACAATACTATGGAAGCCAATGCTGCCAGCCGTAGGTCTGCCCCGGGAAAACCCCAGTGCAAGGGTTGTGGGTTCGTGACGCACCGCAATAAAGCTAAGGACTGCCCGGCTAGGGGAAAACGTTGTGGCAGATGTGGACATTTGAACCATTAAGCTAGAGTGTGCCGTGTATCCCATTGAAGAAATCACTCCGCCTGCCCCCGCTGACCATCCATATGGTGTCCCTCAGTACAAAGGGGTACACGTTTTGCACAGTGGAATTGGACAGCGTGGAGGTGCCGCTGCTGCTCAACACCGGAGTAGAGGGGTCGTTGCTGAATTGGGCCACAGTGAGGAAGTTTTTCTCCCACTCCAGAATAAGAGGTAACCCGGCGCCGTTGTATGGTTATGGAGGTGGCAGGCTGTGCATGGTCGGGACTTTGGAGTTAATGGTTCGGTACAAGTCTGCAACGATGGTTGACTTCATGTTCCACATGACAGTGCAAGGCAATAACTTCATGGGCTGTGATCAGTTTTACAGACTGGGTTTCGCCATAAAAGATGATGCCAGGAGCGAATGGTCGGGTTGTGGCCAATGGAACCCTTCGGTTCCAGTGATTGATGAGGCCGTTGTGTGGGACGAAGAGCTAACAGACACCACGGCGGTCAAGCAGGACCAGCTTCACTCAGGTTCGGCGCAGGAGGGTCTCAGTGCCAGCGCTCGGGAAACAGTAGAGGGGAGTACCGAGCATGGCGGAAAGGCGCCTGCATCGGGGAGTGACACCGATGTGCTAGCCCCAGATGCCTCCGGAGCTTAGCCGCAGGGGGATGGAGAGTCTGCAGCTACAATGGTGAATGCTATGACGATTTTAGAAGAGGTTGGGGCCAGACTGACGAGCATGGAGAAACTGCATGCTCAGCAGCACCACTTCAGGCCAAGCCAGCCCCTGCTGAGGGTTTTGGGCTTGGTTCAGGTTCGGGGTGAAGAATGTCCACGGCAAAGATGACAGCCAGTTAAACATCAAGGGTGTCTGCGCATAGTGGCTAAGCTGGGCGCAGCATATTTCAGGTTGTCCAATGTCTTGGCGAGGCATGCCAATCAGCTCCAGCGTGTCCGGGAAGAGGCTCCAGGTGGTAAGGCTGGACGAGAGCCAGAGTCGGTGGTGAAGAAATGAGGCTCCATCGTCCAGAAGATCAGCCATCATCCCGAGGGTCTGCTGCTTCCAGGGGCACACTTGCTGAGGGGCTGCCCTGGGCCCCCCCATGCTGGTTCTACTCTTCTTACCCAAGGAACAGTGCTGTAAATAATTGTGTGTTTATAGTTCTGGTGTTATGATATATATATGTTGTAATATGGGATTATTTTGTTTAGTTTAGGAACACGGCATGCAATTTTAGCTTACGTATGCACTTTCTCTTTAGTTATGGGTGGCGGGCTGCCCGGTAGCCCACCCGTCAGCCCTATTTTAGGTTATTTTGTGTGAATGTGTTAGGCCACTTTAGTACATTGTTTTTTGTTATTTTAGTGCGTGATTCGGGTCCCAAATTTGGGGGGGGGGGGTCAATTGTGTGTATGGTTTTGGACTTTTCTAAGGGGGGGGGGGGTTGTATAGTGTTGTGGCACATTATTGTGAAGTGCGGTGTAGTGGCATGCACTTCCCATCACATCGTTGCACTGCCCTATATAAGACGGAGGGCGCCCATATTGCAGCCTCTTTGACCAGTGCCCTCTGCCAGGTGCCTGCCGCGTTACCGCTGTTCTTCAAAATCAATAAAGCTGTGTTCGTCCAGTCATCTTGCCTCTGTTATGTCCATAATTTGCAATCCAATGATGAGGCCAGAGGTGCAATAGAACTCAACTTTATTGTGCAAACTCACAGACACAAGACGCTCCCATACAGGCAGAGGCGAAGGTCAAAAGAGACCATGCCTCTTCCGCATCGGCCTTTTATACCCAGGGTGGCAGCGGAACCGGAAAGGTGGAGCCACCACCCTCATCACACAATAATACATCATATTCATATATGACATTCCTCCTCCACTTTAAAAAAGTCCAAAACACATGCACACTAATTAGGACCTCCCAAAATTTAATACCCGAGTCATGCCCTAATGACAACAAATAAAATAGGCCTATCCATACACACAAGCAACTAAAACTAGAGGGGGACAGGTGGACTGCTGTCACACCTCCACACGGCCAGATGGGTTATTCTGCCGTCTCTGATAATGAAAGCCAATGAAATAAAATTTGCCGTGTTCCTATTATGATATAAAATAATCCCATGAACTTATGTACATAAAGAGGAAAAATTTCAACACACAATCAGTTAACATGCACTTTCATACGCCACTATAACATTCCTGATACCACCCCAACCCAGGCAAACCCCACAGTAATACACACCCCTAAACATGGTGACACACATATTACATGGGTATTTTTTTTTTCACATGGGCACCTGTTATAACAGTCCATTATGAGAAACATGTCAACTACGTAGCCTGGGCAATTCACATTTAACCCAGTCCATCACCTCTTGCTACCGTACAGTCTTGATGGAGAGGCCACCCCCCGGGAGACTCGTCTGGCAGGTCCCGCCCAGAGCTCCTTTGTCTCTTTGTCCCTGGAGAAGATCCACATCTAGGCCCCGACAACTCCTTCTCCTCGCTCACGTGCCACAGCTCATTGGGGTGTCTCCATGAGTCATCTGACAGCCGAAGGTATCCGTCCTCCTGAACAGCCACCATCTTTAGCCACCCCTGGTCCTCGCATCGCTTCCTTTTTCCATGGACACCTCTCAGCCGAGCCTCCTCTCTGGGTTGAACCACGTCACTGACTCTTAAAGGAACTCATCTCGACTTCCTATGTCCACGATGTCCCCATTGGGCCTTCTCACCGGGCAGCGCCACACCGGCAACCCTCAGCAAAGCCCGACTCAGCCTGCAGTGTTCCTGTGTGGCACGTCTAGTTCCCGTGCCAGCCGGTCTTGCTCCACTCTCTTTCATTTTAAATGTTGACATAGCCGTAACAGCCCCATGTTTCTCGGTATCTCCAGGCCGAACCCCGGAAGCAGAGGGAGTTGTCTTCACAGCCTCACCCACCATTACCGGCGTTCCACTATGCCGCCCAGTTCCCTCACCTAGGGTAACGTGGGCCCTGGCACCGGAACCCTGCCCTGATAGCCCTGGGTGGAAATTGTCCTATCTCCCAGAATACTAGGCCACGTGTCGTCCCAAACCACATCATCGACCACTTGCTGAACCGGCCGGTCCCACAAACCATAGCCCGACCATTCCTCTCTGCTGCTGCTGGTGATTGAGAAGCCCAGTCCATAAAACAGATTGCAACCCATCACATTCGATCCACTCTCGGTCACCACAAACTGTATATTGGACACAACCACTGTCTTGTACCTCGCCGTCAGCTCCAGCGAACCCACGATGGACAGCCTTTTACCGCCATACCCACAAAATGGTGTCCACAGGCCTCTCACACGATGGTAGGGGAAATAACTCTTCACAGTAGACCAGTTCAACGCCGACCTCACTGCGCCCGTGTCCACCAACAACGGCACATCCTCGCTGTCCAACGTAACTGTCAGATATGTACAGCCTTCTGCGCTTGGGGATACGGTGTGAATAACCATAGGAGTTGTGGCGGGGGAATCCACTTCACATTGACACTTCCCTCGCTCAAACCTTCTACAGGCCCTGGCAAAATGATTTAGGAGCCCACACTTGCCACAGCGTTTGCTTTTTGCCAGACACTCTCTCGCCTTGTACTGGTGCTTGGTAGACCCGCAGCCAAAACACTTTGGTGACCCCGGGGCAGACCTAAATTTAATAGCGGTAGTGTACTCTTCTTTGTCTTCCACGCTGTCATCACTATCCGGGTTTACAGCCTGTGCCGCTGATTGTGAGTCGGGTTGCCCCAATGCTGTTCTCTCACCAAGGTCCCGTGACAGTTTATCTGCTGCTTCAAACTGCTGGGCTATCTCCACCGCTTTGGCCAACATCAGCTCACCGGAATGAGTAAGGAGTCTTGACTGCGCAGCTGCACACAACGTGTGCTCTGCCAACTGATCGCGGACCATCTCTTCCTCTAAGGTCCCAAGCTGGCAACCCCCAGCCAGTTAGCACAGGTCAGCAACATACCGCTGCACCGACTCTCCAGCCCGCTGGCAGCACTGTCGGAACTGGATCCTCCGGACTATAACATTTTCCGGGGCGTGAAAGTAACACGCCATTAGCCCAACCACGTCGTCAAAACTGTCGTGCACTCCCAATGTGCTAAGAATGCGCTGTCCCTCCATGCCAAGAACATGGACCAGTATTGCTCGTGCACGCAATTTTTCCAACTCACCAAGGTTCAATGGCACCAGATAATTCTCGAATGCAGCAAACCACCTCTCCCACCGCACCAGTGGCTCGCCAGGAAGCTCCAGAAATGGCCAAATGCCCAAAATACCTTTATCCATACTTTTATCCTCGTCGCCAAATGTTATGTCCATAATCTGTAATGATGAGGCCGGAGGTGCAATAGAACTCAACTTTATTGTGTGAACTCACATACACAAGGCGCTCCTGTACAGGCAAAGGCGAAGGTCAAAAGAGACCGTGCCTCTTCCTCATCGGCCTTTTATACCCAGGGTGGTGGTGGAACTGGAAAGGTGGAGCCACCACCCTCATCACACAATACATCATATTCATATATGACAGCCTCATCCTTCACCTAAGGTATTTTACCATACATAACATAAGGACAGTGGGGTATTGGAAGCATTTTAATGAAATAAGCATGCTACAAAGGTCTAAGGCTGGGTGAAATCCTATTTCTTTATATTGTGATTGGTTTTCTCATCCAAGCTGTTGGTCTGGGGATGATATGCTGCAGTAACACTTCTCTCAATGCCCAAGATGCTACAGATAGTGTTGTTGAGCTGAAACACAACAGTTAAAATGAAGAAAACACAGAACTATGATCCTGGATTGTGTTTGCAGCAGTATAATTTTGCGCACACGATTCATTCCCCCAATTTAAAAATGTACATGCATACGAGGGGGATGACTCGCCTATCACAGGGGCTGAGGTCGCCAAGGTGGTTAAAAATCTCCTTGGTGGCCGGGCCCCGGGGGTGGACGAGATTCGCCCCGAGTACCTCAAGGCCCTGGATGTTGTTGGGTTGTCATGGTTGACACGCCTCTGCAACATTGCGTGGAGGTCGGGGGCAGTGCCTTTGGCATGGCAAACCGGGGTGGTGGTTCCTCTCTTCAAAAAAGGGGACCGGAGGGTGTGCTCCAACTTTAGAGGGATCACACTCCTCAGCCTCCCTGGGAAGGTCTATGCCAAGGTACTGGAGAGGAGAGTCCGGCCGTTGGTCGAACCTCGGATTCAGGAGGAGCAATGTGGTTTTCGTCCTGGCCGTGGCACATCGGACCAGCTCTTTACCCTCTCGAGAATTCTTGAGGGTTCGTGGGAGTTTGCCCAACCAGTTTACATGTGTTTTGTGGACTTGGAGAAGGCATTTGACCGCGTCCCTCGTGGATTTTTGTGGGGGGTGCTTCGGGAGTATGGGGTATCGGGCTTGTTGTTACGAGCTATTCGGTCTCTGTACGACCGTTGTGAGAGTTTAGTTCGCATTGCCAACACTCGGTCGGAGTCATTCCCAGTGAGAGTTGGACTCCGCCAGGGCTGCCCTTTGTCACCGGTCCTGTTCATAATTTTTATGGACAGGATTTCTAGGCGCAGCCAGGGAATGGAGGGTGTCATGCTTGGTGACCACAGGATCTCATCTCTGTTGTTTGCAGATGATGTTGTCCTGTTGGCTTCATCCAGCAATGACCTACAGCTCTTGCTGGGACGGTTTGCCGCTGAGTGTGAAGCGGCTGGGATGAGAATCAGCACCTCCAAGTCCGAGTCCATGGTCCTCAGCCGGAAAAAGGTGGATTGTCCTCTCCGGGTTGGGGACAGGCTCCTGCCCCAAGTGGAGGAGTTTAAGTATCTTGGGGTCTTGTTCACGAGTGAGGGGAAAATGGAGCGAGAGATCGACAGACGGATTGGAGCAGCATCTGCAGTGATGCGGACGTTGTACCGGTCTGTTGTGGTGAAGAGGGAGCTTAGTTCTAAGGCAAAGCTGTCGATTTACCAGTCAATCTACGTTCCTACTCTCACCTATGGTCACGAGCTTTGGGTAATGACCGAAAGAACGAGATCGCGGATACAAGCGGCTGAAATGAGCTTTCTCCGTAGGATTGCTGGACTCACCCTCAGAGTTAGGGTGAGGAGCTCAGTCATCCGGGAGAGGCTCAGAGTAGAACCGCTGCTCCTCCACATTGAAAGGAGTCAGTTGAGGTGGTATGGGCATCTGATTAGGATGCCTCCTGGACGCCTCCCACTTGAGGTGTTTCAGGCACGTCCCACTGGGAGGAGACCCCGGGGCAGACCCAGGACTCGGTGGAGAGACTATGTCTCCCAGCTAGTCTGGGAACGCCTTGGTATCCCCTCTGAAGAGCTGGAGCAGGTGGCTGGGGAGAGGGAAGTCTGGGCTTCTCTGCTTGAACTGCTGCCTCCGCGACCCGGACCTCCGGAAAAGCGGTAGAAGATGGATGGATGGATGGATGGACATGCATACCTCATTAACACATTCTTGCCCCTGGTCTGAGAGAATTCTTCCGGGACAACCATGTCTATTGTGGTGCCTTTAAGTTAAGTTAATAATTAAGTGAATAAGTTAAATAAGTTAAAAGTTTAAAAAAAAAAGGTGTTAAAAAGTGTGTGCTATAATTTAAAAATGTTACAAAGTAGCTTTTGCATTCATTCATGATTTTGCTGCCGCCTGCTGGCTACAGTAATCCTTCAATGGCACATGTTGTCTAGCACAGACGTGCACAATGAGACAGAGACTGCAAAATGCATGCCATTGCTGCTGAATGTTTTCTGATACGCTTCTGCCTTGGAGACTATGTGTCTGTAAGTAATGTACAGATAATTATCAGTCCTGTATTTCTGAGAGATGTTATTGTTGTGTCGGTGATAGGAGCCAAGGACGAGACCGAGTGTTGAACTGGACACAGGTTTATTAGTGACGCTCTCACTACACACACGCATCCGTCAGGCAGAGAAGAGGCCAAGAGACCGTCCCTCTCCCTCACAGCCTTCTTATACCCCAGGTGGCGGCGGAACTGGAAAGGGGGAGCCACCACCCGTGTCACACAATAACAGGTCCCCCAAAACCCAACACAACACCCCCCCACCTTAAAAAAGGTCCAAAACACACGCGTACAATCGACACCCTCCACAATTTGGAACCCGAATCATGCACTAAGAAAACTAAACAGAAATACCTAAAAGGGGCCTATCACAGTCACTCAAAACAACTAAAACTAGGGGAGGAAAGGTGGACCACCCCCTCCCCACACACAGCAAGACAGATTATTCTCCTATCTATACTAAACAAACAGTCCAACTAAACAAAAATAACTGCCATGTTCCTAAAATAATAGAAAAACACAAAATAATCCACCATGAACAGAACTAAATAACATAACAGTTGTCCCCTTTCCATACACATGCATTACACATACTGTCCAACCGTCAGCTCACCCCAGAAGAGGAACCACCCCATGGATAACCGTCAGATGATCAATGTTCAGGTCCAAAGAGCCATCCAATAGCTGGAGGTAGGCATCCCCCCTAATAGCCACCACCTGCAGCTGACCCTGGTCATCTTCTCTCCGACGTTTGACCCGAACACCTCTCGACCGGGCCTCCTCCCTGGGTTGGACCACATCCGCAACCCCCAGAGGGGCCCTACTCAGCTTCCAGTGTCTCTGTCTGGCATGTCGTCTCATTATGTCAGCCGGTCCTGCCCCGCTCATTTTCATTTCCACTGCCAGCGTTGCCATTGTGACCCTCTGCTCTCCAGTCCCTTCCTGCCAAAATCCGGGAGCAGAAGGAGCCAGTCACTCAGTGCCACCCGCCGTCATGGGCGTCACACCGTGCCGCCCAGTTCCCTCAGCTAGGGTTGCTTGGGCACTGAAACCGGAACCCTCCCGCGATGGCGCTGGGTGGGGTTGGTCCTGCTCATTTTCCAGATTACTAGGCAAAGGTTCGTCCCACACAGCTCCGTCCATCGTCCTTGGGACCAGCCGGTCCCACAAACCACAACCCGACCACTCTTCTCCAACGCTGCTTGTGATGGCAAAGCCCAGGCCATAAAACAAATCACATCCCATAATGTTCTCTCCACAGGCAGTCACGATGAACCTCAGGTTGCACACCTCCACTGACTTGTACTTAGCTGCCAGTTCCGCTGATCCCACCATGGCCAATCTTCCTCCACCATACTGTGGGGAAAAAACTCCTCACGGTTGCCCAGTTTAACAGGATCTCACCACTCCCATGTCAGTCAGCAATGGCACTGTTATCCCGTCCAGTTCCACCATACAGTAGGAACGGCCGTTGGTACTCGGAGATACAGTGTGAATAACCGTGGGAGTGGGAGGGTCCTCCTTACGTCTCGGATCCCCTCATTCGAACTTGTGACATATCCTGTTGAAATGATGCAAGGGTCCGCACTTGCCGCAGCGTTTCCCTCTTGCCTTGCCTCTCCCTCACACTCTGGCCTTGTAATGGTGTTTCATGGACACACAACCCAAACACCTGGGCGATCCCGGGGCGGACCTCATCCTGACATTATTAGCGTAGCTTTCTTCATCTTCTACACCATTGTCACTGTCCGTGTCCACTTCCTGCGCCGTCGACTGTGGTTCAAACTGGCAATGTGATGCTCTTTCGCCGAGCTCCCATGATAGCTTGTCTGCTGCCTGTCAGAGCCGCCACCCCAATATGACGATGTGGCCCTGCCTCCATCAGCTCCGCCTCCGCCAGCCCTTTCAGCCCTCACCCTGACACAGACAAGCCCATACACAGAGTGTGAAAACATGCTCTCTAAACAAATGCCTCTTACTACTTTTGTTGAAGGGAATAAAGATACAATGCAGGCAGTAACAGGAGTTTTACACATGAGGCCAATGTTGTCCAGAAATGAGAGTAAGATAGCTGGAGATAAGATGCACCAAATTATCAATCAATACACTCCCATGGAACCTATGAGTCAGACTGAACAGGAATTTGACAGACAGGAGGAGGAATCCCCTGTTCATACAGGGATACCTGCTGCCTCCAGCCCTTCAACAACCCAAAAAGCAGATAGAGTCCCTGTTGACACCTTATTTGCATGAGTTTAATGAACACTTGAGCCAGACTTTAACTAGATTAGGAAACATGTCAAGTACTGGTGAGGGAGCTACCCCTAAGAAAGTAACTGATTACACAGACAAAAAAGCACCTACAGGCACACAAGAACAGTGGAAAATTGGTGATTATGGATCCACAATAGAAAATCTGACCGAAGGGGCACCTCAGCGCACATGTTTACAAACAGGAGCCATACTTAAAGTAAACTATAAACAAATGCCCATGATAGCTACTGAAACTGGGGCGGCACAATATGTAGGATGGTCATTTAAGGACCTAAAAGGCATTTGTGACACATTGCCTCCGCTAACTTCGGGGACCTCTCCGTGGATTAGAGCTATGCAGAAGGCCACAGTTGGTTGCCATTTGTGCTTGGCAGATGTTAGAAGGATACTGGCTACTCATACTTTAGCCTCTATGTTAAAGAACACAGAGGAAGAGGCTGGCAGCACTGATGAGCCTGATGAGGCTCAATTAAGAGAACACAGTGATGAGATTTTTGCAGTAATGAGGATGATGTTTCCTGTAGATCTCACTAGTGTAGAACTAGCATATACCTATGAAAAAGGAGAGGGTGCAGGACCCTATGTGGATAGGTGTTTGGCACTTTGGACTGACATGACTGGAGAAAACCTACATAATGCTACCACATCAGCGGTATTCCACAATGTCATACAGACATCAGTACCACCGCCTGTCAGAGCCGCACTGGAAGGGGTAGTGGGATTGAATACCTGCCCCTAGGCAGAATGGCTCTCACATGCGCATCATTATGTGAAACAATACAATAAACAACAAAATGAAAACGAGACAGAAACAGCAGATTTATCAAATCAGCTGGTAAAAGCCCAGTTGAAAGCAGCAAGGGATGTAGTGAATAAAGACAAAAAACAAAAAACTACTGTACAGGCTCCAGCCGTTACAGTGGCAACCCCCCAGGCCATTATTGGCCCAGTCCCTGCTGATCCCTTTGTGCTGGCACCTCAACAACAATGGTATCCTCGTCCACCACAGCCAGGGCGTGAGAGAGGTGTATACAGAAGAAATAGAAGACCACCTGGCCTGCCACATGACATGTGCCTTAGGTGTGGCAGACGAGGCCATTGGGCTCGTGACTGTAGGGCTTCACATCCTTGTAGAGTATGTGCCTGGATGGCCTATACACCTACTCCACCCCCAGGGCACGGGGTGTGGCCAGATCAGCCACAACAGCAACCACAGCAATCACACATGGCTCCTAATCAGAACATGATGCCCAGCCAACAATGACGGGGCCTAGGGAGCCACACTGAAGAGGGAGCACTTTCGGATCCAATGCTATCCCTCCAGGTGGGAGACAAGACTTATGAAGTTATGGTGGACACAGGGGCTCACTTCTAATCAATATCAACTTCTCTACCCCTGTCCACTAACTATACATCAGTTGTTGGCATCTCTGGGACCCCGAAACATCTCCCTTTCTCAGTACCATTGAACTGCTCATTGGCCTGACTTGACTTTGTTCATTCTTTCCTGTATTCTCCAGACTGTCCAGTAAATCTCTTGGGAAGAGATGTGCTTCTGAAAGTGAAAGAACACATCTACTTTGCTTCTACTGGAACTGTTGTGTGTCTGTCAGATGGGACCATGCTCCAGTGCACATCAGATTTGTCTACTTCCTTAAATGCTTCACAGTTGCAGGTACAGGAAACAGACACAGAGGAAGCTCAAACCTCTTCTGCAACTGTGTGGTGGCTACAGCTGAATGATGTGAGCCCTGACAAAAATCAACTGGTAGACAAATACATTTCCTGGGCCCCATGGATAAACTCTGTTCGACCATATGACCCCCACATGATCCACTCCATTGCACGATGAACTATTCACATGATGATTAAGAACTGTATGATGATCAGTGGGAGACTTTGGTGATGGGTGCAGGACTTGGTGTGCAAAGACCTTTATGTGGGTCCACAAGGAGTTGCTACTGTAGTTTATTTGGACAAGGACTTGTTGCCTCTGTATGCCCTCTCGGACACTGCTGTACCTCATGTGACACTAGGGGTGTCCACATGGTAGGAGGCAAGGGCACTGGGACTAATGGTGAAAAACTATCTTAAGTTGACTGACTGGGTTGTCACACAGTGTAGGGACCTACATTATTCACATCTGCTGATTGCTATCACATTTCATGCAATGCAACAATACAGACCACTCCACAAACATTGCACCTTGACAGAACACATGGCAGAGAAAACACTGACCATTCAGACTCTGATGCACTGTTGGGGGCTTTGCCCCCCTCTCTATGGTCAAACGACTCTGTGGATATTGGTCTGATTACCTGTCCACCAGTAAAAATCTCACTCAAAACAAATACTCAGCCAATACGGCGAAATCAGTACCCTCTCCCAAAGGAGAAGGAAACAGGCATAGCAGGAACAATACAGGGTCTTCACCAGGCAGGGGTTCTAGTGCCAACACAGTCCCCATGGAACACACCTATTCTTCCTGTACAGAAGCCTGGAAAAAAGGACTACAGGATGGTTTATGATTTGAGACCAATCAATGCTGTAGTGGTGCCTACAAATTACACCGTTCCAAATCTTCACCTACTGCTGAATAACATGACCCCACAACACAAATTTTTACAGTAGTGGACATTTCTAGTGCTTTTTTCAGCATTCCACTACATGCAGACAGCAGGCCTCTTTTTGCATTTACCTATCAGGGTCAGCAATACACTTACAGCCGACTACCACAAGGCTTTGTTGACTCACCAGCCGTTTTAATCACATACTGCGTCAACATTTGCAGGATTTATTCCTGCCCCCTGGCACATTGTTGTTGCAGTATGTTGATTATCTGCTATTAGCAGGCCCCAATGCTGCTTCTGTGCTCTCAGTCACGGAGCTCCTTCTGAAACATCTCTACCAAAAAGGTTATAAATTAAGCTGCAAAAAAGTACAGTGTTGTTGCCCCAGAGTTCATTATTTGGGCAGGCTAATCACATCCGGCAACTCTGCGGTGTCTCCATCGCAAAGGTCATCAATTCTCTCACACCCTAAACGACGCACTGTGAGGGAAATGATGCCATTTTTGGGTCTTACCGGATACAGCAGAAATTTTGTTACAAATTACACTGCACTTATTCAACCACTGCGCAACCTTCTTAAGGAAGCAGGACACAAAAACCTCACATTACCTTTGCAATGGACCACTTTGGCTGAGGGTGCTTTTATCAAACTCAAACAACTGATGTCATGTGCGTGTTCACTAAAACCACCTGATTACTCTTCCCCATTCCATCTTGATATTTCTGAACAGTCCAGTGTTGTGAACGCCGTACTGTATCAGAAGGGGGAAGGTACAGGGTCCAGGTCAGTTCTAATGTATTACAGCTCAACATTAGATAACATTGAGAGAGGACACCTACTATGCACACGTCATATTGCAGCAATAGCTAAAGCATTAGAAAAAAAAACCTCTCACATAACAATGCAGCACACTGTGGTTGTACACACCATGCATGGAGTAGCCTCCTACTTACAAAGTGTACTGTTTACACTCTCAGCTAAAAGAACACAAAGGTTGAAAAGAATATTGCAGGTACCAAATGTCATTTACACAAGTGAAGGGACAAACATGGCAGAGGACATTACAGGTGAACCTCACGACTGTCTAGCAGCTGTAGAGGTTGATATGAAAGCTGTCCCTAATCCTCAATTTGAACCTATCAAACATCCAGATTTGAACCTTTTTTGTGATGGCTGTTGCTACAGAAAAGCAGATGGGTCTCTGAGTGCCTCATATGCAGTTGTAAAATATGGTGAGAGGACAGGTGCATTTCAAACTGTAGATGCAGGAATAGTAGCCCCTGCTAAAGTGTTGTTGTTATGCAAAGAGGCACATGAGAGAGGTCACATATCAAAGGTTAATCTAATGTGAAGCATGTCAAAAGGTCAACCCAAAGCACACATGGGAGGCCTTCCTTGGTGCATTCCCTGCCCCTACAGAGCCATGGAAAGAAATAGTGATTGTTTTCAAAGACAATTTTTGATCAAGATCTGTTATTAATTCACATATTAAACTTGTTTGTAAGACTGCCTTCTATTATTTGCGTAATATTGTCAAGATTAGGAGCATCTTGTCTCAGAATGATGCTGGGAACCTAATCCTGTGGTGAGCGCTGAGGTTGTCCACGCCCGGGCCACTCAGTATTCTCCCTCTTTTTCTCCCGTTTAGTTCTGCTGGTTATTATTGGTTCTCCCAGGGTTTTTATTGTGACAGCGCCATGGCCGAACTTCCGGCTGTCTAAGCTGAGCCGGCACTGTCACAGCTGATCTTGATTTGTCATTACCTTTCCTCCTCTCCAGTTTGGTTCTTGCTTTTTTGTTATCAGTATTTAAGGGAGCAGATGAGGCTCACTCCTTGCTGCGACTTGTGTCTACCTGGACTGGAGTCCCTATCCCCAGCTTCAGTCTTCCTGCTGTGTTTGATCCGTCTTCGCTTCATTACTTGTGAGTGTTTATTTGATAGCGTCAGGTTCCACCCTCTCTACGCTCCTGTATTGATGTTAGTGCTCTTTATTTTGTGTTCTTGTTCAGTGTATGTGTTTTTCCCCACGTGGCTCTTTATTTTGTCCTGTCTGTTAATAAACTAGCAAACTCTCTGTTGGCATCTGGGGCCTCATTTATGCCCTGAAAGGGGCAAACACGACAGTAGGTCACAGCCCAGTGAGGTGCCAGCCACAGTGAGTTTGTTTTTGGGCTTGAGTTTTTCTCCTTATCTGGGTACCAGTTTGATTTGAAGAGATGGCGTTTTGCATCGAGTACCTGATGGAGGTTGATGACCTCCTGTCCAACGCCCGTCTGTTCATCCCCTCCGACACCACACACTGGTACCTGGACCTCACGCAAAGGATGTTAAAGCGCCGTCACCTAACCTCGTTTCCTGGGGGCAAGGAGAGAGTGTCGGCATTAGTGGTGCTGCGTCAGAAGAACTGGGAACTGATGGAGAATCTGGCCAAGAAGCCTCCATCTCCTCTCCGGGACGCGGTCGTTCTGATGAGGGGGAAGCCTCCTGATCGGGCTGGTCCTCGGCAAGGTTCCCGTCTGGAACCTGTCCCAGGTCGCCAGAAGAACTCCGCCTCCCAGCCAGCTGTTTCTCCCGCGCCATGACTTAAGGTGAAGACAGCAGCCTTAGCTTCAGGGTCATCTTGTCCCACTGTTCCGTCAGCTCCACATCCCCGGACTGCCCTGGCTGCTCTTCCCTCCCCCTTCGGTGCACCTTTCAGCTGCGGTGAGCCCAGCGAGTCCTCATCTGGCTCCACCTGTCACCGTTCTTCCACAAGGTCCGTGTCCGGATCCTGTCCCGGGCCACCTAAGAAACTCCACCTCCCAGCCAGCTGTTTTCCCTGTGTCACGACGGTAGGTGAAAATACCAGCCTCAGCCTCCGGGTCATCTTTCCCTGCTGTTCCGTCAGCTCCACGTCCCCAGACTGCCTCGGATGCTCCTCCCTCCTCTTCGGCCCTCTCTTCAGCTGCTGCAAGCTCTGTGATTCCTTGTCTGGCTCCGCCCATCACCGATCCTGTTGGGGCGGCTCCTCCTCGTCTTCCCAAGGGGCCCTCCGTCATCATCCCTAGGGGAAAGGGAAGAATGAAGTCTGCTGCAGAAGTCACCATCATTCCCCGGGAAAGCAGGCAAGTGTTTTTTCATTTTGAATCTCTGTGTGATGAATTACATTTTCTGATTCCTGGGGTGGAGCTCAGGATTCACAGTCTCCTGAGCTCCCACCACCTGCTGCAGCCATTGAAATTGAACCTGCTACCTCTGTGTTTCCTCCCCTTCTCTCCAAGCGTCCCCCAGTGCCAGGAGTAGACCATCGGACGGAGGAGGAGCCTCCAGCTCTGGAGAGCCTGGTTCCAGTCCCGCGGCCATGTCATGGGCAGAGGAGGAGGGCTTACTGTCAGATGAAGCCTGCGCTGACGATTAAGCATCCCCGGGTCTCCGTGGAGCAGCAGTCAGCTCCAGCAGGCTATGGACCCCTGCCACCACGTCGAGTGGGCCATCGGCATGGGTTTCAGCATCAGGGGGCTCTAGGACTGTGGAGACCATCATGCCGGCTTTGGAAGCTACTGCAGTCGAGTGGGAACTGAAGATGGACCTCCTGACTGTCGAGCCTGGATCGTTGGAGTCTTGGACGGCGATAGAGCTCGAGATCAGGCAAGTGCTCTATTTTGTCTTCTTATTCTATGTTCTGGAGCATTCTTGCCTGTTTCTTGGGGAGGAGAGCCGGGTGCAGCTGGCCGCTGCATCCGAGCTCGTCTCACCGGGCTCTGCTGCTGCCGGTGATCCTGACCCCTGTTCTCCCCCTCTTTCCAAGCCTTCTTCCAGGGTCACCGGAGATGGGTCAGCTCCGGTCAATATCGTCGAGGCTCCAGGTTTGCTTCGGGAGGTCATCCCAGGTGCTGCGTCGGCCCAATCAGGGTCCACCGAGGGTGCTGCACTGGCCCAGTCGGGGTCCACTGAGGGTGCTGCGCCAGCCCGGTCGAGGTCCACAGAGGGGGCTGCGCTGGCCCGGTTCGAGATTGGTGAGGGAGCTGCAGATCCCCTTCCGCCTAACACCGAACTGGTTCCCCATTTCCCCCCATTCCCCCCTATTCTCCACCACCGGATGCCGCGGGGGTCCCCTTCATTCAGTTCGGCTTCCCCTTGTTGTGCCTCTCGGTAGGGAAGCCGCCTCTGAGCTTCCCCCTCTGGTCCTGGTGGTCCAAGGACATGGGTCAGCTGCCTGAAGGACTGTTCTGCCGGTTCTGCATCCTGGGTCGGCCGTCTGACGGACTGCTTCGCATGTTGGGCAACATGGATTGGCTGCCTGAGGTACTGTTTCCCCGGTTCTGGGACTTGGGCAGGCCACCCAAACTGTTTGGGTTTTTTTTCCTTTTCTCCTGATGTGAAGTGGGGATGCCGGTAGGCCACCTGAAGTGCCTTATTTTTTTTTTCCTCTCTACCTGCCGGTATCCCCCATTCTTGTGTTTTCATAATGTTTTTTTTTCTTTCCCTGTCTCTCTTGTATATTGTTAAAGAGTTGGGGGGGTTTTTTCCTGCCTGGTGATCGAGTTGCAGTGTACGTAGATATTTTTGTGTTTGCCTATTCTGCTGCACTCGAGTATTTTCTAAGTTGAAGTGTACATGTATTTTTGTTTTCACTTATCTGGTTTTTCTGTTTCATCATTCGTGTTTGTAAGGCGTGTATTAGCCATGTTATTTTGTGCTGGAGACTTTATTATTTGATCTTTGTGGGGGGGGGTTTCTGTATTTTGCTGTTAGACATTTTGGCTTTTAGGATGTCACCATCTCGATGTCTGTTCCCTGTATTTTTACTGGTGCTGTGAGGGGTTGTCCTTGCCTGCGGCAGTCCACCACCAGCTCCTTAGTTTTCCTCGCGTTGATCTGGAGGCAGTTCCGATGGCACCAGTCCATGAAGTCCTGGATAAGTCCTCTGTACTCAGCTTCATCTCCGTTGGAAATGAGGCCAACGATCGCAGAGTTGTCAGAGAACTTCTGTAGATGGCAGTGTGTTGTGTTGTGTGAGAAGTCCGCAGTATAAAGGGTGAACAGGAAGGGAGCCAAAACCGTTCCCTGGGGGGCCCCCGTGCTACCGATGATCGTGTCGGACACACAGTCCCGGGTTCTCACAAACTGTGGCCGGTTAGTGAGGTAGTCCAGGATCCATGATGACAGGTGGTGGTCCACCCCTGCGCACAGCAGCTTGTCCTTCAGGATCATCGGTTGGATGGTGTTGAAAGCACTGGAGAAGTCAAAGAACATGATTATTGTCCTTTGAGACTATTTCACAGGTGGGACAGAGCAAGTTACAGTACTCTATTCACAGTTTAACCCTAAAGAACTAAATCAAGTCATTTTTAAAGCATGTAAACTGTTTCAATCAACATTAAGACCTTTAGTCAATTTTTGGCAGGTGAAATAGTTATTGTCCTTTGAGACTATTTCACAAGTATGACAGAGCAGGTTACAGTACTGTCATGGATTGCTCCTCGGGGCAAGAAGGAGACCCAGGCGTTGGACTGTGAGTTGTGAGATTTATTGCAAACATAAAATACAAAGTGCACAAACCAAACTATAAGGCAAGGTAGACTGACATGGTAACAAAGAGCGTGAACAGAGAACAGGATGTCAAACTTACATCTGGAAACTGAAGACCACAGCAAAGACTGAATGGAGCAGCGGTCTTAAATAGGGCAAGATACCAATGATAACAAATGATTACATGTATAGATCACCAGAACGAGGAGGAATGGAAATAGATAACAGGTGTGCAAGACCACGAACCAAGCTAGCACAGGATGACAACAAAGCACACTGTCAAAATAAAACCTCAGTCAGGAAATGACAAACGGTAACTAAAGAACAGATGGGGGCTCATGTCAACAGGCAGATCTTAACAAAATTGAAAACAGAACTACAACAGACACACTCAAAACACATAACCAACCGTACAGTCAAATAATAACCCAGAACTGAGAAAATATAGGAACTAATCAGAAATAAACCAAGATCATGAGCTCAGGCTCATGACAGAGCCCCCTCCCCCCAAGGGGTGGATTCTAGACACCCCAGGGTTACATGAAAAAAAGAAGAAAGTCCCCCTGGACTGGGGTGTAGCAGCACCCGCAGTGGCCGCCGGACTGCAGCGTAGCAGCATCTGCGGTGGCCCCGGACTGGGGCGTAGCAGCACCCGTGGTGGCCCTGGACTTGGGCATAGCAGCGCCCAAGGTGGAACCAAACTGGGGTGTAGCAGCACCCACGGTGGCCCCCGCACTGGGGCTCAGCACCCATGGCAGACCCAGGCTGGGGAACAGCACCCACAATGACCTCAGACTGAAACGCAGCACCCACAACAGCCCCAGGCTGGAGCACAGCACCCACGACAGACCGGACTGAAGGGGATCAGCACCCATGGAGGTCCCAGACTGGGATGAAGCACCCGTGGAGACCTCAGCCAGAGGGGAAGCAGCTCCCACGGAGGTCCCAGATTGAGACAAAGCATCCGCGGAGACCTCAGGCGGAGGGGGAGCAGCACCCACGGAGGTCCCGGGCTGGGATGGAGCACCCGCAGAGACTCCAGCTGGAGGGTAAGCAGCACCCACGGAGGTCCTGGACGGGGACAAAGCACCTGCAAAGACCTCTGCCGGAGGGGAAGCAGCACCCACGGGGACTTCAACCAGATGGGCTGGACCCACGGAGACCTCAGGCAGTGAGGCTGGGCCCACGGGAACCTTGGGCAACTGGGATGGACCCACGGAGACCTCTGGCGAAGTTGAGTGATCCATGGTGACCCTAGGGGAAGGCTCTGACAGGAGGGACATAGACACAGGGTCAGGGTCACCAGAGGCAGTGGAGCCCGGCGAGGTGAGCTCAGGTGCAGCTGATGGCTGCACTTGGCCCTATCCACCAAGAGCCAGGCAAGATCTCTCCGAAACAGAGAAAGTGAAAACAAAGAACAGCACTTGTCTGAGCTCAAGCTCCACTGCCATCCAGGACTCCGTCAATCCAGGCGGGGACGTCTCGTGCCCGGTCTTCTGGAAGTCCAACTCCAGCTCTGCTGTGGCAGCCCCCACAGCAGGCATGGTGGAAAATGCAGTCCCTGAACCCCCTGGCGAAGTGACCGATGCAGATGGCTCATCCGGCGTGGCAGCTGGAGGCTGTCTTACTGCTGATGCTGGTTCCCACATAGCTGAAGCCAGGGGACACTCAATCATCGGTGCAGGCTTCAGGTCGCTGGCAGCACTCTCCCTCCATCCGGACCATGGCTGCAGGGCTGGGGTCAGGTCCTCCAGGGCCACAGGCTCCTCCATCATCCGGCGGCTCAATCCCGGGACCAGTGGACACTCAGGGGAAATAGGAGGAGACATGGAGGGAGCAGGTGAGGAAATATTATCTGCAGCAGCTGGTGAGGACTCAGTGGGCTGCAAAAACTGATCCTCACCACTGGAAATCAGGAAAGATTATTCGCTTTTATGGAATAAAGAATGAAAAAAACACTTGCCTGTATTTCCAGGGCACGATGGAATCTGCTGCAACGGGCCTTGAGTCATCCCCCTCTGTGGCTACAGTGGTTGTGGGCTCCTCTGAGGAACCCACAACCTATGAGATGACTTCTGTTGTGATGTGGTGCTATATAAATAAAACTGAATTGAATTGAACAAGGAGGAGCTGCCCCTGCAGATACGATGACAGGCGGAACCGGGGAAGAGATGACCAAACTCTCAGCAGCAGGAGGAGATACTGAGGAGATGAGAGTAGCAGCAGCAACGGAGGAGAAGGAAGCTGACGGGACAGCCAGCCAGGAAAAAACGAGAAGAGGGAACTGCTGCAGGAATTTTCTGACTCTGCGAAGGGGAAGCTGCTGGCTGAGTGGTGGAGGAGTTCTTCCGGCGGCCTGTAGCTGGATAATGGCAGGAGGTTTGCAGCGTCTGCACCCGATGACTCTCCTCCGTCCGATCCAGTACAACTGTGTCTCGGGAAGGTCGGCGCAGGAAGGCGGCGTCTAGGAGCTGATGAAGCAGAAGCTGGGGCTGGAGCTGGAGCCTGCCGAGGAGGTGGAAGTACCTAGGTCTGGGGATGCCTCCCCATCGGCGCCGACCTAGGCTTCTTCGTGGAACTTCTCACCATCCCACTGTTCTCTCGTTATAAGTCTGCAACCAACGAAGTCCTCTCCACCCCCTCTGCATGCTCCGAGAGCTGAGGACACTGGTGCGCAGCCACCTCTGCAAGACCCAGGTACCAGAGGATGTCTTTTGAGCTAGGAGCCCCGCGACCAGCAGAGATTAGCCTATCCATTTCCATTAATGTTTTGCAAATCTCCCACCCCAGGTTCATCGGGTACCAGCGCTCGCCTGCAGAGTCTGTGTGAGCTTGGGACATGCTAATACTCTTGCACCAGTAAACACCAAAACAGGTGAGTGGAAAAAAAAAAGAAAAAACAACTCAGAATCAGAATCAGAATCAGATTTATTGCCATTGTTCATGTAGTACACAAACTAGGAATTTGTCTCGGTGCAATGCTGCAACATTAAACATGATAAAATAAAAGAAATAAACTATACATGCAATAAAGTGTAGAATAAGAATGAGTAATACTAGTCAGCAGTTTAAATATATTAGCGAGCAGCAGATAATGTGGAGAACCATATAGTGCAGTCGGTAATGCAGGAAGAAAACAGTGATGATTGACATGAGTCTGGTTGAGCTGCTGTACATAGTGCACGAGAGTCAATAAGTCACTTAGTGTTCAACAGTCTGATGGCAGAAGGGAAGAAGCTGTTCATGTGACGGGAGGTTTTAGTCTGGATGGACCGAAGTCTTCTACCTGAGGGGAGAGGGGCAAACAGTACGTGACCAGGGTGTGAGGGATCGGCTATGATCCGGCCAGCACGCCTCCGGGTCCTGGAGATGTACAGATCCTGGAGAGATGGGAGCTTGCAGCCGATCACCTTCTCAGCAGTGCGCACGACGCACTGCAGCCTTAGTCTGTCCCTGGCAGTGGCTCCTGCGTACCACACGGTTATGGAGGTGGTGAGGATGGACTCGATGATGGCTGTGTAGAACTGCACTAACATCTTGGTGGGTAGCTTGAGCTTCCTCAGCTGCCACAGGAAGAACATCCTCTGCTGGGCCTTTTTGATGAGGGAGCTGATGGTCGGCTCCCACTTGAGGTCCCTGGTGATGGTGGTGCCTAGGAAGTGGAAGGAATCAGCAGTGGTGATGGTAGAGCCTGTGAGGGTGAGGGGGGGCAGAGGGGTTGTGACTTTCCTGAAGTCCACAATCATCTCCACTGTCTTCAGAGCGTTCAGCTGCAGGTTGTTGTTGTTGCACCAGGACGCCAGCTGGGCCACCTCTCTCCTGTAGGCGGACTCGTCGCCGTTGGAGATGAGCCCGATGAGGGTGGTGTCGTCCGCAAACTTGATCAACTTGACAGACTGGTGGCTGGAGGTGCAGGAGTTGGTATAAAGGGAGAAGAGTAGGGGGGGAAAGTACACAGCCCTGGGGTGATCCGGTGCTGATGCTAGCAGAGTCTGAGACAGTCTTTCCCAGCCGCACATGCTGCCTCCGGTCCATCAGGAAGTCGGTGATCCACCTGCAGAGGGAGTCAGGCACGTTGAGCAGGGACAGCTTGTCCCGGAGCAGAGCGGGGCGGATGGTGTTGAATGCGGAGCTGAAGTCCACAAACAGGATCCTGGCGTAGGTTCCCGGGGAGTCCAGGTGCTGCAGGATGGAGTGGAGGGCCAGGTTGACTGCGTCGTCTACAGACCTGTTGGCTCGGTAGGCAAACTGCAGCGGGTCCAGGAGGGGGGTGGTGATGGACTTGAGGTGGGGCAGGACCAGGCGCTCAAAGGACTTCATGACTACAGAGGTGAGCACTACAGGTCTGTAGTCGTTAAGTCCAGTGATCCGTGGCTTCTTGGGGACAGGGATGATGGTGGAGGATTTGAGGCAGGTCGGCACGTGGCATAGCTTAAGGGAGGTGTTAAAAATGTCTGTGAAGACAGGAGCCAGCTCTTTCGCACAGTGTCTCAGGGTGGAGGGAGACACGCCGTCCGGACCGGGGGCCTTGCACGGGTTCAGTCTGGAGAACTGTTTGAGCACGTCCTGCTCACTGATGACAAGGGGAGGGGGGGAGGAGTGGGGGGGCACCTTTGATGAAGTAGGGATCGTGGAGGCTGTGGAGCTGGAGGGAGGGGGGGAGTTGGACACAGATGACGAGGTGTCAAAATGGGCATAGTGTTGGGACAGTCTTTGACAAAGGGCTTTGTCATCCTGACCTTTAGGAGCCTGAGGCCGATAATTGGTGATTTGCCTCAGTCCTCTCCACACAGAAGCCGAGTCATTAGCAGTGAACTGCTGCTGCAGTCTCTCAGAATACACAGATTTAGCTCTCCTCAGCTCTCTGTTAAACCGATATTTAACCTCCCTGTAGCAGTCCCTGTCTCCACTTTTCAGCGCTGCTTCCTTCTCCTTCCTGATCTGTCTGAGCTTAGCAGTGAACCAGGGCTTATCATTAGAGTACCTCACCCTGGTGCGCGATGGAAGGATGCTCTCCTCACAAAAGTGGATATATGAGTTCACAGTGTCCGTGTACTCATCCAAATCATGCGTGGCTCCTTTAAACATGCCCCAATCAGTTATTTCCATGCACGTTTCCAGCTTCTCCTCAGCTTCACTGGTCCATTTCTTCGTAGTGCTCACAACAGGTTTAGTGAGCTTTAATCTCTGTCTGTATGTGGGAATGAGGTGGACCATCACGTGATCAGATAGTCCGAGCGCAGCGCGGGGCACAGCGCGATATGCGTCTTTCACTGTGGTGTAACAGTGATCCAGCGTGTTTATTCCTCTGGTGGGGCATTTAATAAACTGTTTGTAGCGGGGGAGATCGTGGCTCAGATTGCTCTGGTTAAAGTCGCCAACCACAATAACCAGAGAGTCTGGAAAAATCCGCTCCGTGTGTTGGATGTGATCCGCGAGCACGCGCTGAGCTTCGCGCGTGTCCGCGTCGGGAGGGACGTACACAGCGGTGAGGATGAATGAGGCGAACTCCCGCGGGGAATAAAATGGCTTGCAGTTAATAAAAAGAAATTCCAGGGCGGGAGAACAGTGTTTGGAAATTACCGTTACATCAGAGCACCAGCTGCTGTTGATGTAAAAGCAGACTCCACCTCCTGAGGATTTACCGGAGAGCTCTGTGTCACGATCAGCACGAAACAGCTGAAATCCCTCAAGGCGCAGCGCGCTGTCCGGTGTATTTTCCCTGAGCCAGGTCTCGGTAAAACAGAGGGCAGCCGAGGAAGAGAGGTCCTTAAAACGCATCAGCAGTCTCAGTTCATCTACCTTGTTAGAGAGAGAATTGGTATTGGACAGAAATATGCCAGGCAAAGCCGTGCGCGTGCCTCTCCTGCGGAGCCGGACGAGAGCGCCCGCTCGCCTTCCTCTCTTTCACCGTCTCACTTTTCGAGCCAAGCAATGAACCAGATCGGCGGCAGGAGCTAAAAAAAACTGGGAGTAGGTCCGTGGGAGTGAAAGTCCTGATATTTAGAAGCTCTTCACGGGTATAAGAGCAGGCAGACACACAATTGACAAACAAAAACAAACAAAGGGCGCAGCGAAGCACCATGGCGACCACTGTGGGCGCCAGAATAAAAAAAAAAAAATGCAGCAGCTGGGTCACTTATTAGCTGTAGTCTTCTGTCATGGATTGTCCCTTGAAGCAAGAAGGAGACCCAGGTGCTGGACTGTGAGTTGTGAGATGTATTGCCAACACAAAATACAAAGTGCACAAACCGAACTATAAGGCAAGGTAGACTGACATGGTAACAAAGAGCGTGAACAGAGAACAGGATGTCAAACTTAAGTCTGGAAACTGAAGACCACAGTGAAGAATAAACGGTGTTGTGTCCATAACTCTCATACAAGGAAACAGGCTGGAGGTGCAGTGAACATAGCTTTATTAATAATGCAAATACATACAAAGCACTTACAGCACTCCCATTTGCCAGGGGTCATCGGCAAAAGAGAACTGACCCCTTCCACCTAGGCCCTTTAAACCCCAGGTGACGCCACTAATGGAAAGGCGGGCCGTCACCCCTTACTATTCCCCAGGGGCGTCGGCCGCCATCTTGCTACTTATAATCTATATATAACATCCCCCCCCGCAGAAAAAATGTCAAGCACACTAATTAAGCCCTCCCAAAATTTGCGACCCAACTCACACATTAACAACAAAATCAAATGTACACAAATAAACTAACAAACCTATCCATTCACACAACATAACTAGAGGGGCCAGGTAGACTGCTGGCACCCCCTGCACGGCCAGGCGGGTTATTCTGCCACCTTAGACACCAGTCCAAACTAAAATAATAGCTGTGCTCCTAAAATAAAATTAATCCCAGAACAATTTCTATACACAACCAAATTAAGCAAGCACATCAAACCTCAGCTATTGCGGCCCCCACCCCAACACACCCACCCCACACTTGGGCACATCACCAAAATTCAAAATAGACAGTGTTGGGCGTTACAAATTACCAGTTGAAACTGTCTTCACATTTACAATTCAAACCAAAATTACAAAATATATTCTTCTTTTTCTTTTCTTTTTTTTTTTAATCAAACACACACAGGTCACAAACCCAATAGGTCCTTGTAAAAACTATATACAAAATGACATGGGGATAAGGAACTAGAACACACACAATTTAAATACACCCCCAGTCACTCTCCAGACCCGGTGGAGCCCCACCCCCTCCCTCGGATTACTATCTGGTGGTTCCCCCACCCCACAGCGTTTCCGTCTCTTGGCCTCTGGAGATGGGCTGCGCCCCCTCCTCTTCACCACATGACACAGCTCGTTGGGGTGCCTCCACGATTCATCGGACAAGCCCAAGTAGCCGTCACTCCGGGCAGCCACCACCTGCAGCCACCCCTGGTCATCACGCTGTTCGCAACGTTTGTGGTTCCCTCTCAGTTGAGCTTCAACCGCTGGGCGGACCCCGTCACCAATGCGAAGGGGAGCTCTGTCGTGCTTCTGTGGACCACCAAGTTGTGAGCGGACCTGCCAGCCATTTTCCAGCCCGGTCTGAAACCCTCTTTGAGGGTCATCATCTGGCGCACCTTAAAGCTGCGCCAGCTGGTCTTGCCCCGGACTTCTTCAGTGCTGGCACCGTGGCTCTTCCTGCCATCCTGGGGGTCCTGTCGTGCCATCCAGTTCCCACACCAAGGGCAACGTGGACACTGGCATCGGATCCATCCCAGGATGGCACTCCGTGGTGCTGGGCCTGCATTCCTCCCATGATACCAGACCAATCACTGTCCCACACTGCATCATCCTCCACACACGGAGCAGGTCAGTCCCACAACCCGCAACCCGATCACTCCTGTCCGGTGTTACTGGCGATTGAAAATCCCAAACCATAAAACATGTTGCACCCCATAATGCTGGATCCAGCAGCAGTCACTAGGAGAAGGACGTTCACCATCATAGCCGACTTATACCCCGCTGATAACACCACAGACCCCACAACGGCCAGCTTGTTCATTCCGTATCCATAGTAGGGGGCGGAGAGTTCACTGATTCTGTAGTGGGGAAACAGACTCTTCACCGTTGCCAAGTTTAATACTGAAGCCATCGATTCTGTGTCTACCAGCAGCGGCACTTCAGCACCACCCAGCGAACAGTGCAATAAATACGTCCGTCCGTAACCGGGGAGACCATATGGATGACCGTCGGAGTATTCCTAGAAGGGCCCGCTTCCTCTCTTCGGTCCCCTGGCTTGAAATTCTTGCAGGCTCTGGCGAAGTGGTGCAGTAAGTCGCATCTACTGCAGTGCTTGCCCTTCGCCGGACACTCTCTGGACTTATAGCGGTGTCTAGCGGACCCACAGCCGTAACATCTTGGTGTTCCCGGGGCAGACCTAATTTTCACCACAGAGGCATATTCTTCTTCATCTCTGCTGTCTTCATCTCCAGGATCCATCATCAGCACTTTAAAACAAGGCTCACCTTGAGTTGGAGTGGACCTCCCACTGAGGTCCCTTGCTATTGTTTCCGCTGCCTCATATTGCTGTGCTACCTCAACAGCCGTGGCTAATGTCAGTTCGCCCGGGAACGTCGGGAGCCTCGACCGAGCTGCAGGACAGCACACACGCTCCGCTAGCTGATCCCGGATCATTTCGTCCTGTAGGGCTCCAAACTGGCACTCCCTCACCAGCTGTCGCAGGTCCGCAACATAACGTTTAATGGACTCACCTGTCTGCTGGTGGCGCTGCTGAAACTGAATGCGTCGGACTATGACGTTTTCAGGGGCACAAAAATAGCGCGCTATTAGCTCCACCACTTCTTCAAAGCTATCAGCTCCCCCCAGAGTATTGAGGATTCTCTGGCCCTCCATGCCAGGGTTATGGACCAGAATTGTCCTCGCACACAGCTTTTCGAGGTCGCCAAAGTTAAGGGCTACCAGGTAGTTGGAAAAAGCCATGAATCACCTAGGCCAGGACACAGGTGGCTCGCCTGGGGCCTCCAGAAACGGCCGAAAACTAGTAGCAGCTTGCTCCATCAACGTGTTCTCCTTCGTTACCAAATGTTGTATCCATAACTCTCATACAAGAAAGCAGGCTGGAGGTGCGGTAAACATAGCTTTATTAAAAATGCAACTACATGCAAAGCATTTATGGTGCTCCCACTTGCCAGGGGTCATCGGCGAAAGAGGACTGGCCCATTCCGCCTAGGCCCTTTATACCCTGGGAGACGCCACTACCGGAAATGCAGGCTGTCACCCCTTACTATTCCCCAGGATCCCCGGCCACCATCTTACTACTTACAATCTATATGTAACAAAGGGAGCAGCGGTCTTAAATAGGGCGAGATGTAGAAGAGCTTGAAATGACGAGGCGACTTGATATATAAACCAAAGTTTATTTATCAGCTCTCCTAACAAGTCTCATTCAGTGCAGAGGTGGTAGAAGGAAAAGAGGCCGAATATCTCCGGCTCACTGACTTTATACTTGCACATAACAAAAGACATGCATAACAAAGGCTGACATCCCTCATTATCTTAATCCCCCCATTGTCTTGGTATTTCCTCTCCTCACCCAGGGGGTGAGGGTAGCTCCTCCGGTCTCCACCGCAGTGTCTGGGAACGTCTTTGTTCTTCACTTGGCGGTTGAGAGCCTTTGTCCTTTCAGAGGTGTGAAGTTGCTTTACATATGTAATTACCAAACATTTCCACATGCTTCAACATATGTAGGTTATGGAATATATGATTAATATAGACCACAGGCCCCCCAAACAACTAAGAAAGGACAATAGAAAGGTTCACAGTCTAAGATAATTACTATGACATACTAAGTGTTACATCTCTTACCACAGAAGAAACTTTCCAGCAGCCATGCTCCTAAGAGAGTTCAGTGGTAGTCATAACAGCATAGTAAAATCATAAGTCAGTCCTAAACTGTTGCAGCACAATTAGTGAACAATTGTGGAGTGGTTTGCATCAGTCCCTGTGCTGTCTGGGTTTTAATCTTCTCCCAAAACTGCTGTAGGTTGGTTTAGGCGCCCTGCTGGGACCTTCTTGTGAGGAATCTGCAGTGTGGGAAGGAGAGTGGTTAATTGTTCCCTGCCGGGGGGCTGAGTCTTTTCTCTTGGGGGGTCTACCCCGCCGAGGTGCTCTCGCCAACTGTGCAGGCTCGTCTTTCAACAAGAAGGCAGGCTTAAGTCTGTCAATGCTGACTGTTTCTTTTCTATCCCCAAAATCAAGCACAAAGTGTTTATCACCATGTTCCAGCACTCTGAATGGCCCATCGTATGCTGGGCGGAAAGTTGGTTTTAAAGCTTCATGCCTAACAAAAACGAACTCAGCATTTTTTAAAGCTTGAGGGACAAAAACCCGTGGGAAGGAGTGATGAGCTGGACCGGGGAGAGAGTCCGGTCCGTTGCTGCCTAAAAACCTTGGGACTGGAAGGTGCCCTGGCTCTGGGTTCTCTGGTAAAAATTCACCTGGGAGCCTGAGAGGTTGTGCAAAAACTAGTTCTGCAGGAGAGGCGTCTAGATCCTCTTTAGGCGCAGCACGCAACCCCAATAAAACCCAGGGAAGTTTATTTACCCAATTTGTATCCGTTAGTGAGGCTCTGAGGGCGGCCTTTAAAGACCTGTGAAAACGCTCGCATAACCCATTAGCCTGAGAGTGATAAGCGGTGGTGCGATGAATTGTTGCCCCTAAGCTGCTGGACATGGCTGACCAAAGCTCTGAGACAAATTGAGGCCCCCTATCGGACGTGATGTCCGATGGGACGCCGAACCGTGCCACCCAGTTTGTCAAAAAGACGCGAACGACTTCCTCCGCTGTGGTTGCCGCTAGAGGGACTGCCTCTGGCCAGCGTGTGGTGCGGTCTATCATTATTAACAGGTGTGTGAAACCCTGGGAGGAAGGTAGTGGTCCCACGAGGTTGACATGAACGTGGTCGAACCTTCTAGCAGGGATTGGAAAAGGCTCCAGAGGGGCTTTTGTGTGTCTGTGTATTTTGGCGCGCTGACAAGAAATGCAAGTTTTTGCCCATTCTTTTATGTTTTTGCGCAGGCCTGGCCACACAAACTTTTCGGCGACCATTTTAACCGAGGCGCGCACACCTGGGTGCGCGAGGGAGTGAATTGCGTCGAAAATACGGCGGCGCCATGTAGCTGGTACTAACGGGCGAGGTCGGCCGGTTGAAACATCGCATATTAGGGGGGGCACGCCGTCGCGTAGACCCTTTTTCTCCAGCCTTAACCCTGTTGGTAGTGCGCGCACGTCCGCGTCACTGCTTTGTTCCTCTGCCATGGCTGCCTAATCTATCCCTGCATGGATAGGTGCTGCGTATGTGTCTGCGTTAGTGAAGAGTTCTGCTGCTGAGGCAGTATAATCTGTCTCCTCGCGCTCTGGTGATGTCACAACGCGAGAGAGGCAGTCTGCTACCACGTTAAGTTTGCCTGCCACGTGTCGAATGTCTGTGGTGAACTCTGAAATCGCAGCCAGCTGTCTTTGTTGCCTGCCTGACCATGGTTCTGAGATTTTAGCCATGGCAAAAGTGAGCGGTTTATGGTCTACAAAAGCCGTGAAACTCCGCCCTTCTAACCAGAACTGGAAGTGGCAGATGGATAAATGAAGCGCTAGCAGCTCCCTGTCAAAAGTGCTGTATTTACGCTCAGTTTGGTTTAGCGATTTGCTAAAGAATGCTAAAGGTTGCCAGATCCCGCTGACATGCTGTTCTACAACTGCCCCTATAGCCAGGTCCGAAGCGTCTGTGGTTAGCGCGATGCGGGCCGAGGGATCTGGGTGAACTAACAATGTGGCGTTAGCTAGAGCGCTCTTTACTTCCGCGAAGGCGTGTTCGCGCTCCGGGGTCCATTCGACCGTGTTGGAAGCTTTCTTTTTTTTGAGTGCGTCATATAGTGGCTGCATGAGCTGAGCTGCGTGGGGGAGGAAACGGTTGTAAAAATTAACCATTCCTAAAAATTCTTGTAGCGATTTGACCGTCTGTGGCCGTGGGAAACTTTTTATCGCGTGAACTTTGTCTGGAAGTGGAACTGCCCCCTTCGGAGAGACTTTGTGTCCTAAAAAATCAATTTGTGACACGCCGAATTTGCATTTGGCTGGATTGATTATTAGCCCGTGCTCTTCTAGCCTCTGAAAAACCATAGTGAGGTGCTGCTCGTGTTCTTCCTCAGACGAGCTGGCTACCAGCATGTCGTCGAGGTAGACAAAGACAAAAGGAAGGTCGCGTAATACTGCGTCCATCATTCGTTGAAAAGTTTGAGCAGCGCCTTTGAGGCCGAAAGGCATTCGCAGAAATTCAAAAAGACCGAAAGGGGTTATTAGGGGTTTGCAGAGATAGCAAAAAGACGTAACAAACTAATAGTTTTTTGAATGCAAAAGATGCAATAGACTTACACAATGGTCCTCTCCGGCATACAACTAGGAACGTACCGGTCGCTATGGAGGGTGAGAATATGTATGGGCACATAATCATACCATGTAGGATAACTAAATAGACGGTTATGCTGTTTCATCCCACCTAGCAACAATGCTCTGCACTGTGTGTGTTTATATATTTACATATTTATTCCATCTAGCTACAATGCTCAGCACTGGGTGTGTTTATATTTATATATCTATATATTTATTCCATCTAGCTACAATGCTCCGCACTGTGTTTTTATATATCTACATATTATTCCATCTAGCTACATTGCTCCGCACTGTGTGTGTTTATATACTTGCATATTTATTCCACCTAGCTGCAATGCTCCGTACTGTGGGTGTTTATATATTTACATATTTATTCCATCTAGCTACAATGCTCTGCACTGTGTGTTCATATATTCATATATTTATTCCATCCAGCTACAATGCTCTGCACTGTGTGTCTGTGTGTGTGTGTGTATATATATATATTTTATAGTAATATGTACATATGTATATTAGCTGCTCTTGCTTGCTTGTTTTTTTTCTTGCCTTCTGATTGTTGCTCTGAGTGTTGCTATCCCTGTGCTGTTGCAATCCTGGAATTTCCCCGTTGTGGGACTAATAAAGGCTTATCTTATCTTATCTTATCTTATCTTACAGCTGTTTTAGGAATGTCCTCCGCTCGGACTGGGACTTGATGATAACCGCGGACTAAGTCTATTTTTGAAAAAATGCGCCCGCCCGCCAGATGTAGTGAAAAATCTTGAATGTGAGGAATTGGGTAGCGGTCATGCGCTGTAGCATTGTTTAATCTGCGGTAATCTCCGCACGGTCTCCAAGAACCGTCGGATTTCGGAACCATGTGAAGTGGTGAGGCCCAAGGGCTCTTCGAGCGTCTAACAATGCCCAATTTTTCAAGGGTTGTAAACTCGTCCCGTGCTATGTTGAGCTTGGCCGCGTCTAAGCGGCGAGCTTTGGCAAACACGGGTGGGCCCGTTGTGGGAATAAAGTGTTCAACCCCGTGTTTAGCCACAGTGGCTGAGAATTTGGGAATTGTGAGTGCTGGAAATTGGGTGAGGAGTTGCTCAAACTTACCTCCTGCTGTGGTGACGTTAGCCTGCACAGGTGGTGGAGAAACTCGAGCTGAGCATGGAATAGAAGCAAAGGACAGTGCATTAACCAAGCGCCTATTTGCTAGATCCACTAATAACCCATGTGCACACAAAAAATCTGCGCCTAACAAGTTAAAGCTCACTGCAGCTACAACAAATGTCCATCTGTAGTTGCGGCCGTGGATGTGGAGGTGCAGGCTCTTTTCGCCGAAAGTGTCGATGTTAGAGCCGTTGGCTGCCACCGCTCCGTTGCCCCGGGTGCCCATGGCTCGATCTGCGTGGGAGGGCGTGACGAAACTCAGCTGAGCTCCTGTGTCGATGAGGAACTGCTTGCCGGTGTGTCCATCCGTCACATACAACAGCTTATTCTTCTCGCCGAGAACCGCTGCCGTTAACGGCTCTCGGCTTTGGCGTTTAAATTTGCAGGGGGGAACACATTTGTGAGCCTTCTCGGTGAAACGGTGATGATAATAACAGACGTCGCTCTGTCTGTTAAGTTTTGGCCGTGTCGCTGTCACCGCGGGCTGGATCTGCTCAGTGGGTTGTGGCTCTTCGTGGTTCTGGGCGTCAGCGTTGAGGTCTGCGGATGCTGCTGTGGGTGTCTGCTCCTTGCAGGCGTTGACGAGCCGTTGAGCTTCATTGGCGAGCACGCGGAAGTCTTGCTGGGTGCTGCATCTTGTGTTGGCGAGTGTCCCTCTCATGTGTGGCGGCAGCGTGCTGAGGAATATGAATTGGAGGAGGAAGTTGTCGTTGTCTTCTTCTTTAAGCTGCAGCAAATCCTCCATGAGGGCTTTAGGCTTGCACCCTCTGTGGCCGTAGACCGCCAGGATCTTCTCGGCTCTCTCTTCAGCTGAGGGGACATAATTTGCCACGATGGTTGCTTTCAGTATTTCATACTTGTCTTGGGCCGGCGGCCGCTGGATCATGCTCTGCACACACCTCGAAGTGGCGGTGTCGAGTTTGGAGACGATATGATAGAATTTCGTATCGTCAGCCGTGATGCCCGCCAGTGCAAACTGGGCTTCAGCTTGCTGAAACCACGAGGCGGGGTCTTCTTGCCAGAAGTCTGGCAGCTTGACAGCGACGGCATTCGTGTATACCATCACTGCTGTGTCCACAGGGTGAGAGTGCCTTGCTTCGGCTCTCACAGCGGTGCTGGTGCTCGGTTGAGCCCTCTCAATCCCTTCTGCCGGGGGGGAAAGACGTCCATCTGTTCCCCTGTCTGCGTGGGCGCTGGCGTCTGCCTGGGTCGCCACGGATGAGTCGATTGCGGGGGAACACCTCAGGTCCATACTCGCGTCAGGGTCACCAGTGTAGAAGAGCTTGAAATGACGAGGCGATTTGATATATAAACCAAAGTTTATTTAGCAGCTCTCCTAACAAGTCTCATTCAGTGCAGAGGTAACAGAAGGAAAAGAGAGCGAATATCTCCGGCTCACTGACTTTATACTTGCACATAACAAAAGACATGCATAACAAAGGCTGACATCCCTCATTATCTTAATCCCCCCATTGTCTTGGTATTTCCTCTCCTCGCCCAGAGGGTGAGGGTAGCTCCTCCGGTCTCCACCGCAGTGTCTGGGAACGCCTTTGTTCTTCACTTGGCGGTTGAGAGCCTTTGTCCTTTCAGAGGTGTGAAGTTGCTTTACATATGTAATTACCAAACATTTCCACATGCTTCAACATATGTAGGTTATGGAATATATGATTAATATAGACCACACGAGATACCAAAGATAACAAATGATTACAGGTGTGGATCACCAGAGCGAGGAGGAATGGAAATAAATGACAGGTGTACAAGACCACGAACCAAGCTAACACAGGATAACAACAAAGCACACTGTCAAAATAAAACCTCAGTCAGGAAATGACAAATGTAACTAAGAAATGGGTGAGGGCTCATGTCAACAGGCAGATCTTAACGTTGAAAACAGAACTACAACAGACACATTCAAAACACATAACCAACCGCACAGTCAAATAATAACCCAGAACCGGGAAAATACAGGAAATAATCAGAAATAAACCGAGAGCATGAGCACGGTGGACACACCATGCTCAGCTTCATGACAGTACTATATTCACAATTTAACCTTAAAGAACTAAATCAAGTCATTTTTAAAACATGTGAACGGTTTCAATCAATATTAAGACCCTTAATCAATTTTTTGTGATGATCCGGCGAGCATGCTCCCCCTCCCCTCCAGTTCCTGTCATCTGGACTCCGGATTATCAGATACACCTGCGTGATTGCACACTTACTGTGTCCTGATGACCCAGCATATTAAAGAGCCAGCATGTGGAGTACCCATCGCTGGATTGTTAGGTTTGCAACCGCAAAACGTTCAAGCGCTCAACGTTATTCTCTCTGGTTGATCTGTGTTTTTGACTCCCATGTCTTTCTGTCTCCCAGGTTTGCTGCCACCTGTAGGTGTGTACTCCGGAGCTGATCACGCTCGCCTGATCAAGAAGATGCCGGACGTCCACCCAGGTCACCATCTTCCCCCTGCTTCCCTGGTCCATGCAGGAGTTCCCTGCTGGACTCCTTTGCTCGCAGAGTAAGAGTGCTCTCCCATTACTATTCTCCCCTTCTGGAGATTCTGTCCCTAATAACCTCTATCTGCTATTTTCCCATAGGCTACTTGTGCTCCAGCAGGCATGGGTTTTGTGTCATTTAAGTGTGCGTTTTTGTGTTGTGCTTTTCCTCAGTTGTGCTGCTTTATTTAGAGTTGTGTGTTAGTTTTATTTTTGCAATGAACTGGTGAACTTTTACAGCTGAGTCTGAGTGTTCGTTCTGGCAGCTCTGCGTTTGAGCCTCACTCGCACTGAATCATGACAGAATGATCCAGCCAGGACTGAGGCTCAGTGGGCGCTCAGCTAGGCGAACAGTAAGTGCTCTCGCGCTTGGATGCCACAGAGCACCAGGTCATGTATCTTTCGGAACAGCTCCAAACTATCACCAAGCAATTGGTGACCTTTACCGAGCGTCTGTGTCGGCTTCTTGGTGTGGCACCTCCTCCTGCACCTACTGCCCGGCAGCGTATGCCATCCGCAGGAACATTTCCATTCCTACGCCTGCCTGCTATGGGGTGGAGGTGGGGGGGGGGCAAAGTGTTCCCGCTGCACTGTTGGTTGTATTTTCGGCAGGTGGAGGGGGAAAACAGGGAGGATTCAGCAAAGATACACTTGATGGCTTTGTTGTTGAGGGACCGGGCGCTCAAGTGGGCACAGTCCGTCTTAAGCAGCCCGGAGTGGCCCTTATATTCGTATGAGCAATTTGTGTGAGAGTTCTCTGAGGTTTTTGACCATTCAGAAAGCGAGGGGAATATAGTTAGCCAGCTGATGGGGCTTTGACAGGAAGACCGGTCAGTAGCCGATTTCTCTGTTGAGTTCCGGGTCGTTGCGGCAAACTCCGGATGGAATGACGTTGCCCTTCGCAGCGCCTTTCTCTGGGGCCTGAATTCGCACCTCCGTGATGAGCTGGCTATCCGTGCATCCCCCTCCTCTTTGGATGAGATTATCATGAAGGTTGTGGCCCTCGACAACCGGTTTAGGGAGCGAGCGACTCCCAGCTGGCTGCCCCTCCCTCTGGCACAGCTCCAAAGGCCTCCTCCAGGCCAATAGCTCTCGGTCGGTCCCATCTGACTCTAGAAGAGCGTCGGTGTCGAGAGAGGGCGGGGGCGTGTATGTATTGCGGGGTCCCAGGCCACGCAGTCTCGAAATGCCCCGTGAGAACCAAATGATACGGCCCTTCAGTTACCGTGGGGGGTCTGGTGGTAGGGTCCTCTCAAAATCCTCCCAACCATTTTGAACTCCCGGCACTCATTCAATTACTGGGGGCCCAGTTCAAAACCTCCGCCCTGGTTGATTATCGGGCGAGCAAAATTTCATTCAACAGGCCATAGTGCGTAAATTGCAGATACCCATCAGGAATGTCCCGACACCCTTGACTGTCTTGACAGTCTCAGGCAGCAGCATCGCGGCGGTTACCCAACAGACTGAGCCCATCTCGGTCATTCTGTCTGGTAATCACCGCAAGACTATTCAGTTTTACGTCCTGCATCAATCGACCACCACCATGATTCTAGGGTATCCGTGGCTCCGTATTCATAATCCAATCATAAATTGGAGTCAGGGCTCCATTTCGTCCTGCAGCCCATTCTGCCTCTCACCATGCCTCTGATCGGCCGCATGCTTGCCCTCGCTCCCGATCTCCTCCGCTCCAGCTGAGCTGGCGGATCTCAGCTTATTCAACTGTGTCTGAGTGTTCATTCTGGCAGCTCTGCGTCTGAGCCTCACCCGCACTCAATCATGACATTTTTGCAGGTGAAACACAGTTATGTCCTTTGAGACTATTTCACATGTTGGACAGAGCAAGTTACAGTACTCTGTTTGCAATTTCACACTGAACAACCAAATCAAATCATTTTTGTTTTTTATTTATTATTATTATTATTTATTTTTTTTATTTTTTTTGGGGGGGGGGGTAGATGAAGTGCTTAAATCCAAATTTGGAGCCTTAATGAATTTTTGCCAGATGAAGCACATACTGTAGGTTCTACTTAAGTAACAGCGCCTCCCGTCGTTCAGTAAACCAATGACATTTGAAGCGGGCTGTCAATGTTGGTACAACCCCTTTTTGGCTTTCCCCCAATCAGCTCTACCCACAGCCAATCCGGATTGGTCTGCAGGCTTGTACGTCAGCTGTCGGGGGAAGCTGTCGGATCCATCATGAACTCTCTGGAACAGGCCGAAGGTAGTTTTCCTGTTAAAGATTTAAATTAGCGCATTGTTTTTAGCTGTCTGTTTGTTTTAGCCTTGTAGGTGTAGTCACGGCGCGTCCCAAAACAAACGTCCGTAGGTGTGTTTTTAATGTTGGGTGTAACGTTAGGTTAGCTGGCTAGATTCGTTAGCATGCTAGCTTAAGTGATTTTCAGCCATTAATATGCAGGTGTAGGCAGTAGCTTTATTTAGTTATATAAGTAAGGACATGATGGACTGTAGTGACATCTGTCTAGAATATAAAGTCCCGTTAAACACAATGTGTGCATGCGATTTAAGTTTAAATAACTGAAAACATGCTGAGCTTAAGATCCCAATTCAGATCATCTTGTACCATTTTTGTGTAATGTATCCACTGTTCATTTAGAGACGTTTGCTCATGTGTTTGTTACAGATCTGAAGGCTTTTGAGAGACGACTAACCGAGTATGTCTCATGTTTGCAACCTGCGACAGGCAGGTGGAGAAGTAAGTAATTATTGTTTTGGGTTGTTTAGTGACAAGACACTTGAATCAGTCTAAAATATAAGCTGTTTGTTTAACCTGATTCGTTTATTTCAAACCGCCAAGTACTGTTTGATTAAATTAATAAAGGTTTATAATCATTTAATACTGGAGTGGTGGCCTAGTTGGTAGAACATCCACCCCACAACCAGGAGGCTGGGGTTCAAGTCCCGGCCGGGTCATACCAAAGACCAGGTAAAAATGGTACTTTGCGCCTTGTAGCTTGGTGCTCAGCATAATAGAATGGGGAAAGAAAAGTTAACACATCAAGCTACCAGAGGACTGACCCCCCCCCCCCCCCCCCCCCCACACACACACACACACTGTAGCTTTCCCTACTTACAGTAGCTGTGTGGCCTAGGGTCATGAAACGGAGATAGGCACCACTCTACACCAATGGCATGGTAATAACTTAACTGTAATCAATACTGCACAAAGCATTATGGTAGTGGCTATGGATACGTAAGACGTTGCCCTATAGGGGGGGTGCATTGGAACAGAATTTTTGGCAGTTATAGGACAGTTGCCATAGCAACACAGCACTGAGTGGCAGTCACATGTGACAGCTTTATTTTGTATGCAACAAAACATAAAACTCACTCAAAATGTTGCAATGCACAGAGTACTTGTTTTACTTTAGCCGTTAATACCACACCGCGGCAGCACAGCGACTCACCCTTGGCCGGGGGATCCTGGGTTTGATCCCAGCCCCCGACCAACAGTGATCTGTGTGGTGTTTGCATGTTCTCCCCGTGTCTGCGCGGGTTTACTCCGGGATTTCTCCGGTTTCCTCCCACATGCCAAAAACATGCAAGTTAGGTTAAATGGCATCAAAACTGGGGATTCTAAATTGTCCTTAGGTATGACTGTGAGAGTGAAAGGTTGTCTGTCTCTCTGTGTTGGCCCTGCGATGGACTGGCGATCTGTCCAGGGTGTACCCTGCCTCTTGCCCAAAGATGCTGGGATAGGCTCCAGCCCCCCCCACCCCCGCGACCCAAACAGGATTAAGTGGAAGAAGATGAATGAATGACCACACCGTGATGTGTGTGTAAAGACAAAGGAGCACATGGTAAGTAAAGAACTGATTCGGAGCATTTATTTATTTATTTAATTTGTTGCCAATTAATCAAGATAGAATAAGATTAGCTCTCCTCAGTACAAGCAGGTACTCTGTGTACTGCTGTGACTGAACATTGTGTGTATTTCTTGTTTTACTGCATACACCCTAATGCTGCCTAGTGATGTTAAAACCGAGGCCTCATGAAACAATGAGCAACTTTGAGACAACTGCTTCATGAGTGACAGTGTTATGACACAGCTAATAAAGACTGCCATCTGGTGACTGACTGTCAGAACTGCATCTGAGTTTATTGAAAAAGGGTAATACTCTATATCACAGGTTGCACTACACTTTTTATGTCATTTTCTCAGACAGGCTTGTAAAAATTCTGTCATTTATCTATCATTTTAATTGACTTTAATTAGATCACCCTCCATATAATCTGTCAAATGATAGACAGCTTTCAGAATTTGTCGTCATTGCTGGAAAAATTCTGTGGAAGGACAGTTTTCAGAGAGAGAGAATATGCAGGGCTTGACATTAACGCTGGTCCATGGCTGGTGACTTTCAGTAGTGGCCGGTAAGACAGCTACAGGCTCGACACCACCCACTCAGCACTGAGTCACGCAATATAAAGCGAAAGTGTCATGAGCAGTTTTTTTTTTATTTAATAGAATAAAATACAACATACAAATTCTCAATGAGGATAAAGATTACAGAGTTAGAAAATCAGAACTTTCACAAAAAATATGCAATCAGTCAAACTTCACATTCCAATTAACAAGAAAAAAGGGGTATATTAAAAGAGAGAGTAAAGAGTACAGCAATAATCTGATCTGAATCTTTTTTGATTATAGTAAGAGGAGCTGTCCAGTGTCTCTTACAATTTTTTTGCATCATGAGCAGTGCATGAGTGCTCTTTCACCACGCCCACAGTCACGTGACCGTAGCAGGCGAGGCCTCATTATGTCGGTCACATCATGTGACTTGAGGGCTCGCAGGAACGTATGCAATGCCCAGCCCTCTCAAATTTCTCGCCAGGTCTCAAATCACGTGATGTGGCAACAAGGTCTCGTTCACTACGGTCATGTGACTGTGGGCATATTGACACAGTGCTCGACACTCTGCTTGCGACACTTCCGTGTTATATTGCTTGAGTCAGTCTCGAGTGGGCGATGTCGAGCGTAACATCACTAATGCTGCCACTCATTTTTGCCACTCACTGTTTTTTATCTGACGTGATTTCCATTTGGTGATGTCATTTGCATACCCTTTATACAAATGTCTATTACTAGAGTTGACGATCCGACAAAGCATTTTCAGATCAACTCCAAGCCACCTGCTGCTGTGGCTTAGGTAGATAATATGGTGGGTCTGTAATCAGAAGGTTGCGGCTTTGCGTCCTGCTGTCAGCCTCTTGTTCAAACCATTTTACTTGATGTGAGATGAAATTTGGAATTAAAATGAGAGAGGTTAGCATTAGGGTTTGGGAGTGGGTACGGTTAAAAAGGTATTAAATGGATATTAAAATTTTGAAAGAAGTGCCTCAGATTCCCATACTTGTAGCCTGCTGCTTTTAAGATGCACATTAATAGAGCGTACTGGCCAATCAGATTTGAGCCGTATCTGTAGAAAACATTCTATGGCTACATCTTATGTATCCATAGCCACTGCCAAGTATTACTGGTTCAAAGTATTATGTATCATTAGTATTATTCGTATTATACTTACATAAAGTATTATGATTGGGTAAAGCACATATTTATGTTGGATGTCATGCACTCACTGTTCTTGTGTCAGTGATCCTTATAGTTGTGTCTGTCTGTACTGCAACTGGTGCTTGGAACTGGCTGATAGACCCAGACACACAGAAGGTAAGTATCTGGGGGAAGAGCAAGTCAAGTAGTGCTTTTTCAGGGTGACTACTGGTCTTTAAAAACGTGTTTGAATTCAATTTATATATGTAAATAACAAAGACTTGAGCTATTAAAATGTCTTGAATTTAGATCAGACCGGTGTGTTTTTTCCAGTTCCAGAAATAACAAAAAAAATAATCCACCACACATGGGTACATTTTCTGCTACAAATTTACATCCATTAGTAAAACTGTAGGCAGATACCGCCAAGGAACTTTAGATCAGGAACATTTTGCCAGTGGAGTACAAATGACTACATGGAAGAGGTCTAGTCTAGTTAGCTAGAATAACAACTTGAAATAATTCAGAAGTAATGATTATTTTTGTTGCTCCTCTAATTTTTGATTCAAACTCTGCCACCTAGTGAATAAGAGCTGCTTTCTTATTGTAATAAACTATCATGAATGACTCTTTTTAAGGCTTTTCAGATTTACTAGGTGTTATGCACAAAGTGTTGTGAAAAGTATTTGCCCTTACCTGAGTTCTCGTATTTGTCACACAAATGTTTAAGATCATCAAGAAAATTTTAATATTAGACAAAGATGAACCAAATCAATACAAAATAGTTTTTAAATGATGATTTCGTGTTTGTATTAAAGGGGAAAAACCTATCCAAACCTACCTGGCTTTATGTGGAAAAAGTAGTTGTCCCTTAAACTTAATAACTGGTTGTGCCACACTTGGTGGCAGCAACTGCAATCAAATGTTTGTGTTATCTGGTAGTGAGTCTTGGTCATTGCTGTTGAGGGATTTTGGCCCACCCTTCTTTGCAGAATTGTTTTAATTCAGCCACATTGAAGGGTTTGAGCTTGAGGTCATGAACCGATGACCAGACATTGTCCTTCAGGATTTTCTGGTAGAGAGCAGAATTCATGGTTCCATCAATTATGGCAAGTTGTCCAGGTTGTGAAGCAGCAAAGCAGCCCTAGACCATCACACTACCACCACCATGTTTGTCTGTTGGTATGATAGTTCATTCATTCATTCATTCATTCATCTTCTTCCGCTTAATCCTTTTCGGGTCGCAGGGGGACTGGAGCCTATCCCAGCATCTTTGGGCGAGAGGCAGGGTACACCCTGGACAGATCGCCAGTCCATCGCAGGGCCAACAGAGAGAGACAGACAACCATTCACTCTCACAGTCATACCTAAGGACAATTTAGAATCCCCAGTTTGATGCCAGTTAACCTAACTTGCATGTTTTTGGCATGTGGGAGGAAACCGGAGAAATCCCGGAGTAAACCCACGCAGACACGGGGAGAAATGCAAACTCCACACAGATCACTGTTGGTCGGGGGCTGGGATTGAACCCAGGATCCCCCGGCCAAGGGTGAGTTGCTGTGCTGCCGCAGTGCTAACCACTCCGCCACCGTGCCATTAACAAAATTACCATGATTAACTATGTATCTGGTTAAATATATAAAAAAGATTAAGTCAGTGTAACAAATATTACATAAATTAAACCAGTGTCTTACCACAAATTTTGTAAGCAGACATTAAGATATCAGCCAATTTTAAGAAAAGCCAAACAAGTTTTTTGTTATAGAGGGCGCCTAAAAGATGTCACACTCAATAAAATATAATTCATATCTACAAGCCTGTATGTCGTCAGTGCAAAAACACAAGACCAATATGTCAACAGTAAATTAGAGACAAAACATTGTATACTTTGAACAAAAATTACAGTTCAAATATTGTGAACAGCTTGCAAGCATTGACAGTACCTGAATCTTCTGCAGGGACCTGCTTGAACATGGAGAAAAACTGTTCAGTTGTTCAGCGTGTTTAATGATGAGATTAGCAGACATACACATTGTCTCGGCATAATGTGGCCATTTTCCCAAGGTTAACTAAGCCAGAAACATAGGGCTGTATGGCCACGGTTCGCAGGCCAGAGGCAGTCATGACCATCGTGTCTTTTTTTTTTTTTTTTTTTTTTAAACGAAATGCTGTTAGTTTTACACCAGATATAACAAAAGTTTAACTTTTGTCTTGTCAGTCCACAGAATATTTTTCCAAAAGGATCATCAAGATGGTTTTTTTTGGCAACTGTGAGACGATTCTTGGTGTTCTTTTTAGTCAGCAATGATTTTTGCCTTCCAACTCTCCCATGGATACCATTTATGGCCAGTCTCTTATTGTTGAATCATGGACCAGTGTCCAAATTGAGGCCAAGTGAGGCCTGCAGTTCTTTAGATGTTCTGGGTTTTTGTTTCTCATGCCCTCTTGAATTTCTTGAGATTGCAGCATGTGTTGCTTTTTGAGATCTTTTAGCCTACTGTATGTTAACACACAGGCCCTATTTAAGTGATTTCTTGATTCAGTGGGTCTGGCAGTAAGCAGGCCTGGGTGTGGCTAGTGAAATTGAACTCAGCGTTCCAAAAATTGTGGTTAATCACAGTTAATTCATGATGTAAAAAGAGGATTACTTTTTCCACATAGGGCCAGGTAGGTTTGGATAGGTTTTTTTTCCCCTTAAAGAGGCCATTGACTGAAAAATGGTGTGTTTGTAGGTTTTAATTGTCTTAAATGAGTCTACTGGTTACCTTATTATCCCCAAGTTTTCAAAACAGTCAATTCTCTTTAAAAAAAACAGACTTTATCTCATTTTTCTGTCCTATAAATGCCAGAAACGTTTTTGACTTTTTTTGTGGAAAATGTTAATGTCACTTTTAGAAAAAGCCAACCCACCGCCATCCTTGAGCCCAGCCCACTGCTCTGTTATTGGCCCGCCTAGCTGTCTGTCATGTATATGGAAGTGGTGCTAAAAGTTGCTTATCAGCCCCCAAGCTAACACTAGTAACAGGGCAGCTTGGTGATGCAGTGGTTAGCACTGTGGCAGCACAGTAAGAAGGTCGTGAGTTTGATCCCACCCCCTGACCATCAGTGACCCTTCTGTGTGGAGTTTGCATGTTCTCGCCGTGTCTGTGTGGGTTTACCCCGGGTTCTCTGGTTTCCTCCCACAGGCCAAAAACATGCAAGTTAGGTTAATTGGAGACTGTAAAGTGACCCTAGGTGTGAATGCGCGTGTGAATGGTGAAGGGATTGGCGCCACACCGTGGCTGCCTCATCCATCCACATGGATGCCCTGAATTTCCCTCTGGGATTAATAAAGTATTCAAAATAAATAAATAAAAGGAAGCTTGAACCGAGCGTGGCTTGTATTCAGATCTTAGTCACCCTAATAACCATCCCTGTTACCACCTGGTTCACCGGTCCGCAGTCCACAGTGTGCCTTGTGTCGCTCCAGCCTGTCTCCCGGTGGTTTCGCCATGGTTCTGCGGCGGGATAACACTGGTTACGGGGAGCTGCGAACCAGGAGCTCCAGGCAGCTAGTGATGTTAAAACCGAGGCCTCATGAAACAACGAGCAACTTTGAGACAATTGCTTCATGAGTGACAGTGTTATGAAACGTCTAATAGAGACTGCCATCTGGTGACTGACTGTCAGAACTGCGTCAGAGTTGAAAAACCTGAAAAAATTTATGCACTTTTTTTTTTTGAGGATTTGGCCATCCAAGATGTATTCAAAATTGGATGGCAGGAACAAACAATACAAAGCAAACCAAAAAAAACTAATTCCCTCTCAAACTTCCCACGAGCACGCAAGTCACGTGACCGACATAATGAGGCCTTGGTTGGTACAGTCATGTGACTGTGGGCATGTTGGCACAGTGTTCGACACTCTGCTCACAACACTTCCGCATTATATTGCTCGAGTCAGTGACGAGTGGGCGATGTTGAGCATAGCATCACTACAGGCAGCATCTGCCTACGCCGGCACCCGCAACGCAGACAGTTGCTGCAACTCGGGAATGCTGCCTGGAGCTGCTGGCTCAGCTGCTTCGTGACGGGTCATCCTCCGGCTAGCCGTGGGAGAGGAGCGGAGGACCACGGAGTGAGACATTGCCCTTTGAGATCCCATGGCTCGGCCAACAGCCTCAGTTTGCTGCGATTGGTGGAGCACACAGTGCTGGCAGTTTACTGTGGCGTCTTGGTGGGGTTGTTGGGGTGTGGGCCGGGATGATGCGAGATGCACAAACAACTGCGGATCGGTGAACTAGCACTGCACATCCAAGCTGGGAGGAGCCAGTTAGAAGCTGCTTAGCTAATGGCTCTAGGTGTGAATGTGTGTGTGAATGGTGAAGGGATTGCCTCATCCGTCCACATGGATGCCCTGAACTTTCCTCTGGGATTAATAAAGTATACAAAATACAAGAAAAATAATGGCTGACTGACATAAACGGGAGGGTGGAGTTGAACAGCTGAAGTCTTTTTCTTAAAGTGAGAGGCTATAAATTAGAGCGTTTGAAGAAAGCCAAGAAAAATAAACAAATTTGCTTCAATAATTAAAAAAAAATTAAAGAAAATGTGAACAAAATATGTCACAAGCACTTCATTAAGATGTGAGTGAGCTGTTAAAATGTATAAAAAGTGCAGTCAATGACCCCTTTAATGAATGAAATTATCATTTAAAAACTGCATTTGCATTGTTATCTTTCTCATATTAAAATTTGTTTAATTCAAAACATTTAAGTGTGACAAATATGCAAAAATATAAAAAAAAATCAGGAAGGGGCAAATACTTTTCCACAGCACTGTATATGCATGTACCACCTTTGAATATGTGAAGTTTTTTTTGTTTGTTTCACATTGTTGTTTTGTTGTCATTGTTCCTGCAGGTCTCCTTCTTTTCGTCTCTCTGGAATCACCCGTTCTTCACCATCAGCTGCATCACTTTAATCGCGCTCTTCTTTGCTGGGATACACAAACGAGTTGTGGCACCATCAATGTATCCTCAGGGAAATATGAAGTAACACGTTTTTGTCTGGCTTAAAAATTCAGATATGCATATCTTTATTTTCTGGTCTGTGTCTAAAATAATTTGCCCTCTCTAAATAAGGAATTAAATGTTGAGGACCTTGTATTAAGGTCACAAAACAAATGAAAAAGGTTTATTATGCTGGAATACATGGATTTTTTTTTCAGTAGTAGGCTTGACTGGATTTAGTGTCTGTGTATAGATTACTGTTTGTACATTTTGTTTATTTTCAAATTTTAGTGATAATTTGCTTTCGAGATAGGAAGGGATAATGCAATGTAAAATTAAAAAAAGAAAAAATATGCTCCAAGACAAACACGTTAAGTACCTGTGATATCAGGATATTGATAAAAGTAAAGGGAAAATCCGTCAGTAAAAAATAAACAAATCAAGATAAAATAAATGCATACCTGGTGACAGGCTGGGCTACTCTGCTTGGACTGCTGCCCCAGTGACCTGGGCCCCCGGATAAACGGTGGAAGATGAATGGATGGAGGGATGGATGTACCCAGAAAAATACTGATCTAATGGTTGTAAATGCTTGCTTGGATTTTAAGTATTTAAACTGGTCATCAAACAATAGTTGATTAATGGGGGGGGGGGGGGGGGGGGAAACATGTATGTAGGAATTTAAGAATTTTTTAAAGTCTTTTAAAAATTAAAGTAACTGCAATAAGAAATTGAAAAAGAACTCAAAGTATTCTTAAAAACTTCAATATACAGTGCTGAATATCTTCATTAATCTTGTGCAGCTTGTTTAATGCATTTTTGTCAGTGTAGTTTTTCCGTTTTTGTTCCTAACTGCTTTTTAAGAAATTATCAGGATCACAGATTTTACACAAGTACAAAAGTTGGGTTAATTTTCTGAAATGGGAGCGACTGTTTTAGTTCAGTTGTGTTGGTTCTAGTGTGAGGGACAGCACATTTATAATTTAGTAAAATCACATTAATTGGAATAACTTAGTTGTAACTTGTGGCTGCATTATCTTCATGATCTCCAGTTCAAAGAACAACGATGCATATTCCTGGGTAAAACCTCTTAAAAACATGAAAGGGGATTTTAATGATTGTGAAGTAAGTTGTAGTAATGGTTTATTTTCTTGACTTGCATGTTAATTATTGCACAAAAAGCATAGCTACAATGATAACTTGTGCCAAGAAATTACCACACAAAAATTCTCCTTCAGTAAAACTTGGTGCTTTGACACTTTTGGTTCCTAATGTACATGAATGTGAGCTGTACAGCATGATGTTTGTCCCTCCACACCTTTAGGCAGAGTTCCAAAATGGCCCTTGATTAATGGCCGCACTTTTCTTTGACCTTTGCCCCTTCAGTATCGCCGCACGCTGCCGAACAGTTTTAGCTGAGTATAACATGTCCTGTGATGATGTGAGTCCTTCAGTATTCTTTACATTCCACAAGAAATGCATATTTGTTTTCAATATTGATTGTTTCATTTTATCTTTCTACAGACGGGCAAATTAATTCTCAAACCACGGCCGAACATCCAATAGCAAATGAGTTTAGTTCCTGTGTTTGGACTGCGTCTTTGTTGAAAAGCTTTGAAAATCATCATGAGAAATGAACTGAGAGGAGCCTTTTAACGGCGTCTCTATGTCCGTGCCACTCCCGAAGCTGCTCATCTGCTGACTCAACATATTTTACACATTTGCTGTGAATGTTTCTTTGTGTTAAACGTATTTTATCTAAATGTTTCAATTTTTAAAGTTATTTACTTATGAAATAAATACATTAGGTGTGAGATTGTACCTTATCTGTGTTTCATTTCTGGTTAAGATTGTATTTGTGAACCTTTGTTACAACAGTGATATTAGGGCTGTCTGAGAAGTAGAAAAAAGTCTGGAGTTGAGGGGGTAAATTTGCTACTTTTTTTTCATAAATTTGCCACTTTAATCTTGGAAATTTGCTGCTTGTTTTCTTGGAAATTTGCCACTTTTCCCCCCCATACATTTACCATGTTTTTTCTCATAAATGTGTCATTCTTCCCCCTCATAAAATTGCAATTAATGTGATTAGGATGGTTTGATTTTTAGCAGGATTATGCAAAAACTACGGGATGGATTTTGACAACGCGTCCACCACAGGTGGCCCGTGGGCTACGGATGAACCCATTAGATTTTGGAGATGATTCAAGGGTGCAAACCTTGGCCAAGGTCCTGTCTTGCAGTGTAGAAGGAAGTGAAAAAGTGATCTGGAATGTGTATTCTGGCCTGGATCACCCCCAGAATGTAACCGGTACCCCAAAGGCCCCGTGCCTGAAAGTTTCATCAAAATCTGTCCAGTACTTTTTGCGTAATCCTGTTCACAGACAGACCTTGGCGGATTTTGTGCTCTCTTGTAATTTCCCATTTTTTTTCCTCATAAATTTTCCATTTGTTTCACAGTAAATATATCCCTTCCTTCTAAATTTTCCACATACCTTTATTTCTCCTAAATTTAGTAAATTTGTCATAAAATTGATATTTTTGCGAATTTGCAAGTTTTCTCGTGTATTATCACTTTTTTCAATAAGTTTGCTATTTTTCTCGTTAATTTTCCACTTTTCCCCGCCATCATAAATATACCTCTTTGTCTTAGTTTTGCCACTTGTTCATAATAAATTGGTGACTTCTCATAAAATTATTTTTCAAAATTTTCCTGCCGTTTAATAAATTTGTGACGTGCTTTCTCTCCTAAATTTGCAGCTTGTTTCCTGGTAAATTTAGCTATTTTGTTGTAACGTTGCCATTTTTCTCAAAGGACACCATTACGTCACAGACTATTATAGGCTGTAATATGGCTGTTACGCCTTGGTTACGCACAGATGGAATTTTACGTGTTGTTCTGTCTCAGTGTTTTTGCGACACCTCGTCTTGTTGGCAACGAGCGCTTTACGGCAGCGAACAGTCTTCCACATGGCCTCCATTCGGCCACTTAACCGGAGTGTTTGCGCTTTGATCGATGAAATAACCACGCGGGAGAAATAAAAACCCTCCAGATGTTACATGAACAACACTTTTAACTGCCGGCTACGATGGGTAAAAGTAAAACTAAAAAGTTTAAACGGTCGCAGTTTAACGCCATGGGACTGCCGGTAAACGCTGTGAAAAAACAGGATCATGACGAGGAAGAAGAGCCCAACGACGAGGGCTGTCCAGCTGCTGAGCTACTGGAAAAGGTAGGAACGTTAATCCCGACACCACGAGCGGATGTTTAGTTCCGCTATTGGTGGATGGGGCAATAAATGGAACATTTTTCAATTAAGGGGGACACATTTAGTGAAGGCAGGGCTGTTCCTAGTTTTTTTGGAGGCCCTATGCAAGGTTGTTTTTGTGGGGGGTGGGGGGGGTGTATGTGTAATGGGCAGAAGTTCAGCCCTTTAGAATGGAAACGTTTCTCCCATTCCAACAACGACGACAAAAAAGTATTGCATAGAATAAAAAATGTAACCAGTGTCCATGTACTGCAGATTTAGGAGAAAAATGTCACAAATTTATGAGCAAAATCCTTGCAAATCTCCGAGAAAAAAAAAAGCATATTTATTATAAAAGAGTGGCAAATTTATGAGACTAAAAGTCAAATTTAGGAGAAAGAAATTGGGCTACGGATGAACCCATCAGATTTTGGAGGTGATCCAAGTGTGCATACCTTCAACAAGAAAGTTGAAGCTGGGAGGTCGTGGGTTCAAGCCCCGGCCGGGTCATACCAAAGGTCATATAAAAATGGTACTTCCGGCCTTCTAGCTTGGTGCTTAGCATAATAGAATCAGGGAAGGGAAAGTTGTTTGTGGCGGTGCCTTGCATGGCAACGGCCCCTCTGTTTCTAGATGTGATTAACATTGGAGATAGGAGAAACATAATTTTCTACTGTACGTGGTTGGCTGTATGGATTGAATGACAGTAAAGTTGGTTTCTTCTTCTAAACATTAACTAAGTACAGCTGCAGTAATGGACTGGTAAAGCGTCATAAATGACGCCTGTTTTTCTGTGATGTCCGTGTGTTCCAGATTTTAGTCCGTCGTATGAAAATCTGAACTAAATTTATATTATGGACAGTCTTTATTTTGGATTGTCAGGTTAATCTTCAGTTACATTCTGCCTCATTACACATATTTATGCTTTTGCTTTTTTTTTTTTTTAATACAGTTACAGAGTCCCTGTGCAGATGTACGTGAGTATGCATGTGCCAGTATTTCTCGGGTGGTGCAGCAGAGCCAGACAATTCCAGGTTTTCTTCAGAGGGATGCTGTCAGGCGCCTTGGACCGATGCTGCTGGACGGGAGCGTGGCCGTCAGAGAGACCGCCACTGGGGCACTCAGGTAAGCTGCTAGTGAGGGCTGTGTTGTGACGTGCACAGACAAAACCGATGTAAAGTACAGGTACATCTCAAAAAAATTAGAATATCATGAAAAAGTTCAATATTTTTTGTCACTGATTTCAGAAAGTGAAACCCATATATTATATAGCTTCATTACACAGAGAGTGAAATATTTCAAGTGTTTATTTATTTGAATTTTGATGATTATGGCTACAGCCCATGAAAACCCCAAATTTAGTTTCTCAAAAAATTAGAATATTACATAAACTTAATTTTTAAAAATAGTTTTTTAATAGAAATGTTAGCCAACTGAAAAGTATGTCCATGTACACACTCAGTACTTGGTCGGGGCTCCTTTTGGATTAATTACTGTATCAGTGTGGCGTGGCATGGAGGTGATCAGCCTGTGGCACTGCTGAGGTGTTATGAAGGTCCAGGTTGCTTTGATAGTGACCTTCAGCTCGTCTGCATTGTTGGGTCTGGTGTCTCTCATCTTCTTCTTGACAATACTCCATAGATTCTCTATGGGGTTTAGGTCAGGAGAGTTTGCTTGCCAATCAAACACAGTGATGCCGTGGTCATTAAACCAGGTTTTGATACTTTTGGCAGTGTGTGTGTGTGTGTGTGGGGGGGGGGGGGGTGCCAAGTCTTGCTGGAAAATGAAATCAGCTTCTCCATAAAGCTTGTCAGCAGAGGGAAGCATGAAGTGCTCTAAAGTTTCCTGGTAGACGACTGTGCTGACTTTGGTCTTGATAAAACACAGTGGACCAACACCAGCAGATGACCTCTGTTCAGATAAAAGTAAATTTTGCATTTCATTTGTAAATCAAAGTCCCAGAGTCTGGAGAAAGAGTGGAAATGCACAGAATTTTAAGTTGCTTGAGGTTTAGTGTGAAGTTTCCACAAGTCAGTGATGATTTGAGGAACCACATCATCAGCTGGTGTTGGTCCACTGTGTTTTATCAAGACCAAAGTCACCGCAGTCGTCTACCAGGAAATTTTAGAGCACTTCATGCTTCCCTCTGCTGACAAGCTTTATGGAGAAGGTGATTTCATTTTCCAGCAGGACTTGGCACCCCCCCTCCACACACTGCCAAAAGTATCAAAACCTAGTTAAATGACCATGGCATCACTGTGTTTGATTGGGCAGCAAACTCTCCTGACCTAAACCCCATAGAGAATCTATGGAGTATTGTCAAGAGGAAGATGAGAGACACCAGACCCAACAATGCAGATGAGCTGAAGGTCACTATCAAAGCAACCTGGACCTTCATAACACCTCAGCAATAACACAGGCTGATCGCCTCCATGCCACGCCACATTGATACAGTAATTAATCCAAAATTTGCCCAGACCAAGTATTGAGTGTGTACATGGACATACTTTTCAGTCGGCCAGCATTTCTATAAAAAACTATTTTTTTAATTAATTTTATGTAATATTTTTTTGAGAAACTGAATTTGGGGTTTTCATGGGCTGTAGCCATAATCATCAAAATTCAAATAAATAAACACTTGAAATATTTCACTCTCTGTGTAATGAATCTATATATGGGTTTCACTTTCTGAAATGAGTGACAAAAAATATTGAACTTTTTCATGATATTCTAATTTTTGGAGATGTACCTGTATACGGACCGAAGCAGAACTTATCGCTCAACCAACGTGTTTTGGCTTATGCCCTTTGTCTGGAGCATTTTACGACATCCTGCATTATAGGCTGCGTTTTTATTTAGAAAGATTTCAAAACTGATCCCTCTTAAACTAGCTATAGCTATGTTGGAGATTAGCCTGTAGCGCTGTTTATCAGTTGAGGTCGTTTTGGTGTGAGCTGCTCCATTTTGGGAATATTGCAAGTATGAATGTCTGTCTTCTGTTCAGTTAGGGCTGGACGATATGGCCTTCCCAAAAAAATCTTCAGTTTTTTAATGCCACATTTGATTCTGGATTCAGTGTGTGTGTGTGTGTGTGTGTGTGCGTGCTTGAGTGGCTGAGAGAGATTAATTACAAAAGACAAGGAATTATTGCATCTTTTTATTTCAAGCAAAACCATTTTTTCTGTATTGGGAATCAAGTGTAAACCAAAACAACTTTTTTTTTTTTTTTAAATAAAGCTTTGACCAAAGATGAATCCATAAATTTAGAATAAAGTGCCAACCTTTTACAAAGTTAACTTAGAAAAACAGAAGGGTTCCTCTATCATGTAAGGGGGCTTTCACACCTGACCTGTTTGGTCCGGTGTTGGTACCACATCTGCTCGGGGTCCTTCGCTTGCTTATGACATTGCAGAATATGATTGACTGGATGCTTGTTTTGATGACGTCGCACGTTACAATTGGTTCATGTTTGTAGTTTAAAAAACATGTCTTTTAAATAATTTTCTTTTATTTCTACAGGGATCAGAACGTTTGTGTTATTTTCATCATTTACAAATAAAATATTCTCTAACCATCTTTCTATGGCCAGATATACAGTGCACGGGTATTTTTTTTAAAACATCGCTTTTTATACGCGGTTTCACCATTTATCCACATACAAAACACCGTTTTCGGGTGCCAAAAAGGACTTTTAAAAAAAACTCCTTTCAGGGTGAAGATTTTCACAGACTCCCACATGGACTGGATAAACAGAGTTTCTCTTTTGTTTCCATGGCAACGGCCGACACAGTAGGTTGTGTTGGTGTTCTAACTTTGACAGGATTTTTTACATGTTGGCTGATACTAGTGAATCTCAGTAAGTTATATTATTGTGTTAAAGCTAATGAATGTTTAAGAGATAAGATAAGATAAGCCTTTATTAGTCCCACAATGGGGAAATTCCAGGATTGCAACAGCACAGGGATAGCAACACTCAGAGCAATAATTAAGAAGATACGGAAGATATAAATAAGAGCAGTGGATATACATACATACACATAAATATATATACAAAGTGCGGAGCATTGTAGCAAGCTGGAATAAACAGCATAACCATCTACTTAGTTATCCTACATAGTATGAATATGTACCCATACATATTGTCACCCTCCGTAGCAACCGATATTGTCCTAGTTGTATACTGGAGGGGACCATTGTGTAAGTCTATTGCGTCTTTTGCATTCAATACTATTAGGTCGTCACGTTTTTTTGCTATTTCTGCGAGCAGCCCTGCTTAGGTTATACAGTCTTGACAGCTGTAGGTAGGAAGGACCTGCGAAACCTCTCGGTTGCGCACCTAGGATGATGTAGTCTGCTGCTAAATGAGCTCCTCAGTGCGTTCAGTATGTCCTGCATAGGGTGGGACTCGGACTCCAGCAGAGATGACAGTTTAGCCACCATCCTTCTCTCTCCTATCTCCTCCACTGGGTCAGGGCGCTGCCCCAGGACAGAGCTAGCTTTCTTGATCAGTTTGTTCAGTCTCTTCCTATCGGCTGCTGTAACGCCACTGCCCCAGCAGACCACTCCAAAAGTGATGGCTGATGCCACCACCGTGTCGTAGAATGTCTTCAGCAGCGTCCCTTGTACACCAAAAGACCTGAGTCTCCTCAGTAGGAACAGCCTGCGCTGTCCCTTCTTGTAGAGTGCGTCAGTATTGTGTGACCAGTCTAGTTTATTGTTTAGATGAACACCCAGGTACTTGTAGAATGTCACCATCTCGATGTCTGTTCCCTGTATATTTACTGGTGCTGTGAGGGGTTGTCCTTGCCTGCGGCAGTCCACCACCAGCTCCTTAGTTTTCCTCGCGTTGATCTGGAGGCAGTTCCAATGGCACCAGTCCACGAAGTCCCGGATAAGTCCTCTGTACTCAGCTTCATCTCCGTTGGAGATGAGGCCGACGATCGCAGAGTTGTCAGAGAACTTCTGTAGATGGCAGTGTGTTGTGTTGTGTGAGAAGTCCGCAGTATAAAGGGTGAACAGGAAGGGAGCCAGAACCGTTCCCTGGGGGGCCCCCGTGCTACCGATGATCGTGTCGGACACACAGTCCCGGGTTCTTACAAACTGTGGCCGGTTAGTGAGATAGTCCAGGATCCATGATGACAGGTGCTGGTCCACCCCTGCGCACAGCAGCTTGTCCTTCAGGATCATCGGTTGGATGGTGATGAAAGCACTGGAGAAGTCAAAGAACATGATCCTCACTGCATTCTCGGGCTTCTCCAGGTGGGACAGAGAACGGTGAAGGAGGAAGATCACTGCATCCTCCACCCCAATGCCATGCTGGTAGGAAAACTGGAGTGGATCCATCGCTGGTCCCACCAGGGGGCGGAGGTGAGCAAGGAGCAGTCTCTCCAGGGTCCTCATCATGTGGGATGTCAGGGCCGCTGGTCTGTAGCTGTTCAGATCTTTGGGGTGGGAAGTCTTTGGTACAGGTACCACACAAGATGTTTTCCACAACTGTGGTACCCTCCCCAGCTTCAGGCTCAGGTTGAAGATGAGCTCCACAATCCCACACAGCTGGTCTGCACAGGACTTGAGGAGCTTCGCGCTGGTGCCGTCCGGTCCCGACGCCTTCCTCGCCTTGATCTTCCTCAGCTCCGTCCTCACTTGGGTCTTAGTGAGGGTCATGTTGGGGGGCTGTGTATTGGGAGTGGGGGGGTGTTGGTGGAGTGGGGTGCGGACAGCAGGACTCAGTGTCTTTCGAGGCAGCAGTGGTTGTTGTACAGTCGGGGGGGAGGGCGGTTGGTCAAACCTATTAAAAAACAGATTCAGATTGTTCGCCCACTTCCTGCCCCCCGTGGCCTTGGGGGAGGTATTCTGGAGCCCAGAGATGGTTTTAAGGGTTCTCCAGACCCCACCGATGTCGCTCTGTTGCAGCTTGTCCTCCATCTTCTTCCTGAAGCTGTCCTTGCCTTCTCTGATCTTCCTCCTTAGCTCCCTCTGTACGGACTTCAGCATCTCCCTGTTCCCCACCTGAAGATCCTCTTCTTCTCTCTCAGAAGTGTTTTTATCTCAGGGTTGATCCAGGGTTTGTGGTTCGAGCAACACCGTATGGTCTTGATGGGTACGGTGTTGTCCACACAGAAGCTGATGTAGTCCGTGATGGTGTGAGTGAGGCCATCGATGTCCTCACCATGTGGATCGCAGAGCTGCTCCCAGGCAGTGATTTCAAAACAGTCAAAACAGCTGTTTAACAGTATAATTTAAAAAGACAAGCTTTGACTGCAGTGCCACAAGTAGGGCCCCATGCACATTTAATTTTGATTGGTAGTAGTTTCTGAAATCAATCTATCCATCCATCCCAAACAAGAATAACATTATTGTTTTTGTGGATAAATACCTTATTCACGTCAATAAATGGAAAAACACTTTACCCTCCTTGTTTAGAAACAAAATATAAAAGTTATATTCCTTTAAAGATCTTAACATAGGACAATCACTCGATCATGGATTTATTTGATACTAAATATGTTTTGGTGACTTACATGATAGCCTTATTGGAGAATAATATTTAATCTCCTTTCATTTGTGGTGTTCAAGTTTTTATTCTCTTGTTTTATGAAAAAATTCAATTGTATGTGCAAGGGAGTTTGTAAATTGTATTGTTTAATAAAGTTTGTTGGGGGAAAAAAAACACAAACAGGCCAATCACAATGCACTACACAATTGCGTCATAAGCAACCGCAGGCCCCCGAGCAGCTCTGGGAGCCCAAGCAAATGAGGTACCTACACTGGCCTTTCGGACTGTTCAGTTTGGTCCAGACCATAATTTTAGGTGTGAAAGCTCCCCACTATGGTCCGGACCAAAGAGCAGAAATTGTTTGTGTGTGTGTGTGTGTGCGCGCGCGCGCATGCAATTGTGCTCATAAGTTTATATACCCTGGGGGAATTTGTGATTTTTTTTGGCCATTTTTCAGAGAATATGAACGATAATACAGAAACTTTTCTTTCATTCATAATTAGTGGTTGGGTGAAGCCATTTATTATCAGACAATTGTCTTTGCTTTTTTTAAAATCATAATGACAACAGAAACTACCCAAATTGCCCTGATCAAAAGTTTACATACTAGGGCTGAAACGTCTAGTCGACGTTGTCGATAATGTCGACAATACAAACTTGTTGACAAAGATTTTTATTGTCGACAAATCGTTTCATTACAAAGTTTATATGCATGCCACGGCAATGTTCAGTTGTAACTGCAACGCACGACTGGACGTGCTGCGGGCAGTGGCGCCTCTGTTATCCGGCATGCGTGAACAGTTTCCAGTGAAGAAGAAGAAGAGGAGCACAGCATGGTGAAGTGGGAGGATAATAATCATGTAGAAGCGGAGCAGAACTAAAAAAAAAAAAAAAAAAAAAAAAGGCGGACCCAAACTTTCTGTAGTATGGGAACATTTCACAGAAAACAAAACAAACAAAAAAAAACAAAACAAGTAAAATGCAGACTTTGCAAGGCAGACCTTTCCTATCATGGCAGCACTACAGTGATGCATGAGCATCTGAAACAACGGGTCGCAGGAGCCGCGACATTAACGGCTGCTTGGTAAGTTTTAGCGAGTAAAGAAAGTTAGCGCCACTTATTTTCAGTGGCCAACTGTTTCAAGCTTTAGAAAAATGACAATACTGTTAGTACGTGTTTATGTTAGCTTAGCTGTTTGGCAGTCAGCTCTGTGGTTGCTGAGGGCTGAGCTGTCATGGCTAACGTGTCTAATGCAGTAAATGACTGAATTACAGGAGTTGCTGTCTTTCATCTTCGTTAATATTAGCCCTCATTCTGAATATTAGTGCATCTGGGTTAGTCAGAATATCCTAGTTTGTAATTTAATAAATAAAAACCTACAACCATAATCCTCAAGATTAAATCAAACGTCTTGAAATATCACTCTTAAGTGCAGTGAATACTGAATATGAAGGTTTACCTTTCTGAATTATATTGTTAAAAAATACACTTATAGAAAACTGCCACCTAATGTTAGTTTGTGGGTTGGAGCAGATCAGTAATTCAGTTGTAAGGTATTTAATCAATTGTTTTGACATTAGGAATTATGCTATCTGTGAAACTGATATACAACCTTAAACTTGTGACAGTTAATACAGCATTCTTGTTTTTTGTATTTAGCTCTGGAAACTGCTTATAAAATGTTATATTAAAGCAGGGACTGACAACAGGGTGATTTTCACGGGTGTGCAGGCTTAGGGTGCTTTCACACCTACAGGCTTTAGTTCATTTCAATCAAACTCAAGTTTGTTTTCTCCGTTAGTGCGGTTTGTTTTGTGTGGTAAGAACACGGTAATTGCACTCAAGTGCGTACCAAAACAACCGTACCGGTTCAAATCAAATGGCGAACTCTGGTGTGGTCCTGCAGGTGAGAAAGCGACCGCGCTAAAACAGGACCAGCGGCAAACGGTAAAACATTTTATGTGACATACAGTACCTGATAGATCTTTGAAAATATCTGTGACAGAGCACGTCACGGTTCTGGAGGATTAATGAACGTTAACATGTTATTTTCCATCCGTAGCAGCACTTCATTTTCAAACTGTACGATTTGCCGAAAATGGTATATGCACGTATGTAATAAATGATAACCAGGGTGATGAAACCCCCCCCCTAGATTACACTACGATTTGCATTATTTTCTCCCCAGAAATGCGTAAATAAACCGTAATCATCCTACTTCCTGTGTTTACCTTTCCTGTTCTCATGGTAAAAAAATCTGACCAATAAGAACGGAGAACGTTCTGACGTAAGTCTCGTGGGATTTAACGTGACACAGTTTGGTCTGTTTGAATTTTTGCCTGTGTGAAAGGGGACCGAACCAAGGAGGAAATGATACAAAGTAACAAACTTGTCAACTGATTCGGACCAAATGAAACAGATTTAGGTGTGAAAACACCCTTAAACGGCACGTGAGGTAAAATATGCACTAGAGCCCCAACAGGAAGCAGAGATGGCGGACATGAGAGAAATGATCACGATTAGTAGGGCTGTGCGATATGATGATATAAAAACATCTGTTGTTTGATAGAATACTCTTATCATTTATATAGTTATTTAAAATGCACATACTCCCATTTATTCAGTAAAGCTCCTCACCACTACTTGTCAGCACGCCGTCTCTCCTCTGCAGTGCGCACAGCGGAACAGGTGTGGTGGGTGGCTAGACTTCAGTCCGGTGGATGCTAATGCTAACTCCAAGCTACCGGTTCAGATAGCTGCTACTCCTGTTTGCCAGGAATGTGGGACCATTTTCCATCGTGCTGCGTCAGAGAGGATAGTTCGCTAACCTCCTTTTAATAGGAGGTAAGTAACGTGAACACCATGTCTAATTATAAAATGCTAAATGATGATGCTAAGTTGTGCTAACTGGAAACATGTAGCATCATCGTTTAAAACTGTTGTTCAAACCATTGTTTCTTTGGCTTAAATTACTGCCGAGTGTTTTAGTTTTGTCTGAAATAAATGTATTAAAGCTGCAGACGTGCATGATGTGGCACATACACGCAAAATAAATATTAAATACATTAAAACAGGTCAGAGGAGCAAGTTGGCTCTTAATGTAATGCATTTGAGTTCTAATCATTTTAATTAGTCAAGTAGTGATAATGAATAAAGTTAAACTCATCACATGTATTTTATTACATTACCTTTTGTGTCTTTGATTTTCAGATCATGACCTATCTGAAATATTTTTACTAAGAAGCAAACAGGTTAAATCAGGCCAGAATAACAGTCTTCAGGCTGCAGGTCTACACTGAAATTTTCATTGATTTAAACTAACAGCTAATTTATATCTGTAGATGGCAGACATGGGTAATTTTCTCATTTTCAGACATTTTTTTATGTTATCTGTTTTGTTTTTTGTTTTGTTTTTTTGGCTATTCTCCTCTAGCTCAGGAAATATTTAACTTATTGATGTTTACTTTTTATTCATATATGATTTAGAAGAAAAACATGAAATTTATGAGAATCAAGTCTCAAGTGCACATTACAAAACTATTTTATAAACACTGCAAAATTATGAGAGAAAATGGTACATGAAAAAAAAGTTTAAAAAAAAAGAGATGGTCCTTTTAATGTGATTATCTAAACTGTAGAATTTACAGAAAATGTATATCGGGATATACTGTATATATCATGGTATAAGATGACTTATATTGTGATATGAATTTTTTTTTTTTTTGTCATACCGCACAGCCCTAACAATTAGTCGACTAATGGAAAAGAAATAGTTGTTAGATTAGTCAACTACCAAAATAATCGTTAGTTGTAGCCCTATTACATACCCTAGTTCTTAAAGGCCAAATGTCACGTAATTTTTTTTTCTAAATGACAACGAATTTAGATAAAATACACATAGCTTAAACCAAATATACCGGAGACCATATCACCCACCTGTATTTACATAATTGCACAAAATACACCAGGTGAAGGCCCCACCTTGCTTGCTGGCTTGTGACAGCCAGTCCAGACCACACCCATGTTTTTGACATCACCAGTTGTACCCTGGCTGCCCTGCCTATCCACATTCACACTTATCAACATTGGACAATCATGACGGAAAGTGACAGCGATTGTGAACAAATTAGTTTAGTTTTGTCTTTTTTTTTTGGGTCTTTTTTTTTGTCAGTGGTTCAGACAGACGGTTCCGTCCGAGACGGAATCAGATGCTTTGTCTGATGACAACAGTTCCAACGATGACCAGAGAGCAGAACCAGTGGAAAATGTCATTGAACTGGACATTAATCGCCTCCAGAATTGCGAAGCCGAAGGGGGTCTGTCGAGGGCGCCCCATAAATATTGATTTTTCGGAAGCCATTATTATTACAGTGGAGGAGAGCCGCTGCTGTCAAGAAATTGACCAGATCAATATGAAAATGGAGGCGCATACCTGTCAAGTGAGACGTTTTCGCCGTATTTTGGTGCCAAGCGCGGCTGTGGGGGACGGCGGAGTGTTGGGGGACACTTTTCTGGGAAATGTTTTAAATGTAGTTCGTGTTGTTATTGTCAAATATTTTAAGGAAAATACGGGGAAAATGCAATTTTAGCAAAAACGGGCGTATTGCCATTTCTGTACGCCCAAAAGAAAAATATACTGGAAAAAAAATTGAGTGTTTTGCGGAGCACGTCCTGTGTGTGATCCCCCACAGCTGGTGCTGGCAGATGGCTCAGCCTGAGCTATTATCACTACAATGAGAAGTGTGGAGTCAATCAGTCAGATTGTCGGGGCGGGCTGATCGCTCAGCGTGAGCTATTCTCACTACAGTGAGAAGTCATTAGGACAATGGTTTAACACGTTCAGCTGTGCAGCGGTTGCGGAACAGAGAGGGATCGCCTGACAAATACAGAATTCTGCTTTTTTTTTTTATTTTGCGCCGGACGCTGAGTTGTGTTGTTATTGTCAAATATCCATGAATCCTTAAAATATTTGACAATAACAACACGAGTTGCATTTGGGGCATTTCCCAGAGAGGTGTCCCTTGTTGCTCCGCCGTCCCTTATAGCCGCTTTTTACGGTGTTGAAGTACGGCGAAAACGTCTCACTTGACAGGTATGAAAACATTTCCCAGAGAAGTGTCCCTTATTACCCAGCTGTCCCTGATAGTCCCGTTTTAAGGTATGGGTGATATATCCAATTTTTTCTTTCTTGTTGCTCACTTCAACCTTCCAGTCTCCATATAAACAATCAATTGAAATACCCCAAGCATCAAACTAGGGTACAATCGATTTCGTCACTTCCGCCTTCTTCCCCAGGCGATTCCAGGGGCCATGTCAGGCCAAGCGCGGCAGTTTTAAATTAACGAATATTCCGTTGTTACTGAAGCATATGCACCAAGACCCGAACAGATCGGTTCCCTTTTATATCTAGTTTCAAGATATTTAAAGTACCCTGTTACGTGACATTTGGCCTTTAATACTGTGTATTGCCACCTTTAACATCGGTGACAGCTTGAAGTCTTTTGTGGTAGTTGTGGATGGGGCACTTTACTTTCTCAGATGGTAAAGCTGCCCATTCTTCTTGGCAAAAAGCCTCCAGTTTCTGTAAATTCTTTGGCTGTCTTTCACGAATTGAATGTTTGAGATCTCCCCAAAGTGTCTCAATGATATTGAGGTCAGGAGACTGAGATGGCCACTCCAGAACCTTCCACTTTTTTCTGCTGTAGCCAACGACAGGTTGACTTGGCCTTGTGTTTTGGATCATTGTCATGTTGGAATGTCCAAGTACGTTCCATGTGCAGCTTCCGAGCTGATGAGTGCAAATTTTCTTCCAGTACTTTCTGATAGCATGCTGCATTCATCTTTCCATCAATTTTGACCAAGTTCTCTGTGCCTTTGTAACTCACACATCCCCAAAACATCAGCGATCCACCTCCGTGTTTCACAGTAGGGATGGTGTACTTTTCATCACAGGCCTTGTTGACTCCTCTCCAAAAGTAGCATTTATGTTGTGGCCAAAAAGTTCAATTTTGGTCTCATCACTCCAAACAACTTTGTTCCAGAAGTTTTGAGCCTTGTCTTTGTGCTGTTTGGCGTATTGTAAGCGGACTGCTTTGTGGCATTGGCGTAGTAATCACTTTCTTCTGGCAACTTGACCATGCAGCCCATTTTTCTTGAAGTGCCTCCTTATTGTACATCTTGAAACAGCCACATCACTTTTTCAGAGTCCTGTATGTCAGCTGAAGTTACTTGAGGGTTTTTCTTTGCATCCCAAACAAGTTTCCTGGCAGTTGTGGCTGAAATTTTTGTTGGCCTACCTGACCGTGGCTTGGTTTCAACAGAATCCCTCATTTCCCACTTCTTAATTAGAGTTTGAACACTGCTGATGGGCATTCTCAATTCCTTGAATATCTTTTTATATCCTTTTCCTGTTTTATAAAGTTCAGCTATCTTCTTCCGCGGGTCCTTTGATAATTCTTTTGCTTTCCCCATGGCTCAGAATCAAGCAACGTCAGTGCAGCTCTGGATGAAACATTCAGGGGTCTGTCAGGAGCCCAGAAACTCACTGACTTTTTATACACACACACTAATTACAAGTAAACAGATCACAGGTGAGGATGGTTACCTTTAGTAGCCATTTAAACCCGTCTGTGTCAGTTTGTGTGTATGTTATCAGGCCAAAGCTTCTAGGGTATGTAAACTTTTGATCAGGATCATTTGGGTAGTTTCTGTTGTCATTATGATTTAAAAAGAACAAACACAATTGTTTGATAACAAATGGTTTCACCCAACCACTAACTATGACTGAAAGATAAGTTTTTGTGTTATCATTCATATTCTCTGAAAAATGGCCAGAAAAAAATCACAAATTCCGCCAGGGTATGTAAACTTATGAGCACAACTGTATATATACTCTGTGTGTGTGTGCGTGCATGCGTGCGTGTGTGTGAGAACAATATCTTGAAAACTTTACCTCTTATATCAAAAGAATGTGGATGGATAAATAGCATTTTAAAAAATGGGACACTCAATTCATTTGTATTACATGTGACCCTTGGAGAAAACACTGCTCAGTGTATTTAGTTATTAAATTATTTTTTTCCCTCAACAATGGCACAGGGAAAATAAAATGTAACTTTTGCTATCAGCTGGCTACAAAGTGAAAGCAGGAAAATATCGGCTTCTCAGTCTAATCACTGAATGATACCTGATGGATTGCTGGATTTTATTTCCCCTCATCTTTCTCTGTTGCCACAGTTCACTGTATCATGGATACAGGTGTACTTCCAGTGTTATGACCACAGGGGGCGCCATGCTACAGTGAAAGCTGATTTGGGGATTTTATGATTTGGTTGAGGGCAGCGCGGTGGCGGAGTGGTTAGCACTGTGGCAGCACAGCAACTCACTCTTGGCCGGGGGATCCTGGGTTCGATCCCAGCCCCCGACCAACAGTGATCTGTGTGGAGTTTGCATGTTCTCCCCGTGTCTGCATGGGTTTACTCCGGGATTTCTCCGGTTTCCTCCCACATGCCAAAAACATGCACGTTAGGTTAATTGGCATCAAAACTAGGGATTCTAAATTGTCCTTAGGTATGACTGTGAGAGTGAATGGTTGTCTGTCTGTCTGTGTTGGCCCTGTGATGGACTGGCGATCTGTCCAGGGTGTACCCTGCCTCTCGCCCAAAGATGCTGGGATAGGCTCCAGCCCCCCCGCGACCCGAAAAGGATTAAGCGGAAGAAGATGAATGAATGAATGATTTGGTTCTGTTATAGAGAGCCTCAGTCATGCCCCCTCTACTTCTGCATATTGGACCTTAAATCAGAAAAATTCTCCATTGAAATGAATGGCAAGAGCAAAATTATCTTTTGATCCTGATCAAATTTTGCCATGAGTTACACATATGATGTTTGTCAATTTAAAAGATAATTTTCCATGTAATTATTAAAGTTGTCAGCTATCGTATCCACCTTATTCCTAGCCCCCATGATGCCTTGCATGAATTATGGGCGCAACTTGCGGTACTAGTTTAGAAAGTGGGGTTGTCACTGAAACGGGACATTTTCCTTGTTAAAAAACAATGACTTTGGCATCAAAAATGCAGGAACACGGCTTTTTGCACCTCAAAAAGAGTAATATAATCATACCACTTTCCACGACTATCAAGGGATGAGAAGATGACCTTAAAAGTGGCCTCGCAGACAGTAGCTCCGTTAGCTAGCTCTGCTGCTAAAATGCTAGCGCTGTAAACAAATAAAAGCTCTGAGCTATATCAATGTTTCCACTGCAATAAAGTTGGTTGCATTTCATTAAAATATGTTGGACGTAATCAAATTTACCTCAGAGCAGATGTAGAATCTAGTCAGAGCCACAAAGAACCACAACACCTGCTTGAGTCTTTTTGTTGGGGTAAAACAGACAGCCAGTTTAGAAAGCTTTGTCGGACTCATTCCCAGTGAGAGTTGGACTCCGCCACGGCTGCCCTTTGTCTCCAATCCTATTCATAATTTTTATGGATAGAATTTCTAGGCGCAGCCAGGGAATGGAGGGCATCATGTTTGGTGACCACAGGATCTCATCTCTGTTGTTTGCAGATGATGTTGTCCTGTTGGCTTCATCCAGCAATGACCTACAGTTCTTGCTGGGACGGTTTGCCGCTGAGTGTGAAGCGGCTGGGATGAGAATCAGCACCTCCAAGTCCGAGTCCATGGTCCTCAGCCAGAAAAAGGTGGATTGTTCTCACTGGGTTGGGGACAGGCTCCTGCCCCAAGTGGAGGAGTTTAAGTATCTTGGGGTCTTATTCACGAGCGAGGGGAAAATGGAGCGAGAGATTGACAGACGGATCGGCGCAGCATCTGCAGTGATGCGGACGTTGTACCAGTCTGTTGTGGTGAAGAGGGAGCTGAGTTCTAAGGCAAAGCTGTCGATTTACCAGTCAATCTACTTTCCTACTCTCACCTATGATCACGAGCTTTGGGTAATGACTGAAAGAACAAGATCGCGGATACAAGCGGCTGAAATGAGCTTTCTCCGTAGGATTGCTGGACTCACTCTCAGAGCTAGGGTGAGGAGCTCAGTCATCCAGGAGAGGCTCAGAGTAGAACCGCTGCTCCTCCACATTGAAAGGAGTCAGTTGAGGTGGTATGGGCATCTGATTAGGATGCCTCCTGGACGCCTCCCACTTGAGGTGTTTCGGGCACGTCCCACTGGGAGGAGACCCCAGGGCAGACCTAGGACTTGGTGGAGAGACTATGTCTCCCAGCTGGTCTGGGAACGCCTTGGTATCCTCTCTGAAGAGCTGGAGCAGGTGGCGGGGGAGAGGGAAGTCTGGGCTTCTCTGCTTGAACTGCTGCCTCTGCGACCCGGACCTCCGGAAAAGCAGTCAAAGATGGATGGATGGATGGATGGAAAACAGATGGCTGCAGCTGTTTGTTTCACCCTGAAATGCTCATGCTGCTGTCATGCCATGAATGCTTGTTATTTAAATTAACACGTACAGACCTTTTCTGACAGTTGCTCAAAATTTTATTGATCTATATTTTGTGATAATTTAAAAGTTAATGCATGCTGAAGCTGCTAATATCAAGTCCATATTGTTCCAAGGCAGTGCAACGAATGCCAAAAAAACCCACGTATTTGATATCTTTCTTAAATCGTTAAAGGTCTGATGACACGATTCTGACTTCATCTAATTTTGCAACACATAATTTCATTATGACAAAATAGGTTGGTCTGTGCAGTTCTAAGTCAAACAGGCTTTTTTTCACATGAATATCCAACGTTTTTATGAGCGCCACGTCACAAATTGCGTCAGTGGCTGGAAACCCCCCCGGCCATGTTGTGACGTCAGCAACAGAACACCGCGCTTGGCTGCCCATTGTACACGAAGGATGGAAGCAGTAGAAAACATTGACGATGGTTCCAGCACATGTAGTCTGGAATTGGTTTGTGTTGTCCAATCTTCAGACGATTATAGTTCAGAAGAATGGGATGATAATGAAGAATCTGGGGGCATCAGACCTTATAGGTTTGAGCCGTGCCAAGCGGGCATCGTGCCTAGCGAGTCAGACTCAGAGAGTGACGGTGGAGAGGCACACATGCCCGCCGCAGCAGTAGCAACAAACACACAGCAGGGGAACACCGAGTGGTATGCTTTTGTTACAGATATTGCAAAAAATTATTTGTTCATAAATATAATTTATTTTAAACCCGATTTTTCAATAAAATCATAGCAGTGTATTCTCTGTGGCTCAGGCATCGGGTTTATTATGTATTATATTTTGAGTTCTTGTTTTTGTTTTGTACATGCGTTTTATGTACGTTTTGACCCACTTTCGGGTGGGCACTGTCCAAGATTTGCCAGTCTGACCACGCGCCCTCTCTCTTTGACAGTCAGCTGTTCATGTTTTGTGTGCATCATCTGCCGTGTTGTCAGCCAGCCAATATTGCCAACACTATCACAACGTGTTAGCCACTCCACACAGCCGTGGTTCTGTTGCGCCCCTTGAAGTGATGTCGCCCCTGGGGCGCAACCGTGGTTAACACGTTTCCTCTCCATGTTCGCAGGGCGATGTCAGCCCCAAACGCCAACTGTGGGTGTTTCTGTTTATTTTTGTAAGTCTTCACCTTTTTGGGAACTGTTGTCATCAGTCTTATGTTCAATACATGTGCTGTGGTGAATCCTGCGCATAAATCCATTCATCATGACCCTCCATGCACTCTTTGTCATGATCCTCCGGGAGGAAGAAATATCGAGGATTTACGTGCAGGGTTCACCACAGCACATTTAATAAAGAAAGACAGACAATTCCCAAAAAGGTGAAGACGTACAAAAAAACACAATCACACTTACTGATGGCGTTCGGGGGCCAGCATCGCCCAGAGAATGAATGAGAGGAGATGTGTTAGCCACAGGTGTGCCCCAGAGCCGACATCGCTTCAAGGACGCACGAGAACCACAGCGAACATGGAGTGACTAACACGTCGTGAGAGTGCTGAAAATGCTGGCAGACTAACAGCATAGATGACAATATTATGGACCAGCAGTGTGTGACTGGCAAACGGCCGCAAAGTACATGCACTGCTGGTGATGGTGTGATGAGAAGCACCTGGGCAAGGACCGGGAAAGATGATCAGCGGGAGTTTGAATCAGCTTGTGATAATGATAGAGGGGACGTGGCCGGACCGGCAAGCGTCAGCATGAGATCACAGAAAGTAGGTTAAAGCTGCACGTAAATCCATTAATCCTTCCCCTCCTCATGCGCTCCTCCTGCGTAAAAGCTGATGATGCATAAGCATCATCATCAAGCATTGCATAAGCAATGATGCTTATGACAGTTGTAGCTGAGGCGTGTGATGTGGTCTTTCACGGCCTGCTGTTTATCTAAGCCTGCGACACATCGCGAAGGCATAGCTGCAAAATTAAAACAAGAAACCAGAGAAACTGTGAGCTACAAAGCTGCTGTCATTCCAGTCAACAACACTGGAGTCTGTTCTGTCGCTTATATCATGGTGGTGCCGCCCTTCATTCGATGGATGGCACCACAGTCCAGTCAGTGGCTGTGGTTTTTTGATGATAACTAGTTTATGCAGGCGCGGTTGTAAATATTACATTGATCATTGACAATGACTTCTGGGTTTACACAACATGCTAAAAAATGTCAAAATTGTGTCATCAGACCTTTAAGCCTTAGGAAGTAAACTGTTCCTATTTTTTATTTATTATTTCACTTCATGCAGCCTTGCATCTGGTGACATACACCGGCCACTTTATTAGGTACACCTGTCCAACTGCTCGTTAACACTTAATTTCTAATCAGCCAATCACATGGCGGCAACTCAGTGCATTTAGGCATGTAGACATGGTCAAGACAATCTCCTGCAGTTCAAACCGAGCATCAGTATGGGGAAGAAAGGTGATTTGAGTGACTTTGAACGTGGCATGGTTGTTGGTGCCAGAAGGGCTGGTCTGAGTATTTCAGAAACTGCTGATCTACTGGGATTTTCACGCACAACCATCTCTAGGGTTTACAGAGAATGGTCCGAAAAAGAAAAAATATCCAGTGAGCGGCAGTTCTGTGGGCGGAAATGCCTTGTTGATGCCAGAGGTCAGAGGAGAATGGCCAGACTGGTTCGAGCTGATAGAAAGGCAACAGTGACTCAAATAACCACCCGTTACAACCAAGGTAGGCAGAAGAGCATCTCTGAACGCACAGTACGTCGAACTTTGAGGCAGATGGGCTACAGCAGCAGAAGACCACGCCGGGTGCCACTCCTTTCAGCTAAGAACAGGAAACTGAGGCTACAATTTGCACAAGCTCATCAAAATTGGACAATAGACGATTGGAAAAACGTTGCCTGGTCTGATGAGTCTCGATTTCTGCTGCGACATTCGGATGGTAGGGTCAGAATTTGGCGTCAACAACATGAAAGCATGGATCCATCCTGCCTTGTATCAATGGTTCAGGCTGGTGGTGGTGGTGTAATGGTGTGGGGAATATTTTCTTGGCACTCTTTGGGCCCCTTGGTACCAATTGAGCATCGTTGCAACGCTACAGCCTACCTGAGTATTGTTGCTGACCATGTCCATCCCTTTATGACCACAATGTACCCAACTTCTGATGGCTACTTTCAGCAGGATAATGCGCCATGTCATAAAGCTGGAATCATCTCAGACTGGTTTCTTGAACATGACAATGAGTTCACTGTACTCAAATGGCCTCCACAGTCACCAGACCTCAATCCAATAGAGCATCTTTGGGATGTGGTGGAACGGGAGATTTGCATCATGGATGTGCAGCCGACAAATCTGCGCCAACTGTGTGATGCCATCATGTCAATATGGACCAAACTCTCTGAGGAATGCTTCCAGCACCTTGTTGAATCTATGCCACGAAGAATTGAGGCAGTTCTGAAGGCAAAAGGGGGTCCAACCCGTTACTAGCATGGTGTACCTAATAAAGTGGCTGGTGAGATATAAACATCAGATCTGTGACATTCATACAAGTGAAAACACACCTGGTGCTGTTGTGTCTGTCCTGTGTCTGTACCACTGATCACACGAACAGTCCTTTTTTGTTTTCAGTGCGTGATCTACTCATTGCTGTTGAAGCCACAGGTTTAGCTGTGCTTATCTGTGAGGAGCCTCACACCATGAACAGCAGCAAATACCAGAACTACGCAAAAACATTCAAAAATACAAAAACTACAAGTGCTGAAATTATCTGCCACTTGACTGCAAAACACATATGTGGACTATACATTAAAACAAATTGAAAACACTTTTAAAAACGCTATTTTAAATGCCACACTACTCCTCTCTTGCGGACTGATTTAACAAGACTCCAGCCGAAACCAGAAGTTGCCCCCATAATCATTCCTACAGCGGCACCCCCAGGAATAAGGTGGATAATAACAGTTTAGTTTTTGTTTAAACGATTAGCGGACAACATCTCCCATCATCCCACATCACTAAACACGAGCATGGCGGGAGATTAGTAAAACCTCACCTCCTGTCTCCTGACCAGTGAAATGTCCAAAGAGGAGAAATGCAGCGTAAATGTATTGTTTTATTGTGAGAGCTGCAGCTGGTCCAGAGGACTGTTAGTCACTTCACCCTGGGCGCGCTTTGAAAAGATGATGTAAGCTCTGTCCAGCTGTGTTTGTAGTTTTTTAATTTACGTATTTTCACAACCTTATACCTTAACAGTTAGACAACAACCTACACCGTTATTTACGTTGAAAATTATCTGTTAAATTGACAAACATCATATGTATAACTCGTGGCAAAATTCGATTGGGATCAAAAGATAATTTCGTTCTTGCCTTTCATTTCAATGGAGAATTTTTTTTGATTTTAGATCCCATATGTGGAAGTGGAGGGGGCGTGACTGAGGCTCTCTATTACCTCCAAGAGGTTTTCAGTGCCATTTGTTTGGATGTTTTCTGAGGAATTTTGTCCACCCTGTCTGTGTGTGTTTGTTCTATTATTATTATTACTTTATTTCAGACTCAGAAATTGGTCCATAGAGGAAAAGGAGAAAAAAAAAGAAATATCAGATAATCGAGAGTCGATAAACCAAGTGGAAACATATTGATCCACATAAAACATATTACAGTATATTTTTTGTTTTGCATGTAAATAATACATGAATTTCATGAATCATTTTATTCTTTTAGTGGGGTGGGGTATGGCTTATCTGGGACACAAGCAAGGGGGGGGGGGTAGAGGGTACATGGAACAAAGGTTGGGAGCCACAGATCAGAGGGCCTGGAAGCACTGCAGTCAGCTGTAATTCATGAGGGTCCAACACAATGGAGGCATGTGCTCTCTCTGTCAGCCTTGGTTTTGATACAGGCATTCCCCCTTTTTCCAGGCAAAGTTAGCCTCCAACCTAGTGTTGAAAAATCCATAAACTCCCAGTAAATGTAGTTTTTCCCATCTTATGGTTTACAGTAACATTCACCCCTTCTTTGAATATTGTTTCGAGCCATCATCCAGGCCTCAAAAGTTTCTCCCCGTGAATCTCCCAGCTCCCTCGCTCTTCCTCTCACACACACGCCGACACAAACAGCATCTCCACTGACTGATGAGTGTGCGTCTGGGGCCGTTTCTCCCTGACAGAAATCTGAGTGCATGTGGAGGCCAGGAGGTGTGCGAGGACATGGTGAAGCACGACGTCATGACTCCTCTGACAGCGCTGCTTAAAGAGGTGAGAATCCGCCGCAGCTTTTAGCTCACCCCATCACTTCAGTTCCACCTCATCAGCAGCCGTTGCAGCGGCGGGCCAGCTACCATATCCACAGCAATTAGGTCCCACGCCAGTGCAGCGATATTAGTGATTAGCTGTGCATTTACTGGAACAAACACACTCACGCTCACTATTGACCTCTGGGTTCGGCCTGTAGGTTTGACCACATATTTTAATCAGTGTATATTTTGTTTGTTCTGTTCACACTTGTTACGTGGTTTATTTCCAGTGCTGCGCTGGTTTTGAAAGCGCCGTCGTGTTGATGAAAGATCAGCGTAACCCAGTGGAGGTTGTAGCCAATGAGGCGGTGAACTTGCTGTGGAATCTGTGGTAAGTTGGGCTTTGCTGTCATCACTGATGACCAAGTTTGCTCTGACTCTGAATGGGTCTCTTGAGCGCCGACTGCGATTTTAAGCATATGTATAAAAAAAAAGTAGTTTGTGTTGCTCTACTTGACATGAATATGTGACCTTAACTCTTAATTCAGACCCTTTAATAAACTGCTATCCTTGAGTAAATTAAACCCTAATTAAAACTGGGATTTTCTTAGGCTGCAGGAACTTTTTAAAGTTCTTATAAATATTAGAAGTTTGCTCTTATACAGCAGCAAAATGGAACTACAGACTATTATAGCTCTTAAAAGCATGCTCTTTACAGGTCAACTTTCTGAAGTGTTGAAAGTGTGTATAAGGTGGGTGTAAATATAACTGACGAGTTCTGACGTGAACATCATATGGTCTCCCAGTTCCCTGGTTTGCGTCTTGTCTGATGCAGATAAACATGGGTAGAAACTGTGCTCAATTTAAAGGAGCATCACCTAGGAAATGAACTGCTGTATTATAAGTAACAGTCGACACCAAAAACGACTTGAATAAGAAAGTATCTGCTGAAAAACTCCTCTCTTCTTAAATCTTAAAAATTTGCTCTTTTTCCACAAGAGTGTGGCGTTTTACTTGTATATTTACAGTTTTTTCCCTCAAATTTTAAAGTTTTTGCATAAATGTTCTTTTTTTCATTTAATTTGCTATTTTTTTCTCAAATTTGCATTTTTTTTCCTCTTAAAGTTACGACTTTGTTTTTGTACATTTTTAATTTTTTTTTATAAATTTGAGATATTTACCTGTATATTTATGACTTTTTTTTCTTATTAATTTGTCACTTGCAAATTTGCAAATTATTTTTGTAAATTTATGACGTTACACTCACCAATTTGTAAGACTTTTCTCTTAAACATGTTTAGTCTGACTATGAAACCGAATACAAACGGTTCACATTATAAACAAACATTTCTATGCGGTTTCTAAATCACTGAAAATACTAACTCCACGCCTCTGTGGATCGCCAGCCTGTCGTGGTAGAGGGGTTCGTGTGCCCTAATGATCCCAGGAGCTTTGTTGTTGGGGCCACACTGCCCCTGGTAGGATCTCCCAAGGCAAACTGGTCCTGGGTGAAGGACCAGACCAGAGGATGGATGGAAGGATACTAACTCCAATTAAAACTAGAGGGCACTCAGAGAGGGCGTTCTTCTGCCAAAGCCCTATCTCGCAACATTAAAGAAAGTTAAAAAAAAGTGACCCAGCTGACCCAGATCACCACCTCCAGAATCTATTGGGTTCATCTGTAGCCCAGGATCCACTTCTGGTGAAAATTTGATCAAAATCCGTCCAGTAGTTTTTGCGTAATCCTGCACATAAACAGACCGACATCCAAACGACCATGAAAACAATACCTCCTTGGTAGAGGTGAAAACTCAAGAGTACGACTAAATGTGCTTGAGTAAAAATACAGTTTTTTCATCACAAATGTACTGAAAAGTCAAAATTATCTTCAAATGAAACAGCCCTGTAAATTGAAATTTATTTTAGTACATATAGTCTAGTATATGTAACTGGTTACCCCCCCCCCCCCCGAATACAGGGTTGTGTTTATGTGTATCAATGATCCTGTGTGGAGTAAAATTGGTTTAAAAAATAAATATATGAGTGTGCAGTGTGCAAACCTCTTTGACCACATTGGCTTTGTTCCATTTTTTTATATCTCGTCTATGGTCTGGATGCTGTTGGCCACCGGTCCTGTTGTGGGACTAATAAAGGATTAGCCGGTCTTACCTTTAATGTTGGTTAGTTAACAGCTCAGATTAGCGGTATTTAATCCCTGCTGCGATACCATTCCCTGTTTATTATTTGTGAGCTCATCTCTTCCATTTTGGTTTGTTCCTCAGTGTACCAACATTGCTCATTTTGAACCAGATGATTCACCCAAAGATGCAGCATATTATTTATTTCACAAATTAACGCTGTGTTGTTGTTGGTGTTTTTGTTTGTTGTTGGTTGTGTCAGCGAGAGCAGCAGCATGGCACTGTCTGTGTTCAACAAATCTGGACTCTTGGATGTGGTTGTCCAGTGTCTGGAGAGACACCCACGCAACGTAGAACTCGCCGTATCTGCTGGTAGAGGAACTTTTATTCAGTTCTCATATTTTTTTTTTTTTTTATAAATTTACTGTATTTAGTGTGGGTCATTTACCCCCAGTTTTCTGTCCAAGCATGTCCACGCTAACTGTCAGCCTGTCCAGTTTGAGTAGTTTATAGTGTACATCTACAAGGACTGAAAAAATGAGCTTTTCTCTTATATATGCATTTATATATCTAGTTGCTGCATTCTTTTGTTGTGGGGTGGGGCGACTGGGAAGTAGTTCTTCAATGTGTGACTGTAGTTGCAGGCAAGCCATTATGTTATGTTATGGCAGACAGAATCGGAGGTATTTCTTTATCTGCAGGGGCACCACTGTTTTTTAATGTAGTGAAAAGCAGATTTTTGAGATGTTTTTAACTCGGTTGTCTCCTCTGTTCCCCCACCACCACCACCTCCCAGCCCATTGTTTGCACACTGTGACTGAAGACAACTCGGAGCTCCTGTGTAGCATGAACACTGCTGTGTTTGGAGCCCTGGAGAATGTGTTGCTGTCTACTCAGCCAGGCATGGCAAACACGCTCCTCAGGACTCTGGCTGCAGGTACAGACACCGAGCTGCAAATAAGCAGGCACAACTCATAAATACTGCCACTGTAATGGTCACCTGTGTGCGATTTATGTCGTCCAGGGACACTCTGGAACGTAAAGGGCAGTCTGCCCGCCGCTCGTCACGCCCAGACCATCAACGCTGTGGTGACCACCTTGTCTCAGTGTCTGGAGTTGGACGCGGGAACGCTGATTCCTGAGCTCCAAGAAGCCGAGGAGGTTCGTCACAGAAACGGCCCGGCCGCCACAGACGCTGAAGACCAGGCTGCAGGGGAGCTCGCTGTGGAGGAGATGGAGGAAGAGGAGGAGGAGGCTCCTAAACAGAGGAGGAATGGGAAAGCTGCAATGGTTGACAATGACTTCTCTGACCTACTGCCCGTAAGTGACATGTCTCTGATTTGGAAAGGGGGCTTCCATGGTTTTCTGTGTCCAGTTGTCCGGTTTATATTACTCGATTAGAACGTTTTTTAATTATGCAGTTATGTTCTTGTATTTATATGCTGGTGACGATCCCATCTTCTTATAGTGGTTAACTGAGCTTAGTAAAGCAGACTGTTCAGACAAACGCTGGACCACATTGCATCAGAATGGTGGATAGCGCAGCCAGAAATTGTACTTTAAAGTAGTGTTACCTTATGGTATTAACTACTCAAGTATATGTAAGAGTAGTCAACAGAGAAAGTGTTGAATAAAAAAAAGTTAATCGAGTAATGATTTTACTCAGCAGTTTGCCAGGGTTTCCTCTTCAATTTGTGACTCGTCTCATAAATTTGTGACCTTTTCCTGCAAATTTACTACCATTTTCTTATAATTTTGGGACTTTTGCTCCCAAAATTGGTGATTTTCTTACCAGTTTGTGAGGTCTTCAGTAAACTTGTGCCATTTTTCTTGCAGATTAATGACTTTTTTCTGATAAATTTGGCAATAATGGTATTAAATCAATAATAAATCTTACCTTTTTCCTCATAAATTTGCAACTTTTTGTGTGACACAAGGGCTGTTCATGAAAGATTTCCTCTGTCGTAGAAGTCCTCCTGGTTTTCTTGGCACATGGCCGAAAGAGCCTGGGAGCACGTGACTCCTTCCTGCTTCTGGAAAGGTTTGAGCAGCTGGGGAGTCCATCGTGAGGACACATTCCATTCCAAATGGTCATGGATAATTTTACCGCAGACTCCACACTGATCTTGGGCTAGTTGGCGAATAGTTAGGCAGTGATCCTCCATAATGGTGGCCCTCCACTTGCCAGATGGTCTTCATCAATGGCGCACTGTGGCCACCCGGGAATGGGTGCCGTCTCCGCCGATGTCCGACCACACTTGAACTGCTGATGCCAGTGCTTGACTACGTCATACGATGGAGCGTCCTCCCCATAAGTCTCTTTTGTCTCACTGAGCGTCACCCATGGTGCGTGTCCTCTCAAGTACAGGAACCTGATGACCTCTCTGCATTCAGCTGGCTCCCATCATCACCCCTTACTCCACCTTAGCACCCGTAAAAGAGAAACTCTTGGGAGTTCAGAGCTGCACATTACCAAGTGACCTGTAGAGATATGCATTATTGTACATGTGCAGTTTCAGCCTCCTACAATAGCTAGAAGTGGGGAAGGAAGAATCTTTAATGAGCAGCTCTTGTATATTTGTGACATTTTTCACAGCAGTTGACCACATCTTATAGTTATAAATGTGCAGCTTTTTCTTGAACATTTACTGGTTTCCTATCATATAGAGTTGACCACTAATCAGTCAAACGACACTGATGGTTTATTAGTCTCTAATATGACTATTTCTCATAATTTTATAACCTATGAAAGCATTAAAAATGTTCTTTGAGTCAATGTTACAAAGCTCACGCCTTATAGACTGTATGGTAGTCTGTGTTTATGGGAAGAAAGCGATCATGTTTTATGCTTTTGAGACACACACTAATGCCGGATGATGAAGTGCATGGTGAGTCATCCCAGAGCAGAAGTCAGACTGTCAGGGCAGACAGACTGGGGGTGGTGGGGTGGGGGTGGCGCTCTCGATAGGAATCAAATGGAGACCGAATTTCTGGGCCCCACCAGGCTGACAGTCCCCAGACTTGACCCTGGTGAGACAGAGCTGTCCCTATCAGCTCAGTCAAAACCAGAGCCCCGAGTCTGTGGGTGACATTCCTGTTGATGTACTGGAACACCCTCCGATACGAGTCAGACAGTGGGTGGCTGTGCTTGATTTTTTTTTTTTTTTCTCTAGTTGATCCGTGTAAAAATATTTGTCAGGGGCTGCAAAACACACCTTTTGTCATAATCAGTGCGTGTAACTTGATGAGCTTAGAGCGACCTCTTCACTCAAAAGTGATGCCACGTTATCAAGAAGTGCATCTGGACATATTAAAGGACATCTGTAGGAGTAAATATTCTTTGCGGTGGGCAGCTAGGCCCAAACTAGGCGAAAATGGTGCTAACAGGCATTGTTTTAGTAGGGTGTTGACTCACATGAATGTTTTTTGTCCAGAGGGGCAAGGAGGAGCTGAGGGAGGCAACGGCCTTGCTGACAGCCCAGCAAACGTCCTTAGAGATCTTTGTCAACATGTGCTGTTGTGACGGTGAGTGTTGCGGGCACAGACAGCCGTGCTGACCCCAAGCACTGTTCATCAAATTTATTTCTTGTGACACAGCCACCAAGTGTGTGCTTTGAATGCCTAGAAAAGCCTTTTATTATCTTTGTGGCCATTCCGCTGATCTGCTCTGCGTGTGTGTCCTCGTTAAGACCCTTCTGATGACGAGTGGGAGGAGGAATCAAGCAGCGACGAAAGCGACATGGGTCCCGACAGCCTGTGCGACGGACTGTCCAGTCTGATGTCTCCGCTGTGTTTGTCAGCTGAAGTTCAGGCGGCCTTGATTAACCACAGCATACCTGAAAAGGCAAATTTTAGCTTGGACAAACACACCACACCTCAGCAAAGAATAACGGCTTTTGGCAGCGTCAAAGTATAGACTGGCGTGTGAATGTTGTTTAAGCTGCATTCCTCTTTGGCAAACTTAAGTTTTGATTTATGGGGTGAGCCACACCCATTCTTTGCCACAGGCTGAACAGATCAAGTCACTTGTTTAATAGAGAGGCCCATTTCACTCTGAATATACTGTATGCACTCATGTAAAAAAAGAATATTTGTGGTTTTGATTGAAGGTTTTCAGAAAGACTGCTTTCCCCAGACAAGAAGCCATGGATGTGTGCCGCCAGAATCCCTCCTGGAGATGCCTGATAAAAAAGTAATCCTTTTCCCTTTTATTTTTGTAAACTTCACTGTCTAATCTTGATTCTTCACCGCTCATGCCTCCCTAAATGAAATGTCTTGCCTTCCTTTTAGGATGCAACGTGTGCAGTCCCGGGCGCTGACGTGCCTCCACAGCGTCCTCTCCACCATGGATGTGGAGTCTCTGGGTGGTGCAGCAGCCCTGCAGGATGCAGCACAGCACCTGTCAACACTTGTCTTCAGTGCTCCAGGTCTCCCATCTGTCATATTGTTCTTACTAGATATTACATTTCATGTTTGAAGAACACTAAGGCCTGGTTCTCACTAAAAGATTGTGAAAATGTGGAAAACCCTGGCCATGATGGTTAAAAACCTCATAGCTTTGACAGTTTTGTTCCTGTAGTGTGTGGACTGCAGCAATGTGAGCAAGACGGCACACCACTCTGTAAGATTCCAGTCACCTACCACTCAGTGTTGCCACATTTTGTGGCGAAAAGAAGCAACTATCAAAAAAAAAAAACAAGCTCACATTATACTGTATGACTCATGTGCACTTTCAGCTTCTGTGGTGCATGAATCCAGTCCCTCGTGCGTTTTTGGGACAGCTTTTAACCATTTTGACACCTCATGTCATAAAGAAATGCAAACAATGACTGTTCATTTTTATAAACAATTTCCTGGAAAAAAAATTTAAAAAATTGCTGTAAATAAGTGGAACTGGCAACTCTGATCTGGGAACACTTGCAAAATCACTACAGGTCAGATGTGACTTGAGGGTCACAAAATAGGCCATCATTATTTTGTTCATGGGATGTCCACAGAGTTCATGCTCATCTGTCCTTAATTGAGCTTAAATATTGATTATGTTGGATATTTATGATTTGAGGTTGGAGCGGTCCCAGTGTTCTTAAAAGCAGACTGGATCACTCATAACCCACTTCACATCACAGGAAGATCTGACAAGATGATGTGTAGGGCCATCAAGATGACTGACTAGAAATTTCCCTAAAGCTGTCAGATTCAAAGTTGACAGTTTTCTGGTCTGAAATTGGCCAGATTATGTTGTGGTGTGTGTGGCTGATTTAAGTTAGGAGAAAAAAAATAGTCAGGGCACAAAAACCAGCATTTAAAATGTTCTCTTCTTTTGAGGGATGACCCATGGTCTAGCTGTTAGGGAGCATGCTATTTGGACTAATTTCCTTATTGTAGTTGATCCCTGGTTCTTGTCCCAACTGTAGTGATTTTCCTGCCTGTCTCTCCTCTACTCTTTACCACCTTTCATGTCTATCTCTCACTTTAATGTCAGATAAAGGCACCAAAAGCAACAAAATTATAACTTAAAAAACAAGGTTCTCTTCATTTTTTTTTTTTTTCCAGAGATTCCCAGTGACGAGGAGTTCTTGGAGGCTGTGATCAGTGCCATGCGTTCTCTTTTACAGATGCTTGCCTCCAAAAATATCTCTCAGGTAGAGTAGACTACCAGTCAAAAATGGTGTTCATCAGAAAGCCAAAAGCCTGTGCAGCAGTGATTGAGACATTCAGAGTTTTAGTCACAAGTTAATTTTATAACAAAGAACTTAAAGGTTCTCTCCCAAACACTGGGAAACCGTTGCTTTTAACTACATATGTGACAAACAAAAGAGCTTCAGCCCACAGATTTTCCTCTGAAACAGCTGAGGCTGTGACTTGGACCGCAGTTCTCATATTGACCACAGGTGTCACTAAATAGTTTTTTACCCCCCTGCCGGATGAAACCCAAAGGGGTCGAAGGGGGATTATGTTATGGGTCCATCTGTCTGTCTGTCCCACTTTTGTGAAATCATCTCCTCCTACAGCTTTGTTCCTGTTGTTTTGAATCTGGTACCATGGTTTGAGATACTCTAATGATGCGCATATTGCAATTTGACTCCATTCGGATGACCTTGAGGTCAAAAGTCAGAGGTCAGATTTTCCCTAAATCTTCTAAACACAATAACCACTGAAAAAAATGATGTAGGCTTTTCAAATCGATGCAGTAGTTGTATCTGATACACATCTTGAATGACTTACACCCTGACCTAACTAAGCTAACTAAGGGTTTGGGGTCAAGAGGTCAAATGTTAACATTGCAGTTGCACTGTGGTAAACGGTAAATGCTAGTATGATATATATATATATATATATATATATATGTTCATTTTGGGATCCTGACGTCTGACTGTGGGTTTGGGGTTAAAAAGTCAAAGGTCACCGTTAACATTCCGTATGTCTTATTACTGTACGAGTAAAGCTAGGGTCACCAAACTTGGTACACAGGTTCACCCTGTGACCCTGAAGTGTGACTGGGGTTTTGGGATTGCAAGGTCAAAGGTCAACATTGAAATAGCTTATAAACTATATCTCAATAACAAAGAAAGCTAGGGCCACCAAACTTGCTACACAGGTTCACCTTGGGATCATGACCTCTGAATATGGGTTTGGGGTCCACAGGTCAAGGTTAGCATTCTATTTGCACTATTACTATAAAATGAGTAAAGCTAGGGCCACCAAACCTGGTACACACGTTCACTCTGAGACCATGACCTCTGACTACAGGTTTGGCGTCAAAAGGTCAAAGGTCAAGGTTGGCACTGCCTATAGACTATGTATAGTGTGTCAAGCTCTCTAGGGTCACCAAATCTGCTACACAGGTTCACATCAGGATCCTAACCTACAGCTGTGGCTTAGTGAATAAAATAAAATTGAATATCAAAACTGCACAAAGTAAATAAGGCTACAAAATTAGATATTTCACTTCTTTGGTTATCTCTGCATCCAGAACACAAGCTGAAGAGGAACATGACAACTGCATGTATAAAAAGTGAATAAAATAATTATCAAAACTGTACAAAATCAAAAAGGTGCACATAACGAGATGTTTTTACCTAGCCAGTCATTTGTGGAAGTCAGTGAGACAGTCCAACACCTCTCTTACCATGTCCACGGCGGCACGTAAAATTAGCTCTTTGTCTGTTGTGTGGGGTTCCTTGGCCTTGGCAGTATGGTGAGCTACGTGGTAAGAAGCCTGGAGAGCTTGTTCTTGTTTGGAGCAAGACACTGCCAGACACTTCCAGGTGCATCTCAATGAATTAGAATGGCATCGAAAAGTTGATTTATTTCAATAATTCAATTCAAAAAGTGAAACTCATGTATTATATAGATTCATTACACACAGAGTGATATATTTCAAGTGTTTATTTCTTTTAATTTTGATGGTTATGGCTTATAGCTCATGAAAACCCGAAATTCAGTTTCTCAAACAATTAGAATATTACATAAAATTAATTTTAAAAAAATGATTTTTAATAGAAATGTTGGCCGACTAAAAGTATGTCCATGTACACTCTCAATACTTGGTTGGGGCTCCTTTTGCATGAATTACTGCATCCGTGCAGCATGGCATGGAGGCGATCAGCCTGTGTTACTGCTGAGGTGTTATGGAAGCCCAGGTTGCTTTGATCGCGGCCTTCAGTTCGTCTGCATTGTTGGGTCTGGTGTATTTCATCTTCCTCTTGACAATACACCATAGATTCGCTATGGGATTTAGGTCAGGACAATTTGCTGGCTAATCAAGCACAGTGATATCATGGTCATTAAACCAAATATTAATACTTTAGGCAGTGTGAGCAGGTGCCTTGTCCTGCTGGAAAATGAAATCAGCATCTCCATAAAGCTAGTCAGCAGAAGGAAGCATGAAGTGCTCTAAAATTTCCTGTTTGATGGCTGTACTGACATTGGACTTGATTAAACACAGTGGACAATCACCAGCAGATGGCATGGCTCCACATATCATCATTGACTGTGGAAACTTCACACTGGACCTCAAGCATCTTGGATTCTGTTCCTGTTCACTCTTCCTCCAGACTCTGGGACCTTGATTTCCAAGTGACAGGACTTGGCACCTGATTTGGGGAGCCATGCCATCTGCTGGTGTTAGTCCACCGTGTTTTATCAAGTCCAAAGTCAATGCAGCCATCTACCAGGACATTTTAGAGCACTTCATGCTTCCCACTGCTGACAAGGTTTATGGAGGTGCTGATTTCATTTTCCAGCAGGACTTGGCACCTGCCCACACTGCTGCCAAAAGTACCAAAGCCTGGTTTAATGACCATGGTATCACCATATTTTACTGGCCAGCAAACTCTCCTGACCTAAACCCCATACAGAATCTATGAAGTATCGTCAACAGGGAGATGAGAGACACCAGACCCAACAATGCAGATGAGCTGAAGGCCGCTATCAAAGCAACCTGGACCTTCATAACACCCCAGCGGTAACACAGGCTGATCACCTTCATGCCATGCCACAGTGATGCAGTATTAATTTATGCAAAAGATGCCCTGACAAAGTATTGAGTGTGTGCATGGAAATACTTTTAGTCGGCCAACATTTCTATTAAAAAAATCAATTTTTTTTTAAATTGATCTTATGTAATATTCTAATTTTTTGGAGAAACTGATTTTCAGGTTTTCATGAGCTGCAAGCCATAACCATCAAAATTAAAAGAAATAAACACATGAAATATATCACTGTCTGTAATGAATCTATATAAAATATGAGTTTCATTTTATGAATTGAATTACTGAAAAGAATCAACTTTTTAATGATATTCTAATTTAGTGAGATGCACCTGTATGTGATGTCGCCAGCTCCTGGAGTCGTCTTTACCGGCTTATCTTTGCATGCGGGATGATTAGTTTCTAAATGGTGCTTAAGTTTGGATGGTTTCATGCTCTCATGTGTAAGCATTTCACTACAAATTACATACTGTGGCTTCTGTCCCTTTTTGTCCTCAATGTAGGAAATTCCACATTTCAAATACTCTGGGTCATATTTGCGCTTCGCCATCCCACCTCTGAATATCAACGCAAGCTTGAAGTAAACGTCAATCAAATGATGGTTACCATGGCTATGGCACTAGAGAGCCGCACCTCTCTGACACATGCCTGACAAAACAAAAGTTTTTTCAAAATAAGACAAGTCCGACTTCAGATGTAACTAAACTTAAGGATATTGTTTAATTTTTGACCTGCTGTCCGCGACCCACTCAAAACTGGTCCATGACCCACTAGTTGAGAATCACTGAAATCAACTGCTGAAAATTAAAACGTGGACATTTTAACAGGCTGAATAAAACCTGTTGATTGAGCTTGTGCTGTTTTTATGGTGTGAAAGAATAAAGAAAAAAAAATACATCGCTGATCACAGAAGCCAAACTTTTTCTTCTGTTTTAAACATTAAAAATTTGTTCCCTGAGCCCACTTTTATTTTGTCAGGCTTAATATCTGCATCCCTGGGTTTTGTTTTTGTCAGTGCATGACCCCACAGCAGCTGATGAGCCTGAGCGAAGCAGCTACCCGCTGTGACGTTGTCAGCGTGAGGGTCAACGCCGTCGCCATCCTAGGCATCACCGGAAGCACGTTAGCCAAAGAGACGGAGACTGCAGAAACCCTACAGGTATGCCTTTTTTCTTCCTTTAAAAGTAAGTTGTTTTTCCTCTAAAACTCTTCTTCACCACAGATGATTGGAAACGCTTTAATCCAAGTGGCCACAAGGGACACCGACCTGGTTGTAAACGGAGAAGCTCTTGATGCTTTATTTGACGTGTTTGCGGATGGACAAGAGGCGGAGATGGCTGCTAAAAATATCAATTTACTTTCAGCACTAAAGGCACTTCAGCCTGTCTTTAAGGCAAAGGTATCAAAGATTAATTCATCTTATCTGACTTATCGTTTTCATTTTTTTTCCATGTATTTTCCTTATGTTTTGGTTGCAGTTTGCGCATGCATTTTCTTATTTCACTCATACTTTCAGAGATTCTTCTCTGCTGTTTAACTAAAAATGGATTTTCTCTTTCTATTAGATTCGTAAAGAAGGAAGAGGCAACTACAGCCCTCAGCAGCTGTGTGTGCTGGATAACATCAAAGTTAACCTCAGAAGATTTATTGGTTATCTGGAGAAGGTGGTGAAAAAATAAGGACTTTGTGTAGTTCATGTTGTGATCACTTGAACTTTTTTTTATTTTGGAGCATATTTGCCTGGAGGAGCATAGAATGAAAGAGAAAATGGTTGTGAATCCATTAGTATTTATGTTTATATTGTTTAAATAATGGTTTACTATTTTACTGAGTGATACGAAAGTGTGTTTGTTATAAAGAAATGAGGGCGGAATCTAATTATTACTGGTATGTTTGACAGGGAAGAGATTCTCTTACATTTAACTCAGAATTTGAGTATGTATAAAATAATGTTGAGACTTTTTTTTAGAAATCAGGTTTGGGGAGCTGACACCATGTTGTTTTATTGTATGTTTCATTTCTACTGATAGTTCAGTGGATCTGTAATTGGTGTTTGCAGTGATACATCTAGCCTGCTCTGGTCAAAAGTGCTGAATAGTTGGACCGATTGGGGACTGACTGCATTAGATATACGGTATTTTTGTACAATTTTATATTGGATTTCTAATTTTTTGACAGAAGTTGACTTGGTTCAAAGAGAAACAAATTTGTCTTTTAAGTAACTGAAAGTTTACGGTGGTAGTTTATGATATACAGTGTTTGCAAGTCACCACAGTGGTCTTGTTAGGTATAAAATACAAATTAGTTAATTTTCTTACCATAAAGCTGTATAGCCTGTTTTCCACTAGCCCAGCACACCTCGGTACGGCTCGATTCACTTCAGTACGGCTCGGAATGCTTCTGTCTCCATTAGCACGGTGTTGTGCTTGTGCTGTGATGGTTTGTGTTAGGAGGTTTTAGAAGCGGGGCAGCAGCAGATTCTCAGCGAGGCGGGGCCACACTCCCGTGATGTTACGCACCGGACTGAGTCCTTACTTACACGAGACAAAAAATGGAGGATCCAAGAATTATTGCCTTGCTCGCTCTGTGGTTTTATCTCACAATTAATTTTATCTCATAATTAAGCTGCAACAACACAAGTCACTTTTGTTTTGAATTAACTGCTAAATGACCTAGAAATAATGAGCTGAAACTTGTTTTTATTCGTATTAAATAATGAGACGGTGGCACACTGTCCAACACCACATCCTAGGGCATTTTGGATGTACTGAATTAAAAAAATTCATGTTTTTCACCTTCAGGTCAACGTTTGGAACAACAGTATTATTATTTTCCGTTTAGATGATGCTACACTCCTTCTAAAGTATTGTAAATCTCTGAATTTGGAATGCCGATAGAACATTCAATTTACATATACTTGTACCTTTGACTTGGTGCTAATTTTTTATGATATTTCAATAAAAAGAACAGAAAGCTTACAAAAAGATTTCTTTTTTGGTCTAGTTAAAAATTACATTACCTTTACAATGGTTGACCCTCAGCATCATTTTGATCAGACTAGGCAATGGAATTTCTATGTAATTATACTGTTTTATAATTCAGTGTTATAACAGACAAACCACACTTTCCAAAACAATTCCATTTTATTATATACAAAATATTAAAATAAAAAAAAACTTTGCAACACAACATGAAGGTTAATCGACATTTTATACACGCTGACCACTGAGTGTTGAGGCTCGGTAGAATGAAGGCGTCTCTGCCAGCTCTGGTTCAGGAAAGCTCGGTTGAATAATCCGTGCGGGCTGTCGCGGCGGACGCGTGGGATGATTCTACAAGGAAAATGCACACAATAAAATACAGCACGAAAGTGCAATATATACAGAAAAGACAATAGTTTTTAACAAGAATACATAAGCTTATTTCAGCGTATTGTTCACATGAATAATTACAATAAAAGCTTTAGTCCGCAGTGTGCTGCAATAAAGCAGCGATCCATCCACAAATGAACAGCTTTTTTATTGCATAAATAAACTGAGCGTCTTACCGAATATATTTGCGAAAAAACGCACAATAAAAAAAAATTAAAACTCACCGTTTAAGGACTCCGATGTCCAGACCTCCCGGTATATTTTTTCATACTGGGCGGCTCCGTCTAACTCGCGCTGAATACGTTCGTCTGACAATGCAGTGAGCAGACACTGCAGCTCCTTATTGGTCCATGGAACACCCTTATTACGCGAAGCCATTTTTGATAAGAGAATAAATGAAAGTAGCACAGCAATACACTGAAAAGGAACCGCCAACAGTGGTTGCGTGCTGAGTAAAGGCGGTCGTGAAGATTCTTTTTTTTTTTTTTTCCAAAAACTTTATTGAGAAGGTCGTGAAGATTTGGTAGATGAGGAGGAGGAGAGGGGCGGTTACAACCTGACCAGTCAGCGCCGGTTACGACCTGACCAATCAGCGGCGACCAGTCTGTTAACGTCACAACACGGCACAGCTCAGCACTGCTGTACCCTGCCCGGGAGCGGGGCTGAGAATCGCGGCTGTTAAACCATGTTGGGGCTTGTGGAAAAGCGTACAAAGCGTGCTGAGCCGTCCCGTGTCGCGCTAAAGCGTGCTAGTGGAAAAGGCCCTTATGAGTCAGCGGTCAGTCAGATTGCCAAACTGCTGCTACACCAGTCATGCACTGCATCAACCAAAAATTATGCTGTACTTAATGTACATTTTAATCCGATTCACCGATTATTAGGTTTTGTATATAAAGTTTCTTACAACTTTTTTTATGTTATTGATCTAAAAAACTGCAAATGAAAGCAAAGAAAGAATGATCTTTAAAAAAAAAATCCTGGTTTTGTGAAATTGTTCTTTTCCTTTGTGTTATTAACAGACCCTATAGTCTGGGGAATTTTAAACATACAACCCTGCCTCTCACCCAAAGATGCTGGGATAGGCTCCAGCCCCCCCACCCCCCAGCGACCCGAAAAGGATTAAGTGGAAGAAGATGGATGGAAGTCTAGAGCCTAGACTTGTATGTTTAAAATTCCCCAACTCTTAAAGACTACCCTTGTGAAGATTACTGTGAGGGGAAAATGGGTGAGAAATAAGAAAATCAGGCATTTAAAAAGTTCTCATTAAACAGTTAGAAGCCCTAGAAAAAAAAAAATATAGAATCATCGCTCCTCCAGGATGTTCATTTTTCTGTTTTTTACAAAAATGAAATCACATAACATTTTTTATGTAGCTGAAGGTCCTGGCTTTGTAATATACACCCTAACGAGATGATCATTGACGGAGTAGCTCAGTCTTGCCTGATGAAACCACCCTGAGAGTGCTCAGGTCTCCTGACCATTGACCTTGATCACAGCCTAGATGCAACCCACTTGAGGATCATTGTGCAAAACACCAAAGCAATTGCGTACAAAGATTAAGGATTTTCATGAAATCATAAATGCCAAGATCTCCTGACTTTTGACAGTGACCTTGACTTTGAGCTCAACTTGGATGCAGACCAATCCGAGGACCATTGTGTGCGAGTTTGGTGGGCATCAGGACAGTTCCCTAGGGGGTGTAGAAATTTTTCTGTAATCACGCAAGTGCCCAGATGGCCAGACGTTTGGCCTTGACCTTAAGCACAACCTGGATGTAGACTAACCAGAGGATCATTGTGTATGAGTTTGATGAGCCTAGCAGGAGTAGTGATTGTCGTAAAATGTGGATGGACAGTACACCATCGCATTATCTCATTTATGCTTTACTGGAACGAGCTAAAAAAGCTAAAACTGTGTGTGTGTGTGTGTGTGTGTGTGCGTGTTGGTGTGTCTGTCCGCTAACACCAAAGCATGAGTACGCCCTGGTGCTTGTATTTCTCCCATAAATTTCTAGACTGTTTATTTACTGGTCGTGTCACTGTGTTGATGCATATTTCTGTACCGAAGAAAAGTTTTGAAGTTTTTTGCTCTATGATAAATGCATTATTAGCCTGAAAAATGATGTCATTGTCACCAGACCTGTTTTCAACTGATGAAAAAAATTGTCTATAATTTCACTGTACATCTGTGCATTTACTGCAGAGGTAATGACTGAAAAGGAAAAAAATAGACATGGAGAAGAAACAACATGGTGGGGACTCAATCTGTGAGAGAGCACAGACAAATGTTAATGAACAGCAAAATCTTGCAATGCTTAATGGGGGAGCAGGTAGAAGTGAAAGTCCAGTGCATCATGGGATGTCCCACAGCTGTCTAAATCTATAGCAGCATAACTAAGGTAAGGTTCGGGGTCACCTGAACCAATCCCAACTATAAGTTTTGTCAAAAAGGAAGATTTTTAATGCTATTTTTCAAAAATAGAGACTAAGTCTGTCTTCCTAATCCAGATTGGCAACTGATTCCATAGCAGAGGAGCCTGGTAACTGAAAGCTCTGCCTCCCATTGTGGTTTTAGAGATTCTAGGTATTATAAGGAATCCAGCATTTTGAGAGCGCTGTGCTCTGTTAGGATGATACGGTACTCTCACATTGTTTAAATAACAAGCAGCCTGATCATTTAGAGCTTTGTAAGTGAGTAGAAGGATTATAAATTTAATTATGGATTCTATGGGAACCCAATAAAGGGATATTTAACATTGATGACTGTGGAAATGTAGTTGTTTACTTCAAACAGACATCTTTATATGTTGCATTGAAAAGGAACCAAACAACAGTTCCAGCATCATTTTCTTGCTCAAGTTTTGATTTCATAACTGAATATCACTTTCATCTAATCATCCCTCAGTCCATGACTGCTTCTTTTTAGGCCACTGTAACTTTTTTCTGTTTAGATGTTAATGATGGTTTGCATTTTTCTGTGTAAATCCAATTTCCTACAACTAATTTCTTACATCAGACAGCGAGTCATATTTCTGCTCATTTGTTTTTCACTTATTTTGTTGTGCATTTTCTGTTTAGAATAGCTACTTCATAATCATTCAGAACATACACCAGGTGTTGTTGCACATTAGAACCAAATCTTGATGTATTAACTCACCATTGGATTAATAAATCAAAAAATAAAAAATTCACAAGAGAACCAAAGATATATACATGCAAGCAATATAAAAACTACCTACTGTATGTATGTACATGTAATAGCAGAAAACAATACAGAATCTTAAATATACTGCACATCAGTGTAGCAGCAAAAAAAACCAGTGTGCATGATCATTCCAGACATGTTGCACCATTTCCAAGGTATATTTCTTTGACTTTTCTGTTCTGATGCTTTCTGATCTTTTAGGTTTACCTGTATGTTTCCCTATAACAAGCTTCCCATTTTGTTTATATTTGCTCCAAATTGTAGACACCGTAACAACCAGCATCTTTTGCCACACTTCATGTTGATTTTTTTTAATTCTCTCCATTGTGTCAACTGACAGTTCTCTCACTACAGCCATGTTTCCTGTCAGTCAGCATGGTGCAACAGTTCATTAAGGTCTGCAAGCATGCTAACTGCAGACTAATTTGCATATTTAGACTTGCACATGCATTTGTTTTAGAAATCCAAACTACAAGATTATAATTTTTTTACTTGATTTGAAAAAAGCCATTGATTTTATCTAATTTTTAAGGTGTGTTTTATGAAACCAGAATGTTCAACTGTAATAAAAGGTTTGCCATTCATCCACTGCTGAATAGACATTAGTGAACAGTGGCGATAACATCATTTCTTTTGCAAGAGGTTCAGCAAAAGCATGCTAAATGGTATGCACCAAACACTTTAAAGGACCAAGACAATCAGGAGGAGGTACTAAAGGGTGGCTTTAAAACAATAAATTTCATTGGAAATTAAAGTTAAAACACAAAAATATAAATCACACTGTAAAATCTCAGGCAGGTCATCTTCCGATTAATTTCTGAATGTAATAATGGCAGTTTGAGGTGAGCCTGTTTCCTGCTAAAACTCATTAAAGATAAGGATACTTAACATATACTGCTCATCCAATAATTAAACTTTATATCACACTGCTAGTGGCTTGTCTTCACACTCCTCACACTTCATAATTATTGTGGGTCAACACAAGAGCTTCAATGCACAAATTAACCCAAGAGATCATCAAAAGATCTTCAAAATGGTGATGAAGAGCTGTCCAAAACACCATCAGTCCAGGGGACCTTCTCCATCCATCCATCCATCTTCTGCCACTTAATCCTTTTTGGGTCGCGAGGGGGCTAGAGCCTATCCCAGCATCTTTGGGAGCGAGAGGCAGGGTACACCCTGGACAGATCACCAGTCCATCGCAGGGCCAGGGACATTTTCATCTTGGAAAAAGCCTCTCAGTTCGGGATAAGTCACACAAAGAACAACTTTGAGCTAATTTACAACTTGATGGAAGGTGATTTGTCAAGTTTTTGTCATAATTCTATCTACAAGGGGCACTGCTGAAGACATTCTACGACACGGTGGTGGCATCAGCCATCACTTTTGGAGTGGTCTGCTGGGGCAGTGGCATTACAGCAGCCGATAGGAAGAGACTGAACAAACTGATCAAGAAAGCTAGCTCTGTCCTGGGGCAATGCCTTGACCCAGTGGAAGAGATAGGAGAGAGAAGGATGGTGGCTAAACTGTCATCTCTGCTGGAGTCCGAGTCCCACCCTATGCAGGACATACTGAACGCACTGAGGAGGTCATTTAGCAGTAGACTACATATCCTAGGTGCACAACCGAGAGGTTTCGCAGGTCCTTCCTACCTACGGCTGTCAGACTGTATAACCTAAGCAGGGCTGCTCGCAGAGATAGCAAAAAAACGTGACGACCTAATAGTATTGAATGCAAAAGACGCAATAGACTTACACAAGTGGTCCCCTCCAGTATACAACTAAGACAATATCAGTTGCTACGGAGGGTGACAATATGTATGGGTACATATTCATACTATGTAGGATAACTAAGTAGACGGTTATGCTGTTTATTCCATCTAGCTACAATGCTCCGCACTGTGTATATATATTTATGTGTACGTATGTATATTCACTGCTCTTATTTTTCTTATCTTTTTAATTATTGCTCTGAGTGTTGCTATCCCTGTGCTGTTGCAATCCTGGAATTTCCCCATTGTGGGACTAATAAAGGCTTATCTAATGTCAAACTATATGGGAAGAAAAAATACACAAAGCAATATCAGATCCTCAACTTCAGACTTCTACCTTAGATGCAGAATAACAAAGCAGCTTGTTCCACAGAATCCATTTAGACACAAAACAAGTGTGTACAGTGGTGGTGGACTGTGATGATATGAAAGAGGGCTCTGTGAAAAATAGCCTTTGATAGTATTATTTGTATTCCAAATGGTTTATCTATTTTCCACCAAAATAATGCACTGAATGATGTGGTGGGGATTTTGCACATTAAAATTCAGTGACATAGCTTGTGTGATTGTTAATCCTAGTGAAAGACTACTGTAAGCTTTACATCATGTGGTGAAATGGCCATGGCGCCACCCTTCTCTGTATAGTTCAGTTATGTGTTGAATAAAGGAGAGTGGAGTTCATGCCTGTTGTCCACGTCTCACTTCCAGACATAGCACTAGCAAAGAAAAGAACGTTTTTCATCTGTAGTTTTATTTTTCTGTATAGATCAGGGTAGGAGCATCATGATTTCATTTTTCAAGATTATCTTGACTGCACTTTATGTCTATAACCAATACTCCAATGATGAGGCCAGAGGTGCAGTATAATGTAATTGGGTGAATCATCTCAGACAGGATGCAGAGGGTAAACAGAGGAGGACAATAGCTAGGGAGATCATGGGGAGATAGAAGGAAGAAGGGGTTAAAGGATGGATGTATTGTGATGTTAAATGTCATGCAATGTGATGTGAAATGTCATGCAAATGCGAGATGAGCGGTTGGGATAAAAGGAGAAACCGTGCTTGATTGTGACATACTTTTCCTGTGTATGACTGATGAGAGAGTGAATAAAGTCGTCTACTACATGAATCAACCTCGTTATTTACACTCTTCACAAACTCACAGAACCTAAGGCGCTCCCGTCAAGGCAGAGGTGCTGGTCATAAAGAGACCGTGCCTCTTCCGGGGAGGCCTTTTATACCTTGGGTGGCGGCGGAACCGGAAAGGCGTAGCCATCACCCATGACACACTGTAGCCACACATGTGACCCAAGACGTAGCATGCAGCAAGAAGAGAATTCCCCGGGGCCAGACTCATCGGGAGCCCCCAGCCAAGCGTATGCCGTTATGGTCCAGCTACCGGACTTTTGGCAGAACAACCCGCGCTCCTGGTTCCACTTGGTTGAAGCACAGTTCACCCTCCGGGGGATATCGGTAGATGACACGAAATTCTACCATGTGGTTGCAAAGCTCGATAACCACATGGCTCAGCGTGTGGAGAGCCTTCTGGAGCAGCCACCAGCCAGCGACAAATACGGCGCGTTGAAGACTGCACTCATCCAGCACTTCACTCTCTCGGTCGAGGAGAGGGCAGAGAGACTCCTGGCACTGACCCGAGTTGGGAGATAGCACGCCCATTGACCTGATGGAGAAGATGCTGAGGTTGAAGGGCTCGGACGATGACCACTTCATCTTTACCCACATTTTCCTCAGGACCCTACCGTCAGCCACGAGGGCGACCCTGGCCAGTTCGCCGTTGTTGGCCCAGCGGGACTTCCGCGCGCTGGCCCGGGAGGCGCATCGGATTGTCAACGCCAGCAGACAGCGCGCCGCCACGGCGGCAGCAACAGAGCTCAGTGCGATGGCCGGAGATGGCAGGGAGCCAGGGACGGCGTTAGCAGACCCACCGACGACGGCGGCGGCGGGGGCCAAGGAACACGGAGGAGACACCCTTTGTTTCTACCACCGCCGCTTTGCAGAGAAGGCACGCAAATGTATACCACCGTGCCAAGTTCAAGCGCTCGGGAAACTCCAAGACCGGGGGTCGGTAGCAGCTGCGACCCTCGGGGAGGAGAACAAGCTGCTCTACTTGACGGACGCACGCTCGGGGAGGCATTTCCTCGTGGACACAGGCGCCCAGTTGAGTTTCATCACGCCTTCCTCCGCTGACCGGCTGGCAGGTCCCAGCGGTCCCGAGATGGCAGCAGCGAACGGCTCGGAGATTAAAACCTTTGGTGAGAGGACTCTGCTTCTGTCTCTACACGGCCGTACATTTTAGTGGACTTTTGTCATAGCGGCATTGAATTTCAATATATTGGGGGCTGATTTTTTGTGCTCACATGGTTTGTTGGTTGATGTCGCTAACAGGCGCCTGGTTAATGCACTTTCTTTTGACTCTATTCCCTGTACAGCTCGAGCGTCCCGGCCAACAGCACAAGCCAACGTCACAGCTGCAAGCGGTAAGTTCCACACACTGTTCACTCAGTTCCCAGCACTCACGGTCCCCACATTTTCGGCAGCCATCGCTAAACACGGGGTGGAACATTTTATTACCACCACCGGACCGCCCGTTTTTGCAAAAGCTCGGCGCTTGAACACAGCTAAACTGGCCATAGCGCACGAGGAGTTTGTCAACCTGGAGAGGTTGGGCATCATCAGGCGTTCGAACAGCCCATGGGCTTCCCCGCTACACATGGTCCCGAAAGCTGACGGCTCGTGGCGACCTTGCGGGGATTTCCGCAGGTTGAACAACGTCACAGCGCATGACCGCTACCCAATCCCGCATATCCAAGATTTTTCCGTTCATTTGGCGGGGGTGCCCGTTTTTTCTAAGATAGACTTGGTCCACGGTTATCACCAAGTCCCAGTGCGCGCTGAGGACATACCCAAAACAGTGGTAGTAACTCCGTTTGGTCTGTTCGAGTTTTTGCGCATGCCATTCGGGCTTAAAGGGGCTGCACAGACGTTCCAACGCATGATGGACGCGGTGCTGCGAGATCTCCCTTTCGTATTCGTCTACCTGGACGATATCTTGGTAGCCAGCGCGTCCAAAGACGAACACGAAAACCACCTCACGGCGGTTTTCCAGAGATTGGGAGAGCACGGTTTAATAATCAACCCAGCAAAGTGTCAGTTCGGGGTGACGCAGATTGATTTTTTGGGGCATCGCGTCTCTCCTGAAGGAGCAGTTCCGCTGCCTGACAAAGTGCGAGCGGTAGCGGATTTTCCCCGGCCACAAACGGTCAGGGCATTACAGGAGTTTTTGGGAATGGTGAATTTTTATAACCGTTTCCTCCCCCGCGCAGCGCAGCTCATGCAACCGCTGTATGCCGCGCTCAAAAAACAAAAACCCGCGAATAAGATTGAATGGTCCCCGGAGCGAGAGCGAGCGTTCTCAGAAGTCAAGGCAGCCCTGGCAAACGCTGCGTTGTTGGCGCATCCAGACCCAACGGCCCACATAGCGCTCATTACTGACGCGTCAGATGTGGCCATAGGGGCGGTCGTGGAGCAGCATGTAGCCGGGGCTTGGCAGCCACTCGCCTTTTTCAGCAGGACTTTGCGCGATAGTGAACGTAAATACAGCGCGTTCGACAGGGAGTTGCTGGCTCTCCACTTGGCCATTCGCCACTTCCAGTTCTGGCTGGAAGGACGCTGTTTCACCGCATTCGTTGACCACAAGCCACTAACATTCACGATGGCCAAGGTTTCAGAACTGTGGTCAGGCCGGCAGCAGATCTCAGAGTTTACTACCGATATTCAGCATGTGGCGGGTAAACTGAATGTAGTGGCAGACTGCCTCTCGCACGCCATGGCGGCCCCAGTCCGCGTGGGGATAGATTACGCAGCCATGGCCGTGGAGCAGGTTAGTGACGCAGATGTGCGTGCGCTCCAGTCTGGACCAACAGGGTTAAGGCTGAAGAACAGGGTGCTGCAAGACGGTATGCCCCCCGTAATCTGCGATGTCTCCACCGGGCGACCGCGTCCTGTGATACCGGCTGCGTGGCGCCGCCGCATTTTTGACTCGATTCATTCTTTGGCGCACCCAGGAGTGCGTGCGTCGGTCAAAATGGTAGGAGAGAAATTTGTGTGGCCGAGCCTTCGCAAACAAGTTAAGGAGTGGGCAGCAGCCTGCATGGCATGTCAACGAGCCAAGGTACACAGACACACGAGAGCTCCCTTGGAGCCGTTTCACATCCCAGCTAAGAGGTTCGACCATGTTCACGTGGACCTCGTGGGCCCCCTCCCGCCGTCACAGGGGTGCACACACCTTCTGACAATGGTGGACCGCACCACGCGCTGGCCGGAAGTGGTTCCACTGGCGTCAACCACAGCCGAGGAGGTGGCGCGCGTGTTTTTAACAGCATGGGTGGCGCGTTTTGGAGTCCCGTCGGACACTACGTCCGACAGAGGCCCTCAATTTGTTTCCGAACTTTGGTCAACAATGGCCCGCAGCCTGGGTGTCACAATTCACCACACAACCGCGTACAATCCACAGGCTAATGGGTTATGCAAACGTTTTCATAGGTCATTGAAAGCGGCTCTCAGGGCGTCACTGACGGATGCAAATTGGGTAGACAAGCTACCGTGGGTTTTATTGGGGTTACGTTCTGTGCCTAAAGAGGACTTAGAAGCCTCCCCGGCTGAGCTCGTTTTTGCACAGCCACTTCGGCTGCCGGGGAGTTTCTCCCAGATAATCCTGCGCCGGACAGCTCCCCGTCTCAGCTGTTGCAGCGTAGCGTAGAATCGAGCACGCTGCCCGGCCCCGTTCACCACAGTTTTTCACGCGTTTTTGTGCCTAAAACTTTGAAAAATGCAGAGTTTGTTTTTGTCAGACACGATGCACATCGCCCCCCACTGCGACCACCTTATGATGGACCGTTCAGAGTGTTGGAAATAGGGGACAAGCATTTTTTGCTAGATTTGGGGGGTAGGAGGGAAAAAGTTGGCATAAACAGACTCAAACCCGCTTTTGTGGTGGCGGACGAGCAAGTGCTGTTGGCGAGGGCCCCTCGGCGTGGTAGACCCCCACGGGGAGATTCCCCAGAACACCCGCAGGGACTGACAAAAGGTTTTCACCCCCAGACAGCAGCTCCCCAGCATGACAGCGCTGCAGAGGCGGTGAATCCTGGTTACAGCAGATACGGGAGAAGACTGAAGCCCAAGCAGCATGGGGACTGATGTGTAATGAATCTATCACGACATGCAGACTGTTATTCTGTTGTTCGATCTAAAATGTTTGGGGGGGTCATGTAGCCACACATTTGACTTACTTTTTGCCTCACATCTTAGATAAGAACAAAGGGCAGAGCTTCCTTGGAGATAACAGGAAGCTGTGAAAGTGTAATCCTTGGTATGCAAGAGATGGCCTTGGGGGGATCCTTTGTGTGCCTAGAGTCTGTTTCGCGGATCCTTTGTGGGCCAAGGACTGTGAGGGTGATGCTAGGGGATTATAGAGGAAATGCATTGTTACTTGTGATTTGAATGCAATGTGATTTGTGAGCTGTGAGAGTCCTGGATATATAAAGGACGAGTTTTTTCTGAGACGCTCTCTTTTTACTTTGCTCATGTTGGAGATGTGAAATAAACTGCCTTGAGACAAAACCTGCCTCGTCATTTCACACTCCACAACACAATAATAATAACCACAACATAACATTTTACCCCCCTGTAGAAAAGTCCAGAACACACATCATGAGGCCCACCCAAATTTTGACCCGAATCACAAACTAACAGTAAATATAATAACAGGGCCTATCCATGCACACAAATAACTAAAGCTAGAGGGGGCCAGATGGACTACTGCCCCACCTACACACGGCCAGACAGGTTATTCTGCCGTCTCTATCATAAACAGTCCATAAGACAAAGTGGGCTGCCGTGTTCCTAATATAATACATAAAAAATAATCCCAAAACATATACAGTATATATACAGTCCAAAACTTTTCAAAAGCACTCCATAAACAGCCAATATGTACATCCACACCCCACTGTGCCAGCCCCCCACCCAACACCCTCACCCCACACACAGGCAAATCACACATCACACATGCAAGTCAATGCAGCAATACAGGTTCCAAGGTTGTCATAGCCAGGAGCGGCACTGGGGTTAAGCTCCCAGTGCTTATAAAATGCTCCTTATGGTGTGCGTCTCGAAAAGCCTCTGACAACTAAGTCCAACTCCTAGTCTGCCCGTGTGGTTTAGTCTCTAAGCCCGGCGGAACTGCTTTTACTAATAGGAGAAGGGGCGAGGGCAGATCTCTGGCGCCTTAAAACCAGATGCTTCGGGTAGATGGTGGCTCGTCAACCTGGGAAGGTAGCCCATCTAGGGGAAGGTAAACCCTGATTTCAAACCTCCGCTGCCTTGCGGCATACCCGGTCACGGGAAAGGCTTCGGGAGTCAACCCTGAGGAAAAATCCGGAGTCGGACTCCCTAAGGCAGTTCTCTGTTGTGCTCAACATCGTTCTGGCAGCTCCTGCGACGGCGCTGGTGCCAAACTGTAGCAGCCCTCCTGTTCCTTTGGATTCATCAGTGACGCGGAGAGGGGGGACATGCTGCATGGGCAACATCATGTCCTCCATATCTTCCTGCCCAGGCTTGAATCCTACCAACGCCCAACGCTGAAAGGTAGAACACCGGATCACTGGAGAGGACACTCCAGCTTCGCCTTTGGCGTAGACAAAACACGGGGAGTGACAGTTACCGGTTATAAGCCACTGCTCAATTGGCGTAGAGCGCGGCGCCAGGGGTTGTTCCCGACGGTGGGAGGGATCATCGGATCTCACTGGACAGCTACCACCTGCCTCAAGCTGGGCAGCCCCCAGCCAATAAGGTGTTGTCCCGTCACAGCCTGGTTTCCTCATTGGGTGCATGGGGATGAGGAGAAGTCCAAATGGCAGGCTGAGAACTTTCGCACCAGGCAAGACAAAAAAACAAAAGAGACCAACTCTAAAGCTGGGAACTTGGAACGTCCGCACTATGACGATAGGACTCGCTGCTAACCTCAAGGACATCAACGACACCAGGAAGACTGCCATCATCAATAATGAGCTGAAGAGACTGGAAGTGGATATCGCCACTCTCCAGGAAACACGGTTGGCTGACGCAGGCACACTGAGAGAGAAGGACTACACGTTCTACTGGCAGGGAAAGAGCAGTGACGAACACAGGGAACACGGAGTGGGCTTCGCAGTGAAGAACACCTTGCTGAAGATGGTGGAACCGGGCAGCAATGGCTCTGTATGACTCCTCACCCTCCGCCTCAACACCACTCAAGGCCCAGTCACCCTCGTCAGTGTGTATGCCCCAACACTGACAGCCACACCAGAGGCAAAAGACGAGTTCTACGAGAATCTCGCAACAACTGTCAGGATCATCCCCAACTCTGAACAACTCATTCTCCTTGGAGACTTCGATGCCAGAGTGGGTGCTGACCACGACTCCTGGCCCTCCTGTCTTGGACCATTTGGCATGGGCAGAATGAACGACAACGGACAGCGGCTGCTCAAGTTCTGCACTTATCACAATCTGTGCATCACAAACTCGTTCTTCAAGACCAAGCCCCAACACAAGGTTTCCTGGCGACATCCGCGCTCAACGCACTGGCACCAGCTGGACTTGATCCTGACCAGGCGCACCTCACTGAAGAACGTGCTAATCACCCATTCGTTCCAGAGTGCAGCTTGCGACACAGGCCATTCATTGGTGTGTTGCAAGGTCAAGCTGCAGCTGAAGAAATTCCATCGTGCTAGACAACCTGGAAAGGCACGGATTGACACCAGCAAGATGGCCCAACCAGAACTTGTTGAGCGGTTTGCCTCCACCTTTGAGAAGGAACTTGGTGTACCACAAGAAGGAGAATCTGCAAAGCAGAAGTGGGAAGAGCTGTGAAACACCATCCACCGCACAGCCTTGGCTACCTTTGGGAGGAAGACCTCGAAGTCACAGGACTGGTTTGATGCCAAGTTGACCAAGATGACCCCCGTCATTGAAGCCAAGCACTCAGCTCTTGCCGAGTACAAGAAGTACCCAAACGAGAAGAATCTCCAGATTCTCAGGGCTGCGAGAAGCAAAGTTCAGCAGACTGCTCGACGCTGTGCCAATGAGTACTGGACTCAGCTCAGCCAAGACATTCAAACCGCTGCCATAACAGGGAACATCCGTGGTATATACGATGGCATCAAGAAAGCACTTGGTCCGGCTCAGAGCAAGACGGCCCCCCTCAAATCCTCCACTGGGGAGATGATCACAGAAAAGAACAAGCAGATGGAGAGATAGGTGGAGCACTACTCCGACCTCTACTCCAGACAGAACACCGTGACACCGTCAGCCCTTGATGCCATCGATTGCCTGCCATCCATGGATGAACTTGACGCCGAGCCAACCATCGACAAACTCAGCAAGGCCATTGATAGCTTGGCCGCTGGCAAGGCACCCGGCAATGACGGCATACCCCCCGACCTGATCAAGCACTGCAAGACCGCCCTACTGCTGCCATTGCATGACGTCCTCTGCCAGTGCTGGAAGGAAGGTGCCGTACCACTGGACATGAGGGACGCCAAGATCATCACCCTCTACAAAAACAAAGGGGAGAGAAGCGACTGCAACAACTACAGGGGCATCTCCCTCCTCAGCGTTGTTGGCAAAGTCTACGCATGAGTTGTTCTCATTCGTCTACAGAAGCTTGCCGAACATGTCTACCCCGAGTCTCAGTGTGGCTTCCGCGCTGAGCGATCGACGGTAGACATGATATTCTCCATCCGCCAACTCCAGGAGAAATGCAAAGAACAGAACATACCCCTGTACGTCGCCTTCATCGACCTCACCAAAGCGTTCGATCTGGTCAGCAGAGAGGGCCTTTTCAAGATCCTGCCAAAGATAGGATGCCCACCAAAGTTGCAAAGCCTCATCGAATCGTTTCACACCAACATGCAGGGGATAGTGCAGCACGACGGCAACGTCTCAGAGCCATTCAACATACGCAGCGGAGTGAAACAGGGCTGTGTACTTGTGCCAACCCTCTTTGGGATTTTCTTTGCTATGCTCCTGAGGCATGCCTTTAGCACAGCAACAGAGGGAATCTACCTGCACACAAGATCTGACGGCAGGCTTTTCAACCTCGCCCGCCTGAAAGCCAGAACCAAAGTACGCGAGGCTCTAATCAGAGACATGCTGTTCGCAGACGACGCTGCAGTCGTGACCCACACACAGCAGGAGCTTCAGACCCTGATGGACCACTTCTCCCAGGCATGCAAGGACTTCGGGCTTACCATCAGCCTGAAGAAGACTAACGTCTTGGCGCAAGGCACGAAAGCACCACCAACCATCACCATCGACGACTACGAGCTGGAGGTCGTGAATCAGTGCACGTACCTGGGGTCCACGATCAGCAGCAACCTCTCCCTTGATACAGAGATCGACAAGAGGATTGGAAAATCAGCCTCCACACTCGCTCGCCTCACCACACGAGTGTGGGAGAATCCCAAACTCTCTATCAAGACGAAGATGGCAGTGTACAACGCCTGAGTCATCAGCACACTGCTCTATGAGAGTGAGACGTGGACAACATACGCCCGGCAGGAAAAGAGACTGAACTCCTTCCACTTGCGCTGCATTCGCCGTATCCTGGACATATCCTGGCAGGACAAAGTGCCCAACACAGAAGTTCTGTCCCGCGCCGGCCTTTCCTCCATGTTCACTCTACTCAGGCAGCGCAGGCTCCGCTGGCTAGGCCACGTTCACCATATGGAGGATGGCAGAATACCCAAAGACGTCCTCTACGGAGAACTGGCGACTGGCAGGAGAGACGTTGGCCGCCCACAGCTGCGCTTTAGAGACGTCTGCAAGAGAGACATGAAGGCCCTGGAGATCAACACAGAGCGCTGGGAGGACCTTGCAACGGACCGCTCCAAATGGAGAGGCACCCTGACCAGACAGCTCAAGGCGGGTGAAGAGAGACTGACTGCTGCAGCAGATGAAAAAAGGACCCGCAGGAAGAACCACCACAGCTTCAGCAGCACGGAGACCACCCACAAGTGCGACCTGTGTGACAGGGACTGCCATTCGCGCATCGGCCTGTTCAGCCACAGGTGGTGCTGTTCCAGCAGAGTAGATGTTTACGATTCCCTTCCATGGTCATCATAGACTGACGGAGGCCGACTCGAAGGGCCTTTTTTTTTTTTTTTTCAAAACACAGAGCAATGCCACAGCGACTAAGTGTGAAACATATTACCTCCATGGCTTGGGCAATACACACCTATTAACAAATACTGCACAACCCCCCCCCCCCCCAATAAAAGTAGCCTGCACTCTTTGTTTTGTTTTTTTTAAATGAGCACTCAACCCAGCCACTTTTATGCATAAACTGTGGAGATGCATATGGTGGGGGAATCTGCAGACAGCGTCTCAGTCAGGAGGCAGTGATTAAACATAAGAAAATAATAGGCAAGGACGTCCTGGGGAGTTGGCAGAAAGAGGGAGCTGGGGGTTGAAGTGAAATGTATTGTGGAGCTGGATATCATGAAATGTGATGTGAAATGTCATGCAGATGTGAGATGATCTGTGGAGCTTATAAGGAGAACCCTGGTTTGGCTGATTTATTGCTTTTCTGTGTATGAATGTTGAGAGTGTTAATAAATTTTGTCTGCTCATAAACTGGCCTCCTCATTTCCCACACTCTCCACACTGGTGACCCTAGACGTATTATGGAACACGAGGCAAGAACCACGGAGTCGGCCCAGACGGGAACCCCCAGCAACGCGTGTGCTGTTGCAATCAAGCTACCGGACTTTTGGCAGCACAACCCACGCTCTTTGTTCCACCACACCGAGGCCCAGTTCGCCCTCCGGGGAATAACGGCAGATGACACCAAGTTTTTCCATGTGGTTGCAGCGCTGGACGCTCGCACAGCTCAGCAGGTAGCGAGCCTGCTCAACCACCCCCCAGCCCACGACAGATATGAGGCTCTCAAAGCTGCACTGACCCAGCGCTACACGCTCTCGGACTGTGAGAGAGCAGAGAGGCTCCTGAGGCGTTCCGAGTTAGGAGATGGTTCGGCCGTCGATCTGATGGAGAAGATGTTGGCGTTAATGGGCACGGACGATGGGCATTTTCTGTTTGCCCAACTTTTCCTCCGGAACTTTCCAACAGAAGCGAGAGCGGTCCTGGCCAATTCGCCGTTGCTGGCCGCGCGTGACTACCGTGCACTAGCCCAGGAGGCAGACCGGATCATCCTCACCACCAGAGCGCTCACGGTGAACGTGGCGGCGTCGGAGCCCAGCGAGACAACTAGAGGAGGCGAGGAGCCACCGACGATAGCGGCAGCGGGGGCCAAGGAGCGCAGAGAGACACGCTCTGCTTCTACCACCGCCGCTTTGGAGAGAACGCACTCAGATGTGCGCCACTGTGCCAATTCAAGCGCTCGGGAAATGCCAGAGCCGGCAGTCGGTAGCAGCTGCGACCGCCGGCAAAGAGAACAAGCTGCTCTACATGACGGACTCGCGCTCAGGGAGGCATTTCCTTGTAGACACCAGAACCCAGAAGAGCATCATCCTGCCGACCTACGCCGACCGGCTGGCAGGACCTAGTGGCCCCGGGCTGGTAGCAGTAAACGGCTCGGACCTTAAGACCTTTGGTGAGAGAACACTGGCTTTATAATTACATGGCCGTACATACGAGTGGACTTTTGTCATAGCAGCACTGAGTTTCCCAATCCTGGGAGCTGATTTTCTGTGTGCGCATGGTTTATTAGTTGATGTTGCTAACAGGCGCCTGGTTAATGCGCTGTCCTTTGATTCTCTCCCCTGTGCAGCTCGAGGGGCCGGGCCAGTAACACAAGCCAACATCACAGCTCCAGGCGGTAAGTTCCACACACTGCTCACTCAGTTCCCAGCACTCACGGTCCCAACGTTTTCAGCAGCCATCGCTAAACACAGGGTGGAGCACTTTATCACCACCACTGGGCCGCCTGTGTTCGCACGACCTCGGCGCTTGGACGCAGCTAAACTGGCCATAACGCGTGAGGAGTTTGCCAACCTGGAAAGGTTGGGCATCATCAGACGATCGAACAGCCCATGGGCATCCCCACTACACATGGTCCCTAAGGCTGAGGGATCGTGGCGACCGTGCGGTGATTTCCGCAGGTTGAATAACGCCACAGCATACGACCGCTACCCGATTCCCCACATTCAGGATTTTTCCGTTCACCTCGCTGGAGCACACATTTTTTCTAAAATAGACCTGGTCCGCGGTTACCACCAGGTCCCAGTGCGCACGGAGGACATACCCAAAACAGCGGTAATAACTCCGTTTGGCTTGTTCGAGTTTCTGCGCATGCCATTCTGATTAAAGGGAGCGGCACAGACATTCCAGCGCATGATGGACGTGGTGCTGCGCGATCTCCCGTTTGTCTTCATCTACCTGGGTGATATCCTGGTAGCCAGTGCGTCCAAAGACAAACACGTAACCCACCTCAGGACGGTTTTCCAGAGGTTGGAGGAGCACGGGTTAATAATCAACCCGGCGAAGTGCCAGTTCGGCGTGACGGGGATTGATTTTTTGGGGCACCGCGTCTCACCGGAGGGAGCGATACCCTTGCCCGACAAAGTGCGCGCTGTGGCAAACTTTCCCCGGCCTCAGACGGTCAGGGCGCTGCAGGAATTTTGGGGGATGGTTAATTTTTATAACCGTTTCTTCACCCGCGCAGCTCAGCTCATGCAGCCACTGTACGCCACGCTCAAGAGACGGAAACCCGCGGATGGAGTCAAATGGACTTCGGAGCGAGAGCAGGCATTCTCTGAGGTGAAAACAGCTCTGGCAAACGCCGCACTGTTGGCGCACCCAGACCCGGCGGCCCGGATAGCGCTCACTACCGACGCCTCAGACGTGGCCATAGGGGCCGTCATAGAGCAACGTGTCGCCGGTTCTTGGCAGCCGCTCGCCTTTTTCAGCAGGGCTTTGCGCGACAGTGAGCGTAAATACAGCGTGTTCGACAGAGAGTTGCTGGCTCTCCACCTGGCCATACGCCACTTCCAGTTCTGGCTGGAAGGGCGCAGCTTCACCGTGTTCATGGACCACAAGCCGCTGACGTTTGCGATGGCCAAGGTTTTGGAACCAGGGTCGGGCCGGCAGCAGAGACAGCTGGCCGCGATTTCGGAGTTTACGACCGATATTCAGCATGTGTCGGGTAAACTGAATGTGGTGGCGGACTGCCTCTCGCGCGCGGTAGTGGCCCCGATCTGCGTAGGGTTAGATTATACAGCCATGGCCGCAGAGCAGATTAGCGATGTGGACGTGCAGGCACTCCAGTCTGGACCAACAGGGTTAAGGCTGGACGTCCAGGGAGCCTGGGCCAACACCACCTGCTCGTCTGCCAACACAAAAGCGGGCTTTAGCCTGTCAATGCAGATGGTCTCTCTACGTCCCCCCAAGTCTATCATGAAATGTTTTGCCCCCAGGTTCCAACACTCTGAACGGTCCGTCGTATGGTGGGTGCAGGGGGTCTGGTGCGCATTGTGCCTGACGAAAACAAAACTGGGGTTCTGCAAACTTTTTGGGACGAATGTGTAGGGAAAACAATGGTGGGCCAGGCCCGGTACACTCCCCACCTCTGTACTGTGTAGAGAATGCGTGGGTGGTTTGGCCTCGGGCACGGGGTTTTCTGGTAAAAATTCCCCGGGGATCCACAGCGGTAAGGAAAAAATGAGTTCTGCTGGGAAGGCTGCCAAATCCTCCTTCGATGCACCCTAAAAGAACCCAAGGCAGGCAGTCGACCCAATTTGTGTCCATGAGCGAAGCTCTGAGTGCTGCTTTAAGCAACCTATGAAAACGCTCCCATAACCCATTAGCCTGAGGGTTGTATGCAGTAGTGCGGTGAATTTTGACCCCCAGGCTCTGGGCCATCGTGGGCCAGAGCTCCAAAACAAACTGTGGGCCTCTGTCTGACATGATGTCCGATGGAGAGCCAAAATGTGTCACCAAAGCTGACGAAAAAGCGCGCGCGCGCCACGGAGCATGCAAGTGTCTGCATCCCCGGCTTGCTCTGCAGCCATGACAGGGAAATCTATTCCCACGTAGTCCGGGGGGACCAATGAGCGCGAGAGGCAATCGGCCACTACGTTGAGTTTACCGGCAACGTGCCAAATGTTGGTAGTAAACTCTGAGATTGCGGCCAGCTGCCGTTGCTGCCAGGCCGACCACAGTTCCGAGACCTTGGCTATGGCGTACGTCAGCGGTTTGTGGTCTAGAAACGCTGTGAACTCTCACCCATCCAGCCAGAACTGGAAATGGCGTGTCGCCAGGTGGAGAGCCAGCAACCTTCTGTCGAATGTGCTGTATTTGCACTCATTGTCACGCAAGGTTCTGCTGAAAAATGCGAGCGGCTGCTACAAACCTGAGACTCACTGCTCCACCACTGCCCCTATGGCCACATCAGACATATCTGTAATGAGCGCTATCCGTACAGACGGATCTGGGTGAGCCAGCAACGTGGCCTTTGCCAGTGCTGTTTTAGCATTCAAAAAAGCCTGGCCCCGCTTGGGAGTCCAGTCAATGCTTTCCGCAGGCTTCTTTTTTTAAGTACGGCATACAATGGCTGCATCAGCTGGGCTGCCCGGGGGACGAAACAGTTGTAAAAATTAACCATTCCCAAAAACTCCTGTAGTCCCCATATCCAGGATTTTTCCGTGCACCTGGCCGGGGCACGCGTTTTTTCCAGAGTGGATCTGGTCTGCGGTTACCACCAGGTCCCAGTGCGAGCAGAAGATGTCCCAAAGATGGAGGTAATAACTCCATTCAGCCTTTTTGAATTTTTACACATGCCGTTTAGATTAAAAGGCACAGTGCAGACCTTCCAAAGGATGATGGACGCAGTGCTGCACGATTTGCCCTTCGTTTTTGTCTACTTAGACGACATTCTGGTAGCCAGCGCATCCGAGGAGGAGCACATCGCCCATCTCAAGATGGTTTTCCAGAGGTTGGAAGCACACGGTTTGATAATCAACCCAGCGAAGTGCCAGTTCGGTGCACAGGTGATTGATTTTTTGGGCCACCGCATTTCGCCGGAGAGCACAATCCTGTTACCAGACAAGGTGCGCGCGGTGTTGGACTTTCCGTGTCCGCAGACCGTGAGGGCACTACAGGAGTTTTTGGAAATGGTTAATTTTTACAACTGTTTCCTTCCCCGGGTAGCCAAGCTGATGCAGCCGTTGTGTGCCGCGCTTAAAAAAGAAGAAGCCTGCAGAAAGCATCGACTGGACTCCCGAGCGGGGCCAGGCTTTTTCAAACGCCAAAACAGCGCTGGCACAGGCCGCGTTGCTAGCCCATCCAGATCTGTCTGCACGGATAGCGCTCACTACAGATGCGTCTGATGTGGCCATAGGGGCGGTAGTGGAGCAGTGCGTCTTAGGTTTATGGCAGCCGCTCGCATTTTTCAACAGAACTTTGTGCGACAACAAGCACAAATACAGCACATTTGATAGAGAGTTGCTGGCTCTCCACCTGGCGACAAGCCATTTCCAGTTCTGGCTGGATGGGTGCGAGTTCACCGCGTTTGTAGACCACAAGCCACTGATGTACGCCATGGCCAAGGTCTCCGAACCATGGTCGGCCTGGAAGAAACAGCAGCTGGTCACAATCTCAGAGGTTACTACCAACATTAGACACATTGCTGGTAAACTCAACGTGGTGGCCGATTGCCTCTCGCGTGCATTGGTCACCCAGTTTATGTGGGAATAGATTTCCCCGCCATGGCCATGGAGCAAGCCGGGGACACGGACCTTTGCGCGCTCCAGTCTGCGCCAACAGGGTTAAGACTGAAGAGCAGGGTGGTGCAAGAAGGGTGCCCTCCACTGCTCTGTGACGTCTCCACCCGGCCGCCCGCGCCCAGTGGTTCCGAGCTCTTGGCGCCATCGTGTTTTTGAGTCGATCCACTCCCTTTTGCATCCAGGAGTGCACACTTCAGTGAAACTAGTGGGGGTGAAATTCGTCTGGCCGCGTTTGCGTAAAGAGGTGAAAGAGTGGGCTGCAGCTTGCATCGCATGCCAACGGGCCAAAGTGCACAAGCACACCAGAGCTCCTCTCGAGCCATTCCAAATCCCAGCTAGGAGGTTTGACCACGTCCACATGGATCTGGTGGGACCCCTCCCGCCGTCGCAAGGTTTCACGCACCTTTTGACGGTCATGGACCGCACCACGCGCTGGCCTGAAGCGGTCCCACTGGCTTCTACCACGTCCGCGGAAGTGGTGCGTGCTTTTTTGTCAGCTTGGGTGGCACATTTCAGATCTCCATCGGACATCACGTCCGACAGAGGCCCACAGTTCGTTTTGGAGCTCTGGTCTGCGATAGCCCAGAGCCCCCAGGCTAGTGGGTTATGCTGTGGAGAGTGTGAATAAGGAGGCAGGTTTATGAACAGACTAATTTTATTACACTCTCTCATCAGTCATACACAGAAAAAGCATGTCACAATCAAGCATGGTTTCTCCTTTTATCCCAACCGCTCATCTCACATTTGCATGACATTTCACATCACCTTGCGTGACATTTAACATCACAATACATCCATCCTTTAACCCCCCAGCTCCTTCTTCCTGCTATCTCCCCATGATCTCCCAAGCTATTGTTCTCCTCTGTTTACTCTCTGCATCCTGTCTGAGATGATTAACCCAGTCTCTACACCGCCCCCCACCCCCAGAATCTTAGACAGAGTTTCAGTCCTCACATCTTTTTGGCTTCAGTCCCCTCCCATATCTGCTGTAACGGGGGTTGACTGCCTCCGCGGCACTGCTGTGCCGGCGGGGGGCTGCTGGGAGTGTGTCTGACTGCGGGTGGGCCATGGCGAGGGGGGGAAACTCCGATTTGCCCGTGTGGCTGTCCTGGTGAGTCGTTTGCCTGGGGAGTTCTCAGTGGGGGTCTTCCACTCCGAGGGGCCTGAGCCAACAGCACTTGCTCGTCCGCCACTACAAAGGCAGGCTTAAGTCTGTCTATGCATATTTTCTCCCGACGACCCCCCAAGTCTAACTAAAAATGCTTGTCTCCTGTTTCCAGCACTCTGAACGGGCCATCATACGGTGGGCGCAATGGCGGGCGGTGGGCATCGTGCCTGACGAACACGAACTCCGCGTTCTTCAAAGTTTTTGGCACGAAAGCGCGTGGAAAACAGTGGTGGGCCGGGCCCGGCAGCGTGCCTGTGTCTGCACTATGCTGCAAACACTGAGACGGGCAGTTGTCCGGCGTGGGATTGTCTGGCAAAAATTCCCCGGGCAGCCGCAGTGGCTGAGAAAAAACCAGCTCTGCCGGGGAAGCCTCCAAATCCTCTTTTGGTGCGGAACGCAACCCCAGTAAAACCCACGGCAACCGGTCTACCCAATTTGCATCCGTCAGCAAAGCCCTGAGTGCTGCTTTCAGTGATCTGTGAAAACGCTCGCATAACCCGTTGGCCTGTGGGTTGTACGCGGCTGTGCGATGAATTGCAACACCCAGGCTGCAGGCCATCACGGACCAGCGGTCGGAAACAAACTGAGGGCCCCTATCGGACGTGATGTCCGACGGGATTCTGAAACGCGCCACCCATGTTGTCAAAAAAGCACGCGCTACGTCCGCGGACGTGGGTGCCGCCAGCGGGACTGCTTCTGGCCAGGGTGTGGTGCGGTCCACCACTGTCAGAAGGTGCGTGCACCCCTGCGATGGCGGGAGGGGGCCCACGAGGTCCACGTGAACATGGTCGAATCTTTTAGCCAGTATACTAAACGACTCCAAAGGAGCCTTCGTGTGTCTGTGCACTTTGGCTCGTTGGCACACTATGCAGGCTGCAGCCTACTCTTTTACTTGTTTGCGCAGACCTGGCCACACGAACTTCGCTCCCACCATTTTGACTGACACTTGCACTCCTGGGTGCGCCAAAGCGTGAACTGACTCAAACACTCGGCGGCGCCATGCAACCGGGACCACCGGGCGCCGGCGTCCCGTGGAGATGTCGCAAATTAAGGGGGGGCTTGCCATCTTGCAGTACTCTGCTCTCCAGCCTTAACCCTGTTGGTCCAGACTGGAGGGCGCGCACGTCCGAATCGCCAATCTGCTCTGCGGCCATGGCTGTATGATCTATCCCCACGCAGACCGGGGCCACTACCGCATGCGAGAGGCAGTCCGCCACCACATTCAGTTTACCCGACACATGCTGAATATCGGTCGTAAACTCCGAGATTGCGGCCAGCTGTCTCTGCTGCCGGCCCGACCATGGTTCCGAAACCTTGCCCATCGCGAATGTCAGTGGCTTGTGGTCCACGAACGCAGTGAAGCTGCGCCCCTCCAGCCAGAACTGGAAGTGGCGTATGGCCAGGTGGAGAGCCAGCAACTCTCTGTCGAACGCGCTGTATTTACGCTCACTGTCCCACAAAGCCCTGCCGAAAAAAGCGAGCGGCTGCCAAGAACCGGCGACACGTTGCTCCACGACGGCCCCTATGGCCACATCCGAGACATCAGTAGTGAGCGCTATCCGGGCCGCCGGGTCTGGGTGCGCCAACAGTGCGGCGTTTGCCAGGGCTGCTTTAACCTCAGAGAATGCCTGCTCTCGCTCCGGAGTCCATTCGACTCCATCCGCGGGTTTCCGTCTCTTGAACGCAGCGTACAATGGCTGCATGAGTTGAGCTGCGTGGGGGAAGAACCGGTTATAAAAGTTAACCATCCCCAAAAATTCTTGCAGCGCCCTGACCGTCTGAGGCCCGGGAAAGTTCGCCACGGCGCGCACTTTGTCGGGCAAGGGTATCGCTCCCTCCGGTGAGACGCGGTGCCCCAAAAAATCAATCCCCGTCACGCCGAACTGGCACTTCGCCGTGTTGATTATTAACCCATGCTCCTCCAACCTCTGGAAAACCGTCCTGAGGTGGGTTATGTATTCGTCTTCGGACGCACTGGCTACCAGGATATCATCCAGATAGACGAACATGAACGGGAGATCGCGCAGCACTGCATCCATCATGCGCTGGAACGTCTGTGCCGCTCCTTTTAATCCGTATGGTATGCGCAGAAACTCGAACAAGCTGAACGGAGTTATTACCGCTGTTTTGGGTACGTCCTCTGTGTGCACTGGGACCTGGTGGTAACCGCGGACCAGGTCTATTTTAGAAAAATGCGTGCTCTGGCGAGGTGAACGGAAAAATCCTGAATGTGGGGAATCGGGTAGCGGTCGTGTGCCGTGGCGTTAATCAATCTGCGGAAATCACCGCACGGTCGCCACGACCCCTCAGCCTTAGGGGCCATGTGTAGCGGGGATGCCCATGGGCTGTTTGAGCGCCTGATGATGCCCAACCTTTCCAGGTTGGCAAACTCCTCACGCGCTATGGCCAGTTTAGCTGCGTCCAAGCGCTGAGGTCTTGCGGAAACGGGCGGCCCGGTGGTGGTTATAAAGTGCTCCACCCTGTGTTTAGCGATGGCTGCCGAAAACGTCGGGACCGTGAGTGCTGGGTAAGTGCTGGAACTTACCGCCTGGAGCTGTGACGTTGGCTTGTGTTACTGGCCCGGCCCCTCGAGCTGTGCAGGGGAGAGAGTTAAAGGACAGCGCATTAACCAGGCGCCTGTTAGCAACATCAACTAGTAAACCATGTGCACACAGAAAATCAGCTCCCAGGATTGGGAAACTCAGTGCTGCTATGACAAAAGTCCACTCGTACTAGCGGCCGTGTAGAGATAAAGTCAGTGTTCTCTCACCAAAGGTCTTAATTTCCGAGTCGTTTACCGCCACCAGCCCGGGGCCACTAAGTCCCGCCAGCTGGTCGGCGTAGGACGGCAGGATGATGCTCTTCTGGGCTCCGGTGTCTACGAGGAAGCGTCTCCCCGAGCGCGAGTCTGTCACGTAGAGCAGCTTGTTCCCTTCGCTGGCGGTCGCAGCTGCTACCGACTGCCGGCCTTGGCGTTTCCCAAGTGCTTGAATTGGCACGGTGGCGCACATCTGCGTGCGTTCTCTCCGAAGCAGCGGTGGTAAAAGCAGAGCATGTCTCTCTGGCGCTCCCTGGCCCCCGCTGCCGCTACCGTCGGTGGCTCCTCGCCTCCTCTGGTTGTCTCGCTGGGTTCCGCCGCCGCTGTGTTTACTGTGAGGGCTCTGGCGGTGAGGTTGATCCGATCTGCCTCCTGGACTAGCGCACGGTAGTCATGCGCGGCCAGCAACAGCGAATTGGCAAGAACCGCTCTCGCCTCTGTTGGGAGGTTCCAGAGGAAAAGGTGGGCAAACAGAAAATGCCCGTCGTCCGTGCCCATTAACGCCAGCATCTTCTCCATCAGATCGACGGCCGAACCATCTCCTCACTCAGAACGCCTCAGGAGCCTCTCTGCTCTCTCACAGTCCGAGACCATGTAGCGCCGAGTCAGCACAGCCTTGAGAGCCTCGTATTTGATGTGGGCTGGGGGCTGATCGAGCAGGCTCGCTACCTGCTGGGCTGTGCGAGCGTCCAGCGGTGCAACCACAAAGTAATACTTGGTGTCGTCTGCCGTTATTCCCCGGAGGGCGAACTGAGCCTCGGTGTGGTGGAACCAAGAGCACGGGTTGTGCTGCCAAAAGTCCTTTTTTTTTTTTTTTTTTTTTGTTACTTATTTGTACCCGTAGGTAGACTTGGTCCGGTAGTTTGACTGAAACAGCACACGCATCGCTGGGGCTTCCCGTCCGGGCCGACTCCGGGGTTCTTGCCTCGTGTTCCATAATTCGTCCAGGGTCCCCAGTGTGGAGAGTGTGAATAAGGAGGCAGGTTTATGAACAGACGACTTTTATTACACTCTCTCATCGGTCATACACAGAAAAAGCATGTCACAATCAAGCATGGTTTCTCCTTTTATCCCAACCGCTCATCTCACATTTGCATGACATTTCACATCACCTTGCGTGACATTTAACATCATAATACATCCATCCTTTAACCCCCCGGCTCCTTCTTCCTGCTATCTCCCCATGATCTCCTGAGCTATTGTGCTCCTCTGTGTACCCTCTGCATCCTGTCTGAGATGATTAACCCAGTCTCTACAATGCGAACGTTTTCGTAGGTTGCTTAAAGCAGTGCTCAGAGCTTTGCTCACGGACACAAATTGGGTCGACCGCCTGCCTTGGGTTCTTTTAGGGTTGCATTCTGCACCGAAGGAGGATTTGGCAGCCTTCCCAGCAGAACTCATTTTTTACCAACCACTGTGGATCCCTGGAGAATTTTTACCAGAAAACCCCGTGCCCGAGGCCAAACTACCCACGCATTCTCTACGCAATACAGAGGTTATGAGCATACCGGGCCTCGCCCGCCATTGTTTTCCCCGCATATTCGTCCCAAAAAGCTTGCAGAACGCCAGTTTTGTTTTCATCAGGTACGATGCGCACCGGATCCCACTGCGCCCACCGTATGACGGACCGTTCAGAGTGTTGAAACCAGGGGAGAAACATTTTGTGTTAGACTTGGGGGGGACGTAGAGAGACCATCTGCATTGATAGGCTAAAGCCCGCTTTTGTGTTGGCAGACGAGCAGGTGGTGTTTGCCCAGGCTCCCTGGACGTCCACCATTGGGGATTCCACAGGTTGGTAATTCCTCAGCAGGGACCGGCACTCACGAAGAAAATGTGTTTTCTACCCCTCCCCTTTTCCCCCCACAGACTGACGTGCCCTCCTGGGCGCCCCACCAGCAGGGCACTTCGACTGGATCGGTGACCCCCCGCTACAGCCGCTATGGATGCCAGCTCAAGCCCAAAGGACAGGGGAGTTAAAGCCCATTCTGGGTGTTCGGGAGGGGGCGGTGTGGGGGGCAAGGTGTTGGACTTCTCCACCCAGAGAACAATGGACCAAGAGAGGAGACGTCGACGGGAGGTCCAGACTGAACAGTAAAGGCTAGGCACCCCCCGGGGAGAAGAGCAGATGTCTGTCCGCCCGGACAGGAGTGAAGTGCGACACCTGTGTAATATCATGTTAATGCGCCGCACAGGCTTTGTTCTATACATAATGTGAGGTCGGAGCCTCGAGCCACCGTGCATGTAATTAAAGGTATAAAAGAGAGATGCACAGTGGCCTGGGAGTTCTTTTTGCTATCCTATTCTGTTAGAGGGAGAATAAAGTCTGTGTTGATCAGGTCGTTGCTTCGCTTGCATCCTTCCCTCTACAATACCATCATTTTTTAAGCCTTACATCTTCACTATTCTCTCTTTCTTGTCAAATTTGTCACCTTTCACTTCCTTTTTTTTGTTTGCGAAGCACTGACTCTCTCCCTTAAATGGGATTTGAAATTGTACTGTTAAATTGTTTTTGTGTGTGCCGTCTCTCTCTTTTTTCTTTCTATCTTTTTACCTTTTAAACTTACTCCCTGCTTGTTTCAGAGTCAACAGTTTCTGAAACCCGACCTGAATTGCTTTCTATATGTGCTGTTTTTCTTTTAATATCTTCCTGCCTGCCTCAGGGACTACAGATGGAAATGAGTGAGAATGCTATAGTCTGGTACAGAGCATCTTTACCCTGTGTTTAATGTTTTTTTCTGTACATGGTCCCTGACAAATAAACCAATAAACGAAACGAAACTAAGTGCTGTGGTGACTGACCGGTCGTGATGCATGTATTATCTAGTCAGCATGGTCGTGACACCGTGAATTATCCAATCAGCATGGCTGTGATGCCACGTATTATCCAATCAGCGCAGAGTCAATCCGAAACCCCACACACACTGAAGGGCATGAAGAGACAGAGTGGTGACAGAGCCGTGGCTAAACTTTCATTGACAAAAATTGCTTATTTTGACTGAGCGACTCCATACTTGGAGATACACACCCTCGTAACCTCAGCAAAGCACTTATAAAATCTGAGGCCAGTCTGACAAACGGTTCAAGAGATATGCGTGGAAGAGATAGACACACTCACACAGAGATTTCGTGCATTTATAGATAGATAAAACCTTCATTTTTTGTTACACTTAAAATTTAAATATCACTTAAACATACATTCTTTATAGCCTGAAAAGGCAGATAATATTTTGGCTGTGGACGAAAGGAATCAGATGAGACACGAGCTGACGACACACAGCTTTATTTCCAACAACCAGCAGAACAGACTGTCTCTGAGTGCCAAAGCAAACTGCTTTATACATTTTCTTCCTGCATCTGGCACTCAGGGTAAACACATTTACATACCACTTACCAAGTGTGAGCACACATCCACATACACATTAACACATTTGCACCCCTGCGTCCTCAGGTGTGAGCCTGGCACAGCGGGGGCAAAAGGCACATCTTTATTTACTACATAACCCCCGGTGCTCTGGCGCCCCTGGCTAGCACTCCCAACACCCCGAAGTACTGGGTGGAGTGTCATCTCCTTTGTGTCACCACACAGCCCCCCACCCCTCGAACACCCAGAAGGGGTCCTAACCCTCCGGACTTTTGGGCTTGAGCAAGCACCTGTAGCGGCTGTAACATGGGCCGGTCGAAGCGCCTTCCTGTCGAGGCGGGTAGGAGAAAGGCTTGGTCTCTGGAGGGGTAAAGGGTGGGGATGGGTAAAAGTTAGTTTCCTGAAAACAGTCCTCTGTGGGGGAACACTAACCTTCAGACTCACTGCAGGAGGGCGCCCGTGCCGGGGAGCTTGAGCCAACACCACCTGCTCATCTGCTAACACATAAGTGGGCTTCAGCCTGTCTATGCAGATGGTTTCCTTACACCCCCCAAGTCTAACACAAAATGTTTCTCCCCAGTCTCCAGCACTCTGAACCGGCCATCATACAGCGGACGCAGCAGGGTTCTGTGGGTGTTGTGCCTGACGAAAATGAATTTGGCGTTCTCTAAGTGCTTTGAAACAAAAGTGTGGGGAAAACAATGGTGCACTGGGCCTGGAACACTGGCAGCCCCTGTACCGGAGAAAAAGTGTACAGGTGGATCGGTACCGGGCGTGGGGCTCTCTGGCAAAAATTCCCCCGGGATCCACAACGGCTGAGAAAAAACGAGTTCTGCCGGGGAAGCTGCCAAATCTTCCTTAGGTGCGGAGTGCAACCCCAATAGGACCCAAGGCAGGCGGTCGACCCAATTTGCATCCATTAGCGAGGCTCTGAGCGCTGCTTTAAGTGACCTGTGAAAACGCTTGCACAAACCACTTTAACTTTCTAATATGACCCTTCTCTCTTATCTCCTTGTTTTTTCTCTTATCTCTCTGTCCTATGTCCTGATTGATGGAGCCTTCAGTACTTTTATAAAGTTTATAGTCAGCTTCATGTGTGCCTATGTTTGTGTTCATGTTGAATGTAATTGTGGTTTGTAAATATGGATGTCACCTGACTGCAAAACAAATCTACCTACGGGTACAAATAAAGTAACCTGAACCTGAACCTGAACCATTAGCCTGTGGGTTGTATGCAGTGGTGCGGTGGCTTTTGACCTCCAGGCTGTTGGCCATCGTGGACCAAAGTTCCAAAACAAATTGCGGAACCCTGTTGAAAGTGATGTCTGACGGGGATCCGAACCGTGCGACCCAAGATGACAAAAACGTGCAGGCTACTTTGGCCAACGTGGTGGAACTCAGCAGAACCACCTCTGGCCAATGCATAGTGCGGTCCATGATTGTTAAAAGGTGTGTGAACCCCTGTGACGGCAGAAGGGGACCCACTAAGGTCACGTGTAGGTGGTTGAACCTCCTGGCTGGAATTCGAAAAGGCTCGAGGGAGGCTTTGGTGTGCTTGTGCACCTAAGCCCATTGGCACGCAATGCATGCTGCAGCCCATTCTTTCACATCCCTGCGTAAGTGAGGCCAAACGAATTTGGACCCTATTAGTTAGGAGCTCAGTCATCCAGGAGAGACTCAGAGTAGAACCGCTGCTCCTCCACATTGAAAGGAGTCAGTTGAGGTGGTATGGCCATCTGATTAGGATGCCTCCTGGACGCCTCCCACCTGAGGTGTTTCAGGCACGTCCCACTGGGAGGAGACCCCGGGGCAGACCCAGGACTCGGTGGAGAGACTATGTCTCCCAGCTGGTCTGGGAATGCCTTGGTATCCTCTTTGAAGAGCTGGAGCAGGTGGCTGGGGAGAGGGAAGTCTGGGCTTCTCTGCTTGAACTGCTGCCTCTGCGACCCGGACCTCCGGAAAAGCGGTAGAAGATGGATGGATGGATAGTTTAACTGAGGCTCGCATGCCGGAATGTGAAAGGGAGTGGATGGACTCAAAAATGTGGTGTGCCAGGAGCTTGGAACCATGGGGCGGGTGCGGCTGGTGGAGATGTCACAGAGCAAGGGGGGGCACCCTTCTTGTACCACCCTGCTCTCAAGTTTTAATCCGGTAGCTGCGGACTGGAGCGCGTAAATGTCTGCGCCTCTGGTTTGATCGGCGGCCATTGTGGAAAAATCAGTGCCCATGCTATTTAACACAATTAACTCTTAATTCTATCTATCTATCTATTAACTCTTTTATAAACCCATGCACTCAGACTGTAACAGACTATTCGTTTACAACATGTGAGACTTTTCTTCACTTTTTTGTTGATAAAGTGGACTCTGTCAGACGAGTTATTAATAACAGTTTTAATGGAAGCTTGTCCCCCCCCTCATGGATCATCACCTTATCGTGGTGGGGGGGTTTGCGTGCCCCAGTGATCCCAGGAGCTATGTTGTCCGGGGCAATTTGCCTCTGATAGGGTCTCCCAAGACAAACTGGTCCTGGGTGAAGGGCCAGACTAAGAACGATCCAACAGACTCTCATGAATTGTATATCAAGGATTCAGTGTACCCCGCCCGGTATGGGGTTACCGGGGCCCCACCCTGGAGCCAGGCCTGGGGGAAGGGCTCGAAGGCTAGTGTCTGGTGGCCGGGTTTCCACCCATGGGACCCGGCCGGGCTCAGCCCGAAGGAGTTACATGGGTCCGCACTCCAGTGGGCTCACCACTTGCAGGAGGGATCATGGGGGTCCGGTGCTATGTGGATCAGGTGGCGGTCAAAGGCGGAGACCTTGGCGGACTGATCCCAAGCTTTCTAAACTGGCTTTTGGTACGTGGAATGTCACCTCTCTGGTGGGGAAGGAGCCTGAGCTGGTGCACGAGGTTGAGAGATACCGGCTAGATATAGTCAGCCTCACCTCAACACACAGCTCCGGTTCCGGAACCAGTCTCCTGGAGAGGGGCTGGAGCTTGGCCTTTTCTGGAGTTGCCCCGGGCGAGAGGCGACGAGCAGGGGTGGGTATTCTTGTATCGCCCCACCTTGCTGCCTCTGTATTGGAGTTTTCCCCGGTGGACGAAAGGGTTGCTTCCCTGCACCTTTGGGTTGGGAAACGGGTCCTGACCATCATTTGTGCCTATGCACCAAATGATGTTTCAGAGTACCCACCCTTTTTGGAGTCTGTGACTGGGGTGCTGGAGGGTGCTCCTCTTGGAGACTCCTTTGTCCTACTGGGGGACTTCAATGCGCACGTGGGCAACGACAGTGAAACCTGGAGGGGGGTGATTGGGAGGAACGGCCTGCCCGATCTGCACCCGAGTGGTGTTCAGTTATTGGACTTCTGTGCTAACCACAGTCTGTCCATAACGAACACCATGTTCAAGCATAAGGGTGTCCATATGTGCACCTGGCACCAGGACACCCTAGGTCACAGGTCGATGATCGATTTTGTTATCGTGTCATCAGACCTGCGACCGTATGTCTTGGACACCTGAGTAAAGAGAGGTGCAGAGCTGTCAACTGATCACCACCTGGTGGTGAGTTGGATCCGATGGCAGGGGAGGAAGCCATTCAGACCTGGTAGACCCAAACGTATAGTGAGGGTGTGCTGGGAGCGTCTGGCTGAGGCCCCTGTCCGGGAGGTCTTCAGCTCCCACCTCTGGAAGAACTTCAACCACATTCCAAGGGAGTCTGGAGACATGGAGTCTGAATGGGCCATGTTCTCCACCTCTGTTGTTGAAGCGGCGGCCCAGAGCTGCAGCCGCAAGGTGGTCGGTGCATCTCCTGGTGGCAACCCCCGAACCAAGTGGTGGACACCAGTGGTGAGGGGGGCCATTAAGCTGAAGAAGGAGTCCTATCAAGCTTGGTTGGCTTGTGGGACTCCCGAAGCAGCTGAGGTGTACCGGCAGGCGAAGCGGAGTGCAGTTCGGGTGGTTGCTGAAGCAAAAACCCGGGTATGGGAGGAGTTCGGTGAGGCCATGGAACAAGACTTTCGGTCGGCCTCAAAGAGATTCTGGCAAACTGTCCGGCGGCTCAGGAGGGGAAAGCAGCTCCCCGTCCACACTGTGTATGGTGCGGATGGGACACTGTTGACTTCGACTGGGGACATCGTCGGGCGGTGGAAGGAATACTTCGAGGATCTCCTCAATCCCACTGATACGCCTTCCGCAGAGGAAGCAGGGTTTGGGGACAAGGGGGATGACTCGCCTATCACAGGGGCTGAGGTCGCCAAGGTGGTTAAAAATCTCCTTGGTGGCCGGGCCCCAGGGGTGGACGAGATTCGCCCCGAGTACCTCAAGGCCCTGGATGTTGTTGGGTTGTCATGGTTGACACGCCTCTGCAACATTGCGTGGAGGTCGGGGGCAGTGCCTTTGGCATGGCAAACCGGGGTGGTGGTTCCTCTCTTTAAAAAAGGGGACCGGAGGGTGTGCTCCAACTTTAGAGGGATCACACTCCTCAGCCTCCCTGGGAAGGTCTATGCCAAGGTACTGGAGAGGAGGGTCCGGCCGTTGGTCGAACCTCGGATTCAGGAGGAGCAATGTGGTTTTCGTCCTGGCCGTGGCACATCGGACCAGCTCTTTACCCTCTCGAGAATTCTCGAGGGTTCGTGGGAGTTTGCCCAACCAGTTTACATGTGTTTTGTGGACTTGGAGAAGGCATTTGACCGCGTCCCTCGGGGATTTTTGTGGGGGGTGCTTCGGGAGTATGGGGTATCGGGCTTGTTGTTACGAGCTATTCGGTCTCTGTACGACCGTTGTGAGAGTTTGGTTCGTATTGCCAACACTCGGTCGGAGTCATTCCCAGTGAGAGTTGGACTCCGCCAGGGCTGCCCTTTGTCACCGATCCTGTTCATAATTTTTATGGACAGGATTTCTAGGCGCAGCCAGGGAATGGAGGGTGTTATGCTTGGTGACCACAGGATCTCATCTCTGTTGTTTGCAGATGATGTTGTCCTGTTGGCTTCATCCAGCAATGACCTACAGCTCTTGCTGGGACGGTTTGCCGCTGAGTGTGAAGCGGCTGGGATGAGAATCAGCACCTCCAAGTCCGAGTCCATGGTCCTCAGCCGGAAAAAGGTGGATTGTCCTCTCTGGGTTGGGGACAGGCTCCTGCCCCAAGTGGAGGAGTTTAAGTATCTTGGGGTCTTGTTCACGAGTGAGGGGAGAATGGAGCGAGAGATCGACAGACGGATTGGAGGAGCATCTGCAGTGATGCGGACGTTGTACCGGTCTGTTGTGGTGAAGAGGGAGCTTAGTTCTAAGGCAAAGCTGTCGATTTATCAGTCAATCTACGTTCCTACTCTCACCTATGGTCACGAGCTTTGGGCAATGACCGAAAGAACGAGATCGCGGATACAAGCGGCTGAAATGAGCTTTCTCCGTAGGATTGCTGGACTCACCCTCAGAGATAGGGTGAGGAGCTCAGTCATCCGGGAGAGGCTCAGAGTAGAACCGCTGCTCCTCCACATTGAAAGGAGTCAGTTGAGGTGGTATGGGCATCTGATTAGGATGCCTCCTGGACGCCTCCCACTTGAGGTGTTTCAGGCACGTCCCACTGGGAGGAGACCCCGGGGCAGACCCAGGACTCGGTGGAGAGACTATGTCTCCCAGCTGGTCTGGGAACGCCTTGGTATCCTCTCTGAAGAGCTGGAGCAGGTGGCTGGGGAGAGGGAAGTCTGGGCTTCTCTGCTTGAACTGCTGCCTCCGCGACCCGGACCTCCGGAAAAGCGGTAGAAGATGGATGGATGGATGGATGGAAGCTTGTCTGTTGTCCCGGGTTACTCTGCTGTGTTTGAACAGTTTGAGTTGGTCTTTTTATCATCACTTGCTGATATAGTGAAGTCTTTGAAGCCAACAAATTGCTCACTTGATGTTGTTCCCGCTGGAATACTGAAAATGGTTTTTAATACTGTAGGGCCTGGTGTTTTGGTTTTTATTTATTCCTGCCTTAGTTCAGGATTTGTCCCACCTGCTTTTAAACATGTTGTGGTTAGGCCCCTTCTTAAAAAACCTCACCTTGGAAATCAGGAAAAAGTGCAGGACCAGATGGTCTTCCAGTTGACCTTTATAAAAAATTTAAGAATAAATTAATAAAACCTTTTTTGGAAATGGTTTGAGAAGCATTTCAAAATAATAATTTACCATCATACATGAACAATGCCTTAATTATACTGCTGCCAAAACCAGGTAAGCCCTCTAATAAATGTGAAAATATGAGACCAATAAGCCTATTAAATGCCGACCTTAAGATAATCTGTAAAATTTTAGCAAGACGAATACAAGAAATTTTACCAAATATTATTAATCGAGATCAGAATGGCTTTATAAAGGGAAGACAAGGCTTCCATAATGTAAGAAGACTATTTAATATTATTTATTTTAATAAAGAAGCACCGGATACAGCTCTCCTATCACTGGACGCCGAAAAGGCCTTTGATAGAGTTGAATGGCCCTTTCTTTTTGAAGTCTTACAAAGGTTTGGGCTTGGAAATAATTTCATAAAATGGGTTCAGATAATATACAATAATGCTACAGCAGAAATCCTAACAAATAACAATATTTCAAAACCAATAAAAATCAATAGAGGATGTCGACAAGGCTGTCCACTTTCACCTTTACTGTTTACTATGGCAATTGAACCTTTAGCGATAGCGATACGTTTACATTCACAAATATATGGAATTAAAGTTGGACCAACAGAACATAAAATCTCCCTGTACGCCGATGACATAATTTTGTTTATGTCGAATCTAAAAAAATCAATTCCAACCTTGTTGAATTTAATAAAGAATTTTGGGGAAATATCAGGATATAAAATAAATAAAACTAAATCTTCAATATTAATGCTAAATGAGACCCAGAGAAATTACCCAGACCCTGAGGTAAATCAATTCAATGTTGTAAACCAGTTTAAATATTTAGGAATCCAAATTGTGCCTAAGCTAGAATCAGTCGCCAGTGTCAACTATGAAGCCTTAATGTCAGATATCAATGAGTTAACTCAGAGATGGATGTCACTACCAATGTCGATGATCGGGAGAATTAATATACTTAAAAGTAATATTTTACCTAAAATACTTTATTTATTTCAATACATTCCCTTATCACCACCTTTAGATTTATTCTCAAGAATTAAAAAAAAGTTAGTGGAATTTATATGGAACAACAGGAGGGCTAGATTACGTCTGTCTTTATTATATTTACCATTTGATCGTGGAGGTCTGAAATGTCCAAATTTTATGTTGTATTATTGGTCGGCACAACTGAGGTCTATGACATATTATTTTTCATCAAATGATCTCCCTCACTGGACTGAAATGGAATCATACAATTTACCTTTACCTCTTCCCATATTCATATACTCAGATTCGGCAAAAAAATTACAAAAACAAGTTAAAAATCCATTTGTAAAGCATATGATCAAAATATGGTGTGAAGCTAAAAACTATTTAAAAGAACCACAGTTATTGTCACAATTTAGTCCAATATGGGGTAATCAATATTTTAAACCAGGGAGAGCGGACGCTGTATTTAAAGTATGGAATTTAAAAGGGATACAAAAGATTCAGGATTTATATTTGCCATGTGCAGATAACATAATGTCTTTTGAAGAGCTGAGGATCAAATTTAATCTCAATAGAACACATTTTTTTAAATATCTTCAACTTAGAAACTTTATTCGATCAAATCAAAATAAAGCTCTCACTCGACCTATTTATTCATCCTTGGAAAAAATGTTGATGAAAGATAGTAAAAGAAAGGGTATTATTTCAGAGTTTTATAACTCATTGACACTATCTTCAAGTGAAAATTCACTGAAAAGATTAAACTACTGGAGAGAAGATCTGCAAACTGAAATTTCAGAGGAACAATGGGAATTGGCTTGTACAGAAGCTCAAACCAAATCAATAAATGTACGTCTTAAATTGAAACATTTCAAATGGTTAATGTGGATGTATGTTACACCGGAGGAGTTAAATAGATATAACAAAAATATACCAGATACATGCACAAAATGCATGGAAAGTAAAGGAACCCTATTTCATTGTGTATGGGAATGTAGATTAATAAGAATGTTTTGGGAAGAGGTGAGGGTAACAATTGAAAAAATAATCTCAAAACAAATCATATTGAATCCTAAACTGTTTTTGTTGGGTCTGTACCCAGAAAAGCATAATTTTAATAAAAGTGAAAGAACATTCATAGACCTCAGTTTGCTTAATGCCAAAAAATGTATTGCACTATTATGGAAAAAGACTCATAGACCAGATGTGACTCAGTGGTTAAGACAGATGTTAACAAACCTTCCATTAGAAAGAATAACATATATACTGAAATCAAAGGAAATTGTGTTTGAGAATATATGGAGACCTTTTATTGATTATGTAAAAAATTTAAACATAACTCTTGAAGAAGAAGGTGAATGATGTGTGTGGACCTTGTAAATTCCAAACTGGTGAACATAATATGTATACTTATGTATTGGATTGTCTAGACTAAACAGAGGAGCATTGTTGAAGATTTGATTTTGTTGGTGGTTGTTGGTGTTTTTAGTGCATTTTTTTTTTTTGTAGTACTTTAGTGTTAGTGTTTGATTGTTTGTATCATGTTTGTTAAAAAAAAAAAAGGTTCAATAAAGATATTGTGGAAAAAAAAACAACCTCACCTTGACCCTTCATTCATTCATTCATTCATTCATTCATCTTCTTCCGCTTAATCCTTTTCGGGTCGCGGAGGGGCTGGAGCCTATCCCAGCGTCTTTGGGTGAGAGGCAGGGTACACCCTGGACAGATCGCCAGTCCATTGCAGCGCCAACACAGAGAGACAGACAACCATTCACTCTCACAGTCATACCTAAGGACAATTTAGAATCCCCAGTTTGATCAGTTTTATCTAATTTTAGACCCATTTCTCATTTGCCCTTTTTATCTAAAGTTTTAGAAAAAGCTGTTTTTATACAGTTGCAATTTTTTTTAGAAGACAGTTCTATTTTTGAGAAGTTTCAGTCTGGGTTTAGATCTCGTCACAGCACTGAGTCTGCCCTGCTTAAGGTGCACAATGATATTATGATGTCTGTTGATGCCAAATGCTCTGTGGTCTTAGTGCTGCTAGATCTTACAGCAAGCAGCCTTTGACACTGTGGACCATACTATCCTTTTGTCATGCCTGAATCACCATGTTGGCATCCATGGCACTGCACTTAAGTGGTTTGGATCCTACCTATCTAATAGAACTTTTTCTGTAATGATTGGTGACTTGTCTTCTTCTAGTGCCTCTCTCTCCTGTGGGGTCCTACAGCGCTCTATCCTTGGCCCTATTCTGTTTTCATTATATATGCTGCCACTCGGGTCAATAATAGCCAGGCACAACATGTCTTTCCACTGTTATACAATAAGCAAAAACACTGCTATAAAAGACTCCATTTTCATAAAGAACACAGACAAGAGAGAGGTCATTGAAATTGTTAAATCTTTTAAAAGTAAAACATCTATGGACTGTGATGGTATTGACATGCTCTTAGTCAAAACTATTATTGAATGCTTAGTGAAACCACTGACGTACACTACCGTTCAAAAGTTTGGGGTCACCCAGACAATTATTTTGTGTTTTCCATGAAAAGTCACACTTATTTACCACCATGAGTTGTAAAATGAATAGAAAATATAGTCAAGACATTGACAAGGTTAGAAATAATGATTTGTATTTGAAATAATATTTTTTTCCTTCAAACTTTGCTTTCGTCAAAGAATCCTCCATTTACAGCAATTACAGCATTGCAGACCTAACATGATTGCACAAGGGTTTTCTAATTATCCATTAGCCTTCTGACGCAATGAGCAAACACATTATACCATTAGAACACTGGAGTGATAGTTGCTGGAAATGGGCCTCTATACACCTATGTAGATATGAATGAATGAATGAATGAATGAATGAATGAATTTATTTCGGATAGTACATTACAGGTTAAAAGAAACTGTATAATATAACAACAAGGTCAAATTAGACAAAGACTCCTTCTACTATACAATTCCACGTGAGTTATCCGAAATGGGTGATGGCTGAAGCCGCAGCTTATATTGCCCACCCATATTCCATCCAAGAATTCAAAGGAGAAAAAAGAGAAAACAAGACAAGAGCGATTACAATTTAAAACAAGGCTAAGACAAAATATGACTGAGAGAAAAAGAAAACTGAGCTAGTCTAAGTTAAGCGGTTACTATTCAAAAACAAATCTAAGACATAGTGTCACAGAGAAAAAAGAAAAACTAAGCTATAACACATCACAGGCTGGAAATGTCAATCCTTATGTGAGTTTACATGTCGTCTTGTAAATATGTTTGGAGTATTTCTTCCTTTAGTTTTTGTTTAAATTGTCCAAGCTTTGTACATGATTTTAATTCAGGTCCAAAATCGTTCCATAATCTGACACCTTGCACTGAAATACAAAGATATTGCACCAAAAACCAGACATTTGCAGCTATAATAGTCATTTACCACATTAGCAATGTATAGAGCGCATTTCTGATTAGTTTAAAGTTATCTTCATTGAAAAAAAGTGCTTTTCTTTCAAAAATAAGGAAATTTCTAAGTGACCCCAAACTTTTGAACGGTAGTGTATATCTGTAACCTGTCTCTCCAAACAGCTATATTTCCCAATGCAATGAAAATAGCTAAAGTAATTCCGATATACAAGACGGGTGACAGAGGGGAACTTTCAAACTATAGACCAATTTCACTATTGCCGCAATTTTCCAAGATACTTGAAAAAACATTCTATGAGAGAATTGACAACTTCATACTGAAGAATAATTTATTGTGTGAGCAGCAATATGGGTTCAGACACAAGAGGACAACTGCATTTGCTCTAATGGAATTTATAGAAAAAATATCAACTGCCGTTGAAAATAAAGAGTATTCAGTTGGGGTATTCCTGGATCTTAAAAAAGCATTTGATGCAGTGGATCATAACTTATTATTAAAGAAACTACAAAATTGTGGTATTAGGGGAGTATCGCTGTCCTGGTTATGTAGTTACGTAAAGAATAGATATCAGTATGTATGTGTTGGTAACAAAAACTCACAGTTATTGAAGGTTACTTGTGGAGTCCCACAGGGTTCAGTTTTGGGGCCATTGTTGTTCAATATGTATATAAATGATATATGTAAAGCTTCAGAAAAAATGCATTTAATATTGTTTGCCGATGACACTAATTTATTATGCAGTGGAAGCAATTTGGAACAACTTTTGGATACACTCGGAAAGGAATTAGGAAAGCTTAAACTGTGGTTTGATTCAAACAAATTAACGCTCAATTTAAGTAAGACAAAATTTATAGTTTTTAACAACCATCACAACAACTTAGTATCTAAACTCAGTGTAAATGGTGTAGAGATTGAAAGGGTATCCGAAACTAAATTTCTTGGTGTAATAATTGATAATAAACTGTGTTGGAAGTCACATGTTAATTATATTAAAGGTAAAATATCTAAATCAATTGCAATACTACACAGAGTGAAATATTTGCTGAATCAACCCACACTATATACCTTGTATCATTCATTAATACTCCCATACATGACATATTGTACTGAAGTATGGGGAAATACATATAAAACAAACATATATCCAGTCTTTATGCTTCAGAAGAGAGCTATTAGAATAGTAAACAAAGCTGCTTACAGGGAACCAACAAACCCACTTTTTCTTAAATTAAAAGCTCTCAAGTTGAAAGATCTGGTTGACTTTAAAACTGCAGTAATGTTTAAAGTGAAGAATCTATCACTGCCCGCAAATATCCAAAAGTTGTTCCAAATAAGGGAGAAACAATATCATTTCAGAGGAACATGTATATTTCAAAAACCTTCAGTGAGAACTACCACCAAGCAACACTGTGTTTCAGTGCAAGGAGTCAGATTATGGAACGATTTTGGACCTAAATTAAAATCATGTACAACGCTTGGACAATTTAAACAAAAACTAAAGGAAGAAATACTCCAAACATATATACAAGATGACATATAAAATCACATAAGGATTGTCATATCCAGTCTGCGTTGTGTTGTTGCTTAGTTTTTTTTGTTATTGTTGTTTTTTTGTCACATTTTGTCTTAGCTTTGTTCTGAATTGTAATCGCTCTTGTTTGTTTTTCTTTTGAATTCTTGGATGGAATATAGGTGGGCAATATAAGCTGCGGCTTCAGCCATCACCCATTTCGGATAACTTATGTTGAACTGTATAATCAGAGGAGTTATTGTTTAATTTGACCTTGTTGGATTTTCTTTCCCCCTTTGTTATATTATTCTGTTCCTTTTAATCTGTACTTTTAATCTATCCGAAATAAAGATTGACTGATTGATTGATTGATTGATTGATTGATTGATTGATTGATTGATTGATTGATTATGCGGACGATTTGCAGCTTTATTTACCTTTGAACCCAGAACAAACTAACTCACAAAGTGTTCTATTGGACTGCATCACTGACATTAAGTTGTGGTTAAGTCAAAATTTTCTCCACTTAAATGAAGAAAAAACAGAATGTATTGCTTTTGGGGATACTGTAACGGCTGGCTTTGGTACCCTCTCATTAAGGCTCAGTTCAGCTGTCAAAAATTTGGGGGTGATTTTTGACAGCCATTTAAAATTTGATAAACAGATTGACAACGTAGTCAAGATGAGCTTTTATCAATTACGTCTGTCATCCAAAGCCAAACCTTTCCTGAGCCGTCATGATCTTGAGATAGCCATCCATGCTTTAATCACGTCTCGACTTGATTACTGCAATGCACTTTATGTTGGCATCTCTCAGTCTTCTCTCGGCTGCCTTCAACTTGTGCAAAATGCAGCGGCCCGTCTTTTGGCCAACACACCTAGGCGAGAGCACATTACTCCGATCCTTTTTCACTTCATTGGCTTCCAGTCCATTTTAGAATTAATTTTAAACTTTTGCTTTTTGTTTTTAAAGCTCTTAATGGCCTTGCTCCGGTTTATATGTCTGAGATTTTGACTGTCCGTGACCAAGACAGGGCTTTGAGGTCATTCAATCAGCTTTTGCTGGATGTGCCTAGGTCAAGGTATAAACATTGGGGTGACCGAGCCTTTTCTGTTGTCGCCCCCCAGCTCTGGAATAATCTCCCCCCTGACCTATGTGCTATCTCTGACCTGGCCCTTTTTAAATCAGAACTTAAAACATATTTATTTGGAATGGCTTTTAATTCCCAGTAGTGGTGATATTTGTCTTGGCATTTGTTATTTTATTCTCATTTTTAGGTATTTATTCTTATTTCTTTGTTTATGTTATTTGTTTTTAATGCTGTGTGTTTTTAATGCTGTTTAATTTTCTGTAAAGCACTTTGGTCACCTACGGGTTGTTTTAAAGGGCTATATAAATAAAGTACATTACAAAGTACATTACATGTATACCAGAGAGACCAGCACACATGACAAGCAGTCTGCCACGACGTTCAATTTACCGGATACATGTTGGATGTCGGTCGTGAACTCCGAAATTGCGGCCAAGTGCCGTTGTTACCGAGCTGACCACGGTTCAGAGACTTTGGACATTGCGTAGGTCAGTGGCTTATGATCGCCAAAGCAGTAAACTCGCGACCGTCGAGCCAGAACTGAAAATGACGCGTAGCGAGGTGGAGAGCCAACAACTCTCTGTCGAAAGCGCTATACTTACGCTCATTGTCGCGCAAAGTACGGCTGAAAAAGGAGAGGGGCTGCCACAAACCGGAGACATAGTCTTCCACTACGGCTCCTACTGCGATGTCAGATGCATCTGTGGTGAGCGCTATCCACGCTGACGGGGCTGGATGGGCCAGCAAAGCTGCGTTAGCTAGCGTTGTTTTGGCATTTCTGAATGCCTGGACCCGCTTGGGGGTCCAGTTGATGCTATCCACGGGCTTCTTTTTTTTGAGCGCACCATAGAGCGGCTGCAGCAGCTGGGCTCGACTTTTTGGGCCATCTGGCGAGATGCGGTGGCCCAAAAAGTCGATTACCAGCAGCCCGAACTGAAACTTTGCTGGGTTAACGATCAGCCCGTGTGCTTCCAAACGTTGGAAAACTTGTTTGAGATAGGCGAGGTGCTCCTCCTCTGATGTGCTAGCCACCAAAATGTCGTCTAAGTAGACAAAAATGAACGGCAAGTCCCAGAGCACCGCATCCATCATCTTTTGGAAAGCTTGTGCTACGCCCTTTAACCTGAACAGCATGCGCAAAAACTCAAAAAGACCGAAGGGGGTTATTACCACCATTTTGGGGACGTCCTCTGCGCGCACCGGGACCTGGTGATAACCGCGGACCAGATCCACTTTTAAAAAAATGCGCGTCCCGGCCAGGTGCACAGAAAAATCCCAGATGAGTGGGATGGGGTAACAATCGTGTTCCATGGCACTGTTTAAGCATTAGAAATCGCCGCACGGCCGCCACGACCCATCAACCTTGAGCACCATGTGCAGCGGGGATGCCCAAGGGCTATTGGAGCACTTAACAATGCCTAAGTGTGACGATGGAGTGTCGCCACTGTATGATCTGGTAATTCCTTCCTTCTTGCCTTGAGAGAGAGCAGTCGCATTTTTCTTCCCTCCTCTCCTGCCTTCCTGATCTATTCCCAGCTTTTGCAATGTTGCGTTTTTGTCTGTGTTTAGTCGCTCTTCTTCTGCTGAATCTTAATCTAAACGGAAATTATGGATTTGGAAGCGGCTTAAATGTGCTATTGTCACTATTTTTCAACAAGAATTGGACCAAGGGGGAGCCCAAGAATTGGAACCTACGAGGAGACTCATGGACATTGGAATTCACGTGTCTGTGGAAACATTATTGGTTATGATCTCAGGACTTCTATTTTTGGCTGTGGAGTTCCCTGATGCATCAGAAATTGAAGGAAGGTGAGAGAGCTGATCAAAGCGGACCCGGCAAGCTCCTTCATCAAATTCGACCAGTTGGGGAGGGCACGAGTAGCGGCAAACGGTGAACTGAATGACGATTCAGTGGAGGAATACATCTGGAGCCCTGTGCTCTCCATGGAAAAACAGTTTAAGCCTGCACATATAATGGAAGCACAGAATTACACGGGTGAGGACAAATTCTATTCTCTGAGTGCACTGTGCTGATTTGATTTGATTTGACCTTGTTTGCCCCGTGTTTACATTCCTCCTGATTGAGATAAGCGGAAGGACTGGCTCTTATGTCTACCCAAACAATCGACAATCAGTTGTTGTCGTATCAGCGGATTGGACCCTCAAGGACAATGCCCATGTGCCTTCTGCAAGCAAGAGAGAGAGCAAGAGAGATAGACTCTGGACTCTGTACTCTGGACTTGTTTATAAGTCACATGATTATAACATCTATCCACTGCCAGGAGGCGCCCTTTGCTGCTCACTAACAACTGTTACATTTACACTACACAATGCATACAACATTACATGCATACAATACACTGCCTCTCAACTTTTGTGTGTGATCTCCTGCTAAATGTCTGCTAAATGTGCATTGAGGTTTTTTTTTGCCTGCAATCAAAATTTCGCTCACTTGCCGAGCGTCATTCTGATAAAACATGTTTTTTTCTCTCGCCTACTGTGTCATATCCATTTTCTTTTTCTTTTTTTTCCTTTCTTCTTTATGACTGGCGCCTAGCGGCTGCCCCGGCCTTGGATGCGCTCTGCAGAGCGTGCCCAAATGCCAAGTCACGTTTCGTTACCTTGTATTCATACATGTGTAATGACAATAAAGTTAAATCTCAATCTCAATTGAATATTATATTATATGTGTAAAAGGATTTATATTTGCAAATGTTAACATGTATCAGATTGTAAAAATGCACATATAATTGTAGAATGTTTTTTGGCTGAATTGAATCCTTTTGTGAGATAATTGTTAATATTAATTATGTTAACTGGGTGGGGCAATTGATTAATCTTGAAACCACATACCTTTGCCAGCATGCTTCCTGGTGGTATCCGGGCAAAAGACTCCTCGGGGGTTTGAGGGTCTTTAAAGGATACCAGCAGGAAGTAGTATAGGATGGTGGAGTCAAGGGGGAGTTTAATATGTAAATAGGGGTTTGAATTATTTATTGTATTATTTATGGTGTATTTATGGTGTTATTTATTCTGTAAATATTGTGGGGAAATTATTTATGTATTTATGTCCTTTTTAGATATTATTGGGTATATGTGGGAAGATGAAATGTTCATTGTCTTACCTGGGATTATGGTATGTGCCAATTAGGTTAATTATCTCAGTGAGTATATTAACAGGTGTTTTCATTTGGTTTGTGTGGGGTGTCGGATGTGCGTTGGAGTTAATGCCTGTGAAGATTGTTGGAATAAACAGAAATTGCTGGTTGCAAACTTTGGAAGCCTCCGCTTTTTCTCTGGTGCCTTGACCGCTCGGCTATCGCTCATGACACTAAGTGTTCCAAGTTAGCAAACTCATTTCACGTGATGGCTAGTTTAGCTGCATCCAGGCAGCGAGGGCGCGCAAATATGGGCAGACTTTCATGGTGATAAAATGCTCGACCCCGTGCTTGGTTACCATAGCGGAAAAAGTGGGCATCGTGAGTGCTGGGAACTCAGAAAGCAAACGCTGGTACTTACCCCTGGAGCTAGAATATTTGCATGTGTTGGTGGCCCAACTCCCCAAGCTGTGCAGGGCAAGGAGGAAAAAGATACAGCATCCACTAAACGCTTGTTGGCAACATCAACAAGTAGTCCATGAGCACACAGAAAATCAGCATCTAAGATGGCGACCGAACATACAGCTACCGGAATGTCCCACTGGTAATTGCATCCATGTAAACATACAGTGACCGTCCTTTCTCCGAACGTCCTGATGTGGGATCCGTTTGCGGCTGTTAAAAACGGCCCACAACCTAAAATGAGGCTCTTCTGGGAGCCAGAGTCTACCAGAAAACGTCTCTCCAAACGTGTGTCCGTGATGAAAAGCAGCTTCTCCCTGTCGCCAGTGGCCTTAGTTGCTACTGACCACTGGCTGGTCCGTTTCTGCATCCTCTGGAAACAGCATGGTGGCAGACAACGTTGCACATCGGCACCAAAACGCTGATGATGAAAACGCGCCGTCTCGTTCCTGCATTTCTGAGTGGCCATCCCAGCCACCACCTGTGACTCCTTGACCTCGTTTTACTCCGCTGACGATCTGGGTCTCACTGCCTGGACACCGAAGCTCTTGTTAGCCAGGATGATGTGGTCTGCTTCTTCTGCCAGCGCTCGGTAGACCTTGGTTGCTAGCCACGGCGAGTTGGCCAGGATTGCCCTTGCCAAACTAACTGGTAGCTTCTTCAGGAAGAGGTGGGCGAAGAGGAAAGATCCGTCATCTGCGCCCAGCAAAAACAGCATACTCTCCATTAACTCCACGGCCGATCCGTCTCCTAATTCCGTGTGTGAGAGGAGCTTCTCTGCTCTTTCTCCGGTGGAGGGGACGTAACACCGCAGCAGCAGCCATTTGAGAGCGTCTTATTTGCCCTGGGCTAGGGGAGTGTGAAGCAGGTTCATTGCGCGCCGCGGGTCCAGTGAGGCCACCACGTAATGATACTTTGTGTCATCCTCCGAGACTCCGTGGAGAGCGAATTGGGCTTCCACGTGAATGAACCAAGTGGCTGGGTTGTGGAGCCAAAAGTCCGGGAGTTTGACCACCACAGCGAGCATAGCGGAGGGAACCCCAAGCACGGATGTTCGCACGGAGGTGCTCGGTCCGTCTTCCATTTTCACGTTTCAGGGTCACCATTGTGGAGGAAAGGAATCAGACGAGACATGAGCTGACAACACACAACTTTATTTCCTACAACCAGCAGGTTGTAGGAAATAAAGTTTCCCTGAGTGCCAAAGTAAACTGCTTTACACATTTACATACCATTTACCAAGTGTGAACACACGTCCACATACACATTAACACATCCGCGCCCCTCTGTCCTCAGGTGTGAGCCTGGCACAGCCGGAGCAAAAGGCACATCTTTATTTACTACATACCCCGCCGGGCTAGCACCCCCAACACCCCCAAGTACTGAGTGGAGTGTCATCTCCTTTGTGTCACCACATGGCAGTCTTTTTCAGGTCTTCTGACTGCTGTGTTGATTGCTGAACGTCATTAATACTGAAGATGAGCTTTAGATTATGCTCTAAACATTTGAAATACCACTAAGATTGTTTACATGAATCAATGACTGCCAGAGGTGGGGATACACACTCTGTACTCCAGTAAAAATAGCATTACCTTAAGTAGTCAAGAGTCATGATTACAGTCTCACCAATTTGAATTAAAATGGCTCTATAGTTCCACAAATTAAATGATTTGTACAGGTACAGGAGAAGGTTAATGCTTTAAGAAAACAGAGTAATATATGATTACATAACCACTACAGTAGATGTGGAGTACTAAAATGTCTTATAACAAACACTTCAACAGGTTCAGGATAGATGTGGAGAGCTGCTAAAAGATTCATGGTGGGGGGTTCTTCATCCAGGCCTGGAACCCATCTGAACCTTAACACCTATTCTCTACAGACTACCCTGAACATCTACAAGCAGCCCATGGGCCACTGGAGATCAAGGAGAAAGCAGTGTAAGTTAGATAATAAAATATTTATTTGGAATGTCTGTTGTTTACATTTAATATATTGAAAAACAAAGTATGACTTTACAGTAACAATAACCTAGCTAAGTAGTACAAGATCCACAAAAACATCTCAAAACATCCAATAGCTGCAAATACAGACCTGAGACATCTCTGTGGATTTGTCATTTTCCCCCTTATTTAAAGTGTTTTTACCGAATAGCCACAGCACATGTGGCATGAAGATGAAGAAGTTATGTATTTTTATTTATCACAACAACAAAAAGAATTTGATCTCAGATGCTGGGAGTCCTTTAACTGCTGAATTTAAAAGGTCTTCAGGGTTGTATAAATGCTGTGATTTAGACTAAAATGCTTGAAAAATCAAACTTTGTGGTGCAGTCTGTAACACTGAGGCCCACTGTAGACCCATTTTGTCTTTTCTGAAGGGGAGAACGGAGCTTTCCAAGGAGGTGATAGCAGGGTACAACATCCATTAAAAAATGTCACCAGATTTAACAAGCTATGAAAACCTAACTGATGCAGTGAGTAGCTTATTTCTTCAACAGCCACATTGAAGATGTGTCCCATGGTCACACCATTTTACATTATCAATACAAGATGTATGGGAAATATTGACAGTAGATGGAAATAAATGTGACATTCCATGAGCTTTTAAGATAAGTCTTTATTAGTCCCACAATGGAGAAATTCCAGGATTGCAACAGCACAGGGATAGCAACACTCAGAGCAACAATCAGAAGGCAAGAGAAAAAACAAGAGCAGCGAGTATACATATTTACACACACACACACACACACACACACACACACACACACATATATATATATATATATATATATATATATATATATATATATATATATACAGTATATATATATATATATATAGACACAGTGGGGAGCATTGTAGCTAGATGGGCTAGATATATAAATATATAAACACAGTGCAGAGCATTGTAGCTGGATGGAATAAATATATGAGTATATAAACACACAGTGCGGAGTATTGTAGCTAGATGGAATGAATATGTAGATATATAAACACATTTCTTTTTAAAGAAATACCACTGAGACACTTTTATTTTTGGGACAACCACTCTGTGTCACAGAAAAGTGGAATACATCTGAAAACCTTATCATGGAAATTCAATCAAAATATAAATACATCTTCAAAAATGCTGTCCAGATCCTATTTGGTCATCAGCACAGTAGTACAGTGGTGAGCACTGCTGATTAACAGAAGGTCTCAAGTTAAAATCCTCAGGCTGGCAGGGGTAGAAAACTTTCTATGTGGAGTTTGCATGTTCTCCCTGTTCCTGTGTGTTTACTCTGGGTGCTCAGGTTTCCTCGCAAAATCCAAAGACATGCATGTTAGGTTAATTGGTGATTCTAAATTGTCCCTAGATATCTGTCTCCGATAGGTACTGAGAATAGAGGGTTAGTACTAGTGAAGTGCTTTGAGTGGTCTTTGAGACTAGAAAAGCACTATATATGGTAAATGGGGGGACGGCAGTGGCTCAGGAGGTAGAGCAGGTCGTCCAATAACCACATGGTTGGCGGTTCGAAACCCGCTCTCCCCAGATATCCTGCCATTGTGTCCCTGGGCAAGACACTTCACCCCAATTGCTCCTGGTGGGTCTGGAAGCGCCATGCTAGGCAGCACGCCACCATCAGTGTGTGAATGTGTGTGTGAATGGGTGAATAGGAGGATCTGTAAAGCGCTTTGGTCATCAAGAGGTGAGAATAAAAGCGCTATATAAGTGAGTGCCATTTACCATATCCCCTTACATCTGTACATCTGAATTTATACATTAATAATATGATTACGGATTACAATATAAATATACTCTATCTCACAGAAACATGGCTACGCCCTGATGATTTTGTTAGTATCAAAGAGGCCACCCCCTCCCCCCCAGCTATGGTAATATTCATATTCCTAGAAACACTGGCCGTGGTTGTGGTGGTGTCGGGGTAATATATGAATCCACATTACCAATGAACCCTCAGCCTAAGCTAAACTCAAATTGTAACTCTTTTGAATGCTTAATGTTTAGCTTAGCACACCCATCCTGGAGGTCAGAGCAGCCTATTTTATTTACCACAGTATATCGCCCTCCCAGTGCTTCTTTTGCTGAATTTATGTCTGAATTCTCTGAGTTCTTAACAACCTAAGTTCTTAGTTCAGACAAGATTATCATAGCTGGTGATTTTAATATTCATATAGATGTTGATAATGATAGTCATAGTGTAGCATTTCTCTCCCTCTTAAATTCAGCTGGTTTTTCTCAGTGTGTTAATAAACCAACTCATCATCATAATCACACCCTTGACCTGGTCTTGGCCTACGGTGTAGAAATTGATGAACTGCTTGTCATCCCTCAAAATCCTACACTGACTGACCACTATTTGATAACGTTCAAATTTGTGCTATCCAATTTCACAGCATCAAGCAGAAATATAGTTACCAGATACTTATCTGATAGTGCCGTGGCTCACTTTAAAGAATTAATCCCTTCAGCACTTACTCTGTTACCATGTCTCAATATAGCAGACAGCACTGACTATTTGAATCCATTAGAATTAGACCTTTTAGTTGGTAGAATTGCAGCCTCACTGCAGTCAACACTTGACTCCATAGCCCCTCTTAAAAAGAAAACTATTAAAAATAGGAGACTAGCTCCATGGTACAACTCCCACACCCGTAATTTAAAAAAGAAAGTTAGATCCTGTGAAAGGCTCTGGCTTGCAAATAAAACAGAATGTTGTACAGTCTGGAATGCCAACCTTACCACCTATAAGAAATCTTTCCGTAGTGCTAGGCGACAGTACTATTCATCCTTGATAGAAGAAAATAAAAACAACCACAGATTTCTCTTTAACATTGTGGCTCAGCTAACCAAGAGCCAAAATGCCATAGATCCCTACATCCCTCCAACTCTTAGTGCTGACGACTTTTTGAATTTCTTTAATGATAAAATTGTCAGTATTAGGAATAATATTCCAAAAAATAGCCCCCCTAAAAATACCAAGCTTCTCCCTAACACTGCTGTGCCCACAGGCTCAGAACTCCACTTTTCTAAATTTTCTCGTATTAATCATTCTGATCTAACCCTAATAGTGTCAGCCTCTAAACCAGCTACCTGTCTTTCAGACCCAATCCCCGCTAGACTAGTGAAGGAATCGCCATCTCTGATTAGTTCATCTCTCTTGAACATAATTATGTCCCTATTGACAGGACATGTATCACAGTCATTTAAAGTGGCAGTAATTAAACCTTTACTTAAAAAACCTTTGCTTGATTCTGGGATTTTGGCCAATTATAGACCAATATCTAACCTCCCCTACTTTTCCAAGATCCTCGAAAAAGTAGTCGCCAATCAGCTATGCACCTTTTTAGAAAAAAATTCTATATTTGAGAAATTTCAGTCAGGTTTTAGGAAACATCACAGCACAGAGACAGCCTTAGTGAAAGTTACTGATGACATCCTTATGGCATTTGACAAAGGACTTGTCTCCGTCCTTGTTTTATTGGACCTCAGCGCTGCCTTTGATACCGTTGACCACCATATTCTGCTAGAGAGACTTGAACAGCAAATTGGCTTGAATGGAACAATGCTAAGATTGTGCCAGTCTTATCTATCAGACCATTCCCAGTTTGTTCATGTCCATAACAAGTCCTCTACTCAGACCACAGTTAGCTATGGAGTTCCGCAGGGATCAGTACTTGGACCAGTATTGTTTACATTATACATGGTGCCTTTGGGAGACATTATGAGGAAGCATTCTATTCATTTTCATTGTTACGCTGACGACACTCAGTAGTATTTATCCATCAATCCAGATGATCCCAGCCAGTTGGGTTTACTCCAGGAGTGTCTTAAGGATATCAAAACCTGGATGAACTACAACTTTCTATTGCTGAATACAGATAAAAGTGAAGTCATTGTTCTTGGCCCCAAACATGCTAGAAGTACTCTTTTTTAGCAAGATAACAACACTAGATGGCATTGCACTGGCTTCTACATCTTCTGTTAGGAATCTTGGAGTTGTCTTTGACCAAGATGTGTCTTTCAACTCTCATATACAGCAAACCATTAAGACCGCCTTCTTCCATCTGCATAATATTTCTAAAATTAGGTCCATCCTGTCTCATAAAGATACAGAGAAACTTGTCCACGCCTTTATCATCTCTAGACTTGACTACTGTAACTCACTTTTATCAGGTTGCCCAAATAAGTCCATAAAGTTTCTCCAACTCATTCCAAATGCAGCTGCACGTATCCTTATGCGGACAGGGAGAAGAGATCACATTACTTCAGTCTTAGCTTTTTTACATTGGCTCCCAATAAAATATAGAATTGAATTCAAGATATTGCTCTTAACCTATAAAGCTCTTAATGGTATGGCTCCTTCTTACCTGAAAGAACTCTTAGTTCCCTATCATCCAACCAGAGCTCTGCGCTCCCAAAAATCCAAACTACTAGTGGTCCCCAAGGTATCTAGAAATAGATTGGGAGGTAGAGCTTTCAGCTATCAAGCTCCCTTCCTGTGGAACCATCTTCCCAGTTCAGTTCGGGAGGCAGACACTCTCTCTTTATTCAAGAGCAAGTTGAAATCTTTTCTCTTTGATAAGGCCTTTAGTTAGAAATGCTTCCCCTGCCAGGCCTTCGCTCACATGTGCAGCCTGGCCAGGCTTGGTATTGAACTGTTTGGCTTTGAATGTTGTAGTTGTATGTTTGTTTTGAATGTAGCTACTCAACCCAGCTGGTCGAGGCGGATGGTCGTCCTCTATGAGCTATGGTTCCGCCCGAGGTTTCTGCCTGTTAAAGGGAAGTTTTTCCTCGCCTGTGTCGCCACAGTGCTTGCTCTTAGGGGTCTCTGCTGGGTTCTATAAACTAAGAGTGTGGCCTAAACCCACTCTTTTCTGTAAAGTGCCTTGAGACGACCTGTGTTGTGATTTGGCGCTATATAAATATCTATCTGTGTGTGTTAAACGATCCAGACAGAACATTGACGAATCAAGGAGACAGCCTCGGAGTCCCATTCTGCAAGACATGAACAACAAAGGGGAAAGGAAAAATAAGGCTCTACCGCAATTTTAATTTAATGTGACAAACAAGCAAACTGAATTAAACCAGGTTTTAGAGTGGTTCTTTTCCAAAAACACCAGATATTGGCATTTAAGAAAGCCAACTTCAAAGTTTCAGATGTTAAGTCATCAGATAAGACACAAAACAAGCCCATAAAATAAAATAAAATAAATTATTCCTGCTCTTTTTATATTTACAGGCATGCTCTATACTTGGCCAACAGATCATTTGTTTCCCGGTGCTGGTGATTCCTGGGAAAGCACAACCATGTGGAGATACCATCCTGTGTTGTCCTTCGTATTCAGCATGAGTACCCTCATGAAGATGGCAACTACAATGGGTTCAAACCTCCCATTTAAAAAATGTGTTGTTGTTCAATTTTCTGTTTAATATAATAAATGCTATAAAACTTTCACATCATCAGGTCTGTTTGAGTTTATTCATAAGATAAGATAAGATAAGATAAGCCTTTATTAGTCCCACAATGGGGAAATTCCAGGATTGCAACAGCACAGGGATAGCAACACTCAGAGCAACAATCAGAAGGCAAGAAAAAAAAACCAAACAAGAGCAGCGAGTATACATATGTACATATAAACATAAATATATAGACATACGATGCGGAGCATTGCAGCTAGATGGAATAAATATATAGATATACAAACACACAGTGCGGAGCATTGTAGCTAGATGGAATAAATATGTGAACATATAAACACACACAGTGCGGAGCATTGTAGCTAGATGGAATAAATATGTGAATATATAAACACACACACAGTGTGGAGCGTTGTAGCTAGATGGAATAAATATATGAATATATAAACACAGTGTGGAGCATTGTAGCTAGATGGAACAAACATGTAAATATATAAACACACACACAGTGCAGAGCATTGTAGCTAGATGGAATAAATATGTAAATATATAAACACACACAGTGCGGAGCACTGTAGCTAGATGGAATAAATATGTAAATATATAAACACACAGTGTGGAGCATTGTTGCTAGATGGAATAAATAAATAAATATACAAACACACACAGTGCGGAGCATTGCAGCTAGATGGAATGAAACAGCATAACCGTCTACTTAGTTATCCTACATGGTATGATTATGTACCCATACATATTGTCACCCTCCGTAGCTACCAGTATTTTCCTAGTTGTATACCGGAGGGGATCATTGTGTAAGTCTATTGCGTCTTTTGCATTCAATACTATTAGGTTGTCACGTCTTTTTGCTATCTCTGCGAGCAGCCCTGCTTAGGTTATACAGTCTGACAGCCGTTGGTAGGAAGGACCTGCGAAACCTCTCGGTTGTGCACCTAGGATGATGTAGTCTGCTACTAAATGAGCTCCTTAGTGCATTCAGTGTGTCCTGCATAGGGTGGAACTCGGACTCCAGCAGAGATGACAGTTTAGCCACCATCCTTCTCTCTCCCATCTCCTCCACTGGGTCAAGGCGCTGCCCCAGGACAGAGCTAGCTTTCTTGATCAGTTTGTTCAGTCTCTTCCTATCGGCTGCTGTAATGCCACTGCCCCAGCAGACCACTCCAAAAGTGATGGCTGATGCCACCACCGTGTCGTAGAATGTCTTCAGCAGCGCCCCTTGTACACCAAAAGACCTGAGCCTCCTCAGTAGGAACAGCCTGCGCTGTCCCTTCTTGTAGAGTGCGTCAGTATTGTGTGACCAGTCTAGTTTATTGTTCAGATGAACACCCAGGTACTTGTAGGATGTCACCATCTCAATGTCTGTTCCCTGGATGTTTACTGGTGCTGTGAGGGGTTGTCCTTGCCTGCGGCAGTCCACCACAAGCTCCTTAGTTTTCCTCGCGTTGATCTGGAGGCAGTTCCGATGGCACCAGTCCACAAAGCCCTGGATAAGCCCTCTGCACTCAGCTTCATCTCCGTTGGAGATGAGGCCAACAATCGCAGAGTCGTCAGAGAACTTCTGTAGATGGCAGTGTGTTGTGTTGTGTGAGAAGTCCGCAGTATAAAGGGTGAACAGGAAGGGAGCCAAAACCATTCCCTGTGGGGCCCCCGTGCTACCAATGATCGTGTCGGACACACAGTCCCGGGTTCTCACAAACTGTGGCCGGTTTGTGAGGTAGTCCAGGATCCATGATGACAGGTGCTGGTCCACCCCTGCGCACAGCAGCTTGTCCTTCAGGATCATCGGTTGGATGGTGTTGAAAGCACTGGAGAAGTCAAAGAACATGATCCTCACTGTATTCCCAGGCTTCTCCAGGTGGAACAGAGAACGGTGAAGGAGGAAGATGACCGCATCCTCCACCCCAATACCATGCTGGTAGGCGAACTGGAGTGGATCCATCGCTGGACCCACCAGGGGGCGGAGGTGAGCAAGGAGCAGTCTCTCCAGGGTCTTCATCATGTGGGACGTCAGGGCCACTAGTCTGTAGCTGTTCAGATATTTGGGGTGGGAAGTCTTTGGTACAGGTACTACACAAGATGTTTTCTACAACTGTGGTACCCTCCCCAGCTTCAGGCTCAGGTTGAAGATGTACTCCACAATCCCACACAGCTGGTCTGCACAGGACTTGAGGAGCTTTGCACTGATGCCGTCCGGTCCCGACGCCTTCCTCGCCTTGATCTTCCTCAGCTCCGTCCTCACCTGGGTCTTAGTGAGGGTCAGGTTGGGGGGCTGTGTGTTGGGAGTGGGGGGGTGATGATGGAGTGGGGAGTGGGCAGCAGGACTTGATGTCTTCAGTGGCAGCAGTGGTTGTTGTGCAGTCGGGGGGGAGGGCGGTTGGTCAAACCTATTAAAAAACAGATTCAGATTGTTCGCCCACTCCCTGCCCCCCGTGGCCTGGGGGGAGGTATTCTGGAGCCCAGAGATGGTTTTAAGGTTTCTCCAGACCCCGCTGATGTCGCTCTGTTGCAGCTTGTCCTCCATCTTCTTCCTGAAGTTGTCCTTGCCTTCTCTGATCTTTCTCCTCAGCTCCCTCTGTACGGACTTCAGCACCTCCCTGTTCCCCGACCTGAAGATCCTCTTCTTCTCTCTCAGAAGTGTTTTTATCTCAGGGTTGATCCAGGGTTTGTTGTTTGAGCAACACCGTATGGTTTTGGTGGGAACAGTGTTGTCCACACAGAAGCTGATGTAGTCCGTGATGGTGTGAGTGAGGCCATCGATGTCCTCACCATGTGGATCGCAGAGCTGCTCCCGGGCAGTGGTTTCAAAACAGCCCTTTAGAATGTCCATTGCCTCCTCAGACCATAACTTCACTGTGCGCATGGCCGGAGGTTGTCTGTGTACTAGGGGTTTGTACACCGGCCGGAGATGAACCAAGTTGTGATCCGATTTCCCAAGTGGGGGGAGTTGTGATGAGGTGTACGCCTCCTTAATGTTTGCGTAGAATAAGTCCAGTGTGTGGGGAGCGGGAATAAAGAGACTGAATTGCGTTTAAGTCAGATTTATTCAAGCATCCATCCCCAGCCTGCTCTCTCCAAAAAGCAGGAAGAAAGAGGCTGAGCTACATCCAAGCTTCACATTTTATACCATTTCCTATACGGGCTTGTCACACACAGGAGGGATCACATATCCCTGTCAAAACCCCTTATTGACATTTCTCTCCCCCTCCAGCCTTCAGTCTTCCACCTGCCTCCTGAAGGTTGGGAAGTCCTTTGTTCGCACCCCCGTCCTGTTCGTTGTCCCCCGCAGGTGGTCCAGACTTATTGTCCTCTTCGTCGTGAGGTCAGTCTACATATGTTACCACAGCATCCCTTTCATGCTTACACATATGCATGCACAAATCCACAGCCATACAGTGTTTTATTGCCTCTAGTGTGGCATGTGACATACTGGGTGAATGTGGGTAGAATGGGAGACAGTGAAACATGGTTGAAATCGCCTGAGATGAGGAGAAGAGCATCTGGGTGTTCTGTCTGCAGCCTGCTAGTTACTGAGTGGATGACGTCACGCGCTGTCCCAGCGTTCGCCGTCGGATTTGCATAAATAACAATGCAGATCACGTGTGAGTATTCCCTCGGGAGATATGTAGGCCGCATGCTAACAGCTAGCAACTCGATGTCTTTGCTGCAGTGCTGGTGTTTGCTGCAGTGCTGGTGTTGCCCGTATCGCGTGGAAACCCTCCAGCTCAATGTTAGCATCTGCTACTAGTTCAGACTCGACTCGGTAAACAAAAGGAGGGAGCATTCCCGGTATAAGCTGTCATAGCGGGAGATAGCCGCTAGCTCATCTACCTTTCCCAATATAGAACGTACATTCCCCATAATAACGGATGGGAGGGTGGGTCTGTACCTTATACTCCTTGTCCGCCATCTAACACCAGCCCGACAACCACGTCGTTTTAGCCTTATTTCTCCCGGTACGTCAAGTTTTTCCGTTAGCACCGAGTGGCGATTAAGTGCAAGACACCACATCATGTTGGTGTTTTTAAAATGTAGACAGTGATGTTGTCTTAATTCTCAAATTAAATACATTAGTTTTCATTTCCAGCAGAGTCTGATGTTTGGTCACTGTTGAGCAGGTAGGTCAGATTTTAAAATGCTCAGACTAGCAGTCCTGGTACCCCAAGTACTTCACCGTGTCCTGTGGTTTGTTGCTTGGTGCTCTGTTAAATGAAAAACACAGACCAAAAAGTTCTTGTGACAAATATTATTATTTCTATTTTTTTCCACATTTATACAGAGTTGAGATGTCAACTTCTCACATCAGAATATAAATGCAACTGCAGATTTGCACATACTGAGAATATTATCAGACAGAGACAATTTATGATCAGTGTACCTGTAGTCTTTCTGCTGCTTCGTGTTTTGGACAGCTGTGGTCAGTCAGACACAAAGCAGTTTGACCCACAATAGCTTCTCTGGTAACTTTCCCACACTGTGGTTGGAATGGAACACTTCATGAAGATAGATAACACAATATTTTTGAAAAACAATAAACTCTTCAATTAATGATAATCTTGGATCAGTTGGAAAGTTAAAAAAAAAAACAGGCTGGTATAAAATGTAATGTCTAATCAATATGTTTAACAAACAGAAAAGAAACAAACTTTTGTTTCACTGAATACAAGCAAAAGTGTAGATTAAGCTTAAGGATGTTAAATCGTTAAATTTGAAGAAAAAAATTACTGCTTTTACTTTGCATATCGGCATATTTTGTTGGCAGATGATTTTTTTTTATTGACTAGTGAAGTTTTAGGAACATTTTACTTATAGTACAGTATTTTCCAGTTACTCCAAATACAGCAGGAAAAATAAGTATTGAACACATCAATATTTTCTCCATCCATCCATCCATCAATCCATCTTCTACCGCTTTTCCGGAGGTCCGGGTTGCAGAGGCAGCAGTTCAACCAGAGAAGCCCAGACTTCCCTCTCCCTGGCCACCTGCTCCAGCTCTTCAGAGAGGATACCAAGGCATTCCCAGACCAGCTAGGAGACATAGTCTCTCCATAGACTCTCCATAGTCTCTCCATAGTCCTGGGTCTGCCCCAGGGTCTCCTACCAATGGGATGTGCCTGAAACATCTCAAGTGGGAGGAGCCCAAGAGGCATTCTGATCAGATGCCCAAACCACCTCAACTGGCTCCCTTCAAAGTGGAGTTGCAGTGGTTCTACTCTGAGCCTCTCCCGGATGACTGAGTTCCTCACCCTATCTCTGAGGGTGAGTCCAGCAATCCTACCGAGAAAGCTCATTTCAGCCACTTGTATCCGCGATCTCATTCTTTTGGTCATTGCCCAAAGCTCATGACCATAGGTGAGGGTAGGAACATAGACTGACCAGTAAATCGACAGCTTTGCCTTAGAGCTTAGTTCCCTCTTCACCACGACAGACCAGTACAACGTCCGCATCACTGCAGATGCTGCTCCGATCCGTCTGTCAATCTCTCGCTCCATTCTCCCTCACTCATGAATAAGACCCCGAGATACTTAAACTCCTCCACTTGGGACAGGAGCTTGTCCCCAACCTGGAAACGAAAATCCACCTTTTTCCGGCTGAGGACCATGGACTCGGACTTGGGGGTGCTGATTCTCATCCCAGCTGCTTCACACTCAGCAGCAAACTGTCACAGTAAGACCTGTAGATCATTGCTGGATGAAGCCAACAGGACAACATCATCTGCAAACAACAGAGATGAGATCGTGTGGTCAACAAGCATGACGCCCTCTGTTCCCTGGCCATGCCTAGAAATCCTGTCCATAAAAATTATGACCAGGATCGGTGACAAAGGGCAGCCCTGGCGGAGTCCCACTCTCACTGGGAATGAGTCCGACCAAGTGTGGGCAATACGAACCAAACTCTCACAATGATCGTATAGAGACCGGATAGCTCGTAACAACAAGCCCGACACGCCATACTCCCAAAGCACCCCCCCACAAAAACACAAGGGACACGGCCGAATGCCTTCTCCAAGTCCACAAAACACATGTAAATGGTGGGCAAACTCCCACAAACCCTCGAGGAATCTCGAGAGGGTAAAGAGCTGGTCCGACGTGCCACGGCTAGGCCGAAAACCATTGCTTCTCCTGAATCCGAAGTTCGACCAATTGGCATTTGGGACAACATTTTTCTCATTAAACATATTTCTGATGGAGCCACTGACCTGAGATTTTCACCAGATATCAGTAACAACCCAAGTAATCCATACATACAAAGAAATCAAGGCAACTGTGTTCACAAAACAAGTTATACTTAATAAAGTGGAATGACACAGGGAATGAGTATTGAACACATGAAGAAAAAAAGGTGCACAAAGGCATAGAAAGCCAAGAAACCAGCTGAAATCCATCCTAATTTAGGAAGCTATCCCATCCCCCATCAGTGCAAATTAATTTCAGCCGGTTAAGTCCTGACTGATAGTCTTTAAAAAGGTCTGTGAATATCAGATTGTCACACCACAAAGAACTCATGATGGGTGGAAGCAAAGAGCTCTCTCTAGACCTTCGTAACCTTATTGTTGCAAAATGTAATGATGGCATTGGTTATAGGTGCATTTCTAAACTGCCGAATGTTCCAGTGAGCACTGTTGAAGCCATCATTTGGAAGTGGAAAGAACATTATTTTACCATAAGCCAGCCACGATCAGGAGCTCCTCGCAAGATTTCTGACAGAGGAGTCAAAAGAATGACCAGAAGAGTTATCCAAGCGCCAAAGACCACTCATGGAGAGCTCCAGAAAAACCTGGAGTTAGCAGGCACTGCTGTTTCAAAGAAAACAATAAGTAATGCACTCAACCGACATGGGCTCTATGCCTGCTCACCTCGCAAGACTCTATTGCTGAAGAAAAAGCATGTTGAAGCTTGTTTAAGGTTTGCTGCACAACATTTGGGCAAACCAGTAAAATACTGGGAGAATAAAACCAGTAAAATACTGGGAGAATATAGTCTGATCAAATAGAACCAAAATTGAACTTTGTGGATGCCAAAACACACAGCATCTTTGCAGGAGAAATGGCACTGCACACCTCATCATGGTGTGGGGATGTTTTTCAGCACATGGTACAGGCAGACTTCATATAATTGAAGGATAGATGGAATGGATTAATGCACAGACACATCCTTGACAAGAACCTGTTGCCATCTGCGCAAATGCTGAAGATGAAACAAGGGTGGGCATTTCAACAAGACAATAATCCCAAACACACAGCCAAGAAAACTCTCAACTGATTCCAGAGAAGGAAAATAAAGCTGCTAGAATGGCCCAATCAGTCACCTGACCTGAATCCAAATTCTATGAAACAAACTGAAGATCAGAGTTCATAGAAGACACCCACAGAACCTTCAAAATTTGGAGAAAGTGTATGTGGAAGAATGGGCTAAAATCACTCCTGAGCAATGCCTGCACCTAGTTTCTCCATACAGGAGGCACCTGGAAGCTGTTATTACCAATAAAGGCTTTTCTACTAAATATTAAATGAATTTCACCAAGCATGTTCAATACTTACTCCCTGTGTCATTCCACTTTATTGAATATAACTTGTTTTCTGAACACAGTTGCCTTGATTTCTTTGTATGTATGGATTACTTGGGTTGTTACTGATATTTGGTGAAAATCTCAGGTCAATGGCTCCATCAGAAAAATGTTGATACATTCAATACTTATTTTCCCCTCTACACAAATCCGTGTTTAAGTAGAGATATACAAACAGCTGGGGAGCTTCAGTTTTCAAATGACTGAAATATGACTATAAAATGTGTACAGAAGATAACATTGTTATGTCTGGAAATAGGACAGTGGAGGCTGGAGTTGAACTGAACCCGAACTTTATTACAAGACACAAAGATGTTACAGGTGTCAGGGTTTGGTAGCTAATAAGTTAACACTAAGCTGGTACAGGCTGTGGTCAGCTTGAAGGCGAGGCGCCACAGAAGACGACTCGTGCCAACAATCCCCCTAAGTAGGCACGACATGATGACATCACCCCGCCTGCGTCCTCACATCCATGCTGCCCGTCTGCTAATATTTCTATATCTAACATCTACCTCCCCCTTGAAAAAAACAAAACTTTACAGACATATAGAACCTAGAGCTCACAGCAGCTCTCACTTTTTTTGTTTGTTTTGACAGAACCTGGGCCGCCGGGTAGACCGCCAGCAGACCCTGCATGACTGCATGGATTATTCTGCCACCGTGAACCAGTTGTGCTCTGCTAAACACATTAAAACAAAGTAACTGTTGTGGTTTGAGTTCAGGGAGACCTCCGGTGAGCCCGCAATGGGTGCAGCCCTGGAGACGCCAGCTGTGGCAAGCCTGAATGCCATCTTGAATCATCGGTCATCTGGAAAGTGGTTGGCCCCAACTGCGCCACGATCTGCGTCGGCGGGGACAGGAACATCTGCAGGCCATCTGGGCATTCGAATCGGCGGACCCAAACCCAATCGTGCACTGTGAGCGGCGGTCTGTTCGGCTGCACTTGGCGTTGCTGCTGTCTCGTCCCTGATGCTGGTTGCTGCTGTGGCGGCGTGACTCTCACGCTGGCGGCAGGACATGTCCCCAGTTGGCGTTGTCCCGCTGGATCCTGCAGGGCCACAAACTCTCTATCCCACAGCACTGCAGTAGCTCCTTGCTGCTGACATGGGGCGCGGATAAGAGATAAGTCCGGTTTCTGCCCTTTTTCCTCACTGTCCCCTCCTTGCAGTGTCAAGCTCGGAGTGGCTGTATCCCCGTCCGGGTGTATTGCACTCCCAACATAAGTGTTTCCACAGAGCCCCTGGAAAATGAACACTGGGAGGACTCTTAACCCGTAGTGAATCACCAGTGATACAGTCCCTACTACACTGATGTGTGTGTGCCCGCAGCCATACAGCCCCGCTGGATTCTTCTCAACAGGATGGTTGGAACAGAATTTTTTTACTGTAACCCAGTTCATCACTGACCTCACAGTGGCGGCGTCCTGCAGCAATGATAAGCCAACATCATCTAACCTCACTGTGCTCCTTTTGTACGCTGCCTCTCTGGAACCCACTGCGTAAATGGTGGTTGTTGATGGTTCTTTTGGACTGGGTGGTGGGCTTGATGTCAGTCGTGTTGATTGGCACACCTTGGCGAAATGATTGAGCTTGCCTCAGCATCTGGAACGCTGCCCCCCGGCCAGGCAGGATCGCGCTCATTCTCAGTGCCTCGAGGAGCCGCAGTTACCACACGAATGGTGTCCTATGATGTTCCATTGCCCTGTAATGTTCACCTCGGCATCCTCCAAGCAAGTTGCGGTGTTAATGCGTACTTCTGCTGGGGTAACTGCATAAGCTAGTGAGATTAATTGTTGTGGCTCATCCAGTTGTAATGTTAGCTTGTCGACGGCCTCCAACTGGAACACCAACTTCACCGCCTTCGCCAGCAGTAAGTTGTCAGGTGCCCTGATTAGCTTCGCCCGTGGCCGCAGGTTGCTGGTGTGCTCCACTAGTTGGTCCCGCACCGTTTCCTCCTCTAGTTGCCGAAAACCTGCACCTGCTTGCCAGACAGCGGAGTCTGGCTCATCCAGCCACGTCGCTGTCTGACCGGGGTGCCAGACACGCATCCATCTTCAGAAAAAATGTCAAGTTTTCCTCCAGAAGACTAATTGTTTTCCTCGTCTCCATTTTTTATGTCTGGAAATAGGACAGCGGAGGCTGGAGTTGTATTGAACCTGAACTTTATTACAAGACACAAAGATGTTTCGTGTGTCAGGGTTTGGTAGCTAATAAGCTAACGCTAAGCTGGTACAGGCTGTGGTCGGCTTGAAGACAAGGCACGGCATGATGACGTCCCCCTGCTGCGTCCTCACGTCCATGCCACCCATCTGCCAATATATCTATATCTAACAAACATGACCCCCCTGTCAGGAACCGAGCTGGCTTGGTTTCCCCCGGCTCAGTCCTGATCTCTCTGTGGGTCTAGGTGCCATTGTGTATGTTTAGTATGTATTTCAGTGTTCTCCCTTACCCATAGCCACTGCTCTCTGGCCAGCAGCTGTGAGTCAGCTCTCTTTGGCTCACTCTTGTGTGATTACTGGCTGACAGCCTGCCGGTCCAACCATGCCCTCTCTCTTATTACTATCAGCTGTTCCCAGCCCCGTTAATCATCTTGTCCGGTCCTCACCGAGGTGCCCCTCATCACGCCATCACCAGCAGTGCATGTACTTAAGCGGCTGTCTTCTGTGCTGCACTCTGTGAGTATTTTCAGCATTTTTTCACGACGTGTTAGCCACTCCATGTTGCTGTGGTTCTTATGCGCCCTTGTAGCGATGTCAGCTCTGGGGCGCATTCATGGTTAACACGTCTCTCCCTCTCTATGCGTTCGCTGGGCGATGTCGGCCCCGAACACCAACAATAAGTATTCTCGTATGTTGTTGTGAGTCTTCACCTTTTGGACTGTCTGTCTTTTTGTAATAAATGTGTGTGGTGCAACCCTGCACTTAAATCCTCGTCATTTCATCCTCCCTCTCTGTGCGCTCTCCACAGCGCATGGAGGGTCATGACAGTATGAACCAGCCATAAAAGAGGATTTAGCAGGTTCACCCACACATCCCTTTTCTCTTTTTTTCTCATGTGCCATTTGTTGGAACTGACCTGGGTGGAGGATGTCCTTGGGCCAGAGTTATCCAACGAACCTCGGCTGGGAACGCTGCCGAGCTCTGATGAACGTTGACTGCCTGATATTCTTGGCAAGCAGGTATTCCACTCCGGAGGACGTCATGTGGTGCGTCAAGCTGGCAGAGGCAGAGGTTTGGCAGTACTCTCAGCTCTCCGAGCATCTCGAGGGAGCTGAGAGGATATCCCAGCTGGCAGCGCTGCGACGTGAGTACGACAAGAGGGGGAGGAAGTCCCCGAAGAAGACCGGGCTCGCGCCGAAGGGAGGGCGCCCCCGGGACACCGCTGGGAATGCCATTCGCCAGAACTGCGCTCCTGCTCTCACCAAGCCGGTTCCAGCAGGCAGGGGACATCGTCGCCCTGCGTGGAAGCACCGGAAAAAGCCCTCTCCTCCATCAGCTGCCATCGGCCCTCCAGTTGCTGTGAGGCCTGCTAGGGCCGCCCCGGGAACGCCCAACCCCGTAGCCATGGAGACGGCTCCTCCACGAGCCATGGAAAGGAGCCAGATGTCCACAGACACAGAGAGGGCTGACTGTTCGCCTGCTGCAGCTGTCAACATCAAACACCGGGATGACAGGCAAGTGTTTTTTCATTCTGTACAATCTAATAACACCAAACCTTGTCTGTCTCCCGAGGGAGAGGCCCAGTTTCGGCAGTCCGCTGGGTCCTCTCCTCCAGCTGCAAATGATAATTTTTTTCTTCCCCTCTCCGTGTCTCCTCCTATTATCCCTGAGTGCCTGTCGGTCCTAGAATCGAGCCGCCAGATGGTGGAGGAGTTTGGGGCCCTGGATGATCCTGCCCAGGGGCCCACATGGAGGTGTTTTCTTGCAGCCATGACGGTGGAATCCCCAGTGTTAGAGCCACTGCAGGAGTTTAAAGGGACTGCTATAACCATCTCACCTGCTGTGGAGGCTTCTGCAGCGGAATGGGAGCCTGAGATGGACCTCCTCGAGGCTGGACCCGGGATACCATCATCAAGTTCGACGGAGTCCTGGACAGTTGTGGAGCTCCAGCTCAGGCAGGTTCTCTCAGTTGTGTTTCTTATGTCTGTATTAGAGAGATCTTGCCTGGCTCTTGGGGAGGAGAGTTGGGTTTAGCCCTCAGCTGCATCTGAACTCACTTCGCCGGGCTCCACCACTGCCGGCGACCCTAACCATCTTTCTTCTCCTGCTTCCCCTGAGCCTTCATCTAGGGTCGCCGGAGAGGGTGTGTCGCCGCTGGAGGTCGCCAAGGGTCTGGTCCAGCCGGAGGAGGACGCCGCTGCTCCAGCTCCTCCTGCCAAGGTCGTCAGGGCTCCCTCTATCAATCGCCTCCTCAGCCTGGTGCTCCTGCGGGTTGGCCCGCCCATCGTGGGTGCTGCAGAACCTCAGCCAGAGGTCACCGTGGGTGCTGCAGAGCCTCAACCGGAGGTCACCGCGGGTGCTGTAAGGCTCCCACTGCAGTCCACCGTGGGTGCAGCAAGGCTCCCACTGGAGTCCACCGCGGGTGCAGCTGTGTTCCAGGCCGGGACCATTGAGGGCGTTACCGGTCAGCCGGAGGTCGCTGGGACTGTCACTCCTCAGCCGGACGCCGTCATGGTCCCCATCGCTTCCAAGCCCGACACCATGAGGATCCCCTCTCTACGGGCTGGTCACCCACCACTGAGCCTCCCGGTGGGCAGGCCGCCTCCTGCGCCACCCACCCGGTCCTGGTGGCTATACAACGTTGGCCGACCGCCAGAGGAACTGAGTTTCTGGCAGGCCACCGGACTCAGTTCACCGGACTGTCAGATGGGCTTGGGACTCTGGGCGGCCTCCTGAGCCCCAACGCCCGTGGACTTGGTGGTGGGGGGGGGGGTAATTGTGGGCCCTGGGAGGGGTATTGTATTCCCTCCTTTCCTGTTCCCCCTACCTCCCACCTGGGTTCATGTTGTTTGTTGCTTTTGCTCCTGTTGGGGGGAGGGGGGGTTATGATGTTACCTTGGGTGTCTGGGAATCCACCCCTTAAAGGGGGGGCTCTGTCAGGAACCGAGCCGGTTTGGTTTCCCCCTGCTCGGTCCTGATCTCTCTGTGGGTTTAGTTGTCATTATGTATGTTTAGTATGTATTTCAGTGTTCTCCCTTACCCATAGCCACTGCTCTCTGGCCGGCAGCTGTGAGTCAGCTCTCTTTGGCTCACCCTTGTGTGATTACTGGCTGACAGCCTGCCGGTCCGACCATGCCCTCTCTCTTATTACCATCAGCTGTTCCCAGCCCCGTTAATGATCTTGTCCGGTCCTCGCCCAGGTGCCCCTCATCAAGCCATCTCCAGCAGTGCGTGTACTTAAGCGGCTGTTTGCCAGTCACGCACTGCTGGTTCATAGAATTGTCTTCTGTGCTGCACTCTGTGAGTATTTTCAGCATTTTTTCACGACGTGTTAGCCACTCCATGTTGCTGTGGTTCTTATGCGCCCTTGTAGCGATGCCAGCTCTGGGGCGCATTCATGGCTAACACGTCTCTCCCTCTCTATGCGTTCGCTGGGCGATGTCGGCCCTGAACGCCAACAATAAGTATCTTTGTATGTTGTTGTGAGTCTTCACCTTTTGGACTGTCTGTCTTTTTGTAATAAATGTGTGAGGTGCAACCCTGCGCTTAAATCCTCATCATTTCATCTTCCCTCTCTGTGCGCTCTCCGCAGCGTACGGAGGGTCATGACACCCCCTCCCCCAAATAAATATAAAAGTGATCTTGGCAAATAGATGCAATGGTCCTTCACCCCCACTCTTAATATACTGTATTTAATCAGCTAACCACAGTGGTTGTGGGCGGGGGGGGGGGTATTCCTTCTGTACAATTTTAATGGAAAACTTTTAAAAGTTACCCACCAATATTACAAAGGGGGGAGGGTCACTGGCATTTATATTCATAGGCTGTCTGTAAAGTCTCCATCCACAGTTTCCATTATCCAGAAAGTAAAAAGCCCAGTCTACACATATAACAACAGCCTGTATATTAAACAACACGGATGATTAACCGTGAATTAGTCCTGTTATGTTTGATCTGACTCCAATCACAGAATGATGCTGAAACTGTCAAGATTTCATGCTCCAATGTAACTATTTCTAACCATAAGCTAACATTATTACTAAATAATACTCTATAAACTTTTGTTAGATATTTGAACTTCTTTATCACTTGACAAAGTAGGCAAGGCCCTGCTCCATCCATGAGCACCAAAGTGCTCGCCAAAAACCCCAGCTGCAGCTGAGACAGACTTGTTACCCTACAATATCCAGGCAAGATGCATTTTTGGGGTTTTGATTTGATACTATTTATTTTGAACAAAACAAAAATAAAAACAAGAATAAAAATTAAAAATTCAAATGCAGTCCGAAAAGGAACGGGATTGAAGCCAAAAGTTTATCTTGTCCTATCCTATCATTAACTAACTGATATACCTATATACCTGCATGCACATATACACATACAGTATATACATACATTGCCATAACAACAAATAGAAACTTAATGAGCAAGGATGTGAATGAACAAATCTCAACACTCAATTCAAAATCTTATTACTTCCATCCATCCATCCATTTTCTACCGCTTTTCCAGAGGTCCAGGTCTGGAGGTAGCAGTTCAAGCAGAGAAGCCCAGACTTCCCTCTCCCCAGCCACTTATTACTTATAATTACACATAATAATTCTTATTAGTTTTTAATAATAATAGAAATTCAAAAATGAAAATACAATGAGTAAACAAATTCCTACTGATTATGTAATCTATGAGTAACTTTCATAGACTTTCACCCAACCAACCCTAGTGATTAACAGAACCATCTTCTTCCCTGTATTTATCCAATTTCTCATTTTTGTACTTTTTTTTTAAACTCAAAATGTTTGAACACGGTTTTAAATCCATATTTAATCCATTCCATAATTTAATCCCACAGATCGAAACACAAATGCTTCTCCTAGTTGTTCATGCACCCACTGTCTTTTTAAAGTAACTCCCCCCTTAAAAGATATCCCTTTTATCTTTCAACGAGCATGTTTTGGATGTTAACTGGCTATAAATTGTTCCTTACTTTGTACATTATTATGGCAGTTTTATATTCTACCAGATCAAATAATTTCAAACTTTTAAACTGTAAAAATAAACAATTTGTGTGATCATGGAAACCAGAACCATGGATGATTCTTAAGTTAATCCCCCTTCCACAGTATGTGGGACACCATGTGGTGTATGGGGCGGCACCTATCTCCACGTATGTTAACTTTCCTTTCCCCGTTCCATTATGCTGAGCACCAAGCTAGAAGGCAGAAAGTACCATTTTTATATGGTCTTTGGTATGGATGATTCTTAATGCTTTTTTTTTTTTTTGTAAAATAACAAGTGGCTGTAATGAACGTTTATATGTATTTCCCCAAACTTCCGAAAATTAATTTAAATATGGCAAAACCAGTGAACAATTCAAAGTATGGAGTGATTTCTGATCCAGTATGTGCTTTATTCTACTCATGACCAAAATACTTATAGAGAGTTTAGCTTGTACGTATTTAATGTGAATATTCCAGCAAATTTTTTCATCAAAATCACACCTAGAAATTTAATACCTTGAACTCTTTCAATATTGATGTTATCTATCTGTATCTTTGCTTGAATATTTGCCTTACCATTTCCAAATAACATGAACTTTGTTTTAAGGTTCAGGTTCAGGTTACTTTATTTGTACCCATAGGTAGATTTGTTTTGCAGTCTGGTGACATCCATATTTACAAGCCACTAATTACATTCAACATAGACACAAACACAGGCACACATGAAGCTGATTATAAACATGATAAAAATACTCAAGGCTCCATCAATCAGGATATAAAAAGACAAAGAGATGAGGGAGAAACCAGAGGTAATAGAGAAGGGTCATATTAAAAGTTAAAAACTAGTCAACAAGGTTAAAAAACTCAAAGGTCTAAAGCCCAATAAAATATATAGAACCCAAGTGACATCCTACAAAAATAAGTAAATATAAAATGAAGTTAATAAATAGGTACCTAAATTATGTGCAATATATTTTTACAGCTTGTTCAACTCTGACAGCAGCAGGGACAAAGCTGTTTTTGTAGCGCTGGGTTCTACTTTTTGGGACAGCAAACCTCCGTCTTGAGGGAAGAAGCTGAAAGTTGCAGTGCAAAGGGTGGGAGTCATCATTTAAAATGGAGGTAGCCATCCTCTGTACTTGTCTGGTGAACAGGGATGTCAGGCTCAGCTGTGACTCACCAAGCAAACGACTGGACCATCTAACTACCTGATCCAAGGATTTCCTCTGTTTCAGTTTTATCTGACCAAACCATGACACTAAAGAAAAGGATAAAACAGATTCAATAAAAGCCCGATAAAACATTGTCATTATGGTTCGGTCAACTTGGAAGCGTGCAAGTTTTCTCAAGCAATGCAAATGTTGCTGACCCTTTTTGCACACCCTTTCACAGTTCACTTCAAAGTTTAAATTACTATCAATAATCGTCCCAAGATATTTGTAGGATTGTACACATTCGGTGGTCTGGCCTTTTTGTATGGTGACTTTGTGCCTGGGATTTTTCCTCCTAAAGTCAATAATCATATCTTTAGTTTTTGTTGTATTCAGCTGCAGGTAGGAATCCTCACACCAGTGAACAAAATCATCAACTACTGGGCCGTGGCCACTCTCACCATCCTGGAGGAGACTGACAATAACTGAGTCATCAGCATACTTTATAATGTGTCTGTTGTCATGTCTGCTCCGACACATGTTTGTGTACAGGATGAAGAGTAGTGGTGACAACACACACCCCTGAGGAGAGCCAGTAGAAGAGCACTTTAGGTCAGACAATGTACCATTGACCCTTACTCTCTGCGTCCTGTTGGTTAAGAAATCCAGAATCCAACCCACCAGATTATTGCTCAAGTCAAATTGTTGCAGGAGCCTTTCAACTAAGATATGAGGTTGGATTGTATTAAAGGCGGAAGAAAAGTCCACAAATAAAAGCCTGGCATGTGTCCCATTAAAATCCAGATGTTTAAAAGGCATGTTAAACAGAGTGACAGTGGCATCCTCCACTCCTCTGTGAGGCCTATAGGCAAACTGCAGAGGATCCAATGCATGTTCAGTCTGCCTTAGGACCTCACATCTGACCAGTTTTTCAAAAATTTTCATTAAAATTGAAGTCAAAGCAACTGGTCTAAAGTCGTTTACCATTTTAGGACAGCTGGATTTTGGAACGGGAACAACCACGGCTTCTTTCCAGATCTTAGGCACATGTTGTGTCTGTAAGGACTTATTGAAAATGTAATGAAATATAGGACTCAGTTCATGTGCACAGGACCTTACCAAGCGCCCACATATATTATCAGGGCCCTGACTTTTGTTCACTTTTACAGCGCAGAACTCCCTTTTAACATCCTGCACCTCAATATTAAAGTGCTGATTGTCTTTGAGTTTCTGTTTCAAATCTTGGATTTCTGTGCTGAAATCAAAGGAGTCAAAACGACCATAAAAACAATTAAGGGCATTAGCCAGCTCTGTGTCTGAATTAAAACCATCTAAAAACACACGATTACTGCGCTCTGTGCTCTGAAGGCCTGCAATAGTTTTCATACTGGCCCAGGCTGAACCAAGTTTCTTAGTTGCCATCTTGCTTTCCAACTCTGATTTATAATTCTGTTTTGCTCTTAAAATTTCAGCCTTCAGCTCCTTTGTGGCAACCTGTAGCTCAGAAACAGACCCCTGTTTAAAGGCAAGTGCTTTCCTCTTTAAGCAGGATTTAACTGATTTTGTAACCCATGGTTTGTTGTTGGGATATATTTTGACACGTTTACGTGGAACAATCTTATTTTTACAGAAAGACATGTATGAGCATGTGACGTTAACCAGAGAGTCCAAATCATCCCCGCAGGCCAGTTTGAACATCTCCCAGTCTGTACAGTTAAAGCATTCCTGGAGGATGTGCTCTGAATCTTCTGTCCACACATCTATGTCTCTCGTCTCCACCTTGCCTCTTCTGAGAGCAGTTTTATATGTGGGCAGCAAATGTACACAGTGTGGAAATGTGAAAATGACGAGGCAGAGTTTATCTCACGAGTCAGGTTTATTCACATCTTCCAACATCAGCAAAAACAGAATGAGGAAAAAAACTCAGACATTCGTCCTTCCCATCCCAAACAGATGGAACAACAGAATACAGTCTGCATGTCATGATAAAATCATTACACATTAACCCACGTGCTGCTTGGGCCTCAGTCTCCTCCCGTATCTGCTGTAAGCGGGCCTCGCCACTTCTGCGGCGCCATCCCGCTGGGGCGCTGCTGTCTTGGGGTGAGAACTGTTTGTCACTCTCTGTGGGTGTTCTGGGGACTGTCCCCGGGGGGGTCTGCCGTGCCGAGGAGCCCTGGCCAACAGCACATCCTCATCCGCCACCACAAAGGCGGGTTTGAGCCTGTTTATGCCAATCTTTTCCTTCCTGCCCCCCAAATCTAGCAAAAAATGTTTGTCCCCTGTTTCCAGCACTCTAAATGGTCCATCATAAGGTGGTCGCAGCGATGGGCGATGGACATCGTGTCTGACAAAAACAAATTCTGCGCTTTTCAAAGCCTTAGGCACAAAAACGCGCGGAAAACTGTGGTGAACGGGGCCAGGCAGCGTGCCTGATTCCGTGCCACGCTTCAACTGCTGAGACGGGGAGCTATCTGGCGCAGGATTATCTGGGAGAAACTCCCCGGGCAGCCGAAGTGGTTGCGCAAAAACTAGCTCAGCCGGGGAGGCTTCTAAGTCCCCTTTAGGTGCAGAACGCAACCCCAATAAAACCCACGGTAGCCTGTCTACCCAATATGCATCCGTCAGCGACGCTCTGAGAGCCACTTTCAATGACCTATGAAAACGTTTGCATAACCCATTAGCCTGCAGATTGTACGGGGTTGTGCGGTGGATCGTTACCCCCAGGCTGCGGGCCATTGCTGACCAAAGTTCGGAAACAAATTGAGGACCTCTGTCGGACGTAATGTCCAACTGGACTCCAAACCGCGCTACCCATGCTGTTAAAAATGCGCGCGCCACCTCCTCAGCTGTGGTTGATGCCAGTGGGACCACTTCCGGCCAGCGCGTGGTGCGGTCCACCATTGTCAGAAGGTGTGTGCACCCCTGTGACGGCGGGAGGGGGCCTACGAGGTCCATGTGAACGTGATCGAACCTCTTAGCCGGGATGTGAAACGGCTCCAAGGGAGCTCTCGTGTGTTTGTGTACTTTGGCTCGTTGACAGGCCATGCAGGTTGCTGCCCACTCCTTAACTTGTTTGCGCAGGCTCGGCCATACAAATTTCTCTCCTACCATTTTGACCGACGCGTGCACTCCCGGGTGCGCCAGAGAATGAATTGAGTGAAAAACGCGGCGGCGCCACGCGGCCGGTACCACAGGACGCGGTCGCCCAGTGGAGACATCGCAGATTAGGGGAGGCATACCGTCTTGCAGCACCCTGTTCTCCAGCCTTAACCCTGTTGGTCCAGACTGGAGCGCACGCACGTCCGCGTTGCTAACCTGATCTGCGGCCATGGCTGCATAATCTATCCCTACGCGGACTGGGGCCGCCACGGCGTGCGAGAGACAGTCTGCCACTACATTCAGTTTACCCGCCACATGCTGAATATCGGTAGTAAACTCTGAGATAGCGGCCAGCTGTCTTTGCTGCCGGCCTGACCACGGTTCTGAAACCTTGGCCATCGTGAATGTCAGCAGCTTGTGGTCAACGAACGCGGTGAAACGGCGTCCCTCCAGCCAGAACTGGAAGTGCCGAATGGCCAAGTGGAGAGCTAACAACTCCCTGTCGAATGCGCTGTATTTTCGTTCACTATCGCGCAAAGTCCTGCTGAAAAAGGCGAGCGGCTGCCAAGCCCCGGCTACATGCTGCTCCACGACCGCCCCTATGGCCACATCTGACGCGTCAGTAGTGAGTGCTATGCGGGCCGTTGGGTCTGGATGTGCTAACAACGTAGCGTTTGCCAGGGCTGTTTTGACCTCCGAAAATGCTCGCTCTCGCTCCAGAGACCATTCGATCTTATTTGTGGGTTTTTGCTTTTTGAGTGCGGCATACAATGGTTGCATGAGCTGCGCTGCGTGGGGGAGAAAACGGTTATAAAAATTCACCATTCCCAAAAACTCCTGTAACGCCTTGACCGTTTGTGGCTGGGGAAAATTTGCTACTGCGTGCACTTTGGCAGGAAGCGGAACCGCCCCTTCTGGAGAGACGCGATGCCCCAAAAAATCAATCTGCGTCACTCCGAACTGACACTTTGCTGGGTTGATTATTAAACCGTGCTCTCCCAACCTCCGTAAAACTGCCGTGAGGTGGTTTTCGTGTTTGTCTTCGGACGCGCTGGCAACTAAGATGTCGTCCAGGTAGACGAATACGAAGGGGAGATCGCATAACACCGCGTCCATCATGCGTTGAAACGTCTGCGCAGCGCCTTTAAGCCCAAACGGCATGTGCAAAAACTCGAATAGACCGAATGGAGTAATTACCGCTGTTCTGGGTATGTCCTCAGCGAGCACTAGGACTTGGTGGTAACCACGGACCAAGTCTATCTTAGAAAAAACGTGCGCCCCCACCAAATGAACGGAAAAATCTTGGATATGTGGGATTGGGTAGAGGTCGTGTGCTGTGGCGTTGTTCAACCTGCGGAAATCTCCTCAAGGTCGCCACGAGCCGTCAGCTTTCGGGACTATGTGCAGTGGGGAAGCCCATGGGCTGTTCGAACGCCTGATGATGCCCAACCTTTCCAGGTTGGCGAACTCCTCACGCGCTATGGTCAGTTTAGCTGAATCCAAGCGCCGAGCTTTTGCAAAAACGGGCGGTCCGGTGGTAGTAATAAAATGTTCCACTCCATGTTTAGCGACGGCTGCTGAAAATGTGGGAACTGTGAGTGCTGGGAACTGAGTGAGCAGTGTGTGGAACTTACCACTTGCAGTTGTGACGTTGGCTTGTGCTGTGGGCGGGGTCACTCGGGCTGTACAGGGAATAGAATAAAAAGAAAGTGCATTAACCAGGCGCCTGTTAGCAAGATCAACCAACAAACCATGTGCGCACAGAAAATCAGCCCCCAACATATTGAAATTCACTGCAGCTATAACAAAAGTCCACTCAAATGTACGGCCGTGTAGGGACAGAAGCAGAGCCCTCTCACCAAAGGTCTTAATCTCCGAGCCGTTCGCTGCTGACGCCCCGTGACCTCTGGGAGCCGCCAGCCGGTCAGCGGAGGAAGGCGTGATGAAACTCACTTGGGAGCCTGTGTCCATGAGGAATTGCCTCCCCGAGCGCGCATCCTTCAAGTAGAGCAGCTTGTTCTCCTCCCCGAGGGCCGCAGCTGCTACTGATCCCCGGTCTTGGCGTTTCCCGAGCGCTTGAACTGGCACGGTGGTATACATTTGCATGCCTTCTCTGCAAAGCGGCGATGGTAGAAACAGAGGGTGTCTCCTCCGTGATCCTTGGCCCCCGCCGCCGCCGCTGTCGGTGGGTCTACTACCGCCGTCTCTGGCCCCCCACCATCTCCGGCCGTCGCGCTGAACTCCGTCGCTGCCACGGTGGCGGCGCGCTGTTTGCTGGCGTTGAGAATCCGGTGCGCCTCCTGGGCCAGCACGTGGAAGTCCCGCTTGTCCAACAACGGCGAACCAGCCAGAGTCGCTCTCGTGGCCGACGGTAGGGTCCTGAGGAAAATGTGGGTGAAGAGGAAATCGTCGCCGTCTGAGCCTCTCAACCTCAGCATGTTCTCCATCAGGTCAATGGGCGTGCCATCTCCCAAGTCATTCAGAGCCAGGAGCCTCTCCGCTCTGTCCTCGACTGAGAGAGTGAAGCGCTGGATAAGTGCAGCCTTCAACCCGCCGTATTTGTCGTTGGCCGGTGGCCGCTCCAATAGGCTCTGCACATGCCGAGCCGTGTGGTTGTCGAGCTTTGCGATCACATGGTAGAATTTCATGTCATCTACCGTTATCCCCCGGAGGGCGAACTGTGCTTCGACCAAGTGGAACCAGGAGCACGGGTTGTCCTGCCAAAAGTCCGGTAGCTGGACGGTAGCGGCATACGCTTGGCTGGGAGCTCCTGACTCAGCTGGCCCGGGGGAATTTCTTTCATCCATGATACGTCTTAGGGTCACCAGTGTGGAAATGTGAAAATGACGAGGCAGAGTTTATCTCACGAGTCAGGTTTATTCACATCTTCCAACATCAGCAAAAACAGAAAGAGGAAAAAAACTCAGACATTCGTCCTTTATATACCAGGACCTTCAAAGCTCACAGTCACATTGCATTTAATCACAAGTAACAATACATCTTTCCTTAAATCTTATAACATCCTCCTCATAATCTCTGGGAGACCAGGAAATCCTCCAAGGTCGTCTCTGCATACCAAAGACCAAATTTTCACATCCTCCTGTTATCTCACAGGAGGCCCAGTTCTTTGTTCTCTCTGAGATGTGAAGCTTAAAGTGATACACATGTGGTCCCACAACAGTTGTGATCTGAGGATCCTAAAGGAGGAAGGGGGAGTGATTTATAGGCCCTCTCTATGGATCCATAGCACAGGTCCAATGTCTTTTTTCACCTGGTTGGGCAGGAGACATACTGATAAAAGTTTTTAAGTGTTTTTTTTTAAAGAAACATGGTTAAAATCCCCAAGAATGAAGTTTGGCACCTCTGGAGAAATTGATTGCAGCTGCTGGATCACATCAAAGATGGTTCTGGAGGCGGACTCAGCATCTGCCCTCGGGTGAATGTACACAATTGTGATGAAAAGTTGGGGGAACTCGCGAGGCAAATAAAAGGGGCGAAGTGACACAGACAGCAGCTCCACATCGGGTGTACAGATGCGCTCTCTGACCGTGACAGATGTGCAGTACTGCTTATTAATGTATAAACATACACCGCCCCCCTGACGTTTCCCCGTTACCTCTTCCTGCCGATCCGAGCGCAGCGGGGCTCCAAAGCCGTCAATCCACAGGTCTGCATCTTGATCATGCGCAGTAAGCCAAGATTCGGTAAAGGCCATGACACAGCAGTTCTTAAAGTCCTTCTAGTAGCGTACATTCCCTTGAATTTCATCCACCTTGTTTCTCACAGACTGTACATTCCCAAAAATTATTGAAGGAAGAGGAATGTTACCAAACTGCCGTCTCCTAAGGCGCAATTTCACACCTCCACGCCTTATCTCACCCTCTGCCTTATCCTCACCCTCTGCCGGCGGACGACGTCCGCCGGCAGAGGGTGAGGCTAGGTTCAGATCTGGGAAGCACCGCTGCTGCGCTGAAACAGAGGCTAACAGCTTGGTGTACTCAGGAAAACGATGAAGTTCGGGATGGATCTCCACCAGTCTAACTGCCGCCACCACATGCTTCAGGATCTGGCTGGGATGAGAGGAAGAGCGTGCTTCAGCCACACGGCTCCGGATGAGCTCAGCTGCCCACTGCGTCTCTTCATGGGGAATCCCGGCTGTTCTCCTCCTCCGCTGCGGATGGGAACGGCACTTTGGTGATGCAGACCCCTGGGCTGGATGGGTGGCAGGAACTGAATCCCGAGGTGAGGAGCGGAAATGCCTCACCATCGGCTCTGGCTTCGGTCTCCTGCCGGAACTCCTCTCCAGTCCACAGATCTTTTCTCGAAGTGCCATAATTTCGGCCATCCTCTTCTTGACCTCAGCGTGATTGGCATGGCGAGGATTGCGCTTAATTGTTGCCTCTGCGAGGTCCAAGTACCAGCGTGGGCTGCCGGGGGTGACGTCGCTACGAGCTTGGGAGAGGATGCCATCTACCTCAATGAGAAACACGATTAGCTCGTAGCCCAAGTCCAAAGAATAGCCTTTTCCTGGCGACACCATTCCCCGGAACACACTGGCACACGAAAACAGTAGAAAAAAAATACAAGCCCAAAAAAAAAAAAAAAAACAAACTGACTGTGGCTGGCGTCTCGCTTGGCTGCGACCTACTGTTATGGATGCCCCTTGCAGGGCATCAATGAGACGGCAGAGACCAAACAGTAAGTTTGCTGATTTATTTAACAGAAGAATAAGATAACAAAATAAACAGCCACGTGGGGCAAAACACGAACATAAACTCTGGCACAAGAACACTGACACTGGAGATTAGCTATGAGAGGCAGCGAGGACGGAGTCTACGCTGAACAATAAACACTTATTGAAGGAAGGATGAAATAAATCACAGGAGAGACTGGAGTCGGGGGTAGGAACTCCAGTCGTGTACACGGAGGTGCGCGATATAGTTGTGTTGTAGTTCGCAGCAAGGAGTAAGCCTCAGCTGCTCCCTTAAATGGAGAAACAAAAACCAATCAGGAAAGGGGAAAGTAATTAATGAAATACCATACAGCTGTCATGGCTTGGCTTGACTTTGACAGCCGGAAGTCCCACTGTGACGCTGTCAAAATAAGAGCCCTGGAGGAGGCCATATGACAAGGCCCAAAATAAGATAGAACAGGGAAAATACTGGACAACCCGAGCGCAGATGGAATCGGCACTCAGGTCATCACATTTTGTTTAGTTTAGGAGCACGGCATGTAAATTTAGTTTATGTATGGACTTTTTCTTTAGTTATGGGTGGCAGAATAATCCACCTCACCGTGCAGGCTGTACGGTAGTCCACTCATCAGCCCTATTTTAGGTTATTTTGTGTGAATGTGTTGGGCCATTTTAATACATTGGTTTTTGTTAGTTTAGTGCGTGATTCAGGTCCCAAATTTGGGGGGGGGAGTCAATTGTGTGTGTGGTCTTGGACTTTCTAAAGGGGGGGGGAGAATGTTCTACAGTGTTTGGAACATTATTGTGAAGTGCGGTGTAGTGACGTGCACTTCCCGTCACGTTGCGTCACTGCCCAAAATAAGGTGGAGGGTGTCTTCTTTGACTGGTGCCCTCTGCCAGGTGCCTACCGTGTTACCATTGTTCTCCAACATCAATAAAGCTGTGTTCGTCCAGTCATCTTGCCTCATCCTTCACCCAAGGTATTTTACCATACATAACGGTACCCAGAACAGTTGTATCATCTGCAAACATCACAGTCTTCAACAGTTCAGAAACATTACAAATATCTTCTTCTTTTTCTTCTTCTTCTGGCTGCTCCCTTTAGGAGTCGCCACAGTGGATCATCTGTCTCCATCTCACCCTATCCCTTGCATCTTCCTCTGAAATACCAACCCTCTCCATGTCCTCCTTCATTACATTCATGAATCTTCTCTGTGGTCTTCCTCTTTTCCACCTGCTTGGCAGCTCCATCTTCAACATCCTTTGTCCAATACATATATACTATTCCTCCCCTGCACATGTCCAAACCATCTCAGTCTTGCCTCTCTTACTTTGTCTCCAAACCGCTCAACATGAACTGTCACTCTGATATATTAATTTCTAATCGTGTCCCTCCTAGTCACTCCCAATGAAAATCTTAGCATCTTCAACTCTGCTACCTCCAGCTCCACCTCCTGTCTTTTTGTCAGCTCCACCATCTCCAAACCATGCATCATAGCAGGTCTCACTACTGTCTTGTAAATCTTCCCTTTCACTCTTGCTGCTACCTTTCTGTCACAAATCACCCCTGACACTCATCTCCACCCACTCCACCCTGCCTTTCACTCTCTTCTTCACCTCTTTTGTGTATTTTCCATTGCTTTGGATGGTTGACCCCAGGTGTCATGACCCGAGCGCCGATCTCGTCCGCACTCGGGTCATACATCATCTTTTTCAGGTGTTGACAGCAGTGTCTCCCTTCTGGCTCCCCGGGCTCTTATTGTGACAGCGCCCAGTGGAGCTTCCTGCTGTCAAGGCCGAAACAGCTGTGCTGCATTCGGGGTCATTAGTGACCGGCGTTAAAAGCAGACGCCGAATGCACCCCGATGCAGCAGTCTCTGTTTATCTCCCTACCAAAGCTCCGTGAAGACTCCTCGCTGTCTGTAGCATCGGGCATCCCCCGGCTCAGACGCCGTCTTCTCTTCTTCCTCAATTGCAAGTTATCCTGTTGTTATCCTATCCTCGTTGTAGTGTGTTTGAGCCCACCGTGGCTCTTTCCTTTGTTAGAGTGTGTTATCCCCTGTTCCCGTACCTTTAATAATAAACACCTTTGCAAACTCACTGGTGACTGTTGGCGTCTTATGGTGGCTCGCGAGGGCCACCGTGACACCAGGTATTTAAACTCATCTACTTTCACTACCACTACTCCTTCCATCTTCACCGTTGCACCTGCCTCTCTCTCATTCACACTCATGTATTCTGTCTTGCTTCTACTGACTTTCATTCCTCTTCTCTCCAGAGCATACCTCCACCTCTCCAGGTTCTCTTCCACCTGCTCCCTACTCTCACTACAGATCACAATGTCATCTGCAAACACCATGGTCCACGGAGACTCCTGCCTGACCTCGTCTGTCAGCCTGTCCATTACCATGGCAAACAAGAAGGGGCTCAGAGCTGATCCTGATGTAATCCCACCCCCACCTTGAATCCATCCGTCACTCCTACAGCACACGTCACCACTGTCTCGCTGTCCTCATACATGTCCTGCACCACCCTCACATACTTCTCTGCCACTCCTGACTTTCTCATACATTACCACACTTCTTCTCTTGGCACCTTATCATATGCTTTCTCTAGATCCACAAAGACACAGTGCAACTCCTTCTGACCTTCTCTATACTTCTCCATCAGCACTTTTAGAGCAAACATTACATCTGTAGTACTCTTTCTTGGCATGAAACCATACTGCTGCTCACTGATTGTTACCTCTCCTCTAAACCTGGCTTCAACAGCTCTTTCCCATATCTTCATCGTGTGGCTGATCAACTTTATACCTCTGTAGTTACTACAGCTCTGGGCATCACCTTTGTTCTTGAAAATTGGTACCAAAACACTTCTTCTCCATTCCTCAGGCATCCTCTCAGTCTCAAAGATTGTGTTAGTCAATCTGGTTAAAAAGTCCACTGCCATTTCTCCTAAACATCTCCATAGCTCCACAAGTATGTATGTCATCTGGACCAACCACCTTTCCATTCTTCATTCTCTTCAAAGCTGGCCTCACTTCTGCCTTGCTAATCCTCAAGATCTCCTCGTTCACTATCTTTCCTTCATCCATCCTCTTCTCTCTCATTTTCTTTATTCATCAGCTCTTCAAAGTACTCCTTCCACCTTCTCAACACACTCGTCATTTGTTTGTACATTACCATTTCTGTCCTTAATCAACCGAACCTGCTGTACATCCTTTCCAGCTCAGTCTCACTGTCTAGCCAATTGATACAAGTCTTCTTTCTTAGTGTTTAGTCTCTCATACAACTCACTATATGCCTTTGACTTTGCCTTTGCTACCTCTTTCTTTGCCATGCACCTAGATTCCAAATACACCGGTTTACTTTCTTCATCTCCCTGACTATCCCACTTTTTCTTTGCTAACTTCTTCCTTTGGATACTTTCCTGTACCTCCTCATTCCACCACCAAGTCTCCTTGTCTTCCTTCCTCTGTCCACTGGATACACCACATACCTTTCTACCCATTTCCCTCAATACTTTTGCTGTACTTTCCCAGTCATCTGGTAATTCTTCCCTACCACCCACAGCCTGTATCAACTCCTTCCTGAACTCTGTGTGACCTTCTTCCTTCTGTAACTTTCTGCACTTCGTCTTTGGCTCTGCCTTCACTCTCTTCCTCTACTTCCTTTCCAAAGTCATCCACCAGACTATCATCCAAAGTTGTCAAGATACATTCTCCCCTGCCACCACCTTGCAGTCTCCTATCTCTTTCAGATTTCTCCTTCTGCATAAGATGTAGTCCACCTGTGTGCACCTTCCTCCACTCTTGTAAGTAACCCTATGTTCCCCTCTCTTCTTAAAGTATGTGTTCACCACAGCCATTTCCATCCTTTTAGCAAAATCCACAACCATCTGTCCTTCCACATTTCTCTCCTTATGACCATACCTACCCAGAACATCCTCATCACCTCTGTTCCCTTTGCCTACATGCCCATTAAAATCTGCTCCAATCACCACTCTCTCCCCCCTGGAAACACTCTCCACCACTTCATCCAATTTACTGCAGAATTCCTCTTTCTCTTCAACCTGATATCCAACTTGTGGGGCATATGCTCTGACAACATTCAGCATCACACCTTTGACTTCTTGCTCAAACTCATGATTCTGTCTGACTCCCTCTTTACCTCCTGAACACTCTTCACCAGTGTTGGGCAAATTATTAAAAATAGTAACTAATTACAGTTACTAGTTACTTATTTTCAAAAGTAATTGAGTTACTTTACCATTTACTGCATGATTAAAGTAACTAGTTACTTGGAAAAGTAACTTTCACGTCACCTTTAAATGCATACTTAAATCATCTTGCCCACATAGCAAGATAATGTAATTAATGGATTACATTACGGGCTTATTAATGTCAGTGTCATGATTCAGGGCAAGTGAGGCTCAAACGCAGAGCTGCCAGAACAAACACACAGACTCAGATGTAAATGTTCACCAGTTTATTGTAAAAATAAAACTAACACACAACTCTAAATAAAAGTGCACAGCTGAGGAAAATTGCAACACAAAAACACACACTTAAATTGACACAAAACTGGTGCCCGCTGGAGCGCACATAGCCTATAGGAGGAGAGCAGAAAGACGTAATTAGGGACAGATTCTCCCAAAGAGGAGAATAACATAGGAAAGCACTCTTACGCATGGACCAGGGGAACAGGGGGAAGAGGGTGACCTGGGTGGACATCTGGCGTCTTCTTGGTCAGGCGAGTTTGATCAGCCCCGGAGTACACAATGCGAAGGTGGCAGCAAACCTAACGATCCAGCAATGCGCTCTCCACACGCTGGCTCTTAAATACGCTGGTTAATTAGGAAGCAGTAGGTGTATAATCTTGCAGGTGTAGCTGATGCTTTGGAGCCGGGGAAACAGGAACAGGAGGGGAGGAGGAGCATGCTCACCTGATCATCACAGTGCCGCCTTCAAGGGGCGCTTCCTGGTGTCCCACTGGGCTTGCGCAGATGGGCCCGATGGAATGCCTGTATCATCTGCTTGTCCAGGATGTGGGACTCTGGAATCCAGGACACCTCCTCTGGACCGTACCCTTTCCAATCGACTAGGTACTGGCACCCACGACCCCATCGATGGACGTAACAAGATCTTCTCCACCGTGTATGTGGTCTGGCCGTTGGTAACCCAGGGAGGCGGTGGGGGATCCAGAAGAGGGCAGAAAGGGCTGGCGGAGAGGGGCTTAATGCAGGAGATGTGGAAGGTGGAATGAATCTGCATTGAAGGTGGCAGGTCCAACCGAACAGTGACATCGTTGATGAGCCGCTTGATGGTGAATGGGCCCAGATAGTGGGGGGAGAGCTACAGAGACTCCGTCTTGAGTGGGATCTGTTTGGCAGACAGTTAGACCTTCTGTCCCACCATGTATTTCAGTACCAGCACGCGTCTGCGGTTAGCATACTGTTGATTGAGCTCCGCAGAGCAGAGGAGGGCAGCTCTTGTGGCCCTCCACAGATGGTGGCACCGGCACACGTGGACCTCCACGGATGGGACGGCGAGGCCCGTCTCCACCATGAGCAGCAGAGGTGGTGTGTAGCCCATCGAGGCCTCGAATGGTGTGAGCCCAGTAGAGGAGGAGACAGCTGAGTTGTGCGAATACTCCACCCAGGTCAGGTGGGAGCTCCAGGTGGATGGGTTTCGGGATGCTACACACCTTAGGGTGGCCTCCAGGGACTGATTGGCATGCTCAGCCTGACTGTTACTTTGCGGATGGTATCTGGACATCAGGCTGGCTATAGCACACAAAAAGCGGAAGAATGCCTTCTACATTTGGGATGTGAATTGCGGACCCCAGTCCGAGACAATGTCCATTGGTATCCCATACAGCCAGGTGACGTGCTGCATCACCAGGTCAGCCGTCTCCGTGGCAGATGGTAATTTGCAGAGAGGGACCAGGTGGATGACCTTGGAGAACCGGTCAATGATGGTGAGGATCACAGTTTTGCCTTGGGATGGAGGGAGGCCCGTCACAAAGTCCAATGCAATGTGTGACCATGGACGACTTGGCACCGGGAGGGGATGGAGGAGGCCAGCTGGAGGGAAGAGTCTGATTTGTTTGCAGCACAGGTGTGACAGGCCTTAACATACTCCCGCACATTCCTCCCAAGTGTGGGCCACCAAAACGCTCTCCTGAGCAGCTCTATTGTACGGGAGATGCCGGGATGGCAGGCGAAGAAGCTAGTATGCCCCCACTTAATCGCCTCACCGCATAACGTTGAGGGGACTTACGGCCGATCAGGTGGACCTCCCTCCGGGATGGGTCACAATGATTGAACCCGCCGAACCCTTTGCCCAATCTCCCACGAGAGTGTCCCGAGTAAGCAGGAGGAGGGGAGAATCATCTCCGGGGGGAGACGCAGCAGCGGAGGAAGAGGAGGAGTCGGAAGAAAATTGGCATGACAGAGCGTCAGCCTTGGCATTACAGGACCCTGGTTGATACTAGATGGAAAGATTGAACCTATGAAAGAACAGGGCCCACTGAGCTTGCTGAGAATTCAACCGTCTGGCCAATCGAAGATACTCTAAATTTTTGTGATTGGTCCAGACCATGACCAGTTGGCTAGTTCCCTCAAGCCAGTGTCTCCACTCCTCCAACGCCAGCTTAATGGCCAACAGTTCGCGGTCCCCACCATCGTAATTCCTCTCGGCTGGCGTTAGCCACCAGGAGAAATACGCGCACGGGCGGAGATTCTGGTCGGAGCTTCTGGTCAGAGCTGGAGCGTTGGGAGAGGACAGTGTCCACCCCAGAATCGGAAGCATCCACCTCAACCACGAACTGCGCCAGGGGATCCACCCGCACCAGGATGCGTGCGTTGGTGAAGAGGCCTTTCAGGGTCACAAAAGCTCATTCAGCGGCCTTGGACCACTTGAACGGGCTTTTGGTCAACATCAACTGTGTAAGCGGTTGCACCACCTTACTATAGTCACGGATAAATCGGCGGTAGAAATTGGCAAAGCCCAGGAAGCGTTGGAGGTCCTTCCTGGACTGGGGGGTTGGCCAGTCTACTACTGCCTTGATTTTCACCGGATCGGCCTCTAACGTGCCCTCGGTGATGATGAACCCCAGGAATGAAATTGAGTGAGTTGAAAATTCACACTTCTCCGCTTTCACAAAAAGCTGATTCTCCAGCAGGTGCTGCAGGATGGAATGAATGTGCGCTACGTGCTCCTCCAGCATGTGGGAAAAAATAAAAAATATTGTCCAAATACACAAAAACAAACTGGTTCACCATGTCTCGTAAGACGTCATTAATTAACCGTTGGAAGACGACAGGGGCGTTGGTCAGCCTGAATGGCATGACCAAATATTCAAAATGGCCCAGCAGTGTTTTAAATGCCGTCTTCCACTTGTCTCCCTCACGAATGCGGACCAAGTGATACACATTACAGAGGTCGGGTTTGGTGAAGTAACACGCCCGTTGGAGTAGCTCAAACACTGAGTTGAGAAGGGGCAGTGGATATTTATCCTTACGGGTAATTATATTAAGCTCATGGTAATCAATGCACAGCCACAATGTCATGTCCTTTTTCCCTACAAAAAAGAACCCAGCACCGAGAGGGGTGGACGATGGACGAATAATGCCGGCACTGAGGGAGTCTTTTATGTAGGTCTCCATTGCCTCCTTCTCCGGCCCAGATAAACTGTAGAGCCGGCTGGATGGCAGCCATGCGCCCGGAAGGAGATTGATAGCACAGTCGTAGGCCCGATGAAGTGGTAAAGATAGGGCCCTGGACTTGCTAAAGATCTCCCCTAAGTCATGATAGACCTCGGGAACAGAGCTGAGATCCGCCGGCTCAACCGGAGAAGAGGCGATCACAAGAGAGGGTGAGCATGCGGCCAATCGGAGACACAAGAACAGACAAAAAGGGCTCCAGGACGAAATGGATCCCTGACTCTAGTTTATAATTGGATTGTGAATGCAGAGCCATGGATACCTCAGAATCATGGCGGTGGTGGATTGAGGCAGAACATAAAACTGAACAGTCTTGCGGTGATTACCCAACAAAATGACCGAAATGGGCTCAGTTTGTTCGGTAACTGCCACGATGCTGCTGCCTGAAACCATCGAGACATTTAAGGGTGTCTGGACATTCCTGGTGGGTATCAGAAATTTTCTGATTATGGCCTGTTAAATGGAATTTTGCTCCGCTCCTGAATCACTCAGAGCAGAGGTTTTGAACTTGGCCCCCGGTAACTGAATGAGGGCCGGGAGTTCAAAATGATTGGGGGAATTTTGTGAAGACCCTTCTGCCAGACCCCCCACAGCGACTGACGGGCCGGATCTTTCAGGCCGAATTGGGCATTTTGATACTGCGTGGCCAGGGACCCTGCAATATATATATTCCCCCACCCTCTTGCAATGCTGGCATTCCCCCGGAGTCAGAAGGACCCTACTGAGGTCCATCGGCTCCGGTAATGACACTGGCAGAACGGCATCAGAGGCCGGGGGGCCGACCTCGGGACGAATGAGGAAGCAGCGGCCTTCTGCTCCCTCGCGAGCTCCCTAAGCCGGTCATCCAGGGCCACTGCCTGGGCATTCATCTCATCCAGAGAGGAGGGGGACGCGTGGATCGCCAGCTCGTCAGAGGTGCGTATCCAGGCCCCAGAGGAAGGCTCTGCACAGGGCAGCGTTGTTCCATCTGGAGTCGGCCGCAACGGCCCAGAACTCAACGGACAAATTGGCTACAGACCGGTCTCCCTGTTGGAGCCCCATCAGCTGGCTAACTATGTTCCCCTCACTCTCCATATGGTCAAATGCCTCGGAGAATTTCCGCACAAACCGTTCATGTGCGTATAGGGGCCTGTCCCGGGGCTCAAGAAGGACTGTGCCCACTTGAGTGCCTGGTCCCGCAGCAACAAGGTCATGAAATGGACTTTAGCCAAATTGTCCCTATACTCCCCTTCCACCTGCTGGAAATAAAGCCGGCAGTGGAGCAGGAACCCTTTGCATCCCCCCACCTCCCCCCCCCATAGGGGGCAGGCGAAGGAACAGAAAAGCTCCTGCAGATGGCAGACACTGCCGGAGCAGCAGGTGCAGGGGGAGACGCCGCACCAGGAAGCCGACACAGGTGTTCGGAGATGATGGCTAATTGCTGGGTAACGGTTTTGAACTGGTCAAAAAGAAACATTACCCGGCATTCTGTGGCCTCAAGGGCCAGAGTGCCGGCTGTTCACCTGGTGGAGCGCTCACTGAGCCTTGATCTTGGCTGGATCGTTCTGTCATGATTCAGGGCAAGTGAGGTTCAAACGCAGAGCTGCCAGAATGAACATTCAGACTTAAATGTAAAAGTTCACCAGTATATTGTAAAAATAAAACTAACATGCAACTCTAAATAAAAGTGCACAACTGAGGAAAATCGCAACACAAAAACACACACTTACGTAAATTGACACAAAATTGGTGCCCGCTGGAGTGCACGTAGCCTACGGGAGGAGAGCAGAAAGAGGTAATCAGGGACAGATTCTCCCAAAGGGGAGAATAACATAGGAAAGCACTCTTACTCTATGAGCAGAGGAGCCCAGCAGAGAACTCTTGCGTGGGCCAGGGGAACAGGGGGAAGACAGTGACCTGGGTAGACGTGCGAAGGTGGCAGCAAACCTAACAATCTAGCGATGTGCTCTCCACACCCTGGTTCTTAAATATGCTGGTTAATTAGGAAGCAGCAGGTGTATAATCACGCAGGTGTAGCTGATACTCCGGAGCTGGGAAGACAGGAACAGGAGGGGAGGGGGAGCACTCTCACCTGATCATCACATTCAGGTTGAAAACAGACTGTTTCAGATAGACCTTTTAGAACATGTTCAGTCTGATTTATCCTGCCTTGAGAGCTCTTATTGCGAGAAAAAACTGAAGAAAATCAACATGATATTGCCAGTAATTTCTTCATTTTGGAGTGAGAGTTGGCAACACTGCATAAAGTTGTCCATGTTTATCTTACCTTTATGATATGGGTTTAATCCGATGTGCAGTAATCCAAGGAAAATGTCCATTATCCACAGTCCAAATGTCTGCTGTGACATAGACATGATCCAGTCCCTCAAATTCCTTTTGGAGATCAAAATCCATTTTTGAATAATCTTTATCCAGCTAGCAAGTAAATGTGTTTTAACTAACTCACAGTCTCAGCTGTCTGATGGAAAGTGACTGTTATCAGGTCTTCAGTCAGTAACGGTGTATCTGACAATCAGTTGGTTTAATTCTTGCTTGGTCACAAACTGTCCAGATGCATACCTGTGCTTGAAATCCAGCTATGGCTGTTGAGACAAGAGTATTTCCACTTTACATCCAGCTGTGGCTGTTCAGATAGCATAGATCCACTAACACGGTGTTGTTAGCATAGCTAGTCGTTACTTAGCACATGCTTTGTCAGAGCTTTGTTGCTGTTTTCAAGTGCTTCTCAAGATTGCAGTAGGTCTCCACTGGTACTTTAGCTTGCAACCCACCAATATGCTTTTGTCCTTAACCACAACAAAGGAAAAATAATGCGTCTCTTTCAACAAAAACAAAGTATCTTCATCTCTTCCTTTGCTCAGTAGCGAAGACTCAGCTCTCTGCAACAGGTGACATTGACTGACAGCTTACATCTCAGCTATGGTAAGGTCAGTTTGTATATTCATTTATTTTCGCAAAAAATATCTAACCATATTAATAAAACGAGTAACACATCTGATCAAATTTCAGTAATTGTAATGCATTACTGAATTTTTAAACAGTAATTTCATTACACAGCACCTTACTGCAAAAGTAGTGATGTTACAGTAACACCCTAATTTGTAACACATTACTCCCAACACTGCTCTTCACATACTCTTCCTTCAAGATTACTTCTGCTCCATTTCTGTTCCTATTTACACCATGGTGGAACAGTATAAATCCACCTCCAATGCTCCTAGCCTTGCTTCCCTTCCATCTGGTTTCTTGAACACACAGTATATCTACCTTTCTTCTCTCCATCATATCAGCCAACTTTCTGCCTTTACCAATCATAGTCCCTACATTTAACATCCCTACTCTCGCCTCCAGACTTCTACCTTTCATTTTCTCTCTCTCCCTCCTAACACGTCTTCCCCCTCTCCTGCTGCTTTTTTTACATTTAATATTTTTTATTCATACTGACTTAAACTAGTGCATGCCCGTAGAAAGCAAGTATTCTTGTTTGAAAAAAGGTAGACCAATTAGACTGTCCAGGCCCAAATGTAGGCTGTTTGAAAGTGGAATACAAAGGGGTGTAGCCTATACGTAGGCAATCACACGTTAAACTTTGACAAATATAAAAGTGATTGAATGGCACTAAGATTTATTTGATTGTTTGATTATTAATTACAGAATTATTGAAAATGAATGGGACTTCCAAAATTAGCGATTGTTTAAGTACCCTTATTTATTTGTTTGTCAGACTTATTTGTGCGATCTTTTATGACTTATATTTACTTATATTTTGGTGCCGAAGACTCCGCACCCCAAAGACCTGAACAGCTACAGACCAGTGGCCCTCACATCACACCTAATGAAGACCCTGGAGAGGCCGCTCTTTGCCCACCTCCGCCCCCTAGTTGGACCAGCGATGGACCCACTTCAGTTTGCCTACCAGCATGGCATCAGGGTGGAGGATGCAGTGATCATCCTCCTACATTGTTCCCTGTCCCACCTGGAGAAGCCTGGGAGCACTATGAGGATGATGTTCATTGATTTCTCCAGTGTTTTCAATACCATCCAACCAGTGATTCTGAGGGACAAGCTGCTGTGTGCAGGAGTAGACCAGCACCCGTCATCGTGGATCCTGGACTACCTCACAGACCTCACTCACCCTGGAGGGAACAGCTATGGTTCCCTTCCTGTTCACCCGCTACACTGCTGATTTTGCACACAACACACACACTGCCATCTACAGAAGTTCTCTGATGACTCTGATCATTGGCCTCATCTCCGCGGGGGATGATGTGGAGTACAGAGGACTTATCCAGGACTTTGTAGACTGATGCCTGTGGAACTGCCTCCAGATCAATGCAAGGAAAACCAAAGAACTGGTGGAGGACTGCCACAGGCGAGGACAACCCCCTACAGCACCGGTAAACATCCAGGGAACAGGACATTGAGATGATGACATCTTACAAGTACCTGGGTGTTCACCTGAACAATAAACTGGACTGGTCACACAACGCCAACACAATCTATAAGAAGGGACAGCACAGGCTGTTCCTCTTGAGGAGACTCAGGTCTTTTGGAGTGCGGGTGGCACTTCTGAAGACCTTCTATAATTATGTGGTGGCATCAGCCTTTACATATGGAGTGGTCTGCTAGGGTAGTGGCATCATGTCAGCCAACAGGAAGAGACTGAACAGGCTGATCAATAAAGCTAGCTCTGTTCTGGGGCAACACCTCGACCCAGTGGAGGAGATAGGAGAGAGGAGGACGGTGACTAAGCTGTCATCTCTGCTGGAGTCCGAATCCCACCCCATGAGGGACACACTGAATGCACTGAGGAGTTCATTTAGCAGTAGGCTGTGCCATCCTAAGTGCTCGAGGGAGAGATTCCGCAAGTTCTTCCGACCTATGGCTGTCAGACTGTATAATCTAAATACTGCTCAGAGAGGCCATATTAAACGTCACAACTCTGCTCAATAGACATCTTCCCCTCCAATACACAACTAAGACAATTACAATTATTATCGAGGGTGGCAACAACACTGTTCATTCAATGTGAAATATACTGTCTGGCAGTCTGGCAGTTACAGTGTAACAGTAGCATGTCAGTAGACAACCAACTGACAGAAACACACAGCATAATAAACAAAGGGATTACCCATGGAAAGTAAAACTGCTAAAACCTTATATACATCATACATGAATAGATGGTGACCCGTATAGGTACATGAATCATACCTGCTGTACAATGCAGGACTATCAGGTGCAGAGTGAAATGTGAGGCACCAATTAGGCTGTAAGGTGCAGTATGGTAGCATAGTTATGACCACAGTACAACATCAGAGTGAGTTATTGTACATTGAAATGGCATGTGGCAGGAAAGATTTCCTGTACCCAGCCGTTATGCAGCAAAGCTGTAATAGTCTACTGGAGAAAGTGCTGCACTGTCTCCCCCCTTCCCCCCCATGGATTGTCAATTTCCCCCTATGGATCGTCACCCCCCTCATGGATCGTCAACTTATTGTGGTGGGGGGTTTGCGTGCCATAGTGATCCAGTGAGGAGCTATGTTATCCAGGGCAATTTGCCTCTGGTAGGGTCACCCAAGATAAATAGATAGATGTACTTTATTGATCCCAAACTGGGAAATTACAGTGTAACAGCAGCATGACAGTAGACAACCAAACAACAGAAACACACGCATGACAGACAAAGGGATTACCTGTGGAAAGTAAAAACTAACATGACTATAAAACCTATATACATCATAGCTTAATATATGATGACCCTTATAAACACATGAATCATTCCATTGCACAAAGAAGGACTATCAGGAGCAGAGTGAAATGTGAGGTACCAGTTAGTCTGTAAAGTGCAGTGTGGCACCATTGTTATGGCCAGAATACAACATCATAGTGAGTTATTGTACAGTGAAATTGCATGTGGCAGGAAAGATTTCCTGTACCTGGCCATTCAACAGCGAAGCTGTAGTAGTCTACTGGAGAAAGTGCTTCGCTGTCTGTCTAGTGTGTGGTGGAGGGGGTGATCAGGATTGTCCATGATGGATTGCAGTTTATTTAGTGTTCTCCTCTCCACCAATGTCTCAAAGGTCTCCGGTCTGAGACCAATTACAGAGCCAGCCTTCTTGATAATCTTTTCAAGTCTGTTGGTGTCTCTGGCCCTGATACTGCTACCCCAACAGACAGCAGCAAAGAAGATGGCGCTGGCAACAACAGTCTGATAGAAAAGCTCCAGCATCCTGCTGCACACGTTGAAGGATCTCAGCTTTCTCAGGAAGTAAAGTCTGCTCATCCCCTTCTTGTGCGCAGCATTGGTGTTGGATCTCCAGTCCAACCCGCTGCTGATCCTGACACCCAGATATTTGTAGTCCTCAACCACTCCCACATCCTCCCCCCCTAATCTGCAGTGGCTGAGAAGGCGTCTTCCTCTTCCTGAAGTCAATCACCATCTCTCTGGTCTTGCTGACATTCAACCTCAGGTGATTCTGCTCCATCCACTCCACAAATCTGTCTACCAGTGCCCTGTATTCCCCCTCTTCTCCTTCTTTTATACACCCCACAACAGCTGAGTCATCAGAGAATTTCTGCAGGTGGCATGACTCAGTGTTGTACTGAAAGTCAATGGTGTATAAGGTAAACAGAAAAGGAGAGAGCACAGTCCCCTGTGGAGCTCCCATATCACTAGCCACCACTCCAGACAAGACATTGCCCAGCCGGTCAAAGTGTGGTCTGCCTGTCAGGTAGTCAGTAATCCAGGAGATCACAGAGCTGTCAACTCCCGTCACCTGCAGTTTCTCACCCAGCAGCAGTGGCTGGATGGTGTTAAAGGCACTGGAGAAATCAAAAAAATGATTCTCACAGTATCTCCTCCACCATCCAGGTGCTGATGGGCTCATTGCAGCAGGTAGATGACAGCATCTTCAACTCCTAAATGGGGCTGATATGCAAACTGCAGAGGGTCCAGCCACATCTTCACCTATGGCCTCAGGTGGGCTAAGACCAGTCTCTCCAGGACCTTCATCACATGAGATGTGAGGGCAACTGGTCGATAGTCATTCAGGTCCGATGGAGATGACTTCTTGGGGACAGGAACCAGGCAGGATGTCTTCCACAGCAGCGGTACTCTCTCCAGACTCAGGCTCAGGTTGTACAGGTGTTTCAGTACCGGAGCTAGTTGGTTGGCACAGGTCCTCAGGGTCCTGGCAGAGATGTCATCAGGGCCCGCCGCCTTCTGCTGACGGAGTCTCTCCAGCTGTTTCTTCACCTGGTCTGTAGTCACCATGAAGTGAGGGAGGGTCTTGGTGCCTCCTGAGGAGGAGGAGGGGGGAGATAGAGAGAGGTTCTGCACAGGACGGTAGGTGAGGAGGGGTGTGTGGGGGTCTGGTTGTGTTGCTGGGGTGACAGACTGTGAGTTGAACCTATTAAAAAACAGATTCAGTTCCTCAGCTCTCTCCTGGCTCCCAGATGGCTGCCTGACTCTCCCCTTGCACCCAGTTATTTGCTTCATTTCCTCCCACACATCTTTAGCATTGTTTTGCCTGAGTTTATCTTCCAACTTCCTCCTATAATTGTCCTTGCACTTCCTCAGCATCTCTCTCAGCTCATGCTGCACTCCCCTCAGCTTCTCCTTGTCTCCAGCCCTAAAAGCTCTCTTCTTTTTGTTCAGAAGTGCTTTCAGGTCACTGGGGACCCATGGTCTGTTGTTGGAGAAGCAGTGTACAGTCTGAGCTGGCATGGTCATGTCTTCACAGAATCTAATGTGTTCTGTGATGCAGTCGGTCATATTGTCTCTGTCCACCCTATGCGGTTCACAGAGTACGCTCCAGTCTGTCGTCTCAAAGCAGTCCTGAAGTGCATCAGTAGCCTACTGTGTCCACCTCCTCACAGTCCGTGTATAAGCAGGTTGCCTTTGCACAAGGGCAATGTACTTGGGTGTTAACATGACCATGCAGTGATCTGGTTTGCCAATGGGGGGTAGAGCTGTGGCACTATATGCATCTCTGACATTGGCATACAGAAAATCCAGTGTTTTGTTTTCTCTGGTGGGACAGTCAACAAACTGGTGAAAGTTTGGTAGTGTTTTCTCCCACTGAGACATGATTAAAATCACCTGTGATGGCCATGAATGCATCTGGGTGCTTCTCCAGTAATGTGGCCGCAGTGGAGCTGATGACATCACAGGCCACCACTGCGTCAGCTGACAGAGGGACGTAGACGATAATAATTAAGGCACACTTCATTTCTCGCGGCATATAATAAGGCTTCATACTCACAGCCAGCAGTTCAATGTCCAGGCTGCAGCACTTTTCCTTCACATAAATATGTCCAGGATGACACCATCGTTCATTAACAAGAAGTGCCACTCCTCCTCCTCTCTTTTTCCTTCTGCTTTTCACGTCTCTGTCCCCCCATATAGTCTTGAAGCCAGGTATCGCTACGTTTACATCCGGGATCTGTGAGTGTAACCACGTCTCTGTAAAACACAAACTGGTCCTGGGTGAAGGGCCAGACTAAGAATGATCCAATAGACTCTTGTGATGAATGTTAGAACAAGGATTCAGTGTACAGTGTTCAGTGTTCAGTGTTATTGTGTCATCAGACCTGCGACTGTATGTCTTGGACACTCGGGTCAAGAATGATGCAGAGCTGTCAACTGATCACCACCTGGTAGTGAGTTGGATCTGATGGCAGGAAAGGATGCCATTCAGACCTGGTAGACCCAAACGTATAGTGAGGGTGTGCTCGGAATGTTTGGCTGAGGCCCCTGTCCAGGAGGTCTTCAACTTCCACCTCCGGAAGAACTTCAACCACATTCCGAGAGAGTCTGGAGACATGGAGTCTGAATGGGCAATGTTTTCCACCTCCATTGTTGAAGTGGTTTCCCAGAGCTGTGGCTGCAAGGTTGTTGATGCATCTCGTGGTGGCAACCCTCAAACCAATTGGTGGACACCAGTGGTGAGGGGGGCCATTAAGCTGAAGAAGGAGTCCGATCAAGCTTGGTTGGCTTGTGGGACTCCCGAAGCAGCTGAGGTGTACCGGCAGGCCAAGTGGAGTGCGGCTTGAGTGGTTGCAGAAGCAAAAACTCAGGTGTGGAAGGAGTTCAGTGAGGCCATGAAACAAGACTTTTGGTCGGCCTCAAAGAGATTCTGGCAAACTGTCCAGCGGCTCAGGAGGAGGAAGCAGCTCCCTGTCCACACTGTGTATGGTGCAGATGGGGCACTGCTGACTTTGACTGGGGATATCATCAGGTGGAGGAAGGAATACTTTGAGAATCTCCTCAATCCCACTGACATGCCCACAGATGAAGCAGGGCCTGTAGACGAGGGGGACGACTCACCCATCACAGTGGCTGAGGTCGCCAAAGTGGTTAAAAAAACTCTGTGGTGGCCGGGCCCCATGGATGGACGAGATTCACCCTGAGTACCTCAAGGCCCTGGATGTTGTAGGACCGTCATGGTTGACACGCCTCTGCAACATTGCATGGAGGTCGGAGACAGTACCTTTGGCATGGCAAACCGGGGTGGTGGTTCCTCTCTTCAAGAAGTGAGACCAGAGGGTGTGCTCCAGCTTTAGAGGGATCACACTCCTCAGCCTTCCTGGGAAGGTCTATGCCAAGGTACTGGAGAGGAGAGTCTAGCTGTTGGTCAAACCTCGGATTCAGGAAGAGCAATGTGGTTTTTGGTCTGGCCGTGGCACATCGGACCAGTTCTTTACCCTCTCAAGAATCCTTGAGGGTTCGTGGGAGTTTGCCCAACCAGTTTGCATGTGTTTTGTGGACTTGGAGAAAGCATTCGACAGCGTCCCTCATGATTTTTTGTGGGGGGTGCTTCGGGAGTATGGCGTATCGGGCTTGTTGTTATGAGCTATCCAGTCTCTATACGACCGTTGTGAGAGTTTGGTTCTGTTGTTTTGGGTTTCAGGGACCTTTATTGTGTGACACGGGTGGTAGCTCCACCTTTCCAGTTCTGCCACCACCCAGGATATAAGAGGGCAGTGAGAGAGAGGGGCAGTCTCTCTGCCTGGTGGGTGTGCATGTATGGTGAGAAGACGTCACTAATAAACCTGTGTCCAGTTCAACACTCAGTCTTGTCCTTGGCTCCTACTGCCGACATACACATTTGGCTAAGAGAATAAGGGATAAGGGCCTATTCTTATATAGCGCTTTTCTAGTCTCAAAGACCACTCAAAACACTTCACTAATACTAACCCTCTATTCTAAGGGCCTATAGGAGACAGATATCTAGGGACAATTTAGAATCACCTATTAACCTAACATGCATGTCTTTGGATTGTGGGAGGAAACCAGAGCCCCCAGAGTAAACCCACGCAGCACAGGGAGAACATGCAAACTCCACACAGAAAGGTTCCTACCCCTGCCAGCCTGGGGATTTAAACCTGGAACTTTCTAGCTGTTAGGCAACAGTGCTAACCACTTCACCACCATGCTGCCAGGATAAAAGGTATGGACCAGGATAAAAGGTATGGACGTAAGTGTCACTTCGATTTGAACATTTTTGGAGCTTCCTGGTGAGCCGCCCATCTCTTGGGCAAGGTGGTTCACAGCTTTTCAAACATACTTGGTGGCACTGGACCCTGGAAGACTAGAGAAGTTGAGGGCACAAGCACTGCTGGTTCATAATTTAGGAATGGAGGGACAGTGTATTTTAAGCACTTTAGGTGAGTGTGATAGCTTTGAGGAAGTGGTGGAGCTAATGGCGCGACATTTTTGTGCCCTGGAAAACGTCATCGTCTGTAGGATCCAGTTTCGACAGCGCCAGCGGTGAACTGGCGAGTTGGTGCAACTGTTTGTGGCAGACCTGCACCAGCTGGCCAAAGACTATCAGTTTGGAGTGTTGGAGGAAGAGATGGTCCGCGACCAGTTGGCGGAACATACTATTTGCCCAGCTACGAGGTCGAAGCTCCTTACATTCTTGGGCAAACTGGTGTTATCCAAGGCCATCGAGTTAGCTCAGCAGTTGGAGGCAGCAGACAAGCTATCGCGAGAGAGCACTGCATCGCCAGTTTGATCCACAGTCAACAGCGCAGGCAGTGGAACCGGACAGTGATGACAGTGTGGAGGATGAGGGAAACTACGCTAATGCTGCCAAAATGAGGTCCACCATGGGATCGCACAGGTGTTTGGGTTGTGGGTCCACGAAGCACTGCTACAAGGCCAGGGAGTGTCCGGCAAGAGGGAAACGCTGCAGCAAGTGTGGACTCTTGCATCATTTTGCCAGAGCATGTCACAAGTTTAAGCAAGGGGATCTGAGACCTAAGGAGGACCCTCCCGCTCTCACGGTTATTCACACTGCATCCCCGAGTACCAACGGCCGTTCCTACTGTATGGTGGAGTTGGACGGGGAAACAGTGCCATTGCTGACTGACACGGGAGCAGTGAGATCCGTGTTGAATTGGGCAACCATGAGGAGTTTTTTTCCACATTATCATATTAGAGGTGATTCAGCGCTGCTGTGGTGGTTATGGAGGAGGAAGATTGGCCAAGGTGGGATCAGTGGGACTGACGGCTAGGTACAAGTCGGCGGAGGTGTGCAACCTGAGGTTCATCGTGACTGACAGTGGAGAGACCATAATGGGATGTGATTTGTTTTATGACCTGGGCTTCGCCATCACGAGCAGCATTGGAAAAGAGTGGTCAGGTTGTGGTTTGTGGGACCAGCCGGTCCAGTGGATGATGGACGGAGCTGTGTGGGACGAACCTTTGCCTAGTAATCTGGAAAATGAGCAGGACCAACCCCACCCAGGGCCATCGAGGGAAGGTTCCGGTGCTAGTGCCCAAGTAACCCTAGCTGAGGGAACTGGGCGGTACGGTGGGACGCCCATGACGGCAGGTGGTGCTGAGTGGTTGGCTCCATCTGCTCCCGGATTTCGGCTGGGAGGGACTGGAGAGCAGGGGGTCACAATGGCGGCGCCGGCAGCGGAAATGAAAGCGAGTGGGGCAGGACCAGCTGGCACGGTAAGACGATGTGCCAAACAGGAACACTGGAAGCCGAGTTGGGCCCCTCTGGGGGTCGGAGACATGGTCCGGCCCCAGGAAGAGACCCAGTCGAGAGGAGTTTGGGTTAAGTGTCTGAGAGAAGATGACCAGGGGCGGCTGCAGGTGGTGGCTGTTCAGGAGGATGCCTACCTCCAGCTATCGGATGGCTCGTGGAGGCATCCTAATGAGCTGCGCACCTAGGAGAAGAGGGAGGTGCTTGGGCCTGAACATGGGTCATCTCCAGTGGTGAGGAGGAGGAGGCGCATCAGAGTTGAATCAACCAACAGTTATCAGGGGGGTGGTTTTTCTCCTGGGACAGACTGATGGTTGGACAGTATGTTTAATGCATGTGTAAGAAAGGGGGACAACCGTTGTGTTCTGGTGAGAAGAAGGATTTTAAACTTAATCCTAAACTCTATGGGAAGCCAATGAAGGGAGGTCAGAACCGGAGAGATATGAGCTCTCTTTCTAGAACCAGTTAAAACTCTTGCAGCAGCATTTTGGATCAACTGAAGACTTTTTAAAGATATTTTAGGACAACCTGACAATAATGAGTTACAATAATGTAATCTAGAGCTGACAAAGGCATGGATCAGTTTCTCAGCATCATTCAGAGACAAGATGCTCCAAATCTTGGCAGTATTGCGCAGATGATAGAAGGCAGTCTTAGAAGCAAATTTAATATGTGAATTAAAGAACAGATCTTGATCAAAAATAACTCCAAGGTTCCTCACAGAACTATTCAGAGTGAGAGTAGCGGCATCCAAATTAAGAGTTTGACTTGGAAAGGAATTTCTAAGGTTTTTGGACCAACAAGAATGACTTCAGTCTTATCTGGGTTTAATAGCAGAAAATTACAAGTCATTCAGGCTTTGATTTCCTTAAGACAGGCATCTAACTTGGCTAATTGATTACAATCATCGGGCTTCATTAACAGGTATAACTGTGTGTCGTCTGCATAACAATGAAAATGTATACAGTGCTTTCTAATGATATTGCCTAACGGAAGCATATATAAACTAAAAAGAGTAGGGCCTAACACAGATCCCTGTGGAACTCTGTGACTGAGCTTAGAGTTGGAAGAAAACTCATCACTGATGTGAACAAACTGAAGTCTATCGGACAAATAAGATCTAAACCACTGCAGCAAAGTTCCATTTAGTCCAGCATAGTGTTCTAATCTATCAAGTAGAATGTCATGATCAATAGTATCAAAGGCTGCACTAAGATCTAAAAGGACAAGTACAGAAACAAGCCCATTATCAGATGCAATAAGGAGGTCATTAGTGACCTTCACTAAGGCTGTTTCAGTGCTGTGATGAACTCTGAACCCAGATTGAAACTCTTCAAATAAACCATTTCCCTGCAAGTGGTCAAACAATTGCGCAGCAACAACTCTAAGATTTTTGAAATGAAAGGCAGATTAGAGATTGGTCGATAGTTAGCCAAAACTCCTGGATCGAGCATTGGCTTTTTGAGTAAGGGTTTAATTACAGTAATTTTAAAAGCCTGTGGTACATAACCCAAAGTTAAAGAAGAATTAATTATATGAAGAATACGGCTACCAGTAATTAGGAAGACTATTTTAAATAACCTGGTAGGAATAGGGTCTAAAAGACAAGATGAAGGCTGAGATGAGGAGATTATTTTATCTAACTCTAAAAGGTCAACTGGAGTAAACTCATCTCAACAGATATCAGTTGAAGGAGTTGTAGTAGTTAATGTACTTAAGTTTACGGTGGGAAGAATCTGACTGATTTGATCTCTAATAGATAAAATTTTATGATTAAAAAAAGTTCAAAAAGTCCTGACTAGAAAGCTCAAGGAGGATGCGAGGAATGACAGAGTCCTGACTCTTTGTCAGCCTAGCTATAGTGTTGAAAAAAAACCTGGGGTTATTCTTATTTTCTTCTATTAATGCAGAGTAATAACTTGTTCTAGCTTTTCTAAGAAATTTTTTTATAAATTAAGAGATGATTTCTCCACGCTAAATAGAATTCATCTAAATTAGTAGAACGCCATTTTCTTTCTAAATGACAAGTCTTCTGTTTTAAGCTACGAATTTCTGTGTTAAACCAAGGGGTTAGAAATCTCTGGTTAGACCTTTTCTTTTTTAAAGGGGCCACCAAATCTAGAGTCTGATGCAGAGAGGCTGTAACACTATCTACCATACTATCAATTATGGAAGGAGCAGGCTCTCCATTTTTTATTTCCGTTGTGGTGACCCAAGGTATAGAGGAGACAATCTGCAAAAATTTGGTAACAACATCATCTGAAAGACATCTGCTGTAGTAATATTTTTCTTTAGGAGTCAAATAATCAGAAATAGTGAAATCAAAGGTTAACAGACAATGGTCTGACAGTACAGGATTATGAGGAGACACTACCAGATTTTCTATTTCTATGCCATAAGTCAAAACAAGGTCCGATGTGTGGTGGAGATAATGGGTAGAATTTTCTACTTTCTGGGAAAATCCCATTGAGTCTAAAATTGAATTGAATGCCTTATTAAGACAGTCACCATCTACATCAACATGTATATTAAAATCCCCTACAATAATTATTCTATCTGATTTCAGCACTAAATCAGCTAAAAATTCTGCAAATTCGGATAAAAACTCTGAGTAGGCCGAGGGAGGGCGGTAAACTATGGCGAAGAAAACTGGGTTCAAGCCAAAATAGCCAACATGCCCCACACTGAGGACCAGGCCCTCAAAGGAATTAAAACATGATTTTTGCTTTACATTAGCTAGTAAATTAGAATGGAAAATTGCCGCTACTCCGTCAGCATCCTCGCGCTTTCACACCAGCTCTGAGACTCAACATTTTACAAAGTATGAAATTTTCCTATCAATACCATCTAACTGCAATGCTCCTGCACTGTGTATATAACTGTGTATATATGTATATTTATTTACGGCTTGGGCTAACTTATTCTTATCTTATTGTCAAGGCGTGGGTTGAATCTCATGTCTTCATTTTCATTAATTGTTTGTATTTCTCTTAAGCATAGACTCAATCCACATCCTCGCCTTGTGTTTTGCATTTTCTGTATATCTCATGGTTTGTTGGATTCATGATTCTGTTTTCAGTTCTGCTTGGTATTATTATGTTCGTTTGTGATCTGAGTTTGGTTCTGTCTTTGTTTGTCGTAGTCATGCCTCCCCTGATTCACTGCCTGTGTCTGTTCTTCCTCTGTGTGTGTGTGTGTGTGTGTGCGCGCGCGCGTGTGCGTGTGTGTGTGTGTGAGCATGCGCGCGCATGGCTCCACCCCTCCATTCACTGTCTGCTGCCTCATATGTCAGCTGTCAGTGATTAGTCTCTCCACCTGTCTTGTGTTGTCCTGATTGTGTTCAATGTATTTAAGGTCTGGGTTCACTTCTGTTTGGTTCGGGTTCTTTTTGTCATATCCGTGTGATTACACACTTCGGTCAAGTCTGCTTTTGTCATGCTGGCGTGATTACACACTTCCGTTCTAGTCTAGTCCTGTCCAGTCCTGTCAGTCCTGTTTTTGCCCTTTTGCTGTGCTTCCGAGCGGCAGTATTTTCTGTTAAGCCTTCGAGTAGTGTCTGTGTGACCAGTGCTCGTTAATAAATTATTTTTTGAACTTACGTCCAGTCCTTCCACAATCCTGACAGAACGAACCCGACCGTTTGGACCCAGCAGACTGTAAGTTTCATCTCATGGGTCTCGATTAGGAGGAGCAAGCCACAGCGAGCCATTAGGAGATGCGCCTCGCGCCAGCATCGACGAGCACAGCGGCCCGGCCCTTCTTCTCCTGTGGAGGCGCTCCAGATCTCTGCTTCCTCCTCCCTCAGTGCAGCACCATACCACCGCGCAATGGCTCCTTGTCGGGTGAATCCCGTCAAATCCTGGGAGGGATTGTCTGACTCTCCATCGGCGGCAGAGCAGAAACAGAGGCAAGTACCTGTTCATTATTTAAAACCATGAAGTGAAAGGTCTTGTCCTGATTCTGGTGAGGGGCTTCAGTGCCAGCCACATTCCACCACTGAGCTGTCTCCACCCATCTCTACTGTTATTTCTGCTGCCGTTTCCATCCATCCATCCTCACCTGTTAACAATAACTGTAAAATATTCCACCGCAGAACCACATTTGGACAAACAGCTTTCTCTATAAAGGGCAGTCACATCTGGAACACAATGCCAAATGAAATTAAAATAATAACGGACTTTAAAACATTCACTAAAAATGTTAAAAACTGGCTGAAAAATAAACAAGAATGTACTCATGTATGAATTATTTGTCTGCAAAGTGAGAGTGAATGAAGGGAAGGAATAAATGTGTTTGTTTATAGTGAGTGACGGAGGGAGGAAGGCCTGAAATAGGCAAATGTGAGTTATGTTATATGTGTTAAATGTGAGTCAGGCTGTTATATTTGTGTATTTATAATATTTATAATATTTATGTTAAATGTGAGTCAGGCTGTTATATTTGTGTATTTATAATATTTATAATATTTATAATTGTGTATTTATAATTTTTCTGCATTGATGTATGTGGTTATTGTGTATATTTTTTATCTTGATTCTTTTTTCTAAAGCCCATCCAGGGACAAGAGTTGCAAATTAGCTAATAGCTATACACTCTATGTGCAACACATCAGATTGATTGTCTTTGATTAATTGTCTATGTTTATTGCACTGTCCCTGTCAAATAAACTAATCTACTACTACTACCTGCTTCGCTGGTTTCCTATTCTGTTTTTTTCTGAGGAACTGGCCGTGCTGGGAGGCAATCTTCTGGTCTGGGATGAGCCAGCTGCCCCTGTTTCTGCACCTGGACTGTATGAGGATTATCCTGTACCTGTCCCACGTCATTCCCTAGCTCCATGCTGGCGTGATTACATGCTTCTGTTCTAGGCTAGTCCTGTCCAGTCCTGTCAGTCCTGTTTTTGCCCTTTTGCTGTGCTTCTGAGCGGCAGTGTTATTTTCCGTTAAGCCTTCGAGTAGTGTCTGTGTGACCAGTGCTCGTTAATAAATTATTTTTTGAACTTACGTCCAGTCCTTCCACAATCCTGACAGAACGAACCCGACCGTTTGGACCCAGCAGACTGTAAGTTTCATCTCATGGGTCTCGATTAGGAGGAGCAAGCCACAGCGAGCCATTAGGAGATGCGCCTCGCGCCAGCATCGACGAGCACAGCGGCCCGGCCCTTCTTCTCCTGTGGAGGCGCTCCAGATCTCTGCTTCCTCCTCCCTCAGTGCAGCACCATACCACCGCGCAATGGCTCCTTGTCGGGTGAATCCCGTCAAATCCTGGGAGGGATTGTCTGACTCTCCATCGGCGGCAGAGCAGAAACAGAGGCAAGTACCTGTTCATTATTTAAAACCATGAAGTGAAAGGTCTTGTCCTGATTCTGGTGAGGGGCTTCAGTGCCAGCCACATTCCACCACTGAGCTGTCTCCACCCATCTCTACTGTTATTTCTGCTGCCGTTTCCATCCATCCATCCTCACCTGCTTCGCTGGTTTCCTATTCTGTTTTTTTCTGAGGAACTGGCCGTGCTGGGAGGCAATCTTCTGGTCTGGGATGAGCCAGCTGCCCCTGTTTCTGCACCTGGACTGTATGAGGATTATCCTGTACCTGTCCCACGTCATTCCCTAGCTCCATGCTGGCGTGATTACATGCTTCTGTTCTAGGCTAGTCCTGTCCAGTCCTGTCAGTCCTGTTTTTGCCCTTTTGTTGTGCTTCTGAGCGGCAGTGTTATTTTCCGTTAAGCCCTCGAGTAGTGTCTGTGTGACCAGCGCTCGTTAATGAATTATTTTTTGAACTTATGTCCAGTGAGTGGGTCCAGTCCTTCCACAATCCTGACAATTATCTTATTTACTGTTGCTCTGAGTGCTGCTAACCCTGTGCTGCTGCAATCCTGTAATTTCCCCATTGTGGGACTAATAAAGGCTTATCTTATTTTATAAGTGTTGTATCTTGCACTTTGGGGAATGGGAGTTGTTCAATCATTATTATAATTGTTTTGGTTTATATGTGTAGTTTATAGTGTATTGTCAATAAACTCATGCAGTATTATAACAGGACATGTTTACAAATATTTGAGACCCATTGCAGTGCATCCTTTTACATTTTAGCAATAGTGTAACGTCGGGGCTGTGTTAAGGGGGGCAGGGATTTTCCTCGGCATGCTTTGCCAGCAGAGGACGTTATTTTGTGTGTGTTTAAATGTTATTACTGTTTTATTACACTGCTGTGTCATTATAACTGCGTTATAATGACCCAGCACTGTTATAGGTAGAATTAGAGTAAGATTGATTATGTGTTGTGTAACCCTGATATAAACCGAGGTCGGTGAGAATGACCTCCCCTCCTGTCTGTGTCCGTTGTGTGTTTCAATAAAGCCTGTTTCGTCGCAGCCATCTGCTCCTCTTCTTGTGTGAACCTCGCATATGTCACACTGGTGTCAGGAGTGGGATATGGAGCAGATGGAAGCCAGGATCCGAGCGGAGATCCAGCAGCTGGAGCGATTCATCGCTCAGCTGGGGATGGACGACAGAGCTGAGACACCGACCCCCGGAGTTGCTCGTCGGGATGAACAGAGCAGCGGACCAGAGGGGACCAGCGTACCCTGCCTTCTGCCTTTTTCAAGGCAGGGCGGGCGGAGCAGAGCAAACCAGCCCCGCTCCTGCCCTTTTCAAGGCAGGACGGAATTCCACTGCGACCAGGGGCGGCGATCAACTGAGAAGCGACCGTCCCATCCACCCGGCAGCAGGTCAAGATTCCCCGCTTCAACGGCGAGACCCTGCTGGACGACTACCTGGTTCAGGTCGAGCTGGCTGCCGCTCTGAATGGCTGGCCACTAGAAGAAACCGCTGTGCAGGTCGCGCTGGCCTTGGAAGGGAGGGCTTTCTGCATATTGTCTGACCTCTGGCCCGAGGAGCGCTGTAGCTGGCCAGCGCTACAGGGAGCGCTCCGGAGACAGTTTGGGAGAACGGCCAACGCTGAACACGCCCAGGAACAGCTGGCCCACCGCCGCTGAGGCAGCCAGGAGAGCCTAGGAGCCTACGCGGCGGACATACGGCTGCTGACACGGCGCAGCTACCCGGACTTCGAACCGGAGGTAGTGGAGAAGCTCGCCCTCCGGAGCTTCATCCAAGGTCTCCGCCCGGCCCAGCTCCAAAGCCATGTCCGGATTAACGCTGTGAGCAACTGGGAGACTGCGGTGGCAGAAGCAGAGCGGGTGGAGCCGCTGATGAATCATACAGCCAAGACATTGGCACCAAGACAAAGAACCTTCCAGGCCACGGCTGAGAGCGAGGTGGGGGAGGAGGAGCTACGGCAGACCACGGCGGCGCGTCCACGGAGAAGACGGCCGCAGCAACGCGAGGAAGGGTTCGTCCGCTGTGGGGAGCCAGAACATATCGCGCGGTACTGCCCTGCACCCACCCCACGACAAACCGATGAGCTGTCACCGCGTGTGGGCCGAATTGGACGCTGGCCAGGGTTGTACCTACAGTGCAGCCTGAACAACACGCCGATCCGGACCCTGATCGACACCGGTTCTACCATCTCCTTGGTCCGATCCGGTGTGCTGCCAGGCATGGACGAGACAGCACCGCAGGGGTGGGAACCCACCGGGCACTGCATCACCACAGCTACCGGTGAGGGCACCAGATTGGGAGGGCGAAGAGTTCTCGTGGTGGGGGTGGCCGGCCAGAACACAAACCACCCGTTCTGGCTGGCTGACATCCAAGACCCCTGCATTATTGGACTCGACCTGCTCGCAGCGTGGAATACGAAGATCGACGCTGCCAGACCATCCCTCCAGCTGGGAAACCAGACCATCACGCTCCGCAGCGGGACCCAGGGAAGGAGACCGGAGACCTGCGTGATCGAGGGACCGCCAGGACAGACCAGACCAGGCGAGCCACTGCAAGGACTGGGCACAACGGCGCCACCAGCACGAGCAGAGGGAGCACGAGCACACACAGGGACAGCAAGGGGAGGGGTCAACGTGTCAGCAGAGACGCAGCAGGCGGTCGAGGAATTGTTCCAGCAGAGCTGCAGCAGGCTGGAATCAGGACAGACACGCCAGCTGCGGGAGCTGTTGGACTGTTGTCATTGCCAGAGGGCAGAGGATCGAGACCAGGCCGTCCCACGGGCTGCTGCTTTCCAGACCGCTGTGAGCAGGAATAACACAGCGGCACGCAGTTCCCCTCGGATAATCAGGCAGCTCCCCCCAGCGATGACGTCACAGAGGCCCTCGACGCGCGGCAGCTGCAGAGCGGGCAGGACAAAGATCCAGTCATTTCCCGAGTTCGGCAGTGGCTGGACGCAGGCCAGCGGCCCGCCTGGGAGGCCCTGGCAGCGGCAGGGAGTCGGCAGAAGCGGGCATATGACTCCCGCTGCCAGAGGAGGGACTTTGCACCAGGAGTAAACCAGGAGTAAAGTCTGGTAAAAACAAGATGGCACCCACAGCGGCCGCCGTGGTGTATTGCTGCCCTTTAATTTTTATAATTTGTCTGTTTTTGTTCACTGATTGTGCATCTGCCGGTTCATACACCCGTGAAGAACTACTAAATATCAGGACTCTCACCCCCATGGACCTTCTTCCAGTTTTTTTAGCTCCTGCCGCTGATCTGATCCATTGTTTGGCCAAAAAAGCAAGACGGCGGAAAAGAGGGAAGAGAGGAGGGATTCTCGCTCGGCTACGAAAAAGAGGCTCGCGAACAGCCTTGCCTGGCATATTTCTATCCAATGCCAATTCTCTCCTGAACAAGGTAGAAGAATTAAGACTGCTGATGCGTTTCAAGGACCTCGCTTCCTCGTCTGTCATCTGCTTCTCTGAGACCTGGCTTAATGAGAACATTCCAGATAGCGCGATCAGCCTCAAGGGTTTCCAGCTGATTCGTGCTGACCGCGTCACAGAGCTGTCCGGTAAGTCTATCGGAGGAGGAGTGTGCTTCTATATTAACAACAGCTGGTGCTCTGATGTAACGGTGATTTCCAAACACTGTTCTCCCGCCCTGGAATTTCTTTTCATTAACTGCAAGCCATTTTATTCCCCACGGGAGTTTGCCTCATTCATTCTCGTCGCTGTGTACGCCCCTCCTGACGCGGACATGCGCGAAGCTCAGCGCGTGCTCGCAGATCACATCCAACTTACGGAGCGGAACTTTCCAGACTCCCTGGTTATCGTGGTGGGCGATTTTAACCAGAGCAATCTGAGTCACGAGCTCCCCCGCTACAAACAGTGTATTAAATGTCCAACCAGAGGAAATAACAGGCTAGATCACTGTTATACTTCAGTAAAGGACGCATATCGCGCTGTTCCCCGCGCTGCGCTGGGACTATCTGATCACGTGATGGTTCACCTCATCCCCACATACAAACAAAGACTGAAACTCACTAAACCTGTTGTGACCACCACAAAGAAATTGACCAGTGAAGCTGGAGAGAAACTGAACACATGCATGGAAATAACTGACTGGGGCATGTTTAAAAGAGCCACACATGATCTTAATGAGTACACAGACACTGTGAACTCATATATCAACTTCTGTGAAGAGCACATTCTCCCATCGCGCACCAGGATAAGATATTCTAATGACAAGCCTTGGTTCACAGCTAAGCTCAGACGGATCAGGAAGGAGAAGGAAGCAGCGTTGAAAAGTGGAGACAGGGACTGCTACAGGGAGGTCAAATATCGGTTTAACAGAGAGCTGAGGAGAGCTAAATCTGTGTATTCTGAGAGACTCCAGCAGCAGTTCACTGCTAATGACTCGGCTTCTGTGTGGAGAGGACTGAGGCAAATCACCAACTATCGGCCTCAGGCTTCTAAAGGTCAGGATGACAAAGCCCTTTGTCAAAGACTGTCCCAACACTATGCTCGTTTTGACACCTCGTCAGCTGTGTCCAACTCACCCACTCCACCCAGCTCCACTGCCTCCTCAGCCCCTAATTCATCAAGAGCGGTCCCCCCCTCCTCCTCCTCCTCCTCCCCCCCTCCCCTTGTCATCAGTGAGCAGGACGTGCACAGACAGTTCTCCAGACTGAACCCGCGCAAGGCCCCCGGGCCGGACGGTGTGTCTCCCTCCACCCTGAGACAGTGTGCAAAAGAGCTGGCTCCTGTCTTCACAGACATTTTTAACACCTCCCTTAAGCAATGTCACGTGCCGACCTGCCTCAAATCCTCCACCATCATCCCTGTCCCCAAGAAGCCACGGATTACTGGACTTAACGACTACAGACCTGTAGTGCTCACCTCTGTAGTCATGAAGTCCTTTGAGCGCCTGGTCCTGTCTCACCTCAAGTCCATCACCACACCCCTCCTAGACCCGCTGCAGTTTGCCTACCGTGCTAACAGGTCTGTGGACGACGCAGTCAACCTGGCCCTCCACTCCATCCTGCAGCACCTGGACTCCCCGGGAACCTACGCCAGGATTCTGTTTGTGGACTTCAGCTCCGCATTCAACACCATCCGCCCCGATCTGCTCCAGGACAAGCTGTCCCTGCTCAACGTGCCTGACTCCCTCTGCAGGTGGATCACTGACTTCCTGATGGACCGGAGGCAGCATGTGCGGCTGGGGAAGTCTGTCTCAGACTCTGTTAGCATCAGCATTGGATCACCCCAGGGCTGTGTACTTTCCCCCCTACTCTTCTCCCTTTATACCAACTCCTGCACCTCCTCCCACCAGTCTGTTAAGCTGATTAAGTTTGCGGACGACACCACCCTCATCGGGCTCATCTCCAACGGTGACGAGTCCGCCTACAGGGAAGAGGTGGCCCAGCTGGTGTCCTGGTGCAGCCACAACAACCTGCAGCTGAATGCTCTGAAGACAGCGGAGATGATTGTGGACTTCAGGAAAGTCACATCACATCATCATCACATCATCTACAAGAAGGGACAGCGCAGGCTGTTCCTGCTGAGGAGACTCAGGTCTTTTGGTGTACAAGGGGCGCTGCTGAAGTCATTCTATGACACGGTGGTGGCATCAGCCATCACTTTTGGAGTGGTCTGCTGGGGCAGTGGCATTACTGCAGCCGATAGGAAGAGACTGAACAAACTGATTAAGAAAGCTAGCTCTGTCCTGGGGCAGCGCCTTGATCCGATGGAGGAGATAGGAGAGAGAAGGACGGTGGCTAAACTGTCATCTCTGCTGGAGTCCGAGTTCCACCCTATGCAGGACATACTGAATGCACTGAGGAGCTCATTTAGCAGCAGACTACATCATCCCAGGTGCACAACCGAGAGGTTTCGTAGGTCCTTCCTACCAACGGCTGTCAGACTGTACAACCTAAGCAGGGCTGCTCGCAGAGATAGCAAAAAGACGTAACAAACTAATAGTTTTTTGAATGCAAAAGATGCAATAGACTTACACAATGGTCCTCTCCGGCATACAACTAGGAACATACCGGTCGCTATGGAGGGTGAGAATATGTATGGGCACATAATCATACCATGTAGGATAACTAAGTAGACGGTTATGCTGTTTCATTCCATCTAGCAACAATGCTCTGCACTGTGTGTGTTTATATATTTGCATATTTATTCCATCTAGCTACAATGCTCCGTACTGTGGGTGTTTATATATTTATATATCTACATATTATTCCATCTAGCTACATTGCTCCGCACTGTGTGTGTTTATATACTTGCATATTTATTCCACCTAGCTGCAATGCTCCGTACTGTGGGTGTTTATATATTTACATATTTATTCCATCTAGCTACAATGCTCTGCACTGTGTGTTCATATATTCATAGATTTATTCCATCCAGCTACAATGCTCTGCACTGTGTGCCTGTGTGTGTGTGTATATATATATATTTTATAGTAATACGTACATATGTTTATTAGCTGCTCTTGCTTGCTTGTTTTTTTTTTTTTTTTTTTTTTTTCTTGCCTTCTGATTGTTGCTCTGAGTGTTGCTATCCCTGTGCTGTTGCAATCCTGGAATTTCCCCGTTGTGGGACTAATAAAGGCTTATCTTATCTTATCTTATCTTATCCCCCCTGCCCCCCCCCTCACCATCACAGGCTCTCCCATCACCTTTGCAGATTCCTTCCGCTTCTTGGGCACCACCATCACCCGAGACCTCAAATGGGAGCCAACCATCAGCTCCCTCATCAAAAAGGCCCAGCAGAGGATGTTCTTTCAGCGGCAGCTGAGGAAGCTCAAGCTACCCACCAAGATGTTAGTGCAGTTCTACACGGCCATCATCGAGTCCATCCTCACCTCCTCCATAACTGTGTGGTACGCAGGAGCCACTGCCAGGGACAGACTAAGGCTGCAGCGCGTCGTGCGCACTGCTGAGAAGGTGATAGGCTGCAAGCTCCCATCTCTCCAGGACCTGTACATCTCCAGGACCCGGAGGCGTGCTGGCCGGATCATAGCCGATCCTTCACATCCTGGTCACGTGCTGTTTGCCCCCCTCCCCTCAGGTAGAAGGCTTCGGTCCATTCGGACTAAAACCTCCCGGCACATGAACAGCTTTTTCCCCTCTGCCATCAGACTGCTGAACACTAAGTGACTTTTGACTCTCGTGCACTATGTACAGCAGCTCAACCAGACTCATGTCAATCATCACTGTTTTTCTGTTGCATTATTGACTGCACTATGTGGTACTTCACATTATCTGCTACATGCTAATTTTTTAAAACTGTCTTGACTAGTACTACTCATTATTACTAGTATTATTATTATTATTATTATTACTTATTATTACTTATTTTTCTACACTTATTGCACGTTTCTAGTCCTTTAGTTTTTTAGTTTATCCCTTTTTCTCATTATGTTTTTAATGTTGCAGCATGGCACCGAGACAAATTCCTAGTTTGTGTATCACATGAACAATGGCAATAAATCTGATTCTGATTCTGATTCTGATTCTGAGGTCGAGTCTGGGTTTTCTGCCCGGAGAGGAAAAGAGGAAGGTCACCAAAATTGGCGAGCCATCGGTCGGGACCGTGCGTGGTTCTGCAGAGACTGATGGATGTGGTGTACAGGGTGAGGCTTAAGAAAAGGGACTGGGTCATGGTACTCCACCGTGACCATCTCGCCCCGTACCAGCCATCCTCCCCGCTGGTGGTCGAGCCGGAGCCTTCACCCCGACCAGATACTCCAACCGAGACACAGATGGACACTGGCGGGCCTGTACGTGCTGGTCGTCGGCAACGGAGGCCGCCCCGACACCTGGACGGATTCGTGTTGGACTTTTGAGTTGGACTTTCATTTTTCTGGGGACAGAAACCAGTCGGGGGGTGGGGGGGGGCAGTGTAATGTTGGGGCTGTGTTGGGGGGGGGGGGCAGGGATTTTCCCTGGCATGCTTTGCCAGCAGAGGACGTTATTTTGTGTGTGTGTTTAAATGTTATTAATGTGTTATTATACTGCTGTGTCATTATGTTATAGGTAGAATTAGAGTAAGATTGATTATGTGTTGTGTAACCCCGATATAAACGGGGGTCGGTGAGAATGACCTCCCCTCCTGTCTGTGTTCGTTGTGTGTTTCAATAAAGCCTGTTTCGTCGCAGCCATCTGCTCCGCTTCTTGTGTGAACCTCGTATACGTCACAATATTATAAGTACAAAACACTCAACATTATTATACACAGCAGAATGACCCATGTGGCTACAACCATTGCGTCAGTGTTGCTCATTTGTCAGTAAAAAAAAAAAGAAAAAGAAAAAAAGATTTATTTTGTTATTTGGGCGTTTTTGTGTCCTGTTTGGTCACGGTCATCATTTAGTCAAAGTGTGCATATGTGTCCGCATATGATATGCAATCGATCTGGCTATTCCACTCCACAATCATGGTGGTATTATTATTAACTTTTAATTTTTAGATAGCTTTGCACCGGGAGGAACCCATGTTGAACCCACAGTGCTGCAAAGGACAGCAATGGCACATGGGTGAAGCAGCAGCCGAGACTCCCGTTAACCGGGCAGGCTGGGCTTGGCTCCCTGGGAAGGACTGCGGTAAGGTGGTCTGGCTGCCCCCCATCCCCCCCAGCACACCCGTGCACCTCGTGTTCTCCACATATGCCAAATTATCCTTTAGAGCTACGCAATCACAGCAACATTATAGTATAATTTTTTTTAACCATTAAATCTTCAGTATTCTCTTTAAGATAAGATAAGATAAGCCTTTATTAGTGCCACAACGGGGAAATTCCAGGATTGCAACAGCACAGGGATGGCAACACTCAGAGCAACAATCAGAAGGCAAGAAAAAAAACCAAAAAAACAAGAGCAGCGAGTATACATATGTACATATAAACATAAATATATAGACACACGATGCGGAGCATTGCAGCAAGATGGAATAAATATATAGATATATAAACACACAGTGTGGAGCATTGTAGCTAGATGGAATAAATATGTGAATATATAAATACACACACAGCGTGGAGCGTTGTTGCAAGATGGAATAAATATATGAATATATAAACACACACAGTGCGGAGCATTATAGCTAGATGGAACAAATATGCAAACACATAAACACACACAGTGCGGAGCACCGTAGCTAGATGGAATAAATATGTAAATATATAAACACACAGTGTGGAGCATTGTCACTAGATGGAATAAATATATAAATATACAAACAAATATATAAATATACAAACGAACACACACAGTGCGGAGCATTGCAGCTAGATGGAATGAAACAGCATAACCGTCTACTTAGTTATCCTACATGGTATAATTATGTACCCATACATATTGTCACCCTCCGTAGCTACCGGTATTTTCCTAGTTGTATACTGGAGGGGACCATTGTGTAAGTCTATTGCGTCTTTTGCATTCAATACTATTAGGTTGTCACGTCTTTTTGCTATCTCTGCGAGCAGCCCTGCTTAGGTTATACAGTCTGACAGCCGTTGGTAGGAAGGACCTGCGAAACCTCTTGGTTGTGCACCTAGGATGATGTAGTCTGCTGCTAAATGAGCTCCTTAGTGCATTCAGTATGTCCTGCATAGGGTGGAACTTGGACTCCAGCAGAGATGACAGTTTAGCCACCATCCTTCTCTCTCCTATCTCCTCCACTGGGTCAAGGCACTGCCCCAGGACAGAGCTAGCTTTCTTGATCAGTTTGTTCAGTCTCTTCCTATCGGCTGCTGTAATGCCACTGCCCCAGCAGACCACTCCAAAAGTGATGGCTGATGCCACCACCGTGTCATAGAATGTCGTCAGCAGCGCCCCTTGTACACCAAAAGACCTGAGTCTCCTCAGTAGGAACAGCCTGCGCTGTCCCTTCTTGTAGAGTGCGTCAGTATTGTGTGACCGGTCTAGTTTATTGTTCAGATGAACACCCAGGTACTTGTAGGATGTCACCATCTCAATGTCTGTTCCCTGGATGTTTACTGGTGCTGTGAGGGGTTGTCCTTGCCTGCGGCAGTCCACCACCAGCTCCTTAGTTTTCCTCACGTTGATCTGGAGGCAGTTCCGATGGCACCAGTCCACAAAGTCCTGGATAAGCCCTCTGTACTCAGCTTCATCTCCGTTGGAGATGAGGCCAACGATCGCAGAGTCGTCAGAGAACTTCTGTAGATGGCAGTGTGCTGTGTTGTGCGAGAAGTCCGCAGTATAAAGGGTGAACAGGAAGGGAGCCAAAACCGTTCTCTGTGGGGCCCCCGTGCTACCGATGATCGTGTCGGACACACAGTCCCGGGTTCTCACAAACTGTGGCCGGTTTGTGAGGTAGTCCAGGATCCATGATGACAGGTGCTGGTCCACCCCTGCGCACAGCAGTTTGTCCTTCAGAATCATCGGTTGGATGGTGTTGAAAGCACTGGAGAAGTCAAAGAACATGATCCTCACTGTATTCCCGGGCTTCTCCAGGTGGGACAGAGAATGGTGAAGGAAGAAGATGACCGCATCCTCCACCCCAATACCATGCTGGTAGGCGAACTGGAGTGGATCCATCACTGGACCCACCAGGGGGCGGAGGTGAGCAAGGAGCAGTCTCTCCAGGGTCTTCATCATGTGGGACGTCAGGGCCACTGGTCTGTAGCTGTTCAGATCTTTGGGGTGGGAAGTCTTTGGTACAGGTACTACACAAGATGTTTTTCACAACTGTGGTACCCTCCCCAGCTTCAGGCTCAGGTTGAAGATGTACTCCACAATCCCACACAGCTGGTCTGCACAGGACTTGAGGAGCTTTGCACTGATGCCGTCTGGTCCCGACGCCTTCCTCGCCTTGATCTTCCTCAGCTCCGTCCTCACCTGGGTCTTAGTGAGGGTCAGGTTGGGGGGCTGTGTGTTGGGAGTGAGGGGGTGATGGTGGAGTGGGTAGTGGGCAGCAGGACTTGATGTCTTCAGTGGCAGCAGTGGTTGTTGTGCAGTCGAGGGGGAAGGCGGTTGGTCAAACCTATTAAAAAACAGATTCAGATTGTTCGCCCACTCCCTGCCCCCCGTGGCCTGGGGGGAGGTATTCTGGAGCCCAGAGATGGTTTTAAGGTTTCTCCAGACCCCGCTGATGTCGCTCTGTTGCAGCTTGTCCTCCATCCTCTTCCTGAAGCTGTCCTTGCCTTCTCTGATCTTTCTCCTCAGCTCCCTCTGTACGGACTTCAGCATCTCCCTGTTCCCCGACCTGAAGATCCTCTTCTTCTCTCTCAGAAGTGTTTTTATCTCAGGGTTGATCCAGGGTTTGTTGTTTGAGCAACACCGTGTGGTCTTGGTGGGAATGGTTTTGTCCACACAGAAGCTGATGTAGTCCTTGATGGTGTGAGTGAGGCCATCGATGTCCTCATCATGTGGATCGCAGAGCTGCTTCCAGGCGGTGGTTTCAAAACAGCCCTTTAGAGTGTCCATTGCGTCCTCAGACCATAACTCCACTGTGCGCATGGCCGGAGGTTGTCTGTGCACTAGGGGTTTGTACACCGGGGTCAAATTAGTCAGTTTTCACTTCCTTGTTTTGTTTATGGAGCACTCTGGTGACTGGTCGTGATGCTGCATATTATCCAATCAGTACAGAGTCAATCCGAAACCCCACCCACACTTCTAGAAGCCAGAGCATGAAGAAACGGAGCGGTGGCTAAACTTTTATTAATAAAAATTACATATTTTCACTGAGTAACTCCATACTCGGGGATGCACACCCTTGTAACCTCAGCAAAGCACTTATAAAATCTGAAGCCAGTCTGACGAACGGTTTGAGAGGTATGTGAGGAACACACACACACACACAGATTTGTTGCATTTATCCACCTTATTCCTAGCTCCCATGATGCCTTCCGTGAATTATGGGTGCAATTGCCGGTACTTGTTTAGAAAGTGGGGTTGTCACTGAAACGGGACACTTTTCCTTGTTAAAAAAAAACAATGACTTTGGCATCACAAATGCGGGAACACGGCCTTTTGCACCTCAAAAAGAGTAATATAATCATACCACTTCCCACAACTATCGAGGGATGAGAAGATGACCTTAAAAGAGGCCTCACAGACAGCAGCTCTGTTAGTTAGTTCCGCTGCTAGTATGCTAATGGTGTAAACAAATAAAAGCTCTGAGATATATCAATGTTTCCACCGCAGTAAAGTCAGTTGCATTTTGCTAAAATATATTGGACACAATCAGGTTTCCCTCAGAGCAGACGTAGAATCTAGTCAGAGCCAAAAAGAACCACAACACCGTGTTTGGGTGTTTTAATGTCACCAAAATTAAAATGCTCATGCTGCTGTCACGTCATGAATGCTTTTTTTTTTTAACTTAACACATACAGACCTTTTATGACAATTATTCACAATTTTATTGATCTATATTTTGTGATAATTTAAAAATTAATGCATGCTGAAGCTGCTATCAAGTCCATAGCGTCCAATACAGTGAAACAAATGCAAAAAAAAAACACCAAACAACACTGTGGGGATCATGAAATGATGAGACTGGATTATTTCTCAGTATTGGTTTATTGCATTTCACGTCCCCAGCTCTCTCTCTCAGTCAGGAAAAAAGAGGAAGAGCTGCGGTAAACCCCCACACATTTATACCAGCACACCAAAGACAGAATCACACACTCAAGTCAAATCCTTCTATTTACAATTAATCACTTCAGAGTCCTCTTTGCTCTTCCGTCTGACCCCAGGAGGTCAGACAACCCTTTCAGGATCTCGCCCCCGATCCTCTGTCTTCCTTCCAAGTCCGCAGGTGGTCCAGACCCATTGTCCATCTGAGGCGTGATGTCAATACACACTGCAAGCTTAAAGTCTTTCTGTGTTTGAGCCTATGCAGTCAAATATGTGAGCTACATAAGGTTACAATAATGGGCGCTACATCACCCCCCCCCAAACGCCAAAGAATGGACACACACTAACAGTATCCTAATGGCAATACAGCATATGTCACCCCCCACCTGCAGAATCTACAGCACAACCTACACAGTTTGATCAAAACACACATCACTCTGCACGTAGTCTAGGCTTCAACCTCCTCCCGAACCTGCTGTACGCAGGTTTCACAGTCTGTGTTGTGCCGTCCTGCGGCGAATCTGTGGAATGAGGGGGAGAAAGGTTATTTGTCCCCTGCGGGGGCTCCAGGGGCCGTTCCCTGGGGGGTCTGCCGCGTCAAGGCGTCCTCGCCGGTCGTACAGATTCGTCATGCAACACAAAGGCAGGCTTTAATCTATCAATACTGATTGTTTCTTTCCTGCCCCCCCAAATCTAGCACAAAATATTTATCCCCGGTTTCCAGCACCCGAAATGGACCGTCATATGGTGGGCGGAGACTGTGTCGCTGAGCGTCGTGCCTGACAAAAACAAATTCAGCGTTTTGTAAAGCTTTGGGAACAAAAACACGCAGAAAAGTGTGATGAGCGGGGCCCGGGAGCATTTCTGCTCCCGTGCCAATCAGAGGTCCCCGCGCCAGGGGGCGCCCTCGTGCCGCATGGGCTGGTAGGAACTCGCCGGGCAGCCTGAGAGGTTGTGCAAAAACTAATTCCGCGGGTGAGGCATCTAAGTCCTCTTTGGGCGCCGAACGCAACCCCAATAAAACCCATGGTAGTTTGTTTACCCAATCTGCATCCGTGAGTGACGCTCTGAGGGCTGCCTTAAAAGACCTGTGAAAACGCTTGCATAAACCGTTGGCCTGGGGGTGATAAGCGGTAGTGCGGTGGACTGCCGCTCCTAAGCTGCTGGCCATTGCTGACCACAGTTCCGACACAAATTGAGGTCCCCTATCGGACGTAATATCCGACGGAACCCCGAACCGCGCTACCCAGGCTGTTAAAAAAACGCGAGCCACCTCTGCCGCTGTGGTCGATGTTAACGGGACCACTTCCGGCCAACGTGTGGTTCGGTCCACCATTGTCAAGAGATGTGTGAACCCTTGTGACGGCAGTAGGGGGCCCACTAGGTCTACGTGCACATGATCGAACCTCTTAGCCGGAATGTGGAACGGTTCTAAGGGGGCCTTCGTGTGCCTGTGGACTTTGGCCCGCTGGCAAGCCATGCAGGCTTTCGGCCACTCTTTCACGTGCTTGCGCAGGCTCGGCCAAACAAACTTCTCCGCTACCATTATCACAGAAGCGCGTACTCCCGGGTGCGCCAGGGAGTGCACCGCGTCAAAAACGCGATGGCGCCACGCGGCTGGTACCACCGGGCGGATACGTCGCAGATTGGGGGGGGGGGGGCGAACCGGTTTGTAAACTCCTGCTCTTCAGCCTTAACCCTGTTGGTCCAGACAGGAGCGCGCGCACGTCTGCGTCTCCGCTCTGCTCCGCCGCCATGGCTGCATAATCTATCCCCACGTGAACAGGGGCCGCGTGCGCGTCCGCGCTGTTACTCCGCCCCGCGTCTGCGGTAGTACAATCCGCATCCGCGCGGACAGGCGCTGTTACCGCGCATGAGAGACAGTCCGCTACTACATTGAGCTTACCGGCTACATGCTGAATATCAGTGGTAAATTCCAAAATTGCGGCCAGCTGTCTCTGCTGCCGTCCTGACCACGGTTCTGAAATTTTGGACATTGCAAAAGTGAGCGGTTTGTGGTCGACAAACGCGGTGAAACGCCGCCCTTCCAGCCAGAACTGGAAATGGCGAATGGCCAGGCGGATCGCTAGCAGCTCCCTGTCAAACGCGCTGTATTTCCGCTCAGCATTGCGCAAGGATCTGCTGAAAAAAGCGAGCGGCTGCCAAACCCCGGCGACCTGCTGCTCTACAACGGCCCCTATGGCCACATCTGATGCGTCGGTGGTTAGCGCTATGCGGGCTGATGGGTCTGGGTGAGCCAGCAGTGCTGCGTCTGCAAGTGCTTTTTTAACCTCCGTGAATGCGCGCTCCCGCTCCGGGGACCACTCGATCACATTGGAGGGCTTCTGCTTTTTAAGCGCGGCGTATAACGGTTGCATAAGCTGCGCTGCGTGGGGTATGAAACGGTTATAAAAATTTACCATTTCTAAAAATTCTTGCAACGCTTTGACCGTTTGTGGCTGGGGAAACTCTGCCACTGTGCATACTTTGGCCGGTAGAGGGACTGCTCCCTCTGGGGAGACGCGGTGTCCTAAAAAATCGACTTGCGCTACGCCAAAATGGCACTTGGCCGGGTTAATTATCAACCCGTGCGCTCCCAACCTCTGAAAAACCGTCGTGAGGTGTTTTTCGTGTTCCTCCTCGGAGGCACTGGCGACTAAAATGTCGTCCAAGTAGACAAAAACAAAAGGGAGGTCGCGCAACACGGCATCCATCATTCGTTGGAAGGTTTGCGTGGCACCTTTAAGGCCAAAAGGCATGCGTAAAAATTCAAAAAGTCCGAACGGGGTTATTACCGCTGTTTTGGGAATGTCCTCTGGTCGGACCGGGACCTGATGATAACCGCGGACCAGGTCTATTTTAGAAAAAATGCGCGCCTTCGCTAAATGCACTGAAAAATCCTGGATGTGCGGAATTGGGTAGCGGTCCTGCGCTGTGGCATTGTTTAACCTGCGGTAATCACCACAAGGTCTCCATGAGCCGTCAGCCTTAGGAACCATATGCAGCGGGGAGGCCCAAGGGCTCTTCAAGCGGCGAATTATGCCCAACCTTTCCAGGTTGGCGAACTCCTCGAGCGCAATGGAGAGCTTAGTTGCATCCCAGCGCCGAGCTTTCGCAAAAACTGGTGGGCCAACTGTGGTGATAAAGTGCTCCACCCCGTGCTTTGCAACCTTAGCTGAAAACGTGGGAACTGTGAGTGCTGGGAACTGGGTTAGAAGAGTGTGAAACTTACCGCCTGCTGTGGCGACGCTGGTCTGTACTGGCGGCCAGGACACTCGAGCCGCTCAAGGGATAGAATAAAAAGAGAGTGCATTTACTAGGCGTCTATTAACCAGATCCACTAACAAGCCATGTGAGCACAAAAAGTCAGCGCCTAACATGTTGAAACTCACCGCCGCTACTATGAAAGTCCATTCATAGGTGCGGCCGTGCAAGGACAGGCACAGAGTCCTTTCCCCGAAAGTTTTGATAGACGAGCCGTTCGCGGCCGTTGCCCCGTCTCCGCGGGACCCAGCCACACGGTCCGCATAGGTCGCAGTGATGAAACTCCTCTGGGCTCCGGTGTCCACGAGGAATTGCCGCCCGGAGCCCGCATCTGTCAGATAAAGCAGCTTGTTCTGTTCACCGAGAGTCGAAGCTGCTAACAACCCCTGGCCCGGGCGTTTCCCTGTTTCTTGAAACTGCACGGCGGGATGCATCTGTACGCCTTCTCAGCGAAGCGTCGATGGTAAAAACAGAGGCCGTCCCCTCCTCTGCTTCGGGACCGCGCCACTGCCGTCGTCGCTGGGGTTGCTTCTGCTGCCTCCGGCTCCTCACTGCCCCCGGCCGCCGCGCCGAGGTCTGCTGCTGCCACGGAAGTCTCCTGCTCGTCGCAGGCGTCGAGGAGCCGCTGCGTTTCCTTGGCCAGCGCGCGGAAGTCTTGCTGGGTCACACACCTCATGCCGGACAGGGTACCCCTCATGTGTGCTGGGAGGGTCCTCAGGAAGATGTGTTTGAACAGAAACACATCGTTGTCTGTCCCGATCAGCTGCAGCATGTCCTCCATGAGGTCGGTCGGCCTGCGTCCTCCTCTGTCGCGCAGGTCCAGAAGCCACCTGGCCCTCACCTCGGCTGATGGCATGAAACTCTCGATGAGGGCGGCTTTCAGCGCGTCGTACTTGCCAGCAGCGGGCAGCTGCTGCACCAGGCTTCGCACACATCGAGCTGTGCGGCTGTTGAGTCTTGCGATGACATTATGAAACTTGGTGTCATCTGCTGATATTCCCCCAAGCACGAACCGCGATTCTGCGTGTTGGAACCATGAGTGCGGGTCGTCTTGCCAGAACTCGGGGAGCTTAATCGAGCCTGCACTCGTGCGGGTGGTCTCCAGTGAATCCGGGTCAGGGTAACGTTCCCCCGGCATCTTACGTCTTGGTCACCAATGTGGGGATCATGAAATGATGAGACTGGATTATTTCTCAGTATTGGTTTATTGCATTTCACGTCCCCAGCTCTCTCTCTCAGTCAGGAAAAAAAAGAGAGAGAGCTGTGGTAAACCCCACACATTTATACCAGCACACCAAAGACAGAATCACTCACTCAAGTCAAATCCTTCTATTTACAATTAATCACTTCAGAGTCCTCTTTGCTCTTCCGTCTGACCCCAGCGGGTCAGACAACCCTTTCAGGATCTCGCCCCCGATCCTCTGTCTTCCTTCCAAGTCCGCAGGTGGTCCAGACCCATTGTCCATCTGAGGCGTGATGTCAATACACACTGCAAGCTTAAAGTCTTTCTGTGTTTGAGCCTATGCAGTCAAATATGTGAGCTACATAAGGTTACAATTATGGGCGCTACAACACCACCTATTTGATGTGTTTCTTAAATTGTTAAGCCTTAGGAAGCATCTGTGACATTCATACAAGTGAAAACATACCTGGTGCTGTTGTGTCTGTCCTGTGTCTACCACCGATCACGTGAACAATCCTTTAGTTTTCAGTGCATGATCTACGCATTGCTGTTGAAGCCACAGATTTAGCTGTGCGGATACAGGTCAAGTGGACCCGACCAAGTGAGCACCCCAAGTGGACCCCGGGATCCAATCTGTACATGTACAAGAGAGAGAGAAACGCCATTTGAATTCTCCTGTATGTCCTGTATGTACAGTACAGTAGTATTGACAAATAAAATCTTTGAATCTTGAATTCTCAATCTAGTGATTTGTAAATGCGAAGGAGAACAACAACAAGAATGTGTGTAAAACTGTTGGAAAGACTTTTCATGGTCACCAAGAAGTGTAAAAAATATATATATGTAAGATGACAACTAAGCTGACCCGGAGAAGGTTTTGGGCCTTTTTCCGCTTTCAAAAGACGTTTTTTTTTCTCCACCGCTGCCGCTCATCACCGCTGGCTGCCCCTCAGATGAAAATCCACAGAATAGGTATGTGGGACTATAATGTTCTGAATGAGGCTTTAAAAAGCTCTGAATCAGTTTGTAAATCACTGGATTGAAAATGCACTTGTACATGTACAGACTGGACCCCGGGGTCCACTTGGGGTGCCCACATGGGGTGATTACTTGGTCAGGAGTCCACTTGACCTGTTTCCAGCTGTGCTTGTGAGGAGCCTCACATCACGAAAAGCAGCAAATACCACAACTACGCAAAAACATTCAAAAATACAAAAACTACAAGTGCTGAAATTATCTGCCACTTGACTGCAAAACAGGTATGTGGACTATACATTAAAACGAGTTAGAAGCACTTTTTAAAAACTCTATTTTAAATGCCCTACTACCCCACTTTTACTGATTTAATACGCCTTCAGCCGAAACCGGAAGTTGCGCCCATAATCATTTCTACAACAGCGCCCTCAGGAATAAGATGGATAGATACAGTAGATGAGATGTGTCTGTGGATAACATTTACATTTAATATTTTTATTCATAGTGAGTTAATATACATTTCTACTCTTAAACAGTTAAGCTACATAAATAAAGAAAAAGCGGTAATACCTTTTTTCTTTCTGAACTTGACAGAATATGAATCAGACGTAGTTACGTAACTAAAAAAACTTGTCCTTACGTAACAACTTTCCCCGCCCCTTTTCACTTGCCCCGCGCATGCGCCTTAAGCATAAACGCTCCGCCATTGAAGGACCCACGATCAGTAGGGTCAGGACTGGTTATAGAAGCTCTTTCAAGTTTTTTTACGGTTCTCTACTCCCAACTTTGGCTTTAGGTTATACTCCGAACATTTGACTCTCATTCTTGTTTCGTTTCTCGTGGATGGTTCTGGTTGACAGCTCTGCGCCTCGTTATAAGTACGGTTCGTGTTTTTTTTTCAGCTTCTAGAAGTAACGGGCAGCGGCTGAGCTAGCTAACGTTAGCCAAGGACCTGGCTAGCTGCGCAGGAGCTGAGCGTTGCTCAGTGGCGGGGCCGGGGGGCCGGCGTGCTTACAGTGTCATTTGATGGATCCGAGAATCGCCTGGTTTCAGCCAGAACAGCGCGGACCTGCTAACAACCTGTGGATGCAGATTTGGGAAACGACCCAAGGGGTGGGATACTTACACGTTAACGGCTATACGAGCGGATCTCACAGCGCGTCGAGCTTGAAGGGAACAGCCAGCAACGGGTCGTCGGGAGCCGGTAGAAGCGAGGGACTCGACTCCAGCGCCAGCAGCGGAGAAGCCAAGATTCGGGGGATGTCGGCCTCAACGGGGGACGGGGAGGTAATGCAACAGCGGGACTTTATACCTTTAGACACCAACAGCAACCACAACAACCGAGCCATTGGCAGGGGCGGTGTCGGCGCAGGGGGGCAGCAGCAGGGCAGCGGGGTCGCCGTGCTGTATGGACATCCCAACAAAAGAAAAAGAGACAATAAGGCTAGCACTTTCGGATACAATTCCAGCCTCTTGAACGGTGGCTCCAACATAGAAGGCGGGTACACGGGGACGCCATGGAAGGAGAGGAACTACTCAGAAGGAGTGGTGGGGTAAGAATTTAACAAACTTCATAGGATTGGTGGTATTAACAGGGGTTCTCAGTCGAAACGGTTATATAATGTGGCTGTCACCATTACACAGTAGAGACACTTCTCACAGCCAACGTAAGCCTTTGTATAATCAGCTTTTAAACACCTGCATACTGAAAATGTCAAGCAGGGAGTCAACTGGAGGAGGGGTCAGGTTTACTCCGCCTACTTGGGCACCTACACCCTATGCTCAGACCCAAAGGGTCCATTTACCCCTTTTATGCAGCAAGAAAATCACATCTCAGTCATACGTTTTTGACATTTAAAGTCATAGATTAGAATAATCTGTAGTTTGTTTCTGTTCTAGTTCTGATGCAGGAATAAACACACACACACAAAAACAACTTTTTCATCCTGGTCTCAGTTGACTTCTCCATCTGATGGTCTGTTCTGCTTTGGGCAACATTTGGCTAGCATGGTTTGGGTTGGGTCAACCCAACCCTTAGGGGAGAGTGGGTCACTACAAATTAATACAAAGCTCTTGCGCATGATCCCATCCTATTTATGAAACATTCTTTTCTGATTGAAGTTGGCCTTTCCATGTCAACAGTGCCCCCATCTACAGAGCACAGGGTGTGACTGAATGGTTTGATTAGTCAGAAAAGTGAATACAATGCAAATGAGAGTTGCATCCCCCAGAGCTCTCAAACCCCAAAGAGAGATGAGTGGTAGATTAAAACATAACTGAAGCTGTAGTGGAAATGTGCAAAGACCTCAGTATGACTTTATGGTAGTCACATCTAAGTTGTCTGTTACACTTTGCTGTTCAGCAGATTTAAAATTGGAGAAACAATTTTAGTTGAATTCAATACAGAGTACTTGTATGTTACTTTTGCAAGAAGAACCGGCTCAATCAATCTGTCAACAAGTAATTTAAAGGAGGAACACTTTGACTAAGCAATGGGGTGACACCCCAGACAAGAGTGACAGTTACTAGATCTGTGATATATCAATGGTGGAACTAACTAACTAACTAACTAACCTGCACTTATATAGCGCTTTTCTAGTCACAAAGACCACTCAAAGCGCTTTCATTAATACTAACCCTCTATTCTAAGGGCCTATAGGAAACAAATATCTAGGGACAATTTTAGAACAGCCAATTAACCTAACATGCATGTTTTTGGCATGTGGGAGGAAACCGGAGAAATCCCGGAGTAAACCCACGCAACACGGGGAGAACATGCAAACTCCACACAGATCACTGTTGGTCGGGGGCTGGGATCGAACCCACGATCCCACGATCCCCACAATCCCCCGGCCAAGGGTAAACTGTGCTGCCGCAGTGCTAACCACTGCGCCACCGTGCAGCCAGAACTGTAGTTGCCTTAAGCTACTGGGCTGACGGCACCAGAAAAAAAAATCAGCTGTTTGCTAAAGTGGTTTAACTGCTTTTGCATGAGGGATATTCCATAAGAGAGAAAGTACACTTGAGTATAATAGTCTTACAATTGACATCTGAGGGAGGATTTCAGAAATACAGCAAAGTATTATGTGGTTAAAAACCTGAACTTTAAAGTTACTATGCTTTAATTCTTGTTTGTGCCTCCTTGTCCCACTGTTTAGTGAGATGCATAATTTACAATCTCAAAGTAACTGAGATACCTACCTGGAGCTTCTGTCAGTATGGACATGGAGTGTGAGTCCATCCATCCATCCATTTTCTACCGCTTCTCCGGAGGTCTGGGTCGTGGAGGCAGCAGTTCAAGCAGAGAAGCCCAGACTTCCCTCTCCCCAGCCACCTGCTCCAGCTCTTCAGAGAGGATACCAAAACATTCCCAGACCAGCTAGGAGACATAGTCTCTCCAGCGAGTCCTGGGCCTACCCCAGGGTCTCCTCCCAATGGGACATGCCCGGAACACCTCAAGTGGGAGGTGTTCAGGAGGCATCCTAGTCAGATGCCCAAACCACCTCAACTGGCTCCTTTCAATGTGGAGGAGCAGCGGTTCTACTCTGACCCTCTCCTGGATGACTGAGCTCCTCAACCTATCGCTAAGGGTGAGTCCAGCAATCCTACGGCGAAAGCTCATTTCAGCCGCTTGTATCCACAATCTCAGTCTTTCGGTCATTGCCCAAAGTTCATGACCATAGGTGAGGGTAGGAACATACTGTAGATTGACTGGTAAATTGACAGCTTTGCCTTAGAACTTAGCTCCCTCTTCACCACGACAGACTGGTACGGTGTCTCCATCACTGCAGATGCTGCTCTGATCCGTCTGTCAATCTCTCCCTCCATTCTCCCCTCACTTATGAATAAGACCCCGAGAACTCCTCCACTTGGGCAGGACCTTGTCCCCAACCTGGAGAGGACAATCCACCTTTTTCTGGCTGAGGACCATGGACTTGGAGATGCTGATTCTCATCCCAGCCGCTTTACACTTGGCAACAAACTATCACAGAAAGACCTGTAGGTCATTGCTGGATGAAGTCAACAGGACAACATCATCTGCAAACAACAGAGATGAGATCCTGTGGTCACCAAGCATGACACCCTCCGTTCCCTGGCTGTGCCTAGAAATCCTGTCCATAAAAATTATGAACAGGATTGTGACAAAGGGCAGCCCTGGTGGAGTCCAACTCTCACTGGGAATGAGTCCGACTGAGTGTTGGAAGTATGAACCAAACTCTCACAACCTTTGTATAGAGAACGGATAGCTCGTAACAACAAGCCTGAAGCCCCCCCCACAAAAAACCATGAGGGATGCAGTCAAATGTCTTCTCCAAGTCCACAAAACACATGTAAACTGGTTGGGCAAACTCCCACAAACCTTTGAGGATTCTCGAGAGGGTAAAGAGCTGGTCCAATGTGCCATAGCTAGGCCAAAACTGACATAACTCCTCCTGAATCTGAGGTTCAACCAGTGGCCAGACTCCCTTCTCCAGTACCTTGGCATAGACCTTCCCAGGGAGGCTGAGGAATGTGATCCCTCTAAAGTTGGAACACACCCTCCGGTCCCCCTTCTTGAAGAGAGGAACCACCACCCAGTTTGCCATGCCAAAGGCACTGTCCCCGACCTCCATGCAGTGTTGCAGAGGTGTGTCAACCATAACAGCCCTACAACATCCAGGGCCTTGAGGTACTCGGGTGCATCTCATGGTGGCAACCCGTGAACTAAAGGCCCTTTTCCACTAGTATCGCCTTAGCCTTACTTACTTATACTCTACTCACTTTCTCGCCCTTTCCGCTGTACCCAGCACGGTTTAACCGACACTATTTTCGTGCCCGTGTGAAGGCAGGGTACAACCGAGCTGAAGTGAGCCGAGATGTGACGTCAGTAGACTGCTAGCCACTGATTGGTCAGGGCGTAACGTCACAAAAGCGCCTGTCTTCAGTGGAATCTTTACAACCGCCATTTGCAATCTTTCACGGACTAACTCGGTCATGGAGTAAATATGATATTAATACAGACAGCGTTGTAGGTTTTGCGGAAATCTACACCGTGGTCCAACGAAGAGGTGCGGGGTTTTCTCTGCTTGGTGGCAGATACACAGTGAGAGGAGTGATCCGGACCAATACAGATGGCAGCCCTGCATAGAACCGTACTACTGACAAGCTGAAGACGAACGTGAGAGAACCATCGATGGTGAGTGATTTGTAATAATGTGCATCTGTTCGCTTATTTATCCTGTTGGTGGTAAGCTCACTTTTTTTGAGCAATACAGCGCCGTTTTGTGCTGGCTAACGAGTGTAAACTAGTAGCTAGCTAGTACCAACTGCTGATTCGCGCTTGTTTTCTCCTAAGTATTCACTTGTGAGAGCAAAAGGATGAAATATGTTAATCCTGGTTAAAGTCCTGGTTTTTGTACGTGCTGCACTTTGGTGCTGCGCATTAAATTGTGTGCAATTTAATGCTAGAATGTGTTTCCACATGCCAGGGGTTAGCCTCCCTGTTTATAGTGGATACTGGTGAGACCACAGGAGCCGAAATCTCAACAATATAAAAGTGCTTTTTCAAACCAGTGATTTATAAAGTCATTCATATAATTTTCTAAAGCGTCAGAATAGACCCACACACCTATTCTGTGGATTTTCCATAAAAGGTGCTGAAACAGTATTGTGCTGTTCCACCATAAATCCCTGTATTGAAAATATTCTTGTTCATGTACAGAGTGGCTCCTGAGGTGCTTGTCAGGGAAACGAAGCGTTTTTGTCACATCCCACTGCTGACTTTCACAGGTGTATTTGCCTAACACAGGTACATCTCCAAAAGTTACAATGTCATGAAAAAATTCAATATTTTTTGACACTCATTTCAGAAAGAGAAATCCATATATTATATCGATTCATTACACAGACAGTGATATATTTCAAGCATTTATTTATTTTAATTTGGATGATTATGTCTTACAGCCCCTGAAAAACCCAAATTCAATTTGGCAAAAAATTAGAATATTACATAAACTTTAAAAAAATAGTTTTTAAATAGAAATGTTGGCCGCTGAGGTGTTGGTTAATATGGGCTGTAGCCATAATCATCAATATTAAAATAAACACTTTCAATATATCACTGTCCCTGTAATGAATCTATATATGGGTTTCACTTTCTGAAATGAGTGACAAAAATATTTAACTTTTTCATGATATTCTAATTTTTGAGATGTGCCTGTATAAGTGTTGAACTTGCTTGAAACTAACCACCATCCATTTCTGTCGTTCGTCTAGGCAGGAGGGAATCAGCCGCTCAACAACGGACGTCGCCACTGTGGAAAGTACTGAAATCCTTTGCTTTTATAGGTAAAGTGTCAAAACCAAAGTAGCACAATTTCCACTTAATATAAAAGGGACTGAACTGAGATTTATTTGATTGTGTGAGTATTAATTACAGAATAATTGAAAAAGACTGGCGCATCAACTGTAAAATAATCCACTTGTTAATGTGTTTATTTTTTTTTGTCAGATCACTTTTGTTATCCTTTGTGAGTTATGTTCATAACTGTATCTTTTGGGGAATGGCAGTTGTTCAGTCATCAATATAATTTAGTTTATATGTGTAGTTTATACTCTATCATCAATAAACTCATGCAGTAACAGGACACATTACAAATATTTGAGACCCATTGTAGTGCATCCTTTTATATTTTAGCAATAAAAGTACAAAACACCACCCACACTTGAAGCCAGGGCAAGAAGAGACACTTTTACATTCAAGACAAACTTTTATTGATAAAAACTCCATATTTTGACTGAGCGACTCCATACTCTGTGATGCACACCTTCAGTTAAAGTACTATATTCCATTCAAGTGAATGTATTAATTCATTCTGATTGCTGAGGCCACAGTAAAAGCAGATGATTTTAAATGTAACCCAGCCCTTGTAAAATCGACTTTACATCAGTGCAGCTACATGAAAATTGTGGTTAAATACAACAACGAAGTACTTTATTGTCACATTGGAATTGGAATCGCTCCTGTTTTGTTTTTCTTTTGAATTCTTGGATGGAATATGGGTGGGCAATATAAGCTGCAGCTTCAGCCATCACCCATTTCAGATAACCTATGTTGAACTGTATAATCAGAGGAGTTATTGTTTAATTCGACCTTATTAGATTTTTTTTCCCCTTTGTTATATTATTCTATTTTCTTTTAATCTATCCGAAATAAAGATTCATTCATTCACATTCCACCACTGGCTTTTAGCAACAAGTGTATTTCCCAAATATGTTTTAAACTTCCTTTATTTAACCGCCACCCATTTCTGTCTTTTGTCTAGGCAAGAGGTAAACGATCGATCCACCCCAAACTGGACCTTGCGTCACTGTTTACAGAGATGCAGGCCTAAGATCTGCTGATCTGAGACCAGTGTGAGCTGCACATCCAGCTGCTGAGTGACCCAGTCTTACAGTTTGAGTTTTGCACATTCTGAATAATCTGGAATTTGCTGCTGATTGTAATAAACAATTTAGTGACTTATGTGTTTGCATCATGATTTCTATTTTTGTCTGTTAATACACTGGTGGGAAAAGAGTCAATAGTACAAACCATTAATGGGTGACCTTGAAAATAATGGCTCATTTTTAAGAAATTTATGTCACATGGTGGTAACCTTCACATATAAAAAAGAGACATCTGCAAAAACTTCAGAGGTTTATTGTCAGTGCAATACTACATGAATCCATGTATAGTACATTGTTGATGCAGAGAATATACGTATATTTCTACAGTATATGTATCTAGTAAATCAAGCATTTTCCATGTAACCTTGTGACTTCATTATTTTAATTGCTTTTAATCCTAGATCAAGTTTGTTTTGGCCTAAAATGCATCATAACTGTCAAATATATCTTATTATACCTAACTCAGTACTGTTTACTTTTTGAATATATATTTTGTGGCTAATATAGTTATTAACCTGGCGCTCAAGTTGTGTCAGCTGATCATTTTTTGCTATGACACCATCTCAGACTTAGTGCAGCTGAAGCAGGTATGTCCACGATGTCTCAACAGTCTGTCCATGATTTTCACGCAGATCAGAGCAATTTTTTTTCCCACAATATTTTTATTGAACCTTTTTTTTTTTTTTACAAAGAGCACGCACAGTCAGACACTAACACAAAAGTAATTTAAAAACTAAAAAGAACAATAGCAAAATAACAAAAAGAAGGGTAATAAAAACAACAACCATTAACAAAAACAAGTCAACAACAATGCTCCTCTGTTTAGTCTTGGTAATCTATTACATAAGAATACATAATATACGTTCACCAGCTTGGAATTTGCAAGGTCCACACATATCATTCACCTTCTTCTTCAGAAGTTATGTTTACTTTCTTTACATAATCAATGAAAGGTCTCCATATATTCTCAAACACATTTTCCTTTGATTTCAGTATGTATGTTATTCTTTCTAGTGGAAGGTTTGTTAACATCTGTCTTAACCACTGAGCCACATCTGGTCTGAGTTTTTCCACAGTAATGCAAAACATTTTTTGGCATTAAGCAAACTGAGGTCTATGAATGTTCTTTCACTCTTATTAAAGTTATGTTTTTCTGGATACAGACCCAACAAAAACAGTTTAGGGTTCAATGTGATTTGTTTTGAAATTATTTTTTCAATTGTTACCCTCACCTCTTCCCAAAACATTCTGATTTTTCTACATTCCCATAAACAGTGAAATAGGGTTCCTTTACTTAGATCAGAGCAATTTTTTGCACAGGTAATAAACCAGACATTCTTAAGCTCTACAACCACTGATCGTTTGTGAAGCTGTATTGACATCAGTGACAGGCTGTGCTGAACGCCAGACTGACCGTTTGAAGCGGTAATTTTCCCACAACAGAGCCATCTGAAACACACACAGCGTACATATTTTAGTACCTAACAGTGATAACTTGCAGAGATTACAGTGTAGTACGACGTACTTATAGCAAACTAGCATTAGCAACATTAGCTTACCGTCATATATGACCTAGTTTGTATCCTCACGTCTTCGGCTCTCCCAGAAGCTGCAGAACTATTCCAGAGTGTTTTGTCTCACTGCCTGTGCCCTTGTCTGGCGGTCCTTTTTGGCATTTACGGTGTAAAAAAGCCACAGACCGAGGAGTCGCCTTGTAAAGCCGCCATGTTGTGTTTGGCTTGGGTCGCGTGTTTTACGTCACGGGAGTGTGGCGCCGCCTTGCTGTAAAAAAAATCCCGCCCACCACAGCTTAACCCCCGCTTTACCCGGCTGCTATGGAGACACAACCGCGGCCGAACCGAGTAGTAACGAAACGAGGCGAGTCGAACTGGGCTAGTGGAAAAACGGCATAAGTGGTGAACATCAGTGGTGAGGGGGGCCATCAAGCTGAAGGAGTGCTGAGTCACCTGTTAAAATTATTAACAATACATTAGCTTTAGATTAAAGGAATTCCCTTTAAGCAATTAACAATGGAGTGAGAAATGAGCTCCATTTTCATGAGAAGCTTCCAGCAGAACCAGGTGCCTGTGGTTCTGCCTTGTGCTGCTGCAGTTCGGAGAGACTCTGAGGGGGATACTGTTCCAGTCCCACGTAAAAATATTTTTCCTTTGCCTGACAGCAGTTGGTATGATTCTCCATATCCCTCTGCCATCCTATGCAACAACTTAAGTATTGATTAACTTTTTCAGTTTTCCTTTGATTTGGGCATTTACTATACTAAGAGGGCTTTTGCCTCTATTAGTGAAAAGGTTGCTCAAACAAATTCTGCAATCAAGAGAACTCTCCAAAAGAAAGGAATGGAGGAACGAATGGTGGTGTTGGACAACATTTAACAGTTTGAGGAAACCCAAACGGAAACAAACTGAAAGTTCACCTTTTGTGGGGCTCTCTAGAAGGTGGATAGAAGACTAGTATAGACAGGTATACAAACTCAAACAAGATTTACAATAGCCAAAGGAAGATGTTAAATGCTTTCAATAAATCTTAAGTTTTGTTAATGCATTAATTTTAGAATGGTCATTTTGGCATGAAGTGGTAGTAACAAAAGTTCCATTTTTATTAATCACACAGCTTTAATATTAGTAACCACCATTTCTCTATATAAATTGGTAACTATTTTTTTTTCTCTGCAGGTCTTTTTTTTAAACTCCAAATGACAGTTTTCTGTATCAAATGACACTCGTACCCTTCAAGTCTTATTTTGGACTAGGAAAAACCTTAAGGATTGTCGGCTGATAACTTTATCAACAGAATAATTATTTTGGTGGGTGGGGCAGTGCTTATAGTAGTAAATGCACTGCTGTCCCCGCCTCCTGCTGTCAGACAAGTGCAGGCCAGCAGAATATTACCAGTGTGGAGCTTACTGTTTGGCTGATTCTCATTTATAGTAATATTGGGTCTCACTGTTTATATGAGGGCATTCTTTAGTGATTAGCTCAGCTAATACCAGAACTTGAATCTCAGTCGTCATTGGTCACAATAACTGAGAGGGCCCTCTGGTTTAGCCATACTTGGGGAAATTTTGCATTGCCAGTGTGCTTTCTCTCATGTTACCAAAGCATAACATGTACATCATACAGTGAATATGCTTCATTTGTTATATAAAGCTTCAGGTGTCTATTTATCAGTGCTATGTACTGCTGGTCAATATTTGATTCTTGTGCCAAATTGAGTCTTGATTAATGATATAATAACCTTTCATCCCACTTTGAGATCAATTTAAGTGGACTTTTTAGTGATATTTTTTACTTGCAAGTGTTGTATTCAACTCTGGGAGTCACTGTTTTTATTGGACATAGATGCATAGTGCATAGTTGTACTTCCTTTGGGTTGCAGCCACACCAAGTAGCATGACATTATTTGCAGCTGTAACATTTGGAGCAGACTTGGATGTCGTGTACATTTTAGGACACAATTGTTGTCATACATTTTTCAGTTAATTAGATTCTTATACATGTGATTTCAAGGTTTATTTTTCTAATTCTTATTTGTTCTGTTTGTTCTCTTATATTTTCCAAGTCAGTCCTGGCATGAACCTGAGGATTATTTTTGCCAGAACCAAGAAGGATGAATAGAAGCAAAAGTAAAAAAAAAAATTTTTTTTTTAAAAATCTGTATTTTTTTTTCCCCTTTGGACAGACTGCCTCTCAGGCCAACCCACATGGCCAAATATAGTGTGCAAAGTCGTGCTGATTTGTGTTTGATGCTCCTCCAGTCTTTCTGGAGCTGAGAAGGTCCAGCCCTTCCCATGATGGCAATGGATCAGCGTTTACATGCTCCACACGGCCTCACTTCCATTAAACAAAGCCAACCCTCTTGAGAGAGAAATCCGAGCCCCTTCCCTGCCTGTCCAATCAAACAGGTTGCTTAAAGGGAGTGTTTCCACCTAATTTGCTGGTCGTGTACAGCAGCTATTTAGATTCTTAATATGGGCACAGGAAGTCGGTGCAGCCTGGGAGAGCTGTGCCCTTTTTCTGTCCTACTGAAGTGTGACATGGGGTTTTAGTTTGTCAGCAAGACACTGTCTAGTTCATGTCATTTTATTACAGAAACCATTGATGGAGAATTAATGTTTAGACATGCCTGGTGTTGTATGTGCCACTGTAAATGTGACTCGGTCATCTCTTATGAGATGTATTAGAAATTTGTCGCTCGCACTGATGGATACTTTGAAGCAGGGTCTAATGTAGCAACACTGATAAATTGTAAGATGAACCTAAACTAATGTGATTTAACATCATCTCAAATGGAAGGTATCCAGAGGTATTCTTATACTGTAAATGTTAGGGATGTGATTTTTTTTTTTTCCGCTAGTTTGCGGAATTCCACTTTTTTTTTAATCTTCCAAAATAAATAAAAAAAAAATTCCCTTAGTAATCCCCTAACGGCGCGCCTGACTTGATGCTGACCGTCCTTAAAAAAAAAAAAAAAAAAAAAAATTCACGGCGCGCCTGATTTGATGCTGATCGTCCTTAAAAAAATTTTTTTTTTAAAAAATCCCTTATTAATCCCCTAACGACGCGCCTGATTGGCTGATGCTGATCGTCCTTGCAGTGACCAATGAACGCGGCTGTTTCTTATCTTAATCCTATTTTATTCTTAATCCTTTGTTTTCCTCGCTCTCCCATAGCGGACTTGCATTGCAGTGATGTCGGTGGTTGAACGTAAAGATGCTCCGAGAGTCAAAGAAATTGACAAGATCGTGAAAAACAAATTTCGTTGGGATTGGCTAGAAAAGGAGATTGCAACGGATGTTGGTAAGACAACTGTGACAAATTTATTTAGCGATTTCATACGGAAAATCGACCGTGCTGGGAAGGCGATATGCACGTGGTGTAACAACACCATTGACTATGGTGGAAGAGGATTTAAGTCTCTCGAGAGTCATGCTAAGAGCAGAAAACATGCACAACAGGTGAAATCGAGGGCCACTAATTATTCACTTGCTGGAACTTTCGGTGTTCAGAAAAAACCATCGAAACCATACGGCCTCCACCCTTTGTTAACGACACGATCGGACCCGGAAATCGAAAGGAAGGATCCACCCCAACAACCAGTGCCAGTTGCGGATAGAGTAGTGAATTTTGAGATATGTGAAGATATATTTTTGTATACATGTCATCTAGTTAATATTTTCTTCATCTTGCCTGCTGAAGATGTTTTGGACTTTATTTAATAAATATTTTTAACGCCACACGTACTTAGAATTACGTTTATGTTTGTGCTTTTCTGTCTTCCCTAATTAATATCACATACACTACCGTTCAAAAGTTTGGGGTCACTTAGAAATTTCCTTATTTTTGAAAGAAAAGCACTGTTTTTTTCAATGAAGATAACTTTAATCAGAAATACACTCTAATATCTAATATGCATTGCTAATGTGGTAAATGACTATTCTAGCTGCAAATGTCTGGTTTTTGGTGCAATATCTACAGAGGTGTATAGAGGCCCATTTCCAGCAACTATCACTCCAGTGTTCTAATGGTACAATGTGTTTGCTCATTGCGTCAGAAGGCTAATAGATGATTAGAAAACCCTTGTGCAATCATGTTAGCACAGCTGAAAACAGTTTAGCTGGTTAGAGAAGCTATAAAACTGACCTTCCTTTGAGCAGGTTGAGTATCTGGAAAAAATTATTATTTCAAATACAAATCATTATTTCTAACCTTGTCAATGTCTTGACTATATTTTCTATTCATTTTACAACTCATGGTGGTAAATAAGTCTGACTTTTCATGGAAAACACAAAATAATTGTCTGGGTGACCCCAAACTTTTGAACGGTAGTGTATATCAGATATGGATTGATGTTGAGGAGAAAAAAATAGCATAACAATTTAGTTAGATTACTTTTATGATTCCAAACAGTTTGAAATTGACAGTGCACAGTGGACATTGACTAATAACTTATGAATATTTCTAAGACTTAGATACATCAGTGATTGTGCAAAATCATCTGCTCAAGACTCAATGGAGATTGAAACTGATGATCTGAAATAAATGCTGAAATTATAAAAAGTAATGGTATGTTGGAATTTTATTTCTATTATGGAATAGATAAAATTAACTGATTTTGATTTGATCAAGTGTTAAAGCATGTGATGGATAATGCTTGTTGGAATATTTTAGGAATGCTATCTTCTTGGAACATAAGTCAATATTATACAGTAATAAGTGGCATTCAGCTGTTTATTTTATGTCATTTAAGCACAGTTCTGGTACTTAAAAATCATAAAAACCCAAGAGACTGCATCCCCCGGACCCCATGCAAAATTTTCAGATAATTTCGCCAACCCCGAATCACATCCCTAAAATGTAGACATACCTGCCAACTACTCCGGTTTTGCCGTAATGGTTACGGTTTTCAAGACCCCATTCCGGGTTACGGCTTTATTAATCAAAATTATGGTTTTTCACTAAAAATTCAGTCAAAAATTTTAAATCGTAAAAAAAACCACGAAAGCAATTCCAAACACGAGATTGTTAGGAATCGTATCTAAATTTAGAACATAGCAACACGTGATGGCGGCCGGGATAGTCACACTTTTTCAGTGCTGAGACAAAGTTGCTGATTTTGCCACTAAAATAACTAACCAACAGCGAATATCGGATCAACATTTGTGACGCACACGCACAGGCTGAATTTCCACCTTGGTTGAACCAGCTTTTGAAGTAGAAATACCCCTTTATTCGCCTTTCACCGGGCTCTGTGAGTAAACTGAGTAGCGTTTCTTTTCGTGGTTCGCTGCTACGCTTTACCTGAAGCGTTTGCTAAACTAACGCTATTGCTATAGCTAACGCCATAGCTAGTCGTAGCACCTAACACCGACACAAAGAAGCGACTCTGTCCCCGGTGATTGGGGCTCGCCGGAGGAACTAACCGAGGCAACAGTTGGACGGGAGCCGGATTAGAGTTCAAGTACAGCAGTGGTAGGAGACGGGGACCAGTGGAGGACCACAGGGGCCCCAGCTGGACAAGAGCCGGAATCGGAGCCCAGTTACAGCGGCGGGGCTCGGCGGAATCACGAAGGAATTAGGTCAGCATTGTATACGTTTTCATCATGGAATCTGCCGGAGAAAAATCACAAATGAGCGTGAAACCCAAACGAAAATTACAGTCTTTTCGTGAGGAATATTCCAAAGCATTTCCAGGAATTATTATTCGCTCAAGAAAGGGTGAAAATTTCACATTTGCTGAGGGGAAAAGGTCAAGAGAAATGTCAATTATCAACATTTGTTAAATGTATGATTATGTACTAAGAGAATATTACCATAGAGTTTGTCCTTGATCTTTTCCATCAGCATATCTGCATTGACAATTTAAGGAAAATAGAAACATGATTGTTGAAGAAATATGAGGTTGTTAGCCACATTTTAACTTGATTTAATGCTAATATTTGTTTGGCGTCGGGGGGGCTTTTTCCCCCTGAACCCCCCACCAGGACTTTGTCCTGGACCTACTGGGGCCTGCGGCCCCTGGACCCCGGCTAGCTACTAGGCTTTTCAGGTTTTAAAAGTTGGCAGGTACAGTGGGGTAAAAAAGTATTTAGTCAGCCACCAATTGTGCGAGTTCTCCCACTTAAAAGATAAGAGAGGTCTCCAATTTTCATCATAGGTATACCTCAACTATGAGAGACAAAATAAGAAAAAAAACATCCAGAAAATCACATTGAAGGATTTTTAATGAATTAATTGGTAAATTCCTCGGTAAAATAAGTATTTGGTCAATAACAAAAGTTCATCTCAATACTTTGTTATATACCCTTTGTTGGCAATGACAGAGGTCAAATGTTTTCTGTAAGTTTTCACAAGGTTTTCACACACTGTTGCTGGTATTTTGGCCCATTCCTCCATGCAGATCTCCTCTAGAGCAGTGATGTTTTGGGGCTGTCGCTGGGCAACACAGACTTTCAACTCCCTCCAAAGATTTTCTATGGGGTTGAGATCTGGAGACTGGCTAGGCCACTCCAGGACCTTGAAATGCTTCTTACGAAGCCACTCCTTCGTTGCCCGGGCGGTGTGTTTGGGATCATTGTCATGCTAAAAGACCCAGCCACGTTTCATCTTCAATGCCCTTGCTGGTGGAAGGAGGTTTTCACTCAAAATCTCACGATACATGGCCCCATTCATTCTTTCCTTTACACGGATCAGTCGTCCTGGTCCCTTTGCAGAAAAACAGCCCCAAAGTATGATGTTTCCACCCCCATGCTTCACAGTAGGTATGGTGTTCTTTCTCCTCCAAACACGACAAGTTGAGTTTTTACCAAAAAGTTCTATTTTGGTTTCATCTGACCATATGACATTCTCCCAATCCTCTTCTGGATCATCCAAATGCTCTCTAGCAAACTTCAGACGGGCCTGGACATGTACTGGCTTAAGCAGGGGGACACATCTGGCACTGCAGGATTTGAGTCCCTGGCGGCATAGTGTGTTTCTGATGTAGCCTTTGTTACTTTGGTCCCAGCTCTCTGCAGGTCATTCACTAGGTCCCCCCATGTGGTTCTGGGATTTTTGATCACCGTTCTCGTGATAATTTTGACCCCACGGGGTGAGATCTTGCGTGGAGCCCCAGATGGAGGGAGATTATCAGTGGTCTTGTATGTCTTCCATTTTCTAATAATTGCTCCCACAGTTGATTTCTTCACACCAAGCTGCTTACCTATTGCAGATTCAGTCTTCCCAGCCTGGTGCAGGTCTACAATTTTGTTTCTGGTGTCCTTTGACAGCTCTTTGGTCTTGGCCATAGTGGAGTTTGGAGTCTGACTGTTTGAGGTTGTGGACAGGTGTCTTTTATACTGATAACGAGTTAAAACAGGTGCCATTAATACAGGTAACGAGTGGAGGACAGAGGAGCCTCTTAAAGAAGTTGTTACAGGTCTGTGAGAGCCAGAAATCTTGCTTGTTTGTAGGTGACCAAATACTTATTTTCCACCATAATTTGCAAATAAATTCTTTAAAAATCAGACAATGTGATTTTCTGGATTTTTTTTTTCCTCATTTTGTCTCTCATAGTTGAGGTATACCGATGAGGAAAATTGGAGACCTCTCTCATCTTTTAAGTGGGAGAACTTGCACAATTGGTGGCTGACTAAATACTTTATTGCCCCACTGTATGTGTAGATGTCGCTAATTTTTTTTTTTTTTTTTTTAGTTAAGCAAGAATGGTTGAACTGGGTTTGCTTACAACAGCAAAATGTGCTCATCCTACTATTTTAAGTAAAACTGAAGTGAATTTTGCAAAAATACAGATGCTTCTCAAAAATTAAAATGTAAAAAGTTAATTCATCAGGGTACTGAAATCATGGAACCCAAGTTTGTGTTTACATTTACTTAACGGCCAAATGTCACGTAACAGGGTACTTTAAATATCTTGAAACTAGATATAAAAGGGAACCGATCCGTTCGGGTCTTGGTGCATATGCTTCAGTAACAACGGAATATTCGTTAATTTAAAACTGCCGCACTTGGCCTGACACGGCCCCTGGAATCGCCTGGGGAAGAAGGCGGAAGTGACTAAATCGATTGTACCCTAGTTTGATGCTTGGGGTATTTCAATTGATTGTTTATATGGAGACTGGAAGGTTGAAGTGAGCAACAAGAAAGAAAAAATTGGATATTTCACCCATACCTTAAAACGGGACTATCAGGGACAGCTGGGTAATAAGGGACACTTCTCTGGGAAATGTTTTCATACCTGTCAAGTGAGACGTTTTTGCCGTACTTCAACACCGTAAAAAGCGGCTATAAGGAACGGTGGAGCAACAAGGCACACCTCTCTGGGAAATGCCCCAAATGCAGCTCGTGTTGTTATTGTCAAATATTTTAAGGATTCATGGATATTTGACAATAACAACACAACTCAGCGTCCGGCGCTAAATAAAAAAAAAAAAAAGCAGAATTCTGTATTTGTCAGGCGATCTGTCTGTTCCGCAACCGCTGCACAGCTCAACATGTTAAACCATTGTCCTAATGACTTCTCATTGTAGTGAGAACAGCTCAAGCTGAGCGATCAGCCCGCCCAGACAATTAAACTAATGATTGACTCCACACTTCGAACAGTAGTGAGAATAGCTCACGCTGAGCGATCAGCCCGCCCAGACAATTAAACTAATGAGTGACTCCACACTTCTCTCATCTCATCTCATGGTAGTGCGAATAGCTCCCGCTGAGCGATCTGACAGCACCAGCTGTGAGTGATCACACACAGGAGTGCTCCTCAACACACAGTTTTTTTTTCCAGTATATTTTTTCTTTTGGGCGTACAGAAATGGCAATACGCCCGTTTTTGCTAAAATTGCATTTTCCCCGTATTTTCCTTAAAATATTTGACAATAACAACACGAACTACATTTAAAACATTTCCCAGAAAAGTGTCCACCACTGCGCCGTCCCCCACAGCCGCGCTTGGCACCAAAATACGGCGAAAACGTCTGACTTGACAGGTATGAAAACATTTCCCAGAGAAATGTCCATTATTACTCCGCTGTCCCTTATAGCCGCGTTTTACGGTATTAAAATACGGCGAAAACGTCTCCCTTGACAGGTATGCGCCTCCATTTTCATATTGATCTGGTCAATTTCTTGACAGCAGCGGCTCTCCTCCACTGTAATAATAATGGCTTCCGAAAAATCAATATTTATGGGGCGCCCTGGACAGACCCCCTTCGGCTTCGCAATTCTGGAGGTGATTAATGTCCAGTTCAATGACATTTTCCACTGGTTCTGCTCTCTGGTCATCGGTGGAACTGTTGTCATCAGACAAAGCATCTGATTCCGTCTTGGACGGCTCGAACCTGTAAGGTTCTATGCCTCTGTCACTGTCTGAACCACTGACAAAAAAAAGACAAAACTAAACTAATTTGTTCACAATCGCTGTCACTTTCCGTCATGATTGTCCAATGTTGATAAGTGTGAATGTGGATAGGCAGGGCAGCCAGGGTACAACTGGTGATGTCAAAAACATGGGCGTGGTCTGGACTGGCTGTCACAAGCCAGCAAGCAAGGTGGGGCCTTCACCTGGTGTATTTTGTGCAATTATGTAAATACAGGTGGGTGATATGGCCTCCGGTATGAATATTTGGTTTAAGCTATGTGTATTTTATCTAAATTCGTTGTCATTTAGAAAAAAATATTACGTGACATTTGGCCTTTAAGTAGCCTGAGAGAAACTGTATTCACACTTGCTGAATTGTAATTTATGAGTCCCTCCAGGATTTTGTGGGATGTTTGTATGATTGTTACCGCCCAAAAAGCTTGAATTTATGGGAGCTTTTTTTTTTTTTTTAAAGTTGTAATAAAAGTTGCGACGTTTAGAGGTTGTTTTTTTTTTTTCACTTAAAGTTGTGGGGAAAATTACAAATTTTAAAGCAGATGTTTTTCCATAGTTTATTGCAATGACATTCTATATAGCACTACAAGAAAAGCACAGGATTGTCAAATTTCCTATTAAACAGTGATTCGTAAATTAAGCAGAAACTTGTATACAGAAACTCTTTTGTGCAACAGCAAATACAGACTTTTAACACAATATCTATAACAACAGCTACATTGCACTGGATGCATGTAAAGAGTATAGATTGAGAAATTGTGGCAGCACCTTCATTTAAAAACTCCCTAACTTACAGTGGTCCCCAACCACTCGGTACCAAGCACAGAGAAAAAAGGAACAATTTATTTTGTTGTTCTGTATTGTGTATTGAAGTCTGTTTTTCTGGGGAAAAAAAATTCTTAACTCCTACCTGTCTATCTGCTGTGCGTCTTGACACACACCAGTCTCATCAGCTCAGATACTCATCTTTCCTTTACCGGAAGTCATACCAGGAGGAGGAGCTTTCCTTGGGGGGGTTTGCCAGGGGCGCACATTAGTCTGTGTTCAAACTGGAGATTGACAGCTTTAAAGCTCATTGACAAGATGTAGTAATGATTCTACCTCTAAAGATGTATAAAATGTTCAGACACTGGCTGTAGTTAAAGTGCATCCGGAAAGTAAGATAAGATAAGATAAGCCTTTATTAGTCCCACAATGGGGAAATTCCAGGATTGCAACAGCACAGGGATAGCAACACTCAGAGCAACAATCAGAAGGCAAGAAAAAACAAGAACAGCTAGTATACTGTACATATGTACATATTACTATAAATATATATATACAGTATATATACTGTATATACATATATATATATAGACACACAGTGCGGAGCATTGTGGTTGGTGAATGTGCAGCAGAAAGTCTAAGCTCTCTCTCCATGGATGCGGCGGGCCAGCTGGATGTCTTTGGGCATGATGGTGACCCTCTTGGCGTGGATGGCGCACGTAGTAGTATTCACAGCACTTCACTTTTTTCCACATTTTATGTTACAGCTTTATTCCAAAAGGGATTAAATTAATTTTTTCCTCAAAATTCTACACATGGTGCCCCATAACGACAATGTGAAAAAAAGTTTTTTGAAATTTTTGCAAATTTGTTAAAAATAAAAACTAAGAAATCACATGTGCATAGGTATTCACAGCCTTTGCGCAATACTTTGTTGATGCACCTTTGGCAGCAATTACAACCTCAAGTCTTTTTGAATATGATGCTACAAGCTTGATTCACTTATCTTTGGGCAGTTTCGTCCATTCCTCTTTGCAGCACTTCTCAAGCTCCATCAGGTTGGATGGGAAGCATCAGTGCACAGCCATTTTCAGATCTCTCCAGAGATGTTCAATTGGACTCAAGCCTGGGCTCTGGCTGGGCCACTCAAGGACGTTCATAGAGTTGTCCTGAGGCCACTCCTTTGATGTCTTGGCTGTGTGCTTAGGGTCATCGTCTTGTTGAAAGATGAACTGTTGCCCCAGTCTGACGTCAAGGGCGCTCTGAAGCAGGTTTTCATCCAGGATCTCTCTGTACATTGCTGCATTCATCTTTCCCTCTATCCTGACTAGTCTCTCAGTTACTGCCGCTGAAAATTGTCCCCACAGCATGATGCTGCCACCACCATTGGCATGGTTATGAATGGTGCCTGGTTTCCTCCAAACATGACACCTGGCATTCACGCCAAAGAGTTCAATCTTTGTCTCATCAGACCAGAGAATTTTGTTTCTCATGGTCTGAGAGTCCTTCAGGTGCCTTTTGGCAAACTCCAGGTGGGCTGTCATGTGTTTTTTACTAAGGAATGGCTTCCATCTGGCCACTCTACCATACAGGCCTGACTGGTGGATTGCTGCAGAGATGGTTGTCTTCTGGAATGTCCTCTCTCCACAGAGCAATGCTGGAGCTCTGACAGAGTGACCATCGAGTTCTTGGTCACCGCCCTGAATAAGGCCCTTCTCCCCCGATCGCTCAGTTTAGACGGCCAGCCAGCTCTAGTAAGAGTCCTGGTGGTTCCGAACTTCTTCCATTTACAGATGATGGAGACCACTGTGCTCATTGGGACCGTCAAAGCAGCAGAAATTTTTTCTGTACCCTTCCCCAGATTTGTGCCTTGAGACAACCCTGCCTCAGAGGTCTATAGACAGTTTCTTTGACTTCATGCTTGGTTTGTGCTCTGACATGCACTGCCGACGGTGGGACCTTATATAGACAGGTGTGTGCCTTTCCAAATCATGTCCAATCAACTGAATTTAGCACAGATGGACTCCAATTAAGCTGTAGAAACATCTCAAGGATGATCAGTGGAAACAGGATGCACCTGAGTTCAATTTTGAGCTTCATGGCAAAGGCTGTGAATACTTAGGTACATGTGATTTCTTAGTTTTTTATTTTTAATAAATTTGCAAAAATCTCAAACTTTTTTTCACATTGTCATTATGGGGTATTGTGTGTATAATTTTGAGGGAAGAAAATGAATTTAATCCCTTTTGGAATAAGACTGTAACATAAGAAAATGTGGAAAAAGTGAAGTGCTGTGAATACTTTCCAGATGCACTGTACTCCTTCCACCTTCTCAACACACTGTAGTCATTTGTTTGTACATTACCATTTCTGTCCTTAATCAACTTAACCTGCTGTACATCTTTTCCAGCTTGATCGCTCTGTCTAGCCAGTCTATACAACTCCTTTTCTCCTTCCTTAGTGTCCAGCCTCTCATACAACTCTCTCTTTGCCATGTGCCTAGATTCCAAATACTCCTGTCTACTTTCATCTCCCTGACTATCCCACTTTTTCTTTGCAAACCTCTTGCTTTGGATACTTTCCTGTACCTCTTCATTCCACCACCAAGTCTCCTTGTCTTCCTTTCTCTGTCCACTGGGTACACCATATATCTTTCTACCCGTTTCCCGTAATACTTTTGCTGTACTTTCCCAGTCATCTGGTAATTATTCCCTACTACCCAGAGCCTGTATCAGCTCCTTCCTGAACTCTGTGTAACGTTCTTCCTTTTGTAACTTCCCTCACTTAATCTTTGGCTCTGCCTTCTGTTTTCCTCTTCTTACTTTGCAAAGTCATCTTACAGACTACCATCCAATTCAGGCTAGCTACATTCTGCCCTGCCACTACCTTGCAGTCCCCTATCTCTTTCAGATACTGTATCTCCTTCTGCATAAGATGTAGTTCACCTGTATGCATCTTCCTCCACTTTTGTAAGTCACCCTATGTTCCTCTCTCCATGAAGTATGTGTTCACCACAGTCATTTCCATCCTTTCAGCAAAATCCACAACATCTGTCCTTCCACATTTCTTTCCTTAAAACCATACCTACCCAGGACCTCCTTATCACCTCTGTTCCCTTCACCTTCATGTCTATTAAAGTCTGCTTCAGTCAACACTCTCTCCCCCCTGGGAACACTCTACCACTTCATCCAACTTACTCCAGAATTCCTCTTTCTCTTCTACTGGACATCCAACTTGTGAGGCATACACACTGACAAGATTCATCATCACATCTTTGATTTCTAGCTTCAAACTCATGATTCTGTCTGACTCCCTCTTTACCTCCTGAACACTCTTCACATACTCTTCCTTCAAGATTACTCCTACGCCATTTATCTTTCTAGCTACACCATGGTAGAACAGTTTAAATGCACCTCCAATGCTCCTAGCCTTGCTTCCCTTCCATCTGGTTTCTTGAACACGCAGTGTATCTACCTTTCTTCTCTTCATCATATTAGCCAACTCTCTGCCTTTACCAGTCATAGTTCCTACATTTAACGTCCTTGCTCTCACCTCCACACTTCTACCTTTCCTTTTGTCTCTCTCCCTCCTAATATGCCTTCCCCCTCTCCTCCTGCTCAATCTTTGACCAACAGTCGCCCATTTTCCACTGGCCCCCTGTTGGTTAACAGCACCGGTGGTGGTGGTTGTTAACCTGGGCCTTGACCGATCCGATTTGAAAGTCTTATTCATCATAATCCACGTTTGATTTGGCAAAGGTTTTACATCGGTCTCTTGCTCTTCTTGACACAACCCCTCCCCATTTGCCTGGGCTTGGGCCCGACACTAGGAGTACTCTGGCTTGTGCACCACCTGTGGTTGGGTTAGTGGTGTGTGTGTGTGTGTGTGTGTGTGTGTGTGTGTGTGTGTACATGTATATAAAAAATGTCTGGGGTGGAAAACTTGTGGCTCTTTGACATCTCTTTTATGGCTCTTTTCTCTCTCTCTTTTTTAATTGGCTCCTGTGCAGCTCTTTTTAAAAAAATTATAGTCCTATATTTTCTTAGCATGGCGGCTCAGTTATTGGCATGGTGGCTCGCCATGTAGAAATGTTACCAGCGGAAACCCTGGTGAGTTAAAATTAAGTTTTTCCTGTTTTCAGTGTTTTATTTTATTCAGACATACAAAGATTTAAACAATGTGTCACTGTATACACTACAAAAAATGTAAATTACATTTGGTCAAATTCACACTCTGCTTGTTTGCGTGTCTTTTTATTTTATTTGCATCACTCGGACAGGATCAAGCCTGTCCCTTGCAGTCAGCAGTCTGTGGCCTTCTGTGTAACTTGACCTGTTTAGTCCCACTTGCCAAAACCTAGCACCCCAGATCGCTTTTTTTGTTTGTTTTTTTTTTTTTGATTAAACATTAATGACTCTGCCATCTGTGTGACATTGAAGACAACCATAAACAGAGGTAGAGGTGTCATTTAGAAAAAGCAGCATTTGGTTTGACTTGTTTGCCTTCTGGGAACCCTGTAAACTGAAGCTGATCTTGTTGAATGTAGAGTTTCTAATAGACTGCAGTGTCGCATAACAGCATTTCCCTGTACAATCAACCTTTTGTTGTAAAGCTTGTCTCGGCTTAATATTTCAAATGTTGGTATAAAATATGGCCATCTGCTCGTGTACAGTTTGCCTTAATGATTTAAACTCTTCCATGGCAAATATTTTATCTTAATGCATAATAATAGTAATAATAATAATAATAATCATCCGTGGGCAGTGCGGTGGTGGAGTGGTTAGCACTGCTGCAGCACAGCAACTCACCCTTGGCCGGGGGATCCTGGGTTCGATCCCAGCCCCCGACCAACAGTGATCTGTGGGAGTTTGCATGTTCTCCCCGTGTCTGCTTGGGTTTACTCCGGGATTTCTCCGGTTTCCTCCCACATGCCAAAAACATGCAAGTTAGGTTAATTGGCATCAAACTGGGGATTCTAAATTGTCCTTAGGTATGACTGTGAGAGTGAATGGTTGTCTGTCTGTCTCTGTTGGCCCTGCGATGGACTGGCGATCTGTCCAAGGTGTACCCTGCCTCTCGCCCAAAGATGCTGGGATAGGCTCCAGCCCCCCCCCCCCCCCCCGCGACCCGAAAAGGATTAAGCGGTAGAAGATGAATGAATAATAATCCGTGAAGCTGCTGCTGGCCTTCTATCGCTACTCAGTGGCGAGTGTGCTCACCTACTGTCTGGGTGTGTGGTATGCCAGCTCCATGGCCGAGAACAGGAAGGCTGTTCAGAGGGTCATCAGCACCGCCCCAAAAATTATCGGCAGCCATCTGCCCTCCCTGGAAGACATTTCCAGATCCTCTTGTCTTAGAAGGACCAAGGCCATCACAGGAGACCCTTCACATCCCGCCCACCACCCGTTTGACCTGCTTCCCTCTGGATGATGGTTCAGATCGATCAGGTCCCACACCTCCAGACTGACAAACAGTTTCTTCCCCTGGGCCATCTGAACTGCAAGCAGTCAGAGCCCCCCACCCCTTCCCGGAACACTCACATGCACAGAACTGAGGACCTTTTAATTATCACTATAACTCACCTGTCGTTGCACCCCTCACTTTGATGTATATTGACCGATCCAAGAAGTCACTACTGTACATATTTTTCATAATCCTTGGGCCATTTTACTCTGTGTTCTGCACTCCGCACTCTTAATGTATATAGTTCCACCTGCGAAGCCACTACCGTACCTGTGTATATACCAATGGGGTTTTTATTATTTTTTTTACCTTTACCTCAGTCGTATGGTTAATTGTGTGTTCTGTAACTGTTTATTTCAAATTCTTCTCACTTACTTTATTGTGCTGTAGCCTGGCAGAGCACCCACAATTTCGTTGTGCTGTACAGCTGTACAATGACAGTAAAGCCTATTCTATTCTACAACTTGCATCTTGGGTCATTGCAGTTGTTTATACTTGAATGTTTTTGGCAGATATACTTGGCGTTCTAAAACAGTTTAAATGCTGCATCAATGCTAAAGGACAGAAATATCCTGAACAGCCTGTAAATAATGCTGAGTGATGATGCACAACCTTTTTTTTTTTTTTTCCATCTGTCAAATTCAACAGATGGCACTTATTCACATGAAGGCATTTCAGCACCACACCCAATCTGGTCTTTCTCCTTATGTTCTTTGTCACCCTGTGTGCCTAATATGTAGCCTACTTTTCCCCTTCTACTTGTTTTTATTACTTAAATTTTATATAAAGCTTTGCTTTCTTCTTTGGAGGTCTTTATTCCACCTGTTGGCAGCTCAAAAGCAAAAAAAAAGTTCTGCCTTCACAAGCTGTAGGCATAAGGGTATAACTATAGCTCAGATCATCGTGTTTCAGAGTTGAAAATGGTCTGTGGTGCAGTACTGACTGTAGTTCTTTCAAAATAGAAATTGATTTTGGCCTTTTAGCTGCAGGGAGTACTGTCACCAGGGCCACTTGGTCCTTGCCAAATAGAACTGCATTTATCCCCATCCCCCGGCTGTCCTGCGCTAAAGCTGGATTCATGCTGCACCTCTGCTGTCCACATACGTGTAACTGGAAACCTCGTGTGACGAAATTTACGTCGCCTCCACTCTGCTAGTGTCCGCAGTGCTCGACCGTGGACGACCGCGTGCAGCCCAGATATTGTGACTGCGCCGCCTGCCCACGACCTGAACGTGTTGAAAAGTGCATGCACAAGACTGAACATCCCATTCATGAGGTGGCAATATCAATACAGAATATCAAGACAAAGTAGATGAAGACAACGAGGAAGTGGAGACAAGAATAAACGTACATGAATCATACATAAATACTTCAGCAGCAGCAGCATCTTCATGGAAAAGGAGTGAAAACTGGGAAGTCATGCAGAAGAAGGCAAGCAGCGTTTCTTTGTTGGTGAAAATGCTGGCGCATTGGCGCTACCTATCGGGCGGGAGTGAAACAACAAATGATGGTTGTGTGCATGCGTCAACCACTTGGCCTGGGTAGATGAAAAAAGTGAGCATGAACAGCACCGTGTGCATGCCAGTCTTGTCCAACGCGTACGCGGACTAGAGGAGAAATGCAGCGTGAATAAGGCTTTAGATTGCGTGTGGCCTGGCCTGACTGCTGCTACCTGTTGTTGATATTAAAGGTCTTGGTTGGCAAAATGGAGAACACAGTAAACACTTCAACTTTTATGTATTTTTATGGCTTATTTTGACTTGCTTTGCCCCAGCATTGCTCTCTCACGCAAGTGGTACCCCTCTGTTAATGAAAGAAAAACCCACAGTGGTCACAGAAATAACTTGAATCTGACAAAAGTGGTAATAAATAAAAATTGTAGGAAATTAACCAATGAAAATCAGACAATGCTTTTGAATTGTGGTTCAACAGAATTATTTTAAAAAACAAACTCATGAAACAGGCCTAGACAAAAATGATGGTACCCCTAGAAAAGACTGAAAATAATGTGACCATAGGGACATGTTCAACCAAGATGTGTCCTCTAAATAACATCACAGGTGTCTACAAACTTGCATTCAGTCGGCATATTTAAAGGGTGACAAGTTGTCACTGTGCTGTTTGTTGACATGGTGTGTACCACACTAAACATGGACCAGAGGAAGCAAAGGAGAGAGTTGTCTCAGGAGATTAGAAAGAAAATTATAGACAAGCATGTTAAAGGTAAAGGCTATGAGACCATCTCCAAGCAGCTTGATGTTCCTGTGACTGCAGTTGCACATATTATTCAGAAATTTAAGATCCACGGGACTGTAGCCAACCTCCCTGGACGTGGCCGCATGAGGAAACTTGATGAAAAATGGAAGAGACGGATAATACAAATGGTAACAAAAGAGCCCAGAACAACCTCTAAACACATTCAAGGTGAACTCCAAGGTCAAGGTACATCAGTGTTAGATCGCACCATCTGTCATTGTTTGAGCCAAAGTGGACTTCATGGGAGATGACCAAGGAGGACACCACTGTTGAAAACAAATCATAAAAAAGCCAGACTGGAATTTGCCAAACTGCATGTTGACAAGCCACAAAGCTTCTGGGAGAATGTCCTATGGACAGACGAGACAAAACTGGAACTTTTTGGCAAGGCACATCAGCTCTATGTTCACAGACACAAGGCTGCTTTGCTGCATCTGGCACAGGGTGTCTTGAATCTGTGCAGGGTACAATGAAATCTCAAGACTATCAAGGTATTCTAGAGAGAAATGTGCTGCCCAGTGTCAGACAGCTTGGTCTCAGTTGCAGGTCATGGGTCTTGTAACAGGATAATGACCCAAAACACACAGCTAAAAACACCCAAGAATGGCTAAGAGCAAAACATTGGACTATTCTAAAGTGGCCTTCTGTGAGCCCTGATCTAAATCCTATTGAACATCTGTGGAAGGAGCTGAAACATGGCGTCTGGAGAAGGCACCCTTCAAACCTGAGACAACTGGAGCAGTTTGCTCATGAGGAGTGGGCCAAAATACCTACTGAGAGGTGCAGAAGTCTCATTGACAGTTACAGAAATCGTTTGATTGCAGTGATTTCCTCAAAAGGTTGTGCAACAAAATATTAAGTTAAGGGTACCATCATTTTTGTCCAGGCCTGTTTCATGAGTTTGTTTTTTTTAAAAATAATTTTGTTGAACCATAATTCAAAAGCATTGTCTGATTTTCATTGGTTAATTTTCATAGAATTTTTATTTATTACCACTTTTGTCAGATTCAAGTTATTTCTGTGACCATTGTGGGTTTTTCTTTCATTAACAGAGGGGTACCAACAATTTTGTCCACATGTGTAAACTGTGCCATGCTGAAGCCCAGTTCTCTCAGGTAGGCCAAAGCTGAGGGAGCAATTACACTATTAATGAAAAGAAAGTGGGGCCTTATTTATCCATGAACAGTAAAGAGCAGGGAAGAGACTCAAAACTGTAAGGCCACCAGGTGATGTGGATTTTTTTTTTTTTTAAGTTTATTTTTAAGCCAGTAAATTGTTTAGAATAAACGTGATGCCTAATTTTCTTTTGGTCAACAAAGAAGGCTCATAGATTTTTACAAAGCCACTTTGATGTGATAGTTTCATTACAGTTAATGTAGATTTTAATCAGTTTTTGCTAAATATCAAATTAATTAACTCCTCATCCCTCTCTTCACTGTTTTATTAATTTTGAACAAAGTGTAAAGTTGTCAGTTCTTTGACTTAGCACTATTGTTCCAGCTACCAATCTGCGAACATTTGTGGCAACATTTTTAATTCTGGTATTTTTTTTTTTCTAAGGGAAATGTTAGAAAGTGTATTTTTCCCTGCTTCCCCAGGAGCTCTAGTTCCCTGGAAACCTGTTCCATGAGATTACGTAACATTACTATAATGCAGGCGAGTGGGATTCACTGATAAGCAGTGCCAAGGGTCCATGTGCTTTTAAAGACGGGCTGGAGGACTAAAATGTAATCTGATCCAAGAAGGTGGGGCATGAGCTGTGATTGTTATGCTTGCTTCTCCTGTCACATGACTTACAAGGGAGCTCTAGTAGCCCATTTGATGTGAAATGAAACCTACTACATTGGTGTTGGATTGCAGTGATGTCTTTTTTAAAATGTCAGTTTTGGTTTTAGGACTTATGAAACCAAAAATGAATAGTGTGTGATGTGGTCTTCTCAGACCTATTGTCCTCATACAGACTGCAGCTCCGGAGTTTCTTTTAGCCATAAATGAAACTAGTGCATTGCCTGTACACAGCACAAGTGTCCCTGTCTGAAACAGATATCCCAATCCGGCTTTACAGGCCCAAATGTAGGCTGTATTTGAAAGTGGAATACAAAGAGGTGTAGCTTATATGTAGGCAATCACATGTTAGACTTTGACAAATATAAAAGGGAGTAAATGGCACTAAGATTTATTTGACTGTGTGAATATTAATTACAGAATACCTAAATATCGAAAATGAATAGGACATCCAATATTAGCGACTGTTTCAGATCCCTTGTTTGTTTGTCAGATCACTTATTTGTGATCTGTTGTCACTTATATTCAAGATAATAGTGTATCTTGCACTTTTGGGAACGGGAGTTGTTTAGTAACCATTATAATTATTTTAGTTTATATCACTGTTCAGTGTTGGAGTTCAGTGTAATATTTAATTTCTTCTGTGACTATAATAGGACATGTTTACAAATATTTGAGACCCGTTGTAGTGCATCATTTTATGTTTTAGCAATATTTTGTTATTCAAAGGGTTTTTTGAAACTTTAATCCTAAGATTGAGGCAGTGCTTATATCGTTGCGCTGGGCCGATACTGAGGCCAAATAATGATCTGAACCTTGAGGGTGTGACTGGCAAAGACTTACAATGTGAGTGCCGCGGCTCTACTGTAAGCATTTGTTTTTTATTGATGCGAGAAGATTATTTATTATTATTATTATTATTATTATTGTTCCACCTAAATGATTGCAATTTTGACCCTCTAAATGTTAACCAAAATGCATTTTTTTTTTTCGCACACACCTCAGACCCGGTGAAAAACTTTATAAAATGGAAAAAATGTGCCCCATGCTGAAAATTTATCCAGTGTATGGTTGATGCGTCCTGCATTCGTGGAGCAAAGGTTATAGGACCTTACCCACATGTGTTTTTTTTTTTTGTTTTTTTTTTAACCTTTGCAGTCTGTACCATCAGCTGTCCATGCTGTTCTGATAGATATGCCAAAATGTCAGAACACCGGAGGAGGTGGATCCAGTCAGCTGATCGCTCGAACCACAGAGCTCAGCTGTTTTCCATGATAAATCGGCCTCAGGGCAAAACCACACTCCATGCATTATCTTTTTTTTTTTTTTTTTTTTTTCAATTTATTGAAAATAACTTTTTTATAATCACCATAAGTTAGCGTACCTTTGAGCCAGGTTGTGTCTGGCCGCTGCTTCTCCTGGCATGTTATGTGTTGATTTGTCAGACTTGGTCCCACTGACACTCTGCCCAATCTGCTCACACACCTCATGTTCTCCACATATGCCGAATTATCCTTTAGGACCTACCCAATCATGTCAACCTTACGGTATAATTTTTTTAAGCATTAAATCTTCAGTATTATGTTTTTCTAGTCAAATTTGTCATTTTTCACTTCCTTGTTTTGTCCAGGGAACACTGGTGACTGACAGGTCGTGATGCTGCGTATTGTCCAGTCAGCATGGCCGTGATGCCGTGTATTATCAATCAGCACGGAGTCAATCCGAAACCCCACCCACACTTATTGAAGCCAGGCATGAAGAGACACAGAGCGGTGGCTAAACTTTTGATAAAAAATTACATATTTTGACTAAGCGGCTCCATATTCGGGGATGCACACCCTCGTAACCTCATCAAAGCACGTTTAAAATTTTAGGTCAGTCTGAGGAATGGTTCAAGCGATAAGTGACACACAAACACAGATTTCATGAATTTATAGATGGATATGTGTGTGTGGTGAGCTTGGAGTGCTAAGTGAAAATAGATTAGTCTTTGCTATGTTGGAGGAGGGGCGTCACTGGGAAATGATTTTCATTTGTAAACAAACTGATTTTAGGCAATAGATGGATAAATGATGGATGTACTTTATTGATCCCAAACTGGGAAATTACAGTGTAACAGCAGCATGATGGTAGACCAAAATGACACACACAGCATAAAACAAAAAGGAATTACCCATGGAAAGTAAAACTGCCTAGATAACTTATATACATCACAGATGAATAGAGTATACAATACAATACAATACAATAGAGTGAAATGGTATACAATACAATACAGTGAAATGGTACGTGGCAAGAAAGATTTTCTGTACCCAACCGTTTGGCAGCGAAGCTGTCGCAGTCTGCTGGACAAAGTGCGCCGCTGTCTGTCCAGTGTGTGGTGGAGGGGCTGATCAGGATTGTCCATGATGGATCGCAGTTTGTTCAGTGTCTTCCTCTCCACCACAGGCTCATAGGTCTCCGGCCTGAGACCAATTACAGAGCCAGCCTTCTTGATAATCTTGTCAAGTCTGTTGGTGTTGCTGGCTCTGATACTGCTACACCAACAGACAGCAGCAAAGAAGATGGTGCTGGCGACAATGGCCTGGTAGAAAAACTCCAGCATCCTGTTGAACACGAAGAATCTCGGCTTCCTCAGAAAGTAGGCTGCTTATCAGCTTCTTGTACACAGCATCGGTGTTAGATTTCCAATTTGTTCAATCAAAACTCTGCATCCATGAAAAATCTGGAAGCCCCAAGTAAAACATGGGTAGCAGTTGAGTACACAACCGCAGCAAAGTGAGTAAATATAAACCTAATCTTCATCAACTTTTTTAGAGGATGATTGAAGGAAAATGAAAATGTATTTAATATCCCGTTCTGTTTCTGTTCTTTTTTATTTTGTCTCACAAGACAAAGCGGCCTTTCTTGTTGATACGAGATGTTTAAAGGTGATACAGGCAACATTCTGACCTCCTGGCCAGTAGGTGTCGCGCTTAAGGTGCATTCAGACCAAATGCGAACCGGCGAATTTTTCGTGTGGCACGATTATATTTTAACTCAATGTAAACACGCAAATAGACATGAATTCACTGAGTGAATTGCAGACAGGTGAAGTTGCCTTTATAACTTCTGCAGCTGTGTACAACCTGCTGTGGAAATCTCCAAAACACCGTCATGTAGGGGTGTGCCATATCTTATCGTTCACGATAATACCGGTATAAATTTTGATACCAGTGCAAAAATGAATATTGCGATATTTGGAGTCTGCTGCATGACGTCACACTGTTACGCTGCCGACGGAAGTTATGTGTTAGCATAGAAACGGCAAAACAAACATGGCGTGGGAAGCTGCAGCTCCGAAGTCGGTCTACATCCAGTTGAGTGGAAATATTTAAGTTTCACTTTCTGTTTCAGACTGCTGTCATGTTTAAAAAAAAAAAAAATGGTGCATCAATGTGGATAATCTGCCTGCATTTTTTTCTGGACGTCAAGAACGCCGCTGGAGCAGTATTAATGTCGGACAATGTGCCACTCGAAGTGACTGTAGTTGTATTTTAGTTCTGTTTTGGCTCCTTCATGTTGATTTTATTCAACCACCCGAAGAAAGAAGAAGAAGAAAAAAAACAACATCCGTTTAATACAATGAGAGCCACAAAGCCCCAGGACAAGTTCGTCCAATGACAGTACTGCAGGTAAAGTGAGTCGACATAAAACCTGACATCTGTGTGCAGTTAAGAAGTAACGGTTTATATTATTTTCTTGTAATATTTGATACAGAACTAAAAAATATTTTAAACTAAATCTGAGCTGCTGTTTATAAAATGGAGAAATAAGAGTTTTTGTTTTTCCTGAATATGTTGAAGGTAAATAATGCTGGCCTGTGAAACTGCCTTTTTGCATAAATTTAAAAGAAAAAAAAAACTGTACTCTGTAATAGTGCGAAAATATCATTGTGAAAATTCACAGAACTATCATGATATTATTTTTTGAGTCATATTGCCCACCCCTACTGTCATGTTTAGGTTTACATTATCAGATAGGGTCTTGCCTGAAAAAATTGTCCCTGCCTCCAAAATTTCACCTGGATAAGGTGTTGTTTACGTTGCTAGCCTGCTAGCCTTGTTAGCATGTCCATGGCAGGAGTCCATGGTTAAAAAAAACGGACACTGATTCAGCTGCAGAGCTCCCAGTCAATCTGTCTCCAGGTGAGTGCCAGTCTCATTTTCAAAGTAATTTACTCTCCAATGTTGGTACTTTTACTCCGGTGACGGCAGAATCTCAAGGCCATTACTAGCTAGTGCTTTCCCTTGGATGTGAATACATGAGATTTGCGTGAGCTCGCCTCTTTCCATTGACTTTGTATGTATTCGCGCTGCACTTGGTCTGAATGCATCGTTACTCTTGCACCATCTGGTTGGTAGAGACATGTGACATCAGCGCAGTTATGCTATTGGCTATGACCAGCTGTGACATCCTTATGGGACACACACACAAGATAGCATGGCTAGCCACCAGCCTAGTCTCATTCCATACACATACGTAGCTTACTTATGATTACAAAATGTAACGAACAATTGTTTGTGTATCCTGCCTGCAGGCTTCATGCATCTAGAAGGCATTATTTATTTGAAGCTTTGGCAGAAGTATGCAGTCTCAGACTGAACTGGTGTTGTGTATTTAAATGTTGCAGAATGCACACAGTTTTCTCTCTCTGCAGTGCTTTTTTCAGCAACTTGGAGGTCAGTTTTTCCCTCAAGGTCACCATGACAGCTTTTGACTTAAGCATTATTGCAGTGGACCTGCAGCTTTGCAGAACAATTTCTTCTGTGGGTCTCTGTTAGAATAGAATTGGCTTTATTGTCATTGTACAGTAGTACAGTACAACAAAATTGTGGGCGCTCCACCAGGCTACTGCACAATAAAGTAGAGAAGGATTAGATAAAACACGGTTACAGAACACACAGTTGAACACATGACTGAAATAAAAATAAAAATGGCCCAGGATTATGGAAGTATACACGGGTATGGTAGTGGCTATGCGAATGGAACTATGTACATAAGAGTGCAGAGTGCAGACACACAATTGAATAAAATGACCCAAGGATTATGGAAAATATACACAGTAGTGGTTTCATGGATGAGCCAATGAACATGAAAGTGTGGAGTGCAAAGACAGGTGAGTTATTGTGATAATTACAAGGTCCTCAGTTATGAGCATGTGAGCGTTTGGAGGCAGGGGGGTGGGGCCTCTGACTGTTTGCAGTTTGGATGGCCCAGGCGAAGAAACTGTTAGTCAATCCGGAGGTGTGGACCTGTTCAATCTGAACAGTCGTCCAGAGGGAAGCAGGTTGAACAGGTGGTGGGCAGGATGTGAGGGGTCTCCTGTGATGGCCTTGATCCTTCTGAGACAGGAGGATCTGGAGATGGGCAGAGAGCCGCTGATCATTTTATGGGCGACGTTGATGACCCTCTGCACGGTCTTCCTGTTCTCGGCCATGGAGCCGGCGTACCACACACCCAGACAGTAGGTGAGCACGCTCTCCACTGAGCAGCGATAGAAGGCCAGCAGCAGCTTCTGGTCTAGGTTGTTCTTCCTCAGGACACGGAGGAAGTGCAGCCACTGCTGGGATTTCTTCACCAGGGCCTTGGTGTTGACAGACCAAGAGAGGAACGTGAAGGCGGGGACGTTTTCCACGTGGTTGCCATTTATTAGGAAGGGAGGTGGTCCTGTCTGTTCTTGCTGAAGTCCAGTATGAGTTCTTTTTTTTTTTTTTGGACATTCATTTTCAGGTTGTTGGCACCACAGCAGCAGATTCTCTACCTCCACCCTGTATGCCTTCTAATTGTCATCGGTGATGAGCCCAACCAAGGTGGTGTTGTCCGCATACTTCACAATGACTGTGGTTGGGTGGGTTGAAATACAGTCAAAAGGTGTACAGGGAGTACAGTAGAGGGCTAACACTGAGCCCTGGGGGGAGCCAGTGCTAAGAGACAGTGTGGAGGAGTGGTGAGGGCCAAGTCTGACCGCTTGTGGACGGTTGGTGAGAAAGTTCAGCTAAGTGTCTGACACCTAGAAAACACAAGTGAGATCCAGTCAACTTTGACTGTCAGGAGTAAGAGAGCTTGTTGTCCCATTAGTAAACACACACAACTGTTGACATTGCAATTCAAACAATAATCCATCAATGTTCATGGCTGATATACTTTGCTTTGTTGCCATATTTTAAAATCGGGTTTTCAGGGTTTTTTTTTCTGTTGCCTTCTAAAGCAAGCGAACCTATTACTGAACAAATATGGGCTTTTTTTGTGTTCACATGTGCTTGTGTTAGTGTGCTTTATAGTTATTTGTCTGCCCACAGAGACCCTGCATCTGTGTGTATGGCCAGTAAAACTGTCAACACATGTGGACAGACAGACCTGGCCCAAGGACAAATGTGGCACCTTGACTTAGCCCTACCTTTTTTTCTTTCTCATAACATGCTGGGACAGTGAAGTGGCTATTTTGTTTCCACTATGACCTACGGGTTTCTGTTAAACAGTGTTGGCTTTTAATAAAAGTTGTGCTTGTTTTGTTTGTGAGCATAAATGTCTACTCTTATACTGTATCTCTAGTGCACCCCCCAAAAAACATTACTAACCTTACAATCCTTAAGTTATATTGCTGTGGTGTATTCCTGTCCTGATGTCTCAGAAATTGACCTTTTTAGGAAGTGTCCTCTAGACCTTTCATAGCATTAGCACTTAGTCTTGAGTCAAGCTAATGATTTTTGCTGATAAGACTCAATCTGTATGTCCACAGGAGAAATGGTAAAGTAATTAAGTTTATTTGTTACCGCAAGATTGCCTTTTTTGGCAACCCCTTTTTCTTATCCTGTTAAATAGATCAAATCTTTGACCAGTTAAAGGAGAAACAAATCAGTGCACACTTTAAAGTGCAAGACACACCCTTTACAGCACTATTATCATAAGATCTGCTGCAAAGCTGTTTTAAATATCACCCATAATGAAAGTTACATGCAGTAATTGACTGTTTTTATGTAATTTAAGAATATAAAGGGAATGGGTGCTAATCATACCATATCTGATGCAGCCATCTCAGTGTCTGTCTTAATGGCAGTGATTCTTGGGCAGCATGCTTGATCAAACAAAGAAGAGAACACTAGAACCAGTTTGTCAAATTGAATATGGTTTGATCTCAGTTTTATCAACAGAAAGATGGAAAATTCTGTTTGTCTTTCAGTGGCTGTAAATGTATCCATTGGCCTTTTCTTCCTCACTTCTCACACTGCTTCGGACTCTGTGCTCCACAGGCTACATGAAGAGATCGAGGATTTCTATGATTACATCTCCCCGCGGCCTGAAGAGGAGAAGATGAGACTGGAGGTGGTGGACAGAATTAAGGAAGTCATCCATGATCTGTGGCCCAGTGCCGAGGTACAGTTTCATTAAAATTTCATTTTGCTTAGCAGTGCACCTTATTTTTGTCTATGGTCAGTGTGGTAATGAGAACAGTTCTCTAACATTTGTCTGGCCTTTAGAACTGTTGATGGGCACAGTCCAACTATAAGAACCATTTCATAGTTGCCTAGAACCCTGGAACTTTCTTTCAATGGTGTTTTTAGCCACTAATCCAGACTTTTCATCATGGTGTATGTGAGTAGTCTAGAATTATCTGACTTATGTTTATGTGGAGCTTAAAAAATGGCGGTTGCCGACTGTTGGTTCTAAAATGAAGGATAACACTGAAAAATGAGTAGTGAGGTTTAAGTGAAAGTCAACTCATTTCATTTATCACAAATGACATTGTCCTTCATCAACTGGGGTACTCCAACTACATGAAATCATCATCTGTGTTAAACAGTTTGCTGCTATAAGTCTGCTCCCTTGGCCGCTTTAGAGCTGACTTCAAATTTTATTTCCGTTACTCACCCAGCTCTATTCCTAGCCCCTGTGGGATAGGTGGAGGGCCAACTTCAGAGGTATTTGTATCTATGTTGTGCAGGAATGAAATGAGCTGCACTTCCCACCCATGTGCGCTGTGTTGAAGTTAGAAAAATAATAATGATGAAAATCATTTCAACACTCTGACGACTGCTCAATGCATTCAGCCACCTCTTCCTCCTCCTCCAAGGCATTTGGCACCTGAAAGCAGGTGTGAGGCACTGAGACCTGAGCTTCGGGGAAAACTTTTCCTCCACTTTGTCTTTGATTCCAGCCCTGCTTTCATAAATGACTTGATGCATTTTGATTGGCTGTTGATGTTTGGCATTCATCAATTTCTCTGACCGTGATCCCGTGATAGTTTGCCACTTTGATTATAGTTTTTTTCTTTGTAGCGTGGACTGCCATTCACCTGAGTTAGAACGGTTTTAAAAATGATATGTTTATATTTATGGTGATTGTTGATGGTGTGGATAGCCCTTTATGCTGTTCAGGCAATCCTCGATCTCCACTCAAGGCAACATATGAAAAAATTACTAGATGCATTAGATACCTGTTGAAGTTGCATCATTTTTTTTTTTATAGTGAAATGTCCCTTTTCTTAGATCTTTGACATAATTATAAAAAATATCTGTCAAAAACGTGAAATGCCAAATTATAAATCTGATGTCATCATCATAAACATTGAAAAAGACAGATTACAAGACTATACTTTGACCCTGTTGTGTGTAATTTATGAGGCTTGGTTACTGCCCCCAATTTACAGCATGAGAAAGGCTGGATGTGATATGAAGATACAAGCTTTAGCCTTTAATAAAGCTTGCTCTTATTTTCTGTTATCTCTCCACTACACAATACACTTGTTTGGGTCATGTTATCAGTGCCACCTCAGGCACTTTATTGTACACACTGACTTTGATCCTGCTGATAGAGCAGCATGCTGCAGAAAGTGTCTATTCTGAGCTTAGCGGGTCCTAAATTTGAAAGGACAAGACTGCCCCAATCCTGACCAGCTTTATTCTTTTCCACTGTAGAGAAAGCACGGTTGACTTGATCTGGTCAGAATGAAGTTTCATTAATTGGCTTAGATGCCAAGACATCCACCAGGCCTCTGTGGTTACAGCAACTGCAGCAAATATGGACCTTTATTTGGAGCAATCTGTGTATATATTCATTAAAATATTTTTGCAGAGTTTCAGCTGTGTGTGTGAAAGAGCGGTTGGTGCTTTGTGACTTTAGCCACAAAGGTTTGGCTGAAAATTGGCGAGACGTGCTTAAAGACGGTTCACCTTGGTGACTGCCTCGAGTTACTTCACTCTTCACAGGAGTCTTCAGGACTCAATATTACTTCATTCACAAACTTGGCTCTACAATCAGCTTAGCAGTGGGCATGTGACTGGGTTGTAAGCAAGAGTTTGTGCTACTGGGTAATGGTGGGATGTTTGGAGAAGGTTTAAGGGAGTAAAGTGAAGGTGAAGTTTTAAGTCCATTTGCACAGAGCTGTGTGGGTGGTTAAGAGGAAGAGTTGATATTTTAGTCTTTAAGAGTCTGCAGGTTAAGAGATTGGAAGTTAAAAGGTATTTTTACATGGAATCCTTAATTTATGACAGTTGATGCCAAATGATTGCAACTGATTTCCCATGACTCACCTGTACCAGTTTGTTTGGGCTTGTCAATCACCACTACTGTACATGACACCTTAGAATATCATTACTACTCCAGAAACCTGTTCTTCAAGGAGCACAGAGTACTGTGGAAAAATCAAAGAAAAGCTAATTTTATTCTGGGTTGATGCCTTTTCCACGAATGCAAGAGATTAAAAAAATGGGGAAAAAACATGATTAGAATGCACATCTGTGTTTACTGTATTTGTTTTATTTCCTCAGGTCCAGGTGTTTGGGAGTTTTAGCACTGGTCTTTATCTACCAACAAGGTAAGTTTTGTTTCCACTGTCAAGAATATTTAAGTGAAGCTTATTTTTGCCAAATTAAGACTTTAAATTGACGCCTTACCAGAAATACTTAATTCTCTAGTGGTGAAAAATGCTCTCTCACCAGTCTTTGAGGATCAAGTAATTTGGCAAATCATTTCTATGTTTATTGTGGATCTTGTAATAACTTTATTCCTGATAGCTACTGGTGAGAGACAGCCATTACTCCTGCATCAACACAGACATGTCACTTGGATTAGTGGGCTCTTAACACTATACTGAGCACTTTAGTAGGGCTAAGCTTTGGGTTGACACTTGCATGTCAGTAGGTGGTGTGTGTGTGTGTGTGTGTGTGTGTGTGTGTGTGTGTGTGTGTGTGTGTGTGTGTGTGTGTGTGTGAGGGAGGGAGGGAGGGAGGGAGAGAACATCTTTAGCGCACTTTGTTCTGGACATGCATGTTATGCTTAACATGTTTGTAATGCTCACAAAAAGAAAGCGCTACAGTCTGTGTGCAGTCAGCTACCCTGTGGGGAAGATTTTTAAAATGACAGTATAATAGCAGTTCCTGCTTACCGAAACAAAACGAGTGAAAATGTCAGTATAAACTGTGTTAAATAGTAAAAACAAAACTGACATAATGAAAGACTGCAATGCCATTTCTATATTTGGTGATAAATTCAGTGAGCTATATCATCAGGTAACATGTTCAGCTGAAGTTAAGATTGTTTTATTTGTGATCATTAGATTGATATAACAAGTGGTTTGAGTGGGCAGCTCGGTGGTGCAGTGGTTTGCACTGTGGCAGCACGGGATCGATCCCACCCCCTGACCATCGGTGACCCTTCTGTGTGGAGTTTGAATGTTCTCCCCGTGTCTGCGTGGGTTTACCCCGGGTACTCCAGTTTCCTCCCACAGGGCAAAAACATGCAGGTTAGGTTAATAGGAGAGTCTAAAGTGGCCCTAGGTGTGAATGTGTGTGTGAATGGTGAAGGGATTGGTGCCGCACCGTGGCTGCCTCGTCCATCCAGCTGGATGCCCTGTAATTTCCCTCTGGGGATTAATAAAGTTAGTATGCACAATAAGAAATGGAATAATTGCCCAATGTGACCTTAAAAGTCACGGGAGTAAACATTGTGCTCTGGGTAGAAATTTCCTCCTTTATTGTACCATATGCTGTTGTGAGGTGGTTAAGATGACAGGATGAATGTAGATCAGCCTATTTTTTTTCCCTTTCCCCAACAGTGACATTGACCTGGTAGTTTTTGGTAAGTGGGAAATGCTCCCGCTGTGGACGCTGGAAGAGGCTCTACGGAAGAGAAAAATTGCAGAGGAGACGACCATCAAAGTTTTGGACAAAGCCACGGTAAGTCTAAACAGTTGGCACAAATGGCTCAAGTAGGTTCATTTTGTCTTCTGTTAATTATTTACCTTTTGTTCTTATTAAAGACAAAAGTAGAAAAGAGATGTTTTTACCTTCTTTACATGTTTCGACTGTTCACTGCAGCCTTGGTCAGAAGTGTCTTTAATAAGAACAAAAGGTAAATAGTTTGCTCAAATGTAATGGTAACGTACCAAATTAGGTTCTCTTTTTTGCACATGTAATACACATTATATTTTAAGAGAACTTTGCTGATCCTGGCTGACAGCAGTATCTGAAATTGTTTTAAAAGAAAAATTGAAGCTCAGATTTTCATGACGTGGCTTTCAATTTGCTTGAGAGAAACTCAACTTAACTTGATTATTTGAACTCTGGGACTGGATTCTGACTCGCACTTGTGTGATTGAAAGCTTTCAAACAAAGTGATTCAATTTAACAACCTAGTTTTGGCTTGTATTCAGGTGCTTGTACAGACATGCATGTGAAACATGTTGCCAATATTAGCATTTCAGTTGGCTTCAAGTCTTGGACTGGTAATTGAAGTTATTGAGTGAACTTGGGTCGAATTTAATCTCTGACCTTTTTCTTTGCGGTTTTCCCAGATCAATCCTAAGCCCAAATTAATATCCTGTTAACTCAATTTTTTTTTTCCTTCAGTCGAAATGTATTTCTGTAGCACAATTTATACAGCTTCATCTGACCAAAATGCTGTCTTAAGCTTAAATATAATCAACAATCACTCAACAATAAGTATAAACTAAAATACACAAAACATTTGTCTGTAAAATGATACAAATAAACAGAACTTGTACATTTTAACAGGATTTCATCTCAGACTGAAAGCATTTTATTAAAACTTGACACTTGAACTTGAGGCTTGAGGGTTTTAACATTGAATAGGGGTTTAAACTAGTGTATTGCCCGTAGTTAATTTGGTTCTGTTTATCCCAATGAGATGTTCTCGGGCAGAACCATATGTTGTGTAGATGTGTTTTTCCATCCATCTTCTTCCGCTTAATCCTGTTCGGGTCGCGGGGGGGCTGGAGCCTATCCCAGCATCTTTGCGGAGTGGTTAGCACTGCGGCAGCACAGCAACTCACCCTTGGCCAAGGGATCCTGGGTTTGATCCCATCCCCTGACCAACAGTGATCTGTGTGGAGTTTGCATGTTCTCCCCGTGTCTGCGTGGGTTTACTCCAGGATTTCTCCGGTTTCCTCCCACAGGCCAAAAACATGCAAGTTAGGTTAATCGGCATCAAACTGGGGATTCTAAATTGTCCTTAGGTATGACTGTGAGAGTGAATGGTTGTCTGTCTCTCTGTGTTGGCCCTGCGATGGACTGGTGATCAAAGATGCTGGGATAGGCTCCAGCTCCCCCACGACCCAAAAAGGATTAAGCGGAAGAAAATGGATGGATGAACTCCATAGTAGGGGAGTAGCGGTAAAACGTGTACTAAATCTGAGGTCAGTCTGTTGAACGAGTCGAGAGATGTGAGGAACAGACAGACGCACACACAGACGTTCCTTGCATTAATGGATAATCGTGGCAAGCGTAGTTTATTTTTCTCACCGTGTGTCATGATGTTCTCAGGTTCCTATCATCAAACTGATGGACAGCTTCACTGAGGTCAAAATCGACATCAGCTTCAACATGAAGAGTGGCATTAAAGCTGCGCGGCTAATCAAGGAATTCAAAGAGGTACAGTTTCTCTCTGCTGCTGTCGTAGGAGCATTTTAAAATGTTAATGTCATGAAGATACAGCTGAAGATTCAGCATTGTTATGTCACTTAAATGTGAAGGTGTGAGACTTTGATTGTATTTATTTTATATAGAACATATTTAAGCAATATTACATGAGGGAGTACGGCGCCGGGCATTAGATGTACTCCACCTGTGGTTATTATATCCATTGATACCGTACAACCTCAAGTGCAATATGGCTTTTATACAACAGTTCCACAAGCACAATTTATTAAATGACAGCAATACTGGACAAAATATTATGATTTGTTTGCTTAACCAGTTATTTTGCGCAGCTGAGGAAAAAAAATGGTCCCTTCTGAATGTAGCCAGTAACTATTGCTAAACATGTCAATCAGTGTGAAGACGTCTATTCTCATCTCACACACACATGTAAACAAATTAAATATTGTCAAGTGCAAAAGTCAGTGTTTATAAAACATACTGGTCACCCGTTGAGTCAGTACTGCAGAAAGGCCGAGATCAAAACGTGGCGAATGCTGGTGGTTAGTATGGTAGCGATTTAGCTTCAGTGCACTAAGCTCGCGTTTTCTTGGCATTTTCTGATGAAACAAAGAGTCCATCACCACAAAGGTACTGTGGTTTGTTAATCAAGATCATAAATCCAACTCTAGCACTGCTTCCTTTTTTTTTTTAACAGACGTGAAATAGCTTAATGATGTTTTTACAAGGGCAGACTTTGTAAACTGAATAGTTTGTTTGGTTTTTTTTCCCCCCCAAAAGAGTGGGACTTGTGGGTCAGGTCAGATTTCTTTTCAAACAGCACCTTGCTGTGGAAATTAAGGTATCCAACACAGTATTGCAATTCTCACTGAGAGTTGACCGTAAATTACTGTTAGTTCAATTCAATTCAATTCAATTCAACTTTATTTATATAGCGCCATTTCACAACAACAGTCATCTCATAGCACTATCAACTGTAGGGAGGACCCCCACAGTTGCAGAAAGACCCCAGCAATCAGGCGATCCCCTGTGAGCAAGCACTTGGCGACGGTGGAGAGGAAAAACTCCCTTTTAACAGGAAGAAACCTCCAGCAGAACCAGGCTCAGGGAGGGGCAGTCATCTGCTGCGACTGGCTGGGGGGTGAGGGGACAGAGAAGAAGAAAAGAACAGACATGTAGAGAGCAAACAGCACGATGGGGACTCAATCTATGGGAGAGAACAAACAAATGTTAATGACCAGCAAAAAAAAAAAAAATATTTCATAGAGAGTGAGGAAAGGAGTGAGGCTCAGTGCATTACTGGAGGTCCCCCGGCTGACTAAACCTATTAGCAGCATAACTAAGGGAGGGTTCAGAAACGCATGATCCCTCCCTAATTGTAGGCTATATCAAAAAGGTAGGTTTTAGCCCTATTCTTAAAAACAGAGATCGAGTCTGACTCCCGAATCCAGATTGGCAGCTGATTCCACAGGAGAGGAGCTTGATAACTGAAGGCTCTGCCTCCCATTGTACTTTTGGAGATTCTAGGTATTACAAGTAATCCTGCATTTTGGGAGCGTAGTGCTCTGTTAGGATGATACGGTAGTATCAGATCTTTTAAATAAAAAGGAGCCTGATTGTTTAGAGCTTTGTAAGTAAGAAGAAGGATTTTAAACTTAATTCTAAACTCTATGGGAAGCCAATGAAGGGAGGCCAGAACCGGGGAGAGATGATCTCTCTTTCTAGTACCTGTTAAAACTCTTGCTGCAGTATTTTGGATCAGCTGAAGACTTTTTAAAGATGTTTTAGGACAGCCTGATAATAAAGAATTACAATAATCTAATCTCGAGCTAACAAAAGCGTGGATCAGCTTCTCAGCATCACTCTGAGACAAGATGCTCCTAATCTTGGCAATATTACGCAAATGATAGAAGGCAGTCTTAGAAACAAATTTAATATGTGAATTGAAGGACAAATCCTGATCAAAAATAACTCCAAGGTTCCTCACAGAGCTATTAAGAGAAAGAGTAACTGCATCCAAACTGAAAGTTTGATTTGGAAAGGAATTTCTAAGGTTTTTTGGACCAACAAGAATGACTTCAGTCTTATCTGAATTTAATAGCAGGAAATTACAAGTCATCCAAACTTTGATTTCCTTAAGACAGGCTTCTAACTTGGCTAATTGATTAGTATCATCTGGCTTCATTGACAGGTATAATTGTGTGTCATCTGCATAACAGTGAAAATGTATACAGTGCTAGTTATTAACGGCTAGTTATTAACGGTTACTAGAACACCTTTCAAGCGGAGTGATACATGTCCAGTGAAAGGTTGGAGTGCAGTTATCATGGAATATAGTAACTCTTGGAGTCCCTGTTGTCCAATCAAATTTCTCGGTCGGAACTGTCATATAATTTTTACTTAATCATAGATTAACAGGGATGGCAATCTTCCGCCGATCCGCGGATTTCCGCCTATTTATTTTCAAATTGATCATTTCTGTGAATCGTCTAAATCCGTTGAGAAAATTTTTTTTTTTGGGGGGGGGGGGGGGTAAGGTACCTTATTGTTACTGATTTTAGCGAAAATCAACACGATTACATAAGCGCTCGGTGCTTCCCCGGGTAAGTCTCCCGCGATAACCTGGATGTTTTGTACTCAAGCTACTGCTGTATTGTAAACGGCCCTGCGATTGGATAGTTGCAAACGATTGGACCAATCCAATGGCTCGTTGTTTGCTTTGTCAAAAATTCATGGCAGCGTGTTCGTGTTGGAATTCTGAGCTTTCGGTATCGTTTTCAGCGGAATTATGAGATTTTTATTGAAGGATCAGGAGTCATCAGTGCTAGAAATAGACAAAAGTGTCAAAAATAAGTTCAGATGGAATTGGCTTGAGAGAAAAGTGACGGTAAAGGTGAAAATTGGCTCAAAGTTCGACAAGGTAACAGAAACACTCGGACAATTTCTGAAGAAACCAGACATGGCCGGAAAAGCTTTTTGTGTGTATTGTAAAGACTTGATTAACTATGGATCGCGTGGATGTGTGGCGCTGTCGGACCACGCATCAAAAGTGAGGAAACATGCCGACTACCTTAGAAGTGACTTGGTGACCAGTGTAATAAACTCTTATAGAACTGTTAAATATGTTGGTCTAAAGACAGTGAGACAACATTGAAGAAAAAGTAAGTTAACTTTTCATTAAATTTAATGATTTATCTAAGTGTAGTATTTCATTTTTTAATCATTTTTTTCAGTCTAAATTACTTCTGTTTTACTGAAAACCTCTCAGCTTCAGGGGGGCTGTGTCCCCCTGGCCCCCCCATAAGTCAATCGACCAAATTAGATTTCAGCTGAAATCAGAATTTCCTGTTGCCATCCCTGGATTAAGTGATTAGGCTTTGATAAGTTTTTACTTCTGCCTACTCCTTTTCAAGCATGCTAAAGTGATGCCAGACACAGCTGTCTTTGATACATTTATTTGTCTTTCTCCTTTTTTTTTTTTTAAACATCTTGTGTAATCGTTTTGCATGTTTGAAATAAAGATATCGGAAATCACTTTCAAATGTGTAAATTGATTGCTCTTGAAGTTACATGCCTTACATGTTTAGCATAAATAAAAGCCAGAAGTAAGACTCCTGTAATGCCATTAAATGCATTCTTTACTTCCTCTAGGGGGTTTTGTAAGCATTAACATGTTTCCTTTCGCTGTCCCTGCTGCCTCTTTTCTGCCCATAGAAATACCCTGTGCTGCCTTACCTGGTTTTGGTGCTGAAGCAGTTCCTTCTGCAGCGGGACCTTAACGAGGTTTTCACTGGTGGAATTGGCTCCTACAGTCTCTTCCTCATGGCTGTCAGCTTCCTACAGGTCTGTCTCGCATCTTATTGTCTTCAAATTTGTTTCATTAACATGATTTCAGCATGGAAACAGAGTCTTTTAAAAAATTAATGTAAGTCTTCTGCATGACTTGAAAGATCAGTGAAATTTTTATGTAAAAAGATTAAATATGTTGATCCAGAAGCCTGTATTGGCCACTAATTGTCAGGCATCCAATTACTAAACAAACTCATTCATGATGTTTTGGGTCACACTAGTCCAGAAATATGTTAAAAAAAAAAAAAAAAAACAACCTCAAAATGAAATTATCAATTCATGATTTTATAATCATTTTGACATCCAGTTCCACTTTTTTCAGCTTCACTACAGGGAAGATGTATGCGGTCCCAACATCAATTTTGGTGTTCTCCTCATTGAATTCTTCGAGCTGTACGGTCGCAACTTCAATTACTTGAAAACAGGCATCAGGATCAAAGACGGTGGCTGCTACGTTGCCAAAGATGAGGTTCAGAAGCACATGCTGGATGGCTACAGGCCGTCTATGCTCTACATTGAGGACCCACTACAGCCAGGTAGGACAAAGGAAAGCATCAAGGATTTCAAGTGACTTTGAAATGACATGGAACATATTAACTTTATACTGTTTTCCAAGATGGATGTCATTGCCATTTCCTTAAATTGGTTACTCAATATTTTACTCTGACCTTAATTTTTCCAATTATGCAATGTTGTTTCACTCATGCTTAAAACTAGTTGGGCTATAAATGATTGGGGAGGTGTTCAGTGATGGCATTAATCGAGTTGACAGGATCTTTTCAAAGCAAATTTAATGCAGCCTGTCTTTTATGCAGCGAGAAGCCCCCTGCTGACCATTATAAGTAATGTAAATTTATGGTGCCAGTGCATTGCATAATTGAGTTCCAGTCTGTTAAAGACACACTCTGGTGGATATAAATCCCCTATTAAAAAAAATAAATAAATAAAAAAATTCCATTATCTAAAATGGTGTCTTGTGCCCCGTTTTCTTAAAAAAAAAAAACAACCAAAAAACCTGTTATTGGGGGCAGCTGTGGTGCAGGTGTAGTGTGGCTGACTACTGATCCGAGGGTCAGTGGTTTGATTCCCGTTCCGTCTGCTGTCTGTCCTTGAGAAAGACACCAAACCCCCAGTTGCTCCTGGTGGGTCAGGCCTGGTGCCTGTGCGTAGCAGCTCCGCTGCCATCAGTGTGTGAACGGGTGGATAAAGCACTTAGGTCATCTGGAGATGAGAAAAACCATTATTTAAGTGAATGCTATTTACCATTGTCTTACAATTTTATGTCGAAATCTTTTCACTTCCCCCTTCAAATGCCAAGATCTGTGAATAGGCCCACCCACATCCCACAAGGCTAATGGTGGCTAGTGCTACATTAAACAGAATAAATCCTGTGATAAAGACTTACCAGTTAAATGACACGCCCAGTTGTTTGCCTGGTGGCCCAGGATAATGACAGAAATTGCATCGGTCTTTAAAAGCAGCTTAATGGTAAAATCAGTCATTCACACTGCCACTGTTTGGTCCGGACCAAAAGAACTCTGGGCCACTTTCGTGGATAGTACGGTTCGTTTGGTGTGGTCTGAATGCACACTCAAACTCTGGTCCGCTTGAAAACCGGGGGTCTCGGTTCACTTGCAAGTGAACCCTGGTGTGGTTTGCTTGCAGTATGAATGCAAATAGACTGTCCAGTAGACCAAAGGGCGGAAGTGCCCCTTGGCATTTATGTAACCATAGCAACACATCTCAGAAGAGGAAGTGACATTTATCGTAGTGCATTTTGGGTAGAAAATGACAACATAGTCAACCGTGCAAATCAAAGAAATCCTTTTACCAGAGAAAGCCGAGGAGAAAAGTTAAAAAAAAATGTCTTGTGGACATCGTTTGTTTGTGGTGGACAAACAACCCAGCTGAAGGGAACAGATTCCTGTTTTCGGTCCTGGCCAATGAGCTGGATTTTTCTTCTTTGCCGAGATTTTTTCTTCCTGGTCAGTGGTGGTTTCGGCTACAGCGCTCCAAACGAGCAGTTGTTGTAACTGCATGATGCTGTCCAGGCAGTTTGGTCCGCTTGAGTAAAGTGCAGTGTGAATATAAACCAAATGAAGGTGTGAAAATTCTCGGCATTCCCCGCCCAATCGAACCAAGACTCCTGGACTATCCTGGTGTGAGTGCAGCCTAAATTTGGGTCAAATTTTCAAAGCAACGGCCCATAAAAGCTAACTAGCCCTGGAGGCTAACTTCCGTTAGGCCAGAGACAGTTCTTAGTCCTGATTGGCTCAACACTGCAGAGCTGTTATAGTGACATAAACAAAACGCTCTGTCTGAACTTAACTGTAATTTCACAGCAAAAAAAGGCATCTGAATGATTCTAAAGATGTTACAGGCATGTTAAGGGGGAAAAAAAACTTGATTTTTGGCAGTGTGTCAGTTTAATTGTCAAATGTCCATGTTTCTTGTGTCTAATAGATAATGACGTTGGTCGCAGTTCATACGGTGCCATGCAGGTGAAGCAGGCATTTGACTACGCCTATGTGGTGCTGAGCCATGCTGTGTCACCCATTACAAAGTACTACCCCAACAATGAGAGTGAGAGGTAAGGAGAGGATTATAGAAACTGTCAGGTACATATCATTACAGAACACACACATTCATTGCAAAGGTTTTTAGTTTTAATAATTTTCTCTCAACCTTAGATAGTATTGGATCCTGTTGTCAAGTATAGATTTAGCTTTTCTGTTTTGATTAAGTGCTGTATAAGCCCCCTGACCCTACGTGTTTTCTTTCTCTTAACTGTAGCATACTTGGCCGAATAATTCGCGTCACCAATGAAGTTGAAGAGTACAGGAAATGGATTCGAGTGAACTGGGGAAGCTCATCTCAGAATAATCTGCCACTCAACCGTATGTCGAAGTTATTCTGTCAGTTAAATCTAACCTTGCGTGATCTGTAGCTACTAAATCTTGAAAAATGTCTCAAGTGATGTACTCAAGTTTTTTCACTATGTTTGTCTCCTTGATTTCTGAAGGAAATGAAGTCACACTGTTTGGGTCCCAGGAACTTGATGAGTGCAACAATAATGTTCAAGATGATGCTGTGGTTCTGCCGTCTGGACCACACAGCAAAACTTCTTCCAACTCCTCTTCTCCGTCTCAGTCGCTGCGCTCCACTCCCTCATCTTCTCTGACACCCTCTTCTACGTCCACCACGTCGACCTCCAGTGATGCAGTCAGTCCTTGAAATACTTTGCCATTACATTTGTCTATAGCACAAAAAGCTTCTAGGTGAATATATATTTTGAAATGCTCTTCACTGATTTGTTAATCCCCCAGGACTCAGATGGCACACCGTGCAAGACTGCCAAGCAGCATCCTGTCCGAGGGACCAGCAGCTGCAGAGAACAGTCTGCTCCAGTCAGTAATCACCGAACGCAAAGCCACAGTACCAGCACTCCAACAGGAAGCAACAAAGGAGGAAAGGTACTCTTTTACTGTACACACACAACATGGTATTCACTCCATGGATTCTCATAACCTAGACTTGATAAACTGTATTGACAACAAGAACCAGCTTGATATTGCGTGCTCATGTAAATTTCCAGCAGCATCACAAATTCTGTCTTCCTTACTGTTTCTCCAGGCCAGAATGTCTCGTAGTCACCATAAGGGCGGCTACCATGGGCAGCAGAACACTTCCTCTGGTGCCAAGAACCATCAAAGCAACAAGCCACACCACCACCAGGGGTTCAGCAAGAGGAGGAGAAACGTGCGAGATTCTACACAAGAAGACCTCTGCAGATAGGGAGAACATCGTCGGCAACCACCCTGTCCTCGTCTGCCAACTAACTGACGGTCGTGTCTCGTTTCAGCTGCTGACTCTGACCTGATTATTAGCATACGTCAGCAGACTCTGCCTTTGTTTGGCTTTGGCTTTTGGGGGTGATGAGCAATGATTTCTACGGGGGGTGGGGGGCAGGCAAAGGACAAAACGAGTTAATTTGTTTAATTCCTTGGACCTGAACTGAAATCGGAGTAAATGCTCATTTGCTTCCCCAATGGCTTCTTTTATGGAGCGACACTTTTCCTTCCCCCAGCCAGCACCTACACAGCATGCCTCATGTACCTCCTGCTTTAAAGGAATGGACAGGCCGGGTGTCTGGAATGGACCCTTGGAGTAATATGAGGAACTGCTGGCTGGAAAATAGGATTTAAAAAATGTTTTATCAAAAAAGAAAATGTACAACAAAAAATGTTATGGTGAGCAGTAAACATGTACACAATTTTTTAAGACGGTCACTTACAAATGCAATCAGTAAGCTTGGGGAAATAACTTATGCATGAAATATTTTAGTTGGTTAAATCAGTTTTGTTATGTCTAAAACAGGTAAAGAAAAAGATTTGTACAAAAAACAAAAATGCTAGCAAAAAAGTTAAAAATACAAAGAAAATGAGCCTGTTTTGTATGACCTTTTTACAAAATATACCAATTGAATTCATGTCAACATCTTCTTCTTGTGCCCCACTGCTTTTAGGCCTAAGCCAATATCTGATCTTGGTCCAATTGCCAACAGAAATCATCAGCATCTATTTTTTACTTCTGATTGCTCCGTGCGAGTGTGCTACAGTGTTATCATTTAGCCTTGAGTGAGCCAGTGCTCACATGACGATGATGATGATTATGATCATGATGATTGCATAGAGCTAACACAGCCACACCTGTGTAGACTCTAAAACTACAGGTTTAAAAAAAAAAAAAAGGACGCTAATGATTTTATTGAGGCAGGGGGAAATATCCTACACTTGAAACATGTCAACAATGATACTGTAGCTGATAATCTGTCCTCTGGTAATCTACCAACTACAGAAACATTTGTATCTGTTAAATGTATTTATTTTTTTATTAATTATATGAACATAGTACAGATAGATGTGTTATTAACATTAGAGCCCAGATGTTTGGGTCCTATATTTGAAATGGGATGTTTTGGTGAGAGATGTGGTAGAATCAAGTATATTTAGATACAGGAACAAACCACATTTTATTATTTCACTGGATTCTTTTCTTTTCTTTTCTTTTCTTTTCCAGTGAACGTTGAGCGACCAAGTTACTTTTATTTTGGGGGGGGGGGGATTTTACGATTCAAATGCTCTCTCTCTCTCTCTTGCTCTCTTTCTCTCTGTGTGGCTGGTCTACTTGATTTAAAAGGGATCCCAAAATTTATTAAAAAAAACAAACAAAACGGCAATCAAACCCTGCAACTTCCAACCCCTTTCTGTTATTGTAATACAACGACTAACCTGTAGATGGAGCCATTGTTCCAGGTCTTCATCCACACCGAGTTGGACCTTGTATACTGCATTTGGATGGTTGCTAGCTGCTTTGTTTTGTAATTGATATAAAGCCGAAGTCATTGCAGCTGCCCATAAGAACTGAGTGTTTGCTCGGCAGGGAGTAACACACTAAAGCACAGTGCAATCATTTTTTTTTTTTAAATTTTGACTTCCTAATGTGTCAAATCTCCCACTGTAAAACAAGTAGCCAGCATTGATCAGCACCTTACAGTGCTTTTCCACAATTATTACTGTATCCACACATTGTCACTCACCACTGAGTAAAGTTTTATGTTAAGTCAATTTACAGCTTGCTTTATTTGTTATATTTAAGAACAAGTGGTTCCATCACCATACCACCATCCAAACAAAGCTTTGGAAGAGCAGTTGAGGTTGAAATGCAGTATATAAGTGCTAGTCTTGTGGTTGACAGACAAGGTATTGAATGTCCACTGAAAACCTATTTTCACTGTAAGAAGGCTTTGAACCCAGCTGTACTCATCTGAAACATGGTTTCTCCACAGCTATTTCAATTCATGCAATAAACATTGCCATTAAAATGTGTTGAGGCTTGCTTTCTTCCAATTTCCTCTGTCTACTGAATTGTTCAGTTAAGTTGTCTGTAACATAGAAGTCTAGTTTACAAACCATTTTTTTCTTAAATTGTACAATGCAGTTTTGTTTGGGGATAAAAATATTTGAGCATTTTGCATTACAAAGTTGTTGCAAGTGCAAGTCTCTTTTTTTTTTTTTTTCCCTCTCCCATTAGCTGTAAGGTTTTGTAAGTAAAAGTATTGCAGCAATGCAAACCAACAAAGATGATGACTGGCATTTTTTAAAAATGTTTTTTTTATTTCTATTTCTTAGCTTCTTGCCTGCCTCGGGCTACAGATGGAAATTAGTAAGAATGCTATAATCTGGTACAGAGCATTTTTACCCTGTTTTTTCTGTACATGGTCCCTGACAAATTGATAAACTAAACATACAACAGGAATGCTTTAAAAGTGTACAAATTAACAGTGGAAAGTTAGATTCTTGATGATCTTTTCTTGCAAGCAATTCCACACAAACTAGAAGGGCATTTTTAGTGTGTTTGTTACAATCCATAGATTTTAAAAGGACACATTCCAGAACAGAAAATGTTTATCATCGGTAAAAGAGCACTAAAATTTTGCCAAAGTTATTCATTCACCTGCTGTTGTGTGCCAAGATGCTTCTTGAACAGTATGATTGTTGTGTATGTGTGCCTTGGGCTGACCTTGTAGGACAGACACTGCATGAATTGGATCAAAACAAAATATTGATTACTATATGATGCTTTGGAACCTCTGCGGACCATGGCTTGTGCTATAAGATGTGACTACAAAAATGTCAGGAAAAGCCTACTAGAACAGCTGAACTTTGGAGTTAATCAGAGGCACTTTAAATGATGGCAGGTGTGTGCTGACTCCCATTTAATAGGAGTTTGAATGTGACTGATTAATTCTGAACACAGCCACGTCCCCAGTTATAACAGGGTGTGCATATTTATGCAACCAGGTTGTTGTAAGGTTTTTGTTTTTGTCCATACACAAAAACCTGGCATTTGTGAACAGGAGTGTGTCGGCTTTTTATATCCACTGTATTTTCTCAGACCATGATCCAAGGTGGCAGTTTAGCCACTTGTTGATGTGTGTTTCTGTGCTTATTACTCCAGGGACTGGTCATATCCTTTTGACCACTAAAACCACACACCCCTGCCTACCAGTGACCACCAAATACAAAACAAATTTGCCGCAATAATCAAAGAAAATTTGACCAAAATATGTCACATTTCATTAAGATATGTGTGAGCTGTTAAAATGTTGAAAAAGTGCAATCAATGACCCCTTTAAAGTGAAAATCGTACATAGTGTTGTTTTAAGAGATTGTTTATAGTTGACCTGAAGCCATGTGCAAAGCTTGGAAGATCTAAGTTAGGCCTTTAATTATTCAAGTATAAGTAAAAGGACTCATACTGGGAGGGTGCCATTACTTCAGGCTAGCGCAACAGCCCCTCAGAATGCCTCTGCATGTCCCTGCTGATTAATATGCTCATCCTTAGTCTGAAATTAACAGAATGACCGCCAGAGGGAGTCATGTTACTGCAGTGGCTAACAGCACTCAGCCACTCCTGAAGAATTCAGTTGTTCATTTATGTCTTTCTTTTCATTCATTCATTCATTCATCCATCTTCTTCCGCTTAATCCTTTTCGGGTCGTGGGGGGGGGGGGGGGGGGCTGGAGCCTATCCCAGCATCTTTTTTTAAGTGCAAAATATCACTTACTGCACCTTGAAATTATGGACAATCAACCTTGGCAGAGGCATGCGCTTTATTGAGTGCCATTCATTTTTTTCAGTGTTTTCACTTATAAACCTGGTTTAACTGACAGGCTATTTATCGGTGCATTCAAAGGACCAATCACTCCATAGAATCCAGATAAATTAACTCGTTTTGAAAAATGAAAATATCTTCACATTATTATTTTTTTTATTTTATTTATTTATTTTTTTTTAAATGGGAGTTTGCAGGCTCGCACGCGCGTGAAGGAGGAGGCGCGTTCTTGCTCGCAGCAGCGTGCGTGCGCGCGCACGGACAGTCGGAGTGCCGAGCGGCTCAGTCCGCATCCAACACGCTGATCCGGTCGGGGCTTTTAACGGAGATTTCTCACCCACCGGGGCTTTTAACGGAGATTTATCAGGCCGGACGCGGTTCGAGGCTCGCAGGTAAGATGCTTTAACTCGACTTTAATTCACAGTGTCTGGGTGGGAGGCGTTCACAGCTCCCCGCTCCTGCCACCGAGCTGTCAGCTCACCGTTTGAGAGAGGAAAGGTGGATTGTTGACTGAAGCAGTCCGTTAGCCCAAACTTTTCACTTCTGCCACACCGGGGTTTTTTTTGTTTGTTTGTTTTTGAATTTGTTCGACGTTTATGCACACATACATTTCCAAGAAAGTGATTTTTTTTTTTTTTTTAAACTTAAAATGGGGTTCACCGTGGTCCTTTTAGTCGTGCGGGTTCTACTGCAGAAGTTGAAAGTGGCGTTAGCTAACAGCGCTGCTGTGCCGGGACCGAGCCGCGCCGCGGCCGCCGCGCCGCATGACGACAGGGAGAGAGGCTCCGATGGGAGGCAGACGACGAGCAGCGAGTTTCCCTTTATCCACGCTGTACGATGTTGAGGTCTGCTCCGAATTTAGCACACAGGTGTCTTTTTATTGAAATGTGACCGACGAACGCGTAAAGGGAGTTGTGTGTTGTCCTCCGTCGGTGGCTTGACATTCCTCAAGCTGTAGCGCTCATTCACAGCAGGATGTGTTTGATTATTTAAGAAAAAAAAAAAAAAAAGGTCTTTGGGGGAAAACTGCTGTTGTGCCGTCTGGCATGGCTCTTCTTAAATCACCATCAGAGATGGGTAGAAATAGCCTTTCCTTATGATATTAATTTACTCAAGTATAAGAGTAGTCACCAGAATTTTTGCTCGAGGAAAAGTGAAAACTTTTGTAGTTTTTCTTTTATATTTGAGCCTGTTTCTAGTACATTTATTTCTTTCCCTGTAAGTCTGCAGTTTTTTGTGATGATCCCCCCCCCCCATTCTTTCTCATTTATTTTTTTATTGGGAAATTTGCAACATTTCTCTTTTAAATTTGCAACTTTATTGTCGCCAGTTTTGGGATATGTTTCCTCTTAAATATGTGCATCGGAGGAAAATGAAATCCGAACAATCCGCATGTACCCTCGAACATAATCCAGATGTGTAGATGCAGCAGAAAGTAATAACATTAAGATTTCCCAACTTGGCACAGAAGAACAATGTTTTCAACACTGATTTCAATATAATGAATTCAAAAATTCAGTAAAAATGACTAAAGATGCATAATTTCTTGGAAGGTGTGAGTGTAAACAAGCACACTGTAAGCCAGCTTTAGTGGAGAAGTTGCTGGTGTAGATGCACCTGGTTAAATGTAAATCACTAACCCACCTGGCCATGCTTTTAACCACAATTAGTCCTTCATGCCAACATGCATATAACTTTTTATTTGTAAATTAAACAACTCTGACCATAATCCTCAAACTTAAATCTGAAACCTTTTTGAATTATAGTGTAAAACATCACGATATTCTAATTTACTGAGATGCACTCTGATATTAGAGTCTTCTGAATCATTTTCTCCAGTGTAAAAACACAGCTGTGAGTGCAGTGCTACGGGATGGCAACTTAAGCACATTTGAAGATTATTTAGTTGAAATAGTTTGCTTTCTCGTAATGCCTTCCTTGGGAGACCCTACCAGGGGCAAGTTACCCTCGACAACATAGTTCCTGGGGTCACTGGGAAATACGAACCCCTCCACCATGATAAGGTGGCAGTTCACAGAGGGTGTTGGTCCTGGGTGAAGGGCCAGACCAAGAGCAGTCCAGTGGGCTCGCCGCCTGCAGGGGGGGATCATGGTGCTGTGTGAACCGGGCAGCAGTCTGGGCTACCCTGTTTGCATTGCCGCCCCAATGTTCCGGACCCTCGGATAAGCGGTAGAAGATGGATGCCTTTCTCAGAATTGATTACCACATTTTAAAGGCGTACCTTAACAGATTAATTAAAATGGGCAAACAATTTGCTTTTACAACAGTGGAAAAACAATCTCTCGAGACCTTAATGATGCCACAATTTCCTGCAATAAACATAACAATGCTCTGGAAATTGTTGTTGTCAGTATGTAATGTTTTTCTTTTTTGTTGTGTTTTTTCCTTGTATCTGAATTGCACATTTCATTTAACATCAGCCTTTTCCGGTAATTTTTAAGGTGCAATAATATTGTAATTATGTTAGAAAGATGAAAATACCAGATCTGACAAAATGTACATGCAGAAGAACTTGTATCTAGATTACATTTAAAAATCTTTGAAAAATACAACTTGATTTTCATGAAGTCCTTTCAGTTCTTTTCTTAACATCTTAATCCTTTTTTTTTGGTGTGTGTGTGTAGGGGGGTATTTGGACTAGAGATGGGGTACACAATGGACAGTTCACCGGTCCTTCGCAAGGCCAACACATAAAGGCAGACAAATGTCAGATTTATACCTACAGGCAGTTGGGAATCCCTCACTTTATGTCACTTGGTGGCCTAGTTGGTAGAGCATCTGCCCCACAACCGGGAGGTCGTGGGTTCAAATCCCGGCCGGGTCATGCCAAAGACCATATAAAAATGGTACCTTCTAGCTTGGTGCTCAGCGTAATGGAATGGGGGAAGGAGAAGTTGTTTGTGGTGGTGCCTTGCATGGCAGCGACCCCTCTGATTCTACATGTGATTAGCATTGTAGATGGGAGAAACGTAATTTTGTTCTACTGTACATGATTGACTGTATGGACTGAATGACAACAGAGATCCATCCATCCATCCATCCATCTTCTACCGCTTTTCCGGAGGTCCGGGTCGCGGAGGCAGCAGTTCAAGCAGAGAAGCCCAGACTTCCCTCTCCCCAGCCACCTGCTCCAGCTCTTCAGAGGGGATACCAAGGCGTTCCCAGACCAGCTGGGAGACATAGTCTCTCCACCGAGTCCTGGGTCTGCCCCGGGGTCTCCTCCCAGTGGGACGTGCCTGAAACACCTCAAGTGGGAGGCGTTCAGGAGGCATCCTAATCAGATGCCCATACCACCTCAACTGACTCCTTTCAATGTGAAGGAGCAGAGACAACAGAGATGGTTTCTTCTTAACCAAACCCACACAGACACGGGGAGAGCATGCAAACCCCACATAGATAATTCCCAGCTGGCCAGCTCATTTACTTTCTTTTATAGTCACTGGAAAAACCCATCATTTTACACTGCATTGCAGTATAATTAAATAAGCTTATTTTGTGACAATGAATTTTAGATATGTTGGGGTACTATGTGAACATCACCATATTCACTGTCTATATGCAGTTCCTGGGTTGTGACATTGTGTTATTTTCCTAATATCTTCATGTATTTTCAACATAGGGTGAAGGGCTATGCTCAGTTTCTCGTAAGTGGCAATATGAGATTGCATAACCATACAGTGGACTTGTGAAAACATTAAGTGGCACTTTGCTTCTTTTTGAGAGAATATGTTTGCAGTTCAGCAGATTAACGATATCAACACTGGCCTAATAGCTTTTTAAAGCTAAGTAGGATTCATAGTTTTGTTTGCAGAAGAAACGTAGTATTAAAAGTGTATGACCTTTGGGCTAAATGATAAATTCATTCCCACTGCAATACTTCAGTGATGCACAGATGCATTTTCCCTAATGCATCTACTTATATGGAGTTTAATGTTATCGTCTCTGCTGATTACAGCAACAACTTTGATTACATCTTTAATCCCAATTTGGCTGAACAGAATGAGTTTATGGGATGACCATGTTTTATTTTTTTTTCCTTTTATGCTGGGTGTCTGCAGTTCCCTAAAAAGCCAACTGCAACTTTTTTCAGATAAATTTCTCACTATTTTCTCATCAAATTATGACTTGTAAATTTGTGACTTTAATTTTGGAAAATTGTGTCTTTCTTTTCATCAATTTGCTTTTTTCTGATAAACTTAGGACTTTTTCTTGTTTATTTGCATCCTATTTCTCATAAATTTATGACTTTTTCTTGAAAATTGGTAGCCCGTCCCATCCAGCTACAGCGATTACCAGCCTGTAGTACTGACCTCCATCATAATGAAGTGCTTCGAGCAGCTGGTCATGCAGAACATCAAGTCCACCCTCCCTCCCTCCCACGACTCATCTCACTTTGCATACATGTCAAACAGATCCACAGAAGATGCCATCACTGCTGCCCTCCATCCAGCCCTCATCCACCTGGACTCAGAACTCCTATGTGTGAATGCTGTTCTTGGACTTCAGCATTCATCACAGTCATCCCACAGCACCAAATACAAAAACTCAAGACACCTGGGACTCAAAACCTCTCTCTGTAAGTGGGTGCTGGACTTTCTTACAGGGAGGCCACACAACGTGCGGGTTGGCAGCAACACCTCCAAGACCATCATACTGAGCACAGGGGCCCCACAAGGGTACGTGCTCAGCCCACTGCTCTTCACCCTGCTGACCCATGACTGCATACCAGCCTACAGTACCAACCATATCATCAAGTTTGCGGATGACACGACGGTGGTGGGTCTCATCACAAACAATGAAGAGGCCACCTACAGAAATGAGGTGAGCTAACTGATCCAGTGATGTAAAGACAATAATCTCTTCCTGAATGTGGGAAAAACCAAGGAGATTGTGGTCGACTTAAAAGAGGACACACACAGCATCCCCCGCTAAACATTGATGGAGCAGCTGTGGAGAGGGTGAGCAGCACCAAGTTCCTGGGGGTGCACACCTCTGAGGACCTCTCCTGGTCCAGCAAAACCACATCACTGGCCCAGAAGGCTCAAACTCACCTCTATTTCCTCCACAAACTGAGGAGAGCACGAGTCCGACCCCCCCCCCCCCCATCATGTGGTCATTCTACTGGGGCACCATTGAGAGCATCCTCACCAGCTGCATCACAGTGTGGTACAGAAACTACACCGCATCCTGCCAGAAGACACTACAACGCACAGTGAAAGGAGCCAGCAAGATCATTGGTGCCCCTCTGTCCCCCCTCTTGGACATCTACCACACCCGCCTCACCCACAGAGCCATCAACATTGCAGGCGACACCTCCCATCCCTCACACTCCCTCTTCACCCCTCTGCCCTTGGGGAAAAGGTACCGGAGCTTCCGGACCCACTCCACAAGACTGCTAAACAGCTTTGTTCACCATGCCATCAGGACCCTGAACTCTGCCCCCCCCCCCAAGACCGTAACACACTCACCCACATAATAACTACCTCAGCTGTTTGCAGAGAAAGACTTGGCACACCAACAGTAATACATCTGCTACTGTATGTGTCTGCATCTTGGGCTGCACGGTGGCGCAGTGGTTAGCACTGCGGCAGCACAGTTTACCCTTGGCCGGGGGATCGTGGGGATCGTGGGTTCGATCCCAGCCCCCGACCAACAGTGATCTGTGTGGAGTTTGCATGTTCTCCCCATGTATGCGTGGGTTTACCCCAGGATTTCTCCGGTTTCCTCCCACATGCCAAAAACATGCAGGTTAGGTTAAGTGGAGACTCTAAAGTGGCCCTAGGTGTGAATGTGTGTGTGAATGGTTAAGGGATAGCGCCGTATCGTGGCTGCTTCATCCATCCAGGTGGTAGATGACCCTCAATTTCCCCTCTGGGGATCAATAAAGTATACTAAATCTAAAAAAAAAAAAAAAAAAATCTTACTGCAACCATTTGTACAAATGCCATACCTGCTGCTGTCTGTCTGTTATTGAAATCATGGTCATGTGCAGTCCAATCTGCCACTGTCTGCACCTACAGTACCGCATTGAACTTGCAATTACGGGTATTACGGCTGCACTTTTTCTGTATATAGGATTGCTGGGTTTTATTGTTTATGTATCTGTATTTGCACTACAGTTTTGCTGGATTTTATCTTTTATCTTCATTTACACTACAGGTAGCATTACTGTACATAGACTGCTGTTGTTGTTTTTCATCCTTATCCCTTCTTATATATTGTGCACACCACTAAGAGAGAAATGGCATTTCATATTCTCCTGTATGTCCTGTATGTATAGAAGAATTGACAAATAAAAATCTTTGAATCTTTTTTTGTCCTTGTAAATGTGCAACTTTTTTATTTCAGACTTTTGGTTATCGGAGTAAATGATTTGGTTTCTTGAATAACTTGTTATCGAGTTGCAAATTTAATGCAAACTGGGCTGATGACCCAAAATTTGCTTTAATTATGGTTCCATTTAGGGGTGTTGCAAAAAATCGACATACTGTAGTATCGTGATACTTTGTGTCCATGATACTATATCCATTCAGAGGAAACCAGGAATAAAAGAAGTAATCTACTTCTTCTTCAGTGTTGCAAATACAAATTCAGTTTTTGGGCACCAGAGTAATAAAAAAATAATTGATTTTTTCAATCCATTAGATGGCGCTAAATACTCTGTCTGATTTGGTCAGTATAGCAAAAGAGTAACTCATGGGATCCAGCTAGGAGCTGAACAAGATGGGGATTGGGATGGGACATTGCAATATTCAGCATATTGCAAGACTGTGGTAATATCGTATAGTGGCCTAAGTATCAGGATATCGTATCGTGGAGCTTCTGGTGATTCCCACCCTTAATTCCAGAAAATAACTGGACAAGACCAATTATAATATGGTCATTCTTCTTTTTTTTATATTTGATTGGCTGTTGGCAACCAGCTTACAGGTGCTTTACCGCCACCTACCGGGTTCTTCTATATATCACTCTAAATCGTCCATAATATGGTCTTCGTCTTCTTTTAGATTTGATTGGTGGTTGGCGTCACTGTATATATAATTCAAGAAATTTCTTTTTCTTTTAGATTTGACTGGCGGTTGGCAACCAGCTTTCAGGTGCATTACCGCCACTGACTTTATCATTCCCTGTCAAATAAACTAATCTACTACTACTACATTATTGTATATCTTCTTCTTCTCTCGGTTATTGGCGGATAGCAAGCAACTGAAAGGTGCATACCGCCACCTACTGTACAAGAGTGTGTAACATTATGTCATTTGAGCCCGACCCCTATCACTTTATATCTTTGTATAAGGAGTTCTTATAAGGAGTTCTGAACAACTCCTTATGTGTGAAAAAATTATCTGTCCTTGGACTGTGTCCTCAGTGGCAGTGAGGTTTGGTAAACCGCCACGCACTTCACTCTATAATCTCTGTGGGTCTGTGTCTGTGTGTCACGACCATAGGACTCGCTAAAAGATCATAGGATCTCCTATGATGTTCCTATGATGTCTACATGATGTCTATATGACGTTATATAGACACCATAGTATAGTGTTTCAAGAAAATCTTTGTGTGTATCCAGGCATCACTCACAATCACAGGCATTACTCATGATCATAGGACTCGCTATGACATCATCTAAGATCAAAGGCAGGCATCACTCACGCTCACTCACGATCATAGGACATCAAAGATCAAACGCAGGCATCACTCATGATCATAGGACTCGCTATGACATCTTCAAAGATCATAGGACTTGCTATGACATCATCAAAGATCAAATGCAGGCATCATAGGACTCGCTATGCCATCAGCCTATGGTGTCTATATGATGACATCATCAAAGATCATAGGACTCGCTATGACATCTTCAAAGATCAAAGGCAAGCATCACTCACGGTCATAGAACTTGCTATGGCATCATCAGAGATCATAGGCCTCCCTATGACATCATCAAAGATTAAAGGCAGGCATTACTTAACAAGTGGTGATGTGCTTGCTTACACCTGCTTTCTACAGGCATGCAGAAATACTTGCTTATTCTTGGTTTCTACGGGCATGCACGGGCATGCACAGGTATGCACTAGTTTGGGAAATGTGAAGTCTTAAATTTTATCAAGTGACCTTGAAGGTCTTAAAAAATGTTTAACTTCCTTATGGCTACACATACTGTATACTGTATGATTACAGTCCATCTCTTTCAGTAGCCAGCATGATAAGAACACATCTGGTAGGTGGCGGTAATGCACCTGTAAGCTGGTTGCCAACCGCCAATCAAATCTAAAAGAAGAACTTTGAAGCATTATGCACTTTGAAGCATTATGCACTAAAATGGTGAGTATAACACAGCTGGTTCAATGTCTCTGAGCAAGGAAGAAGTACAGACAATCAGAAATCAATATTGAGAGAGAAGATGGTATTGTTTTGAGTCATGAAGCTCATTTGTTTGACTATAACGGGTGTTAGACTATATTAGATGGTTCAGGTTAAATTCTTTGTAATGGGTCTGCAGATTAATGCATTGCTACAATGCCAGGCTGTTTTTATATACTTTCTTTTGTCTAAATTACAGAATAACTTGCATTAGTGTGTAATTATCTATCGTGAGCCTAGTATGTATGCTGTTTCGACATGACAGGAAGAACCTTGTGAATTGTGCATTTTATCAGATTGATTTTACAGTTTGCTGGCTGTTGACAGACTGACTATTCAGAGCTCCAAAAAGTGACACCAGAGCCTTCTTTCCTCATTTTTTTTTTGTGACAAATCTGTTAAGAATCAATGGTAATTTGTTTTGTTTCCTCTGTCACTTATCTGACCATCTATTCAACATAAAGAAATATTTTCTAATGTGATGACTAAGTGGTGCAGGGCTTTTTTAAAGTCAGGCTTGTCAAGTGCTTTTCTTTTTCTGAACAAATGACTCGAGAGGTGTTTGCTCTCTTTAGTTTGAGTCCTCCTGAGTTTTGTTTTTAAGCTTCAAAAAACAAGCCCATTAGTGGTCAAATTTGTTTTCATCACCTGGGCCAAAGAGAATTGTGCTGAGTTTTGTGGCTTATGTAAGCTCACACGTACACAACTACTCTTGCTTTAAGTGCATGCAATAAGCAGTCTTATTTTGAGCGATGATAGCGACCTAGTGTGACAGGAAACATGGGGAACCACTACAGGAAATATGAATGTGACTTTGTGCAGGTTTTCTTTAGAACTAGAGTTGAAATGGTTTGTCAGGCAGAGAGGCACACATGCTAGTGATGTGTTACTTTCGGAATTGTTCTGGCCAGCTAATTTCGGTTCTCTCTTATAACCTTTAGAATTGCATTTTTTTTTTTTCAACAAGAGTGGGAATTTCCTGTATGTAAATTTTCTGTAATTTCCCAGTTTGGAATCAATAAAGTACATCTATCTACAGTGCATCCGGAAAGTATTCACAGCGCTTCACTTTTTCAACATTTTGTTATGTTACAGCCTTATTCCAAAAGGGATTAAATTAATTTTTTTCCTCAAAATTCTACACACAATACTTTATCATGACTATGTGAAACAAGTTTTTGTGAGATTTTTGCAAATTTGTTAAAAATAAAAAAACTAAGAAATCACATGTACATAAGTATTCACAGCCTTTGCCATTAATCTCAAAATTGAGCTCAGGTTCATCCTGTTTCCACTGATCATCTTTGAGATGTTTCTACAGCTTAATTGGAGTCTACCTGTGGTAAATTCAGTTGATTGGACATGATTTGGAAAGGCACACACCTGTCTATATAAGGTCCCACAATTGACAGTGCATGTCAGAGCATAAACCAACCATGAAGTCAAAGGAATTGTCTGTAGACCTCCAAGACAGTATTGTCTCGAGACACAAATCTGGGGAAGGGTACAAAAAAATTTCTGCTGCTTTGACGGTCCCAATGAGCACAGTGGCCTCCATCATCCATAACTGGAAGAAGTTTGGAACCACCAGGACTCTTCCTAAAGCTGGCAGTCGCCTCATGTGGGGAAAAAAAAAATCAATTGCACAAACTCTTTTCCAGGCGAGTTTTGACACTGTTGCTTCTCTGCGCTGTTTTGATATGGGTGATCGTCTGTATCTCTGCGCAACAATCATCCATATCTCTGCGCTGTTTTGATATGTTGACATCATCTTGAGCTGTGGGTTTTCGTTTGAAAACCGTAGGTATGGCAGTCGGTTTTAGAACCCGTTTGTAACAAACTTTCAAGCCTTAAGATTCCTGTATAGCAGGTGCCTCCTCAAAACTGTCTGCAGTGAAATGATTGCTACAGAGTATAGAAGATGGTGTTGGTTGCCATTTGTCCCTTGTTCTCTGTACTTGCTTTGCCCATTTTTAAGAAGATCTGGATCTTTTGGGAATGAGAACAGGCTTATATGTTCACTGGAGCAATTACAACACCCAGCTGCCACGCAACGTTTCGGCATTTCTTTGCTGATACAGAAGCTAAACAGCTTGTTTACATTGACAGCACACAGAACAGCCGAGATGAACTTCACCTCATGACGTCATATCCGGAAACGAGGCGAGTCTCAGAAAATCGTGTTGGTGCAACATGGCGTTAAATTTGAATTCTCTTGGAAATATTTTTCTACTTATTTAGCGTTCTAAGTCAAAAGAACCAACTATATGGATGATTGAAGATAAATTCATACTGAATATTGATCCATAGTTCCTAAATCATGTCACAGACACTTTAAAATAAGTTGATTCAGGTTTAAAATTAAGATGAGTTAAAATTTAAACTTTAGCTGTTTATAACTGTGTCACATTGTTGCTAGCTAGCTAAAATATTGCTAGCTTAAAAGTACTCATGGTGGCTTAAAGAGCTCAAATTTTTCCTCATTTGAGAAAGACTTGTTGCTGGAATTTAAACAAAATGACCCAATTATAGAAGGGACAAAGCGAGAGAGCTTGGTGGCAACTGAACAATCATTTTTATCCGCCACTGGTCAAAACACCCTTCGGGCGAAAACCAAAGGGAGATTATGTTATGGGTCAGTCCGTCTGTCCACCCATCCATCCGCCCATCTGTCCATCCGTCCATCTATCTGTTCTACTTTTGTGAAATCAACTCCTCCTACAGTTTAGTTCCAGATGTTTTGAAACTTGGTACCATGGTTTGATATACGTACTATGATGCATATATTGCAATTTGACTCTCATCGGATGACCTTGAGGTCAAAGGTCAGGTCACATTTTCCCTAAATCTTGTAAATGCATTAACTGCTGAAAGAAATGATGTAGGCTTTTCAAATTGATACAGTAGTTTTATTTAAGACGCATCTTGGACAGCATACACCCTGACCTGACTATGGGTTTGGGGTCAAAAGGTCAAAGGTTAAAGTTAACGTTCCATTTGCACTATGGTAAATGCTAAATTTACTATTACTATAAAACAAGTAAAGCTAGGGCCACCAAACTTATGATTTTGGTTTCTCTGGTTTAAAGACCTTGGCATGGTGGCAATATATTTTTGGGGGAAGGGGGGCACAGAAAACACATGACACTATTTTAACCGAAATATGTTAATTTTATACTATTCATTTCTTTTAATTATTTTGCACAGCAACTTTGCATATGGAACTTACTGTTTGAAGTATTGTACAACCAAGGCTTGAATCTTGGAATGTTGGGCCAGTTGGGGTTTCACCCAGACGTTCTGTGTTTGGACTTTTGAGTGGTGTCATCTTTCTATCCTTCCTCTGCTCTTACCTCTCCTGGACCCTCTGCCTGAACACTTTCCTCTCCTTAGTTCCTCTCTTTTCTCATCTTTCCCTCTGTGAACTGTCTTATTCACGTTCTCTCTCTGTCTATGATGATATACAAACAGGTTAGAAAATACAAAGTGTCGTGTTTTGTCCTGCAGGATTTTTTTGTCATGATTTACATAAATGACACATATGTATATTTTTTGTATTTTTATTATAGTGTTTCTTTTTTCCTTTGAGAGAGTAGGAAAAAGAAGGGAAAAAACTTCATAACAGTGATTAATTCACACATACTATATGATCAGAGGTGGGTATATGCCATGAATGCTCCTTTGGAGCAGAAGGACGAACCCACACGCCAAATGAAGTTTTGTGAATTTTAATCACAAAAAGAACAAAGAGTCCAAAATTGTGCTGCACATACAAAAAAGCAAACAAGAAACACTTAAAGATATAGGCACTCCTGAGCCAGCTTGACTCAGGAGGGGACAAGGCACTGATCAGAGTAATGATCAGGAGGAGAATACAACCAGGAGGAAACCAGTCTTGACATAGCAATTTCGCCGCACTGACAAGGTGGAACGCCAGTGCTTAAATATACAGAAGTTCATGAGGTACAGGTGTGCATCACAGGTGAGCCGTGACCGAAATTACCAAGCTGCCACAGCTGAGCTGGCAGAGAAGCAGGCAGTGGCAGCTGAAGGGGGCGACTCTGGAGAGAGAGGGGAAGAACTCTGTTACAACCCAAACAAATATACAAAAACTAACCACAAAATAATGACAACAGACAATCAGACAAAGAAACAAAGTGAGGATCTGAGCTCAGAGACAGCCTGAGCTCAGATACATGACCGGTATAGTAGCCAGAAACTCTACTCATGCAAAAGCAGTATTATGAAATTAATAATTAAATGTAGACACCCCAAAATTTCTAGTTAAGTAAGGAAACAAAAAGCACCCACTTAAATAAAAACTTTGAGTAATGACTTCAGTCTTGAAGGTTTGAGGTTTTTCCTCTAAAATTTATAACAGTTTTCTTATAGTTTTCTACTTTTCTCTGTAAATTTATCTAAATTTGAAACCATTTTCCTCAAATTTGTAATTTCTCTTGTAAAATTATGACTTTTCTTGTACATTTGACACTTTTTTATAAATTTGTGGATTATTTTATGGCAAATTTTTGTCGATTTTTTTTTTTTTTTTTAAAGTTTTTTTGGTTTTTTTTTTAAATTTGAAACAGATTGTGATAAAATTTTGACTTTTTTTCCTCATACAATTTCAACTTTTGACCATAATTCTGCAGAGCCAGAACAGAACAATAATTTAACTCTGATTTCTAAGAAATATAATTATTAATACAATTATATTTAATTAAATAAATCAACTAAAATGACCAAAGATGCATTTACTACTTTTATATTTTTATATTTTTACATTTTTTTGGAACCCTCCTCACCACCCAAACAACTGGAAAAACCTCCCTTATTTTGAAATCCAAATGTTGGCAGGTTTAGTTTGTCCGAAGGCAAACTAAACCTGCCAACTTGCAGAATTGGCAGAATTGCCAACTGGCAGTTGAACTGCCAACTGGCAGTTGAACTGCCAACTGCCAACTGGCAGAATTGAGCCAACTTGCTCAATTCTGGTGCCGGTGCTTAACCACTTTGAACTGTCATGCTTTGTAAGAACCAGCTGGTTTTTGACTGACATGGAGCTAGTCAGGGCTATGTCATTACGTAGTGTAAAGCGGCTTTGCGCAACCCACAGAACAGCACGGAAGAAGAAGGTAGAGGAGGAGAAGAAGTGCTAACTTGTGAACATGGAGGAGCTTGTTGTCTCTTTGGGACTGCTGCTTTTATTATTCCAAACCTATATTACCATCCAGAAACAGCTTTATTCTTAATTGCAGAGAAAGGTGACTATGTTTAAGGAGTTTAAGGAGACAGGTAATTATCAATATATCAGTTATCAGCCGTTGTTAGCTCAAGTCTGTAGCTCAACTAGCTAGCATTGACTACACTTTTAAACGTAATATTTATGTCAATTCTGTAATAGGTGGTATTACTGCACATTACTAGGCGGAGGTCGCCTGTTACCTGGGCACATCCACAGTCACTATACTGGTGAGACTCTATTCCAGATTTCACCATCCAGCCTACGCTATGCAGAAGTGGCTGATGAAACCCTTTTCAGACACAGGCAGACTTAATCCTGAACAGCGTAATTACAACTACCAGATGAGCCATGCACATTCAGTTGTGGAAATGGCTTTTGGCCACTTGAAAGGACAGTGGAGTTCCCTCCTGGAAAAAAATGACTGTAAACTTGAGCTGAGCAAGAAAATGGTGCTCACCTGCTGCATACTTCATAATATTTGTGTGGAACATGGTGACAACTTTGAACTCCCAGACACATGATCACAGTCAGCCTCCAGTTCAACCACTACCTGACCATGCCAATGTAGAAGGGAGTGACATTAGGGGAGCTTTAATGGAGTACTTTAACACTGGGGAGCAATAACTTGTTTAGTGCCTGCCATATCATTTACAAAATGTAACGTACGTATGTGAAGTAGTGCAAAATCATTAAAGGTGCACTCTGGCAGCTCTAAAACCACCTCAAAAGCAAATATGTGTTGCTCAAAATAGTATATTGTGGCTTTTTACTCACAAAAAAAAAAACTTTCATTGCCTTAAAATTGCTTGGAAAGAGATTTTAAATCTTGCACCTACTTAAGTATGAGCAGATCTATAAATATTCTAATTAACGGCCTGCAGGACTTGCACGTGATTGGTCGCCGTGCTCCCAACCTGCAGGCTTGCACATGATTGGTCGCCACTACTCCTGGTGGGTGGGCTGCTAGTCTGTTCAAGACACTTCCGGATGTTAACTTTTTGCCTATATATTCAAAAGTAAAAAGCAAAACATTTTTCTGAAAATGGTCGAGGCAAGAGATAAATGTGTAGTTGCCAAATATGTATTTACTTTTTGCTAACAACCAGTCCCCTGTCCGCCGGTGACGGGGGGGGGGGGGGGGATTTGAATGTGGCTGCTCTCAGCTCTCAGTGTGGTGCTCCAACAGCTGGTGAAGTGAACCGAGAGCAGCTTGATTGGAATGTGGCTGTGCAAGACCATAAGATAAGATAAGCCTTTATTAGTCCCACAATGGGGAAATTACAGGATTACAGCAGCAAAGAGATAGCAGCACTCAGATCAATAGTAAATAAGATGAGAACTGACTTCCGGTTATGGCTGCCACGTAAGACGGACGTGTCTCGCTCTGCTCTGCTCCTGGAGAAAAAGAATCGGCAAATAACTCTCTCATTTGGGACAGAACGTATCCCAGCGTTTGGGCGAGGATATGTCGGCGAAGCCTAAGGCTGGAAAACCAGGTAAAGGAAAAAGCGAGCCGCCGAAACAGTCCAAATTAACGGACTTTCAGGTCTGTGACGCAGCAAATAAAACTCCATATATGGCGGAGGAGGCTGGCAACGGTGCGATGTCTGCGGGGGGAGGCGCAGATGCGCTGATGGCTGCCATGAGTTCAATGAGAGCGGACTTTTCCTCTAGATTTGATGGGATTATGACAGCGTTGGAAGGAATAAGAAAGGAATTGGGTGACTGTGTAGAACGAACGGCGCAGATGGAGCTCCGTCTCGCTAGTGCTGAAGATGACGTCACCCGTCTTCAATTAAAGGTGCGCACTTTGGAAAAAAAAAATAAATCTCTGGAAAATAATATTTTGGATTTGGAATCTCGGTCGAGACAGAATAACTTGAGGCTGGTGGGTCTTCCAGAGGAATCAGAAGGTCGGGACGTATGTTCCTTTCTGGAAAAGTGGATTCCGGAGGTGCTGGGCAGCGAGGAGTTGCAATCAGCAGTGGTTCTGGAAAATGCACATCGTATTGGCCCACGGAGAGATAAGGGACCGCCGAGGACCTTAATTATGAAGTTTCTTAGCAACAGAGACAGGACGAAGATCTTCAACGCTGCACGAGCTAAAGGAGAGATTAAACACCAGGACCAGCAGGTGCGGTTCTACCCAGATTTGGCCACAGGAATCCAGCAATTGAGGAAGCAGTTTGATCCCATACGTAAGGAGCTGCGCAACCTTGGGATTCGTCATGGTGTAATCTATCCTGCGAGACTGCTGACCACGTATGAGGGCAGAACCCACATCTTCAAGACCCCAGAGGAGGTGCAGGAGTTCATCAAGAAGATCAAAGAAGAAGAAGAGACTGGTGGGAGCTAAGCATGAACAAAATATAAGGTAGAATAATTAAGCATTTGCACAGGCATCTGACTGACTTGAAGTAAATAGTAAGTTTACAAAATATAGATTGTATTATATATTAAAAAAACAAAACAAAAACAAAACAAACAAAAAAAACTATGATGTACAAAGTTGTTAAAAATTTTGGAGTTAAGTTGGAAAACTACAGAGGAGAGTTAATGTTACGTCATTAAAAGCAGTAGAGTTAAGGTGATTGGGAGGATGAAGAAGGAGTGGCTTAGGCTGTTCCCCGTGGGTGTGGAACGGTCGATGGCTATATCGGGAGACAGAATTTTTCTTTTGATTTTGGGGGGTTTGCCACAAGTGTGGGAAGGGGAAATTTGTTTGTGTGTAGTTTGTAGGATGAATGTTCAACCACTCATGTTTTTGCTTCTCTGTATGAGCATGTTTACACTGCAAGGTAATCCCAAACTCTCTATTGATCATAAACCAAAGTGTTAATCTTAATTTAACTTCATGGAATTGCAGAGGTCTACAAAATTTAAAAAAACTTAAACAAGTTATGAATAAAATAAAAGACATGGGTTCAAAAATTGTGTTTTTACAAGAAACTCATCTAATAGAGGAGGATGTTAAAAGAATTAGGAGTAGATGGCAAGGAAGTGTATTCACCTCTTCATTTTCATCCCGAGCCAGGGGAGTTATGACTCTCATACATAAATCAGTTCCTTTTCAAGTGAAAAATGTAATTGGAGACAAATTTGGAAGATATGTAATCATTCAAGGTTCTTTGCTATTAGAAAATATAAACCTTGTGAACTTATATGGTCCCAATATAGATGATCAGAAGTTCTTTGCTAATTTATTTCTTATCTTATCATCACTTACAGGGCAACATATAATAGCAGGGGATTTTAATTGTACATTGAATCCAGGTATAGATAGATCAACAGGACTGGATTGTACGCACATTGGATGTAGGACGACTATTAATCATTTTATGAAAGAATTGAGATTGTTAGATATATGGAGAGAAATGAAACCACAAGTTAAAGCCTATTCTTGTTATTCCAGTACCTACAAGACATTCTCACGTATTGATTATTTTTTGATTTCCACAGAATTAAGGTCCAAGATTCAAAACTGCTTTTATGATAACATCGTGATCTCTGATCATGCACCCTGTTGTCTAATATATGTAGATAAAAAATTGACAAAGGAATCAGGTAGATGGCAATTTCAGCATAAATGGCTTCAGGATGAGGAATTTGTCAAGTATATAGAAAAACAGATAGGCGAGTTCTTTGACATCAATACTACACAAACATCAGCATGTGTAAAGTGGGAGGCTTTCAAAGCTTTTATTAGGGGACATATTATTAGTTATACAGGATCAAAATCTAAGAAGACTCGAGAGGAGAGAGCTAAATTGGAACATAAAATAAAAAGTCTTCAGGAAAAAGTGTATGCAGGAAGTGACCCAAGGTTGGAGAATGAATTACTGATTTTGAGAGCTGAATACGACAAAAAATCAGCGAATAGAGCTGCCTCGAGTCTTCTAAGATTGAAACAATCTTTTTATGAACAAGGTGAAAAATCAGGAAAATTATTAGCATGGCAGATTAAACAATTAGAAATTAAAACACCAATTACCAGTATTATAAGTAATGGACAGGTAGTTATAGATCCTTTAGAAATTAATAGAGCCTTTAGAGATTACTATGAAAAATTATATGATACCAAAAATGAACCTGATTTAACAAAACTAAATGGGTTTTTGAACGAACTATCTATACCGTGTATTCCAAATGAAAACAGGGAGATATTGGAGTCTAAAATTAGTCAAGAAGAAGTTGGGCTAGCCATTGATAATATGAAATCAGGAAAAAGTGCAGGACCAGATGGTCTTCCAGTTGACCTTTATAAAAAATTTAAGAATAAATTAATAAAACCTTTTTTGGAAATGGTTTTAGAAGCATTTCAAAATAATAATTTACCATCATACATAAATAATGCCTTAATTATACTGCTGCCAAAACCAGGTAAGCCCTCTAATAAATGTGAAAATATGAGACCAATAAGCCTATTAAACGCCGACCTTAAGATAATCTGTAAAATTTTAGCAAGACGAATACAAGAAATTTTACCAAATATTATTAATCGAGATCAGAATGGCTTTATAAAGGGTAGACAAGGCTTCCATAATGTAAGAAGACTATTTAATATTATTTATTTTAATAAAGAAGCACCGGATACAGCTCTCCTATCACTGGACGCCGAAAAGGCCTTTGATAGAGTTGAATGGCCCTTTCTTTTTGAAGTCCTACAAAGGTTTGGACTTGGAAATAATTTCATAAAATGGGTTCAAATAATATACAATAATGCTACAGCAGAAATCCTAACAAATAACAATATTTCAAAACCAATAAAAATCAATAGAGGATGTCGACAAGGCTGTCCACTTTCACCTTTACTGTTTACTATGGCAATTGAACCTTTAGCGATAGCGATACGTTTACATTCACAAATATATGGAATTAAAGTTGGACCAACAGAACATAAAATCTCCCTGTACGCCGATGATATAATTTTGTTTATGTCGAATCTAAAAAAATCAATTCCAACCTTGTTGAATTTAATAAAGAATTTTGGGGAAATATCAGGATATAAAATAAATAAAACTAAATCTTCAATATTAATGCTAAATGAGACCCAGAGAAATTACCCAGCCCCTGAGGTAAATCAATTCAATGTTGTAAATCAGTTTAAATATTTAGGAATCCAAATTGTGCCTAAGCTAGAATCAGTCGCCAGTGTCAACTATGAAGCCTTAATGTCAGATATCAATGAGTTAACTCAGAGATGGATGTCACTACCAATGTCGATGATCGGGAGAATCAATATACTTAAAAGTAATATTTTACCTAAAATACTTTATTTATTTCAATACATTCCCTTATCACCACCTTTAGATCTATTCTCAAGAATAAAAAAAAAGTTAGTGGAATTTATATGGAACAACAGGAGGGCTAGATTACGTCTGTCTTTATTATATTTACCATTTGATCGTGGAGGTCTGAAATGTCCAAATTTTATGTTGTATTATTGGTCGGCACAACTGAGGTCTATGACATATTATTTTTCATCAAATGATCTCCCTCACTGGACTGAAATGGAATCATACAATTTACCTTTACCTCTTCCCATATTCATATACTCAGATTCGGCAAAAAAATTACAAAAACAAGTTAAAAATCCATTTGTAAAGCATATGATCAAAATATGGTGTGAAGCTAAAAACTATTTAAAAGAACCACAGTTATTGTCACAATTTAGTCCAATATGGGGTAATCAATATTTTAAACCAGGGAGAGCGGACGCTGTATTTAAAGTATGGAATTTAAAAGGGATACAAAAGATTCAGGATTTATATTTGCCATGTGCAGATAACATAATGTCTTTTGAAGAGCTGAGGATCAAATTTAATCTCAATAGAACACATTTTTTTAAATATCTTCAACTTAGAAACTTTATTCGATCAAATCAAAATAAAGCTCTCACTCGACCTATTTATTCATCCTTGGAAAAAATGATGATGAAAGATAGTAAAAGAAAGGGTATTATTTCAGAGTTTTATAACTCATTGACACTATCTTCAAGTGAAAATTCACTGAAAAGATTAAACTACTGGAAAGAAGATCTGCAAACTGAAATTTCAGAGGAACAATGGGAATTGGCTTGTACAGAAGCTCAAACCAAATCAATAAATGCACGCCTTAAATTGATACATTTCAAATGGTTAATGCGGATGTATGTTACACCGGAGGAATTAAATAGATATAACAAAAATATACCAGATACATGCACAAAATGCATGGAAAGTAAAGGAACCCTATTTCATTGTTTATGGGAATGTAGATTAATAAGAATGTTTTGGGAAGAGGTGAGGGTAACAATTGAAAAAATAATCTCAAAACAAATCATATTGAATCCTAAACTGTTTTTGTTGGGTCTGTACCCAGAAAAGCATAATTTTAATAAAAGTGAAAGAACATTCATAGACCTCAGTTTGCTTAATGCCAAAAAATGTATTGCACTATTATGGAAAAAGACTCATAGACCAGATGTGACTCAGTGGTTAAGACAGATGTTAACAAACCTTCCATTAGAAAGAATAACATATATACTGAAATCAAAGGAAATTGTGTTTGAGAATATATGGAGACCTTTTATTGATTATGTAAAAAATTTAAACATAACTCTTGAAGAAGAAGGTGAATGATGTGTGTGGACCTTGTAAATTCCAAACTGGTGAACATAATATGTATACTTATGTATTGGATTGTCTAGACTAAACAGAGGAGCATTGTTGAAGACTTGATTTTGTTGGTGGTTGTTGGTGTTTTTAGTGCATTTTTTTTTTGTAGTACTTTAGTGTTAGTGTTTGATTGTTTGTATCATGTTTGTTAAAAAAAAAAAAAAAAAGGTTCAATAAAGATATTGTGGAAAAAAAAAATAAGATGAGAACTGGTTAGCCAAAGCAGTAAATGAATATACATATGTACACAGTTATATACACAGTGCAGGAGCATTGTAGCTAGATGGGAATAAACAGCATTATGGTTTGTAAAATTACCCTGCAGAATATGGATATGTACCCAGACAGTATATTTTACATTTGAATCAACAGTGTTGTTGCCACCCTCAATAATGATTGTTATTGCCTTAGTTGTGTATTGGACGAGACGATCTCTATTGTGCAAAGTTGTTATGTTTAGTACATTTAATACGACCTCTACGAGCAGCCCTGGTTAGGTTATAAAGTCTGACAGCCGTAAGTAGGAAGGACCTGCGGAACCTCTCTGTTGCGCACCTAGGGTGGCATAGCCTACCACTAAATGAGCTCCTCAGTGCATTCAGCGTGTCCTGCATGGGGTGGGACTCGGACTCCAGCAGAGTGACAGCTTAGTCACCATCCTCCTCTCTCCTATCTCCTCCACTGGGTGGAGGCGTCGCCCCGCTCCAGAGCGCACTTGACCTCGGACTGGGGCGACGGCTCATCTTTCAGCAGGACAACAACCCTAAAACTGGATTTATGCTGCACCTCTGCTGTCCACGTACGTGTAACCGGAAACCTTGTGTGATGAAATTTACGTCATCGTCTCCACTCTGCTAGTGTCCGCAGTGCTCGACCATGGACGATTGTGTGCAGCCCAAATTTTGTGACCGTGCCGCCTGCCAACGACCTGAATGCATTGAAAAGCGCATGCGTAAGACTGAACGTCCCATTCACGAGGTGGCGATATCAGCACAGCATACCAAGACAAAGTAGACGAAGAAGACAACGAGGAAGCGGAATACGAGAATAAACATACATGAATCATACATAAATACTTCAGCAGCAGCAGCAGCATCTTCGTGGAAAAGGAGTGAAAACTGGGAAGTCAAGCAACAGAAAGCAAGCAGTGTTTCTTTTAGTGAAAATCCTGGCACGTCAGTGTACTGGCGCTACCTATCGGATGGGAGTGAAACTACAAATGATGGTTGTGTGCATGCATCAACCGCGTGGCTTGGGTAGATGAAAAAAGTGAGCATGAACAGCACCACGTGTGTGCCGGGCTCGTCCAAAGCACACGCGGACCAAAGCGGACTAGAGGGGAAATGTAGCATGAATAAGGCTTAAGCACACAGCCAAGATATCAAAGGAGTGGCTTCAGGACAACTCTGTTAATGTCCTTGAGTGGCCCAGCCAGAGCCCAGACTTGAATCCAATTGAACATCTCTGGAGAGATCTGAAAATGGCTGTGCACCGACGCTTCCCATTCAACCTGATGGAGCTTGAGAGGTGCTGCAAAGAGGAATGGGCGAAACTGCCCAAAGATAGCTGTGCCAAGCTTGTGGCATCATATTCAAAAAGACTTGAGGCTGTAATTGCTGCCAAAGGTGCATCAACAAAGTGTTGAGCAAAGGCTGTGAATACTTATGTACATGTGATTTCTTAGTTTTTGATTTTTAATAAATTTGCAGAAATCACAAAAGCTTTTTCATGTTGTCATTATGGGGTGTTGTGTGTAGAATTTTGAGGAAAAAAATGAATTTAATCCATTTTGGAATAAGGCTGTAACATAACAAAATGTGGACAAAGTGAAGTGCTGTGAACACTTTCGGGATGCCCTGTAGATCAGTGTGAATTTGAGTTAAAAGTTTTGGTGTGACAGAATTAAATTTATAGGATTGGTGAGAAAGGGCAGCCCTGGCAGAGACAAACTCTCACTGGAAACGAGTCAGACTGAGTGTTGGCAATACGAACCAAACTCTCACAACGGTCATAGAGAACAGATGGCTTGTAACAACAAGCCCAATATCCCATACTCCCGAAGCACCCCCCCACAAAAAACCATGAGGGACTTGGTGAAATGCCTTCTCCAAGTTCACAAAACACAGGAATGCTGGTTGGCTAAACTCCCACAAACCCTCGAGGATTCTCAAGAGGGTAAGGAATTGGTCCGATGTGCCACGGCCAGGAGGAAAGCCACATTGCTCTTCCTGAATCTGAGGTTTAGCCAACGGCCGGACTCTCCTCTCCAGTACTTTGGCATTCAGTGTTATTTCCTCTGGCTTAAAGACTTTTGTGGTGGCAACCTATTTTTTGGGGGTGGGGGGGCATAAAGCCTGTGTAAAAAATCAGAAAACATGACACTCAAAGGAAAACAAACTCAGAATACTGTAGTAATTAATTCACGTACTTAAATTCTATCATCAGGGGTGGGTGTAGTAGCTACAAATTGTGGTTCAGGTTAGCAGTGTTGTCTTAAAAAATCAATTAAGAGTAGACATCCAGAATAGATGAGATAAGCCTTTTATTAGTCCCACAATGGGTAAATTCCAGGATTGCAGCAGCAAAGGGATAGCAGGACTCAGAGCAATAGTAAATAAGACAATAAGATAAGAACTGGTTAGCCAAAGCAGTAAATAAATATACATACAGTATATACACAGTTATATACACAGTGCAGGAGCATTGGAGCTAGATGGTCTCAACAGCGTTACGGTTTGTTAAATTACCCGGCAGAATATAAATATGTACCCAGACAGTATATTTCACATATGAATCAACAGTGTTTTTGCCACCCTCGATAATAATGGTAATTGTCTTTGTTGTGTATTGAAGGGGACAATCTCTGTTGTGCAAAGCTGTGACGTTTAGTACGTTTAATACCTCTATGAGCAGCACCGATTTGAAGAAGAGTCAGTTGTAAGGGCGGCAGGTAGGGATGCTGGTATGGGATGCATTCAGCTCAGCGAGAGAATATGAAATGAGCTCCACAAGGACAACAAACCATTTTAAATTGGTTGAACTTGTCAAACAAAAGGATCAAACCCTCTGTCCAAAATGAGGGAAATCCTTTGAAATAACATACGGCTAGAATTCTACACCAGTCGACCTGAGAGCTTCGCCATCTACAAGCGTACAGAGGTGGATGGGCCGTAGCTGCTTTATCAGTATTACAGTGCTGCTTGCCGGGAGACCTACAGCAAAGATGCTAAAGGGTACATTCGCCCAGAAGAAGATGAAAGGACGGCTTTATGCACCGACGAGTTTAGTGATACCTTTCCCCTAACTGGAGGAAACGTGGCTTTCTCCACCCTGGCAGGTCGGCCCAGTGCATACAACTTTGACCGAAGCCCAGCGCTGCAGCTACCTACCACCAGAGCAGCTTGAAGCTTCAGCGGCCAGCTACCTACCACCAGAGAAGCTTGAGGCTCCAGAGGCCAGCTACCTACCACCAGAGCAGCTTAAGGCTCCAGAGGCTAGCTACCTACCACCAGAGCAGCTTGAGGCTCCAGAGGCTAGCTACCTACCACCAGAGCAGCTTGAGGCTCCAGAGGCTAGCTACCTACCACCAGACCAGGCTGAGGCTCCAGCTGCTCCCCTCAGACTTTTTTTTCAGTTTGTGATTTTTTTTTTTCTTGTAAACTGAAAAAATGCCACCAAAACAAAAAGCAGAAACTAAATCGGAAGATGACTATGTGACTCCAACTCAGGTAAATGACCTCCTTCAGCAACAAAAGGACATGTTTTCAGCACTTATGCAACATACCTATGCAAACAACAACTTATGCAAATGCCAACTTATGCAATAACTTATGCAAATACCCACTACGGTGCCTACAGGTGATACAATATGCAATAACACTGCTGTAAAAGACACCATCTTCATAAAGAACACAGACGAAAGAGAGGTCATTGAAATTGTTAAATCGTTCAAAAGTAAAACATCTACTGACTGCGATGGTATTGACATGCTACTAGTCAAAACTGTTATCGAATGCATAGTAAAACCACTGACGTATATCTGTAACCTGTCTCTCCAATCAGGCATATTTCCCAATGCAATGAAAATAGCTAAAGTAATTCCGATTTACAAGACAGGCGACAGAGGGGAACTCTCAAACTATAGACCAATTTCACTATTACCGCAATTTTCCAAGATACTTGAAAAAATATTCTATGAGAGAATTGACAACTTCATACTGAAGAATGATTTATTGTGTGAGCAGCAATATGGGTTCAGACACAAAAGGACAACAGCATATGCCTTAATGGAATTTACAGAAAAAATATCAACAGCCATTGAAAATAAAGAGTATTCAGTTGGAGTATTCCTGGATCTTAAAAAAGCATTTGATACAGTAGATCACAATCTATTATTAAAGAAATTGCAAAACTGTGGTATAAGAGGGGTAGCACTGTCCTGGTTAAGTAGTTACTTAAAGAATAGATATCAGTATGTATGTGTTAGCAACAAAAACTCAGAGTTACTGAAGGTCACCTGTGGAGTCCCACAGGGTTCAGTTTTGGGACCATTATTATTCAATATGTATATAAACGATATATGTAAATTTTCAGAAAAAATGGACTTAATATTGTTTGCTGATGACACTAATCTGCTATGCAGTGGAAACAATTTGGAACAACTTCTGGATACACTCGGAAAAGAATTAGGAAAGTTTAAACTGTGGTTTGATTCAAACAAATTAACGCTCAATTTAAGCAAGACAAAATTTATAGTCTTTAACAACCATCACAACAACCCAGTACCCAAACTCAGTGTAAATGGTGTAGAGATTGAAAGGGTATCCGAAACTAAATTCCTTGGAGTAATAATTGATAACAAACTGTGTTGGAAGCCACATATTAATTATATTAAAGGTAAAGTATCCAAATCAATTGCAATTACATGACATATTGTAATGAAGTATGGGGAAATACATATAAAACAAACATATATCCACTCTTTATGCTTCAAAAGAGAGCTATTAGAATAATCAACAAAGCAGCTTACAGGGAACCAACAAACCCACTTTTTCTTAAACAAAAAACTCTCAAGTTGAAAGATCTGATTGACTTTAAAACTGCAATAATAATGTTCAAAGTGAAGAATCTGTCAATGCCCGCAAATATCCAAAAGTTGTTCCAAACAAGGGAGAAACGATATCACCTCAGAGGAACATGTATATTTCAAAAGCCTACAGTGAGAACAACCACCAAGCAACACTGTATTTCAGTGCAAGGAGTCAGATTATGGAACGATTTTGGACCTGAATTAAAATCATGTACAACGCTTGGACAATTTAAACAAAAACTAAAGGAAGAAATACTCCAAACATATTTACAAGACGACATGTAAACTCACATAAGGATTGACATTTCCAGCCTGTGTTGTGTTGTGGCTTAGTTTTTCTTTTTTTCTTTTTTTCTCTGTGACATTATGTCTTAGATTTGTTTTTGAATAGTAACCGCTTAACTTAGACTAGCTCAGTTTTCTTTTTTCTCTCAGTCACATTTTGTCTTAGCCTTGTTTTAAATTGTAATCGCTCTTGTCTTGTTTTTCTCTTTTTCTCCTTTGAATTCTTGGATGGAATATGGGTGGGCAATATAAGCTGCGGCTTCAGCCATCACCCATTTCAGATAACTCACGTGGAATTGTATAGTAGAAGGAGTCTTTGTCTAATTTGACCTTGTTGTTATATTATACAGTTTCTTTTAACCTGTAATGTACTATCCGAAATAAATAAATAAATTCAAATTCAAATTCAACAACAGCAGGAAACTTTTAAGAGCATTGTCAAGGTCATTATGGAGTCAACAAATTCCTGGACTGACATGCTAACAAGGGAATTGCAAGATATAAAAACAAGTCTCCAATTCACACAAAAAGATGTGGACAACATAAAAACTGAAGTTGCAAAAGAAAATGATTGCAGTAATTCATTACAATCAGATGTTTTCAAAGTGTGTGATAGCTTTCTGACTGTCACAGATAAAATGGAATATCTTGAGGCTCAATCCAGACGGAACAACTTGGTGATTGAAGGAATTGTGGAGTCACATGGAGAGTCCTGGGCTGAAACGGAGGAAAAAATAAATAAGATTTTCTCAGAAAAGCTTCAGCTGCCACAGGCAATTGAGGTGAAGAGAGCTCATTGCACAGGGAAGCCTAACAGCGAAAGACCAAGGCCTGTAGTGGTGAAGTTTCTGCGGAACAAAGAGAGAGCAGAGATTTTCCAACGGGCTAAAGCTCTCAAAGGAACTAAAATATACATTAATGAAGATTATACTGATGTTGTAAAGAGAAAAAGGAAAGAGTTAATACCAGATCTGAAAGCTGGAAGAGCGAAAGGGGACATTGTATATTTACGCTTTTATAAACTGACCAGCCTTGCAGCAGTACGCCCAAACTAACATAGGGATTTAACCATCAAGCAGGTATGAAAACTTCTTCATGACAGTTTACAAATCTAACATTCACCCATCAGTTAATGATATTCTTCAAAGACAAAACCTCCAGGAACTAAGTACTTTTTAGTATACGGACCATCATCAACAGGATTTACAAAATGACATTGACCCTGATAATAACTTTTTCTTTAATATTAAAAATAATTGTCTTTATTACACTGAGGAACAATTTAACAACATCAAGACAGAAAATAAACTTTCAATAATTCACTTTAACAGTAGAAGTCTGTATGCTAACTTTGAGAATATCAGAAATTACCTCAGTCAGTTATCACAACCTTTCAATATAATTGCGGTTTCTGAAACTTGGTTCAGCACGGATAAAGGTGTGGATTTTGGTATAGAAGGTTATGAACTGGTATATAAGAACAGAAAAAATAAAGCCGGGGTGGTGTTGCACTGTTTGTTGATAATAAATCTAACTTTAAGGTGGTGGAGTAGATGTCAGCTGTGATGGATAATTTGTTGGAGTGTGTTACAATTGAAGTTCTTGTGGAAAAAAGAAAAATGCCATAATAAGCTGTATATATAGAACACCAGGTTCTGGTATTGATGCATTTACTTGTTGGATGGAAGAAAACTTCACAAGAAAGAATCACAAGATATTGTTCATCTGTGGTGATTTCAGTATTGATTTGTTTAATCCAAATAAGCACAAATCAACAGATGACTTTATCAATGCAATGTATAGCCTGAGCCTATTTCCTCAAATCATTCAGCCCACTCGAATTACTTCGCATTGTGCAACTTTGATGATATATTTTCCAATAGTTTAGACAACAACATGGTGAGTGGATAGCTGATAAATGATATTGATGACCACCTGCCAGTATTTTTAATTTATGATGATAAATATAAAAATTCTTTGGTCAAGGATAATATTTATAAACGAGTTAAAACAGAACGAACAATGGCTGGACTAAAAAAAGATTTATTACAACAGGATTGGAAAATTATTTGTAAAGAAAGGGATGTTGATAAAGCTTATAACGAATTTGAGATATAAGATAAGATAAGATAAGATAAGCCTTTATTAGTCCCACAACGGGGAAATTCCAGGATTGCAACAGCACAGGGATAGCAACACTCAGAGCAACAATCAGAAGGCAAGAAAAAAAAAACAAAAAAAAAACAAGCAAGCAAGAGCAGCTAATATACATATGTACATATTACTATAAAATATATATATACACACACACACACACACACAGACACACAGTGCAGAGCATTGTAGCTGGATGGAATAAATATATGAATATATGAACACACAGTGCAGAGCATTGTAGCTAGATGGAATAAATATGTAAATATATAAACACCCACAGTACGGAGCATTGCAGCTAGGTGGAATAAATATGCAAGTATATAAACACACACAGTGCGGAGCAATGTAGCTAGATGGAATAATATGTAGATATATAAAAACACAGTGCGGAGCATTGTAGCTAGATGGAATAAATATATAGATGTATAAATATAAACACACCCAGTGCTGAGCATTGTAGCTAGATGGAATAAATATATAGATATATAAATATAAACACACCCAGTGCAGAGCACTGTAGCTAGATGGAATAAATATGTAAATATATAAACACACACAGTGCAGAGCATTGTTGCTAGGTGGGATGAAACAGCATAACCGTCTATTTAGTTATCCTACATGGTATGATTATGTGCCCATACATATTCTCACCCTCCATAGCGACCGGTATGTTCCTAGTTGTATGCCGGAGAGGACCATTGTGTAAGTCTATTGCATCTTTTGCATTCAAAAAAAACTATTAGTTTGTTACGTCTTTTTGCTATCTCTGCGAGCAGCCCTGCTTAGGTTGTACAGTCTGACAGCCGTTGGTAGGAAGGACCTACGAAACCTCTCGGTTGTGCACCTGGGATGATGTAGTCTGCTGCTAAATGAGCTCCTCAGTGCATCCAGTATGTCCTGCATAGGGTGGAACTCGGACTCCAGCAGAGATGACAGTTTAGCCACCGTCCTTCTCTCTCCTATCTCCTCCATCGGATCAAGGCGTTGCCCCAGGACAGAGCTAGCTTTCTTAATCAGTTTGTTCAGTCTCTTCCTATCGGCTGCAGTAATGCCACTGCCCCAGCAGACCACTCCAAAAGTGATGGCTGATGCCACCACCGTGTCATAGAATGACTTCAGCAGCGCCCCTTGTACACCAAAAGACCTGAGTCTCCTCAGTAGGAACAGCCTGCGCTGTCCCTTCTTGTAGAGTGCGTCAGTATTGTGTGACCAGTCTAGTTTATTGTTCAGATGAATACCCAGGTACTTGTAGGATGTCACCATCTCGATGTCTGTTCCCTGTATATTTACTGGTGCTGTGAGAGGCTGCCCATGCCTGCGGCAGTCCACCACCAGCTCCTTAGTTTTCCTCGCGTTGATCTGGAGGCAGTTCCGATGGCACCAGTCCACAAAGTCCTGGATAAGCCCTCTGTACTCAGCTTCATCTCCGCTGGAGATGAGACCAACGATCGCAGAGTCATCGGAGAACTTCTGTAGATGGCAATGTGTTGTGTTGTGTGAGAAGTCCGCAGTATAAAGAGTGAACAGGAAGGGAGCCAGCACCGTTCCCTGGGGGGCCCCCGTGCTACTGATGATCGTGTTGGAAACACAGTCCCGGGTTCTCACAAACTGAGGCCGGTTCGTGAGGTAGTCCAGGATCCATGATGACAGGTGCTGGTCCACCCCTGCGCGCAGCAGCTTGTCCTTCAGGATCATCGGTTGGATGGTGTTGAAAGCACTGGAGAAGTCAAAGAACATGATCCTCACCATATTCCCGGGCTTCTCCAGGTGGGACAGAGAACGGTGAAGGAGGAAGATCACCGCATCCTCCACCCCAATGCCATGCTGGTAGGCGAACTGGAGTGGATCCATCGCTGGTTCCACCAGGGGGCGGAGATGAGCAAGGAGCAGTCTCTCCAGGGTCTTCATCAAGTGGGACGTCAAGGCCACCGGTCTGAAGCTGTTCAGGTCTTTGGGGTGGGAAGTTTTTGGTACAGGTACCACACAAGATGTTTTCCACAGCTGTGGTACCCTCCCCAGTTTCAGGCTCATGTTGAAGATATACGTCACAATCCCACACAGCTGGTCTGCACAGGACTTGAGGAGCTTTGCGCTGATGCCGTCCGGTCCCGACGCCTTCCTCGCCTTGATCTTCCTCAGCTCCGTCCTCACCTGGGTCTTGGTCAGGGTCAGGATGGGGGGCTGTGTGTTGGGAGTGGGGGGGGTGTCGGTGGATTGGGGAGTGGGTAGCAGGACTTGATTTCTTAGAGGCAGCAGTGGTTGTTGTGCAGACAGGGGGGAGGGCGGTTGGTCAAATCTATTGAAAAACAGATTCAGGTTGTTCGCCCACTCCCTGCCCCCCGTGGCCTGGGGGGAGGTATTCTGGAGCCCCGAGATGGTTTTGAGGTTTCTCCAGACCCCGCTGATGTCGCTCTGTTGCAGCTTGTCCTCCATCTTCTTCCTGAAGCTGTCCTTGCCTTCTCTGATCTTTCTCCTCAGCTCCCTCTGTACGGACTTCAGCATCTCCCTGTTCCCCGACCTGAAGATCCTCTTCTTCTCTCTCAGAAGTGTTTTTATCTCAGGGTTGATCCAGGGTTTGTTGTTTGAGTGACGCCGTATGGTCTTGGTGGGAACGGATTTGTCCACACAGAAGCTGAGGTAGCCCGTGAAGGTGTGAATGAGGCCATCGATGTCCTCACCATGTGGATCGCAGAGCTGCTTCCAGGCAGTGGCTTCAAAACAGTCCTTTAGAGTGTCCATTGTCTCCTCAGACCATAACTCCACAGTGTGCATGGCCGGAGGTTGTCTGTGCACTAGGGGTTTGTACACCGGTCGGAGATGAACCAAGTTGTGATCCGATCTCCCAAGTGGGGGGAGTTGTGATGAGGTGTACGCCTCCTTAGTGTTTGCGTAGAACAAATCCAGTGTTTTATTGTCTCTAGTGTGGCATGTGACATACTGGGTGAAAGTGGGCAGAATGGGAGACAGTGAAACGTGGTTGAAATCGCCTGAGATGAGGAGAAGAGCATCTGGGTGTTCTGTCTGCAGCCTGCTGGTTACTGAATGGATGACGTCACGCGCTGTCCCAGCGTTCGCCGTCGGATTTGCATAAACAACAATGCAGATCACGTGTGAGTATTCTCTCGGGAGATATGTAGGCCTCATGCTAACAGCTAGCAGCTCAATGTCTTTGCTGCAGTGTCGTTGTTTAACAGTGATATGTCCCGGTCTACACCAGTTGTTGTTAACATACATTATCACTCCACCGCCCCTAGTTTTGCCACTCTCTGGTGTTCGGTCAGCTCGTATCATGTGAAAACCCTCCAGCTCAATGTTAGCATCTGCTGCTAGTTCAGTTAGCCACGTCTCAGTAAACAAAAGGAGAGAGCACTCCCGGTAAGTGCTATCATAACGGGAGATAGCCGCTAGCTCATCTAACTTTCCCAGTATCGACCGTACATTTCCCATGACAACAGATGGAAGGGAGGGTCTGTACCTTATATTTTTTGTCCTCCGCCTTACTCCAGCCCGGCAGCCGCGGCGTTTTCGCCTCAGTTCTCTCGGTATGTCGAGTTTTTCCAGTGGGACCGGGTGGCGGTTAAATGCTAGCAGCTCTTCCCTGTTGTATCGAATCCTGCTATAAACAGTGGCTCCGTCCACCGGCTCAGGAGACATTTGGGACGATCTGTGTGTCCGTGATATAAGGGGTGTGAAAAAAAAAGTGATCAAAAGAGAGAGGAAGGGGAAAAAAAAACTCGGAATCGAGCCGCTGTTGCAAAAGGCAGCCGACTGGTGTGGCGCCGAGAGACATAGTGCCGAGTGACATAGTGCATATTCAGTTCATTGTATGACAGAACTGTCCAATTAAACAATTTGGTAAACACAAATACCAAAACAAACCATGGATGTCAAAAGCATTGGAAAATACATGTAAAAAGAAAAATACGTTATACAAAGAATTTATAATATATCAAACAAAAGAAGCTGAAAATGGGTATAAGAAATATAAAAAGTTCACAAGTATTATGAGAATTTGTAAAAAAAAAAAAAAAAACAGTACTACAGTAAATTGTTAGAAGATAGAAAAAAATGACATTAAAGGTATATAGCATTTATTAAATAACATAATTCTGGACATAGTAATTACCCTCCACATTTTACTGATGATGATAAGAATTTTTATTTTTTATTTTTTTTATTTTTTTTTTTTTTGTTACTTATTTGTACCCGTAGGTAGACTTGGTTTGCAGTCTGGTGACAAGCCACCGGCGGCTGGTCGCTGCGTGCGCGAGCGCCCTAAACCTACATGTTTTGGTATGCGGGAGGAAACCAGAGAAATCCCGGAGTAAACCCGCGCAACACGGGGAGAATATGCAAACTCCACACAGCTCACTGTTGGTCGGGGGGCTGGGATCGAACCCACGATCTCATGATCCCCGCGGTCCCCCGGCCGAGGGTAAAACTGTGCTGCCACAGTGCTAAACCACTGCGCCACTGTGCAGCCCAGAATATCAGTTGGAATATCAGAAGAATATCAGTGATATGAATGATATTGTGAACAAGTTTAATGAGTATTTTGTAAACGTTGGACCCTCTTTAGCGGAGAAAATTCTTGATACTGTGACATCCATATATCATAATGTGAGCTATACTGTAAGAAATCCTCATTCTATTTTCATCAGCACTGTTGAAGAAAGGGAAATTATAGATATTGTTAATAAATGTAAGGGTAAAACCTCTATTGATTGTAACGATATTGATGTGAAGACTGTGAAATGGGTTATTGATGGTGTTTCCAAACCACTGACTTGCATCTTCAATTTATCTTTTCAAACTGGAACATTTCCTAATAAAATGAAAATAGCAAAGGTCATTCCATTATTCAAAACTGGAAATAAACCAGGGTTTCCTCTGGTAACATTTCTCGATGGCGGGCCACCGCGCCAGAAATTTTACCGCCTCGCCAAGGAGATATGAATTTATTAAGAAAAATATATGAAGCAATGAGTTTCTGCAAGCGCGCACACAAACAACGTGCGTGGCCGTCATCCGCGCGGAGTTTAGAAGTGCCCCGCTCACACGAGTTTTCCAGTCAATCAGCATCTCGCTAAGCGTGACTGTCCGACAGAGACATGAGTTTGTTCAAGTACTTTAAACGTGGAAAAAAAATCATAAGAGGTATGTAAGCACTGGCGTTTATCATGGTTTTAACTCGCTGAAAATGGGAGCAATAATGGAAGAGCCGCTTAGCTAAGAGATGTGGTTAGAATTCATATGCAGCTGGCTTCATATGAAGGGAAAGGCAAGGGGGACTGATGAATTGCTGAGGATATATTTCACCAGCCACTACAGTATTAAGTTATGTTCTGTAGGAATTGCAGGAATGAAGAGACTGGCAATTTCTTTCTTTTCTTGCACGAACAGGCGTGCCGTTTTTATTCTCCAGTGGCAGTGACAAAAGGCAACAGCTAAAAACGCTAGCTCTATTTTCACTCTAAACTGAGGTCCTTCAGCGGCTGCCTAGAGAGGTGCCTGATGAGAAAGACTGAGAGCACAACTATAACTGCCTAAGCAGATCATTCTGTATATGAACACATATTGTGGTGAATTATGTCTTTAGAGTCTGCTACAGTTCCCTATTTTGTACCTGGCAGGTTAAGATGACCGAAATTCACAAAGTCAATGACTTTAATCCATCAGCAGCCTTCAGACAAACTAAACGTGTCAGCATCTGATTTCAAAATAAGGGAGGTTTTTCCTGCTGTCTGGGTGGTGAGGAGATTTCAAAAAAAAAACCCTGTAAATATAAAGAAATATTATAACAGAAATAACGGCATCCTTGGTCATTTAAGTTAATTTATTTCATTAAATACAATTTTATTAATATTTTTTCTTTGTAATCAGAGTTAAATTATTGTTCTGTTCTGACTGCAAAATTATAGTCAAAAATGTAAATTGTTATAAGGAAAAAAGAAAAAAATTACCACAATCCGTTTCAGATTTATCTGAAAAAAAAACCAACCCAGTAATTTTATTTTAAAAAACAGACAAAAAATAGTCATAAAATAATCCACAAATTTATAATAGTTTCAAATGTACAAGAAAAGTCAGTTTTACAAGAGGAAATTACAAATTTGAGGAACGTGGTTTCAACTTTAGATAGATTTACAGAGAAAAGTAGAAAACTATAAGAAAGTTGTTATAAATTTTTGAGAAAAACCTCAAACCTTCAAGACTGAAGTCATTACTCATGTTTTTAATTGGGTGCTCTTTGTACCCTAAACGCAAGTAGAAATTTTTGTTTGTCTGCTTTTGAGGGAAGTCTGGGCTTCTCTGCTTGAACTGCTGCCTCCGCGACCCGGACCTCCGGAAAAGTGGTAGAAGATGGATGGATGGATGCTTTTAATTATTAATTTCAAATCACTGCTTTTACATTAGTTGAATTTCTGATTACTATACCCACCTGATCGTATAATTTAAGTATGCATGAGTGCATTACTATTATGAATGTTTCTTTCCCTTCCCTACTCTCTCAATGAAAAAAAAAAAAAGAAACACTAGAATAAAAATACAAAAAATACACATATTTTTGTCATTTATGTAAACCATGACAAAAAAAATCCTACAGGACAAAACATGACACTTAATATTTTCTAACCTGTTTGTATACCACCATAGACAGAGAGAGAACATGAATTAGACAGGGCTCAGAGAGGGAAAGATGAGACAGAAGAGAGGAGCCAAGGAGAGGAAAGTGTTCAGGCAGAGGAAGGAGAGAAGGATAACACCACTAAAAAGTCTAAACACAGGATGTCTGGGTGGGACCCCAACTGGCCCAATATTCAAGCCTCGGTTGTACAATACTTCAGATGGTAAGTTCCATATGCAATGTTACTGTGTAAAATTTTAAAAAGAACTAAATAGTATAAAATTAACATATTCTGGTATGTTTACTGCCCCTCCCCCCCGGGAAAAATATGTTTCCGCCACACCAAGGTCTTTAAGCCAGAGGAAACACTGTAAACACCACTTCACAAATTATAGGCCTGTTTCTCTGTTACCACAGTTCTCAAAAATTCTGGAAAAACACTTCATTGCTAGACTAGACAAATTCATTGATAAAAATCAACTGCTTTTTGATAGTCATTATGGATTTAGAACTAACCAGTTGACAACATCAGCACTGATGGATCTCATTGAAGAAGTGACAGATTCTATGGATAAGAAACAATTTGTGAAGATGGGTGAGTTGAAATCTGAATGTTTGGACATTGTATGTGGTGTGCCTCAGGGGTCAGTGTTGGGGCCAAAACTATTCATCATATACATAAATGATCTATGCAAACTATCAGATTCCATAAAATTTGTTTTATTTGCAGATGACACAAATATTTTATGCACTGGGGAGAATTTAAAGCAACTTTTGAGCCATTATCACTGCAGAAATGAACAAAATTAAAAAAAATGGTTTGATATAAATAAACAGTCACTAAATTTGAGTTAAAAAAAATTATGGTATTTAGTAGTAGTAAAATGGAAAAGCAAATTCACTTACAAATTGAAGGTGTATATATCGAAAGGGTACATGAAATAAATTTTTTTGGGAGTGAGAATAGATGATAAAATTTGCTGGAAATCTCACATTAAATACATTAACAATAAATTGTGTAAAAATATTTTTATTTTATCTAAAGCAAAATATGTAGTTAATCATCGGGTGAGTTTTTGTGAACACACAAATGTCCTTTTTTTACAGTCAAGAACACTGAAATTTTTTGATCTTGTGGAATTTAAAACTGTTTCATTAATGTACAATGTTAGGAATCATGTTTTGCTTAAAAATATTCAAAATTTATTTTGTGAAAGAGGGTGATGGTAATTTAAGGAGCTCATTAAATTTCAAGTTGCATAGTTTTAGAACTACCAAAAGAAGTTTTTCTGTTTCGGTATATTTTGTCAAGCTCTGGAATCAATTAAGCAAGTCATTAAAACAATGTTCAAACATTGCTCAGTTCAAAAAGAAATATAAAGAAATTGTCTTCATAAGGTATAAGGAAAATTAAAGGTGTTAATTATAAGGTGTATATAAGTTTTAGTTGTGTTTGGTCTGTGGTGTATAGCTACTTTTCTGCATTCTTGTATTTGATATATTAACAGTTCTTTTTGCTTGAGAATTATATAAGGTAAGGGGTAGGATTAAATAAGTGTTAACTTCATCCTACTCCTTTCACAGCCTGTACTTTGTGTTGCATTTGTATATCTGGAGAAAGTTTTATGTCTCCTATCTGGTTCTTTTAAAATTTCTTTTCTCTTTTTGTACTTTTCTGATTTTATATTTATATGTTCAAAATAAATCAAATCAAATCAAATTATAAAATCTGACAGCCGTAGGTAGGAAGGACCTGCGGAACCTCTCTCTCGAGCACTTAGGATGGCATAGCCTACTGCTAAATGAGCTCCTCAGTGCATTCATTGTGTCCCACATGGGGTGGGACTCGGATTCCAGCAGAGATGACAGCTTAGCCACCATCTTCCTCTCTCCTATCTCCTCCACTGGGTCAAGGCGGCACCCCAGAACAGAGCTGGCCTTTTTGATCAGCCTGTTCAGTCTTTTCCTGTTGGCTGCTGTGATGCCGCTGCCCCCGCAGACCACTCCATATGTGATGGCTGATGCCACCACCAAGTCATAGAAGGTCTTCAGGAGTGCCCCTTGCACTCCAAAAGACTTGAGTCTCCTCAGGAGGTACAGCCTGCACTGGCCCTTCTTGGAGAGCACGTTGGTGTTGTGTGACCAGTCCAGTTTATTGTTCAGGTGAACACCCAGGTACTTGTAGGATGTCACCATCTCAATGTCTGTTCCCTGGATGTTTACCGGTGCTGTGGGGGGTTGTCCCCACCTGCGGCAGTCTACCACCAGTTCCTTGGTTTTCCCCGCATTGATCTGGATGCAGTTCCACAGGCGCAAGTCCACAAAGTCCTGGATAAGTCCTCTTGAGGCTGATGATCGCAGAGTCATCAGAGAACTTCTGTAGATGGCAGTGTGGTGTATTGTGTGAAAAGTCAGCAGTGTAGCGGGTGAACAGGAAGGGAGCCAAAACTGTTCCCTGGGGGGTCCCCGTACTGCAGATGATGGTGTCAGACACAGTCCTGGGACCTCACAAACTGTGGTCGATCCGTAAGGTAGTCCAGGATCCACACTGTGTTCTTGGGGTAATTTTGGTCAGCCGGCCACTCCTGGGAAGGTCCACCACTGTTCCATGTTTTCGCCATTTGTGGGTAATGGCTCTCACTGTGGGTCACTGGAGTCCCAAAGCTTTAGAAATGGCTTTATAACCTTTTCCAGACTGATAATTCTCATTTACTTTGTTTGTCATTTGTTCCTAAATTTCTTTGGATCACAGCATAATGTCAAGCTTTTGAGGATCTTTTGGACTACTTCACTTTGTCAGGCAGGTCCTATTTAAGTGATTTCTTGATTGAGAACAGGTGTGGCTGTAATCAGGCCTGGGTGTGGCTAAAGAAATTGAACTCAGCTTTCCAAAGATGTGATACACCACAGTTAATTTATGTTTTAACGGGGGGGGGGGGGGTGTCACTTTTTCACACAGGGCCATGTAGGTTTGGATTTTTTTTACCTTTCATAATAAGTGCCAGTGCTTTCAACACCATCCAACTGATGATCCTGAAGGACAAGCTGCTGTGCGCAGGGGTGGACCAGCACCTGTCATCATGGATCCTGGACTACCTCACTAACCGGCCACAGTTTGTGAGAACCTGGGACTGTGTGTCCGACACGATCATCGGTAGCACGGGGCCCCCCCCAGGGAACGGTTTTGGCTCCCTTCCTGTTCACCCTTTATACTGCGGACTTCTCACACAACACAACACACTGCCATCTACAGAAGTTCTCTGACGACTCTGCGATCATCCGCCTCATCTCCAACGGAGATGAAGCTGAGTACAGAGGACTTATCCAGGACTTTGTGGACTGGTGCCATAGGAACTGCCTCCAGATCAACGCGAGGAAAACTAAGGAGCTGGTGGTGGACTGCCGCAGGCAAGGACAACCCCTCACAGCACCAGTAAATATACAGGGAACAGACATTGAGATGGTGACATCCTACAAGTACCTGGGTGTTCATCTGAACAATAAACTAGACTGGTCACACGATACCGACGCACTCTACAAGAAGGGACAGCGCAGGCTGTTCCTACTGAGGAGACTCAGGTCTTTTGGTGTACAAGGGGCGCTGCTGAAGACATTCTACGACACGGTGGTGGCATCAGCCATCACTTTTGGAGTGGTCTGCTGGGGCAGTGGTATTACAGCAGCCGATAGGAAGAGACTGAACAAACTGATCAAGAAAGCTAGCTCTGTCCTGGGGCAGCGCCCTGACCCAGTGGAGGAGATAGGAGAATCAGAATCAGATTTATTGCCATTGTTCATGTAGTACACAAACTAGGAATTTGTCTCGGTGCAATGCTGCAACATTAAACATGATAAAATAAAAGAAATAAACTATACATGCAATAAAGTGTAGAATAAGAGTGAGTAATACTAGTCAGCAGTTTAAATATATTAGCGAGCAGCAGATAATGTGGAGAACCATATAGTGCAGTCGGTAATGCAGGAAGAAAACAGTGATGATTGACATGAGTCTGGTTGAGCTGCTGTACATAGTGCACGAGAGTCAGTAAGTCACTTAGTGTTCAGCAGCCTGATGGCAGAGGGGAAGAAGCTGTTCATGTGACGGGAGGTTTTAGTCTGAATGGACCGAAGTCTTCTACCTGAGGGGAGAGGGGCAAACAGTACGTGACCAGGGTGTGAAGGATCGGCTATGATCCGGCCAGCACACCTCCGGGTCCTGGAGATGTACAGATCCTGGAGAGATGGGAGCTTGCAGCCGATCACCTTCTCAGCAGTGCGCACGATGCGCTGCAGCCTTAGTCTGTCCCTGGCAGTGGCTCCTGCGTACCACACGGTTATGGAGGTGGTGAGGATGGACTCGATGATGGCTGTGTAGAACTGCACTAACATCTTGGTGGGTAGCCTGAGCTTCCTCAGCTGCCGCAGGAAGAACATCCTCTGCTGGGCCTTTTTGATGAGGGAGCTGATGGTCGGCTCCCACTTGAGGTCCCTGGTGATGGTGGTGCCTAGGAAGCGGAAGGAATCAGCAGTGGTGATGGGAGAGCCTGTGAGGGTGAGGGGGGGCAGAGGGGTTGTGACTTTCCTGAAGTCCACAATCATCTCCAGAGAGAAGGATGGTGGCTAAACTGTCATCTCTGCTGGAGGCTGAGTCCTACCCTATGCAGGACATTCTGAATGCACTGAGGAGCTCATTTAGCAGCAGACTACATCATCCTAGGTGCGCAACCGAGAGGTTTCGCAGGTCCTTCCTACCTACGGCTGTCAGACTGTATAACCTAAGCAGGGCTGCTCGCAGAGATAGCAAAAAAAAAAACAAAAACGTGACGACCTAATAGTATTGAATGCAAAAGACGCAATAGACTTACACAATGGTCCCCTCCAGTATATACAACTAGGTCCAGTATATACAACTAGGACATTATCAGTCGCTACGGAGGGTGACAATATGTATGGGTATATATTCATACTATGTACACTACCGTTCAAAAGTTTGGGGTCACCCAGACAATTATTTTGTGTTTTCCATGAAAAGTCACACTTATTTACCACCATGAGTTGTAAAATGAATAGAAAGTATAGTCAAGACATTGACAAGGTTAGAAATAATGATTTGTATTTAAAATAATAATTTTTTTCTTCAAACTTTGCTTTCGTCAAAGAATCCTCCATTTGCAGCAATTACAGCATTGCAGACCTAACATGATTGCACAAGGGTTTTCTAATCATCCATTAGCCTTCTGACACAATGAGCTTTTCTTTCAAAAATAAGGAAATTTCTAAGTGACCCCAAACTTTTGAACGGTAGTGTAGGATAACTAAGTAGACGGTTATGCTGCTTATTCCATCTTGCTACAATGCTCCGCACTTTGTATATATATTTATATATTTTTGTGTATGTATGTATATCCACTGCTCTTATTTATATCTTCCGTATCTTCTTAATTATTGCTTTGAGTGTCGCTATCCCTGTGCTGTTGCAATCCTGGAATTTCCCCATTGTGGGACTAATAAAGGCTTATCTTATCTTATCTTATAAACACCTTCATTTAAAAACTGCATTTTGTGTTTACTTGTGTTATCTTTGTCTAATATTTAAATTTGTTTGATTATCTGAAACATTTAAGTGTGACAAACATACAAAAAATGAGAAATCAGAAAGGGGGCAAACACTTTTTCACACCACTGTATATATTGTAAGGAGAACCTGTAAGGAGAATCTATAAAATGTATGCTTCATCTGCCAAAAATTTATTTAGGCTCCCAATTTGGATTGAAACATTTTATCTGCCACAAAATTACTTGATTTGGTTCTTCAAGGTTGAATTGTGAAAATTATAATACAACACGTTCTGTCCTACTACTGAATAGCGTCAAAGGGCTGTTATAGCTTATAAATATGTTATAAGCTGCCTGCCTCAGTGGAGGGTGTCTTGTGATAAATGGCCGAAACACCCTGTGATGCTGAGGTACACAACTGACAATGTGTCCTGGTGGTGAAGCCTTATAGCAGCCATCTCTCAAGAACTCCCCACGGACTCAGAAGTGGTGCAAACAGCAGGGATTGCAACAGCTAGTCCTTTCATCAAACCTATTTCACCTGCCAAAAATTGATTAAGGGTCTTGATTGAAACTCCAGAAATCCAATCATAACCAGTTTATTCATGTGCATGTGAACATGGTCAGTGATCATGTTTACATGTATATTAATAAACCAGTTATGATTGGATTTCTGTAGTTATCTGATTATTCAAGTGGCCATGTAAACAGAATAATCCGGTAAAGGCCACGTAACTGGGATCATTAACTCAAGGGGTTTACCCTCCAGTAATTCGTTTATTCAGTGCATGTAAACAGGAGAAAACTGATTATTGGCATTATCGGTTTATTGCTAGTCATCAGTATATTGTGACCATGTAACCGGGGTCATTGTTCAAAATACAAACAAGTTCCAGGATTAAACAGTAGATGGGAGCAATAGAGGGCCTAAGTCATGCCCCCTCTATTTCTGCATATGGGACCTTAAATCAAAAACTTCTCCACTGAAATAAATGGCAAGAGCGAAATTATCTTTTGATCCCAATCAAATTTTGCCACGAGTTATACTGTACATATGTTTGTCAATTTAAAAGATGACTTTCCTTGTAATTAAAGTTGTCAGCTGTCGTATAATAACAGAGTAATATTTAGATTTTGTTTAAATGACTAGCGGACAACAACTCCCATCATCCCACATCACTAAATTATAATGGTGTTTAGTGATGTGGGATGATGGGCTGTTGTCCTCTTTTACTGTGTGATACTTCCTAGAGAAAAGTCGATAAATCTGTACATGCTCTAGCACACACAGCCACAGGCAGTATTGCTCACTAATAGACATTTTATATTGTTATTAGACCTCATGATGGTTTTCCAGTGCCTCCAGACATCCACAATGCTGATGACTTTTAAGATTTCTTCCCCCTTCACGTCTGTTCTCGCTCATATTTCATCCTCCCTTTCACTCATCCGCTCTTTGAGCAGGCTGTCTCTCCCCCATCAGACTAGAAATGAGAAGGGTTCCTAGAGGTGGACAGTGTGCTAATCTCTGAACACACACTGGGGACTAATTGGACTCATTAACTCCGACTCTGGTGCTTTCAGCCAGAGATCAGCACAAATCCGTTTTCTGCACAGCCTTTGCCATGCATGCTGTAATTGCTTGTCTTTGTTGTGTTATTTTTGTTCTTGCGAATTAAGAGAGACATCAGATAAATTTGCAGTCCTACAGTGAGTTTCAAGATCCAGTCATCTGCTTTTGGCATCAATTGCAAATTCTGAAAGATGCTTTGACAACACAGATTTAAAACATGGATGTAAACAAAGTAAAAGCATCCATCATCACATCATTTATCAGTGATTCTGGGCACTTCATGTCATTCAAACCAGAGCAACCAAGTTCTCAGAATTGTTTTAGCAGTGCTTACATGTTTGATCTATTTACAGTTAACCATAGCTTACTTTGGTATTAAATGGTAAATGTTTGTGAAACCATGGGGTCCAGGGAGGAGATGACCTTCACTAATGGTGAGCTTTCTTTCCTCTTTCACTTCCAGGATGTTCCCCTGTATTGTGTTGGGAAATTACAGGATGAAAATTAGCTGAACGCTGGTGGGACAAGTATTCAGAAGTCACTCAGGGTTTAAAGGTGTTCTTTGATATTATCAAATTTGAAGGAGGCTCAGTTTCTCTGTTTACTTAAACCAGTGACATCTGACCATTTGAGGATTATACTTAATGTTTATTTTCCTTTCCCTGGACAGTTTAAAAGACTTGAAACCTTGTGAGGTTATCCTACCATCATGAAGTGTAGGTTTAGACTGTGGTTGGATTTTGGTGACGATGCTGTTATCCAACTTTGGGATTAAATAAATGTTATATGAATTATCTTGACCACTTCTATCAGGTGGATGGATGATCTTTGATCAGTGCACCCTTGGTGCTTTGTTTCTCATTTCTAGCGCACTCAAATTTTCTTTCACTCAATTATCCCCATCTCATGGTTTATGCCATAAAATACATGTAAATACAAATGCAGTTTTTACCATGCACTAGAATACATTTGACATTGTTAATATTCACTTTCTGCACATGGCAAAAATATATTTTTTAAAACTATCTCGACATGGTCAAGTAAATGCACAGAGACCTATAAAGAGTCACCATGTGTTTCTGCGGTGTTGCACTGATGACGTGCATATAGAGAATGGAACTCAGACGTGACTTCCTGTTGTGGCCGTCATGTTGGGGGAGTTGCAGTGTAGTATGTTTGTGTTTCATTGGTGCAGTAAACATGCCAGAATGTAAGTGTGATGAATTATTTGTCTTTGTTTGTTCCCATAACAGATGTTAGCAAATGTAGCTGTAGTAATAACACTGCATTTAACAAAAATCCTAATTGTGGCTAAAATTAGACAAGTGAGGCCTACAGTTCTTTGGATGTTGTTGTGGGGTCTTTTGTGATGTCTTGGATGAGTCATCGCTGCGCTCGGGGTAATTTTGGTTGGCTGGCCACTCCTGGGAAGGTTCACCACTGTTCCATGTTTTCACCATTTGTGGATAATGGCTCTCACTGTGGTTTGTTGGAGTCCCAAAGCTTTAGAAATAGCTTTATAACCTTTTCCAAACTGATAGATCTCAGTTACTTTTTCTCATTTGTTCCTGAATTCCCTTGGATCGCAACAGATGTCTAGCTTTTGAGGATCTTTTGGTCTACGTCACTTTGTCAAGCAGGTCCTATTTAAGTGATTTCTTGATTGAGAACATGTGTGGCAGTAATCAGGCCTGGGTGTGGCTTGAGAAATTGAACTCAGCTTTCCAAAGATGTGATAAACCACAGTTAATTTATGTTTTAACAAGGGGAGGGGGCACTTTTTCACACAGGGCCATGTAGGTTTAGATTTTTTTTCTCCTTAACATTTACATAAGTGTGACAAACGTACAAAAAAAAAGAGAAATCAGGAAGGGGGCAAACAGTTTTTCACACCACTGTATTTTATGGATGCAAATTAACGTAGTAGGCTACAGTGGACATAAAAAAAATCTACACACCCCTGTTCAAATGCCAGGTTTTTGGGATGGAAAAAAATGAGACCAAGATAAATCATCTTAAAACTTTTTTGACCATTAATGTGACCTATAACCTGTACAACCCAATTGAAAAACAAACTGAAATCTTTTAAGGGGGAAAAATAAAAAATAAAAAACTTATGATAACCTGGTTGCATAAATATGCACACCCTTAAACTAATACTTTGTTGTAGCACCTTTGGCTGTTGTTACAGCAGTCAATCTTTTTGGGTAGGAGTCGATCAACGTGGCACATCTTGATGTGGCAATATTTGCCCACTCTTCTTTGCAAAAACGCTCCAAATCTGTAAGATTGCGAGGGCATCTCCTGGGCACAGCCCTCTTCAGATCACCCCACAGATGTTTGATTGGATTCAGGTCTGGACTCTGGCTGGGCCATTCCAAAACCTTAATCATCTTCTGGTGAAGCCATTCTTTTGTTGATTTGGATGTGTGCTTTGTGTCATTGTCGTGGTGAAAGATGAAGTTCCTCTTCCTCTTCAGCTTTCTAGCAGAAGCCTGAAGGTTTTGTGCCAACACTGAGTGATATTTGGAACTGATCATAATTCCCTCCACCTTGACTAAAGCCCCAGTTTCAGCTAAAGAAAAACAGCCCCAAAGCATGATGGTGCCTCCACCATGCTTTACTGTAGGTATGGTGTTCTTTTGGTGATGAGCCGTGTTGTGTTTGCGCCAAATATACCTTTTAGAATTATGGCCAACAAGTTCAACCTTGGTTTCATGGGACCATAACACATTTTCCCACGTGCATTTGGGAGATTTCAAATGTGTTTTTGCAAAATAGCCAGGCTTGGATGTTTTTCTTTATAAGATAAGGCTTCCATCTTTCTTCTTCCATCTTTCCATCTTCCATCTCACGATTCCGGAGCATCAGAGGCAGAACCACCAGACTGATCAACAGCTTCCTCCCACAAGCTGTCAGGATGCTGAACAGCTGACCCGGAATCTCACATACACACTACTGCACCTATGGACATTTTGTATATTATAGTTAGTTATTCTTTTTCCCCAAGTATGTCTCAGGGATGTGTGAATGGATGGGGGGGTGGGAGCTATGTGGGAGTGCGTCTTAATCATGCTGCTTCTTATATGGATGCCGAGAGAAACGCAATTTCATCTTGCCTGCACTACAGTTGTATGTACAGCAATATGACAAAGTTTGATTTGATTTGATCTTGCCACCCTACCCCATAGCCCAGACATATGAAGAAGACGGGAGATTGTTGTCACATGTACTAAACCGCCAGTACTTGCCAGAAATTCCTGCATCTCCTTCAATGTTGCTGTCAGCCTCTTGGCAGCCTCTCTGACCAGTTTTCTTCTCGTCTTTTCATCAGTTTTGGAGGGACGTCCAGTTCTTGGTAATGTCACTGTTGTGCCATATTTTCTTCACTTGATGACGACTGTCTTCACTGTGTTCCATAGTATATTTAATGCCTTGGGAATTCTTTTGTACCCTTCTCCTGACTGATACCTTTGAACAATGAGATCCCTCTGATGCTTTGGAAGCTCTCTGCGGACCATGGCTTGTGCTGTAAGATGTGACTACAGAAATGTCAGGAAAAGCCTATTAGAACAGCTGAACTTTATTTGGGGTTAATCAGAGGTACTTTAAATGGTGGCAGGTGTGTGCTGACTCCCATTTAACATGAGTTTGAATGTGATTGGTTAATTCTGAACACAGCCACATCCCCAGTTGTAACAGGGTCTGCATATTTATGCAACCAGGTTATTGTAAGTTTTTATTTTCCCCCTTAAAGAGAGACCAGCGAGACCCACCTGGTGGTCTCTTCTTCGCTAAGGGGGTCACCATCATGCCCAAAGACTTCCAGCTGGCCCGCTGCATCCGCGGAGAGAGAGCTTAGACTTTCTGCTGCACATCCACCAGCCATAATGCTCTGCACTGTGTGTCTATATATATACATTTATAGTAATATGGACATATGTTTGCTAGATGTTGTTTTTTCTTGCCTTCTGATTGTTGCTCTGAGTGTTGCTGTCCCTGTGCTGTTGCAATCCTGGAATTTCCCCATTGTGGGACTAATAAAGGCTTATCTTATCTTATCTTATCTTATCTTAAAAGATTTCAGTTTGTTTTTCAATTGGGTTGTACAGGTTAGAGGTCACATTAATGGTGGAAAAAGTTTTGAAATGATTTATCTTGGTTTCATTTTTTTACACCACAAAAACCTGGCATTTGAACAGGGATGTGTATACTTTTTTATATCCACTGTATACACAGTATAAGCAAATGAAATTAAAAAACAAACAAACAACTGCTGGCTGGTGTCCAGTTCAGCATAACACTGATCTCTGTGAGACTATACAATCTGTTCTTCTGTCATGCCAAATAAAGTCACGTGCAGAGAGAAGCTTCTGTCTCTTCGGCCACGCGCCCTTTGTTCTCACCAGTGTCTCGGCACCAACAATCGCTGTCATTAGGCGCAGATGAATTAAGACAAGCTGTTTTTGGAAGTTAAATCCTGGTGCATTTAGCAGGAGACTGACAACCATAAACCTTAGTAAATCACCTTGCGCCAGTCATTTAAATACTCCCCCTCCCTCAAATTTGGCTTTGACATGACAACTCCCACAAATGCATATGCAATGAGGCCAGGCACAAAATTAACGTAGTCCATGCCTTTCCACTGCTAATTTTGCCCTGCACTCTTTAGTAAATCTCGACAGTAGTTTAACGCCAAAACAGGGTTTTGCAATGTCGCAGCACATTAGTAAATCTGCCCCATGTGTCCCAACTGGTCTGGGAACACCTTGGTATCGTCTCTGAAGAGCTGTAGCAGGTGGTTGGTGAGAAGGAAATCTGGGCTTCTCTGCTTGAGCTGCTGCCTCTGCAACCTGGACCTCTGGAAAAGCTGTAGAAGATGGATGGATGGATGGATGGATGGTACGGTACATGTCTGTGTCCTGGACTGAAGGTGTGGTGTCTATGATGTCCCCACTGACAGTCAGTCTGGATGTGTGGTCTGCATTCCATGTGCTGGTTTGCCTCCAAAACACAAAAAGAGTAACAAAAACTTTTAAGATTAATGCTTTTAACATGTATTCACTTACATGTTACATTTAAAATATAAATACATGAAGACAATCCTGTGATAACTTAAGAAGAAGCCAACTTTGTCATTCAATCCATACATCCAATAATGTACAGTAGAACAAAATTACGTTTTTCCTATCTACAATGTTAATCACATCTAGAATCAGAGGCGCCGCCACAAACAACTTTTCCTTTCCCCATTCTGTTATGCTGAGCACAAAGCTAGAATGTGGGAAGTACCATTTTAATATGGACATTGGTACAGTGGGGCAAAAAAGTATTTAGTCAGCCACCAATTGTGCAAGTTCTCCCACTTAAAAGATGAGAGAGGTCTCCAATTTTCATCATAGGTATACCTCAACTATGAGAGACAAAATGAGAAAAAAAAATCCAGAAAATCATTGTCTGATTTTTAATTAATTAATTGGTAAATTCCTTGGTAAAATAAGTATTTGGTCAGTAACAAAAGTTCAGCTCAATACTTTGTTATATACCCTTTGTTGGCAATGACAGAGGTCAAACGTTTTCTGTAAGTTTTCACAAGGTTTTCACACACTGTTGCTGGTATTTTGGCCCATTCCTCCATGCAGATCTCCTCTAGAGCAGTGATGTTTTGGGGCTGTCGCTGGGCAACACGGACTTTCAACTCCCTCCAAAGATTTTCTATGGGGTTGAGATCTGGAGACTGGCTAGGCCACTCCAGGACCTTGAAATGCTTCTTACGAAGCCACTCCTTTGTTGCCCAGGCAGTGTGTTTGGGATCACTGTCATGCTGAAAGACCCAGCCACGTTTCATCTTCAATGCCCTTGCTGATGGAAGGAGGTTTTCACTCAAAATCTCACAATACACGGCCCCATTCATTCTTTCCTTTACACGGATCAGTCGTCCTGGTCCCTTTTCAGAAAAATAGCCCCAAAGTATGATGTTTCCACCCCCATGCTTCACAGTAGATATGGTGTTCTTTCTCCTCCAAACACGACAAGTTGAGTTTTTACCAAAAAGTTCTATTTTGGTTTCATCTGACCATATGACATTCTCCCAATCCTCTTCTGGATCATCCAAATGCTCTCTAGCAAACTTCAGACGGGCCTGGACATGTACTGGCTTAAGCAGGGGGACACGTCTGGCACTGCAGGATTTGAGTCCCTGGCGGTGTAGTGTGTTACTGATGTAGCCTTTGTTTCTTTGGTCCCAGCTCTCTGCAGGTCATTCACTAGATCCCCCCGTGTGGTTCTGGGATTTTTGCTCACCGTTCTCATGATCATTTTGACCTCACGGGGTGAGATCTTGCGTGGAGCCCCAGATCGAGGGAGATTATCAGTGGTCTTGTATGTCTTCCATTTTCTAATAATTGCTCCCACAGTTGATTTCTTCACACCAAGCTGCTTATCTATTGCAGATTCAGTCTTCCCAGCCTGGTGCAGGTCTACAATTTTGTTTCTGGTGTCCTTTGACAGCTCTTTGGTCTTGGCTACAGTGGAGTTTGGAGTCTGACTGCTTGAGGTTGTGGACAGGTGTCTTTTATACTGATAATGAGTTCAAACAGGTGCCATTAATACAGGTAACGAGTGGAGGACAGAGGAGCCTCTTAAAGAAGAGGTTACAGGTCTGTGAGAGCCAGAAATCTTGCTTGTTTGTAGGTGACCAAATACTTATTTTACCAAGGAATTTACCAATTGATTCATTAAAAATCCTTCAATGTGATTTTCTGGTTGTTTTTTTTTCTCATTTTGTCTCTCATAGTTGAGGTATACCTATGATGAAAATTGGAGACCTCTCATCTTTTAAGTGGGAGAACTTGCACAACTGGTGGCTGACTAAATACTTTTTTGCCCCACTGTATGACCCGGCTGGGACTTGAACCCATGACCTCCCAGCTGTGGGGCAGATGCCCTACCACTAGGCCACCACTCCAGTCCAGTAAACATAATGTAATAATTTTTATCAAACAATATTTAGTTCTGTATATGAAAATATCATGTTAAACTAGAAAAGCACTCATAGAGCACATACCTCCGCCAAGGCTCCTTCCGTTTCTCATGGATCACCTCCAAAATGTAATGGGTTTGTGTGTAGGCCTATAGCCACTTGTGGTGAAAATTGCATCAAAGTCTGTCCATCAGTTTTGGAGTATTGTTGCTAACACACTGTGAGAAGATAAGAGCCTTGGCTGAGGTATGCATTCTCAGATCATCACCAAAATATAATGGGTTCCTCTGCAGCTCAAGAACCACCTCTGGTGAAAATTTCATCCAAATCCATGCAGTAGTTTTTGTGTAATCCTGCTGCACAAATACCAGCAAAGCCCTTGGTGGAGGTATGCACTCTCAGCTCATCACCAAAATCTAATCATCTGTTCCCTGTGCCATTACACACCTTTCCTGAAAATTTGGTCAAAATCCGTTCATAACTTTTTGAAACAGCTTTCTCTATAAAGGGCAGTTACAGTGGAGTAAAAAAGTATTTAGTCAGCCACCAATTGTGCAAGTTCTCCTGCTTAAAAGATGAGAGAGGTCTCCAATTTTAATCATAGGTATACCTCAACTATGAGAGACAAAATGAGAAAAAAAAATCCAGAAAATCACATTGAAGGATTTTTAATGAATTAATTGGTAAATTCCTCGGTAAAATAAGTATTTGGTCAATAACAAAAGTTCATCTCAGTACTATGTTATATAACCTTTGCTGGCAATGACAGAGGTCAAACGTAGCAGGTGTCTTTTATACTGATAACGAGTTCAAACAGGTGCCATTAATACAGGTAATGAGTGGAGGACAGAGGAGCCTCTTAAAGAAGAAGTTACAGGTCTGTGAGAGCCAGAAATCTTGCTTGTTTGTTGGTGACCAAATACTTATTTTACCAAGGAATTTATCAATTAATTCATTAAAAATCCTTCAATGTGATTTTCTGGATTTTTTTTTTCTCATTTTGTCTCTCATAGTTGAGGTATACCTATGATGAAAATTGGAGACCTCTCTCATCTTTTAAGTGGGAGAACTTGCACAGTTGGTGGCTGACTAAATACTTTTTTGCCCCACTGTATATCTGGAATACAATGCCAAATGAAATCAAAATAATAACGGATTTTAAAACATTTACTACAAAGGTTAAAAACTGGCTGAAAAATAAACAAGAATGTAGCCATGTATGAAATGATTGTCTGCGGGGTGTGAGTGAATGAAGGGAAGGAATGAATGTGTTTGATTATAGTGAGTGGCTGAAGGACGGAGGCCTGTAATAGGCAAATGTGAATCAGGTTTTTATATTGTGCATTTATAATTTTGTTTGCATTGATGTATGTGGATATTGTTTATACTGTTTTCATTTTGTTTTTTCCTTATCTTTCTCTCTTGTTACCGGTACCCGTTTCTTTGTTCTATAGCCCATCCAGGGACAAGAGTTGCAAATTAGCTTAATGCGATACACTCTTTGTGCAACACATCAGATTTTTTTTGTCTGTTTATTGCACTGTCCCTGACAAACAAATAAAATAAAATAAATAAGACCATTACCTCCTTGGCGGAGGTAATAAAACATTTGTTGCCATAAAGTGGGGAGAAAGTGGAGACTCCATTTTTGCTCAGCGATCCCCTTGATAAAGTGCAGTGGAGTCTGCTTGTGTAGAACATCATTGCAGCATGTTGCAGCATTGTACCGAGACAAATTCCTAGTTTGTGTACTACATGAACAATGGCAATAAACCTGATTCTGATTCTGAACATCAAGCACCAGCTAAGGTAGCTGTGAGCAGATCAACTGTAAAAGTCTTAACACAATGGATCTAATGCACATGGAGCACTGATGTAATAATCAGACGTGTACATGCAACACAGACAGTTACAATCAGCTAGTTAGCTTGTTGGCTATCCAGAGCATGTTTTTTTATATATAACGTGATTTGAAATGAGTACATATACCTGAGTGAAAATGTAGAGAGCACACTCTTATCGACTCTGAGATTTCAAGATGATTTTTTTTGCATCTTATTGCAGACACCCAGACCATCCAACATCTCCTTGTTAGCTCACTCATCTGTTCTCCCCCTCTTTGCTTCCAAGCACAGAAACGGTAGAATGACATTCTGTTTAATTTCTTTTTTGTGCGCTGGTCATGGGAGCTGCTACACAACAATACTGAATCCTTTCTGATTTTAGGAAGAACACAACAGCCTAAAAAAAAACACTTGAATAGTTTCTCCTCCTTCTATTCTTCTACATCAGGGGTGGGCAGCGATGGCTATTCCGCTGCAGGTTTTCTGTTCCACCCAGTCTCTTCAGCAGGTGTATGCTCTGATCAGCTTCTAGGATTGTTCATCAGTGAAAACACCTGCTGAAGAGACTGGGTGGAACAGAACCTGCCGTGGAATGGCCCTCCATAACGCATGATTTCCCACCCCTGTTCTACATGCTGCAGGTACTGTACCTACATCTCCCAACATGGAGGATCTATCCCACAATTCGTTGTGGTGGTGCCGTCAACGCCCATTCAGTATTGCAATTTGACTCTGATCGGATGACCTTGAAGTCATGGTCAGAGATCAGTTTTTCCCTAAATCTTGTAAACACAATAACTACTGAAAGGAATGATGTAGGGTTTTCAAATCTATACTGTAGTTGCATATAGACAAATCTTGGATGGCCTGCACCCTGACCTGGCTATGGGTTTGGGGTGAAGAGGTCAAAGACCAAGGTTGACATACTATTTACACTATTACTATAGAACGAGTAAAGGTAGGGCCACCAAACGCGGTCCACGTGTTCACCCTGTGACCCTGAACTGCAACTGTAGGTTTGGGGTCCAAAGGTCAAAGTTCTATGCCCTATTACTATACAACAAGTAATGCTAGGATTACCAAACTTTGTACACAGGTTCATCCTGTAACCCTGAAGTGTGACTGTGGTTTTTTTGATCGTGAGGTCAAAGGTCAAGGTCAAAATGGCATGTTAACTATATCTCAACAACAAAGAATGCTAGGATCACCAAACTTGGTACACAGGTTCACCCTGAGACCATCAAAAGGTCAAGGTTAGCATCCCCTATGTCCTCTTACTATTGAAGCTCTCTGGGGTCACCACATTTGCTACACAGATTCACCTTGGGATCCTGTTGTGTGTCAGTGTGGCAGTGACATCATGATGGCAGCAGATTCTGGCCAGTACTTGGTCCTGATGTTGTTGGATCTCACCGCTGTTTTTGACACGGTGGACCACAATATATTGATAAATGGGATGAAGGACACATTTGGTATTTCAGGATTAGTTCTGAAATGGTTCTCATCTTATTTAACTGACAGAGGGTTTTGTGTTTTATTTAATAAGATGTCAGAGGTTAAAGGACTTTCCTGTGGGGTTCCTCAAGGCTCAGTTCTGGGCCCTACTGTTTTTATTGTATTAAACCTCACTTGGCCAGATTATTAGTCAGTTTAAGGGTGTTTCTTACCATTACGCATAATACATACATACGCAGACGACATTACGAATAATACATACGCAGACGACATTCAGCTTTACTGCTCTTTTAAAGAAAATGAGCTGAACATTTTATCAAACTTAATCTCTTGCCTCTCTGCCATTAACAAATGGTTAAACAATAACTTCCTACAATTAAATCTTAATAAGACAGAAACACTGATCATCGCTCCAGACAGTAAAATTCCTTTGATAAAGTAACGCTTAGGTCACCTAGGCTCTTCTGTCCAGCCCAGCCTACGTAACCTGGGTGTTGTTTTTGACAATGCTTTGTCACTGGGCTGCCATGGTTGGCAACTAGTCAGAAATTGCTTTTTTCATCTGAGGAATATAGCAAAACTTAGACCTATGGTCTCAACACCTGAACTGGAAATGATCATTCATGCTTTTATCTCGTCTTGCTTAGATTATTGTAATGCTCTTTTAATGTGTTTTAATAAAACTGCTGTTGCCCGCCTTCAGACTGTGCAAAATGCAGCAGCTCGGCTTTTAACCCGGACGAAGAAAAGGGAACACATTTCCCCAGTTTTATCGTCCCTTCATTGGTTGCCAGTTGCTTTGATTTCATTTTAAGATTTTAATTTTGACTTTTAGAGCTCTTAATGGCTAAGCCCCTTCATACATCTCAGTCCTCTTGACTCCTTATGCCACGACACGATCACTAAGATCCTCAGACCAGAGACTCCTGGTGGTCCCTCGGACCAAGTTCAGAACCCGTGGAGATTGATCTTTCCAGGCCGCTGCACCACGGCTTTGGAACGCACTTCCCCTTTCCTTGCGCTGCCTTGAGTCTGTTGACTGTTAAGAAGGAGTTAAAAACTCATTTGTTCAGACAGGCTTTTAGCTGTCATTGAATGGCTTTTATTTTTTCACTGTTTTCTCTTTTTATCCCTATTAATATGTATATTGTATCTTATTTCTATTGATTTTAATTTCTGGGTATTTGTAAATTTTAATTTGCTGTGAAGCACTTTGTGATATATATCTGTGAAACGTGCTATACAAATAAACTTTGCTTGCTTGCTTGCTAATCTATAACTATGGGTTGTACACAGCAATTTTTGTTGTATATTCATGGATAATAGGCTTATCATAATTTGGTTCTGTCCCAATAATTATACGAAAAAGTTCAATATGGTTCTCCTTCAGTGACTTATATCTTCAGAGAAAATGGAGGTGGGGCATATTGCACTCACGTCAGAGTGCTGTTGTTAATAATCAGCCGAGGTGAAATCTGTGCTTGACTTTATCGATCAAGTGAGTACATTTAAAATGATTTTAATGACATTATTGATATACGAGATTGTTTGCTGTACATAAGTTTTTTTTTAAATTAGGAGCTGTGGTGTTATTTTCTGGTGTCACATTTCAGAAACACTTGTTTACTAATGTCATTGAGAGGCAATAAAAGGCCCTGCCCTCTTCCTTCTGCTGTTTGGAGAGGATCGGTGAAGCAGAGATGAGATGCTTAGTGCCATTAGAGAAATGCCTCTTCACCCTATTTGTTAAATTGCTACATTTCCTGGTCACCAACCCCTCCTGTTCACAGTCTGTGATGTGAAAACATTCACTTCATCTGCCTTTATCATTTGGGTGATAGAAATGTTTTTTTTAATTATGTAAATTAAGCAAAGAATCATGTATTTAAAATGAAATTTTAAAAAAAATGCAGTCACCTATGCAGTCCTCTAAATTATGCTCAATATGCTTCTAAAGCATTGGCATTTGATATGTTGGCTGTTAGATGGATACACAAAAATGACCTTGTGTTTCTAAACATCTTGATCAGATGCCATCTTAAATGTTGAAATGTGCTGAAGCCACATGAACTGATGCTTACCTCCTGTGGATGCTGGTCTGAGTGTGGATGTTGTAGATGTGTGGGTGTTTTGCTCTCTCTCCTTTCCCCCATTTCATTTTCAGTGTATTGTGCTCACTGTGGTTCAAGGACATTATGTAATGCTTATGAGAGCACCTCATCTGGAGAAGTGCCATTGAGACGCAGAGTTTGCAGAACTCATTTTAGAAATGAAAAACTTACCTGTGAAAGACATTAGTAACTAAGGGTACTGAATGCAGAGGGAGATGTGGAGTGCAGCAGCAGGTGAGCAACTCTAACACAGAATAAGGGTGAGAGAAACTTTGTGCTATACCTTTTTGAAGAGATTATGGTGACTCTGTTTGTATTCGATTATGTATCACTAATAAAGACATGCTTGTGGATGACGTTATGCAGCAAGTGACAAGCAAAGTCCAAATGACTGACAAAAGGGTGAAAAGTATCTACTGTTCTATATGGCTAGGACATGAATACTATGGAAATTCTAGACTAGTAGAGTAATAATTGTATTAAATCTCAACAACCTGTTGCCCCCATGGTTGTACATGACATCTTAGTACATGACGGCTTCTCCCTGGTGCGGCAGGACAGGGACGTGCTCTCCGGTAAGATCAAAGGAGGAGGCATTTGTGTGTACGTTAAGAACAAATGGTGTTCACAGTTCACTACGAGAGAGTTGCTTTGTACCCCGGACATAGAACTGCTGTGCTTAAGCCTGAGGCCTTTTTATCTCCCCCGCGAATTTGGAAACATTTTATTATGCACCGTTTATATCCCGCCCAGTGGGAACGCTTTCAATGCGGCGAATGCTATCGTGGACTGTGTACACAGACAACTGGAATGCACTCCTGAAGCACCTTGTTTGATTTTAGGGGATTTTAATCACTGCAAATTGGATGCGGCACTGCCTGGCTTCAGCCAATATGTGAACTGCAGTACAAGGGGGAAAAATATTTTGGACAAATGCTATGGGAACGTCAAAAATGCCTATATAGCAAGGGTTAAGCCCCCCCCTGGGGTCCTCAGACCATAATGCTGTTCATCTGATTCCTACTTACAAGTCTTTGCTTAAAAGCAGCAAACCACAGACAAAGACAATCTTCATATAGGACAATGAAGGCATAGAAACTTTGAGAGGTTGTTTTTCTTGTACCGACTGGAGACTCTTCCATAACTTGGAGCTGGAGGAGGCCACAGATACCATAACTGAGTACATAAAATTCTGTAAAGAAAATGTTTTACCTCAGAAAGTAATCACTATGTACCCCAATAATAAGTCTTATATTTCCAAGGAATTAAAACGGTGCATAGTACAGAAAAAGATTGCTTTTAAGAATGGGGACATGTTAGGTATGAAAAATATACAGAAAGAAATTAATTACAAACTAAGAACAGCTAGAGGTGAGATGAGGAAGAAATTTGAATCTGAATGCCTAGGAAAAAGTTCTAGGAAACTGTGGGACTCAGTTAAAGTAATGACAAAGATGACTCCATCCAAAACCTGCACTAATGTAATGAATGAGGAAGAAAAGGCAAACGAGTTGAATAATTTCTTTTGCAGATTTGAGACTAGAGATTTTTCTCATGAACAAAAAGCTGCTCTGGACGCTATATCAGTATTAGGCTCCGAAAAAATTATAGTTGACCAGCATGTTGTGGAAAGATTTTTCTCATGTATGTGCCCCAGGAAGGCATCTGGATCTGACGGGATCTCTGGGCACTTACTGAAGTCATGTAGTGAGGAGCTAGCAGAAGCCTGGAGTCCCATCTACCAGAAGTCTTTAGATACGTGTTCTGTCCCAGTAATTTGGAAAAGCTCTATTATAATTCCTGTACCAAAAAAAGCAAGCTGTAAAGAGAATAATGACTATTGTCCTGTTGCACTGACCTCACTGGTAATGAAGTGCCTCGAGAAGATTGTCATTGACATTCTGAAAACTGATTTTGGAGGACTTTTGGATCCTCTGCAGTTTGCTTATAAAAATAATAGAAGTACAGAGGATGCCATTTTAACCTTAACTCATTCTGTGTTTAAACATTTGGAGGAGACAACCTCATATGCACGTCTTTTATTGGTTGATTTTAGTTCAGTTTTTAACACACTGCAGCCACACCTTTTAATTAAGAGGTTAAATGATTTTAAAGTGCATCCTGTCATTATTAAATGGTACCACTCATTTTTAACTTATCGTAAACAGCAAGTTAGTGTAAATGGAACTTTATCTAAATCCAGAACCCTCAGCACAGGAGCTCCCCAAGGCTGTGTTAGTTCACCATTTTTGTTCACCTTGTACACTGATGAGTGCAGAAGTGTCTATCCAGGCAATCGAATTATTAAATTTTCTGATGACACTGCTATTTTATCACTACTTCAAATGACTCATGATCTGTCAAGCTATTTTATAGAAATTCAGAGGTTTGTCAGTTGGTGTGATGACAGTCATCTCATTTTGAATACTGATAAAACAAAGGAGATGGTGTTTGACCCTCGGGGAGTTGGTGACCACAGGCCTGTGGTCATCCACAACCACACTGTAACACAGGTTAGTTCCTATAAATATTTGGGAGTATTTATTGACAATTCATTAACCTGGAGCACACATATTGATTACCTCTGCAGTAGACTACAACAGCGGCTGCATTTCTTGCGTAGATTAAGAATACATGGTGTTGATAAAAGGATTATGCTAATATTTTACCAGGCTGTGTTGGGGAGCTGTATTAGATACAGCATTACAGCTTGGTTTGGCAACCTCTCTGTGAAACTAAAGAACAGAGTGTTGCGTTTAATTCATACAGCATGGAAAATTATTGGAGTTAAAGAGTATTTACCCATGCAGATCTTACACGACCAGGCAGCCTGTAGACAAGCTCAAAAAATAATCAGTGACATGAGCCATGTACTAAACAATGAATATGTGCGGCTGCCCTCAGGGAGGAGATACAGAGTCCCCAAGTGCAGGTTCAATAGATACAAGAACTCATTTATCCCGACGTCAGTAAAACTTTTAAACACAGATAAATAGGTCAGGGACACTTATAACTCCTGTTCTTAATGACTGCTGTTATATATTTATGTATGTATGTACTTGTATTATTTATTGGGTTTTATTTCATTCATTATGTACTACATCCATTGTGTATGTGTGGATTGTGTGGTTGCAGCACGGGTGACAAGACCAAGACAAATTTCCCCTTGAGGGACAATAAAGCTTAGCTTATCTTATCTTATCTTATCTTATCTTAAAGATTTGCACCCATTTCCAACAGCATTGGAAGGTTTGGTTTTTTTTTATTTAAATAAACATGGCACCCCTCAGCAAACTGGATCACAATGCAAAGATCCTAAAACGTTGTAACTTGAGGTGTATGATGACTTTATCTGCCACTGAGCTATTCTGATACTACCACTGGAGCACATGCTAATTTATTAGCCTCTTCCTGTTAGCTTTCAATAACACCACCATAAAACTTTTTCAGTACATCAACAGGCAGCTAAACCTACAACAGAATAACTCCCCAAAAACCTATGCTGTTATAGACATAACCCAGACAAGTTGCAGCAGAATTTTAGTTGATTTGCAAAAACAATAAATGCTTACTTATAGAGAGCCTAAGTCATGCCCCCTCTACTTCTGCATATGCGACCTTAAATCGAAAAAAAATTTTCCATTGAAATGAATGGCAAGAGTGAAATTATCTTTTCATCCCGATCAAATTTTGCCATGAGTTACACATGTTTGTAAATTTAAAAGATAATTTTCCACATAATTAAAGCTGTTGGCTGTCATATAATAGCAGAGTAATAGTTTTTGTTTAAATGACTAGTGGACAGCAACTCCCATCATCCCACATCACTAAGCACGATTACAGTTTAGTGATGTGGGAATTCTTTGCACTGGGTGTATGCAGTTGTATGTTTGTTCACACTTTAAAAAATTGTATACATATATATGCATGTATATGTGTATATATATGCGTGTGTGTGTGTGTGTGTGTGTGTGTGTATGTATATATACATATATATATATATATATATATATATACACACACACACACACAGTATATATATATATATATATATATATACGTATATACGTATATATATATATATATATACTGTATGTGTATACTGTATGTGTATACTGTATGTGTATATGTGTATATATATGTATGCATACATGCACACAGTGGTGTGAAAAAGTGTTTGCCCCCTTTCTGATTTCTCATTTTTTGTATGTTTGTCACACTTAAATGTTTCAGATCATCAAACAAATTTAAATATTTGACAAAGATAAGTAAACACAAAACGTAGTTTCTTAAATGAAGGTGTTTATTATGAAGGGAAAAAAAATTCAAACCTACGTGGCCCTGAGTGAAAAAGTGATTCCCCCTCCACAATTAAAACATAACTGGTTTATCACATCTTTGGAAAGCTGAGTTCAATTTCTTTAGCCACACCCAGGCCTGAATATTGGCACACCTGTTCTCAATCAAGAAATCACTTAAAGATGACCTGCCTGACAAAGTGAAGTAGACCAAAAGCTAGACATTATGCTGTGATCCAAAGAAATTCAGGAACAAATGAGAAACAAAGTAATTGAGATCTGTCAGTTTGGAAAAAGTTATAAAGCCATTTCTAAAGCTTTGGGGCTCCAGCAAACCATAGTGAGAGCCATTATCCACAAATGGCGAAAACATGGAACAGTGGTAAACCTTCCCAGGAGTGACTGGCCAACAAAAATTATCCCAAGATCGTAGCAACGAGTCATCCAAGAGGTCACAAAAGACCCCACAACAACATCCAAAGAACTGTAGGCCTCACTTGCTTCAGTTAAGGTCAGTGTTCATGACTCCACCATAAGAAATAGACTGGGCAAAAATGGCCTGCATGGCAGAGTTCCAAGACGAAAACCACTGCTGAACAAAAAGAACATAAAGGCTCATCTCAGTTTTGCCAGGAAACATCTTGATGATCCCAAAGACTTTTGGGAAAATAGTCTGTGGACTGACGAGACAAAAATTGAACTTTTTGGAAGTGTGTGTCCCATTACATCCGGCGTAAAAGTACAGCATTTCAGAAAAGGAACATTGTACCAGCAGTAAAATATGGTGATGGTAGTGTGATGGTCTGTTGCTGTTTTGCTGCTTCAAGACCTGGAAGACTTGCTGTGGTAAATGGAACCGTGAATTCTGCTGTCTACCAAAAAATCCTGAAGGAGAATGTCCAGCCATCTGTCCGTGACTTCAAGCTGAAGCGCACTTGGGTTTTGCAGCAGGACAATGATCCAAAACACACCAGCAAGTCCACCTCCGAATGGCTTAAGAAAAACAAAATGACAGCTTAAGAAAAACAAATTTTTTTTTTAACTTTTTCCTTATAACAATTTACATTTTTGGCCATAATTTTGCAGAGCCAGAACAGAGCAATAATTTGTTATTTCAAAGAAAAAATATTAATAAAATTATATTTAATGAAATAAATTAATTTAAATGACCAAAGATGCAGTTATTTCTGTTATAATATTTCTATATATTTATAGGTTTTTGGTTTTTTTTTTTAGAAATCTCCTCACCACCCAGATAGCAGGAAAAACCTCCCTTATTTTGAAATCCAAATGTTGGCACGTTTAGTTTGTCTGAAGGCTGCTGATGGATTAAAGTCATTGGCTTCATGAATTTCGGTCATCTTAATTTGCCAGTTACATAATAATGAGCATAAATTAGTTAATTAATATTAACTAAGGTAAAGGTCAAAACAGCTCCTTTTCATTCTTGTCTGAAATAAGAAAAACAGAAAAACTAGTAATTAAAAAGAAGACAAAATGAACCAACTTGAGCTCTTCACCACATCTGTTAGCTAAGCAACTCTTCCATTATTGCTCCAATTACCAGCGGGTTAAAACCATGATAAATGCCTTCACTGCTTACATACCCCTTCTGCATTTTTTCCATGTTTAAAGTGCTTTAATAAACTCATGCTTCTCTCGGAAAGTAACGCTAGTAGTGAGACACGCTGCCTGGCAACTGGAGTGGTCATGCGGCCGCTGCGCTACTGAACTCCGTGTGGATGATGGTCACGTACGTTGTTTGTGTGCACGTTTGCAGACCGTCATTCCTTCATATTTTTTCTTAAATTTATACTTCCTCATTGAGTGGCGGGAAATTTTCTTGTGTGGTGGGCCGCCACCAGGAAATATTACCAGAGGAAACCCTGGCCTGGCATTCACGCCAAAGAGTTCAATCTTTGTCTCATCAGATCAGAGAATTTTGTTTCTCATGGTCTGAGAGTCCTTCAGGTGCCTTTTGGCAAATTCCAGGTAGGCTGCCATGTGCCTTTTACTAAGAAGTGGCTTCCATCTGGCCACTCTACCATACAGTCTTGATTGGTGGATTGCTGCAGAGATGGTTGTCCTTCTAGAAGGTAATCCTCTCTCCACAGAGGAACGTTGGAGCTCTGACAGAGTGACCATCGGGTTCTTGGTCACCTCCCTGACTAAGGCCCTTCTCCCTCGATCGCTCAGTTTAGACGGCCGGCCAGCTCTAGGAAGAGTCCTGTTGGTTCCAAACGTCTTCCAGTTATGGATGATGGAGGCCACTGTGTTTATTGGGACGTTCAAAGCAGCAGAAATTTTTCTGTACTCTTCCCCAGATTTGTGCCTCAAGACAATCCTGTCTCAGAGGTCTATAGACAATTCCTTTGACTTCATGCTTGGTTTGTGCTCTGACATTCACTGTCAACTGTGGGACCTTATATAGACAGGTGTGTGCCTTTCCAAATCATGTCCAATCAACTGAATTTACCACAGGTGGACTCCAATTAAACTGTAGAAACATCTCAAGGATGATCAGTGGAAACAGGATGCACCTGAGCTCAATTCTGAGCTTCATGGCAAAGGCTGTGAATACTTATGTACATGTGATTTCTTAGTTTTTATTTTTAATAAATTTGCAAAAATCTCAGGAAAAAAAAAACTTTTTTTCACATTGTCATTATGGGGTATTGTGTGTATAATTTTGAGAAAAAAACGGAATTTAATCCATTTTGGAATAAGGCTGTAACGTAACAAAATGTGGAAAAAGTGAAGCACTGTGAATACTTTCTGGATGCACTGTATCTATCCATATTAATAAAATGAGTAACGAGTAACACATCTGATCAAATTTCAGTAACTGTAATGCATTACTGAATTTTTAAACAGTAATTTCATTACACAGCATGTTACTGCAAAAGTAGTCACGTTACTGTAATGCTTTGTTCATGTTACAGCATTACTCACAACACTGGTCACAACATATACAGTGGGGCAAAAAAGTATTTAGTCAGCCACCAATTGTGCAAGTTCTCCCACTTAAAAGATGAGAGAGGTCTCCAATTTCCATCATAGGTATACCTCAACTATGAGAGACAAAATGAGAAAAAAAAAAATCCAGAAAATCACATTGAAGGATTTTTAATGAATTAATTGGTAAATTCCTCAGTAAAATAAGTATTTGGCCACCTACAAACAAGCAAGATTTCTGGCTCTCACAGACCTGTAACTTCTTCTTTAAGAGGCTCCTCTGTCCTCCACTCGTTACCTGTATTAATGGCACCTGTTTGAACTCGTTATCAGTATAAAAGACACCTGTCCACAACCTCAAACAGTCAGACTCCAAACTCCACTATGGCCAAGACCAAAGAGCTGTCAAAGGACACCAGAAACAAAATTGTAGACCTGCACCAGGCTGGGAAGACTGAATCTGCAATAGGTAAGCAGCTTGGTGTGAAGAAATCAACTGTGGGAGCAATTATTAGAAAATGGAAGACATACAAGACCACTGATACTCTCCCTCGATCTGGGGCCCCACGCAAGATCTCACCCCGTGGGGTCAAAATTATCACGAACGGTGAGCAAAAATCCCAGAACAACATGGGGGGATCTAGTGAATGACTTGCAGAGAGCTGGGACCAAAGTAACAAAGGCTACATCAGAAACACACTACGCCGCCAGGGACTCAAATCCTGCAGTGCCAGACGTGTCCCCCTGCTTAAGCCAGTACATGTCCAGGCCCGCCTGAAGTTTGCTAGAGAGCATTTGGATGATCCAGAAGAGGATTGGGAGAATGTCATATGGTCAGATGAAACCAAAATAGAACTTTTTGGTAAAAACTCAACTTGTCGTGTTTGGAGGAGAAAGAACACCATACCTACTGTGAAGCATGGGGGTGGAAACATCATACTTTGGGGCTGTTTTTCTGCAAAGGGACCAGGACGACTGATCCGTGTAAAGGAAAGAATGAATGGGGCCATGTATCATGAGATTTTGAGTGAAAACCTCCTTCCCCCAGCAAGGGCATTGAAGATGAAATGTGGCTGGGTCTTTCAGCATGACAGTGATCCCAAACACACCGCCCGGGCAATGAAGGAGAGGCTTCGTAAGAAGCATTTCAAGGTCCTGGAGTGGCCTAGCCAGTCTCCAGATATCAACCCCATAGAAAATCTTTGGAGGGAGTTGAAAGTCTGTGTTGCCCAGCGACAGCCCCAAAACATCACTGCTGTAGAGGAGATCTGCATGGAGGAATGGGCCAAAATACCAGCAACAGTGTGTGAAAACCTTGTGAAAACTTACAGAAAACGTTTGACCTCTGTCATTGCCAGCAAAGGTTATATAACATAGTACTGAGATGAACTTTTGTTGTTGACCAAATACTTATTTTACGGAGGAATTTACCAATTAATTCATTAAAAATCCTTCAATGTGATTTTCTGGATTTTTTTTTCTTATTTTGTCGCTCATAGTTGAGGTATACCTATGATGAAAATTGGAGACCTCTCATCTTTTAAGTGGGAGAACTTGCACAATTGGTGGCTGACTAAATACTTTTTTGCCCCACTGTAAAAGTTGCCCTGTTCTACATTTCTCCTGCTTGCACAAACAAAATATCAACAATTTCTTTCAAGTCCCAGTATGAACTATCGAGTTGAATATTTCTTTAGTTTCTTGGAATCAAATGTAGCAAATGAGGGTGGGAAACTGATGGAAACTACTTCAAACGCAAGGATTTTCAAATAGTTTTATATGCTTAGAATTTTTAAAGTATTTTTTATGAGTGGTACAGTCTTTGTTGTTTGTCCTTCATTCATCTATCACTCTATGTCTTCCTTGGTAAGAAAAGTTGAAAACATGCATCTAAACTAAACTGCAGAAAATAGGTAATAATAGCATGACCAATCTACTGTCACCTTCTCATGATTTATTTAAAGAAACAATGGTCCATATGTAGATCACTTGCACTGCAACCACACTAGCCACTCAGAGAAAAATAACTGAATTTAAGATGGTATCATTGTGGTTGATGAGAATTTGTCATGGTGTCAGTGATGATGCACTGAAAAGATTACTTATATTTGTTCTTTGAGAAGTGGATTTCAAACAATTCCATGTCACAGACCCACAACACTGGATAGCAACAATATTAATACTGTCATCTGCCTGAAGTGTAGATTGTACATGACTTTATCGATTATATTTAACCTGTTTCATGATAATAATGGACACATTTTTTGACTTTTAGAAATGCTCACATCTTCCTTATTTTGCAAACACTGCTTTCAAGCATCTTCATGGTGATCACTCTATTTTGAAAATCCGGTTTCCTTCACTCAAAGCACACACAAGCACACAGGCTGACCGGATCCTTTGTAAAACTGTCACATGGGCCACTGCTATCACTGTTTGGACTACACTGGTCCAGTGCAGCAGCCTAAAGCTTAAGACTCATATGTCCCTTGGGAAGAATTAAACTCTTCTATTAATGAGTGATACATCGTCTGTTCTGTTACACTAGTCCATCTTCTTTTGGGCGGTGCGGTGGCGCAGTGGTTAGCGCTGCGGCAGCACAGCAACTCACCCTTGGCCTTGGGATCCCTGGTTCGATCCCTGGGTCGATCCCAGCCCCTGACCAACAGTGATCTGTGTGGAGTTTGCATGTTCTCCCTTATCTGTGTGGGTTTACTCCGGGATTTCTCCGGTTTCCTCCCACAGGCCAAAAACATGCAGGTTAGGTTAATTGGAGACTCTAAAGTGGCCCTAGGTGTGAATGTGTGTGTGAATGGTAAAGGGATAGCGCCGTACCATGGCTGCTTCATCCATCCAGGTGGATGCCCTCAATTTCCCCTCTGGGGATCAATAAAGTATACAAAATCAAAAAAAAAAAATCTTCTGACAGCCTTTGGAGCAATAATGAGTGTCCAAACGTTTGAAGCTACAGCCTTCACATTTAGTCTCATTTTGAGAGGCTATAAGAATCACTACTTCTCATCTTGAGGATGGGAACCTCATGCCTATAAATCAGTAATAAATGCATGGTTGCATTTGTACTTATTTATCCTCAACTTCCTGTTTGTTCCAACAAAACTTAAAGATGCTGGTCACCCTCTTAACGGCATCCATCTGTGACTAATTATGCAGTAGCTGCAGGTTCCCTTTTTATGAAACTGTCCTTGGAGAGTTGTTAGGGAAATGAGCCACAGTTGCCAAGGAAGTGAGATGGTGTGTGGCCGACTATATGTTGCAAAGCATGGCTGGCCTTCACTCAAGAGTTCTCAGTTCTGAAAACATGTTTCACATTTGAGATCTGTCGAAATGCATTCAGGTTTGGTAAAAGACAATTTGCAGTAATATCTCTCAGCTCGTTCCTTTATTCACAATTCTATATTGCTATAAAGTTTGTCCAGTTGACTTTTTTCTGTGATTTCCTGTCAGCCTACAAACATGAAATACAGTGTAGTTTTCTATAAATTTTGGTTGGTTTTTAGTGTGACAATGTTAAACCCCTTTTCTGATCAAATGGTTTTGTTTTAACCAATATTGTTCAAAACCAATAAAAAATTATTACATTACACCTTGGGGGCATTACTGCAGTGGTGGTCTCTTGGGAGAGATTCAAGATTCAAAGGTTTTATTATCATGTGCACAGTTGAGAAATGCTACATTTCCTGAGCAATGAAATTTTTACTTTGCTCTCTGAACGAATGCCAAGGTAATAGGTACACAACAATACTAATAAGGTTAATAACACAATAACTCAATCCTAATACTAATGGATGCTAATAACACACACATCAACACACAGTTAGGCAATTAGGTAAGCACATCTTGATACTAAATACTAATACTAATGAGTACTAATAACACACATTAGGCATTTTGGACAGCTAAAGCAGTTGATGCAGTCAAACCAGAGGAATGAAATTGAAAATTCATTGGATGACTATAGTGGTAGTGGTATATTGATATCACAGGTGATGTGAACCTGAGATGGCATAAACCTATGTACAGTGTGCAAATGAGCATTGTGTACATAAACATATGTACAGTGTGCAGTGTTTCCTCTGGCTTAAAGACCTTGGAGCAGTGGCAACATATTTTTCTCGGGGGGGGGGGGGGGAGGGGGGTAAACATACCGGAATATTTTAATTTTATACTATTTATTTCTTTTTAAAATTTTACACAGTAACGTTGCATATGGAACTTAACATTTGAAGTATTGTACAACTGAGGCTTGAATACTGGGCCAGTTGGGGTCCCATCCAGACATCCTGTGTTTAGACTTTTTAGTGGTGTTATCCTTCTCTCCTTCCTCTGCCTGAACACTTTCCTCTCCTTGGCTCCTCTCTTCTGTCTCATCTTGCCCTGTCTCAGCTGTCTAATTCAGATTCTCTCTCTGTCTATGGTGGTATACAAACAGGTTAGAAAATATCAAGTGTCATGTTTTGTCCTGCAGGATTTTTTTGTCATGGTTTACATAAATGACAAAAATGTGTATTTTTTGTATTTTTATTCTAGTGTTTCTTTTTTTCCATTGAGAGAGTAGGGAAGTGAAAGAAACATTCATAATAGTAATGTACTCATGCATACTTAAATTATATGATCAGGTGGGTATAGTAATCAGTAATTCTACTCATGTAAAAGCAGTGCTTTGAAATTATTAATTAAAAGTTGACAAACAAAAATTTCAACTTGAGCTAAGGGTACAAAGAGCACCCACTTAAAAACTTGAGCAATGACTTCGGTCTTGAAGGTTTGAGGTTTTTCCTCAAAAATTTATAACAACTTTCTTATAGTTTTCTACTTTTCTCTGTAAATCTATCTAAAGTTGAAACCGTGTTCCTCAAATTTGTAATTTCCTCTTGTAAAACTGACTTTTCTTATACATTTGAAACTTTATTATAAATTTGTGGATTATTTTGTCTAATTTTATCTGTTTTTTAAAATAAAATTAGTTTTTTTTAGATAAATTTGAAACAGACTGGTAATTTTTTTTCCCTTTTTCCTTATAACAATTTACATTTTTGACCATAATTTTGCAGTCAGAACAGAACAATAATTTAACTCTGATTACAAAGAAAAAATATTAATGAAATTGTATTTAATGAAACTAGAAAAGCACTCGGAGAGCGCAGACCTCCGGCAAGCGCCACAGTTCCCCCCATACAGTGTTTGTGAGTACGTTTTCAGATTCCTTGACCATGAAAAGATATGACTAGCAATTGGATTGACAATGATAGGATTAGTGGTTCAGTAGTTATTCACGAAAATGGCATTTTCCGTAATGGCGGCCACAGTTCCCCCCATACAGTGTTTGTGTGTACGTTTTCAGATTCCTTGACCATGAAAACATATGACTAGCAATTGGATTGACAATGATAGGATTAGTGGTTCAGTGGTTATTCACGAAAATGGCATTTTCTGTAATGGCGGCCACAGTTCCCCCCATACAGTGTTTGTGTGTACGTTTTCAGATTCCTTGACCATGAAAACATATGACTAGCAATTGGATTCACAATGATAGGATTAGTGGTTCAGTAGTTATTCACAAAAATGGCATTTTCCGTAATGGCGGTTTTCTTCTGGACGGTGATCCGGATCACCACCAAAATGTAATCATCTGTAGGATACCCCATTTCTGACAATCTGTGAAAATTTCATTAAAATCCGTCCATAAGTTTTTGCGTTATCTTGCTAACAAACAAACAGACAAACAGACAAACCAACGCCGATGATCACATAACCTCCTTGGCGGAGGTAATAAATTAACTTAAATGACCAAGGATGCCGTTATTTCTGTTATAATATTTCTATATATTTATAGTTTTTTTTTTTTAATAAGTCTCACCACCACCCAGACAGCAGGAAAAACCTCCCTTATTTTGAAATCAAATGTTGACACGTTTAGTTTGTCTGAAGGCTGCTGATGGATTAAAGTCACTGACTTTGTGAATTTCAGTCATCTTAACCTGCCAGGTACATAATAAGGAACTGTAGAGGACTCTAAAGACATAATGCACCACAATATGTGTTCATGTAAAGAATGATCTGTTTAGGCAGTTATAGTTGTGTGCTCAGGCTTTCTCATCAGGCACCTCTCTAAGCAGCTGCTGAAGGACCTCAGTTTAGAGCTAGCGTTTTCAGCTGTTGCTTTTTGTCACTGCCGCTGGAGAATAAAAATGGCACACCTGCTCGTGCGAGAAAAGAGAAATTGCCAGTCTATTCATTCCTGCAATTCCTACAGAACATAACTTAATATTGTAGTGGCTGTTGAAATACAGTGATCCCTCGCTACTTCGCGCTTCACCTTTCGCGCCCTCAGTGCATCGCGGATTTTTCAAAAATATTCATCAAAAATTCAAAATTGAGAAATAATGGGCGGGCGCTAGCAGAAGGCAGGGAGACTACATTAGACCATCACGTGTCAACACGGAGAGCAGCACAACTCTCTGTTCGCTGTTGTCGTGTTGGCTGGGCTCGGAAATCTCGCAAGCTGATTGGCCGAGACGTTTCACCCCGCAAGCTGATTGGCCGAGACGTCTCACCCACCTCCTCTCCCTGCCGAGCACCCATGAAGGGAAGAAAGACCGCATTCATTGCTTTTTATCGCCCGTGTTACTTAGTCTCGCCGCGTGGAACTTTTTGCTGTTCTCTTGTGCCATTTTGTGCGAAATAGTCTTCCCGTCGAGGCACTACGCCGCCTCCTGCAGCTTCAGCTCTATCGGAAGCTGCCCTCGATGATCCTGCGCCTCCAGCACCTCACGATGAGGCGTCACCTGAGGAGCAGTAAAGCTCTCATTAACCTGTGCAGTAAATCATTTTCATCTTGAGTTACGTATCTTGTTATAAGAATAAAAGAGTTCTAAAAACATATTTATGTACACTTTGTTTACATCTACGTATGTATGTACACGTACACACACACACACGTATCATATGAGAGTGAGAGAATGAACGTACGTATTGTTTATGGATGACGTCATTGGGGTGACGCTACTTCGCGGTTTTTCACTTTTCGCGGTCGGTTCTGGAACCCATTAACCGCGATAAGTGAGGGATCACTGTATATCCTCAGCAATTCATCAATCCCTTGTCTTTCCCTTCATATGAAGCCGGCTGCATATGAATTTTAACCACATCTCTTAGCTAAGCGACTCTTCCATTATTGCTCCCGTTTCCAGTGGGTTAAAACCATGATAAATGCCAGTGCTTACATACCTCTTCTGATTTTTTTCCATGTTTAAAGTACTTGAACAAACTCATGTTTTTGTCGACAGTCACGCTTCGCGAGACACTGCCTTCTGACTGAGTCGAGAACTCGTGTGGGCAGGGCTGATTAAAGTCATTGACTTTGTGAATTTTGCTCATTTTAACTTGTCAGGTACATAATAGGGAACATAAACTTAATATTGTAGTGGCTGGTGAAATATATCCTCAGCAATTCATCAGTCCCTCGCCTTTCCCTTCATATGAAGCCGGCTGCATATGAATTCTAACCACGTCTCTTAGCTAAGCGACTCTTCCATTATTGCTCCCGTTAACAGCGGGTTAAAACTATGATAAACGCCTCCAGTGCTTACATACCTCTTCTGATTTTTTTCTGCGTTTAAAGAACTTGAACAAACTCATGTTTTTGTCGACAGTCACGCTTAGCGAGTCACTGCCTGCTGACTGAGTTAAGAACTCACGTGGGCGGGGCGCTTCTAAACTCCGCGTGGATGACGGCCACGCGTGTTGTTCGTATGCGTGCTTGCGGAAAGTCAAGTCATTGCTTCATATATTTTTCTTAATAAAATCATATCGCCTTGGGATGGCGGTACAATTTCTGGCGAGCGGCCCACCACGGAGAAATGTTACCGGAGGAAACCATGGTGTGCAAATGAGCATTGTGCAGCGAGCAGTATATAATTATAAATTACAAATTAGCACCCGGGTCTAATTTCTCTGCAACGGTAGTACCAGTACACTGTACAAGATAAATAGCAGCAGAGATGATATTTAGCAGCAGAGATGATATGCTGTACAGATGAGCAATGTGCAAATTTAGCAGCTGGTGTGTGAGGTCCTATATGCAAAGCTGTGTTGCGGAGTTTTGGGAGTTGTTATTTGTTGAGGAGTCTGAAAGAAGGAGTTTTTCAGTCTGGTTGACCTGCATTTTACACTTCTGTACGTCGGCCTTGAGGGTAGAAGTGTGAACAATCTGTGCTGGGGGTGGGTGGGGTCCCGGAGGATGGCGTCAGCTCTCCTTTGGACTCTGTGGTGGTAGATGCTCTGCAGAGAGGGGAGTGGGGTCCTGATGATGTTCTCCACTGTCTTCACCACTCTCTTCAGGCATTTGCGGTCCAGAGCAGTGGTGCTACCGTACCACGCAGTGATGCAGTTGGTCAGGATGCTCTCGATGATGCAGCTGTAGAAATTGTTGAGGATCCTGGAGGACATGCCAAACTTCTTCAGCCTCCTCAAGAAGTACAGCCGCTGTTGAGCTCTTTTAACCAGCTTTGTGGTGTCGTGTGTCCACTTAAGGTCCTCGCTGATGTGGATGCCCAGATATTTAAAGCTGCTCACTAGGACTGTTGCGGTAGAGGAATTTTCCCTGCAGTGACAGTGGACTGCTCAGTACCGTGGTATGCGGTATTATTGCAAATGTTTTTAGAACCCTGTGGATTCATAATTTAAACAGGGTTTATAACTTAGGTGGCAAATGAGGGAAGCTGTGAGAGTCTCGCTGCAACTCGCTGTCAACTTTATGCGCGTGTGTTACAACTGTGAGGAGCTCTGCTCTTTATACAGGCATGAACTGCTGATTCTGTTAAAAAAAAACAATCAATCATTTTCATAAAGCAGTGGTAGTAACTAAGGGGTGTGTGGACTGGAGACAGCAGCGACATTCAGCTTATAAGCAGGACAGTCTCCGTACAGGACCCTGTGTGGCTCTTGTCGCCATGATTTTTGCTGCTGTGATTTTTGCCGCTGTCCAAAAAATCTTGTTCAAACAAGCTGTTCTCGGAGCTCATACACGGAGCATACACAGTCAGGATCATACACACTCCGCTCAGAAGGAATTAACACACTTTGTGCCCTTTCAGTGCTCACTGTTATGGGTGTATTTAACAAGGAGTCCCAACGCTTTCTCCACTAATTGCCTGCTGGAGTCAGTCTGGAGAGAGTGCCTCAAATGGTGGCAGCACCATGTGCTGTGGAAGCTTCTAGAGTACCGGGTGCAACCATGCTGTTGATAATAAAAAAAAAAAAAAAAAAACACTTCATTTAGCAATTTATTCAATAATCAGTAGTGGCACATAAGTGAACAACGAGATATAGCCACACACACACAAAAAAAAAGTGAACACTGCGGTTGTTGCGGTTGGTTGTTTTCCTCTGCGGTAGGCGTGTCCATAGTGCGGTATTACATAATTGCAGTTATCGCAACAGCCCTACTGCTCACTCTCTCCACCTCAGCTTCCGGATGAACAGTGACTGATGGGGTCTCCTTCTCCCTTTCCTCATGTCCACTATCATTTCCTTTGTCCTGTCTGTGTTGAGGGTGAGGTTATTGTCCTCACACCATGACGCCAGGTTGGCCACGTCCCTCCTGTAGGATGCTTCGTCATCACCAGTGATGTGTCCTGTCACTACTGTGCCATCCACGAACTGTAGGATGATATTGTCCTTGCGGGAGGCAACACAGTCATGGGTGAAGAGGCTGTAGAGGATAGGGCTGAGAACACAGCCCTGTGGGACACCTATGTTTGTGATGATGCTGGCTGAGGTCCTGTTACCCATCCTGACAGAGTGGGGCCTGCCAGTTAGAAATTCCAGTAGCCAGTCACAGAGGGTGGGGTGCAGGCCAAGTGAAGAGAGTTTGTCGGTGAGTTTGTGGGGGATGACTGTGTTGAAGGCAGCGCCGTAGTCAACAAAGAGCATCCTAATGTAGGAGTCTTTATCTTCCAGGTGGGAGAGAGAGAATAATGGAGTGCTGCAGCAATGGCATCTGAGATGGACCTGTTGGGCTGGTAGGCATACTGCAGGGAGTCCAGGGTGCCCGGTATGCTGTCCTGAATGGGGGGGCAGCGCCACTCTTTCAAAGCACTTCATGATGATTGGAGTGAATGCTACTGGTCTGTAATCATTCAGACAGGTTAGCGGGCTCCTTTTGGGGAGGGGGATGATGGTTGTCATTTTGAAGCAGGAGGGGACTATGTTCTGGTTGAGGGAGAGGTTGAAGATTGATACGAGAATGTCAGTCAGCTCAGCAGCACATGCTCTGAGGGCCTGCCCAGGTATGTTGTCTGGTTCTGGTGCCTTGCAGGGGTTGATATTCCTCAGTGCTTTGTTTACCTGGCCTGGTGACACTTTTAGTGGAGGGGGCAGTGGGGTGCGTGAGTGTGTGTCTCTTTTCTGCCCTGTAGCTGGTGGTCTCAAAGCGGGTGTAAAAGATGTTGAGATCGTCCAGCAGGCTGTCTGTGGAGCCAACTGTTACTTAAAAAAAGTCCATATTAAAATAGTACTTTTTTTCCTTCTTACCTAGTGTTCACCATACAATTTAATTATGAGAGGAAGCTAAGGCACATGGCTACCAGAGGAATGAGGCATCTCTATAGCTTCCACTTGTTACAGTATCGGCACACTATACATCACACGGTGTACTTAACTAAAACTAACTGGCCCCTGAGATGGTGTCCTAGTCATACCATTCACACATATCACTTCCCTAGCTATTCACGGGAGGTTAATTTTGCAGCTGGTCTCTGCAGGAGGAGTGTGACGGAGAAAAAGGAAACTCCATGGGGCGGCAAACAGAGAGACATGCAGCTGGCAGCAAACACCGGCTTCTTCTCTCCTGGCTCATGCGGGATCTACCGAGGTTTGCAGCTCTCTGTCCCAGTCCCTCCTCGGTGGGAGGGAAGGAGGAGATCTGGCCCAAGTTGCCCAACTTCTGAACCAGTTTATGGGGTACAACTGCATTAAAGGCAGAACTGAAGTCCACAAACAGCATCCTCACATAGGTATCGCTGTTATCCAAGTGTGTGAGGGCTGTGTGGAGAGCCGTTATGATGGCATCATCTGTCGACCCATTTGCTCTGTATGAAAACTGATGTGGATCAAGGTCAGCAGAAATGACAGCCTTAATATGAGGGAAAATGAGTCTCTTAAAACATTTGGTGACAGTGGGGATTAGGGTAACTGGGCAGTAGTCATTCAGGCAGCTCACTGTTCTTGGGCACTGGAACTATGGTGACTGACTTAAGGCAGGTGGGAACCGCAGACTGCATTATTGGAAGGTTGAAGGTGATGGTAAAAGTCTCTGCTAGCTGATCTGTGCGTGCCTTAAGTAGACTTCCTGTGACTCCATCTGGACCAGCAGCTTTCATCATGTTGACTGCGCAGGATGGTTCTGACCTGATGCTGCTGCAGCTGGATGGGGGTGTCACTTATCTTCGGAAGAGAAAGGCAGGTGCGGGCATTGGTCGAAACGGGCGAAGAACTGGTTCAGAGTGTCCGGTAGGTTACTATCTGAGGACTCTGCTGATGTCTGCTTGTCCTTGTAGCCAGTGAGTTTCTTGATCTCCTGCCACATGTTCCTGGTGTTATTCTTGTCAAAGTTTTCCTCGATACGCTGTTTATATTTGCGCTTGACCATTTTGATGCCTCTCCACAGGGACTGGTGTGCTTCTTTATTAGCCTGCTGGTTGCCTGTGAAGACCCCTCCTTCACCAAAAGCCACCAGTGAAGACCCACCTTCTCTACCGCTGCATACCCCCTCCAGGTCATCGTCCTCTTCAGCTTCCTCTTCCTCATCCTTCCCACTCCTCGACTTCACTGATCAGATGAAGGAGGTGGTCACTATGGCCACAGAACTGACCCCATGCCCTAGTCCGATTTTCTCACCCCGAAACCTCCCTTTTCACCCTCCCCTAATTTCTCCCCTCCAGCAATTTGTTAGCGAGTTCTCCCACTACCACCCCCACTGTCACAGCCAAACCGAATTCCACAGCCTGATCACAATGCTAGCTGGGTATGATATGTACTGGGTCCAGGCTCTGACACCACTGGTACTCATGGCTCTTTCCAAGACAATTCGGGGCCCAGTATGGAAGTAGTTTCTTTAATTCCTGTTTTAATAGGCAGCAGATGAAGGTTGGTAAATTTACAGAGAAACGAGATCCATCCTACACAGCCTGTAAATTTATCAAATCTAGTGTTCATTTCTCACCAGTAACAGCTAAAACAAAATAAAAATCTGACAGATGATGCTCTTAACACACGGAAACTAGCTTTATTAAATATTAGGTCTTTAGCGGGACAAAACATTTTTAATGAATGATCTCATTATAAAACACAAACTGGATTTTATGTTTTTAACAGAGACTTAGTTAGATGATAACGGTGGATCTCTTATCGAAGCAGCCCCTCCCAATTACAGCTTTATAAGTGAACCCAGGCTTCATAAGAAAGGAGGAGTATCTGTTTTGTTTAATGATTCCCTCCAATGCAAGCAGATGTCATATGATATGTTTACTTCATTTGAATATGTGGCTCGTCAGCTGAATTCCTCCTCCCATGTGTAGTTTCTTAATGTTTACAGACCACCTAAATACTATGCAACCTTTTTTAGATGATTTTACAAAGCTGCTATCTATTATCTGTGTTGACTTCGACGGTGTAGTTATTGTTGATGATTTTAAAATCCATGTTGACAGAAGAGAGGGAACAAAGAATTGTGTTGTGTCCTTGATAACTTTTGACTGACTCAGCATGTAATGGAAAAAACGCACAACAGAGGACACAGTCTGGACTTGGTCATCTCCAAAGGTCTGAACATCTCTAAGGTTACGGTGATGGATGTTGCTCTGTCCAACCGTTCTTGTGTTTTCTTTGAGAGTGCTATTAATGTTGGGCCACCCTTAGCAGCAACAACTGCAATCAGGCATTTGCGATAACTGGCAATGAGTCTTTCACAGTGCTGTGGAGGAAATTTAGCCCACTCATCTTTGCAGAATTGTTGTAATTCAGTCACATCGGAGGGTTTTCCAGCATGAACCGCCTTTTTAAAGGTCATGCCACAGCATTTCAATTGGATTCAGGTCAGGACTTTGACTAGGCCACTCCAAAGTCTTCATTTTGTTTTTCTTAAGCCATTCGGAGGTGGACTTGCTGGTGTGTTTTGGATCATTGACCTGCTGCAGAACCCAAGTGCGCTTCAGCTTGAGGTCACGAACAGATGGCCGGACACTCTCCTTCAGGATTTTTTGGTAGACAGCAGAATTCACAGTTCATTTACCACAGCAAGTCTTCCAGGTCCTGAAACAGCAAAACAGCCCCAGACCATCACACTACCACCATCATATTTTACTGTTGGTATGATGTTTCTTTTCTGAAATGCTGTGTTACTTTTACGCCGGATGTAATGAGACACACACCTTACAAAAAGTTCAACTTTTGTCTCGTCAGTTCACTGAGTATTTTCCTAAAAGTCTTGGGGGATCATCAAGATGTTTTCTGGCAAAACTGAGATGAGCCTTTATGTTCTTTTTGCTCAGCAGTGGCTTTCGTCTTGGAACTCTGCCATGCAGGCCATTTTTGCCCAGTCTCTTTCTTATGGTGGAGTCATGAACACTGACCTTAACTGAGGCAAGTGAGGCCTACAGTTCTTTGGATGTTGTTGTGGGGTCTTTTGTGACCTCTTGGATGAGTCGTCGCTGTGCTCTTGGGGTAATTTTTGTTGGCCGGCCACTCCTGGGAAGGTTCACCACTGTTCCATGTTTTCGTCATTTGTGGATAATGGCTGTTACTGTGTTTTGCTGGAGTCCCAAAACTTTAGAAAAGGCTTTATAACCTTTTCCAAACTGATAGATCTCAAGTACTTTGTTTTTCATTTGTTTCTGAATTTCTTTGGTTCGCAGCATGGTGTCGAGCTTTTGAGGATCTTTTGGTCTACTTCACTTTGTCAGGCAGGTCCTATTTAAAGGTGCAATATAACAGATTCTGACCTCCTGGCCAGTAGGTGTTGCGCACACTGTTGACTCACTATAATCACGTATCGGTTGCCAGGTAGAATAAACAGCATTTCCTTTAGGCTAACACTGCAGACTGCTAACATCTCAGACTTTTGGTTATTTATAAGCCAGACAGCATGTCAAGCGAGGACTCTTGTGGTATAGAATCGTTTATTTAACATAATCCTCTCTGATGTGCATCCCCAGTAAACCTTTTTTAAATAACTACAGTGGGGCAAAAATGTATTTAGTTAGCCACCAATTGTGCAAGTTCTTCCACTTAAAAGATGAGAGAGGTCTCCAATTTTCATCATAGGTATACCTCAACTATGAGAGACAAAATGAGGAAAAAAAAAAAATCCAGAAAATCACAATGAAGGATTTTTAATGAATTAATTGGTAAATTCCTCAGTAAAATAAGTATTTGGCCAATAACAAAAGTTCATCTCAGTACTTTGTTATATACCCTTTGTTGGCAATAACAGAGCTCAAACGTTTTATGTAAGTCTTCACAAGGTTTTCACACACTGTTGCTGGTATTTTGGCCCATTCCTCCATGCAGATCTCCTCTACAGCAGTGATGTTTTGGGGCTATCGCTGGGCAACATGGACTTTCAACTCCCTCCAAAGATTTTCTATGGGGTTTAGATCTGGAGACTGGCTAGGCCACTCCAGGACCTTGAAATGCTTCTTACGAAGCCACTCCTTCATTGCCCGGGTGGCGTGTTTGGGATCATTGTCATGCTGAAAGACCCAGCCACATTTCATCTTCAATGCCCTTGCTGATGGAAGGAGGTGTTCACTCAAAATTTCATGATACATGGCCCCATTCATTCTTTCCTTTACATGGATCAGTCGTCCTGGTCCCTTTGCAGAAAAACAGCGTCAAAGCATGATGTTTCCACCCCCATGCTTCACAGTAGGTATGGTGTTCTTTCTCCTCCAAACACGACAAGTTGAGTTTTTACAATAAAGTTCTATTTTGGTTTCATCTGACCATATGACATTCTCCCAATCCTCTTCTGGATCATCCAAATGCTCTCTAGCAAACTTCAGACGGGCCTGGACGTGTACTGGCTTAAGCAGGGGGACACGTCTGCCACTGCAGGATTTGAGTCCCTGGCGGCGTAGTGTGTTACTGATGGTAGCCTTTGTTACTTTGGTCCCAGCTCTCTGCAGGTCATTCACTAAGTCCCCCCGTGTGGTTCTGGGATTTTTGCTTACTGTTCTTGTGATCATTTTGACCCTACAGGGTGAGATCTTGCGTGGAGCCCCAGAGTGAGGGAGATTATCAAATGGTCTTGTATGTCTTCCATTTTCTAATAATTGCTCCCACAGTTGATTTCTTCACTCCAAGCTGCTTACCTATTGCAGATTCAGTCTTCCCAGCCTGGTGCAGGTCTATAGTTTTGTTTCTGGTGTCCTTTGACAGCTCTTTGGTCTTGGCCATAGTGGAGATTGGAGTCTGTTTGAGGTTGTGGACAGGTGTCTTTTATACTGATAATGAGTTCAAACAGGTGCCATTAATACAGGTAACGAGTGGAGGACAGAGGAGCCTCTTAAAGAAGAAGTTACATGTCTGTGAGAGCCAGAAATCTTGCTTGTTTGTTGGTGACCAAATACTTATTTTATCGAGGAATGTACCAATTAATTCATTAAAAATCCTTCAATGTGATTTTCTGGATTTTTTTTTTCTCATTTTGTCTCTCATAGTTGAGGTATACCTATGATGAAAATTGGAGACCTCTCTCATCTTTTAAGTGGGAGAACTTGCACAATTGGTGGCTGACTAAATACTTTTTTGCCCCGCTGTATGTGGTAAGTTCATCCGTTTTAGCTATGCATGCTTAAAAAAAAGGCTGTTATTAAGTTCCAGCAGTTATTTATGTCTGTTCCAGTTAATTTTAGGTTGTAAATGTGTTTTGTTTTTATTGTTTTAAAATATATAAATAAATTTTGTGAAACGTTGGATGCCTGAATTCAGTTGTGCCCTTTCAGTTACTGTAGAAGATAAAATCTATTGATTTTTCAGTGTGACAGATTCACAAAGTAATGGTTTACCTCACCTCTGCAAAACTAAAGTATTTTCAACCTTTTTATAACGTAGTGATAAACAAGAACCTAACATACACTGTCCATATTCGATATATACATAACATTGTAATCAATAATCCTTTGTGAAGTTGGAAATAATTTGTGGTGGAACAATAATCTTTTTTTCAAATAATATTGTGTAAAAACAGTACTGCATCTCCAAAAATGAGCACATCACCATTCAGATCTATATCAAATAGCTCAGACATATTCATCCAAATTTCAAACAACAACAAAAAAAAATCTTAAAATGGCTAAATTTATATGGGATTATTGTAAAATATGAAAGTTTTACTTTTTAGATTTGAGTATTTCTTAAAATAAATTCACCACAATATTCAACTTTTGGAGGTGGATGAGTAGAATGTAAAAGAAAATCAACCTCAAATCAAGTCAGTCAACATATAACAAACAGGAGTTTATTTTGGGGAAAACATTTATTAAAAAATAAACAGTCCAGATGCAGGGTCCATGGGGCAGATCTGGGAGAGCAATAGAGAAATTAATTAAATCAGGATTAGGACACTCTGGAAAGCTTTTGTTGTCTCCATAGTCAGTATTGACCTTTGTTACTATAGTCAGGTACAATTTGTTGATCTAAAAAAGGACAGTCTCTGAGAAAGTGTCATCACAGACTAACAGCATTAAAACATGACAGTATGTGAACTACTAGACAGTTTTAGGACTACAGCAGTGATGCAATGAGTTTGCTTGGTCTACATAATGTGGATGACAATATACTGTAGGTAAAGGAAAGAGCAGGTACAGAAATGGAATTACTTTTTATGTGTGTGTTGTGGGAGGAGGGACAAGACCCTGGGACAAACCCAGGACATGTTAGAGAGACTATGTCTCCCAGCTGGTCTGAGAATGTCTTGGTGTCCTCTCTGAAAACCTGGAGGAGGTGGCTGGGGAGAGGGAAGTCTGGGCTTCTCTGATTAGACTGCTCCCTCCACAACCTGGACCCCCAGAAAAGTCATATAAGATGGATGGATGGCTGTGTTGTATATTCATTCCAGCTGCAAGACTGGACCTGATTAGAGAAGAGGAACAGTATTTTTTCTAATTCCACATTCTTGGAACACCAAGTGCACAGGCAGGTTGTGGTTTTAAAGGCGACGGACAGTGCCTTATTTTTATTGAACCAATCAACTGATTGTATGAAAATATTCCATTCTTCCCATTCCCCTGATTTAATATGTGTCACCATCCTCCATAAATGCAATTATTTGGTCATAGCCCATCTTTCACTCAGTGATGCTGCAGTACCGCCATCTCCCGATAGGTGCGTGCAGCCTTCACGTCAATTCGGTATGAAAAAAAAATTGCAGAACGAGAGCAAAGTGATTCGGACAGCGATTATTTTCTAGAGTTTGACGACCTCAATATAAATGATGACATTGACAATGAAGACGTTTTGGGTGGTGTGTGGCCTGTCAGCCTTATTTGTTCGAGGCAGAGGGAGAGGAGGAAGACGCAACACAGACGGGAACAGAACACGTTTACGATCGGCTGGAACATTTTTCTTGGTAAAAGATTCTTAGAAATATTTTTCTTTGGCGACATGCATGGTCACACACTTAATTTTCAAACTAAAACTACCCATTGGTCACTCGCTGCCTGATGACATGTTGTTAATCATCATCTTCTCAATACTTTTAACAGCCGCTGATTAGCACCTGCTGGTCTGTGCGCAGCTGGAGCTGATGAGACAGATGACGGCCCAGCGGCCGTCATCGTCCACACGAGTGAGTTTATAAACAATATTTATTCATTTGATTTAATTTCCCAGATGAATTATGAAGAAATCATTCAATACATTCAATAATCAATGCAAACGGAATAATCAATGCCAACCCCATATTTTTCAGGCGATACAGATTCATAGTGTTGGGGATTTTTTTGGAGAAGAAGTGAGGGTTATGTTGCCTGCCTGTGCGGTGAGCCTCATCAGAGAAACCTTCCCATCTCATCACTACAAGGGATTTTGCCTACAAAGATTAGATTTGTCAACAATGTTATTTAAATAAAGTTTTGTAAAATCATGTATTGAGTTTCTTAATGTTCATGTCAATGTTATAATTCTCATAGTTCAGCATTCATCAAAGTCGCATGTCATATACATTTCAATAATTTTTCTACCATTTTATGGTATTAATTTGGATTTACATAAAAGTCCTGTTCATCAGCTTCCTCTGCTTGGTCAGAAACATCAACATTGAGTGACAGTTGATAAAATCTGCAAAAAAAGTAGATCATAATTTTATCCCAGAGGTCTCAAATTGGATTACATACATAGAAATATAAATTGATCAAACAGGCACAACCACCTCCCTATACAGCACTGAATATTTCATATTTGATGAGTATGAACACCCTAATATGCTAATATTTGATAAGTTGGTAAGGCAATGCAAACCATGGCTTGGAATTCATTTGCAGTGAATATTAAAAATAAAAAGACTTACCCCGTTTACTTCTCGTGTTCTGACAGTTGATCGCCACTGTCACTGACCCCGTTCTCAGAGTCACACTTGGAAATCGAGGCATATATAGTTGGAATAGCCGTTTTCTTTATCAGCAATCTTTTTGCAAATTTCATTTCAAATTGACATAATGTCTGGCCCAGGAAACACGCACGCAGGCTCAGGATAGATTTAACAGCTTTATTCAACAAGCAGGTGTGTGTGAATGGATGTATGGGGATGTGCTGACGAGGGGCAGGTGTGCGCGCAGCTGAAGCCGCTGAGGAGCGGCGAGTCGTGACACAAATTGCATCTTATTCTCGAAATCGCTGTCAACGAAATCTCTACTGCACATTTTTGGTGTTTTACCGACATAAGTCCATTTTTTTTTTTGCGTTTTCTGAACGAATTTCACCCATGCCGTTCTGATTTTCCCAGGGACGGGAAATTCAAAAACACTCACAGCATGCTCCTCTGGTATAAGGTCGCACCCGTAGACAACACAACGACAAACCATAATTAATTCGATTCCTGAAATCCTAATGTTAATAAATAATCTATTTGTAATCCACAAGTATTCCGAGAAATATCCGTAATCGCCGATTTTAAAACGTAAACATCAAGTAAAACAAAGCGATGTCCGCCGACTGTGTGCCAAACCGAAATGACGTCACAGTCAGTGGCCATCTTAGCCGCTGATCGCTTGGCTGGGTCAGACAGCTCTCCACAACAGCGTACTTCAAGAGCGCATTGTCACCTTATGCGACATATGTTGACACCAAAACATGTGGGGTTCCAATTAGCTCGTCTCAGACAACAATTTGAGATATGATTTATCGATTTTGAATTTGCGTCTGTCCGTCGCCTTTAATAAAAATGAAAAGTCCAAGACATTTCAGCTGCCAAATTTTGACTATTGTTTTGAGAAGTTATTCAAAAAAGAAAGAAATACTGTATCCGTTGCATCTACTTTTGGCAAAATAATCCATAAGTATGACTGGTTTGACCAGGTTACTCAATAAATATTTAAAAAAAAACACTCCTTAACATTTCAGAAACAGTTTAAAAAATCTCCTAAACAAACACATTTAAAAATTCAAAATAAAGGATTTGGCTTTATACATTACTGTGTGTAAAATGTTTTGATAAGACTAAACTTACACTGGTGTGCCGCGGACTGTCTTTCTCACTGGACGATCCCTCTGGTGGTTGTTGTCCTGAGCTGCTAATGGAGTTCAGACCTCATACACAGGTGGGGTGGAGGAGAAGTTTCTGCTGACATCATCAGAATGTGGTTTTTAAATGTTGATCTATGAGAACACAATCATATTAATAGTCCTTTTTGTGACTTTTTACATGTAAAACTTTGCATCATACTCACCTAAAGGTCAGATATTGATGTTCTGTCCTTAACCCCCATTGGCCCATCACATCAGTGAAGGCTTCAGAAGCTGTTGACCCTCTCTCCAGTCACTGTTTGGTGGAGCTCTTCTCTGCTGCATCATGATGGCATTGTCCAAACACCCATCTGTACTTACTCACCTCATGATGGAGGAAGTCCTTACAGGGGGTGAAAAAATGTTATGGTTTATTACTTGGATAGTCAAAAATCTGACATACAGACGTGGACAAAATTGTTGGTACCCCTCTGTTAATGAAAGAAAAACCCACAATGGTCACAGAAATAACTTGAATTTGACAAAAGTGGTAATAAATAAAAATTCTATGAAAATTAAACAATGAAAATCTGACAATGCTGTTGAATTGTGGTTCAACAGAATTATTTAAAAAAAACAAACTCATGAAACAGGCCTGGACAAAAATGATGGTACCCTTAACTTAATATTTTGTTGCACAACCTTTTGAGGCAATCACTGCAATCAAATGGTTTCTGTAACTGTCAGTGAGGCTTCTGCACCTCTCAGCAGGTATTTTGGCCCACTCCTCATGAGCAAACTGCTCCAGTTGTCTCAGGTTTGAAGGGTGCCTTCTCCAGACGGCATGTTTCAGCTACTTCCACAGATGTTCAATAGAATTTAGATCAGGGCTCATAGAAGGCCACTTTAGAATAGTCCAGTGTTTCGCTCTTAGCCATTCTTGGGTGTTTTTAGCTGTGTGTTTTGGGTCATTATCCTGTTGCAAGACCAATGATCTGCGACTGAGACCAAGCTGTCTGACACTGGGCAGCACATTTCTCTCTAGAATACCTTGACAGTCTTGAGATTTCATTGTACCCTGCACAGATTCAAGACACCCTGTGCCAGATGCAGCAAAGCAGCCCCAGAACATAACAGAACCTCCTCCATGTTTCACAGTAGGGACAGTGTTCTTTTCTTGGTATGCTTCATTTTTGCGTCTGTGAACATAGCACTGACGTGCCTTGCTAAAAAGTTCTAGTTTTGTCTCGTCTGTCCATAGGACATTCTCCCAGAAGCTTTGTGGCTTGTCAACATGCAGTTTGGCAAATTCCAGTCTGGCTTTTTTATGATTTATTTTCAACAGTGGTGTCCTCCTTGGTCATCTCCCATGAAGTCCACTTTGGCTCAAACAACGACGGATGGTGCGATCTGACACTGATGTACCTTGACCTTAGAGTTCACCATGAATGTGTTTAGAGGTTGTTCTGGGCTCTTTTGTTACCATTTGTATTATCCGTCTCCTCCTGCGGCCACGTCCAGGGAGGTTGGCTACAGTCCCGTGGATCCTAAAGAAAAGGACAAAAGAGGCAGAGCAGCGGTATAAAACATACAAAAATAAGTTAACATATATAATAAGATGTAGTAAAAGAGACTATTACAGTAAAGAACTGGAGAAAAACAAAGACAATATTAAAAATACATGGACAATACTTAACAGTATCCTTGGAAATAAAAGCAGAAATACAAGCAACCCAACCAATATTCCAAAAAATAATAAAACGACTCAGTGTGAATGTAGCCTCACCTGCAGATGAATTTAATAACTTTTTTGTTAACATTGGTCCTAATTTGGCCCGAGAAATGCCCACTATGGTGCCTACAGGTGATACAATATGCAATAACACTGCTATAAAAGACTCCATTTTCATAAAGAACACAGACGAAAGAGAGGTCATTGAAATTGTTAAATCGTTTAAAAGTAAAACATCTACGGACTGTGATGGTATTGACATGCTCTTAGTCAAAACTATTATTGAATGCTTAGTAAAACCACTGACGTATATCTGTAACCTGTCTCTCCAAACAGGTATATTTCCCAATGCAATGAAAATAGCTAAAGTAATTCCGATATACAAGACGGGTGACGGAGGGGAATTCTCAAACTATAGACCAATTTCACTATTACCGCAATTTTCCAAGATACTTGAAAAAATATTCTATGAGAGAATTGACAACTTCATACTGAAGAATAATTTGTGTGAGCAGCAATATGGGTTCAGACACAAGAGGACAACTGCATATGCTCTAATGGAATTTATAGAAAAAATATCAACAGCCATTGAAAATAAAGAGTATTCAGTTGGAGTATTCCTGGATCTTAAAAAAGCATTTGATACAGTGGATCATAATTTATTATTAAAGAAACTACAAAATTGTGGTATTAGAGGGGTAGCACTGTCCTGGGTAAGTAGTTACTTAAAGAATAGATATCAGTATGTATGTGTTGGTAACAAAAATTCACAGTTACTGAAGGTTACTTGTGGAGTCCCACAGGGTTCAGTTTTGGGGCCATTATTATTCAATATGTATATAAATGACATGTAAGGTTTCAGAAAAAATGGACTTAATATTGTTTGCCGATGACACTAATCTATTATGCAGTGGAAACAATTTGGAACAACTTCTGGATACACTCGGAAAGGAATTAGGAAAGCTTAAACTGTGGTTTGATTCAAACAAATTAACGCTCAATTTAAGTAAGACAAAATTTATAGTCTTTAACAACCATCACAACAACTCAGTACCTAAACTCAGTGTAAATGGTGTAGAGATTGAAAGGTTATCTGAAACTAAATTTCTTGGAGTAATAATTGATAATAAACTGTGTTGGAAGTCACATATTAATTATATTAAAGGTAAAGTATCCAAATCAATTGCAATATTACACAGAGTGAAATATTTGCTGAATCAACCCACACTATACACCTTGTATCATTCATTAATACTCCCATACATGACATATTGTAATGAAGTATGGGGAAATACATATAAAACAAACATATATCCACTCTTTATGCTTCAAAAGAGAGCTATTAGAATAATAAACAAAGCAGCTCACAGGGAACCAACAAACCCACTTTTTCTTAAACTAAAAGCTCTCAAGTTGAAAGATCTGGTTGACTTTAAAACTTCAATAATAATGTTTAAAGTGAAGAATTTATCACTGCCCGCAAATATCCAAAAGTTGTTCCAAATAAGGGAGAAACGATATCACTTCAGAGGAACATGTATATTTCAAAAGCCTACAGTGAGAACAACCACCAAGCAACACTGTGTTTCAGTGCAAGGAGTCAGATTATGGAACGATTTTGGACCTGAATTAAAATCATGTACAACGCTTGGGCAATTTAAACAAAAACTAAAGGAAGAAATACTCCAAACATATATGCAAGATGACATGTAAAATCACATAAGGATTGTCATATCCAGCCTGTGCTGTGTTGTTGCCTAGTTTTTTTGTTTTTTTTGTTTTTTTCTTTTGTCACATTTGGTCTTAGCTTTGCTCTGAATTGTAATCGCTCTTGTTTTGTTTTTTCTTTTGAATTCTTGGATGGAATATGGGTGGGCAATATAAGCTGCGGCTTCAACCATCACCCATTTCGGATAACTTTTGTTGAACTGTATAATCAGAGGAGTTACTGTCTAATTTGACCTTGTTGGATTTTATTTCCCCCTTTCGCTATACTATTCAGTTCCTTTTAACCTGTACTATCCGAAATAAAGATTCATTCATTCATTCATTCATTCATTCTTAAATTTCTGAATAATATGTGCAACTGTAGTCACAGGAACATCAAGCTGCTTAGAGATGGTCTTATAGCCTTTACCTTTAACATGCTTGTCTATAATTTTCTTTCTAATCTCCTGAGACAACTCTCTCCTTTGCTTCCTCTGGTCCATGTTTAGTGTGGTACACACCATGTCAACAAACAGCACAGTGACTACTTGTCACCCTTTAAATAGGCCGACTGACTGATTACAAGTTTGTAGACACCTGTGATGTTAATTAGAGGACACATCTTGGTTGAACATGTCCCTATGGTCACATTATTTTGTTCCTTCGTTCTACTGTACATGATTGGTTGTACAGTTGAATGACAATAAAGGGTGATTTAATTTAATTTTAATTATTTTCAATCTTTTCTAGGGGTACCATCATTTTTGTCCAGGCCTGTTTCATGAGTTTGTTTTTAAAATAATTCTGTGGAACCACAATTCAAAAGCATTGTCTGATTTTCATTGGTTAATTTTCATAGAATTTTTATTTATTACCACTTTTGTCAGATTCAAGTTATTTCTGTGACCATTGTGGGTTTTTCTTTCATTAACAGAGGGGTACCAACAATTTTGTCCACGTCTGTAAATTTTTACATACATAATTACAGCTACTTCAGAGTCTCAAGAAATCCCGTGGCTAAAATTGTCCCTAGATATTTGTTTCCTATAGGCCCTTAGAATAAAGGCTTAGTATTAATGAAAGCGCTTTGAGTGGTCTTTGTGACTAGAAAAGCGCTATATAAGTGCAGGTTAGTTAGTTAGTTAGTTAATGATGTGCAGTGTGGCAGCATGGAATAATAAGGTGCGAACTGAGAGTTTTTGAGGGTGTTTATTATCATTCATCCCGCCATCATAGAACTCACTCCAGCCCTATGCAGGCGGGCTGGAGCGGGTCCTCAGGCTCTCGTGAGGAGACACAGAATGCGTGTGTCAGCAGCAGTAGTTAGAGAGAGAGTGAACATGAATTTCAGTCAGCTTATATACCCAGTTACAGACAATACATGAAAGGCACACTAGCATCACAGAACAGGAAGCATGAACACCTGCATTTGAGTCACACATATCAAAGCAGATTACTGGCAGGAAGAAGCTAGACAAAAGAGAGGCTGCCTATTGATATCAGTCATTGTTCTGCTAATTGCTCCAGCTGTGCGCTCTGCTTGTCCGTAGGCTGTGGGGGTCGCCCACATGCAGTAACATTAGTTGGTAAGAAAATAAATTAAGACCTGTTTATTCTACTATTAGAACTTAAACTGTTTTTAACCTCAATTTCCACTATGGTGATCAGTCAGGTTTTACATTATCTTAATCTGTAACAACAATAAAAAACTAACTTTTTTCACTGTACACCAAATTATTAGACTGAGCAGCTGCACATCAAAGCTGATAATTAAAAAAAAAAAAATTATGTAAAACATGACTGCTGCACAATTAGTATGTGCTGTTACATTCATAGATGCAAATGTTGATCATATCATGAACCTGTCATACGTGTCAGCTTGGTAAGAAGCAGTTAGTGGAGTCTATTCCAAGCCATATATTGGCTGATATTATTATACACTTCTAATTATAATGTGAACATGTCAGAAATAAAATTTAGTTGGTTACATAGACTTTAGACTGCCCCCTCGCACCCCTAACCACCAGATTAGCAACAGAAGATGAATGAGCTAGTTAGCGTCATAGCTAGCACTGGTTAGCTTACTTGTCAGAAGAAAGGAGGTCACCTCTGTGTGACTTTTTCAGCCTTTCAGACTCTTCAGCAGACATTAGTCATCAAAAGCAGAACCCATACTTATCCTGCTCCTTTGTCATGCCATACTTGAGAACGATTGGGAAACTGATGTTTGCCTTGAGACTCAGGTATTTAGCTGAATAATTCACTACCTGGCAACCCAACAACCCAAAACCAGACATGGCACATAACATCAAGCTAGTGATGCTATTGGCTGTGACAGCCTCACTGGACTTCTGTGTTTGTCTTACTCCAGCTGCTGGATGTAAATATTTATATTATTGTTGGTCTGCCAAAAATTACAAAATATTTTTTTTCATCAATATACTAATTTTTAGAAGGACATTAAGACTTACATTGTGCACGTTTCTAAACGCTTTGTTGATGTATTATTTTTTAAAAAATCTTTGTTTTCATGAAAATCTTCTGTTTCACCTTAAAGTGATTTCTTGATTGAGAACAGGTGTGACAGCAATCAGGCCTGGGTGTGGCTAGAGAAATTGAACTCAGCTGTCCAGAGATGTGATAAACCACAGTTAATTTATGTTTTAACGGGGGGGCAGTCACTTTTTCACACAAAGCCATGTAGGTTTGCATTTTTTTCCCCTTAATAATATACACCTTCATTTAAAAACTGCATTTTGTGTTTACATGTGTTATCCTTGTCTAATATTTAAATTTGTTTGATGATCTGCAACATTTAAGTGTCAGAATCAGAATCAGATTTATTGCCATTGTTCATGTAGTACACAAACTAGGAATTTGTCTCGGTGCCATGCTGCAACATTAAAAACATGATGAGATAAAGAGATAAACTAAAGGACTAAAAACGTGCAATAAGTGTAGAAAAATAAGTGATAATCATAATAATAATAATAATAATGAGTAGTACTAGTCAAGGCAGTTTTTAAAAAAAAATGGTGTGACCAAGATGACCAAGATGGCGGCGCGTGCACAACGCAAGGCTCAGCGTCTTTTCAGATTTTGTGGATTAGCAGTGTTATTTCTGCTCATTTCGGGTATGTTCGTTCAGAACAGCTTTGCTTTCACATCTTACACCCGAGAGGAGCTTTTGGACATTGGATTACAAAGTAACGATAACGATCTTTTTATCAGCAACCACAGTCTCATCCCTGAGCTCCGGAGAACACCCGACGCTCGGCAGGCTTCCCGGCCGACCGGAAGTGCTCGCAAGCGGCGTAGAGACCGTAAACAAAGGCGGGGGAAGCGCGGTGGGCTAAGAGCTAAGCTAAAGCTAACACCGTACCGGCTTTCTCTACCCAGTATTTTCCTTGCTAATGTACGGTCACTGGCGAACAAAATGAGTGAACTATGGCTTCGGATCACCGACAATAAGAGACTTATGAACTGCAATATCATGATTTTCACCGAAACATGGCTACATGGTGGAATACCCGACAATGCTATTGAGCTAGCCGGCCTACACACGCTCCGAGCAGACGGAGCAGCAGATGACTCCGGTAAGACTAGAGGTGGGGGATTGTGCATTTATATTAACAAGGCTTGGTGCACGAACTCTGTCACTGTTGAGAGACACTGCTCAGCTAACCTGGAGTTTCCCATGGTTAAATGTAGACCTTTCTATCTGCCATGCGAGTTCACTTGTACCATCATAACAGCTGCTTACATTTCTCCGGATGCTAATGCTAAGCTTGCTATGAAAGAACTGCATGCAGCTATTAGCAAACAACAAACTGCACACCCAGAGGCAGCATTTTTTGTGGCGGGTGATTTTAACCACTCTAACCTCAAGACAGTGCTTCCTAAATTTTACCAGCATGTCTCCTGTCACACAAGAGGGGACAAAACATTGGACCATGTTTACACCAATATTGTGGGAGCCTACACAGCAACTCCCCTCCCCCACCTAGGTCAGTCTGATCACTTATCCTTGTTCCTTACCCCCAAGTAAGGGCTGCACGGTGGTGCAGTGGTTTAGCACTGTGGCAGCACAGTTTTACCCTCGGCTGGGGGGATCGCGGGGATCATGAGATCGTGGGTTCGATCCCAGCCCCCGACCAACAGTGAGCTGTGTGGAGTTTGCATGTTCTCCCCGTGTTGCGCGGGTTTACTCCGGGATTTCTCCGGTTTCCTCCCGCACACCAAAAACATGTAGGTTTAGGGCGCTCGTGCACGCAGCGACCAGCAGCCGGTGGCTTGTCACCAGACTGCAAACCAAGTCTACCTACGGGTACAAATAAGTAACAAAAAAAAAAAATGTACGGTACCGCTCATCAACCGGGTGAAGCCATCAGTGAGGACCATCAAAGTGTGGCCAGAGGGGGTTGACTCTGTACTCCAGGAGAAGTTTAGGAGCACAGACTGGAGTATGTTCACCTCTCAGGCTACCTGTGGCTCCCACATAAACATCGACTCTTACACCCACTCAGTCCTGGACCATATCAACACCACTATTGACAGTGTCACCACGGAAAGACAGATCACCACGTACCCAAATCAGAAGCCGTGGATGAACAGAGAAGTGCGGCTTCTGCTAAAGGCACGTAACAATGCCTTTAGATCTGGTGATGCACAGGCCTACAGTTCATCCAGGGCAGATCTGAAGAGGGGCATCAAGAAGGCCAAGCACAGCTACAAGCTGAAGGTGGAGGAACATTTGGGGGACTCTGACCCCCGATGCATGTGGCAGGGCATTCAAGCTATCTCTGATTATAAGCCCAGCAACTCCATACCTATAGCCATGACTGTGCCCTTTCTCAATGAGCTAAATGACTTCTATGCTCGTTTTGACAAGGACAATAACGAAAAGAACATCAATTTCCCACCCTCTGATGACCTCCACCACCTCACACTCACCCACACCGACGTCCGTAACGCACTGAGTCATGTCAACGTACGTAAGGCTGCTGGCCCTGACGGCATTCCTGGGCATGTGCTGAGGGCATGCGCTGAGCAGCTGGCAGGGGTCTTCACAGACATCTTCAACCTGTCCCTGGCCCAGGCCGTGGTACCAGCGTGCTTCAAGACCACTTCAGTAGTACCAGTGCCGAAACATTCAACACCATCGTGCCTAAATGACTATCGCCCTGTGGCACTGACGCCCATAGTCATGAAGTGCTTTGAGCGACTGGTCTTGGCACAGCTCAAAAAATGCCTGCCCCCTACACTGGACCCTCACCAGTTTGCCTACCGGAGCAACAGGAGTACAGAGGATGCGGTTTCTACAGCGCTGCACTATGTACTCTCACACCTGGATGACAAGAACACCTACGCAAGAATGCTGTTTGTTGACTTCAGCTCAGCATTCAACACAGTTATCCCCTCCAAGTTGCTCACTAAACTTGGGGACCTGGGAATCAGTACCTCCACCTGCAACTGGATCATGGATTTTCTGACCAACAGACCCCAGCATGTTAGGTCAGGCCCCAGCCGTTCTTCCGTCATCACACTCAACACTGGTGTACCACAGGGCTGTGTGCTCAGCCCATTCCTCTACTCCCTCTTCACCCATGACTGCAGGCCTATGTATGGATCCAATTCCATCATAAAGTTCGCAGATGACACCACGGTGATTGGGCTCATCAGAGACAATGATGAGTCAGATTACAGGGCAGAGGTTGAGCACTTGGCTACTTGGTGCGCTGACAATAACCTGCTCCTTAACACCAGCAAAACCAAGGAGCTCATAGTGGACTACAGGAAGGAGAGGGGAGAGACACATGACCCCATCCATATCAATGGCATAGCTGTTGAACGTGTCCCCAGCTTCAAATTCCTGGGGACCCACATCTCGGAGGACCTGTCCTGGTCAGTTAACACCACCAGCCTGATCAAGAAGGCCCATCAGCGCCTCTTCTTCTTGAGGACACTGAAGAAGAATCACCTGCCAACTGACATCCTGGGCAACTTCTACCGCTGCGTGATAGAGAGTACCCTGACCAACTGTGTCACAGTCTGGTATAGGAGCTGCTCTGTCGCTGACCGTAAGGCGCTGCAGCGGGTGGTGAAAACCGCCCAACGCATCACAGGGACTCCACTTCCAGTTATAGAGGACGTCTACAGGAAAAGATGTCTGCGCCGGGCACGCAGCATTCTTAGGGGCTCCAACCATCCTGCTCATGGACTGTTCCAGCTTCTCCCCTCCAGAAGGCGTTTCAGAAGCCTTCGGACTAGAACCAGCAGGTTTAGGAACAGTTTCTTTCCAACAGCTGTCATGTTATTGAATTTAGTTCCCCGCTGACTCTCCTACCATCATCTCTTACCATCCTCACCTGTACATAACTGCCCATCTAACTTATTGTACATTATTTGCACATAACAGTACTCTTAACTTTCTGCACTGCTGCATATATTTGCATATATTTGCTTAAATTGCACATACTGTTAATTACCGTATATACTGCACTGCTGTCCTTTGCACTTCTGATTGGATGCTAAACTGTGTTTCGTTACCTTGTATTCATACATGTGTAATGACAATAAAGTTGAATCTAATCTAATCTAAAAGTGTGACAAACGTACAAAAAAAGGAGAAATAAGGAAGGGGACAAACACTTTTTCACACTACTGTAAACACACAAGCCACTTCCACATTTCTTACCCGACATGCTGAAATTTCTGTCCACCCTGAAGGTAGTGTGGCCTGCTAATGCTGTTGCAGCATCCAGAGTGAAAGCCTCCAGCCAAGTCTCCGATATTGCCGTCATACAGTAATCCATATGTTATGAAGTAATCCACAGTCGTAACTCATCCATCTTGTCGTTGAGTGACTGGGAGTTGGTGAGAAAAAGACTTGGGATGGCTTATTTGTACGGGTGAGCCATTAGCCCTGTTTGCCTTCCCCTCTTCTGTTTCCTGTGTCTCCGCCGCCTGCACCACTTCAGCAGGGGATGATAGGAGAGAGGTCTGCAGGCTTATGGAGCTTTGGTGGAATGAAGTCCCAGTTACTGTTGCTGAAAGTATAGCATTATTTTCCAAAAGTATGAGCAGCTCAGCTCTGCTGTACTGCACATGTACAGCTGCCCCGGAGAAAAGAAGGAAAAAGAAGCTCAAATATACAAAATAGCAAACATAGCTGCTAAAACATGAAGAGTGCTGTACCGCTGTGTCTACTTGTGCTGCCATCTTGAGGTTGTTATCCTTAGATGGCATGATGCAAAGCGTAAAAAACAGACAATGCGCTGACAGAAACTCACAAAAACACTAGTGTACGGCAGAAAGTCTGGCAGAAAAGTCCGCTGATGATCGTCAAAATAGGACCCTGTGTCTCTCAGCTGACATGGGAACACCTTGGTCTTCCCTTTGGGGAGCTGGAGGACATGGCTGGTGGGAGGGAGGTCTGGACTTCTCTGCTTGGACTGCTGCCTCCATGACCTGGATCCCCGGAAAGCAGTAGAAGATGGATGGATTCATGGATGGATGGAGGTTTCAATCCCAGATTTGTGAAATGTGTCATACTGCTCACACCCGACCACGCGCTGCTCTCACCTGTGTCTTTGTCAGTCGCTGTTAAGAGGAGCATCTTCTGAAGCAACACTGCACACTGAAATATCTCCTATAATCTGACTTTTTCTTTAATTTTTACCGGTCCTTTGATTCCATTGTTGAAACTACTTAAATGATATATTTCATGTCCTTTTTGGATCTTAGACAGGAGAACTTCAGTTTTGCTCGAGAAGGTTTTTTTTTTTTTTTTTTTTTTTTTTTTTTTCCCCCCTGAGACTTTGAAGCCATTTTTGTGAATGAAACTTCTGGTTTCACATTACAGGATACACATCTTCAATTCTTGTTACTGTGTGCTCAGTCATACATGAGCGAAATTCACCATTGTTACACAGACTGTTTACACACTTTTGTATGACATGACATAGTACATTAGTGATTGTACCCTCCAGAAAGAACTATCTTACTTGTGTTGAATATTCAAATTCAGATTTTCTAGCACTGGTTGGAGTCAACTCACAACACATAGAGTAAGTTCTTCGCACCTAGATGTGTTTGACTTTAGGCATTGCAGAGTCAGACTCTGACTCATATTTGGGAGAGGCTGCTGTGAAACTGCAGTCATCCCTCTCGTCAGCCCTGTTCCTTTGAGAAGCCCTGAACAGTGGACAGATGCTCTGTAGGCATAACCTTGCCTTTACCCAACTCAGCCAAAAACTTTCTTTCCCACTCAGCTGCAGAAACCCTGGACAGGAACTGTTGCCTGAAGACATTCCTAAATGTGTGGCTATTCATCAGCAATCCCGTGCTGCACATTCCGTGGCTTGCCGTGGCAAAACATAGGGGATGGCTTTAAGAAAATATGTAACTTTAACCCTGCCCACTTCCGTAATAATGTTGGTGACAAGTAATCACAGAGTAAGAAAAAGTAGCCAATATAAAGTCTGTGATGATGTGGTGTTCAAAGGCTTGACTATACACAAACCTGAAGCCTGTACAGTTGCAAAAATTTCAAAAGTACTAATAAATATCCTTACATGAGACAAGGATGCTATTAGTTAAATCCTCAGCCTCCATCCTCTCCAGTCATCCATAGCTCCAAGGAGGAATTTGAGGTAATGAGATCCCTCTGTCCTCCTTTTGCGTCACTCCCATAGTCTGACCTCCCTGTTACTGGACAGCTGTAATTGAAGGCTTAGCAGAATGTACTATGCTATGCAACACTTATAGCACATACAGTCAGCATTTCTTTTGCCTCTTACACATGTATATTTTTCTTAGCACAGCCATTCTTCCAGCATGTCAACTGTTAGTCATTCTCGCGTGCTGATGAAATTTGTTAATAAATGTTTTGGTTACTCAGATGCAGTGGTGGACCCTCAGGGCCAATAAAGCCTTCTCTGCTGGCCTAAACACTATCAAAATTACATTTACAACCTACATTCTTATTTGTTCCATGATGATGTATTAAATTATTCCCAATAGTTTATTCTCTTCATTTTGTAGTTTTTCTTTTGGTTGCACTCCGTCCAGCAGTGTAATGCATTTTAGAGTTTTTTTTGTCCAATCATATTTCAGCCATCTGTGTTGCCAGGGTCAAGCAGTTCTGCCTTACACCTTCAGGAATTAACGGTGCGCTCTATAGATTAAATAAACTGTTAAACTTATCCTGTTGCTTTAACCAATCTGATGTCTTCTGTACGTTCAGGGGTACGCATAGAAGGCATTTGAGAATGTCGGTATTTTCACGTCTTTTGATTGGATGGTTAGACTGCTCCAACCACAATGCAGAGGATTCTAGCTAGCAAAACGCTGGTGCAAGGACTTCCTTAAGCATCTACAATATACTGTGTCTGTTTAAATATAATAGCTGTTTTTCCACTCACAGTGGCTGACAGGGGAGAGGAAAATGATTTGGTTGCTAATATTTTAGAAAAATCAATTTTCCAGATGGACTTTTCAAGAAAAGCTGGTCATTGTGACGAGAGGTCGGCCAACCCCAAAGCTAGCAGGCCCGTCTCAGCCGGGGAAAGGATTTGTTCGTCACTTCCATATTAGCAATGAATGGTATTCTTAGATTACAGGCTCCGAGGAGTGCTGCAAATTATCTTGCTGGGAATGTCTGTTGTTTGCAACTGATCAAGTAGATTCTTGGAGCCAGACAGGGTTTGCAAACTTCAGCTGTCTAACCAAGGTAGCAGCAAGACACCAAAGCACAGCCGTCAGCCGGACACAAGCAACACTACTTTTAAACCTTTGGGGAAACGAGGGGATTTGCAGCTCAACAAACAAGTGTGCAGGGAAATGGAGCTCCACAATGAAAAGGCAGAGATTTTTAAAACTATAATTTTACAGTTAGTTATCTTTAACATCCTTTGTGTGGATGGCCCTATAGGCTATTTTTATGGTGCTTGGTATGAATGGCATGATGAATGAACCTTGACGGATGGAATGAACCTTGATGGATGGTGAGGTGGAGAAGACATCAACATTGAGGACAAGATCCCCGATCTTGTGGAGGACAGTTTTTGGAGCAACAACAATAAGCTATTTTCCGGCTATTAAGTTGGAGCAGGTTGGTGGTCATCCAGGTTTTGATGTCGTGCAAGAGAGATTTGTAAGAGATTGTGGAGGGAGTTGGGTAGATGGTGAAGTGCTGAGATAGAGCTGGGTATTGTCAGCAAAGCAATGAAAATTTAAACCATAGCGGCGGATGATCTGGCTGAGCGGGACCATGTATATTGTGAAGAGGAGGGGACCAAGGACAGAACCTTGCAGCACACCATGGTTAACTGGGGCAGGATGAGATCTGGATCCATTTATGGTGACAAACTGTTTTCTGTAAGAAAAGTAGGACTGTAACCAGGACAGAGCAGCACCAGTGAGACCAAGGTGGGTGGAACAGCGATTGAGAAGAATGGGGTGGGAAATGGTGTTGAAGGCTGCAGTCATGTCAAGCAGAACCAGGATGCTAATGCAACCAGAGTCAGCGGCCATCAGGAGATCGTTTGTGATCTTAACCGGGATGGTTTCAGTGTTGTGGTGGACCCTGTAGGCAGATTGAAATGTTTTATAGAGCTCATTGGTGGACAGGTGGTGATGAAGCTGGGCAGCAACTACATCTCTCGAGGATTTTGCTAATAAAAGGGAGGTTGGAGATAGGCCAGTAGTTGCTGAAGTCAGCAGGGTCCAGACCAGCCTTTTTTAGGATGGGAGTGACAGAGACCTTTTTCAGGCTAATGGGTACAGAGCCAGACTGAAGTGATGCATGGACAATATTTAAAATGCGTGGACTGACAGAAGGAGGACAGTCTTGACCAGAACTGAGGGCATAGTGTCAAGGGAGAATGTGGAGCCCTTAGCTTTTATTACAACTCATTAATCAGAGTAGCATCAACTGGGATGAAAGAGGAAAAGGGGGGGGGGGCATTTGGCATGGGAGGCAACGTCCAGTGACAGACACCAGAGGGGTGGTGAGAGGTGAGAGAAGCTGGTGGTGAATAAGATAAGATAAGCCTTTATTAGTCCCACAACGGGGAAATTCCAGGATTGCAACAGCACAGGGATAGCAACACTCAGAGCAACAATCAGAAGGCAAGAAAAAAAAGCAAGAGCAGCTAATATACATATGTACATATTACTATAAATATATATATATATATATATATATATATATATACACACAGACACACAGTGCAGAGCATTGTAGCTGGATGGAATAAATATATGAGTATATAAACACCCACAGTACGGAGCATTGCAGCTAGTTGGAATAAATATGTAAATATATAAACACACACAGTGCAGAGCATTGTTGCTAGATGGGATGAAACAGCACAACCATCTACTTAGTTATCCTACATGGTATGATTATGTGCCCATACATATTCTCACCCTCCATAGCGACTGGTATTTTCCTAGTTGTATGCCGGAGGGGACCATTGTGTAAGTCTATTGCATCTTTTGCATTCAAAAAACTATTAGGTTGTTACGTCTTTTTTGCTATCTCTGCGAGCAGCCCTGCTTAGGTTGTACAGTCTGACAGCCGTTGGTAGGAAGGACCTGCGAAACCTCTCGGTTTTGCACCTGGGATGATGTAGTCTGCTGCTAAATGAGCTCCTCAGTGCATTCAGTATGTCCTGCATAGGGTGGAACTCGGACTCCAGCAGAGATGACAGTTTAGCCACCGTCCTTCTCTCTCCTATCTCCTCCACCGGATCAAGGCGCTGCCCCAGGACAGAGCTAGTTTTCTTGATCAGTTTGTTCAGTCTTTTCCTATCGGCTGCAGTAATTCCACTGCCCCAGCAGACCACTCCAAAAGTGATGGCTGATGCCAACACCGTGTCATAGAATGTCTTCAGCAGTGCCCCTTGTACACCAAAAGACCTGAGTCTCCTCAGTAGGAACAGCCTGCGCTGTCCCTTCTTGTAGAGTGCATCAGTATTGTGTGACCAGTCTAGTTTATTGTTCAGATGAACACCCAGGTACTTGTAGGATGTCACCATCTCAATGTCTGTTCCCTGTATATTTACTGGTGCTGTGAGGGGTTGTCCATGCCTGCGGCAGTCCACCACCAACTCCTTAGTTTTCCTCGCGTTGATCTGGAGGCAGTTCCGATGGCACCAGTCCACGAAGTCCTGGATAAGCCCTCTGTACTCAGCTTCATCTCCATTGGAGATGAGGTCAATGATCGCAGAGTCATCAGAGAACTTCTGTAGATGGCAGTGTGTTGTGTTGTGTGAGAAGTCCGCAGTATAAAGAGTGAACAGGAAGGGAGCCAATACCGTTCCCTGGGGGGCCCCCATGCTACCGATGATCGTGTCGGACACACAGTCCCGGGTTCTCACAAACTGAGGCCGGTTTGTGAGGTAGTCCAGGATCCATGATGACAGGTGCTGGTCCACCCCTGTGCGCAGCAGCTTGTCCTTCAGGATCATCGGTTGGATGGTGTTGAAAGCACTGGAGAAGTCAAAGAACATGATCCTCACCACATTCCTGGGCTTCTCCAGGTGGGACAGAGAACGGTGAAGGAGGAAGATCACCGCATCCTCCACCCCAATGCCATGCTGGTAGGCGAACTGGAGTGGATCCATCGCTGGTTCCACCAGGGGGCGGAGGTGAGCAAGGAGCAGTCTCTCCAGGGTCTTCATCAAGTGGGACGTCAAGGCCACCGGTCTGTAGCTGTTCAGGTCTTTGGGGTGGGAAGTTTTTGGTACAGGTACCACACAAGATGTTTTCCACAGCTGTGGTACCCTCCCCAGCTTCAGGCTCAGGTTGAAGATGTACGCCACAATCCCACACAGATGGTCTGCACAGGACTTGAGGAGCTTTGCGCTGATGCCGTCTGGTCCCGTCGCCTTCCTCGCCTTGATCTTCCTCAGCTCCGTGCTCACCTGGGTCCTGGTCAGGGTCAGGATGGGGGGCTGTGTGTTGGGAGTGGGGGGTTTTGGTGGAGTGGGGAGTGGGCAGCAGGACTTGATGTCTTTAGAGGCAGCAGTGGTTGTTGTGCAGTCAGGGGGGAGGGCGGTTGGTCAAACCTATTGAAAAACAGATTCAGATTGTTCGCCCACTCCCTGCCCCCCGTGGCCTGGGGGGAGGTATTCTGGAGCCCAGAGATGGTTTTGAGGTTTCTCCAGACCCCGCTGATGTCGCTTTGTTGCAGCTTGTCCTCCATCTTCTTCCTGAAGCTGTCCTTGCCTTCTCTGATCTTTCTCCTCAGCTCCCTCTGTATGGACTTCAGCATCTCCCTATTCCCCGACCTGAAGATCTTCTTCTTCTCTCTCAGAAGTGTTTTTATCTCAGGGTTGATCCAGGGTTTGTTGTTTGAGCAACACCGTATGGTCTTGGTGGGAACGGATTTGTCCACACAGAAGCTGAGGTAGCCCGTGATGGTGTGAGTGAGGCCATTGATCTCCTCACCATGTGGATCACAGAGCTTCTTCCAGGCGGTGGCTTCAAAACAGCCCTTTAGAGTGTCCATTGCCTCCTCAGACCATAACTTCACTGTGCGCATGGCCGGAGGTTGTCTGTGCACTAGGGGTTTGTACACCGGCCGGAGATGAACCAAGTTGTGATCCGATCTCCCGAGTGGAGGAAGTTGTGATGAGGTGTACTCCTCCTTAGTGTTTGCGTAGAATAAGGGTTGATCTTAGCCTGGAAAAAGTTGTGAAATGTAATGCAGAGATCACAGTCAGACCAAGTCTGTCCTTTTCTACATTACGTGTTGTGTAGAAAATGTGACGGTCACTAAACACACCTGGGTCTTTCCAACCCAGAAGCCCTGGATGACCAGTGAGGTCCAAGCTCTGATTTGAGCTCGCAACTCAGCCTTCAGGTAGAGGGACAGCTCTCTGTACAGCACTGACAGAGCCAACCTGAGGAGAGGCATAAAACACACTAAGAGCACCTACAGGAGGAAGGTGGGGGGCTTCCTCACAGACAACCCCCGACAGATGTGTGTGCCCCCCCAACATCGGACAGCAGCCTCATTCTGGCAGAGGAGCTTAAGAGCTTCTTTGCCTGGTTTGAGCACACCACACCACCACACCCCCTCCTTCCCTCCCCCCAAACTCCCCCCCCCCACACACACACACAGGTGCATGAGGTGAGGAGGCAACTAAAAGCAGTGAACCCCTGCAGAGCTGCTGGTCCTGACGGCATTCCAGGAGCGGTGGTCAAAGCATGTGCTGACCAACTGGCAGAGATTCTCACCAAGCTGTTCAACCTCTCCCTGACGGACACCACCATCCCCTCTTGCCCCAAGGCCTCCACCATCATCCCCATCCCCAAAAAGTCCACGATTGACTGCCTGAATGACTACAGACCCATAGCACTCACATCCGTAGTCATGAAGTGTTTTGAGCGACTGGTGTCCCAGCACATCAGGGACTGTCTTTCCCCCTCTTCTGACCCCCACCAGTTCGCCTACAGAGAGAACTGGACCACAGAAGACGCCATTGCCGCAACACTCCACAGAGCACTGAGCCACCTGGAGAACCCAAGAAACTACGTGAGGATGCTCTTTGTGGACTACAGCTCAGCTTTCAACACCATCATCCCGGACATCCTGATCAAAAAACTGCATCTCCTCCAGATCCCCCTCACCTGCTGCTGGATAAAAAACTTTCTCACCAACCACCCACAACACTCCTCCACACTGTCTCTCAGCACTGGCTCCCCCCAGGGCTGTGTGCTAAGCCCACTACTATACTCCCTGTGTACCTTTGACTGTATTCCAACCCACTCAACCACCGTCATCGTGAAGTCCACGGACGATACCACCTTGGTTGGGCTCATCACTGACTACGATGAGAAGGCATACAGGGCAGAGGTAGAGAATCTGCTGATGTGCCAAGCAAACAACCTAAGACTGAATGTCCACAAAACCAAGGAACTCATACTGGACTTCAGGAAGAACAGACAGGACCACACCCCCCTTCTCATAAATGGAGACCACGTGGAAACCGTCCACACCTTCAGGTTCCTGGGCATCCACATCTCCTGTGACCTCTCCTGGACTGTCAACACCAAGGCTCTAGTAAAGAAAACCCAGCAGCGGCTGCACTTCCTCCATGTCCTGAGGAAGAACAACCTGGACCACAAGCTGCTGCTGGCCTTCTCTTGCTGCTCAGTGGAGAGTGCCCTGAACTAGTGTTTGGGTATGTGGTACGCCAGCTCCATGGCCGAGAACAGAAAGGCTGTGCAGAAGGTCATCAACACCGCCCCAAAAATTATCGTCAGCCCTCTGCCCTTCCTGGAGGACATCTCCAGATCCTCCTGTGTCAGAAAGACCAAGGCCATCACAGGTGATCTCTCACATCCTGCCCACCACCTGTTTAACCTGCTTTCCTCTGGACGTTGGTTCAGATCAATCAGGTCTTACACCTCCAGACTGACAAACAGTTTCTTCTCCTGGGCCATCCGAACTGCAAACAGTCAGAGGCCCCACCCCCTCCCTCCGAACACTCACATGCACAGAACTGAGGACCTTTTCAATTATCATAATAATCACACCTGTCTTTGCACTCCACACTTTCATGTACATTGATCCATCTGTGAAGTCACTATCATACCTGTGTATATCCCATAATCCTGGGCTATTTTATTCAGTCGTGTGTTCTGTAATTGTGTTTTATTTCTATCCTTTTTTCATACTTAATTGCACAGTAGCCTGGTGGAGCACCCACATTTTCATTGTACTGTACAACTGTACAATGACATTAAAAGCCTATTCTATTCTATTCTCATACAAGTATAAGATTAATGTAAATGAAGCTTTGGTTGTATTCGATTTCCTTTTGGTATCATGTATGTGCTTGGATGATGAATGGCAATAACAAAGCATTAAATAGTCAAAATATAAAAGAGATCTCAATAGTAGCTCCTCACATTGTATTTTTATGTGATTTTTAAACCAAGTAACAGCTACATTATATTCAGTGGATCTCTCCTCTTGGTATACAAATGCTGGTACATCCTTTTTTGCCTTTCACCCACAGATACTGCATGAATTTTACTCATACGCATCTTATGAGCCTGAACTGATGATCTTCAACTTATAAGTTGTTATAGAAAAACCTTTGCTTCTCTTTATTATTTCAATTGATTTTTGAAGTAGGATCCAATAATGATTACTGCACACTATTGTTGTTACTGAAATAGGATCTGTTCTCATTTTTGTTTTTCATGAGGTTACAATGGAAATATGAGCATCACAGATTACTCATGGATCTATTTACATAATTATCACCAATCTAACCACCCACTTATTTGCTTGTGTGACTGAGTTTCTAAATGAGCAGGAAAGTAAAATAAACCCAAAGAACTGAATTGTAAACATTTTGGAATAAGTACATAGCAAGAGCTTCACATATAATTTTAGTTGACATCTGTTACCTTTGTTACTTAAGATGCTCAAATTTGCAGTTATACTGAAAACTAAACATGCTGTATATGTGTCTCTGGAGTAGAGATAAAAAAAATGATTAGAACAGACTTTGAGGATGATATGAACAGTGATTTTCCTTTAATTCAAGTAACTCAATAAGAAATTGGTATGCAAAGATACGTAAAAACCTGATTCTTGTATTAACAGAGTTGGGTTGACTTCCGGTTATGGCGGCCATGTAGGAAGACGTGTTTCACACTGCTCTGCTCCTAAAAATAAAAAGTTGGCTAAAACTCTCTTAATTGGAACAAAAACCCATCCCAGCGTCTAGGCGCGGATATGGTAAAGACTAAGGCTGGGAAATTAGGCGAGGAAAAAGTAATTCGACAAAACAATCCAAACTAACAGACTTCCACGCTCGTGACGAAGCAGAAAAAAATCCAGAGACTATGGCGGAGGATGTAGCCAGCGGCGGAGCAATAACTGCTGAGGAGGGGACAAGTGCGGTGCTCGCTGCCATCAGCTCCATGAGAGCAGACTTTTCGTCTAAATTTGATGGGATTATAGCAGCGATAGAAGGAATGAGAAAGGAAATAAGCGCGCTGAAGATGACGTCACCAGCCTACAATCAAAGTTGCAAATACTGGAATTAAAATGGAAACGTCTGGAAGATAACGTCCTAGACTTAGAATCCCGCTCGCGATGGAATAATTTGAGGCTGGTGGGCCTCCCGGAGGGACGGGACCCATGTTCCTTTTTGGAAAAGTGGATTCCAGAAGCGCTGAACAACGCGGACCTGCAGTCATCAGTCGTTTTAGAGAGAGCTCACCGAATCGGCTCACCGAGAGATAATAAGACACCACCGAGGACGCTGATTATGATGTTCCTCAGCTACAGAGACAAGATGATGGTCACCAACGCGGCGCGAGCTAAAGGGGAAATTAAATACCAGGTTCAACAGGTGCCGTTCTACCCAGATTTGGCCACAGGAATTCAACAATTAAGGAGGCAATACGTCAAACAGGTTCATTTTGTCTTCTTTCAATTATTTATCCTTTTTTTTTTTTTTTTTCCTTTGAAAGACAAAAGTAAAATAGAAAGATGTCTTTACCTTCTTTACATGTTTCAACTGCACTGCAGCCTTCATCAGAAGAGTCTTCATCAGAAGAGTCATCAGAAGGACTCTTCTGATGAAGGCTGCAGTGCAGTTGAAACATGTAAAGAAGGTAAAGACATCTTTCTATTTTACTTTTGTCTTTCAAAGGAAAAAAAAAAAAAAAGGATAATTAAGGAGGCAGTTCGACCCCGCCCGTAAAGAGCTGCACAACCTCGGGATTCGTCACGGAGTGATTCATCCAGCAAGACTGCTGGTCACATATAAAGGGAGAACCCACATCTTCAAGACCCCTCAAGAGGCGCAGGAGCTCATTAAGCAGATCCAAGAGGAGACTGGTGGGAGCTAAGCATGAACATGATAAAGGTAGAACATTTAAGCATTTGTACAGGCATCTGATTGATCTGAAACATATAACATGTCTACAAAATACAGACTGTACTATATATAAAAATTTAAAAAAAAAAGCTATGATGTACAAAGTTGCTATAAAACTTTGAAGTTATGTTGAAAAACTACAGTAGAGAGTTAATGTCATTAAAAATAGTAGTAGAGTCAGGGTGATTGAGAGGAGAAAGAGAGAGTGGTTTGACTGATCCTCACAGGTGTGAAACAGTCACTAGCTATAATGGGAGACAGAATTTTTTTGATTTTGGGGGGATTACCACGAATGTGGGGAAAGGGAATTTGTTTTTGTGTAGTTTGTAGGATGAATGTTCAACCATCCATGTTTTTGCTTCTCTGTGTGAGCATGTTCATATTGCAAGGTAATCTCAAACTCCTTATTGATCATAGATCAAAGCGTTAATCTTAATTTAACTTCATGGAATTGCAGAGGTCTACAAAATCTAAAAAAACTTAAACAAGTTATGAATAAAATAAAAGGCATAGATTCAAAAAATTGTATTTTTACAAGAAACTCATCTAATAGAGGAGGATGTAAAAAGAATTTGGAGAAGATGGCAAGGAAATATGTTCACCTCATCATTTTCATCCCGAGCCAGGGGAGTTATGATTCTCATACACAAAACAGTCCCATTTCAAGTGAAAAATGTAATTGGAGACAAATTTGGAAGATATCTAATCATCCAAGGATCTTTGTTATTAGAAAATATAAATCTGGTGAACTTATACGGCCCCAATACTGATGATCAAAACTTCTTTGTTAATTTATTCCTTACTTTATCATCACTTACAGGGCAACATATAATAGCAGGGGATTTTAATTGTACATTGAATCCCAGTATAGATAGATCAACAGGACTGGACTGTACGCACAATGGATGCAGGATGACCATTAATCATTTTATGAAAGAATTGAGATTGCTAGATATATGGAGAGAAATGAAACCATAAGCCAAAGCCTATTCTTGTTATTCTAATACCTATAAGACATTCTCACGTATTGACTACTTTTTGATCTCTACAGAATTAAAGTCCAAGATTCAAAACTGTTACTATGATAACATTGTGATCTCTGATCATGCACCCTGCTGTCTAATATATGTAGATAAGAAATTAACAAAGGATCCAGGTAGGTGGCATTTTCAGCATAAATGGCTTCAGGATGGGGAATTAAACAGATGAGTTCTTTGATATTAATACTACACAAACAACGGCATGTATAAAGTGGGAGGCTTTCAAAGCTTTTATTAGGGGGCATATTATTAGTTATACAGGTTCAAAATCTAAGAAGACTCGAGAGGAGAGAGTCCAATTGGAACGTAAAATAAAAATTCTTCAAGAAAAGGTATATGCAGGAAGTAACCCACAGCTAGAGAACGAATTACTGATTCTGAGAGCTGAATATGACAAAAAATCAGTGAATAGAGCTGCCTCGAGTCTTCTAAGATTGAAGCAAACTTTTTATGAACAAGGTGAAAAATCAGGAAAATTATTAGCATGGCAGATTAAACAATTAGAATCTAAAACACCAATTACCAGTATTATAAGAAACGGACAGGTAGTTATAGATCCTTTAGAAATTAATAGTGCCTTTAGAGATTATTATGAAAAACTATGTGATACAAAAAATGAAACTGACTTAACAAAACTAAATGGGTTTTTGGGTGGATTATCTATACCGTGTATTCCAAATGAAAATAGGGAGATGCTGGAGTCTAAAATTAGTCAAGAAGAAGTTGGGCTAGCCATTGATAATATGAAATCAGGAAAAAGAGCAGGACCAGATGGTCTTCCAGTTGACCTCTATAAAAAAATTAAGAATAAATTAATAAAACCACTTTTGGAAATGGTTTTAGAAGCATTTCAAAATGGTAATTTACCACCATAAATGAATAATGCCTTAATTATACTGTTGCCAAAACCAGGTAAACCCCCTAATAAATGTGAAAACATGAGACCAATAAGCCTATTAAATGCTGATCTTAAGATAATCTGTAAAATTTTAGCAAGACGACTACAAGAAATATTACCAAATATTATTAACAGAGATCAGAATGGCTTTATAATGGGAAGACAAGGCTTCCATAATGTAAGAAGACTATTTAATATTATTCATTCCAATAAAGAAGCACCGGATACAGCTCTCCTATCATTGGACACCGAAAAGGCCTTTGATAGGGTCGAATGGCCCTTTCTTTTTGAAGTCCTACAAAGGTTTGGACTTGGAAATAATTTCATAAAATGGGTCCAGATAATATACAATAATGCTACAGCAGAAATCCTAACAAACAGCAATATCTCAAAATCAATAAAAATCAACAGAGGATGTCGACAAGGCTGTCCACTTTCACCCTTATTGTTTACTATGGCAATTGAACCTTTAGCGATGGCAGTACGTTTACATCCACAAATATATGGAATTAAAGTAGGACCAACAGAACATAAAATCTCCCTGTATGCCGATGACATAATTTTGTTTATGTCGAATTTTAAAAAATCAATTCCGACCTTGTTAAATTTAATAAAGAACTTTGGGGAAATATCAGGATATAAAATAAATAAAACTAAATCTTCAATATTAATGCTAAATGAGACCCAGAGAAATCACCCAGCTCCTGGGGTAAATCAATTCAATGTTGTAAATCAGTTTAAATATTTAGGAATTCAAATTGTGCCTAAGCTAGAATCAGTCGCCAGTGCCAACTATGAAGCCTTAATGACAGATATTAATGAGTTACTTCAGAGATGGATGTCACTACCAATGTCGATGATCGGGAGAATTAATATACTTAAAAGTAATATCTTACCAAAAATACTTTATTTCAATACATTCCTTTACCACCACCTTCAGATCCATTCTCAAGAATTAAAAAAAAGTTAGTGGAATTTATATGGAACAATAGGAAGGCTAGATTACGTTTGTCCTTACTATATTTACCATTTGATCGTGGAGGTCTGAAATGTCCAAACTTTGTTGTATTACTGGTCAGCACAACTGAGGTCTATGACATATTATTTTTCATCAAATGATCCCCCTCACTGGACTGAAATGGAATCATACAATTTACCTTTACCTCTTCCCTTATTCATATACTCAGACTCGGCTAAAAAATTACAGAAACAAGTTAAAAATCCAATTGTAAAGTACATGATCAAAATATGGTGTGAAACCAAAAAATATTTTAAAGAACCACACTTGTTGTCACAATTTAGCCCAATATGGGGTAATCAATATTTTACACCAGGGAGAGCAGATGCTGTATTTAAAGTATGGAATTTAAAAGGGATTCAAAAGATTCAAGACTTATATTTGTCACGTTCAGATAACCTAATGTCTTTTTAAGAACTGAGGATTAAATTCAATCTTAATAGAACACATTTTTTTAAATATCTTCAGCTTAGAAATTGTATTCAATCAAATCAAAATAATGCTCTCACCCGACCTACTTATTCATCCTTGGAAAAAATTTTGACGAAAGATAGTAAGAGAAAGGGTATTATTTCAGAGTTTTATAAATCATTGACACTATTCTCAAGTGAAAACTCACAGAAAAGACTGAATTATTGGAAAGAAGACCTGCAAATTGAAATTTCAGAGGAACAATGGGAAATGGCTTGTGCAGAAGCTCAAACCAAATCAATAAATGTACGTCTTAAACTGATACATTTTAAATGGTTAATGCGGATGTATGTTACACCAGTGGAGTTAAATACAGTGGTACCTCTACTTACGAACGTCTCTACATACGAAATTTTCAGGTTACGAGACGCCTCAACGGGAAAATATTGCCTCTAGTTACGAACAAAATTTCAGGATACGAAAGGCAAAAAAAGTACGCGCTCCTCACAGCTCCCGTATTTTACCGAACGTAAACATACCTGTAGCTGCTCTGCCATTGGCTATCGCCTAGCATCTTCCTGGTATCCCACTGGCCACGAATGGATGCGTTTGGTTGATCTCGCTTTATCTTATTATTATTTACTATTCTTACTACTTTATTTTATCCTTCTTACCTCTTGTAAGACTGTTGACTGAACTACACAATTTAGAGAAAAAAAAATTGTTAACTGCCATGTTTATCACCATCTACGTTATAACTCTGTACTTTCACCTTGTTCTTAATAAAGTTTTGGGAAAAAAAAAAAACAACATCAACGATCAGCACGGTATTAAAACAAAAGGAAGCCCTTACAAGCCGATAAAAGCAAACGTCCTTGGATCGTTTCATCACAAAACGTCAGGCAAAAACCACTGATGAGACAGAACATGAACCAAAGAAGGCAAAAGGTGACGCCGACGCCGACGATCGCAGTTAAAAGGTAAATGAACATAATTTTTATTATTCTTTCGCTTTTATTATTCTTTCTCTCATTTTAAACTCTCATTTTATGTTTATTGTGCAGTAATCTAATTGTAACATGTATTTGTTACATGTTTTGATGCGTTTTTACGATTTATAAAAAATTTATGCCCGAATTTTGGGGGCTTGGAACGGATTACGGCATTTACATGTAAAACGCGCCTCTACTTACGAATTTTTCACGTTACGAGAATTCTTCCGGAACGAATTAAATTCGTAAGTAGAGGTACCACTGTAGATATAACAAAAACATACCAGATACATGCACAAAATGTATGAAAAGTAAAGGAACCCTATTTCACTGTTTATGGGAATGTAGAAAAATCAGAATGTTTTGGGAAGAGGTGAGAGTAACAATTGAAAAAATAATTTCAAAACAATTCACATTGAACCCTAAACTGTTTTTGTTGGGTCTGTATCCAGGAAAACATAACTTTAATAAGAGTGAAAGAGCATTCATAGACCTCGGTTTGCTTAATGCCAAAAAATGTATTGCGCTATTGTGGAAAAAGACTCATAGACCAGATGTGGCTCAGTGGTTAAGACAGATGTTAACAAACCTTCCACTAGAAAGAATAACATACATACTGAAATCAAAGGAAAATGTGTTTGAGAATATATGGAGACCTTTCATTGATTATGTAAAGAAATTAAACATAACTTCTGAAGAAGAAGGTGAATGATGTGTGTGGACCTTGCAAATTCCAAATTGGTGAATGTATAATATGTATTCTTATGTAATAGATTACCTAGACTAAACAGAGGAGCATTGTTGTTGATTTGCCTTTGTTAATGGTTGTTGGTGTTTTTAGTACAATTTTTTTTTTAATTTTTAAATTACTTTAGTGTTAGTGTTTGATTGTTTGTGCCATGTTTGTAAAAAAAAAAAAAAAAAAGGTTCAATAAAAAATATTGTGGAAAAAAAACAGAGTTGGGTTAAACTTCCATATCTGTTCAATGGTAAATTGATAAGTATTAATTTTGAACTGTCAGGACATCTCTGCACGGCTGCACGGTGGCGCAGTGGTTTAGCACTGTGGCAGCACAGTTTTACCCTCGGCCGGGGGACCGCGGGGATCATGAGATCGTGGGTTCGATCCCAGCCCCCGACCAACAGTGAGCTGTGTGAAGTTTGCATGTTCTCCCCGTGTTGCGCGGGTTTACTCCGGGATTTCTCCGGTTTCCTCCTGCACACCAAAAACATGTAGGTTTAGGGCGCTCGCGCACGCAGCAACCAGCAGCCGGTGGCTTGTCACCAGACTGCAAACCAAGTCTACCTACGGGTACAAATAAGTAACAAAAAAAAAAAAAAATCTCTAAGCCACTGTAAAGAAAACGGCTTAGAAAAAACACTGGAGCTGTGAACAAGTTTAAGCACACCATTGGTGACCAAAGAATCTGAGAACAAGTTTGTTTTTTTTTCTATTTACACATGAAACCATTTAGCTGCCACTGAATACTAACTCGAGGCAACACTTCAAAGTAGATACAGTGCTTTTGTATGCTCAGGTTCTGGTTTTCTTGGGTTGAGTTTAAAGTAATTTTCAACTTTAAAGCCATTATTACAAACATTTGGAGCTCAATCTTTTGTTTTCTGGTAAGAGTCTTTTTTTTTCTTGCTTTGGAATACTACCCTTTCCTTTTGAACAGTTTCTATGCTTTTTTTTTGTTCTTGTCTGCACATGTTTGTAGTGAAACTTAATTTCAGTATTAAAGCTATGCTCCAAGTTTAAGTCCTCCTTTCCATAATGTAGTGCATCTCAGTTTCAGTAACTCCCACTTCCATACACTGTTAAAGTCCAGTGTATGGATCCTCTGTGAGCAAGTACTTAGCAATGATGGGGGGGTATACATTAGACCTCATTTTCAGGGAGTGAACTGAATTTTTCTGTGTTTAACTGTACAATTACAATAGAAAGAATCTTGAAAATCTTGTGCGATGGCGTTGGTGGTGGCGTCAGTCGTGTCAACACCTACCTTGTGAACGCAGTAATTAGCAAAAGAAATGATGTGGGCTTTTCACATTGATACCATGGGTGTATCTATGAAAAATTTTGGACGAATTCAAATTTAGGTGACCTCTGACCTTTAGGTCTAGGTCAGAGGTCAATTTTCCCAAAATCTTGTGAATGCAATAACTCCAGAAAGATGTGATGTGGGCTTTTCAAATTGATACCATGTGTGTATCTATGAATAATCTCTAAATCTAAGCCCTAAGTGTAGTATGTCACTATGCTGAGACAGCTTGCAACTAGTTGGAGATTAAAAAAAAAAAAACGTGCCAAATCCCAGAATTTGCAAGAATTTTCACTTGGAATCACACTGTCTCATGAAAGTTGCAATAATGTTGCACAAACTCCCAGTGGGCAGCTGGCAGTGGGGCTGCTCGGTAGCACAGTAGTTGGCACTGTGGCAGCACAGTAAGAAGGTCATGAGTTTGATCCCAGCCTTGATCATTGTGGGTTTGATCACATCCCTGACCATCGGTGACCCTTCTGTGTGGAGTTTGCATGTTCTTCCCGTGTCTGCGTGGGTTTACTCCGGATACTCTGGTTTCCTCCCACAGGCCAAAGACATGCATGTTAGGGTAATTGGCATCAGCTGGGGATTCTAAATTGCCCTTAGGTATGAATGTGACAGTGAAAGGTTGTCTTTCTCTCTGTGTTGGCCCTGCGATGGACTGGTGATCTGTCCAGGGTGTGCCCTGCCTCACCCCCAAAGGTGCTGGGATAGGCTCCAGTTCCCCCACGACCCGAAAAGGATTAAGCGGCAGAAAATGAATGAATAAATGAAAACTCCCTGTGCGTTTTTGACCGAAGTTCTCTGGGTGTTTGCATACATGTATTGCAAGTGCTGCAGGACATTGTCGCAACTTGTGTGAGACAAAATTTAGAGTTTTTTTGTTCTCACGACAATCCTGCAATGGATGCCTAAAACTCAAGATGAAGTCGAGACAGGTTTGAGACACCTGCAATGACTTTGAGAGAAAGCTGTCGCACAAATTTTTTTAACATTCAAAATTCCTGCGAGACGAGTGGGAGACCCTGCGACTCTGGAGAGGAAAATGAGAACCGGCAAGAATGTTTGTGGAGACATTTTGGAAACTCACTGGAGAATACCATTCTTCCACTAGTCAAACTGTCTCCGCCCAGTGAGATACTACCCTAAATCTAAACCCTAACTCTTGTAACGCAATACCTACACAAAGGAATTTTCAAATCGGTATGTAAGACCAGGCTTGGCCGGCTTACACCCTGCTCTCTGACTATGGGCTTGGGGTCAAAATGTCAATGGTCAAGTGAGCTACTTTTACGTAATGAAGTTGCTGGAGAGCTACTCTTTTTTTTGTTTTATTTATTTAGCTAATTTCCATATATACACATATTGTGTAGAATAACAAAATCACAAGCATAAGCATATTGTATTAAGTATTTATTTCAATATTTACAATACTAAAAAGTGCCAATATGAAATATTTTTTTTACTGAGAAAATCCAAAGTATTTAAAAAATTATGAAATGGAACAATACTGTATATATATATAAAAAAAAAAAAAGCAAATAATATACACCTGTAGGTTCATTTTCAAATTGTGAAATGGCACATTCTCACTCACTCAAAAAAAGCAAAAATGCTGTATTCCTGAATATTTTTAAACATTTTCAACAATACAAATATTCTAATATGGAACACTCAACTAAAATTCACCAGCAGGTGCATGCTGTATTTCAGAAGGATTTGACCTCTTCTAAACGCACATTTGTTTTTTTCTGTCTTTCGACTGCTCCCTTTCAGGGTCGCCACAGCGTATCATCACCTAATATTGCAATGATCTGCATGTTGATTTGGCAAGGGTTTTTAACCAGGATGCCCTTCCTGACACAACCTGCCCATTTTATCCGGGCTTGGGACCGGCACAGGGAGTACACAGGATTGTGCACCCCCTGTGGCTGGGTAACCAACATTTCCCTCCTCCGTTCCATTATTGCTGAGCACCAACCTGAACGGCAGGAAGTTCCATTTTTATGTGGTCTTTGGCATGACCTGGCCGGGACTTGAACCCCGGCCTCCCGGTTGTGGGATGGATGCTCTACCGCTAGGTCACCACTCTAAATGCACATATGCTGTCATATAAATCCAGCATCATCTTATCACTTCAATGTGTTGAATAGTTTACATCAGTGAGAAGACTGGCACTGCATGGATTCAGCCAGAGAGCTGTATGCAGAAGTGTATCCACTGAAGTTCACTCTAATACAGTCATTTAAATGTTCATCTGTCAGTCTAGTTCTGAACTTTGATTTAATGGCATTCATGTCAGAAAAGACAGACTCGCGTACTGTAGATATGTCGACCCAAACAAAGCAGCCATTGTCAGAGCAAACCTGATGAAGATTTTTATAATTTTCCGGCTATACCAAACTCCAGAAATGCTGTGATTGCTTCTGGGATTTTATTTTTATTTTCATTTTGGAGATTAATGACCTCCATCTCCACACAGAAAAGTTTAGCCATCTGTCCTGACAACTCACTGATGTCCACATCCAGGAAGGGGTTAGAAATGAAGTCACAAAATCTGTCTGAAAACTCCTGTCCCAGCTTGGACAACAGATCACAATATCTGTGCACCTTTAACACTTTTTCTGCCTCTGATTGGCTTTCCAACATCTTTGCAACTGAAGGGAAATGCTCAAATCTTTTGTTTTTTATTTGCTGGATGTAAAATGAGAGTTTTGCTGTGAATGCCTTTACAGCACTGATCATGTGACATTTTTTTGGTTTCTACCTTGCAACTGCTGGTTCAGGAGGTTCATTTATTCAGTCACATCTGCCAGGAAAGCTAGATCCAACTGCCGCTCAGCATCATTTAGTAATGTGGTATCCTCCCTCTACTTTCCATGAAAGCTGTAAAGCATGTAAAGTTTCAGAAAAAATGGACTTAATATTGTTTGCCGATGACACTAATCTGCTATGCAGTGGAAACAATTTGGAACAACTTCTGGATACACTCGGAAAGGAATTAGGAAAGCTTAAACTGTGGTTTGATTCAAACAAATTAACGCTCAATTTAAGTAAGACAAAATTTATAGTCTTTAACAACCATCACAACAACCCAACACCCAAACTCAGTGTAAATGGTGTAGAGATTGAAAGGGTATCTGAAACTAAATTTCTTGGAGTAATAATTGATAACAAACTGTGTTGGAAGTCACATATTAATTATATTAAAGGTAAAGTATCCAAATCAATTGCAATATTACACAGAGTGAAATATTTGCTGAATCAACCCACACTATACACCTTGTATCATTCATTAATACTCCCATACATGACATATTGTAATGAAGTATGGGGAAATACATATAAAACAAACATATATCCACTCTTTATGCTTCAAAAGAGAGCTATTAGAATAATAAACAAAGCAGCTTACAGGGAACCAACAAACCCACTTTTTCTTAAACTAAAAGCTCTCAAGTTGAAAGATCTGGTTGACTTTAAAACCGCAATAATAATGTTCAAAGTGAAGAATTTATCACTGCCCGCAAATATCCAAAAGTTGTTCCAAACAAGGGAGAAACGATATCACTTCAGAGGAACATGCATATTTCAAAAGCCTACAGTGAGAACAACCACCAAGCAACACTGTGTTTCAGTGCAAGGAGTCAGATTATGGAACGAATTTGGACCTGAATTAAAATCATGTACAACGCTTGGACAATTTAAACAAAAACTAAAGGAAGAAATACTCCAAACATATTTACAAGACGACATGTAAAATCACATAAGGATTGACATATCCAGCCTGTGTTGTGTTGTAGCTTAGTTTTTTCTTTTTTTTTTTCTTTTTTTTCTCTGTGACATTTTGTCTTAGATTTGTTTTTGAATAGTAACCGCTTAACTTAGCCTAGCTTAGTTTTCTTTTTTCTCTCAGTCACATTTTGTCTTAGCTTTGTTTTAAATTGTAATCGCTCTTGTCTTGTTTTCTCTTTTTTCTCTTTTGAATTCTTGGATGGAATATGGGTGGGCAATATAAGCTGCGGCTTCAGCCATCACCCATTTCGGATAACTTACGTGGAATTGTATAGTAGGAGGAGTCTTTGTCTAATTTGACCTTGTTGTTATATTATACAGTTTCTTTTAACCTGTACTGTACTATCCAAAATAAATTCATTCATTCATTCATTCAAAAGCCTTGATTTCACCAAGCAAGGAAAGAAAGTGTTGTAGTGAAGAGGATGATAGAATAAAGGCAGCGTTGGATTTTTAAATAGCTTTATTATCACCCGCCTTCATCAGAACTCGGCTACAGCCCATGGTTTGATCAGGCTGCCGCTTCGTTCCTCCAGCTCTCAAAGAGGAGACAGTGTGTGTGTCTCGCAGCAGATGCAGAATCAGAGTGAGAGAATGAGAGGCAGATTTACAGCACAGTGCAGCATATATACTCAACTCAAACAATAGATCAAAGGACCTTCACAGCAGTCAATCTGGGCATTTGCATATCAGAGGTACAGACAGGATGCATGAACACAATGCATGGATGACACTTTAACCTCACAGCTGTAAACGCAGCATGCAGCGGAAAAAACCCAGGAGTGCAAGCTGACTGTCTCTGTGTTCTGTCTCTGTGTTGTGGGGGTTGAGTCAACCCGCTACAGTAGTATCTTACCCCTGTTCAGCCATCCAGCGGTGGACTTAGTCCATTTGGGGCCCAAAGCAAAGACAGAAAGGGGCCCTACTTTTTTTTTTTAGTTCTACACTTTCTTTACAGGCCTTATTGAAATCCTACCTGAAACTTATTGTCCTCAGAAATCCTCAAATAATAATGTCATTCAGGTGTCAGGAATTACATGTGTAGAAAAACAAAGAAGTTTAACAAACTGAATGTAGACTCGCCTATTATTAAAAAAAAAAAACAATAATTCATGTGGAAGATCTGTTGTTTGATAACACTCACCAATCCCTCCAGGAGTTTGCGATATTGCAATCGCACTAATTCACGTGAAATCAGGCCATCACCGCATCTTTGAGTGACTTTGCAACTTTGTTCAATCACCGCAACTTTCCCGCAATTTTGGCCAATCCTCGTCAACTTCCACCAATTTCACTGATCAAATTTGTCCTCGAGTAGCACTCAAACACTTTAACCAATCAAATGCATCACTGCACCGCGCTCACTTCCGTGTTTACAGTGAGTATTAATGGAACACATCTCTGTCTCTGTCTTGACCGCGTGTATGAAGTGATGGGTTTGTGTTGAAAGAAAGTCCACCTGCCTGAAAAGCACCCCGTTGTGGGAGTGCGCGTGAAGAGAGACGTCGTAAAACCACAAACAAATTAGCAAGTCTAACACTACAGCCAGTGTTTGAACATTTTATACATCTTCAGAGGTAAAATCATTATTACAGCTTGTCAATGAGCTTTAAAGCTGTGGTTCTTCCGTCTGGACACAGACCAACGTGTGCCCCTGGCAAACCCTCAAGGAGAACCCCTCCGCCTGGTACAGCTCCTGTTAAAGGAAAGATGATCATCTGATGAGACAGGTGTGTGTCAAGACGCGCAGCAGATAGACAGGTAGGAGTCGGGCATAGAAAGTCAGACTATTCAGTAATTTTTTCAGAAAAACACAGACTTCGATAGACAATACAGAGCAACAGAATAAATTATTTATTTTTTCTCTGCGCTTGGTACCGAGTGGTTGGGGACTGCTGCGGTTAGGGAGTTTTCAAATGAAGGTGCTGCCATAATTTCCAAATTTATACTCTTTAACATGCATTCAGTGTGATTTAGCTGTTGTAATGGATAATCATTTTTTCATCTTTTTTATTCAAGTTCTCAGCAAGAGTAGCCTACAGTGTTGGTCATTTTTATGACAAATTTATGAGTAGCTACTTCATTCTCACTTAATTGTGTTAAAGTCTGTATTTGCTGTTGCACAAAAGAGTTTTTCTGTATAGCAAAAGTTTTTACTTAATTTTCAAATCACTGTTTAATAGGATTTTTTTTGACAATCCTGTGCTTTTTTTGTGGTATTCTAGAATATCATTACAGCAAATTATGGAAAAACCATCTGCTTTAAAATCTGTAATTCTTCCCACAACTTTTAGTGCAAAAAAAAAAAAACACCTCTCAAAACATCACAACTTTTATCACAACCTTTTAAAAAAGTGACTGCAAATCCATTCTCTTTGGGCTGCAACAATCATAAAAACATCCCATGAAATCCTGGAGGGACTGACTTACCCACATTTGCCAGCAGGGTCTTGTTCATGGTCTGCTGACTGGTTCATTTTGCAGAGGCATCTATTGTGCTCCCTCATCTGTACAACGTAGACAGAAGGGAGAATATGTCACACAAAACAATATAAGGATAAATACAAAAATATTAAACCTAATACATCCTTGGAATTTATACTCCTTTGTATCCTGTATTTTCCTTTTTCTTCACTTGTGACTTTCTCTTCCTTTTTTCTCATCTTCACCAGTTTGTCCATCATTTCCTCTCCCTTGTCTTTATTTTTCATCACTGTTCATCCTTCTCTTCTTCTCCCTTCTCTCTGTCCATTTTATTCTTCTTTCCCTTTTCAATGCATTTATTATCATTTAAAGATTATTTGTTGGTCAAGTTTGTTTTACATTCTCTCACCAGTCAACAAGCTATAGAGGGTAATAAGGAACATTCAAAGACAACTCTGGGCTGTTGCCCCAATAATGAACAGGATAAACAGAACAGTGGTTGAACTCTTTCATGGATGCTCAGATTTACTCGGTTTTTTTTCCCCATATTAAGTTGTACTTTTGTTTATGAAATTCAGCTGTTTTTTTGTTATTTTAATATTGTTGTTGTTATCTGTAAATGCATGTTGTGTTGTGTTGTGTTGTGTTGTGTGTATGTTAGACCCCAGGAAGAATTGCCAATGTTTTATACAAGTGCTAATGGGGATCTTGATAAAACAGACAAACTATATTTAATCTCATGTAATGTCATCTGCTGTGAGGCTGCAGATATCCTGTGCATGCCTGGGGAGCACAGTTGGTCATATTTAAATTTAACCTTGTGAACCTTGGCCTCTGCAAATCTTGCTGTTAGAAAAAATAGTAAAAACATTTGTTGTTTACCTGTACTGTCAGCAACCGGCATCACCGCTGTCTCCTCCTTAAGAGGTGCTCGTCATTAGCATCATGTGTGCTTGTACAAGCAGTGTTACTCTATCTGCCCCTCAAGAGGCAAGTCTCCTCCCAGGTTGAAGTGAAAAAGGTTGTTTTGATAAAAAAAAAAAAATTGTGTGCTTTTCCCTTTTTCTCCATTTCTCTGCACTGCTTGGATAACTTCGTTTCATTTTTCTGCTATTCTACATGCTGTACGGCTTGTTTACAATGTAACCAAAGATATGCACATGTGCATGTCTCAGAGACAACATGGAAGAGTCCAACAGTATAAGGAGAAGGGGGGAGGACGTTACGTTTGTGATTTGATTTGGCATTTATGTAAATACTGGTGTTTCTTTATTTTGTTGGACATCTTGTTAAATACGCTAAACATTTAAAAAAATATATATATGGGGCTCCTCGTACATCGGGGCCCTTAGCAGATCGGAAACTAAAGCAGCCGCTTACCTTAAGTAAGTTTGCCTCTGCAGCCATCTGACTTCGATGTGAAGGAGGAGATCTTCATATTCTGCTGAACATTCCTCCAAGAAAACTTTGAAGCTCTGGTGTTGCTTGGCCTTTGCATGAATGGAGTTGATGATTTTAACAACTGGCGTTATGACATGATCAAATCCCATGACCTTTGCACAGATAGCCTGTTGGTGGATGATGCAATGATGGTTCAGGAATTTTCAAAAGTCTTGGTCCACTTTGCAGTGAGCAACAAATCTTGAGTGACGTCCCTTCATAGTTGGTACCCCATCAGTTGTTACCGAGACCAGTTTTTCAATGGGAACATTTTTTTTTCCACAAAGTACTGCTTTATAGCGTTGAAAATATCCACTCCCTTGGGGTTGGTTTTCAGTAGGCGTAACGTCAAAAACTCCTCTTCAGCGGAAAAGTCATCAAACACCATCCGTATGACAACAGCCAACTGTGCTGTATCACTGGAGTGAAAACCAGAGGCACCTGTTCAGGTCTGACGCCAGCTGTCTGACCACATCTGCAGATAGCGCACACGTCCTCCACGCCACAGTGTTTGCACCAAGCTGGACATCAGCAGTAGTCGACAGAATCTCCATCTTATTTTTATGCTCCCAGAATAATGATTCTGCCATCGTGGTCATAGCCTCTTTAATTATACCGCCACCAGTGAAGGGCTTTTTGTGCTTGGCCAGGATGTGTGCCACTTTAAATGATGCCTTGAAGTGTTAGCCTTCTTAGTTGGTTTAGTGAACAGAGATTGTTGCTTTTGGAGCGTAGCTTTAAGCTCTTTTACCTTCACATTACGGAGGCTGCTTCCCACTGGAAAGTCTTGGGAGAAGTTGCTGTGAACTTTGGTGAAATGCCGTTCCACATTGCATCTTTTACCGACTGTCAGGCTCACACCACAGAACAAACACACACACTTGTCTTTCATATTTGTGAAACAGAAGTCCATTTCCCACTCTTGGTGAAAATAATAAGTTTTGGGCCTCTTACTGGCATGACTGGACTCTCCTGCTGACATTGTTGCTGGGCTAACCTGCTACCTGCTTGGCACCTGACTGGTCAGCCTGCTCCCCTCACCCTGCTGCAATGACAGATAGCAAACCAGCGCAAATGTTTCATTGACAGCTAGTTGACAAACAACCGTTTCATCTCAGGAGGGGGGCGGGACACTTGTAATTTTGATTGGATGGTAATTTAGACCTGATTTACCAAGTGACAAATCAAATTTGTTTTGTTATATTATTGACCCCTTGGCGAGCTACTGGAAAGGGCTGGTAGCTCGATGCCTGCTATAGAACAATTAAAGCTAGGGTCACCAAACTTGGTACACATGTTCACCCTGACACCCTCACCTCTGACTATGGGTTTGGGGTCAAAGGTCATGGTTGGTTTTCCCTATGTCCTATTACTATAGCATGAGTAAAGCTAGGATCACCAAACTTGGTACACATGTTCACCCTGACACCCTCACCTCTGACTATGGGTTTGGGGTCAAAAGGTCAAAGGTCATAGTTGGTTTTCCCTATGTCCTATTACTATATGCTTCTTCCGGCATTCAGAGAGAGCAGACGCTTTTCTCCCTCCTAATCCTCTCCCTTCTGATCCCAGCTTGCAATATTGCGTTTTTTGTCTGCGTTTTAGTCGCTCTTCTTCTGGCTGAATCTTAATCCAAATGGAAATTATGGATCTGGAAAGCGGCTTAAATGTGATTGTCACCACTTTAAAAGAAGATCGGGTCAGGGGGAACCCAAGGGGAAGACTCATGGACATTGGGATCTCATGTCTCTGTATGATTCGACTGGAGATGCAGAAGACATCTATTGGCTATGATCACAGGACTTCTACTTTGGCTTTGGAGTTTCCTGATGTTTCAGAAATTGAGGAAGGTGGAGAGCTGTTTAAAATGCGGACCCAGGCAAGCTCCTTCACCAAATTCGACCAGTTGGGGAGTGCACAAAGTGGCATGGTGAACTGAATGGTAATTGATTCAGATGGTGGAATACATCTCGAGTTGCTAGTGCTCTCCAGGGAATGTTTTTAAGCCTGTATATGGAAATTATGAAGCACAGAATCGCATGAGAGAGGAAAATTCTATTCTCTGAGTGCACTGTGCAGATTTGACCTTGTTTTTTTGGTGCCCTGTTTACGTTCCTCCTCGATGAAGATAAGGTAGAAGAAGCGGCTGGCTTCTAACCCAAACAATTAACATCAATTGCTGTTGTTTAGCAGACTGGACTCTTCAAGGACAGCGCTATCATGTGTCTAATACAGAACTTTGCCATCTGGCATGCACGAAGAGAGAGAGACTCTGGACATGCTTATCTGTGTTTTGAAAACATGATCATAACAACTATCCGTTGCCAGGAGGCGCCCCCCTCTGTTGTACATAAACAAATGATACATTCAACACTGCACTCACACTGATTATATATGCTGATTACACACACACTGGTCTCTCATCGCTCTTTGTCAATGTGTGTATTGTTTGTCTACTAAATGTGCATTGAGGGTTTTTTTTCTTGTAATCATAATCTCGCTCACTGAGCGCTATTCTGATAACTGTTTTTTTCTCTCGCCTACTGTGTCATCCCCTACCCCTTCCCTCTTTACCCCCACTGTATGACTGGTGCCTCAAGGCTGCCGCGGCGCTGGGATGCGCTTATAGAGTGCGCCCAATGTCAAGTCAAATTTCAATTCTCCTGTATGTCTTGCACGTACGGTAGTATTGACAATAAACCTTAATTGATTGATATAGCACGAGTAAAGCTAGGATCACCAAACTTGGTACACATGTTCATCCTGACCTCTGACTATGGGTTTGGGGTCAGAAAGTCAAACGGTCATGGTTAGTGTTCCCTATGCCCTATTGCGATAGAAATGAGTAAAGCTAGGTTCACCAAAGCTTGTACACAGGTTCACCCTGTCACTCTGACCTCTGCCTTTGGGTTTTGGATTGCAAAGTTGAAAATGCCACATAAACTACATGTCAACAACAAACAAGGAGGCTGAGGGGTACCACTGGCAGTCGCCAGTATTTTTTATGTGGCTTTTGGAGTAGTGGCTTCTTCCTGGCTGAACGGCCTTTCAGTCCATGTTGGTACAGGGCTGGTTTCCCTGTGGATAATGACAGTTTTACCAGCTTCACCCAGTATCTTCACAAGGTCTTTTACTTTTGTTCTGGTGTTGATATACACATTTTGCACCAAAACATGTTCATTTCTGGGACACAGAACCCATCTCCTTCCTGAGTGGTAGGATGGGGGGAGATTGCCATGGTGTTTATACTTGAGTATAATTGTTTGAACAGGTGAACGTGGCACTTTCAGGCATTTGGAAATTATACCCAAGGATGAACCAGACTTGTGGAGGTCCTCAATTCTCTTCCTGATATCTTGGCTGATTTCTTTTGATTTTTCCCATGATGTCACACAAGGAAGCAATGTGTTTGAGGTGTTCCTTAAAACAGTGTTTTTCAACAGGGTGCCCTGGTATGTTCAGGTTTCTGTTTACTTCATAATTGGTCCAAAAAAATTGCAAATAATTTGCAATTTGCCATGGTCTCGGGTAGAGCTTACTGCTGTTTTCCTCCCTGCAGCTTCTCTCTCTCCTCTCCCTGATTAGGTGCAGCCGTCCTGATTGCAGCTAATCACTAAGCACCCTATTTAAGACCTGGAGAAGCTGCCTCTAATTGTGGAAATGTCAGACGCCTTCCATGCTGTCTACTGGTCTCCTGCTCCCAGAAGAAGCTCTACTCTGTCTCAGTTTGCTCATGCTGTCCTCTGGCCTCTGCCTCCTAGCCCTTGTCCTGTCTGCTACCAAGCCCTGGGCCGATTTACCTATGATCCTCCCTGCCTCAGCCTCACTCCCAAGGAACACATAAGGTACTCTCAACTACTAACTCCTGTCAAAACTTACATGGGCACAGGTCGACTCCCTGGATCCTTCTGGCGGACCTGGATCTTTCCTCTGGCAGACCTTCCTGGAGGGACACGTATGTAAATATAATCAGGAAACTAGCAATTTTCTTTATCTTCCCTGCTGTGTTCAGTCTACTACAGCTGCTCATCCATCCTCACCAACCTTCCTCCATCTTCAGCAGTCCACAGTCATCATTGGTTATCCGCTCCTCATCTGTGATCACGCCAGCCTGCTAAGAGTACTGATTATTAATCTAATATTGTTGTGCCTTCCTGTCTAGTGCTCCTACTTTTATTGTCCCCTTTTCTCCCTGCAGGGCTGCCAGCACTCACACACCACAACTGTTGCAATCAACAAACTATTGTCACTTGCTTGGGTCTCTGAGTCTGCTCTGTCACTTCTGGGTCTACTACGCTAAACCATGTCAGTACATTCCCATCAACAAGACCCAGCTGACACAGCAGCAGCCTCAGTGGTCCCTTACTTACAGACTGCTGAAGTAAAGAGAGCGCAATTAGCTTACCAGTTATCAGTCTTTTTTCCCCAAGTTTAGCTTCTTTCCAAGCAGCTCAATTGGTTCCCCTCCGCTCCAGAGAATAGCCATGTCCCAGCCTATTCTCAACTAGCTCCTATGGTTCCTCCAGTGCCAATTCGTGTTTCAGCACGTGCCCAAAGACTTTCCCACGGACCATAGCCGTATCAGCTACGTGGTCTGTCTTCTCGAGGGTACTGGCCTGGGTCCAGGTAATATTCGATGGTCCCGAGTGCAATTCTTACACTTTCAGCCTTTTTGTACGCAAATTTCAATCAGTTTTTGACCACTTGGATGCTGAGGGGAAGGTTACAAATACAGTAGGCTTCTAAACTTATGGCAGGATACGCAGTCGGTAGTGGAGTATTCTGTCCGTTTCTGTGTTGTGGCAGCCGAGTCGGGCTGGAATGATGCCACACTTGAGAGCATTTTTTTCTAACAGTCTCAATCCCACTCTCCGAGATGAATTAGCTTGTCATGACGAACCGGCTACACTTGATGCCCTGATTTCTTTAGCCATCCGTATTGACCATCGCCTCCGAGAGCGTTTCTGCGAGCACTCCCATGAGCGTGTCTGTTCACCACGGGACTATGTCTGATATCCTTTTCCCCCTGCTCATTGTTCTTCCACCCCTCTACCTCTGCGCTCTCCGTCTCTTGTGACGACCATGGACCCTAGGCGGACTCGTCTGTCCAATTCGGAACACCAGTGCTGTTTACACTTGGTGTTATGCATCTATTGTCTGTGTGGAGGTCATATTCTAGTTGATTGTCCAGTGTGTCCTGGAGGGGCACGTTTGTCAGTCTCTGTTGGTTGGCTGGCAGGTACTAAACCAATCAATTCCTCTTTCAGACTCACTCTCCCTATCCACAGTCACACCTTTGCCTCTGAATTTTCAGCCCATGCCCTCATTGACTGCGGTGCAGAGAAAAATTTTATTTCCGAGCAATTGGTTTCTAAGCTACATTTACCCACTCAGCTACTCCCGCCCACTATAAACATTGTATCACTCACTGGCAGCCCTCTCTCCACAATTAGTCACCAGATGGCACCCATTACTCTCCTTGTATCAGGCAACAGTCGGGAGCAAATCCAATTCCTCATTCTTCCCGCCACATTCTCTGAGATTGTTTTGGGTTACCCCTGGCTAAAGCTTCACAATCCGACTATAGATTGGTCCAGGAACTGCACTGAGTCATGGAGTACCTTCTGCCCATCTTCATGCCTTGAGTCCGCTGCCTGCTCTCCTTATCTCCCTCTGTCAGCTCCACCTACCAAAACTCCCAATCTGGCTGGTGTGCCAGCGGAGTACCACAGTTTAGCTGCTCTGTTCAGCAAATCAAGGGCTCAGTCTCTTCCTCCACACCGCCCATACGACTGTGCAATCAAGCTGCTCCCCGGTGCTCCGCTCCCTACCAGTTGATTGTATTGTTTGTCTGGGCCTGAACGGGAGGCCATGGAAAAATGTATGAAGGAATCACTCAGTGCTGGAACAATACGACCTTTCACCTTTCCAGTCGGTGTCGTTTTTTTCTTCGTTGGCAAGAAGAATGGTTCCCTTCGACCTTGCAGTGACTACCACAGCCTCAATAAAATCACAGTAAAAGATAAATATCTTTTCCCCCTCATCAACTCAGCTTTTGACCTTCTCCGTGATACAGCTATCTTCACTAAGTTAGATCTCCGGAACACATACCATCTCATCCGAATACACAAAAGCAACGAATGGAAAACGGGATTCAACACACCAATCAGACACTTTGAATACTTAGTAAAACATGCATGTTAGGTTAATTGGCTGTTCTAAATTGTCCCTAGATATTTGTTTCCTATAGGCCCTTAGAATAGAGGGTTAGTATTAATGAAAGCGCTTTGAGTGGTCTTTGCGACTAGAAAAGCGCTATATAAGTGCAGGTTAGTTAGTTAGTAGTTAGTAATGCCTTTTGGACTCACTAAGGCTCTAGCTGTATTCCAATGTCTGGTCAATGATGTGCTTCGTGACTTTATTAATGTCTTTGTTTTCATCAACTTAGATGACATTCTGATCCTTTCCCACTTGCCTGAAGAACACAAGGTCCACGTGCGCACGGTGCTCCAAAGGCTACTGGAGAATCAGCTCTTCTTTAAAGCTAAGAAATGTGAGTTCCACACAACTTCCACCACATTTCTGGGTTTTATTGTTTCCAAGGGACAAATCTAACCTGAACCATCCAAAATCAAAGCAGTCACTGATTAATCCACTCCCACTACTAGAAAACAGCTGCAGAGGTTCTTGGGGTTTTCTGACTTTTATCTTCACTGCTTCAAAAGCTACAGCAGCATTGTAGCTCCCTTAACCAGACTCACCTCCACAAAGCTCCCCTTTTCCTGGTCCGAAGAGGCTGAGGCAGCATTCAACTATCTCAAAGGTCAGTTTTCCCAGGCACCCATCTTGATCCTGACCCCTCTTTCCAATTCATTCTGGAGGTGGATGCCTCTGATTCTGAGGTTGGGGTGGTCTTCTCTCAATGCTTGGTCACCGATGGCAAGTTACATCCTTGTGCCTTTTTCTCTCGGCACCTGTCTCCTACTGAGAGAAATTATGGCGCCAGTGACCGAGAATTACTAGCGGTGAAGCTTGCTCTCGAGGAGTGGCGTCAGTGGCTGGAGGGGGGCTGCCCAGCCATTTCTGGTATGGACTGACCACAAGAATTTAGAATATCTCTGGTCTGCCAGATGGTTCAACCCATGCCAGGTGCAATGGATGCTATTTTTCAACCATTTCCACTTTATCCTTACCTATAGATCTGGTTCCAAAAACACTAAACCAACTGCTCTTTCCACACAGTTCTCTCCAAACCTTTCTCCACCTACTGATGACCGCATCATCTCCCCACCCTGCATCCTAGGAGCTCTTTCTTGGCAGATCGAGGGTAGAGTCAGGGAGGCGCAGAAGTAGGGGCCGGACCCAGGAAGGGGGCCCTCAGGTCGGTTACACATACCTTTGGCGGTCAGAAGTGAGGTTTTACATTGGGTGCACTTGTCCAAACTCACTTGTCATCCTGGGGTGGCCCGCATCATTTTTCACACCAGGCACGCCTTCTGGTGGCCCTCCCTGAGCAAAGATGTCAGGGAGTACATCCGGGCATGCAGCTTATGTTCGGCCAACAAATCCTCCACCTCAGCTCCTGCAGGGTTACTCAATCCACTACCCATCCCGAGTCGACCATGGGCCTGCATGGCTCTCAACTTTGTTTCTGGTCTCCCACCCTCCAATAGTCACACCATCATCTTCATAGTTTTCGATTGCTTTTCTAAAGCAGCCCATTTCATCCCACTCCCAAAGTTACATTCAGCCAAAAAAAAACCCAACCTGCCGATTTACTCACTCAGCATGTCATCTTATATCCGGTGTTTGGAGGGCCTTCTGTAAGGCCATGGGCATCTCTCCCCTCCCCTCCTTCCCATCAACGAATGTGACATTGCCATTCCTTCCATCCATGACCACATTCGCCAGTGCCGGCATATCTGGAGGACAACCAAGGAGGCTCTCATTTGCACTTCGCAGCAGAACTCCATCATTGCCAACCATAGGAGGACTCCGACCCCTAACTACTCTCCTGGTCAGAAGTTATGGCTATCCACACGCAACATTCCTCTCAAAACAGATTCCAAAAAACTCTCACCCCGTTACATTGGTCCATTCACTATCACCCATATTGTCAATCCTGCCTCATTCCGTCTTAGCCTGCCTTCCTCTCTCCGTATTCATCCTACATACCATGTGTCCCAGCTCAAGCCTGTTTCCACCAGTCCCCTCTGTCCTCTCTCTGACCCTTCTCCCACTCCCAGGATTGTCAACGGTGCCCCGGTCTACATGGTGAGGCGTATACTGGATGTTCATTGCCGGGTGGGGGTCTACAGTACCTGGTTGATTGGGAAGGTTACGGCCCAGAAGAATGCTCATGGATCCCTGGCTCCTATTTCGAGGATCCAGAGATGCTGCAGGAGTATCACCAAGCCAATCCTGACTAGCCAGGAAAGACACCAGGTGGTGCTTCTTGAGGGGGCGCCCTGTCATGGTCTTGGGTAGAACTTACTGCTGTTTTCCTCCCTGCAGCTTCTCTCTCTCCTCTCCCTAATTAGGTGCAGCCATCCTGATTGCCTCACCTGCAGCTAATCACTGAGCAGCCTATTTAAGACCTGGAGAAGCTGCCTGTAATTGTGGAAACGTCAGACATCTTCCATGCTGTCTACCGGTCTCCTGCTCCCAGAAGAAGCTCTACTCTGGCTCAGTTTGCCTGTGCTGTCCTCTGCCTCCTAGCCCTTGTCCTGTCTACTACCAAGCCTATGATCCTCCCTTCCTCAGCCTCACTCCCAAGGAACACGTAAGGTGTTCTCAACTACTAACCCCTGTCAAAACTTACCTGTGCACAGGTCGACTCTCTGGATCCTTCTGGCGGGCCTGGCTCTCTCCTCCAGGAGGCCTTCCTGGAGGGACAACTAAATTAAATTTGGAAACTAGCAATTCTCCTTGTCTTCCCTGCTGTGTTCAGTCTACTACAGCCGCTCATCCATCCTCACCAACCTTCCTCCGTTATCCACTCCTCGTCTGTGATCACTCCAACCTGTGTAAGAGTACTGATTATTAATCTAATTTTGTTGTGCCTTCCTGTCTGGTGCTCCTACATTTATTGTCCCCTTTTCTCCCCATAGGGTTGCCAGCGCTCACACACCACAACCATTACAATCAATAAACTATTATTGTCACTTGCTTTGGGTGTCTGAGTCTACTCTGTGATACTTCTGGGCCTACTACGCTAAACCATGTCACCATTGTTGTGCAAGGGTTCTGTAGGCACCCATGCAAAACATCCATCCATCTATCCATCTTCTACCGCTTTTCCGTATTGAGAGGTTGACAGACGGATCGAGGCAGCCTCTGCAGTGATGCGGACATTGTACCGGTCTGTTGTGGTGAAAAGGGAGCTGAGCTCTAAAGCAAAGCTGTCAATTTACCGGTCAATCTGTGTTTCTATCTTCACCTATGGTCATGGCCCTTGCAAAACAATTGCAAATTATTTAATTTTTCTGGACCAGTTAATAAGTGAAATTAGATAATTTCCCACAGAAAACTGAACATACCAGGGCACCCTGGATGAAAAACACTACCTTAAAGTATAACCAAGATTCAAAGATTTTTTTGTCAATACTACTATATTTACAGGACATACAGGAAAATTGAAATGGCATTCCTCTCTCTCTTCAGTGGTGTGCACAATATAAAAAAGAAAAAGAAATAAGGCTGGAAAAACAACAACAGCAGTCTATGTACAGTAATGCTACCCGTAGTGCAAATGGCGACAAAAGATAGACCCAGACCTCCCATAGTTCAAATAAAGATAAACGATGAGACCCAACAATCTTATATATAGAAAAGTAGGACAGTAACACTCGTAGTATCAAGTTCAATGCGGTAGTTTAGGTGCTGACAGTGACAGGACTGCACATGATCAGTATTGCAATGACAGACAGCCACAGATATGGCATTTGTGCAAATGAACCACAGGTGTGCCTCCAATTAACAGAAGCTTCCAAAGATATGACATCATCACATTAGCTTTCCTAAATTGTTTAAAGGCATAGTAATCTTTGTGTATGTAAACTTCTGACTTTGAAAGCAATAAAAAATTCTCTTAAAAGTGATTTAGCAAATATAAAAATTATTTCACAAATAGAAATAATTTTGGTAATCCTAACTGACCTAAAACAAGAAAAGTTTAGTCTGATTTAATGTCAGATAGTGAGGGGAAAAAAGGCTATGTAAACTTCTGGTTTCAGCTGTATATGATGCCTGGATTTTTTTTTTTTTTTTAAGGTTAGATTCAAGAAAACACTATTTTACACAATATAGACCCTTTAGGAGTTCTTATTATTTATAGCGGAGACATTGAATATAAGTCTGTATGATTAATCAGATTGCTCTAATTTGAATGTCTGGTATGGTAGTTACTTACTTTCTTGGTCACCATTAGGCGAGCGACCACATGCTTCCTCCAAACCTCTCTATCATCCATTAGTGTTCCCAGTTCCGTTACAGTGACTCCACCTGCATCCTGCCTTAGGACTTCCACATAGCTATGTTGTGGTCTCCCTCTGGTGCGTTGACTGTGGGTTGGTTGCCACAGGACTAGTTTGTGGGCACTCATTTCCGGGTGGTGGTGGCAGTGTCCAGCAAGTTGCATTCTCCTTGCTGCTATTTTGTTCCCCACTGGGGGAGGGTCACCATACATCTCTGTACTGGTTGCATGCGTCCACCATTTTACATTGAGCACTTTCCTCAGCATGCAAGTGTAGGTACCATTTAGAGAGCGTTCTATCTGCGGTGTTACTGTCCAGCTTTTGCATCCATACAGTACAACAAGATGGACTCTCTGGTAGCCAGAAAGAATCTGATCTTTAGATTCCTCGACATTCTTGACTCCCAGATATTCTTCATCCTGTTCAAGGCATGCCATGCTTGTGCTTTTCGTGTCTTTATGTCTTTGTCCTTGCTGTCTATCCATGAACCCAGGTATTTGAAGTCTTCTTTCTTTTCCAGCTCAGTACCCGCTTTTGTTTGCAGTGGTCCTATTTCCCTGATGTTGTAGGTCAGGTACTTTGTTTTCTTGGCATTGATACCGAGGCCAACCTTTTTACATTCAACCTCTTCTCTAATTAGTAGTTCCTGGGCTTGTCTTATCAGATCTGATAGCAGCGCTATGTCATCTGTGAAGTCCAGGTCAGTTAGTGTTTCCCAGTTCCTCTTCCCTTCCCTCCATGGCTTTTCTTAGAGCATAGTCAAGGACTATGATGAAGAAGAAGGGAGCTAGTGTATCCCCTTGTAGCACACCCGCTGTGATATTAAACAGCTCTGTTCCAACATCCGGGGTTATTATTCTTGCTCTGGTGTTCTTGTACATGGCTTCTATGGCCTGAACCAGTCTTGGTGGAATTCCATATGCCCGTAGTATTTTCATCATTTTACCCCGGTGGATTGAATCAAATGCCTTATTGAAGTCAATGAAGGTCAACACTGCTGGTAGGTTGTTGGCTTTCACCCCTTCCGCAACTCTTCTTAGTGCCAGAATCTGCATGACTGTTGTACGTTTGGTTCTAAAGCCATTCTGGTTTCTCCTTGGCTTTGTATCCAGAGCACTTCTTATTCTGTTCCGTATCATTCGATTGTACATCTTGGCAATTACACAGGTTAGACTTATGCCTCGGTAGTTGTCGGTGCTGAACATGTCTCCCAACTTGGGTACTGGGACTATATTCATGAATTACCATATTTCTGGTTTGTCATTCTTCATTAGTGCTGTTACAGAATTTGAGACCAATATCGTCAAATTGACAGTACTTGAGTACTTCCGGTGGTATGCCATCTGGTCCAGAGCTTTTTCCTACTTTCAGGGATGTCTTCACTTTCTCAAATTCTAGCTCTGTGAAGGGGCCATCCTCTATATCCAGCCCTTCGTAGATCACTGAGATCTCTTCCTCTGGGTCATCGACTTCCGGTGGGCTGCCCAACAGCATCTTGAAGTGTGTGAACCAGGTATTCACTCTTTCTTCAGGACTAGATCCTGCTACTTCTCCTTCTCTAGCAATCTTCCTTCCAGACACCTCGTTCACAACTTTCCATGTTTCTCCGTACTTTTGATCTCCATGGGCCTATTCAATTCTGTCAATTTTTGCTGTTAGTGCCTCTTTTAACCTGTCATATACTGTATATATATCATACAAGTGTTGTAGAGCTAATTTCCACTCTTTTTTTCCATCATCTGATGTTCCACTCTCTGTGAATTTTGAGTGTGCCTACTCTACCTCCATTCTAGCAGTCACTATGTCTGGTTGTTTTGCTCTTAGTGATTTCCTCACCCTTTGCTTCTTCGTTAAGCATTCCTCCATGGCTTCTTCATTTGCTTTCACAAATTTCATGTACACCTCGTCATTCATCTCGTCATCCAGAAAGTGGAAGCGATTTCTAACAGCTACAGTATGGTGTACCTCTGTTGCATTTCCCCATCTGTTGAGAAGCTCTGCCAGTCATACTTTACTCGCGCCCTAGTTTTCGGCACTCATAAGCTCAGGCGGACGCTAGCTGTTACTACTCTGTGATTGGACTTTGCTGAGTTGAAGGAGTTGTAGGCTTCAACATTTTTAACACTATTCCTCCATTTCTTCCATGGTATGGTAATCTAAATTAATTTCAATGCTATCTTGTGTGGTAAGATTTTTTTTCCATGTCATAATCCTAATTTACTCTAATCAACATAAACATAAATAAATAAATCCGGAGTGGTGGCCTAGTGGTAGAGCATCCAGCCCACAGCCGGGAGGCCGTGGGTTTGAGCCCTGGCTGGGTCATGCCAAAGACCATATAAAAATGGTACTTCCTGGCGTCTAATTTGGTGCTCAGCATAATAGAATGGGGTAAGTGGCGTTCACTTATATAGCACTTTTTCTCATCTCTAGATGACCAAAGCGCTTTACAGATCCTGCTATACACCCATTCACACACTGATGGCGGCGGAGCTGCCATACACAAGTGCTGGCCTAACCCACCAGGAGCAACTAGGGGTTCAGTGTCTTGCTCAAGGACACTTCGACATGCAGACAGAGCAGGAATCGAACCCCTGACCTTCCAATCAGTAGTCAGCCACACTACACCTGTGCCACAGCTGCCCCCGGGGGAAGGAAAACTTGTTTGTGGTGGCGCCTTGCATGGTAGTGGCACCTCTGATTCTACATGTGATTAACATTGTAGATAGGAGAACCGTAATTTCATTCTCCTGTATATGATTGGCTGTATGGATTGAATGACAATAAAGATGGCTTCTTCTTCTAAATATGACAAAAAGAAACAGCTGTCATATCAAAATTTGAATAATACATGAAAACTGTTGAATAAATAATAACAAAACAGCACAGATCACTTTGCTTGAATTTAGAAAGACAATTTTGTTTAACGAATGTTCATTTTAATTTTTAAAAAAAATAAATTAAATGAACATACACAGTGTCATTTTGTAGACATTGTGTATATTCATTAAAATCAGCATCTCCATAAAGCTTGTCAGCAGAGGGAAGCATGAAGTGCTCTCAAATTTCCTGGTAGATGGCTGCACTGACTTTGGACTTGATGAAACACAGTGGACAAAAAGCAGCAGCTAAAATGGCTCATCAAATCATCACTGACTGTGGAAACTTCACACTGGACCTCAAACAACTCGGATTCTTTGCCTCTCCAGTCTTTTTTCAGACTGTGAGACATTGATTTCCAAATGAAATGCAAAATTTACTTTCATCTGAAAAGAGGTCATCTGCTGGTGTTGGTTCATTGTGTGTTATCAAGTCTAGAGTCAGCACAGCCATCTACCAGGAAACTTTAGAGCACTCCATAGTTCCCTCTACTAACAAGCTTTATGGAGATGGTGAGTTCATCTTCCAGCAGGACTTGGCACCTGTCCAAACTGCCGAAAGTACCAATACCTGGTTTAATGACCATGGTATCATTGTGTTTGATTGGCCAGCAAACTCTCCAGACCTAAACCCCATAGAAAATCTATGGCACATTGTCAAGAGGAAGATAAGAGACACCAGACCCAGCAATGTAGACGAGCTGAAGGCCATTATCAAAGCAACCTGGGCTTCCATAGTACCTCAGCAGTGCCACAGGCTAATTGCCTCCATGCCATGCCACATTGATGCAGTAATTCATGCAAGAGGAGCCCCGACCAAGTATAGAGTGCGTACATGGACATACTTTTCAGTCGGCCAACATTTCTGTTAAAAATAAAAAAAAAAAATTAAAATTAATTTTATGTAATATTCTAATTTTTTGAGAAACTGAATTTGGTGTTTTCATGAACTGTAAGCCACAACCATCAAAATTACAATAAACACTTGAAACATATCACTCTGTGTGTAATGAATCTAAGAGTTTCATTTTTTGAATTGTTACTGAAATAAATCAACTTTTCAATGACATTCTAATTTATTGGGATGCACCTGTATTTATTCAGCTTTCTCTGAATTTTCAAAGTATATACTGTAGAACTAAAGCTTTTCTGGCAAAGATTTTCCTGAGTCTCATAGAGATTTCACTGGGAAATTCATAATTCTTTCAGATGATGCTGGTCAATCATCACATATGCAATATGAGGGTTTATAGAGGAAATGAATATATTGGAGCACTACATGAATATATCCCTCTATTTGTTGTATTCTTGCCATTTCTGGGGTGGCCTCTGTTATGTGATGTTTCTAATGCATTAAAAATCCTCTCAGAAGATCCCTTCAGGCTGACTTTACAGAATGTATTTAAACAGTAACCTCTGGTGATTAAATAAATTTTATGTCATATAGCCTTTTCATAGTGAAAGTCAACTCTGGGTCCAGTAATGGATGGAAGTGCTCTATGAATCATAAACACAGTTAAAACAATGTTAGTTTTGACATTAGATTAGTAGAAAACATGCACCAGATGGCCCTGTCACCAGCCAGCACTTTATGGCAGCCTGGAAAATTACCATCTAAATGCTGATCTGAAGCTGTCATCCAGTGCAGTAGGCTCTGTATGATATCTGTGTCAGATTTTGTTTTGCTTGGAAAACAGCTCTCTGCTGTGCTGGTTGCCGATGTTGAGGTTTCTCTTTGAATGAGGATGCCCGTAGTAAGCTGGCTGGCATACTAGGGAATAATTATGGTTTTCGTATTGGTGGTGGTTGTGGTAGTGAAAAGGGACGGGCATACAGAGGGGCCCTTCTGCTGCAGAGTTACAGAATGAATCTGTCGAGTTATGAAATCTGAAATGGGGATGTGGTTGGCTACACCAACTGGAAACAATGGTCTCTCTCTCAGTAGGCTACATTCTTTCCACTCTTTTTTCCCCTTCAAGTTTCTGTCCAAATTATGTATCTTGGGGAAACAAACAAAACATTCCACAAAGCTCATCTTTCATTGTCTGTATGTAACCGTACATTTTGACAACAATATACTGCATATTTTTCACAATACATTTACAGTTTCTCACAAAAGTGAGTACACCCCTCACATTTTTGTAAATATTTTATATCTTTTCATAGGACAACACTGAAGATATGACACTTTGATACAATGTAAAGTAGTCAGCGTACAACTTGTATAACAGTGTAAATTTGCTGTCCCCTCAGAATAACTCAGCACACAGCCATTAATGTCTAAACCGCTGGCAATAAAAGTGAGTACACCCCGAAGTGAAAATGTCCAAATTGTGCCCAATTAGCCATTTTCCCTCACCGGAGTTATGTGACTCGTTAGTATTACAAGGTCTCAGGTGTGAATGGGGAGCAGGTGTGTTAAATTTGGTGTTATCGCTCTCACACTCTCTCATACTGGTCACTGGAAGTTCAACATGGCACCTCATGGCAAAGAACTCTCTGAGGATCTGAAAAAAAAAAAAAGAATTGTTGCTCTACATAAAAATGGCCTAGGCTATAAGAAGATTGCCAACACCCTGAAACTGAGCTGCAGCACAGTGGCCAAGACCATACAGCGGTTTAACAGGATAGGTTCCCCTCAGAACAGGCCTCGCCATGGTCGACCAACGAAGTTGAGTGCACGTGCTCAGTGTCATATCCAGAGGTTGTCTTTTGAAAATAGGCGTATGAGTGCTGCCAGCATTGCTGGAGAGGTTGAAGGGGTGGCGGGTCAGCCTGTCAGCGCTCAGACCATACGCCACACACAGCATCATATTGGTCTGCATAGCTGTTGTCCCAGAAGGAAGCCCCTTTTAAAGATGATGCACAAGAAAGCCCGCAAACAGTTTGCTGAAGACAAGCAGACTAAGGACATGGATTACTGGAACCATGTCCTGTGGTCTGATGAGACCAAAATAAAGTTATTTGGTTCAGATGGTGTCAAGCGTGTGTGGCGACAACCAGGTGTGGAGTACAAAGACAAGTGTGTCTTGCCTACCGTCAAGCATGGTGGTGGGAGTGTCATGGTTTGGGGCTGCATGAGTGCTGCCAGCACTGGAGAGCTACAGTTCATTGAGGGAACCATGAATGCCAACATGTACTGTGACATACTGAAGCAGCCCTTCGGAAACTGGGCCATAGTGCAGTATTCCAACATGATAACGACCCCAAACACACCTCCAAGACGACCACTGCCTTGTTAAAGAAACTGAGGGTAAAGGCGATGGACTGGCCAAGCATGTCTCCAGACCTAAACCCTATTGAGCATCTGTGGGGCATCCTCAAATGGAAGGTGGGGCAGTGCAAGGTCTCTAACATCCACCAGCAACATGATGTCGTCATTGAGGAGTGGAAGAAGATTCCAGTAGCAACCTGTGAAGCTCTAGTGAACTCCATGCCCAAAAGGGTTAAGACAATGCTGTAAAATAATCATGGCCACACAAAATACTGACACTTTGGGCACAATTTGGACATGTTCACTTCGGGGTGTACTCACATTTGTTGCCAGCGATTTAGACATTAATGGCTGTGTGTTGAGTTATTTTGAGGATACAGCAAATTACATTTTTTATACAAGCTGTACACTGACTACTTTGCATTGTATCAAAATGTCATATCTTCAGTGTTGTCCCATGAAAAGATAAAATATTTACAAAAATGTGAGGGGTGTACTCACTTTTGTGAGCTACTGTAGAATGGTAGTTTAAAAATGTATTTACTTTCACTCACAGTCTGGAGATTAACAATTATGCTGAGAATAAATAAAGGATGAAAAACAGTTCAGTCTTTTTTACTGAACAGTCTGATCAAGAAAAAAAAAATAAAGTTACACTATGTCAGATTTACACCTTAAAATAATGTTTCAAAAATTATTTTGATGGTACATCAGCCTTTGACATGATGAGTTTCACTTCCCTCATAGCCTCAGTGGGCCAGCATTATCTGAGACAGCTCTGTTCTTGGTAGGAGCACTGAAAAGACTTCAACTATTGGGACTATGACCTGAGTCCCGACAGCCAATCACAGGGCACATCTTTAGCCAGCAACAATTAAGCAGCGTGTAATTGGCTGTTGGGACACTAGTCATAGTTGTCATAGTTGTAGTCCTTTCAGTGTTCCAATCAGGAAAGTTGCATAGTGCTGCTTTAATATAAAACTTTTATTGGCAGTCATTTTATCAATCAATCAATCAATCAATCAAAGACTTTATTCCAGACTCAAGGTCCATCAAAAAAAAAAAGTAAAAACAAGACGGTTGAAAAAAACAGTTAATAAGAGAAACAATCAAAAAGTTACAAAAAACACTAAGACACAACTGCTAAGAGAAGTACAAAGACAGTACAGACTTTAAAAAGACTTAAAAAGATAACTGTACCAGAGCCTTCTAAACTGTGACTGACAGCGAATAGAACTGAGCTTAAAGTAGAACTGAACTGAACGGCATTGAACAGCACTAGGTGATAGTACATACAGTTATAAAGATAATTTATCATTGGCACCCCCTCCACAAATCCCGGAATCTTGGAGAAAATCGCGATTTTGAATTTCCCGCCCTGAAAAATCAGACAAATCCGCCGAAGTGCAGCCGGAGTTCCGCGTGACGTCACGAGTGTGACACAGTCCTCCATGTTTACCATTGCGAGCACGTCGACACTGGTTGTTTTTGGTGCATTTTGTCGTGATAGTCGACTACAAAACACTTCCAACACCTGGGAAGATCTGTTCAGTGGCCAAGGAAAGCTGTCATGGCGACGAAAGAAAAGAAAGGGGGAGGAAAAGCGACCGGGAAGCGATGCGTTTCTAGATATACAGTGATCCCTCACTTATCGCGTTTAATGGGGACCAGAACCGACCGCGAAAAGTGAAAAACCGCGAAGTAGCGTCACCCCCCCCCCCCAAGGGCGTCACAAGCACTATTTTGCACGAAAAGGCACAAGAGAACAGCGAAAAGTGCCACTAAGCAACACGAGCGATAAAGAACAATGAATGCGGTCTTCCTTCGCTGGGTAAAACGTCTCGGTCAATCAGCTTGCGAGGTAAAACGTCTCGGCCAATCAGCTTGCGAGATTCCTGAGCGGTGAAGAGGTGGGCGGAGAGGAGTGGAGCGGTGGTCAGAGAGGTAGATTTTCAGTTGTGCGGGCTCTCCGTGTTGATACCTGATGTTCTAATGTAGTCTCCCTGCCTTCTCCCTGCCTTCTCCCTGCCTTCTACATTAGAACATCAGGTATCAACACGGAGAGCCCGCACAACTGAAAATCTACCTCTCTGACCACCGCTCCACTCCTCTCCGCCCACCTCTTCACTGCTCGGGAATCTCGCAAGCTGATTGGCCGAGACGTTTTACCTCGCAAGCTGATTGGTCGAGACGTTTTACCTCGCAAGCTGATTGGCCGAGACGTTTTACCCAGCTTCGCTCCCTGCCGAGCGCCTATACCCAGCGAAGGAAGACCGCATTCATTGTTCTTTATCGCTCGTGTTGCTTAGTGGCACTTTTCGCTGTTCTCTTGTGCCTTTTTGTGCAAAATAGTGCTTGTGACGTCCTTGGGGGGGGGGGGGTGACACTACTTCGCGGTTTTTCATTTTTCGCGGTCGGTTCTGGTCCCCATTAAACGCAATAAGTGAGGGATCACTGTAATAAGTTGGAAAAATGCTGATGGTTTTTTTCCCTTTCTTTTTTATTGTTAATTTTCCTTATCCTGACACCCCAAACATGCCAAAGTAAAGACTCACCATTCTGTATTCAATAAGCGACTCTCCTCCCCATCACTGCTGCGGTCTGAGTTGGTGCCGGAATCCCCCGAAAATTCTGGCTCTAATCTGTACGGTTCGATGCCTCCCTCGCTCTCTTCCTGTTCATTTGACACTCCTGCATCCTCCTCTGTCTTGTCACCGATCCTGAATGACTCTTCACTCTGAAAACTCTGGTGTTCTTGACTGCTGGAACTGCTATCATCTGCCATTGTTGTTTTGATAAGGGTCACACTCGTGACGTCACGCAGCGTCGTCTGCACTACTTCCGGTTTGTTTGGCACTGCCAGCCAGAGACAAAAGTTTATCGGCTTATAGCTTGGCCATCGCACGGCCTAAAAATTTCTTTTATGTGTTGAAAAATACAACAGGTAATAAGGAATTAATCTGCTATTCTACTTTTTTGGCAAAAAGGTGAGTTCAGTTCTACTTTAATGCTAGACATGACTTGAATGATTTCATTTCTAGATACATCAAGCCGACAGATGAATTTATACATAAGATTCCTTATTACTGCATGCAGAGTATTTACACGTGATGAGACAAATAACTCGGAAGCACTGCACCATCGAGGCTTTTTAAGTAAAATTCTTAAGGCATCATTGTAAGCAACCTGTAATTTCTGCATACTTTGTTTCCTATAATTTATCCATAAATGAGCAGTGTATAAAGGTGTACAATAGGTTTTAAAAAGAACCAGTTTCACCTCATCTGAACAAAAACCAAATCTGCGTGCAAGAATATTTGCTTGCATGTAGATTTTGCAGCGTTGTCTGAAAATATCATCATCATCAGTCATTCTATCATTAATAAAATGTCCCAGATATTTAATTTTATCCCTAACAATTAATTCCCTGCCTGCCAATTCAAAGACAGGGAATTTCATTAACAAATCTTCTTTAGTGCGGCAAATCAGCACACAACTCTTATCTGTATTATATTTTATGTCATTTTCCTCTCCATAAGCACTACACACTCTTAATAACTCCTGAAGACCAGCACTACTTGGACTGAGAATAACTAGATCATCAGCATACATAAAATGATTCACTAACTTATTTCCTATTAAACACCCAGTTTTACAGGCATTCAGTTGTTTTGACAACTCATCCATGTAAAGATTAAATAGAATAGGGGATAATATACTGCCCTGTCTGACACCACTGCTCACACCAAATGGGGATGAATGACTCTTCCCCCATTTCACCAGCATCATCTGATGTGCGTACCAGTAAATCAGGATACATACTAAGTACTTGGGAACCCCCCTGTCAATCATTTTCCTAAACAATATCCTGTGATTAGCACGATCAAACGCCTTGGAGGCGTCAATAAAACACACAAAAACTGAAGAATTTTGATTTCTGTACTTATTTATAATTTCTTTTAAAGCATATATGCACAGATCTGTTCCATGATGGGGTTTGAATCCAAATTGATGATCAGTAGATTTGATGAATACATTTAATTTTTCAAACATGATTTTTTCCAGTACTTTAGATATTATATTGGCTATAGCTATGGGCCTGTAATTATCCAGGCTACACAGCTTGCCAGCTTTATCTTTAATGACTGGTACCAACACAACAGACAATAAAGATTCTGGTAACATCCCATGAATCATGAAGCTGATGAAACAGATTGCAAGAAGAGGAGCAATTTTTGAGCTAGCATATTTAAGATGCTCAGCAGAAATACAGTCTAAACCACTAGCTTTGTTATCTGATAGCTCTCTAATGGCTTTGGTCACTGCATGAGTGTCAATCAGGAGCGAATCGTCCCTTTCTACTTTCCCTACCTTATAAGTTTCATCCTTAGTTGAATTAAATAATGAGTAAAAATGCTGCCGCCATAGATCCACAATATTTTCTGTACCTGAAATGCCTTCCAAGGTACAGGGCAAAGACGTTTTACTGTTACTAATCCGTCTAAACTCCTTCCAAAAATCTGTGACATTCTTATCTAACAATTTCTTGGCCAAGGAATTACTTCTCATTAGCTGCTTATTTTTAGAAATATGACGAATAGCATACTTAAACTTTGCATTTGTACATTTCTTCATCTCAAATTCTGGCCCTTGTCTGGGTCTCCCAGCCACCACCCATGCTTTATATGCTTCCCGAGCTTCAGAATAAGGCACAGCTACGGCCTCATTCCAGCCAGGTCTAACATTATGTGTTTTACGTATTTTCTTATAATAAGGCTTACTGTCCTTATACAGGGAGTTAACTATAGCATTGTACAAACTATAGAGGTCTTTCTTATGCTCAACAATGCTACAGTTCACATCGCTGCACATTTTAATTTAAATATTTTAATTTTTAGAGAACTTAAAACGTGTCAAGTGGTCATGGTGCTGTTTGGTTCGCCGTTTCAGCTTATTATGTGTTTTTGTATGAGGTGTTTTGCTGCCTTGTACAGATAGATAGATGATTGATTAATTAGTGGCAGGGAGGCAAAACAATATCAGTGTTTCCTCTGGCTTAAAAACCTTGGCGTGGTGGCAACATATTTTTCCGGGGGTGGGACACATCAGAAAACACATGATACTATTGTAACTGGAATATGTTAATTTTATACTATTTATTTCTTTTTTAAAATTTTGCACAGTAATTTTGCATATGGAACTTACCATGTGAAGTATTGTACAACCAAGGCTTGAATGTTGGAATATTGGACCGGTTGGAGTCCCACCCAGACGTCTTGTGTTTAGACTTTTTACTAGTGTCATCTTTCTCTCCTTCCTCTTGCACCCACTGACTGAACTCTTTCCTTTCATTGGCTCCTCTCTTCTGTCTCATCTTTCCCTCTCTGAGCCCTGTCTTATTCAGGTTCTCTCTCTTTATGGTGGTATACAAACAGGTTAGAAAATATCAAGTGTCACATTTTGTCCTGCAGGATTTTTTGTCATGATTTACATAAATGACACAAATATGTACATTTTTTTGTATTTTATAATGTTTATTTTTCCATTGAGAAAGAGAAGGGGAAAAACATTCATAATGGTAATTTACTCGCACATACTTGAATCATATGATCAGAGGTGGGTATAGTAGCCAGAAATTCTACTCATGTTTATTATTATATGTACGATTCATTATGTTCACTCTGGGACATTATGGGACACTATGGAATGGTGGGTGGGACAGCACTGTGTATATCTGTGTTGTTTGAGGCTGGTTTTGATGTATGGACATCATTGTATGTTAGAATGGATGGGTGTTAATGTTGATTTGTAAAAAAATACAGTAAATTGTTTACTTGGGGTCTTAAAGGTGGTAATTTGTATAAAATTCACATGGGTGTATCTATGGAAAAGAGGAGATGGAATTAATAAGTGTTCACTTCTTCCTTCTCCCTTTCGAACAGTGTATACTGTTACTTTATTGCATTTGCCATTTGCTTGTTTTTGTTATATTTTTGTGTTCAAAATAAACTATCTAAAAGCAACACTATCTTATGTAATTAATGATTAAAAGACACCTCAAAATTTCTAGTTGAGTAAGGGTACAGAAAGCACCCACTTAAACAAAAACTTGAGTAATGACTTCAGTCTTGAAGGTTTGAGGTTTTTCTCCAAATTTTACAACAATTTTCTTAGTTTTCTAATTTTCTCTGTAAATTTATCTAAATTTGCAACCATTTTCCTTAAAGTTGTAATTTCCTGTTGTAAAATTATGACTTTTCTTGTACATTTGAGCCTTTATTATAAATTTGTGGATTATTTTATGCCTATTTTTGTCTATTTTTTAAAATAAAATTTACTTTTTTTTAAAATAAATTTGAAACAATGTGGTAAAATGTTTGAATTTTTTTTCCCTCATATAGTTTAAACTTTTGACCATAATTTTGCAAACAATAATTTTAACTCTTATTTCAAAGAAATATAATTATTAATAAAATTATGTTTAAAGAAATAATGAAAATGGCCAAAGATGTAGTTATTCTATTATAATATTTCAATATGTTTACAGTTTTTTTAGAACTCTCCTCACCAACCGAACAACAGGAAAACCTCCCATATTTTGAAATCCAAATGTTGGCAGGTTTAGTTTGTCTGAAGGCTGGAGGATGTTGACGGATTTAACTGACTTCATGAATTTCGGTAATATTAACTTGCCAGGTACATAATCATGAACATAAATTCTTTAATATTTTAGTGGTTGGTGAAGTAAATCCTCAGAAATCCATCAGTCCCTCTTGCCTTTCCCTCAGTTAGCCTGCATATGAAGCCTAACCACACCTGTTTGCTAAGCAACTCATTGTTGTTCCCATGACCAGCGGGTTAAAACCACGATAAATGCCTCCAGTGCTTACAAACCTCTTCTGCTTTTTTTCCCCTCATTTAAAGTACTTAAACTCATGCTTCACTCTGATGCGGAATTAGGTTTGTCTCTCAGACAGCGATGCTAGATAGACAGGTCTGCCTGCCGACTGGAACTGTCACACGGGTAGCGCGTTCCCAAACTCTGACACGTTGGTGACTGTCACGTGCGTTTTTCACGTGTGCACTTGCAGAGCATCATTCTTTCATTTATTTTCTTAGCATGGCAGCTCAGTTTCTGGTGTGATGGGCCATCAGACAGAAATGTTACCAGCCGAAATCCTGAATATTTTTTAAAGGAAATTTGTGTTATTTTTTTAAAGTGACACTCCGGCAAAAATCAAGTTTTTTCTGTAGCATATTTCTTGTGATTTACAAGTCATATGAAGGGCAAAATCATTCCAAACTCCCAAGTATTTGTTTTTCTGGTTCGAATATCTGTTTAACCCCCCCCCCCCCCCCCCCAAAAAAAAAAGGCAGATTTGGACAGAGTGTTTCTATTCATGTCAGTATTCCTGCTTAGCCTGATTGGTTAATGTTATAACCAGTCAGGCTAAGCACTGACACCCCTACTTGACTCTCTCAGGGGAAGAGGGAGGAACTGAGGAGCAATCAGGAGCTCAGCTTTTTATAAGTTGGGAAAAATGGCAGATTATACCGGGGAGGGGGGGTGGCTGAAAAGTTCATAGTGATCAAATCTGACCAAATGTGGTTTATTTTTCAACTGCAGGCAGGGATCCAAGCGCTGCAACACTGATGGAGGAAGTGTGGACCGAAGGGGACACTGTGTTGAAAAATAAACAACATTTAGTCAGATTTGATCACTATGAACTTTTCAGCCCTGCATACTAGGGGTGGGCAATATGGCCTAAAAATGATATCGCAATAGTTCTGTGAATTTTTGCGATAACAATATTTTTTGTGATATTATAGAATACATTTTTTTTCTTTCAAATTTATGCAAAAAGGACAGTTTCACAGGCCAGCATTATTTACCTTCACCATATTCAGGAAAAACAAAAGAAAAACTCTTATTTCTCCATTTTATACACAACAGCTCAGATGTAGTTTAAATATTTTTTAGTTCTGTATCAAATATTACAAGAAAATAATATAAACCATTACATTTTAACTGTACACAGATGTCAGGTTTTATGTTGAATCACTTTACCTGCATTATTCCCGTTCCATGGACCTGTCCTGGGGCTTTTGGCTCTCCTTGCACTGAACAGATGTTTTTTTTTTTCTCTCTCTCTCTCTCTTTGTGTGGTTGAATGAAATCACGATGAAGCAGCCAAAATGTAAGTAAAAATCTCCAGCCACTTCGAGGTGCACATTGTCCAACATTAATACCACTCCAGCCGTGTTGTTGACATGCGGACAAAATGCAGACAGGTTATCCACACTGCTGCACCATTTTGGGGGTTTTTTTAAACACGACAGCAGTCTGAAACAGAAAGGGAAACTTAAATATTTCCACTCAACTGGAGATAGTCTGACTTTGGAGCTGCAGCTTCCTGCTCCATGCTTGTTTGGCCGTTTCTACGCAGTGTGATGTTGTCACGCAGCAGACCCCAAATATCGCAATATTCATTTTACACCGGTATCAAAATTTATACCGGTATTATAGTGAACAATACGATATGGCACACCCCTAGCGGGTACATGTTCAGTTTTTGGCTGTGTGAGCAAGAAATCCTCTTTTAGATTACATGTCTTACCGACAGACATGAAAATACGACAGCAATGATAAATTTTATTTTGAAAAACCACAGGGTCCTTGCTAAAATACTGAGAGGACACAGGTTTGCAGCCTACAGGTACATTTCAAAAAATTAGAATATCATGAAAAAGTTCAATATTTTTTGTCACTCATTTCAGAAAGTGAAACCCATGTATTATAGAGATTGATTACACAGAGAGTGATATAGTTTGTGTTTATTTATTTTAATTTTGATGATTATGGCTTATAGCCCATAAAAAACCCAAATTCAGTTTCTCAAAAATTTAATATTACATATGCCCATGTGCACAGTCAATACTTGGTCAGGGTCCCTTTTGGATTAATTACTGTATCATACCATATAAGTGAATGCCATTTACCATTTACTGTATCAATGTGGCGTGGCATGGAGGTGATCAGCCTGTGTTACTGCTGAGGTGTGATGAAGGTCCAGGTTGCTTTGATAGTGACCTTCAGCTTGTCTGCATTGTTGGGTCTGGTGTCTCTCATCTTCCTCTTGACAAAACCCCATAGATTCTCTATGGGGTTTCAGTCAGGAGAGTTTGCTGGCCAATCAAACACAGTGATGCCATGGTGATTAAACCAGGTTTTGATACTTTTGTGTGTGTGTGTGGGTGGGTGGGGGGGGGGGGTGCCAAGTCCTGCTGGAAAATGAAATCAGCTTTTCCATAAAGCTTGTCAGCAGAGGGAAGCATGAAGTGTTCTTAAATTTCCTGGTAGGCGACTGTGGTGACTTTGGTCTTGATAAAACACAGTGGACAAACACCAGCAGATGGCCTCTGTTCAGATAAAAGTAAATTTTGCATTTGATTTGAAATCTAAGTCCAAGAGTCTGGAGAAAGAGTGGAAAGGCACAGAATCTAAATTGCTTGAGGTTTAGTGTGAAGTTTCCACAGTCAGTGATGATTTGAGGAGCCATGTCATCTGCTGGTGTTGGTCCACTGTGTTTTATTAAGACCAAAGTCAGCTCAGTCGTCTACCAGGAAACTTTAGAGCACTTCAAACTTCCCTCTGCTGACAAGCTTTATGGAGAAGCTGATTTCATTTTCCAGCAGGACTTGCCCCCCCCCCCCCATACTGCCAAAAATATCAAAACCTGGTTTAATGACCATGGCATCACTGTGTTTGATTGGCCAGTAAACTCTCCTGACCTAAACCCCATAGAGAATCTATGGAGTATTGTCAAGAGGAAGATGAGAGACACCAGACCCAACAATGCAGACGAGCTGAAGGTCACTATCAAAGCAACCTGGACCTTCATAGCACCTCAGCATTTCCACAGGCTGATCACCTCCATGCCACGCCACATTGATACAGTAATTAATCCAAAAAGAGCCCTGACCAAGTATTGAGTGTGCACATGGACATACTTTTCAGTCGGTCCACATTTGTATTAAAAAACTATTTTTTAAAATTAATTTTATGTAATATTCTAATTTTTTGAGAAACTGAATTTGGGGTTTTCATGGGCTGTAGCCATAATCATCAAAATTAAAATAAACACTTGAAATATTTCACTCTCTGTGTAATGAATCTATATAATATATGGGTTTCACTTTCTGAAATGAGTGACAAAAAATATTGAACTTTTTCATGATATTCTAATTTTTTGAGATGTACCTGTACATGCCAGGGGAGACAGCCCTGGTGTGCGTGGCACAACGGCGGGGTGAGTATCATCTTACAGTAAGTAAACCTGCAGAAGAATCATTCTTGGTGGAGTGGAGAGGCAATCGCTGCTCGGTTGGAGGACTCCCCTCGCTTCGCTGGGAGTATCTGCCGGTGCGCCTTGCCAGCCACCTCGTCTCTCCCCAGAGCGAGCTGGGAAGAATGCTCCGAAGGAACTGAGCACTCCTTGGCTCCTCCCTCTTCCCCCGAAGGAGCGGTCTCTGGTTACCCACTCACCACGGATTGCCTCACTGAAGGCCGGTGAGCAGTTTGCCTCAGAGCAGCTCGAAGTGAGGCGAGCTCCAAAAGAAGGAGGCTGGGGAGCGCCTCGGAGGCAAGCTGGCTGGCGGGCGCACCGGACCGAGGTGAACTGCTCATTGGCCCCTAGCGTTGTGATCCGCAGTGTGTGGGTAACCAGAGACCGGTGGGGAGCCTTCCAGCCTCCATGCCAGGCCAGGCAGTGACTCTTCCTTAGGTTCACATACGACGGTACTTCCTCAAGTTAGATCGCCTTCTCGGAGCCTTGTACAATGTCCTCATCTTCTTCCAGCTACTGGTAGGCGAGAGTATGGGTGGAGGTAATTAGAATATTCATAGATCCATGCATACTTAAGTAAGTCAAAGACATAAAAGCTCTTTCCAAGCCATTCTAAGGCAATGAAAGTTTTTTTGTGTATGAAAAGCCACAGTATACTATTTTGGGCAAAACACATTGGTTTTTGAGGTGGTTTTAGAGCCGCTTGAGTGGATCTTTAAGACTTGTCACTTGAACCATTGTTTATCATTGTCACATAGAAAAATACAAACCTTTCGAGCATCTTTTTGTTTTTCTGTCTATGCATGTTATGCTAATTGTTACAGCTTCCTCTGAGTGTGCAGGTGTTTAAAAAATTATCCAGCATATGGGAAGGAAATGGCTTAGAGTAACTCAATCAATACTTTAGTATTGGATTTGCTCCATGGTTGATGTGCCTACATCTAAATTTTATGTTTCTTTAAATCAATAAGGTCCTGTTTGAACTGCTATTTGTGTCAAGCAGAAAAATTGGTGGTGTGACTTTGCCCGAGTTTGTAGAAGTAAATGTGAAGCAACAGCCAGCTTCCGAGCACGTGATACCTTAACTTGCACTTCCTGTATTTATTATAAGCAACAGCATTTAAAGCTTAAATCATCACTGTTAATATTGTTAAGGGGCAGCCATTCCTACTGGTGAATGTGGTTAATTCAATACCAGCAGACGGTACTGGGAGAAGAGTTGTAGATATGGGAAAGGGCAGGGAGCCTAATCTAATCTGCATGGAACATTGCTGTACATGTATAAATCATCAGTTTATATACAGGCTTGTGCTTTTCTGTTTACCTGCACGGTTTGTTTTGTAGCTTATTTTGTACCACTGCTACAGTCACATGGCCTTTGAAGACAGTAAGCTTTAGCAGGATCGCTGATGGAATTTGTGATAGAATTTGTCTCAGATTTAATGTATTTATTTCTTTAAGTCGGTGATTATGTCATAATCAAAATGTTAAATTCTCTAACAACAGCCTGCCTTTGACAATCAGTAGTCAGGTATACATGTAATATAATTATGCACAGTCAAGTGGTGTTGCCACAGTGCTGTAAAGCTCATAGAAACAAATACAACTGGAAAATACCTTCACAGACAAATATGAAATGCATAAAATTTTCAAATACAGCTCCTAATGTCTAAAATAATTTGATTTAAAAAGGTGGTAAACCTGCTTTTATGCAAGGTAAAACCATTAGAAGGAATGCCAGTCATTTGTCATAAGTTTGTAACTTTATTCCTTGCAATTTCTTTTGTAAATTTGCAACATTTTTGGTAAATTTTCAGCTTTTTCCCTTTTAAAAGTGCTGCTGTTTTGTAAATATGTAACTTTTCTCTCAAAAATGTATTAGTTTTTCTCCTAATTCTGCCACTGCCTTCCTTTTAAATTTGCAACTTTTTTCTTGTACTTTAAAAAAAAATATATAGCTTTTTTCTCATAATTTTTTACTTTTTTCCTTGAAAATTTTCTAATATTTTTCTCAGTTAAAGGGATCATTGACTGAAAAATGGTGTGTTTGTAGGTTTTAACTGTCTGAAATGAGTTTACTGGTTACCTAATTATCCAAAAATTTTCAAAACAGTCAATTCTCTTAAAGAAACACACAGCCTTTATTTTGTTTTTTTCTCTCCCAGAAACGCCAGAAACGTTTTTGACTTTTCTGTCTAACTTGTTAACGTCATGAATAGAAAAAGCCAACCCACCACCTTTCTTGAGACCAGCCCACTGCTCTATTATTGGCCCGCCTAGCTGTCTGTCATGTAGATGGAAGGGGTGCTAAAGGTAACCTATTAGCCCCCAAGCTAATACCAGGAAGCTCAAACCAAGCGTGGTTTATATTGTTATTTTCTTCAGATCTTGGTCACCCTAATAACCATCCCTGTTCCCACCTGGTACACTGGTCTACAGTCCACAATATACTTCACATCGCTACGGCCCATTTCCCAGTGGTTTCGCTGTGATTCCGCAGCCAGCACCGGTGTACCGGTCACGGCAACCGCCTACAGCGTGACCCAAGACTGCTCCCTCGAGCTCCCCCACCATCCTCTAGGGCTCCGTGTGACTCTGCTCTACTCTTGCAGGCAACGTAGAGGAGCCGCTTTGTGATGGCACGTCCCCCAGCTGGCCATGGGAGAGGAACGGAGTCCTGCGGAGCGAGACAATACACTTCGAGATCCCGTGGCTTGGCAGCCCGGCTTGGCCTCAGTTTGCGGTGGTCGGTGGGTCGCCCAGCGCATGGTGCTGGTGATTTGTTGTGGCATCCTGGCGAGGTTGTTGGGAGACGGGCCGGAATGACACGAGATACACAATCGACTGTGGATCAGTGAACCAGCACTGCTCATCCAAGCTAGAAGGAAGCTAGAAGCTACTCAGCTAATGGCTAACTGATGTAAGATGGAGGATAGAGTTGAACAGTTGAAGGATGTTTCTTAAAGTGATAGGCTTTAAGTTAGAGCATTTCAAGAAAGCCAGGAAAAATAAAAAAAACTAATTTGCTTCAGTAATTCACAAATGAAAGAAAATGTGATCAAAATATGTCACAAACACTTCATGAAGCCATGTGAGTTATTATGGAAAAGTGCAGTCACTGACCCCTTTAAGTTATGAGTTTTAGTTGGGGGTATAGTCTTGTCAGCTGGACCACAAGTTATTACTAAACGGAGGGGCAACTGCTCGTGGTGGTTTTTTTTTTTTTTGTATGTCTGGACACAGAGATATGGAAAATGTATGATAGCAGTGTGTTTCTGGTAGCTTTGCATGAATAACACTTGAATTTTTATATATCCCCATGTACTCATACCCATTGTACAACTAAATTTAAAACATACCGTTTTTGATGCATAAAACCATGAAATTTTTGTAAAAGTATTACAGATGCAATGCAGAACTACTTTGTGCATGCAAATTAAGGAAGGATTTGTCCTTCAATTCACATATTAAATTTGTTTCTAAGACTGCCTTCTATCATTTGCGTAATATTGCCAAGATTAGGAGCATCTTGTCTCAGAGTGATGCTGAGAAGCTGATCCACGCTTTTGTTAGCTCGAGATTAGATTATTGTAATTCTTTATTATCAGGTTGTCCTAAAACATCTTTAAAAAGTCTTCAGCTGATCCAAAATGCTGCAGCAAGAGTTTTAACAGGTACTAGAAAGAGAGATCATATCTCTCCGGTTCTGGCCTCCCTTCATTGGCTTCCCATAGAGTTTAGAATTAAGTTTAAAATCCTTCTTCTTACTTACAAAGCTCTAAACAATCAGGCTCCTTTTTATTTAAAAGATCTGATACTACCGTATCATCCTAACAGAGCACTACGCTCCCAAAATGCAGGTTTACTTGTAATACCTAGAATCTCCAAAAGTACAATGGGAGGCAGAGCCTTCAGTTATCAAGCTCCTCTCCTGTGGAATCAGCTGCCAATCTGGATTCGGGAGTCAGACTCGATCTCTGTTTTTAAGAATAGGGCTAAAACCTACCTTTTTGATATAGCCTACAATTAGGGAGGGATCATGTGTTTTCTGAACCCTCCCTTAGTTATGCTGCTAATAGGTTTAGTCAGCCGGGGGACCTCCAGTAATGCACTGGGCCTCACTCCTTTCCTCACTCTCTATGAAATATTTTTTTTTTGCTGGTCATTAACATTTGTTTGTTCTCTCCCATAGATTGAGTCCCCATCGTGCTGTTTGCTCTCTACATGTCTGTTCTTTTCTTCTTCTCTATCCCCTCACCCCCCAGCCAGTCGCAGCAGATGACTGCCCCTCCCTGAGCCTGGTTCTGCTGGAGGTTTCTTCCTGTTAAAAGGGAGTTTTTCCTCTCCACCGTCGCCAAGTGCTTGCTCACAGGGGATCGCCTGATTGCTGGGGTCTTTCTGCAACTGTGGGGGTCCTCCCTACAGTTGATAGTGCTATGAGATGACTGTTGTTGTGAAATGGCGCTATATAAATAAAGTTGAATTGAATTGAATTGAAATATCAAATTTCATTTGAAATTTGTCACAATGTTATCAAACTATTGAAGCTTTTCTCAAAAATTAATAAAATGGTCTCTTTCTGGGATACCATGGATTTGCTGCAGTCTGTATGCTCAGCCTTGTGCTGCTTTGCATGGGATTTCTAGTTTTGAGTTGATTATTTGAAATTTAAACTACAAAAGAAAGAACAATTTTGGAAGTGAATATCATATGCTATTCTATGATATTCACTGCTATGCATTTTCTTTTGTCTTGCAGGGTCAAAATGACGGTTAACTGAAAGACCAGTCATGGATGTGGATGCTAAAAACAACAGTGGTGTTGGTGGTGCTCCCACAGCTAGTTATAGTTCATAAATAACTTCTAGAAGTAGTAGTACTTTTCAAAATACATCACCAGTGACAAAGAGATACCTCATTCATTGCACTGATGAGGATTCCAAGCTAAATTTAATTTCGCCAAAGGACATTTCTTCATGGGACACTTTGCTCAGAGCTGCAAAAATTAGAAATAACTCACAAATATTAGAAATAGCTGACAAAATCCAGCAGACCAAGTTCCTCTTGTATTTTATCACAGAATATGCAGAAGCATGTTTACAGGGAAATGGGATTTGGCAACCATTGAAGAAAAATCCAGAGGCAAAGACTTTGAAGCTGAAGATAAGGTAAATTGTTGATTTATATACAGAAGCTGAGTTTGAAGCATACGGGGGTCGTTCAGAAAGTTCTAAGCCTCACCCAGAAAGAAGAGCCATAGCTGGACATTGTTGTTGTGGCAACACACTGCCACTTCTTATCAAACTAGAAAAAACAATTCAGATTTCTGTCTTAATTCCTGTGCTGGTGAGGCCCATACAAAAGTGAGAGGTGTGCGACAAATCTATAAATGGACAAAACAGAAACCCGAGCAGTGAAAAAGTATCTGCAAAAGAAAGGTACGACACCCACGGAAATCCATGAGGACATGGTACAGACACTTGCTTAGGACTCCCCTTCATATACAACTATGAAGAAGTGGGCTGCAGAATTCAGTCGGGGCAGGGACAGCACAGGTCCTATTTTGAAAACAATGATGAGGTCATTTGGGCTGTGGAAGAGGACCAGGGCGCTACCTTCTTCTATGATGGGATTTCAGTTCTCTAGCATTGTTGGACCCAGTGCATTGATGTCAAGGGGGAATATATTGAAAAATAGTGGAAAAACTGTATTGTTTCGCCAACTCCTTCTGGGTGAGGCTTAGAACTTTTTGAACAACCCTCGTACAAGTCAGTGTTTGATCTCATCAGATGTGACTTGATGAGAAACCCAAGGATCATCTGAATGCTTGTTTCAGAATATGAGGTCACATGGTATTACAGTTTTATTAAAGCTTATTTTTTAAAAGGTACCAAATCAAAACTGCCATCATACATTTTCTAGCTCTATGGGTGATGAGCCTTGATTAAAAAACAAGCTAGCACTTGCCCCTATGATTGATAATGATTCACCAAATTGTACTGTTGGGCTGATAGACTAGTAGGGGCTAGTTGAGTTCCTGGGTAGTTCAAATTTGATGACTCCAAATTTGCTTTGATTTCACACTCAGTAAATTGTTGTACAAAGGTAGTTGTAATGTAGTCACTTTCATTTTGCCATTTAAATACAAGATATTAAATTTGATCAAATGGCCTTAAACACAACTTCAGTTTTCTTATAGCTGCAGATACCCTGTATTCCTTGGCCTGGTGTATTTCAGGTTTAATAATAGCTGTTCTTTGATCATTTAATGAAGGTCTGTGTGTTTCTACGGTTTTGCACAGAAATGTACAATAGTACAATGCAGCAGGAGGTTTGTGCTATTGTGATAACTGGTTATTAACCTGTCTTGTGTCATGAGTGGCTTATACTGTATGTAGATCGAAGGCTTACTTTATATACATTTGCTGGCTGTCTGAAAAGATTATCAAAAAACAAGGCACATTTCAGTGTTTTTTGTTTTAAACGTTTAAGTTGTGTCATTTAGTGTATCTGTCCTTTAACCCTTGATCAGCATAGCATGAGCCAAAAAATGTGGTCATCTATCTTTAGCAGAGGTCATTCTTTGTCCACTTTTTGTCCAAGCTTTTGAATAGCACCACAAAGGCGGCCATAAAAGCAAGTGATTTGCTTTGGAATGAGGCCTGCCTCTTTGCTCTCTATGAATAGACCTTTTATATAACAAAGGTCTGGTGAAGCTCTGACTAGATGTTTGGATAGAATTGGTTTATGACCAAGGAGGTAATTTCTTAGAATAAGGAGAATTGACTGGGCATTTTTCAGGCAGCACTCAACCATAACACATCTGATTTTGAATCAGGAAATTTCCATACTTCCATGAATATTAAATGCCTTTGAAATATTGGCCTTATGTCAGACTTATTGGAAGACATTTCAATTAAGGCATGATAGAATATAACATCAAATCAAATCAAATCAACCTTTATTGTCATATTGCTGTACATACAACTGTAGTGCAGGCAAGATGAAATTGCGTTTCTCTCGGCACCCATATAAGTAGAAGAACATGATTTAAGACACACTCACACATATCTTCTATAGCTTCTCCCCTCCAGAAGACGTTTCAGAAGCCTTCGGACTAGAACCAGCAGGTTTAGGAACAGTTTCTTTCCAACAGCTGTCACGTTATTGAACTTAGTTCCCCGCTGACTCTCTTACAATCATCTTTTACCATCCTCACCTGTACATAACTGCATAACTACATAACTACATCTAACTTATTGCACATTATTTGCACATAACAGTACTTTTAACTTTCTGCACTGCTGCATATATTTGCATATATTTGCTTAAATTGCACATACTGTTAATTACCGTATATACTGCACTGCTGTCCTTTGCACTTCTGATTGGATGCTAAACTGTGTTTCGTTACCTTGTATTCATACATGTGTAATGACAATAAAGTTGAATCTAATCTAATCTAATATCTTCACCCCCCCACCCCCACCCCACCACATCCATTCACACATCCCTGAGACATACTTGAAAAAAACTAACTATAATATACAAATAATGTACATAATGTCCGTAGGTGCAGTAGTGTACGTATATGAGAGATTCCGGATCAACTGTTCAGCATCCTAACAGCTTGTGGAAGGAAGCTGTTGATAAGTCTGGTGGTTCTGCCTCTGATGCTCCGGAATCGTTTGCCAGATGGCAGAAGTTCAAAGTGTTTATGCAGAGGTTGCGAACAGTCCTTGACAATGTTCAGTGCCCTGCTCCTACAACGGTTCTGAAAAAGTTCTTGGACAGAGGGGAGGGAGACTCCAATTACCCTCTCAGCTCCCTTAACTATCCTCTGCAGGGCTTTTTTGTCTGACATACTGCAGCTGGAGTACCATGTAGCAATGCAGTATGTCAGGACACTCTCCACCACACCTCTGTAGAAGGTCCTGAGGATGCAGATGGGGAGAGAGGCCTGTTTGAGTTTCCTCAAGAAGTGCAGTCTCTGCTGGGCCTGCTTCCTGATCCCCAAGGAATTCTTGCTCCAGGTCAGGTCCTGCGAGATCTGCACTCCGAGGAACTTGATGTTCTACACTCTCTCTTCTACACTTTATTGCATGTATAGTTTATTTCTTTTATTTTATCATGTTTAATGTTGCAGCATTGCACCGAGACAAATTCCTAGTTTGTGTACTACATGAACAATGGCAATAAATCTGATTCTGATTCTCTCCACTAAACGGCCGCCGATGCTGAGGGGGACGTGTTCAGGCTGTGACCGCCGGAAGTCAATAATCATCTCCTTCGTTTTGTCCACGTTGAGCACCAGATTGTTCTCCCTGCACCAGCCCTCCAGGTCTCTCACTTCTTCCCTCTACATTGATTTCTCATCCCTCTGAATAAGTCCCACCACCGTGGTGTCGTCTGCAAACTTAATAATCTGGTTCCCCTCGTGTCTGGATACACAGTCATGTGTTAGAAGAGTAAACAACAGTGGACTGAGTACGCAGCCTTGAGGGGATCTGGTGCTCAGCATGACAAAGTTGGAGATGTTGTTTCCAACCCGGACAGACTGAGCTCTCTCAGTCAGGAAATCCACGATCCAGAGACGTGTGGCGGTGTTCAGACCAAGAAAGAGTAATTTCTCCATCAGTCTCTGGGGAATAATGGTGTTGAATGCTGAACTAAAATCAATGTACAGGAGTCTGGCGTAGGTGTCTTTCTGATCCAGGTGGGTGATGACAGAGTGCAGGGTGGTGACTATAGCATCCTCCGTGGAGCAGTTTGAACGATATGCAAACTGGAGCGGGTCGTGTGATGCAGGGAGGCAGGCTGTAATGTGTGGTTTGACAAGCTGTTCGAAACACTTCATCACAATTGGTGTCAGTGCAACAGGACGATAGTCATTCAGACAAGACACAACTGGTTTCTTTGCCACCGGTACAATGATAGAGGTCTTGAAGCATCTGGGCACGATGGCCTGGCTCAGGGAGATGTTATAAATGTCAGTCAGTACATCCGCCAACTCGCTCGCGCAGTCTCGGAGCACACGTCCCGGGATGTTGTCCGGACCTGCAGCTTTACGTGGGTTGACTCTGGTTAGGGTCCTCCGTGTGTCCGCTGTGTTGATGGTAAAAGCTGGTCCAACCGATCGTGGGGATGGGCCAGCCCTCCCTCTGATTGTCGGGTTTGATGCTTCAAAATGTGCAAAGAAGTTGTTGAGCCTGTCTGGAAGCGAAGCGTCATCATCATCGACCCCCTGCCTAGACTTATAGCCCGTCAGTGTCCGAACTCCCTGCCACATCTGCTTGGTGTTCCTAGTGTCACAGAGGTGACCCTGGATTTTCTCCGCATAGGCGCGCTTCGCCGTCTTAATTCCCTTTGAGAGCGCAGACCTGGCTGAGCGGAGGGCGATCCTGTTCTTCACTCATAGCTGAAAGTATGTCATTATGCAAAAGTGAAAAACCCAACAAATAAAGACTGGGATAATCAGGACTGTACTCTAGTACTCTAGTATCTAGTAGAAAAGTACTGATTGACAGACCCTCTACAGTGGGCTCCTTTAAAGAGCAATTCCCAGGTTAACCAAACAAATTAATTACAAAAGCACCAAGGTGCTGATGTCTCGGTGCCAGAGCCTTGGTGGAGGTATGCATTCTCGGATCCTCACCAAGATGTTGGACCACCTCTGGTAAAAATTTCATCCAAATCCATCTAGTCGTTTTGGAATATTCTTGCTAACACACTGTGAGAAGATAAGAGCCTTGGTGGAGGTATGCATTCTGGGATCATTACCAAAATGTTATGGGTTCCTCTCTAGCCCAAGGACCACCTCTGGTAAAAATTTCATCCAAATACATCAAGTAGTTTTGGAGTACACGCATGCGCATTGAAAATAATCTGCAGTTCACATGCCCATATTGTCAGCGGCAGCCAAGAGCCACCAAACTGATTTGAGTAGCTGCAATCCAAACATAAAAGTGCGCGGTGACAGATGTTTTAAATGGCAGAAGTGATAGGAGTACGTGAAAACAATGACAAGATGAACAGGAGCTTTTGCTGTTTAATGGCAGAGGAAGAAAACAGACGGGCAAAATGACGGACATTTGTTCACCCAGTATTGGTGGATTGCTCAGTACTTCCCTGTGGCGGGAGTTTCCGGGCGCATGTGTAGTTCACTGTGACCATTTGCGGGCGAGGAATGTTGGGAGTTGTAGTTTTTAGCAAGTTTGTAACGAGTTTTACCTCGTCCTTCCTCTGCAAAACCAAACAGCAAAACCAGTGTGAAAACAATCGATGTGATGAATAAATGGTGTAGTTGCTGAATACATGTTTGTTTTTTCAGTAACTACTATTTTATAATGGTCCACCTAGAGAGCGACTGTAACAGGAAGTCATCCATGTGCAGTAAAAAAGTTGCACTGCTGCTTCTAGTGGCCCGGCATAGTTATTACAATACCTTTCCCTCTGGTTTCATTGACGTTAAAGGTGAGTTAAATTTGTGTTTATTTCGAAAACAAAGCCTTATCTGGGAATTCTGGTAAATTAAAAGTCGAGATAATATGGCGATACAATGATACATGCCTTTAGTTGCACTTAATTTTGACTGGGCGAGCTGAAAAGCTGGTAACAGACAGATGGACAGATACAACCACGCACACACAGATGCATTAACTGATTACCGTATGCCTGTCCATTTCACCAAGGCATAAATATATTGAGAATTGATTTGGTAAACACATTACAAAACAGTTGTTGTCTAAGCCTTAGAATAACTTTTTATGCCACTTTGAACAACTTTGAAAGTATTTTTTAAAACTCTGTGTGTGTGTGTGTGTGTGTGTGTGTGTGTGTGTGTGTATATATATATATATATAATATTACATTGTCTTACTCTCAGCAATCAAAATATTGCTAATGCACTTAAAAGTATTATTATTAATTAATAGTTTTATTTTACGAGCAGTATCTGACACCTAGTATCTTGCCCATAGGACAACCAAAGCACCAGTTTATTACTGTGCATAATGAAGTGTGCTTCAGTGCCGCTTCAACACTTATCATAACCATGTTATCTTTCTCAAGCTTTCCACTCAGAGACCACCCTGACTGGGTTACAGGTCACCTCCTCCCACAGGGGCCCATACTTTCCTGAAACTAAGAAGCAAATGGACAGTGATGTTGGTTGGTTTTCTACAGCAGCTGGTTAAAGATTTAGTGTCACCAGTTTAAAAAGGTGCTTTGTGATTCCCCCAGTAGCCAAGCTTTTGTAGTAAAACACCTGGCAGTCAGTGCAGCACAGTCTCAGTCCTCTCATTGCTTCGAGACTCTTTACAGCCATGTCTGTTCATTCAGCTGTAAAGCAGCCTCAGGTTTGAGGGTACTGCTTCTTTGCTATGGTTACTTCACAGCTGAAGCATGAAAAGCTTCATCACAACTGGAAATTTAACATATTAATGAGGGATATTGCAGTGTTTAAGTGTCTGAAAACTTGATAAAGACCTCTATCATTGATTTCAAAACTTTCTAGATGGTTGACCTCCTCTCCTTGTTGGATCCAGTCACAGAGGAAATAATAGGGCAATGTAGCTTAAAGTTAGATGATCCTTTTCTATGATTGTGTTTCATTTTCTGTTCACATTCACTTCTGTCATATACTAGTGAACCTGACAATACAATGGCTTATTTGATAATTTAAGCACCTTCCACACAGGAAGATGGTTGCAATGATGTTGCAATGAGAAACCGTGGAATGTCTAGGAAGTTATGACAAGCAATGAGAGGTGCCCTGAATCAAATCTAATAATAATAATAATAATACATTTTATTTGAGGCGCCTTTCAAGACACTCAAGGACGCCGTACAATAAAAACAAAGAATAAAACATTTAAAAACAGATCACAAGTACAGAAAATCACACAGAATAAGCCTTAGTAAACCAAAAAGTCTTGAGATGGGATTTGAAGGTGGAGAGTGAATTTAAATTCCTGAAGTCCGGTGGGAGGGAGTTCCAGAGGCGGGGGGCGGTGCAGCTGAATGATCGAAGGCCCATGGTGGTCATACGTGCAGAAGGGACAATGAGATTGATGGTATTTGATGATCTAAGAGTTCTGGATAGTATATGAACGGAGAGGAGTGCAGCCAAGTATGGGGGGGGCGAGGCCATGGAGGGCTTTGTAAGTGAGAAGGATGATTTTATAGTCAATGCGGTGTTTGATGGGGAGCCAATGGAGGTGCTGCAGAACCGGGGTGATATGATAGGTGAATGGAGTTCTAGTAATGATCCGGGCGGCAGCGTTCTGAACCAGTTGAAGTTTTTTAAGCGTTTTGAGGGGGAGACCAGAAAGAAGAGAGTTACAATAATCCAGACGGGAGGTAACAAGAGAATGGACCAGGATAGCGGTGCTGGCAGGGGTGAGGGAGGGACGGAGACGGTTGATGTTACGTAAATGAAAAAATGCTGATCGGGTGACGTTATTAATATGGGATTTGTAGGAGAGGGTGGTGTCCAGGATTACCCCAAGGTTTTTGACTTGAGGGGAAGGGGAAACAGTAGTATTATCAATAGTGATGGTGATATTGTTTGACTTTGAAATGGTGGATTTTGAACTGACTAAAAGGACTTCTGTTTTATCACTGTTAAGTTTAAGAAAGTTGGAAGAAAACCAGGAAGTGAGTTCATGGAGGCAGTCACAGAGGGAGGTGGAAGGGAGGTTGGAGATAGGTCTGGAGGAAAGATATAGCTGGGTGTCATCAGCGTAACAATGGAATTGAATATTAAATTTACGGAAAATATGACCAATAGGAAGAAGATAAATGATGAAAAGAATTGGACCAAGGACTGAACCTTGGGGGACACCAGAAGAGATGGACGATGGCTGGGATGTGTATGATTTTAACTGGATGAATTGGGAGCGATCAAAAAGGTAGGATGTGAACCAGTTTAAAACAGTACCAGAAAAACCAAGAGATGCCAGTCTATGGAGGAGGATGGGGTGAGAAATGGTATCAAAGGCTGCAGTCAGGTCAAGAAGGATGAGGATGGAGAGGAGCCCAGAGTCTGCTGACATTAACAAATCATTTGTGATTTTAAGAAGGGCCGTTTCTGTGCTGTGGTGGGGACGGAAACCGGACTGGAACTATAAATCTACTATAAACTTTGTGTTGAGCAGTGAAATAATTTGTTTAATTGTGTATATACGAAAGTCATTAAACCTCTACTAAGGTGTGATTGGTCAGTGGATTACAAGCAGATCAAAAATATTTTGTCACCAATAATCTAGTTTAATGTCAGACTCTACCTGTATTATTAATGGCTAAACTACATGATTAAGAAATTTAAAAATATAGTACAAATCCAGAGTATAACAAGAATAAATTTCAGTTTTAAGTATTCGAGTGAGAAATATCAAAGAAATGATTAGTTTATGGTAGTCAGGAAGACAGATGGGAAAAGAAAATATGTATCCTACTGGCACACTCTCTCCTTGTGAAATCAAGTACTATAGGAGCTCTCATTTCTTTGCAGACAGGCTGTCTGGACTGTTTTTTTATTACCGCCGCCAAGGGAGGAGGTAATGTTTATGGAAGTGTTGGTTTGTCTGTCTGTTAGCAACATTACTCCAAAAGTTATGAATGGATTTTGATGAAATTTTCAGGAAAGGTGTGTAATGGCATGTGGAGCAGATGATTAGATTTTGGTGGTGATCCGGTTCATGATCTGGATCCAAGAATTTTTTGAAAATATTAATATTGCGCTTTTCATGTACTGCCCCTTTAAGACGTGTCCACAGGGTTACAGCGGAGTTACGTGCATGGCCACACACCTTCGCGACCCAGTGCACACTTACCACCAAATACTGCAAAAAATGGAAAACGGCTTTGAACGAAAAGGAATGTGGTCTCCATCCACATAGTATGCGATGACTGACATTATTTTATCTGAAGATGCCAACAAAAAGCAAGCAAAGTGTTCAGTTTAAGAAGGAGTTTGGAGTGTGTGCAGACATAACTCTGGCCGGCAGACAAGGATGCGAGCCACATGACCCACATGGTATGTAAACACAGTAAGCTTCAGCACTGAACAATGTTTAGGTTTTTTTGTTTGTGAAATCACAATAGACCTGTACTATTATGCTTGTCTGCTACGCACCGCAGTGATATGATACCGCACTGTTGTGTAATATTGCTTAATAATTTTTTTTTTTTTATTTTGTATACTTTATTGATCCCCAAAGGGGAAATTGAGGGCATTCACCTGGATGGATAGAGTAGCCACAGTACGGCGCTATCCCTTTACTATTCACACACACATTCACACCTAGGGCCAATTTAGAGTCTCCAATTAACCTAATTGCATGTTTTTGGCCTGTGGGAGGAAACCGGAGAAATCCCAGAGTAAACCCATGCAGACACGGGGAGAACATGCAAACTCCACACAGATCACTGTTGGTCAGGGGCTGGGATTGAACCAGGGATCCCATGGCCAAGGGTGAGTTGCTGTGCTGCCGCAGTGCTGACCACTGCGCCACCCCACCTTGTCACCTTATGAACCTTGTCAGTAAACTGTAAAGCAGAAGATAGGAGAAGAAAAAAAACGAAAACCGACCTGACAGATTCAATAAACCATGATGCTGATTTAAGGTGGAATTGCCCAGCCCCAATGTATGGTCAATACAGTTATGTCAGTCTTCTTATTAACCACTGCGCCACCGGGGCTGCACGGTGGCGCAGTGGTTAGCACTGCGGCAGCACAGTTTACCCTTGGCCGGGGGATTGTGGGGATCGTGGGATCGTGGGTTCGATCCCAGCCCCCGACCAACAGTGATCTGTGTGGAGTTTGCATGTTCTCCCCGTGTTGCGTGGGTTTACTCCGGGATTTCTCCGGTTTCCTCCCACATGCCAAAAACATGCATGTTAGGTTAATTGGCTGTTCTAAATTGTCCCTAGATATCTGTTTCCTATAGGCCCTTAGAATAGAGGGTTAGTATTAATGAAAGCGCTTTGAGTGGTCTTTGTGACTAGAAAAGCGCTATATAAGTGCAGGTTAGTTAGTTAGTTAGTTATTTTAATGTAGTCATATTGTTTTGGCTGCCGTTTCTTTGTCTATTAGCAGGATCACGAAAAAACTCCGAGATTCATTTGGATGACATTTTCACCGGAGGTGGCCCTTGGCCCAAAGATGAACTCATTAGATGTTGGAGGTGATCCGTGAATGCATACCTCCACCAAGGCCCTATCTCACAATGTACAGATGGATGGCGATATGGACAGACAAAGGGACAGAGGGGAGGACAAAGGAAGGGAGGAATGCAGCCTTGGTGGAGGTATGCACTCTCTGAGTGCCGTCTAGTTTACTTTTACCTGCTTGAGAGCCTCATGGTTAATGTCTGTGTGCTAAATGTGATTCTCTTTGCATTTTACTTGTTTTCTCATAGACAGAAATTGTTTTTCAAGTATTACCACTATTTTGTTTAGTCTGTCCTGCTTTGCCTGTCATTTATGGCAGTTAGAGTAATATCTGTTAAAAAAAAAAAAATGTGCATCACCACTGCCCACAGCTGTACCTAGTTTTAGGATGTAGATGCAGTATTATGTGGTGTAGTAAATCATTACCTCACTGTAAACAGCCACTAAACATGTACTCCAGGCTTCCTTCTTACAGGCCAGCTGGTTCTCATTGATGTAAGTGGAGGGCATGATCCCCCCCACTATGGGCTTTGTTTTACCTCCCTGCTCGTCCTATTGCTTTTACTGCCTTCAGACTGGCAGTGATGTGTTATCTGAGGCTGGGGACAGCTGGCTGGATGCTCTTCTGTCCAACATCGCCAATGAAAGGGAAAGTTAAGTTGGTTGTACATGCCATCAAAGAGTCACCACATAGCTTTCTGTGGTGGTGCATTTTATCACTGTAGGGCTTATGCAGTCACCTACACACAAAATAAGTGTTCTGTTTTACCCTTTCAATTTCCTTCTGCACTCTTTTTGGCACATGGCTTGTTGCAGTTGCTATGTAAGTGACAAATATGAAGCAGCACTCACTGCTTACAGGAATAGAGGTATAACCAACTGGAGGAAATGAGGTTTTTATTGACAGTGTGAAGTTCTTATTTTTACTGAGCTCGAAGCCAGTGTCATTTCTCTTCCAAATAAATATGTGTTTCTTTGGTAGAAGTGACAGCTACCTGCAAATTTAACTTGCAATCCCAGCATTTCTAGAAGAATTGTGGTGAGAGTGATTTATGTTATAATGCAGCCTTTACTTAAGCTTTACTGTGTTTGTCTCTTCTCTGAATTTGTTGTCCTTGGGTTGAATTACACCATTATGATATTCTCTAGCTGCTCTGCCAAAGAGCTGTAATTGTTTTAGGAGATGAGGACATTCTATATCGTCTAAGTATGGTTTAAGTGAAATTTCCGAGTGTTTGCGGCCGGATGAGTAGAGGGCCGGTTCGTATCCGGATGACAGGTTGTGGAAGATGCAATGCAAAGATGGAACAAATTTTTGTTTTGACAGTTTATATTATTAAGGTACACTCTGAGTGTTACTTATATGCTCAAAGTGAAGAGCAAACATCAGAAGGTTTGATTCCAGTGTAATGTAACATGTATACTGTTGGGAGTAGCCTGACTCCATGGTTTGTGACACCATTTCCCTTTATTATTGTAAGGTGCTGTAGATCTGTCTTGATGCTTTAGCTTGCTGTAGTGTTGAAGTGTGTGAGCGTTCAGTGACATTGTATTGTTTGATTAATGGCTGTAAAGCAACTTCTTGCATTACCAGTGTGGTTGTTTTTGTTACTTTGGATGAACATTGTGGTTGAAAGCAGCTAGAACACCGTGGCAGAGGCAGGACTTTGTGCATTGCTGAAACTGTGGAAATCACGAAGTGGTGGCCTAGAGGTAAAGCATCCACCCCACAACCGGGAGGTCGGGGTTCAAGTCCTGGCTGGGTCATGCCAAAGATCATATAAAAATGGAACTTCCTGCCGTCCAGCTTGGTGCTCAGCAAAAATGGAATGGAGGAGGGAAATGTAGGCGGCAGTGGCTCAGGAGGTAGAGTGGGTCATCTAATAACTGGAGGGTTGGCGATTCGAATCCTGCTGTCTCCAGACATCCTGCCGTTGTGTCCCTAGGCAAGACACTTTACCCACCTTGCCTTCAGTGTCCATGACACTGTGTATGAATGTGTGTAAATGTTTGGTAGTGGTCAGAGAGGCCGTTGGCACGGCTTGGCAGCCACGTTTTCATTAGTTTGTCCCAAGGCAGCTGTGGCTACAGCAGTAGCTTACCACTACCATTGTCTGTGGAGTGAATGAATAATGTATCCATTGTAAAGTGACTTTGAGTGTCTATGAAAAGCACTATGTAAATCTGATGCATTATTATATTATTATTAAGATTGTACTCATCTCTCTTGATATTTATAGGATGTCCATGGATCCCTAAGTTTGTTATCCAAAATTAAGATGTTAAATATGAAATGACAGCCGGTCTTTAAATCTACCTTTCAAACTCTTAAAAAGACCAGACATTAGAGCTACATACGATGGTGTGAAAAAGTGTTTGCCCCCTTCTTGATTTCTTATTTTTTTGTATGTTTGTCACACTTAAATGTTTCAGATCATCAAACAAATTTAAATGTTAGACAAAGATAACACAGTAAACACAAAATGCAGTTTTTAAATGAAGGTGTTTATTATTAAGGGGAAAAAAATCCAAACCTACATGCCCCTGTGTGAAGAAGAGATTGCCCCCTAAACCTAATAACTGGTTAGGCCAGGCTTAGCAGCAACAACTGCAATCAAATGTTTGTGATAACTGGCAATGAGTCTTCTACAGCACTGTGGAGGAATTTTGGCCCACTCATCTTTGCAGAATTGATGTAATTCAGCCACATTGGAAGGCTTTTGAGCATGAACCACCTTTTTAAGGTCATGCCACAGCATCTCAATTGGATTCAGATTAGGACTTTGACTAGGCCACTCCAAAGTCTTCATTTTGTTTTTCTTAAGCCATTCGGAGTTGGACTCGCTGGTGTGTTTTGGATCATTGTCCTTCCGCAGAACCCAAGTGTGCTTCAGCTTGAGGTCACGAACAGATGGCCAGACATGCTCCTTCAGGATTTTTTGGTAGACAGCAGAATTCATGGTTCCATTTACCACAGCAAGTCTTCCAGGTCCTGAAGCAGCAAAACAGCCCCAGACCATCACACTACCACCACTATATTTTACTGTTGGTATGATGTTCCTTTTCTGAAATGCTGTTACTTTTACGCCGGATGTAATGGGACACACACCTTCCAAAAAGTTCAACGTTCGTCTCATCAGTCCACAGAGTATTTCCCCAGAAGTCTTGGGGCTCATCAAGATGTTTTCTGGCAAAACTGAGATGAGTTTTTATGTTTTTTTTGCTCAGCAGTGGTTTTCGTCTTGGAACTCTGCCATGCAGGCTATTTTTGCCCAGTCTCTTTCTTATGGTGGAGTCGTGAACACTGACCTTAACTGAGACAAGTGAAGCCTGCAGTTCTTTGGATGTTGTTGTGGGGTCTTTTGTGACCTCTTGGATGAGTTGTCACTGCGCTCTTGGGGTAATTTTTGTTGGCCGGCCACTCCTGGGAAGGTTCACCACTGTTCCACGTTTTCGCCGTTTGTGGATAATGGCTCTCACTGTGGTTCACTGGAGTCTCAAAGCTTTAGAAATGGCTTTATAACCTTTTCCAGACTGATTGATCTCAATTCCTTTGTTTCTCATTTGTTCCTGAATTTCTTTGGATTGAAGCATAATGTGCAGCTTTTGGGGATCTTTTGATCTACTTCATTTTGTCAGGCAGGTCCTATTTAAGTGATTTCTTGATTGAGAACAGATGTGGCAGTAATCAGGCCTGGGTGTGGCTAGAGAAATTGAACTCAGCTTTCCAAAGATGTGATAAACCACAGTTAATTCATGTTTTAACAGGGGAGGCAATCACTTTTTCACACAGGACCATGTAGGTTTGGATTTTTTTAACCCTTAATAATAAACACCTTCATTTAAAAACTGAATTTTGTGTTTACTTGTGTTATCTTTGTCTAATATTTAAATTTGTCTGATGATCTGAAACATTTAAGTGCGACAAACACAAAAAAATGAGAAATCAAGAAGGGGGCAAACACTTTTTCACACCACTGTATATTTTCTTGCATAGTGGACTGAAATCATGTTTAGCTTTGTGAATTTATAATTTAAAAAATATTTTTCATTTTAACACAATTGAAAATGAAATTAACCTAATTCACTTTTTTCTAAAGTTGTGACTTTTTCCCATCATTAATTTGTAGCTTTTTGTAAATATTTGACATTTTTCTTTTTTTCTTGCAAATTTGCAGAGTTTTTTTGTAAATTCGGGGCTTTTTTTCTTGGTAATGTTACATTTTTTCTTGTGTGTTTTTTGTCTTTTTTCTCATTAATTTGCAATATTTTTTCTTATAAATTTGTGACATTTTTGTTAATTTGCAACTTTTCTTTTTTCATAAATTTGTGTATATTTTTCCTCAGAAATTTGCAACCTTTTTGTTGGGACTTTTGTTGTTGTGGCTGTGGGGGTAGTACCAATATCAATGATGGGGAAATACATGTTTACTGTAAACTGAATTAATGACAGACATTTCTAATTCTAATGTGATTGCATACTTTTTTAAACCATTTTTTAAATGTAAGATCTTAAATGTATCAAGTGGACTTAAAAAGGTATTTAAAATGTCATAAATTTAACCTTCTTATAGATTAACATACCATATATTTGTCTCACTTTTTCAGTACTTCCTCTATGTCGTGTGTAGTGCAGCCTTGTTCAGCATGTAGAGTTCATTTTTATAATCATGTCTTCATTTTTGCTTTGTATGTGTAAGGGTTATTGGAAACCTATCTTCATTTAATTACAAAAACATTAGAAGTGTTTTGCCTGAATGTACCATCATATCATTGTTCTGCCTTCTTACCTCTTTCTAGGTGCCTTGCAAAGACTTGAGCTGCCACTCATCTCTGCTCCGTTACATCCAGAATCCTGGTGGGATCACCGTTGACCTTTGTTCCTCCCTTCACTAGCTCCTGCTTCCTCCTCTCCTCCCCTCCCCCTTCTTTAACTCCCCTCCTCCTCTGTGTCTCCCAACCCGAGCTTATTGCTCAAGCCCACTGAAGGGAGCAACACAGTAGCTGGCAAAGGATGAAGGGAGTCTGCTTGCCAACACCAGAGAGAGGATAGAAGACACAAAAGAGCTAGTGGAGGGGAGAGAAAGACAGGCTGAAAGGGCAACTAGTGGAAAGAGCCACAACAAAGCATCAAGATGCCACGCCGAAGGAAAGATACAAGTTTCACTTGAACGCCATGAGCTAGCAAGGGGCCCCTTATAGAACTAGAACTGCAGACTTCTTTTTAACAAACTTTTGGTCCTTGCACACACAAATAAGTTGTGGAGACACACAGTCCTGCTCTCTGGGGTTCCTTGTTAGCACCTACTATGTCTTTGTAAGAAGTGTTAACCATGCCAGCCAAGGGGAAGTACCTGTTGAATGACAAGGAGCTGAAAAATGAGGCACTGTACCGCAAATTTTCCTGCATCAGCCAGTATCAGCCACTGGTGCTCCTACTGGGTCTTTCTATGCTTTCCTGTGGAATTCTACTCATCCTCTTCTTTGCTCTTCATTTGGTGAGTTTTCAAATTTGCATTTGTTATAAGGAAATATTAGACTACATTCACTTTACAGCTATCTAGGTTATTGTTAATGAGAAACTGTATAGCTTTGTGGTTTGTTAGAGAAAATTGAAATAATGTGTGTATAATGCATCACTGTATTTTCCGTAATGCTGTTATCCCTTTAATTCAGTAGCAAGGAGGAGTATCATTAATGAGCAGTTATTATGAGGTCTTGTTTTAAAATATAATGGTATTTGCAAGCAGACCCTCACAATGCTTCTTAAACCCTGTAAAACAAGCAAATGGGCTCATTTGGATCCATTTAGGAGGAATTACTAGCAATGTAATATTTTGTGTTTTTTTAAATTATGTTTAAACCCATTATACTCAAGTATAAGTAAGAGTAGTTACTATATAAATATTTGAGTAAGAAAGCATCAACTGAAAAAGTTGTTTTGGTTGTGAGTGATGAATTTACTTTCACCAGTTTGAGACTTTTTTCTCATAAATTTGTTCCTCCTAAATTTGCAACCTTATTTTCTTCATGACTGTTTGTTCTCACAAGTTTGACCTTTATCTTCGATATTTGAGTCTTTTTTTCTTAATATTTGATACATTTTATAGATTTGTGACAGTTTCACATAAATTTGTAAATTTTTGTTCATAAATCTGCAACTTTTTGTGTTAATTTGCAATTTACTAAGTAACCCAAAGCCCAATTTATGCAAAAGTAGTTGTGGGTTTTCTAAATAGCTGTAGCCAGGTATGGGGAAAAGTATTCTACAATGAAGATACAATTTTATGAAAAAGTTACTGGAATGTCTATATGTAGTTGAGTAAATGTAAACCGTTACTACCAACTTTGTACAATAGAAAGTCTTGGCATTTTATGTAAACTTGTCTTTTTAAGCCCATGGTCACTTCAAATATTGCTGTATTTTGACAAAGTGCATGTAGTTATCTGACTGCAGTAAATTCACGTAACACAAGTGTGTTGAGGAAAATAAATTAGGGCTATTTTAGTCATGAAATTTTGTAGTTTGTTTAAAGTCTTATCTTTCTCTTTTCACTGAGCAGTCTGCTGTCTAATAACTTAAACTTACCATTTTCAGTAGAATTTTTTTCCATCCACCTCTGCTTGACAAAATCCTGATGAGAGGAAATAAAGAGCTGAATAAGAAATCTTTTTGTCAAGTATGTTGATCTTTAGCCATTTGGGGTTAGCTATATTTGACTAGGTAGCACTAGTAAAGTAAAGTAGCACTATGTAAAAATTTCATCTTAAGATAATGTTTCCAAAATTATTGTGATGGTACAGTATCTTTTGACTGGGTGAATGTCACTTCCTCTATAGCCTGAGTGGGCCTGCATTGCCTGCAGCAACTCTGTTGTTGGTAGGCCTATGTTTATTATTCTGTAAAGCACTTTGAGCTGCTATATTGTATCAGTAGTGCTATATAAATAGTCTGATTGATTGTTTGATTGCATCTACAGTGGTGTGAAAAAGTGTTTGCCCCCTTCCTGATTTCTCATTTTTTTGTACAGTGGGGCAAAAAAGTATTTAGTCAGCCACCAGTTGTGCAAGTTCTCCCACTTAAAAGATGAGAGAGGTCTCCAATTTTCATCATAGGTATACCTCAACTATGAGAGACAAAATGAGAAAAAAAAAATCCAGAAAATCACATTGAAGGATTTTTAATGAATTAATTGGTAAATTCCTCGATAAAATAAGTATTTGGTCACCTACAAACAAGCAAGATTTCTGGCTCTCACAGACCTGTAACTTCTTCTTTAAGAGGCTCCTCTGTCCTCCACTCGTTACCTATATTAATGGCACCTGTTTGAACTCGTTATCAGTATAAAAGACACCTTTCCACAACCTCAAACAGTCAGACTCCAAACTCCACTATGGCCAAGACCAAAGAGCTGTCAAAGGACACCAGAACCAAAATTGTAGACCTGCACCAGGCTGGGAAGACTGAATCTGCAATAGGTAAGCAGCTTGGTGTGAAGAAATCAACTGTGGGAGCAATTATTAGAAAATGGAAGACATACAAGACCACTGATAATGTCCCTCGATCTGGGGCTCCATGCAAGATCTCACCCCATGGGGTCAAAATGATCACGAGAACGGTGAGCAAAAATCCCAGACCACACGGGGGGACCTAATGAATGACCTGCAGAGAGCTGGGGCCAAAGTAACAAAGGCTACCATCAGTAACGCACTACACCGCCAGGGACTCAAATCCTGCAGTGCCTGACGTGTCCCCCTGCTTAAGCCAGTACATGTCCAGGCCCGTCTGAAGTTTGCTAGAGAGCATTTGGATGATCCAGAAGAGGACTGGGAGAATGTCATATGGTCAGATGAAACCAAAATAGAACTTTTTGGTAAAAACTCAACTTGTCGTGTTTGGCATGGGGGTGGAAACATCATGCTTTGGGGCTGTTTTTCTGCAAAGGGACCAGGATGACTGATCCGTGTAAAGGAAAGAAGGAATGGGGCCATGTATCGTGAGATTTTGAATGAAAACCTCCTTCCATCAGCAAGGGCATTGAAGATGAAAGGTGGCTGGGTCTTTCAGCATGACAATGATCCCAAACACACCACCCGGGCAACGAAGGAGTGGCTTCGTAAGAAGCATTTCAAGGTCCCAGAGTGGCCTAGCCAGTCTCCAGATCTCAACCCCATAGAAAATCTTTGGAGGGAGTTGAAAGTCTGTGTTGCCCAGTGACAGCCCCAAAACATCACTGCTCTAGAGGAGATCTGCATGGAGGAATGGGCCAAAATACCAGCAACAGTGTGTGAAAACCTTGTGAAGACTTACAGAAAACGTTTGACCTCTGTCATTGCCAACAAAGGGTATATAACAAAGTATTGAGATGAACTTTTGTTATTGACCAAATACTTATTTTACCGAGGAATTTACCAATTAATTCATTAAAAATTCTTCAATGTGATTTTCTGGATTTTTTTTTTCTCATTTTGTCTCTCATAGTTGAGGTATACCTATGATGAAAATTGGAGACCTCTCTCATCTTTTAAGTGGGAGAACTTGCACAATTGGTGGCTGACTAAATACTTTTTTGCCCCACTGTATGTCACACTTAAATGTTTCAGCTCATCAAACAAATTTAAATATTAGACAAAGATAACACAAGTAAACACAAAATGCAGTTTTTAAATGGTGTTTATTATTAAGGGTAAAAAAAAAATCCAAACGTACATGGCCCTGTGTGAAAAAGTGATTATCCCCCCATTAAAACATAAATTAACTGTGGTTTATCACATCATTGGAAAGCTAAGTTCATTTCTCTAGCCGTGCCCAGGCCTGATTACTGCCACACCTGTTCTCAACCAAGAAATCACTTAAACAGGACCTGCCTGACAAAGTGAAGTAGACCAAAAGATCCTTATCAGCATGATGCGATCCAAAGAAGTTCAGGAACAAATGAGAAACAAAGGAATTGAGATCTATCAGTCTGGAAAAGGTTATAAAGCCATTTTTAAAGCTTTGGGACTCCAGCAAACCACAGTGAGAGCCATTATCCACAAATTGTGAAAACGTGGAACAGTGGTGAACCTTCCCAGGAGTGGCCGGCCGACCAAAATTACCCCAAGAGCGCAGTGACAACTCATCCAAGAGGTCACAAAAGACCCCACAACAACATCCTAAGGACTGCAGGCCTCACTTGCCTCACTTAAGGTCAGTGTTCATGACTCCACCATAAGAAAGACACTGGGCAAAAATGGCCTGCATGGCAGAGTTCCAAGAAAAAACCACTGCTGAGCAAAAACAACATAAAGACTCATCTCAGTTTTGCCAGAAAACATCTTGATGATCCCCAAGACTTTTGGGAAAATACTCTGTGGACTGACGAGACGAAAGTTGAACTTTTTGGAAGGTGTGTGTCCCATTACATCCGGCGTAAAAGTAACACACAGCATTTCAGAAAAGGAACATCATACCAACAGTAAAATCTGGTGGTGGTAGTGTGATGGTCTGGGGCTGTTTTGCTGCTTCAGGACCTGGAAGCTTTGCTATGGTAAATGGAACCATGAATTCTGCTGTCTACCAAAAAATCCTGAAGAAGAATGTCCGGCCATCTGTTCCTGACCTCAAGCTGAAGCACACTTGGGTTCTGCAGCAGGACAATGATCCAAAACACACCAGCAAATTCACCTCCGAATGGCTTAAGAAAAACAAAATGAAGACTTTGGAGTGGCCTTGTCAAAGTCCTGACCTGAATCCAATTGAGATGCTGTGGCATGACCTTTAAAAGGTGGTTCATGCTCGAAAACCCTCCAATGTGGCTGAATTACAACAATTCTGCAAAGATGAATGGGCCAAAATTCCTTCACAGTGCTGTAAAAGACTCATTGCCACTTATGGCAAATGCTTGATGACAGTTGTTGCTGCTAAGGGTGGCCCAACCAGTTATTAGGTTTAGGGGGCAATCACTTTTTTACACAGGGCCATGTAGGTTTGGATTTTATTTTCCCTTAATAATAAACACCTTCATTTAAAACCTGCATTTTGTGTTTACTTGAGTTATCTTTTTCTAATATTTAAATTTGTTAGATGGTCTGAAACATCTAAGTGCGACAAACATACAAAAAAATGAGAAATCAGGAAGGGGAAAACACTTTTTCACAGCACAGTATGTTGACTATGACTGTAGTAGGGCTAGCAATATGGCAAAAAATTCATATCACGATATGTCATACAGTATATCATGATAACGATATATATCACAATATACATTTTCTGTAAATTCTTCAGTTCAGATAATCATATAAATCCATCTCTTTTTTCAATGTACCATTTTCCTTCGTAATTTTGCAGTTATAAAATAGTTTTGTAATGTGCACTTGAGACTTGATTCTCATAAATTTCAGGTTTTTCTTTTAAATCATGTGTGAATAAAAAGTAAACATCAATAATTTAAATATTTCCTGAGACAGAGGAGAATAGCAAAAAAACAAAAAAAACAAAACATAATGTCTGAAAATGAGAAAATTACCCATGGCTGCCATCTACAGATATAAATTAGCTCTTAGTTTAGGTTAAATCAATGAAAATTTAAGTGTAGACCTGCAGCCTGCCATTCTGACCTGATTTAACCTGTTTGCTTCTTAGTAAAAATATTTCAGATTGATGATGATCTGAAAATCAAAGACACAAAAGGTAATGTAATAAAATACATAAGATAAGATAAGCCTTTATTAGTCCCACAATGGGGAAATTCCAGGATTGCAACAGCACAGGGATAGCAACAATCAGAAGGCAAGAAAAAAAAAAAACCAAGAGCAGCGAGTATACATATGTACATATAAATATAAATATATAGACACACAGTGCGGAGCATTGTAGCTAGATGGAATAAATATATGAATATATAAGCACACAGTGCGGAGCATTGTAGCTAGATGGAATAAATATGTAAATATATAAACACACATAGTGTGGAGCATTGTAGCTAGATGGAATAAATGTATGAGTATATAAACATACACAGTGTGGAGCATTGTAGCTAGATGGAATAAATATGTAAATATATAAATGCACACAGTGCGGAGCATTGTAGCTAAATGGAATAATTATATAAATATATAAACACACACAGTGCGGAGCATTGTAGCTAAATGGAATGAAACAGCATAACCGTCTACTTAGTTATCCTACATGATATGATTATGTACCCATACATATTGTCACCCTCCATAGCGACCGGTATTTTCCTAGTTGTATACCGGAGGGGACCATTGTGTAAGTCTATTGCGTCTTTTGCATTCAAAACTATTAGGTTGTCACGTCTTTTTGCTATCTCTGCGAGCAGCCCTGCTTAGGTTGTACAGTCTGACAGCCGTAGGTAGGAAGGACCTGCGAAACCTCTCAGTTGTGCACCTAGGATGATGTAGTCTGCTGCTAAATGAGCTCCTCAGTGCATTCAGTGTGTCCTGCATAGGGTGGAACTCGGACTCCAGCAGAGATGAGAGTTTAGCCACCATCCTTCTCTCTCCCATCTCCTCCACTGGGTCAAGGCGCTGCCCCAGGACAGAGCTAGTTTTCTTGATCAGTTTGTTCAGTCTCTTCCTATCGGCTGCTGTAATGCCACTGCCCCAGCAGACCACTCCAAAAGTGATGGCTGATGCCACCACCGTGTCGTACAATGACTTCAGCAGCGCCCTTTGTACACCAAAAGACCTGAGTCTCCTCAGTAGGAACAGCCTGCGCTGTCCCTTCTTGTAGAGTGCGTCAGTATTGTGTGACCAGTCTGTACAACCTAAGCAGGGCTGCTCGCAGAGATAGCAAAAGACGTAACAACCTAATAGTTTTTTGAATGCAAAAGATGCAATAGACTTACACAATGGTCCCCTCCGGCATACAACTAGGAAAATACCGGTAGCTACGGAGGGTGAGAATATGTATGGGCACATAATCATACCATGTAGGATAACTAAGTAGACGGTTGTGCTGTTTCATCCCATCAAGCTACAATGCTCTGCACTGGGTGTGTTTATGTTTATATTTATATATCTATATATTCATTCCATCTAGCTACAATGCTCCACACTGTGTGTTTATATATCTACATATTATTCCATCTAGCTACATTGCTCCGCACTGTGTGTTTATATATTTACATATTTATTCCATCTAGCTGCAATGCTCCGTACTGTGTTTATATACTCATATATTTATCCCATCAAGCTACAATGCTCTACACTGTGTGTCTGTGTGTATATATATATATTTATAGTGATATGTACATATGTATATTAGCTGTTCTTGCTTGCTTGCTTTTTTTTTTTTTTTTGCCTTCTGATTGTTGCTCTGAGTGTTGCTATCCCTGTGCTGTTGCAATCCTGGAATTTCCCCGGTGTGGGACTAAAAAAGGCTTATCTTATCTTATCTTAGTTTGTTGTTCAGATGAACACCCAGGTACTTGTAGGATGCCACCATCTCAATGTCTGTTCCCTGTATATTTACTGGTGTCGTGAGGGGTTGTCCTTGCCTGCGGCAGTCCACCACCAGCTCCTTAGTTTTCCTTGCGTTGATCTGGAGGCAGTTCCGATGGCACCAGTCCACAAAGTCCTGGATAAGCCCTCTGTACTCAGCTTCATCTCCGTTGGAGATGAGGCCAACGATCGCAGAGTCGTCAGAGAACTTCTGTAGATGACAGTGTGTTGTGTTGTGTGAGAAGTCCGCAGTATAAAGGGTGAACAGGAAGGGAGCCAAAACCGTTCCCTGGGGGGCCCCTGTGCTACCGACGATCGTGTTGGACACACAGTCCCGGGTTCTCACAAACTGTGGCCGGTTTGTGAGGTAGTCCAGGATCCATGATGACAGGTGCTGGTCCACCCCTGCGCACAGCAGCTTGTCCTTCAGAATCATTGGTTGGATGGTGTTGAAAGCACTGGAGAAGTCAAAGAACATGATCCTCACCGCATTCCCGGGCTTCTCCAGGTGGGACAGAGAACGGTGAAGGAGGAAGATGACCGCATCCTCCACCCCAATGCCATGCTGGTAGGCGAACTGGAGTGGATCCATCGCTGGTCCCACCAGGGGGCGGAGGTGAGCAAGGAGCAGTCTCTCCAGGGTCTTCATCATGTGGGACGTCAGGGCCACTGGTCTGTAGCTGTTCAGATCTTTGGGGTGGGAAGTCTTTGGTACAGGTACCACACAAGATGTTTTCCACAACTGTGGTACTCTCCCCAGCTTCAGGCTCAGGTTGAAGATATACTCCACAATCCCACTCAGCTGGTCTGCACAGGACTTGAGGAGCTTCGTGCTGATGCCGTCCGGTCCCGACGCCTTCCTCGCCTTGATCTTCCTCAGCTCCGTCCTCACCTGGGTCTTAGTGAGGGCCAGGTTGGGGGGCTGTGTGTTGGGAGTTGGGGGGTGTTGGTGGCGTGGGGAGTGGGAAGCAGGACTTGATGTCTTCAGAGGCAGCAGTGGTTGTTGTGCAGTCGGGGGGGAGGGCGGTTGGTCAAACTTATTGAAAAACAGATTCAGATTGTTTGCCCACTCCCTGCCCCCCATGGCCTGGAGGGAGGTATTCTGGAGCCCAGAGATGGTTTTAAGGTTTCTCCAAACCCCACCGATGTTGCTCTGTTGCAGCTTGTCCTCCATCTTCTTCCTGAAGCTGTCAGAATCAGAATCAGATTTATTGCCATTGTTCATGTAGTACACAAACTAGTAATTTGTCTCGGTGCAATGCTGCAACATTAAACATGATAAAATAAAAGAAATAAACTATACATGCAATAAAGTGTAGAATAAGAATGAGTAATACTAGTCAGCAGTTTAAATATATTAGCGAGCAGCAGATAATGTGGAGAACCATATAGTGCAGTCGGTAATGCAAGAAGAAAACAGTGATGATTGACATGAGTCTGGTTGAGCTGCTGTACATAGTGCACGAGAGTCAGTAAGTCACTTAGTGTTCAGCAGTCTGATGGCAGAGGGGAAGAAGCTGTTCATGTGATGGGAGGTTTTAGTCTGAATGGACCGAAGTCTTCTACCTGAGGGGAGAGGGGCAAACAGTATGTGACCAGGGTGTGAAGGATCGGCTATGATCCGGCCAGCACACCTCCGGGTCCTGGAGATGTACAGATCCTGGAGAGATGAGAGATTGCAGCCGATCACCTTCTCAGCAGTGCGCACGACGCGCTGCAGCCTTAGTCTGTCCCTGGCAGTGGCTCCTGCGTACCACACGGTTATGGAGGTGGTGAGGATGGACTCGATGATGGCTGTGTAGAACTGCACTAACATCTTGGTGGGTAGCCTGAGCTTCCTCAGCTGCCGCAGGAAGAACATCCTCTGCTAGTCCTTTTTGATGAGGGAGCTGATGGTCGGCTCCCACTTGAGGTCCCTGGTGATGGTGGTGCCTAGGAAGCGGAAGGAATCAGCAGTGGTGATGGGAGAGCCTGTGAGGGTGAGGGGGGGCAGAGGGGTTGTGACTTTCCTGAAGTCCACAATCATCTCCACTGTCTTCAGAGCATTCAGCTGCAGGTTGTTGTTGTTGCACCAGGACGCCAGCTGGGCCACCTCTCTCCTGTAGGCGGACTCGTCGCCGTTGGAGATGAGCCCGATGAGGGTGGTGTCGTCCGCAAACTTGATCAGCTTGACAGACTGGTGGCTGGAGGTGCAGGAGTTGGTATAAAGGGAGGAGAGTAGGGGGGAAAGTACACAGCCCTGGGGTGATCCGGTGCTGATGCTAACAGAGTCTGAGACAGTCTTTCCCAGCTGCACATGCTGCCTCCGGTCCGTCAGGAAGTCGGTGATCCACCTGCAGAGGGAGTCAGGCACGTTGAGCAGGGACAGCTTGTCCCGGAGCAGAGCGGGGCGGATGGTGTTGAATGTGGAGCTGAAGTCCACAAACAGGATCCTGGCGTAGGTTCCCAGGGAGTCCAGGTGCTGCAGGATGGAGTGGAGGGCCAGGTTGACTGCGTTGTCTACAGACCTGTTGGCTCGGTAGGCAAACTGCAGCAGGTCCAGGAGGGGAGTGGTGATGGACTTGAGGTGGGGCAGGACCAGGCGCTCAAAGGACTTCATGACTACAGAGGTGAGCGCTACAGGTCTGTAGTCGTTAAGTCCAGTGATCCGTGGCTTCTTGGGGACAGGGATGATGGTGGAGGATTTGAGGCAGGTCGGCACGTGGCATAGCTTAAGGGAGGTGTTAAAAATGTCTGTGAAGACAGGAGCCAGCTCTTTCGCACAGTGTCTCAGGGTGGAGGGAGACACGCCGTCCGGACCGGGGGCCTTGCGCGGGTTCAGTCTGGAGAACTGTTTGAGCACGTCCTGCTCACTGATGACAAGGGCAGGGGGGGGGGAGGGGGGGCTGCCTTTGATGAAGTAGGGACCGTGGAGGCTGTGGAGCTGGAGGGAGGGGGGGAGTTGGACACAGCTGACGAGGTGTCAAAACGGGCATAGTGTTGGGACAGTCTTTGACAAAGGGCTTTGTCATCCTGACCTTTAGGAGCCTGAGGCCGATAATTGGTGATTTGCCTCAGTCCTCTCCACACAGAAGCCGAGTCATTAGCAGTGAACTGCTGCTGGAGTCTCTCAGAATACACAGATTTAGCTCTCCTCAGCTCTCTGTTAAACCGATATTTAACCTCCCTGTAGCAGTCCCTGTCTCCACTTTTCAGCGCTGCTTCCTTCTCCTTCTTGATCTGTCTGAGCTTAGCAGTGAACCAGGGCTTGTCATTTGAGTACCTCACCCTGGTGCGCGATGGAAGAATGCTGTCCTCACAAAAGTGGATATATGAGTTCACAGTGTCCGTGTACTCATCCAAATCATGCGTGGCTCCTTTAAACATGCCCCAATCAGTTATTTCCATGCACGTTTCCAGCTTCTCCTCAGCTTCACTGGTCCATTTCTTCATAGTGCTCACAACAGGTTTAGTGAGCTTCAGTCTCTGTAAGTGGGAATGAGGTGGACCATCACGTGATCAGATAGTCCGAGCGCAGCGCGGGGAACAGCGCGATACGCGTCCTTCACTGTGATGTAACAGTGATCCAGCGTGTTCTTTCCTCTGGTGGGGCATTTAATAAACTGTTTGTAGCGGGGGAGATCGTGGCTCAGATTGCTCTGGTTAAAGTCGCCAACCACAATAACCAGAGAGTCCGGAAAAGTCCGCTCCGTATGTTGGATGTGATCCGCAAGCGCACACTGAGCTTCGCGCGTGTCCGTGTCGGGAGGGACGTACACAGCGGCGAGGATGAATGAAGCGAACTCCCGCGGGGAATCAAATGGCTTGCAGTTAATAAAAAGAAATTCCAGGGCGGGAGAACAGTGTTTGGAAATTACTGTTACATCAGAGCACCAGCTGCTGTTGATGTAAATGCAGACTCCACCTCCTGAGGATTTACCGGAGAGCTCTGTGTCACGATCAGCACGAAACAGCTGAAATCCCTCGAGGCGCAGCGCGCTGTCCGGTGTATTTTCCCTGAGCCAGGTCTCAGTAAAACAGAGGGCAGCCGAGGAAGAGAGGTCCTTAAAACGCATCAGCAGTCGTAGTTCATCTACCTTGTTAGAGAGAGAATTGGCATTGGACAGAAATATGCCAGGCAAAGCCGTGCGCGTGCCTCTCCTGCGGAGCCGGACGAGAGCGCCCGCTCGTCTTCCTCTCTTTCGCCGTCTCACTTTTCGAGCCAAGCAATGAACCAGATCGGCGGCAGGAGCTAAAAAAAACTGGGAGTAGGTCCGTGGGAGTGAAAGTCCTGATATTTAGAAGCTCTTCACGGGTATAAGAGCAGGCAGACACACAATTGACAAACAAAAACAAACAAAGGGCGCAACGAAGCACCATGGCGACCACTGTGGGCGCCATCTTGCGCCCTTGCCTTCTCTGATCTTTCTCCTCAGCTCCCTCTGTACGGACTTCAGCATCTCCCTGTTCCCCGACCTGAAGATCCTCTTCTTCTCTCTCAGAAGTGTTTTTATCTCAGGGTTGATCCAGAGTTTGTTGTTTGAGCAACACCGTATGGTCTTGGTGGGAACGGTGTTGTCCACACAGAAGCTGATGTACTCCGTGATGGTGTGAGTGAGGCCATCGATGTCCTCACCATGTGGATCACAGAGCTGCTCCCAGGCGGTGGTTTCAAAACAGTTGACAGTGCAACATGTGATGACTTAAAATTTATTCACTATCGCTGCTTGACTAATTAAAATGATTAGAAATCAGATAAATTACATTAAGAGCCAACTTGCTCCTCCAACCAGTTTTAATTTATTATTTATTTTGCATGTATGTGCCACCATCATACACTTCTGCAGCTGTAATAAAAAAAATTTCATACAAAACTAAGAAATTCGGCAGTAATTTACCCCCCCTCCCAAAAAAAAAACAAAAAAAAAAACAATGGTCTGCTACGGTTTTCAGTTAGCACAACTTAGCTTAAATGACAATCATTTAACATTTTATAATTAGACATGGTGTTAATGTTACTTACCTCCTATTAAAACAAGATTAGCGAACTATCCTCTCTGATGCAGCATGATGAAAAACGGTCCCACATCCCTGGCAAACAGGAGTAGCAGCTATCTGAGCCAGTAGTTTGGAGTTAGAATTAGCAACCACCGAACTGAAGCCTAGCCATCCACCACACCTGTTCCACTGTGCACACTGCAGGGAAGAGATGGGGTGCTGACAAGTAGTGGTGAAGTAGGAGCTTTACTGAATAAACGATAGAGTGTTCTATGAAACGATAGACGGTTTTATGTCGTCATCCGATATATATTGTCATATCGCACAGCCCTAGACCACAGTCCCAACAGCCAATGATGGGGCACAACTTTGTCCACCAATGAAAAAAACATCCTGTGACTTGCTGTTGAGACTGGGGTCATAGTCCCCATAGTTGTAGTCTTTTCAGTGCTCCTGTCCGGAACAAGAAAGTTACATATTGCTGCTTTAACAAGTTTGTGTTTTTCAGCAAGGTGTTAGAAGACAATATCCACAATAAGTCTCTTCCATATTGAGCCTTATAGAGACATCTTTCACATTAACACACCATTTAAGTGATAGAAATAATAAGACCATTCATAGTGCTATTCAGAGAGAGATAACGCGATATTACAACCCCCGTTCCAAAAAGGTTGAGCTACTGTATAATCTGAATAGAAGCGGAATACAATGATTTGCAAATCTCATAAACAATTATTTTATTCACAATAGAACATAGAAAGCATATTAGATGTTGAAAATGAGAAAATTTATGATTTCTTGAAAATATTAGCTCATCTTAAATTTGATGGCAGCAATGCATTTCAGAAGAGTTGGGACAGGGCATCCGAAGTGTGGAAAAGTGGGTGGCACTAAAAAGAAATGGTTGGAACAACATATTGTAACTAATTACATTAGACGGGGCCAGCAGTGGTAAGTTTCACATGACCTTTCACATCTCGATATTAACGCACCATTCCCAGAACACCCGTCCAGCCTCATAGACGGTATGATAGCCACTTCGAACCGCGGTTTGTGGGCAGTGGAGGACCAAATGGTCCATATCTTGAGGAGCTTGGCGAAAGTTTGGGCAGTTTGGAGAGTCGATATTCCCATTTATGGAGATTACCGGCAGTCTGCCCACTCGTTGATAGTGTTCTGTTTGCACCCATTCATGTCTCAATAGGGAAAAGAAGCCGGGCAGTGGTTTAGTAGTGGTTTTCCAGGCATCTGACAGGTTAAAGTTTAGTTTTGCAGCTTTCAAGAAGTGTTTGTGAGATTCGAGTCTGCTAGTGTTTGGGGCAGAGTCTAGCACCCTCCTCTGTGGTGTTGCTTCATCAAGCAGCTAAATGTGTCTATGTTGTTTCTGAGTCGCCTGTTCTCTGCGCAGATGAGGGGAAGCGATTGCTGCCATCACTGAAAGCCATGCTGTGGGGGTGGCGTTAATGGCATCAGAGACAGTTCACATGACTGAGTTCAGGTGGACATCAAGTTTATTTGTGTGCGCACTACGGCACCAAACTAGTGCACAGTACTCTGAGACACTATAGCATAGTTCCAGGGCTGAGGTCCTAAGCACTGATTGATTGCTTGGCGCCCCAGTTGGCCCCTGCAAGTTTTCTTATTATTGCACTTCTCTGTTTGAGTTTTTGTGCAATGGACTTGCAGTGTGGTTTGAAAGTCAATGCTCTGTCAAGAATGACTCCCAGATATTTTGGTATTGCATCAGAAGGAAGGATGGTTCCGCTGATGTGGTTGCGGACTTGGAGTGCATGGCTTGCTTGATGGTTATCTAGATCAGTGATTTTCAACCTATGTGCCGCGGCACACTAGTGTGCCGTGAGAGATCATTAGGTGTGCCGTGGGAAATTATCCAATTTAACTTAATTACTCGAGTGAGTGGCTATGTTTACATGGACACAAGTAACCGGATTAAAAGCCTGATCAGAATAAAAATGCTTCATGTAAACATGGCAATCTGAATATTCTAACCCGATCATGCTCATTCAGATCAAAATTTCATTCCGATTGAGAGGGATGGGTTATGCCGATTGTTAATCTGAATGGTGCACATAAAAACACTTATTCCGAACACAGGGCAGAAAATATGTTTACTGCGCATGTCTGTACACCAGCCGCACGTCGACGTGACGTATTTCCGCCTTAGCAGCAGCTAGCGGAAAACATAGCGGGAGTAAAACAAAACTGGTCTGTATCGTCCTGCTGTCTCCCTCTTTTCGTCATATGCAGAAGTATGTACTTGTAGCTTCATTACGGAGACTAGCAGAAGCAAAAGTACAGTCTGAATAACACGATACAGGTCAATTTCGACACAAAGCGGGGCTCGCTAACACCGGAAGTTGCTTCTTCTTCTACTATTTTTTGAATGTCGAAATGTCGACCTGCGCATGTCAAAATGATTTATTCCGTTCAAACCTGTGACACATGAAAACACACGTCCTAATCAGATCAGCTTTTTCAGGATCCATGTAAACAGTAAAATTCTGATCTGAATTGTAATCAGATTGAAGAAATTTTGCCCATGTAACTGTGGCCAGAGTAATACTCTTTTATGTCACTGGATGGCAGCAGACGGCTAATTGCCTGTAAAAAGACAATAGAATTAGAGCTGCACGTGACAGGTCACAGTGACAGTGATGGAGAAGTTTTTGACAAGGGGAAAGGCTAAGTGAATGAATTTAAAGGTGCAGCTCTGGCAACAACATGTGAAGCGTGGCAACCTTGAGATGTTCCCACTCACCGAGAAACGGCATGATGTTAACGCTGCTGCACTGTGCCAGGTGATTGGCACACATTTGAAAACTCTTGAGGAGAAGTTGTTATTTTATTTCTCTTCAGACTTCACACAATGCCTTGACTGGGTTAGGAACCCATACAGCTCAGCATCAGTTGTTGGAAACGACATGACTTTACAGGAGCAAGAGGAACTCATTGAACTGAAACAAGATCATGGTTTAAAGCTAAATTTTGTTGATCTTCCTTTGGACAGTTTTTGGCTGACTGCTGCCGAGGAGTTCCCCATTCTGGCCAACAAAGCTATTTCAACATTGCTCCCATTTTCCACGACATATCTGTGTGAGCTGAGCTTTTCAAGCTTGACTGTGATAAAAACTAAAAACAGAGAGAGACTGAGAGCTGTTAAGGAAGAGCTCCGTGTGTGTCTTTCTTCCATTCCTGCCAGGATATCAGCTTTGTGTTCATCTAAACAGGCCCAGGGTTCACACTGAGTGAGTATAAATACATTTAGAAACTGTATTGCTAACTATATTTTATTATTTTTACTGTGTTAGGCTATAGAGTGTCATTTTGTGTCATTTTGGCTGGCGGTGTGCCCCAGGATTTTGTCAATGTAAAAAATGTGCCGTGGCTTAAAAAAGGTTGAAAAACACTGATCTAGATGGAAGACTGAGCTCACGGTCTTTGTTTGGCTCATCTGTAAGTACCATTTATTGAAAAATGAGGGAATGATTTCCACGTCACGTGCTAGAACTCCTTTAAATTCAGCGAAGGCACTAGCTTGGGTGGCAATAGCGAGGTCGTTGGCATAGCCAAACTTCAGAGATTCTACTTGCAGCAAGTCACTGATGTAGACATTAAAAAGTGTTGGGGCAAGAACAGACCCCTCTGGTATGCCATTTCTGGTTTGTTTAGTCTTGCTTATCTGGTATGCAATGCACACATGGTGCGAGTGCTTCCCAGTCATCTTCTGCAAGAGCTTCAGTGTGGCTTTGCACTTGATGAGTCTTGATAATTTGAACATTAGGCCCTCATGCCACACAGTATTGTAGGCTGACAGGTCTACAAACACAGCTCTTGTCTTAAGTTTGTTCTCATAGCCAGACTCTACGTAGGAGGTGAGGGCCAAGACTTGTTCTGTTGTGTCCCGTTGTGTCTGAAAACTAGCATGTTCAGATGAGATGTGAGGGTTAAGTACTGGTAATAATAGTGAGGATTAACTCTTTCGAACAGCTTAAAACCACAACATAAAAGAGCAATTGGGCGGTAGTTTTCGGAACTGTCAGCCTTCCCTGGCTTTAGGAGAGCAATAATTTTTGCTTGTTTCAGGCATCTGGGAAGGAACTGCCTGCCATGAGGTCCGCCAGGGCAGACGCTTACCAGGCAACAGCCTTTGGTCCAAGGTGGGTTAGCATGTCAGGGTAAACACCGCCTGTTCCCTCTGCTTTACCATTTTTGATTTACTGGGTCAGTAAACAATGAGAGGCAGACATTCCGATAAATGTTTTCAGCACTTAAGTGACGGCACATCTAATTTGCGATAGCCCATGAATTTACTTCCAATAACTTTTAATATTTCAAAAAACCATCATGAAAAGTACAACTGTTGCAGCACATTTGCTGCTATAACATAGACTTCAGAGTATCCTGAATTTTAACAAATAAGACTTATAACAATCATTCTGTTATGTGGAACAAGTAACGGATCCTTCAGTCAAAAATACTCAATTTCTAACAGAAATGTTAAAACGTCTAATGAAAATTTTCCTGTTATGTGAAATAAGTAACTGAGTCCTTCAGTTCAAAAACCCAGAACATTGTGCTGTATCGAAATCACATTTACCTTTTATACAAAAATGTGCAGTTACCATTACAAATGATTCGGTAGCAATGGATGTCCACGCATCACACGTGATAGCAATCCTTCCCGCTGTCTTCAGTGATTGCATGACTTCGGCTTTGGTCGCATTGTAGAGAGTGGGGATAGCTGTGTCAGGAACAGGTCAAGTGGACCCCTGACCAAGTGAGCACCCCAGGTGGACCCCGGGATCTAATTTATGCATGTACAAGTACATTTTGAATCCAATGATTTACAAATGGAGTCATAATTTTCTGAAGTCTCATTCAGAACATTATAGTCCCGCATACCTATTCTGTGGATTTTCATCTGGGGGCAGCCAATGGTGATGAGCAGCAGTGATGGAGAATAAGTCTTTTGAAAGCAGATACCGAGCCAAAACCTTCTCTGGGTCAGCTTAGTTGTCGTCTTACATACACAGTGGTATGAAAAAATGTTTGCCCCCTTCCTGATTTCCTTTTTTTTTTTTTTTTTTTGTATGTTTGTCACACTTAAATGTTTCAGATCATCAAACAAATTTAAATATTAGACAAAGATAACACAAGTAAACACAAAAATCAGTTTTTAAATGAAGGTGTTTATTATTAAGGGTAAAAAAAAATTCAAACCTACATGGCCCTGTGTGGAAAAAGTGACACCCCCCCCTCCCCGTTAACCACTTGCGCTCCGTTGTTCAGCGGGCGGGCAAGTCTCTGCATCCTAGGGCACACAAGGGCGCAGCCTCGTGTGCACTCGGACGCATAGTCCAGATTGTGGTGATGTAGGTGGTGTTGGCGTCCAAGCGCCACTGAAAAACAAAAGCTGCAGACACAGCTGCGAACAGATTAGTTCATCTGATTGACCTCTCATTCGACTAATAAGAGCCTTGAATTGGGTTTCTGAAACCTTGAAGAACCAATGAATGAAAACCTAGGAAGGAGGACCCGCCTACTGTGAATGCAGGAGCCAATTGAAGCACAGAAGTTCGGGCTGGGTGAAGAGAGATTTACTGTTGCAGCAGATGAAAACAAAGGACGCTGGACGAATCTGCTACAGACCCCGCAGCATGGAGAACACCCACAAGTGGGATCTGCACTCATTCCAGCAGAATAGATGTTTAGGATTCTCTTCCGTCATCATAGACCGACGGAGGCTGACGACAAAAGTCGTAAATCATTCGCCAAAACGGCAATAATGGAATTACGTTTTGACCGGGATCCACGAGCGGACCAGCGTCGCGTTCGTCTGACAATGGGGAAGAGAAGTTCGCCAGGACTCTGCTGCTGTGAAGAGGTAAGGTGTTATAAGCTAAATTATTATTTCTCCCTGAAAATTGTAACCAAAAAATGACTTTTGACCGATCGGTAAATTACAACTGTACGGCGCACGAAGTACGAAGTGCGTGCGCCGCGATAAATGGTTCATTTGCCATGTTCGGACCGTGAACGCCCCCCCCCCCCCCCGCTGCAGAAGAGTAGCGGGGGGGGGGGCGTTCACGGTCCGAACACCCCCCGGTCCGCGGGGGGAAGCATATGAGTCTATTCCGTCATGTAGCGATGGCCGTCTTCTGTAGCGGGGGGGGGGGGGTCCCCCCCCCCCCACACACACACACAGTAGCGAGGGGGGGGGGAGCCGCTGTGAAAACATGCAAGAAGTGTAATCCGTCATGTAGCGAGGGCCGAACTCCGTCCTTTGTAGCGGGGAGGGGGACAACCCCCCCCACACACACACAGACACAGCCCTGAGTGTGACCTTTCATTAGAGCCCAAAATGAAGATTCTACATTGAATTATTCAAAAGTTACAGACGTTTTTCCAAACTGTGCCATTTGGCACAATTTGGCACAGTTTAATTCAATTATTTAATTCAATTATTTATATAGCGCCATTTCACAACAACAGTCATCTCATAGCACTATCAACTGTAGGGGGGAACCCCCACAGTTGCAGAAAGACCCCAGCAATCAGGCGATCCCCTGTGAGCAAGCACTTGGCGACGGTGGAGAGGAAAAACTCCCTTTTAACAGGAAGAAACCTCCAGCAGAACCAGGCTCAGGGAGTGGCAGTCATCTGCTGCGACTGGCTGGGGGGTGAGGGGATAGAGAAGAAGAAAAGAACAGACATGTAGAGAGCAAACAGCACGATGGGGACTCAATCTATGGGAGAGAACAAACAAATGTTAATGACCAGCAAAAAAAAATATTTCATAGAGAGTGAGGAAAGGAGTGAGGCCCAGTGCATTACTGGAGGTCCCCCGGCTGACTAAACCTATTAGCAGCATAACTAAGGGAGGGTTCAGAAACACATGATCCCTCCCTAATTGTAGGCTATATCAAAAAGGTAGGTTTTAGCCCTATTCTTAAAAACAGAGATCGAGTCTGACTCCCGAATCCAGATTGGCAGCTGATTCCACAGGAGAGGAGCTTGATAACTGAAGGCTCTGCCTCCCATTGTACTTTTGGAGATTCTAGGTATTACAAGTAATCCTGCATTTTGGGAGCGTAGTGCTCTGTTAGGATAATACGGTAGTATCAGATCTTTTAAATAAAAAGGAGCCTGATTGTTTAGAGCTTTGTAAGTAAGAAGAAGGATTTTAAACTTAATTCTAAACTCTATGGGAAGCCAAAGAAGGGAGGCCAGAACCGGAGAGATATGATCTCTCTTTCTAGTACCTGTTAAAACTCTTGCTGCAGCATTTTGGATCAGCTGAAGACTTTTTAAAGATGTTTTAGGACAGCCTGATAATAAAGAATTATAATAATCTAATCTCGAGCTAACAAAAGCGTGGATCAGCTTCTCAGCATCACTCTGAGACAAGATGCTCCTAATCTTGGCAATATTACACAAATGATAGAAGGCAGTCTTAGAAACAAATTTAATATGTGAATTGAAGGACAAATCCTGATCAAAAATAACTCCAAGGTTCCTCACAGAGCTATTAAGAGAAAGAGTAATTGCATCCAAACTGAAAGTTTGATTTGGAAAGGAATTTCTAAGGTTTTTTTGGACCAACAAGAATGACTTCAGTCTTATCTGAATTTAATAGCAGGAAATTACAAGTCATCCAAGCTTTGATTTCCTTAAGACAGGCTTCTAACTTGGCTAATTGATTACTATCATCTGGCTTCATTGACAGGTATAATTGTGTGTCATCTGCATAACAATGAAAATGTATACAGTGCTTTCTAATAATGTTGCCTAACGGAAGCATATATAAACTAAAAAGAGTAGGGCCTAGCACAGATCCCTGTGGAACTCCATGACTAAGCTTTGAGTTGAAAGAAAACTCATTATTTACATGAACAAACTGGAACCTATCAGATAAATAAGATCTAAACCACTGCAACGAAGTTCCATTAAGTCCAACATAGTGTTCTAGTCTATCAAGTAGAATATTATGATCGATAGTATCAAAAGCTGCACTAAGGTCTAAAAGGACAAGTACAGAAACTAGTCCATTATCAGATGCAATGAGGAGGTCGTTAGTGACCTTCGCTAAGGCTGTTTCAGTACTATGATGGATTCTAAACCCAGATTGAAACTCTTCAAGTAAACCATTTCCCTGCAGGTGGTCAAATAATTGCGTAGCAACAGCTCTTTCTAAGATTTTTGAAATGAAAGGGAGATTAGAGATTGGTCTATAGTTAGCTAAAGCTCCTGGATCTAGCGTTGGCTTTTTGAGTAAGGGTTTAATTACAGCCGTTTTAAAAGCCTGCGGTACATGGCCTAAAGTTAATGAAGAATTGATTATATGAAGAATAAAGCTACCAATAAGTGGGAAGACTTCTTTAAATAACCTGGTAGGAATAGGGTCTAAAAGACAAGTTGAAGGTTTGGATGAGGAAACTATTTTGTCTAACTCACAAAGGTCGATTGGCGTAAACTCATCAAGACAGACATCAAAAGAAGGAGTTGTAGTAGTTACAGTATTTAAGTTAACTGTGGGAAGAATCTGATTGATTTTATCTCTGATGGATGAAATTTTATTATTGAAAAAGTTCATAAAGTCCTGACTAGTAAGCTCTAAGGGAATGCTAGGATTGACAGAGTCCTGACTCTTTGTCAACCTGGCTACAGTACTGAAAAGAAACCTGGGATTATTCTTGTTCTCTTCTATTAATGCAGAGTAATAACTCGTTCTAGCTTTTCTAAGAGATTTTTTATAAATTAAAAGATGATTTCTCCAAGCTAAATAGATTTCATCTCAATTAGTAGAGCGCCATTTTCTTTCTAATTGACGAGTCTTCTGTTTTAAGGTACGAGTTTCTGTGTTGAACCAAGGAGTTAGAAATCTCTGATTAGACTTTTTCTTTTTTAAGGGGGCCACCAAGTCTAGAGCCTCATGCAGAGAAGCTGAAACACTATCCACCATGTTATCAATTACAGAAGGAGCAAGCTGTCTATAGCTTATTTCCGTTGTGTTGACACATGGCATAGAGGAAACAATCTGCATAAATTTGGAAACAGCATCATCTGAGAGGCATCTACTGTAATAATATTTTTCTTTAGGAGCCAAATAGTCAGAAATAGTAAAATCAAAGGTTAACGGACAATGGTCTGACAGTACAGGGTTATGAGGAGACACTACAAGATTTTCTATTTCTATGCCATATGTCAGAACAAGGTCCAATGTATGGTGGAGGTAATGAGTAGAATTTCCTACTTTCTGAGAAAACCCAATCGAGTCTAATATTGAATTAAAAGCCACATTAAGGCAGTCACTATCTACATCCACATGTATATTAAAGTCCCCTACTATAATTATTCTATCAGATTTCAGCACTAAATCAGCTAAGAAATCAGCAAATTCGGATAAAAATTCTGAGTAGGTTGATGGGGGACGATAAACTATGGCAAATAAAATTGGGTTTAACCTAAAATTGCTAAAGTGCCCAATACTGAGGACCAGGCCCTCAAAGGAATTATAACATGTTTTTTGCTTTACATTAACTAGTAATTTGGAATGGTAAATTGTTGCTACTCCTCCTCCACGACCAGAACTTCTGGGATTTTGACAGTTTAAATAACCAGAGGGAGTTGATTCATTTAAACCAACATAATCCTCTTGCCCTAACCAAGTCTCTGTAAGGGAAATTAAATCAATCTGATGATCAATTAACAGATCATGGCCTAACAGAGACTTGGGAGTTAGAGGCCTAATATTTAATAAACCACATTTAATTTTTAAATTATGAGGAGGAACAGAGGCCAAATCATTCAATTTAGAGGCTTTGTTTAATTTAAGTTTTACCAATATTTTGCTTTATCACTTTGGGATGCTTATACATTATATTTTTATTCACTTTGGAGGGAGCAGACAACGCCATTTTTTGTGGTATTGTTACCAAATTTGGATCTCAGCTTGATAACACTTGGTTCCACATTTCTGTTGCATTTTCCAGCCAGATCGGACAGCTGTGTGTTATTTGCAAGCATTTGTATCCAAAAAAACACCGTGTCCAAATTTATTTTCTTCAAGTTCAGTATGTTTAGATGACTGTAACTCAGCGGCTGGAGCACGTAGAGAGATTGTTTTTTTTGCCAAAAAATTCAAAGTGTTTTCTTTTAAATGAGACCAACCCCATGAAGATGCTGCAAAGGGTTGAATAACAGCTTTCGATTTACTTTGGGCACGTTATTTTTTGGCATTTTTAGGAAAATTGGCCGGAGTGCAAGGGGTTAAAACATAAATTAACTGTGGTTTATCACATTTTTGGAAAGCTGTGTTCAATTTCTCTAGCCACACCCAGGCCTGCTTACTGCCACACCTGTTCTCAATCAGGAAATCACTTCAATAGGACCTTCCTGACCAAGTGAAGTAGACCAAAAGATCCTCTAAAGCTCGACATCATGCTGCGATCCAAAGACATTCAGGAACAAATGAGAAACAAATTAACTGAGATCTATCAGTCCAACCAGTTATTAGATTTAGGGGGCAATCACTTTTTCACACAGGGCCATGTAGGTTTGGATTTTTTCCCCTTAATAATAAACACCTTCATTTAAAAACTGCATTTTGTGTTTACTTATCTTTTTCTAATATTTAAATTTGTTTGATCTGAAACATTTAAGTGTGACAAACATACAAAAAAATGAGAAATCAAGAAGGGGGCAAACACTTTTTCACACCACTGTGTGTGTGTGTGTGGGGGGGGGTTACGCTTGATGGTGACCGGAAAAACTTTCCAACGGCTTTACACAAAATATTACGAGGTACTTTGGCTCTGCAGTGTGCATCATAGCACAAAAGCCCTGGTTCTCGATGACAAAATACAGGTGTAAATCCTTGGCAATAAAAGTGGCAATAGATTTTGTAATTCGCTTTGCCCTTTCTGAGTTGTGTGGAAGTTTTGACATTGCTTACTCAATAGTCCTTTGGTCGGCAGCGGCAGCCACAACCATTTTTTTTTCTCTCTGACCACTGGCTGGAAACGTGTGATATGTTTTCGGATGTTTGTCATGTTCCCAAAATATTTTAGTTTAGTCTGACAGAGCTTACACATGGTGTGGGTCTTGTCCAAGTCTTTTTTTCCCTTCAACTTCATAAAAGCCGAAGTACTGCTATACATTTGCTTTTTATGAAGAGGGCGTCAATCGTATACTCTGCTCCACCATTTTGTTTCTTTTGTGTCACGCCATGAAGAGTCCGGGCAGATCTGGGCACCGACTTTTTTTGTTCCAACTGCCGACTTTTTCATTAAAGCCAAATTAATTACATTATTAATAATATTTGATAATCGGAATCTTGACATTTGTGCATCGATTCACAATCATTCACGTCCACATCGAGATGCATCGGAAAAATCATTTCTTCCACCTCTAAATAACAACAGCCTGAAAGTTGGAAATACCTTCTTCAAACACAAGAACATCCATAAAAAGACATGGAGATCACCAGACGGCAGCACAAAAAATTAAATGGATTACATTTGTATTAGCAGCAGATGGAGCTCCTCACTACGAGATGTTCGCACATACCGTGGAGCAGATGTAGGTTCAGATCTTCACCTTGTGATGGGAAAGATCAAATTGAAGCTGAAAAACGCCCCCAAGAACAAACCTTTACCACCATTCGTGGTGGGTAAGCTTATCGATCCAGATGTAGCACAACAATTTGGGCTCACTCTGAACAACCGATTTGAAATCCTCAAACCAGAGAACTCGATTCAAGAACACTGGGAACTGTTCACGTGAGGGTTAAAAGATACTACAGAAAATGTTTTTGGTTGCAGGAGAGGATTGGATAAAGAATGCTGGATATCAGAACACACTTGGAACCTTATTGACAAAAGGAAGATTGCTAAGACCAACAGAGAGCAAACAAGCACTGAGAAATGCTGGCAGGAGAAAGCCAGGCTGTACAAGGCTCTAGACCAGGGGTGTCCAATCGTGTGCCATGGAGGGCCAAGACCCTGCAGTTTTACTCTTCTACCCAATCTCTTCAGCAGATGTTTTCACTTATCAGCAATCAGTGGAAGAAATTCAGTGAAATATGCTGCTGAAGACACTGGTTGGAGCCTGCAGGGTCTTGGCCCTCCATGGCACATGATTGGACACCCCTACTCTAGACAAAGAGGTGAAGAGAAGCTGCAGGAGAGACAAATGCAAGTGGATTGAAACCGAAGGTCGGGAGGCACAAGAGGCAGCCAACCAGAATGACTGTAGGACACTCTATTGCTTAGTCCAAGATCTGGTCAGATCCTCCGATCAGGAGTAAGGATGGCAAGCTGTTTCAGACAGAACAGGAGTTGAACAATAGATGGCAAGAGGTTTTCTGTCATATCTTTAATCAACCAGAGCCAGGTGATCCAGTCAAGATTGACAGCCTCCCAATTAAAGAGCTCCCAGTCAACTTGGACAAAATCAGCAGCTCTGAAGTTGTGCATGTTTTCCGTGTAGCGGATTTATGGGTTTAATAGGTATTTATAGTGTAGGGTTTTATGTGGTAGTTTATTGTTGGTACAAGTATTAATGTGAATATGAATGTGAGTAAGAATGAAGATTTATTTTCATTACACTCAGATCCTCGTAGGGCACCAGTCCAGTTAATAGACAGCTTTATTAACAATTCTTTATTTGTACCAATTATGAATCAGTCTTGAAAAAAAAACAAAACCCTTGTGAGCTCTTGTCTGCTGATAATCAAGAAGATGGACATGAAATCAAACAATAACTCCCATATGTCTTTCAGTGGTTTAATAAGAAATGTCAGAATAGGTTAACATATTTGGATAACTTTAAAACAGAGAATTCAACATGTATCATTGGCATCATAGACTATTACTGTTACTTGTGAATCAAACATTTGTGGAACCAAATAAAGCATAGTTTAACTTGGCGATACTGGAAATTGGAAAACCATAAAATAGCATTGGTTAAGAAAAGTGGATCTAATTTTATGAAGAAAGTGATGGATTAACTATTTATAAACATGGAAAATTGGTGTTGCTCTGAAAAAGAACATAAATTAATGAAAGAACAAAATGCATTTTGAAATTCTGATGGGGGTTTGCATGAAATTAAATTTCAAGAACTTATACCAGGAATATTCTGAAAAATTAAGTTTAAATTAAACAACAGACTGTCAGCCACAGAGTCAGATCACGCCCCCACGTGCCAACCTTGATTCAGCTGGATGTCCGTGGATTCTGTTGATGGAGAGGCTGATAGACAGATTCTCCCACAAGGCTGTACTCCTGAGATTGCAGTTGGGCTGTTCTTCAGCAAGCTGGGTGAAGTCTCCTGTTATGAACTGAAAAGGAATTTGTTTATTGTACAAAGTCCCATCAGAAATTCAAACTGGGACAAGAACATGCCACAAATCTGTTTCTTCCGATGTCGGTGGTTTAAATGAGTTGGTTTAAGCTTAAAAAAAAACCCCAAACAAATTGTTCTTGCATGGTGATTTAAAGAAAAAAGATTAAAATAAGAAAAATGAATTTTAAAGAAAAGAAACAGGATTTTCACAGAGCATGACAGGATCTGGGCCTTACTTGGAAGATAGGGAAAAAAAAATAGAAGAGCAGAGACGTCTGCTCCTTACAGCTTGACCAACGCCCCAAAAACTGAACAAAGGAAACAAAAAGCAAGTTTTTCTCGGGTGTGGCAGGATGGTACTAATTTTCATGAAACCCGAGCTGGCCCAATTACATTGCTTCTTTTTCCAGCAGAAGTCATAAACTTGACCTAAAAAGGGAAATGCAAGGAAGCCTGGAGCTCTATTGGTCAGTTAAAGTTTCTGAGGTGGGGGTCTCCCACAGAGCAGAGGTAGAGACATTTGATATGAAGAGTGAAATCCTCCTTAAGACACATGTTGCTGAATAAAGCATAAATTCCTTAAACTTTAGTGACTAAGATATTCTACTCAATAAGGGAACATACAATGCCTCTATATTGTAACTGTAATTAATTTGGGATAGTAAGCATGCAAAAATTAATTTCTTCCTGAAAATAAAGCAACACATATCAAATCATATCAATAAAAGCATTTGAAATCACATTGTCCATCCCAAGAGTTCAACCATATCTTCAGTAGCAGATACTGTCTTGAGAGAAAGAATATGAATTAGTTTATTTGTCCATATTGCATAAATTCCACTGCAAAGAGAAAAATATTAAATATTTCTGATTTGTCCACCAGGTGGCACTGTGAAATTGTCTGGTTGTTTACTGGAGAATCTTGTCTCCCACGTCTGGATTATGTCACCCATAAATCTGTCTATTTGAAACATTCCTTTGCCAAAGAACAGGAAAGGGAGAATGACTAAGTCTTGGAGAAGGGATTAACTTCTGCTTTATGGCAGATGGATCGTGTTACATGTCGGGTCCTTGGATGAGAGAAGCAGTTCATGACCAGACTTTTGAGTTGAAACAATTTTTCTTCAGCAAAGAATGATTTTATAGATTGGAACTCAATGTCAACGCTACATCCGGAAATTAAAGAACAAGCAACCAGGCAAGGATGAAATCTCTGCAGAACTACTAAAATATGGTGGTGACTAGTTGTGGAACAACTAGTAGTGGTTTTCAACTTTTTAACAAGTGCTGGAATGAGCAAAGCATTCTGCATGACTGGAATAAATGTGTAGTAATTAAACTGCCAAAGAAAGGAAACCTCAGTGACTGTAACAACTGGAGAGGTAAAACACTCCTATCTGCCTCGGGCAAAGTGTTCTGTAAAGTGCTTTTGAACAGGCTTCAGAAAACTGTTGACATAAAACTCTGTGAACAACAAGCTGGATTCTGCCATGATCTGTGTAGAACAGATCTTCACCTTGTGGAACGTTCTAGAGCAAATCATTCAATACCAAAAGGACCTCATCATCAACTTTGATTTCATAAAGGCCTTAGACGAGGAGTGTCGAACTCATTTTAGCTCAGGGGCCACATGCCGCCGGATTTAATGTCAAGTGGGCCGGACCGGTAAAATAATAGCAAAACAACCTAATGGCATCTCCAAATTTCATTGTTTGTTTTAGTACAAAGAAGTACAATACATTATGAAATATTTACATTTATTGAGCTATTGATCTTTTACAAAACATGAACAACCTGAATGATGAATCTTCAAAGTATGAACAACATGAATTTTTTTTCTTTTCTGCTCTGTTTTGAGCTGAAGCTGGCAACGAACAATATCTTAGTGACACTGCACCAAAAATCAAGTTTTTTCTGTTGTTAATATGTCTGTAACATGTTTTTTGTGACTTGCAAGACATATTGAGCAAAATCAGTCCCAAGTCTCAAGTCTGTGTTTTTCACCTGTGAATTTCCAGTTAAGCAACCCCCCCCCCACACACACACACACACACATTTCTAGCTATGTAAGCATTCCTGCTGAGCCTGATTGGTTATAACATTAACCAATCAGGCTAAGCCCTGGGCATGGATACAGACCTGAGTTCATTCCCTCGGGAGAAGAGGGAAAAGCCGAGAAGCAGCAGGAGCTTTTCCTAGTTGAAAAGATGGCAGATTATACGTGCTCAGTTTTTGGCTGTGTGAGCAAGAAATCCTCTACTTTTAAATTACATGTCTTACCAACATACATGAAAATACAACAATCATTAATTTTATTTGGAAAAACCTGTGTCCCTGCTAAAATACCAGAGAGAGGACATGGGTTTGCTGCCTGCATTTTGCCCTGCATGCTGGGAAGACTGTCGTGGAGGTGGTCTCCCACTGGTTTCTGGTTGCCCACTTGCTGAGGATCTCTCTGGCTCAATCCGAGTCTCTCCCGCGTGGAAGTGAAGGTGGCAAGTTGTGGTTCCACGGCGGCAGGCGGGTGCACCGGACTGCCAAGAGCGACTGCCGTGAGCCAGCGTTTCACCAGCGGATGGGATGCCGTGCCTGCTGGCTTGCCTTCTTCACTCCCATGTGGGAGAGACTCAGAGCGAGCCGGGAAGATCCTCGGTGAGTGGGCAACCAGAGACCGGTGGGGAGCCCTCCAGCCTCCACGCGGGGTCGGATAGCGACTCTCTGCTCCACCGAGAATGATCCTTCCGCAGGTTCACCTACAATTTTTATTTCAAGTTGGATCACCTTTTCGGAGCCCAACACGTCTTCTTCCCACTGTTGGTGGGCGGGAGTATGGGTGGAGCTAATTAGAATATTCATAGATCCACATATACTTAAATAGGTGGAAGATGTAAAAACGCTTTCCAAGCAATTCTAAAGCAATGGAAGTTTTTTTGTGTATAAAAAGCCACAATATACTATTTTTATACTGTTTTGGGAAATACACATTTGTTTTTGAGGTGGCTTTAGAGCCACTGGAGTGCGTCTTCAATCATGATAAAAACAAATAATATAACATTATAATAATAATAATAATAATAATAAATATTATAATTATTATAATATATAATATATATTATAATATCATATATTATAACATATTATAAATAATTATAAATAATAATATTTATAATAATATTATAAGTAATATAACAAAGAGAGGAAAACTAAATTCCAACCCCATCTCTTATTTAAATTCAGATAATGGAATAATCAATGAAAATAGCTTGATCTCCAACACGGTTAATGAATATTTTGTTAATATAGGAAAAAAGATCGCAGATATTGTGTTGTATATGTTTATTATTATTATTATTATTATTACCGAATAAAAGCAATTCAATTCAATTCAAATGCCATTTATGGAACCAGATATTGTGTTGCTGCCATCTACTGTTTAGTCCTGGAACTTGTTTGTATTTTGAACAATGACCCCGGTTACATGGTCACAATAAACGATTATTGGCAATAAATTGATAATGGCAGTAATCAGTTTTATCGTGTTTACATGAACTGAATAAACTGATTCAGTTTACTGGCATAACTTATCCTTAAGTTATGCCACGTGCCGTCCTGCCTCAAATCCTCCACCATCATCCCTGTCCCCAAGAAGCCACGGATCACTGGACTTAATGACTACAGACCTGTAGCGCTCACCTCTGTAGTCATGAAGTCCTTTGAGCGCCTGGTCCTGTCCCACCTCAAGTCCATCACCACCCCTCTCCTGGACCCGCTGCAGTTTGCCTACCGAGCCAACAGGTCTGTAGACGATGCAGTCAACCTGGCCCTCCACTCCATCCTGCAGCACCTGGACTCCCCGGGAACCTACGCCAGGATCCTGTTTGTGGACTTCAGCTCCGCATTCAACACCATCCGCCCCACTCTGCTCCGGGACAAGCTGTCCCTGCTCAACGTGCCTGACTCCCTCTGCAGGTGGATCATCGACTTCCTGACGGACCGGAGGCAGCATGTGCGGCTGGGAAAGACTGTCTCAGACTATACTAGCATCAGCACCGGATCACCCCAGGGCTGTGTACTTTCCCCCCTACTCTTCTCCCTTTACACCAACTCCTGCACCTCCAGCCACCAGTCTGTCAAGTTGATCAAGTTTGCGGACGACACCACCCTCATCGGGCTCATCTCCAACGGCGACGAGTCCGCCTACAGGAGAGAGGTGGCCCAGCTGGCGTCCTGGTGCAGCAATAACAACCTGCAGCTGAACGCTCTGAAGACAGTGGAGATGATTGTAGACTTCAGGAAAGTCACTACTCCTCTGCCCCCCCTCACCCTCTCAGGCTCTCCCATCACCACTGCTGATTCCTTCCGCTTCCTAGGCACTACCATCACCAGGGACCTCAAATGGGAGCTGACCATCAGCTCACTCATCAAAAAAGCCCAGCAGAGGATGTTCTTCCTGCGGCAGCTGAGGAAGCTCAAGCTACCCACCAAGATGTTAGTGCAGTTCTACACAGCCATCATCGAGTCCATCCTCACCACCTCCATAACCGTGTGGTACGCAGGAGCCACTGCCAGGGACAGACTAAGGCTGCAGCGCGTTGTGCGCACTGCTGAGAAGGTGATCGGCTGCAAGCTCCCATCTCTCCAGGATCTGTACATCTCCAGGACCCGGAGGCGTGCTGGCCGGATCATAGCCGATCCCTCACACCCTGGTCATGTACTGTTTGCCCCCCTCCCCTCTGGTAGAAGACTTCGGTCCATCCAGACTAAAACCTCCCGTCACATGAACAGCTTCTTCCCCTCTGCCATTAGACTGCTGAACACTAAGTGACTCTCGTGCACCATGTACAGCAGCTCAACCAGACTCATGTCAATCATCACTGTTTTCTTCCTGCATTACCGACTGCACTATATAGTTCTCCACAGTATCTGCTGCTGGCTAATATATATTTTAACTGTTGACCAGTATCACTTAATCTTATCCTACACTTTATTACATGTATAGTTTATTTCTCTTATCTTATCATGTTTAATGTTGCAGCATTGTACCGAGACAAATTCCTAGTTTGTGTACTACATGAACAATGGCAATAAACCTGATTCTGATTCTGATTCTGATTCTGATTACTGGAGGGTAAACCACTTGAGTTAATGACCGCAGTTACATGACCTTTATCGGATTATTCTGTTCACATGGCCACTTGAATAATCAGATACAACTGCAGAAATCCAATCATACTCAGTTTATTAGTGTACATGTAAACATGATTATTGACCATGTTTATATGAACATGAATAAACTGGTTATGATTGGATTTCTGGGGTTTCAATCCAGATTAAGACCCTTAATCAATTTTTGGCAGGTGAAATAACATACTTATAAGCTGTAACAGCCCTTTGAGACTAACTGACTAATCAATCCCTCACCGCATTAAATATTCACAGGCGTATCGTCGCGAATTGCATGGACAAAAAATTACATCCGCTTTGCTCAAAAGCAGTTGTCGGCCTCAGAGTCTGAAAAGAAACAACTTTAGCCGAGTGAGGTGCACTCCCACAGTGAGCCGATTGGTTTCTGGCGGACTATCACTTTTTGGCACAACACCCCGACAGCTAGCTGTCGTCAGCTGGCAGCTTGTCTTGTTTTGAACATGTTAAAAAAAAAAAAAAACTTGTGACAAGAAAAACTGATTCCAACTGTAAAAACATCCAGCAAACGGCAGCAAACTGTTGCCCCCCAATGAACCACCAACTGTCAGCGTAATCATGAATGTCCCCCACCACCCGCTGCACTGCGAGACACGGGGGTAAATGTATTTTTAAAGAACAGTTATTAAATACAATAAATACCATGACATTTCTGTGTGTGCTGGATCTGGCATCAATTAGAAAAGACTTGTTGCATATTTTTAGCAATCTGTTATGGTGGAGAATGGATAACAGACTGCAAGTGGAGTCAGTGGATATGGGAATTATTTTTGTGTCTGCTACTCTTGTGCGACCCCAGATGGACAAATTGGGAATAGCAGTTACTTTACTGAAAAAGGGCTGCTAGTGTATTCTATTATTTAATTTTCACACTTTGCAAATTCATCCCACAGGCCGGTTTGGACTCTCTGCTGGGCCAGTTTTGGCCCGCGGGCTGTAACTTTGACACCCCTGCCTTAGACAGCATTCACAGACAATCACTCTGGAATACTACAGTATTATGGCATCCCAGAAAAAATTGTTAAGACCTTCCAAGTACTTTACAAGAACTCGAGCTGCTGTGTTAAGACAGCTACAGGCTACAATAATTACTTCACAGTTGGCACAGGAGTGAGACGGGGGTGCATCTTGTCACCACCATTACGAGTATTTAACATCGTTACTGACTATGTCACTAGGAGAGCTCTGTCCAACCCAGTATTTGGAATCAAGTGGAAATGCCAAGATCAGTACATTTGCCACAAATCAAAACAGAACCAAGATCGTCTTACTGACCTTGATTTTGTCAATGATATTGCCTCATTGGTGGAGGAGGACAGCATCAGTCAAGCGATAACTACTAGTCTGGTAGTGGAAGCATCCAAGTTGGGCCTTCGTGTTAGCAGTGACAAGACAAAAATAATTAGATCTAGCCAACTGCCCCAATCCCAGCACATTACCATAGGAGAGACTGGACTGAACAGGTCAACAAATTTACATATCTAGGGAGTGTACATATCTAGACGGCGATGCTGAAGTGGATATGAACATTCGATTAGGCAAAGCTGCAGCAGTCTTCAGAAAACTGTCCAACATCTGGAAATTGAACTCACTAAAGGTAGAGACCAAGATCAAGCTCTACTCCACCATCATAGTGCCCACTGCTATTTATGCAAGAGAAACATGGAAAAACACAATCAAAGTGGCACAAATGCTTGATGTATTTCATCAGAGATGCCTTTGGAGGATCCTAGGGATAACGTAGACCAACTTCATCACCAACCTTGAGGTGCTTAAGTGTACATGACAAAAACCACTCCATGAGATTGTTGAGGAGAGGCGACTGCAGTTTGTAGGACACGTGCTACGTTTACCACTAACATGTCCTGCCCACCACAGCATCTGGTGGACACTACTAGGAGGAAAGAGAAAACTGGGTCGACCAAAGAAAACCTGGCGCAAGACATTCGAAGAAGATCTGAAGGAATGTCAACTCGATTCCATTGAAGCTGAAGAACTGGCCGCCGATAGAGGAAAAATGACACAAGCTCATTGACCATTGTCCTGTAAAGGACAGGAGGGTCTAAGTTTAAGGCCTGTAACATGATTATTAAAAGAGCACCTTAGAGAGGCAGTCTCTCAGAAGTAAAGATGGGACAGAGTTTTGGCAATCTGCAAAAACTGTGTCTACAAATTGTTGAGCAATATCAAAATAATGTTCTGCAATATAAAATTGCAACTACTGTAAGTACTGCTTCATGCCCAGTATACATTTTCATCAAAAGATTTTGAGAATCTGGAGGCATTTCTGTACATGGCCAAAAATCAATATTGGATACTAGTGATCTTTGAGCCCTCAGCTGGCACTCTCTAAAAAAAAGCATAATTCTCTCATGGAAACCCCTGAATCGGCCCAAGAACACTTCAAGAAATCATTTTCTGTGCCTTACACAAATGCTGTCATGCAAAGGAGATGCCTTACGTGTGTGTGATCCTGAAATGGTGCCATCTTCTCTAGGTCAAAGGTCATTTAATATGGCTTGAGGCAAAGTGGAAAACTTCTGTCATTAGAAAAATCAAAATTTGAAATTCTAAGAAGAAGAAGCCAGCAGCCAATCATGTACAGCAGAATGAAATTACGTTTCTCCTATCTACAATGTTAATCACATCTAGAATCAGAGGGGTCACTGTCATAGAAGGCGTTGCCCCCAACAACAAAGTCTGAAATTCTTTTTGGCAATCATAGATGCCATGCCAAAAGAGGAGAGCAGCCATCTGACTTGTCATTGCTCAGTTCAAAAGGCTGTGTCTCCGATGATATGGGAGTACATTAGTGTCTACAGAACTGGCAACTTGAACATCTGGAAAGTCACCTTCAATACTCAAAGGTATTAGAGAAACATGCTCTCATCTAGATGACGTCTTTACAAGAAGGCCTTGCATATTTCAGCAAAACATTGCTAAACGGCATACTGAATATATCAAAACAACAATGCTTTATAGTTGAAAAGTCCAGTTGCTGGACTGACCTGCCTGTAATCCAGACCTTTCACCAACTGAAAACATTTGGCATATCATGAAACACAAAATAGAACAAAGAAGACCCAGAACTGTTGAGTAGCTACAGCAGAATCCAGTATCAGACAAGGATGGGACGACATTCTTCTCACAAAGATCCAGCAACTGGTCTCAGTTTCTAGACATTTATGGGCTGTTGTTAAAAGAAGGGGGAATCTTACACAGGGGTAAACATGGCCCTGTTCCTACTCTTTTGAGACGTGTGGCTGGTGTCATATTCAAGATGAACTGACATTTTGCATGAAATGGTAAATGTCTCACTTTCAACATTTAATATGTTTCCTACATTCTGTTGTGAATAAAATACTGGCTTATGAGATTTACAAATCATAGCTCAAATCCTAGGCATATCCTAGGCATTTGCCCCAGTGCTCACCAAGCTCACTCATAGTGATCCTCAGGTGGGTCTGCATCCAGGTTGTGCTCAAGCTGAAAGGTTAGGAGATCTGGGCACTTCAGAAAAAGCAATACTCCTCCCAGGCAATTGCCCTAATTGTCAACAAATTCATGCACAGTGATCACCAGGTGGGTCTGCATCAAGGTTGTGCTCAAGGTTGGGGTCAAAGATCAGGAGATCTCAGTGATTATATGATTGAATGAAAATTGTTACTTCTCCTAGGCAATTGCCCTAATTCTCAACAAACTCACACACACTGATCCTCAGTTTTTTTCTGCGTCCAGGTTGAGGTCAAGGTCATGTCAAATGTCAGGAGACCAGGGTATTTATGATTTTGCGAAAATCATTACTCCTCCTAGGCAATTGCCCCAGTGTTTGGCAACGTCATGCACAATGATCCCCAAGTGAGTCTGCATCTAGGCTGTGCTTTAGGTCAAGGTGAAGGTCAGGAGATTTGATAATGCCCCGCTCTTGGGGCATTATCAGGCCAGAATGAGCTACTACATCATTGGCGGTCTGGTTATCTAAGTTTTACACAGTGTCCCAACCTTTTTAGAACTGGGTTTTATGTCTTATGTGTTTTATACACACGTTGTGATTGATGATGTGTGTAAGCACGAGTATGAGAGATAATTTTTATTTTAATTTAATTTGACGACTCTGGAATTGAAATACACTACTCACAAAAAGTTAGTGATATTCGGCTTTCGAGTGAAATTTCAGGATGCACCTAAAATGCACTATAACCTTTACAGGTGAACTTAATTTGACCTTCTCTAACCTTATGAATGCACATGTCCAACTATTCAACGTTTCAGTACTTTTTGCATAACTTGCTATTCTCTAACAAGGTGCTTAACGGCAACATTTACGACAGGTGTTTGATCCATGAATCGACCAGTAAATTTTCTGCTTCAATTAGAATTGGTATTTAAACAGTCCTCTTCATCATGCTGTTCACATTTTGACATCATGAGACCAAGACGATACCTAACAATTGATCAACAGTACCTCGCCATTGTGAGCCTTCAAACAGGATGTTCTCAGAGGGAAGTGGCCACTGAGCTTAGAGTGTCACAGAGTGTTGTCAGCAGGTTGCAACAGAGATACAGAGAGACTGGAAGAGTCACAGAAAGGCATAGAAGTGGATGTCTTTTGGCACTTTTTTGGCACTTTCTTTTGACACTGATGATCACTTCATTGTGAACAGTGCCCTGCGGAACCAGATGATGAATGCCACTCAACTCCAGGCACATTTAAGGGAGGTGAGAGACACCCAGGTGTCACGTCAGAAACATTTGAAACGTTTACATCAGTGTGGTCTGCGTGCTAGACAACCTGCAAGGGTACCTGACCACACCACCAGGCGCAGGCATCATTGTTTGCATGGGCCAGGGAGCATTTACGCTGGACAAGGGACCAGTGGGCTTCAGTGCTGTCCTCTAATGAAAGTTGATTCACGTTGAGCAGAAATGATGGCCACCAGGGATGTTGGAGATGTCAAGGAGAGCGCTATGCATCAGCCACTGTTGTCACCATGTTACAGTCTGGGCAGGTGTGTCTAGTCAAGACAGAACTGCCCTACATCATGTGAATGGTACAGTAACAAGCTAATACAACCTGAATAACATCATTAATCCAGTCATTGTGTCCCTGCATGAACAACACAGGCCTAATTTCATCTTCATGACCGACAATGCTCCAGCTCATCGAAGGCACACCATTTGGGAATGGCTGCTGGAGGCTGGGGTACCTCAAATGGAGTGGCCTGTACTTTCTCCAGACCTGAATCCCATAGAAAACCTATGGGATCAGCTGAATTGGCGTGTAGAGGCTCGTAACCCTGCACCCCACAACCTCAATGACCTGAGGGCTGCCCTTCAAGAAGACTGGAATGCCATGCCTCAGCAGACAATAAGTCGACTTGTGAACAGCATGAGATGTTGTCAAGCTGTAATTGATGCTCAAGGGCACATGACAAGTTATTGAGACATTGGCATTTTTTGTTGTGGTATACCCACCACTGATGTTGGCTTTTGTTTCAATAAATTGTTTGAGATGAGGAAATCACCATTGCATGCTTCTACTTAAATGCCCTACTTTCATGATATTATATCACTGTAGTGTGAACTTTTTACATTTTCCATAAATTTCACCTGAAAGCCAAATATCCCTAACTTTTTGTTAATAGTGTATATGTGACCACAGAACAAGAGGCTGTCTGGAGAGGCAGTGATATTATGGGCTTTAAATGAACTTTTAAAATTACAGCAAAAGGTTTGTCCATTAATAATTAGGTTTTGGATAGTGTCATTCTTCAAGCTGTCTTAAAAGGTATGTGAACATAAGTAACAAACTGTGTGCCTTGGCAGCACCAAGAAGTGCCTGGATGTCACTTTGAAACTTTGTTTTGCCTGTGAAAATGAGGAAACTGAAAATATCTCCTTTCCATGGACAGCTACTTGAAGCTCTTAACTCCTTTTTGCTATCAGTGCAGCTGCTTAGAAGTGTGAATAGGCGAGTGATTGTGTAACTGAATGTGAAGGAGGATGTTACTGAAATAGAGATTGCTTATGTATATATATTTAGATTATATAAGAGACAATCATGCATTTACAGTATGTATGCAACACATACAACATGAAGTGTATGTTTGATGATGATAAAGATGGGTTTGGTTTAGATTTTGTCCTGCAAATGTCCTCAGAGGGATGGGAGGTCAGGGTTCACTACAGATTGCTGAAAACAGGCTAAACATAGATGAGGTTGGAGCTATTCACCAAGGCATATTTTCACTATTAAATACAGTATCCAAGAATTAAAGACAAATTCATATTTATACTTTCTTTGAAATTGGAATAGAACAGAAAATCCATCATGAAATGACTGTTTTACATGCAGTAAAATGGTGGTTAAACGATTAAGCTGTCGGTGTAGAGAGTGTTGTTGTGCTCCTGACTGACAGGAAAAGGCAGGTATTCACTAGCTTCTGTTGGCTGGCAGTATGCTGTTGATTGTGGAGTGATGGCAGGTGGGAGTTCAGTCAGTCATATAATGAACTGACAGTTTCTGTCACTGTAGATTATATTACATGTCCTATTTAGAAAAGCCATCTTTGACCTTCCTTCAATTGTGTGCCTGGCACCCCCCCCCTTTTTTTTTCATTTTACTGGACAATGGCTCTGTAGCTTGTATCATTTTAACCTAAAATTTTCACTCATTACCTCATCTACTGCCCATTGTTCCGTTGTCACCCATAGCCTCTTTCCTTTTCCCCTTTCCTATTAAGTGTTTTTCTTCTACATGCAGTAAATTTTCCTGAGTAACAGGGGAGTTGAAAGAAGCTGCTGGGATAGACAGAGCTTGTATAACTCTGTGATTAATGCAAAGGAGGGGCACAGTGTTACCTAAGGGGTGGCTGCCAGTGTTAAAATATCACAGGTAACTTGCATAACTCCTCTTAGTACTGTCAACAACTAAAGGGGAAAAGTGACCAAGCCGACGTTCATAGGGCTACACTGGTTTCAGGTCCTGATTTGATTCTTTTAAGCTTGTTTTTTTTTTTTTCCCATTTCTTCAAATGTCTTGATACAATGAGTCTGCATGCTTTCACAAGCTAGAGAATGTTTGTGGAGTTCTTTATGAATTGCATACACACATCACAATACATTAAATATAGCACAAAAATATAAATTGAGGCAATCTGTAATAAGCTTATTATCATATGCACCCCTATTTTTCATGTCAGTTATACAGAAGTAGAAATAACACTTGTTTTACGAGTATTTTAGCAGTTTTTAAAAATACCCTTTTGGGCCACGTGTTGAACACATCACTACATTTGCTCACATGTTTTTCCTCCAGTACGTATAAAGTAATTGTCCTTTTTCTCCTGAAAAGAAGGTTTTGTCAAGACTCGGTTACACGGGAAGCAGAAAGTGCTTTAGTTGAGTTCTGGTCTTTTCCAGTGCTGCCATGGTAACCAGAAAGCTGAACATACAATGCAGAGATGGCCTTCTCCACACAGAGATCTATTGACTCTGACTTTGTGCATCTGTCTCACTTTTGAGTGCTCTTTTGACCCACCGTTTTCTCTTGTGGTTTCCCTCCAACCTCTACTCCCTCTTCCACTTCAAGACAAGACAATCATTCATCATTTGCATGCTTAAGCAGTTGTAGCTTTGATGTATGCATTTGCAAATCAGGGCATGAATTGACAAGTATGTATTTTTACATACAATATGAATGCATACAAACCAGCATAAAAGAAAGGTTTCTTCCTGTTCTTGGATATGACCATACTAAAACTCCATTTCAAATTTTGAATTGAGTAATGCATTGGGCAGAGCCAAGGTAATTGTAGAATAAAAAAAGTAATAGTGCTACATATTTCCTCAAGCACAGTTCTAGTATCTCTAAGGCACATCTTGTACTGATTATAGCCTCAGATTTAACCGTGGCCTGTGAGTTTGGGGCTAAAAAAGAACAGGAATAAACATGTATTAAAGGTGACTAAAAAAGAAAGATATCTTTGGAAACATTCAATTGCATTACTGCAAGTACTGTGAGGGGGAAAATAAGAATGATACAGGATGTTTTAAACTGCAAACCTGCAAGAAGATTAACAGTTAATCACCCATGCTTTCTGAAAGACAGTGTGAGAGCATGCCCTTAATAAAATGTGTTTACTTTTCTCTTCTTGTTTTTGGAAACAGAGTGCAGAGGAGCATTGTGCCTTTGTGAGTGTGGTGAGTGGCAGCCTGTGTGTGTTCCTGGCAGTGTTTGTGCTGGTCTGTACAGTTGTGCTCTCACAGCGATGGAGGCGTCTGCTAGGCCTGATTGTATGGGTTACACATCTCACTTTGGGATACACTTTCATCTTCCACGGCCCTATTGTCTTACCTTGGGACCAGGTAAATTCATCTTCAAGCAGGGATTTATTTCTGTCTTTCTTGGTGAATCTCCCAGGTCTGACAGATGACTGCAGAAAAATTGATTTTGATGGGAATAAGCAACAAATATTCTACTGTTAATCTTTTAACTTTGTTTTCACTGCCGTAGATGTAGGCATATTTAATTGTGGTGCATTGAATGTTTGGTTTAATCAATTAATCTTGTCTTTTCTGTTTCTAGGTGCCTTTCTTCCTCTTTATCATCTTCACAGTGTACACCATGCTGCCATTCCAGTTATGGTACGCCGTGGTACTGAGTGTGATCTCCTCCCTCTCCCACATTATAGCACTCACACTGCGCCTCACAGTTTACAGCGATGAGATCCCTCCTTACCTTGCTAACCAGGTAAAGCCATTACACTTGGATCGTTATAGGGCCATTGCCCCCATTAAAAGTGAAGTGTGTTTTCAAATTCTATACTGTTATTTTTAATTCCAAATGACATTCCAGTGACAATAAAATGCCTTTATTTTATTCTTGATTAATGCGCAGAGCTACCAGAGGACTGACCCCCCACTGTAGCTTTCACGACTAACAGTAGCTGTGTGGCCTAGGGTCAGTGAAACGGAGATGGGCACCACCCCATACACCACATGGGTATGGGGTATGGGGGTTTTAGACAGTGTCCCAGAAATGTTGGAACACTGTAAAATATATAAATAAAAACAATGCAATGATTTGCAAATCTCATAAAACAATAATTCATTTGAAATAGAACACAGAAAACATCAGATGTTAAAAGTAGATATTTTACTATTTTGTGAAAAATATTAGCTCATTTTAAATTTGATGGCAGCAACACATCCCCATAGGCATTTATTAGTTCCATAGGCAATAATGCACCACCATGCCATCAGAGATGAAGGCTTTTAAACTAATACTGATAACAGGCCTGATGATCCCTCTCCTCTTTAGTCTGAAGGATATGCTGTCCATGATTTCCTAAAAAATATCCACCTCATTCCTACCCCCCATGATGCCTTGCGTGAATTATGTGCGCAACCTCCGGTACTAGTTTACAACGTAGAGTTGTCACAGAAATGGGACACTTTTCCTGGTTAAAAAACAGTAACTTAGGCATCAAAAATGTGGGAACACGGCCTTTTGCACCTCAAAAAGAGTAATATAATCATACCACTTCCCACGACTATGGAGGGATGAGAAGATGACCTTAAAGTGGCCTCGCAGACAGCAGCTCTGTTAGTTAGCACGGCTGCTAAGATGCTAACACTGTCAACAAATAAAAGCTCAGTTATATCAATGTCTCCACCACAATAAAGTTGGTTGCATTTTGTTAAAAGATGTTGGACATAATCAAATTCATCTTAGAGCAGACGAAGAATCTAATCAGAGCCACAAAGAACCACAACACCGTGCTTGGGTGTTTTAATGTTGGGGTAAATACAGACAGCTGCAGCTGCTTGTTTTACCCCGACATTAAAATGCACATGCTGCTGTCATGCCACGAATGCTTGTTGTTTACCTTAACACGTGCAGACATTTTCTGACAATTGTTCAAAATTTTATTGATCTATATTTTGTAATAATTTAAAAATTAATGCATACCGAAGCTGCTAATATCAAGTCAATATCGTTCCAATGTTTAGTTTTTAGTTTTAGTTTGTTTATTTTAAAGGGACATTACATACTAATGAACATTAATACAAATGTAAGTATGTCAGATTTAGCAATACTGCTAATTTGCATCTGCAGTGCAACGAATGCAAAAAAAAAATACATCTTAAATTGTTAAGCCTTAGGAAGCAAACTGTTCCTTTTTTATTTTACTCCATGCAGCCTTGCATCTGATGACGTATGTGACACATAAACGTCAGATCTATGACATTCATACAAGTGAAGACGTACCTGTTGCTCTTGTGTCTGTCCTGTGTCTGTACCACCGATCACACCAACAGTCCGTTTTAGTTTTCAGTGCATGACCTACATATTGCTGTTGAAGCCACAAATTTAGCTGTGCTTATTTGTGCGGAGCCTCCATTTATCCAGTCTATGGCACAACCACGAATAGCAGCAAGTGCCAGAACTACACAAAAACATTCAAAAATATAAAAACTACAAGTGCTGAAATTATCTGCCACTTGACTGCACAACACGTATGTGGACTATACATTAAAACAAATTTAAAAAACTTTTAAAAATGCTGTTTTAAATGTCCCACTACTCCACTCTTGCTGACTGAGTCAACACTACTTCAGCTCGAAACTGGAAGTTGCCCCCATAATCGTGTCTACAGCAGCGCCCTCAGGAATAAGGTGGCTGTAAAATTTTGATTCTTCTGACCACAGAACAATTTTCCGCTCTGCCTCAGTCCATTTTGAATAAGCTTTGGCCCAGAGAAGATGGTGGCATTTCTGAATCATGTTCACATGTGGCTTTTTTCTTTGCATGATAGATCTTTAACCTGTTTTTGTTTTTGTGCATGGCAGGGTTATTGGTCAGTGAGTCTGCCATGAAAATAAGAAAAGTAAATACAGGAATTTATGTGTTGCATCATAATCTGAGATTTATCATATCTATGATTGCATATGGCATTGTTGCTCATGCGAGTGCAACATAAGACAGAGTTCTTGAAAGTGGGTACTTTGATAAATCAAACATTACGGGGTTCTCGGGCAGCGGGTGTCCAAGAACCCCAGCCAGGTTAAGTTTAAGTGCAGCAGACCTCTGAAAACTCTCTTCATTGTTTGCTAGAGTGTACCCCAGTATTTTGTTCTTTTCTTATGAATAATTGAGCACATATACAGTGGTGTGAAAAAGTGTTTGCCCACTTCTTGATTTCTCACTTTTTTGTATGTTTGTCACACTTAAATGTTTCAGATCATCAAACAAATTTAAATATTAGACAAAGATAACACAAGTAAACACAAAATGCAGTTTTTAAATCTAACTTATTGTACATTATTTGCACATAACAGTACTCTTAACTTTCTGCACTGCTGCATATATTTGCATATATTTGCTTAAATTGCACATACTGTCAATTACTGTATATACTGCACTGCTGTCCTTTGCACTTCTGATTGGATGCTAAACTGTGTTTCGTTACCGTGTATTCATACATGTGTAATGACAATAAAGTTGAATCTAATGTAATCTAAATGAAGGTGTTTATTATTAAGGGTTAAATGGCTACATGGCCCTGTGTGGGAAAAAGTGACCCCCCCCCCATTAAAAAATAAAATGAACTGTGGTTTATCATATCTTTTGAAAGCTGAGTTCAATTTCTCTAGCCACATCCAGGCCTGATTACTGCCACACCTGTTCTCAATCAAGCCCTCAGTTAAGGAAAGAAAGAGACTGGGCAAAAATAGCCTGCATGGCAGAGTTTCAAGATGAAAACCACTGGTGAGCAAAAACAACATATAGGCTCATCTTAGTTTTCAGAAAACATCTTGATGATCCCCAAGACTTTTGGGAAAATACTGTCTACCAATAAATCCTGAAGGAGAATATCCAGCCATCTGTTCGTGACCTCAAGCTGAAGCGCTCTTGGGTTCTGCAGCAGGACAATGATCCAAAACACACCAGCAAGTCCACCTCTGAATGGCTTAAGAAAAACAAAATGGAGACTTTGGAGTAGCCTAGTCAAAGTCCTGACCTGAATCCGATTTGAGATGCTGTGGCATGAGCTTAAAAAACGATTTTTTGGAACGATTTTGGACCTGAATTAAAATCATGTACAACGCTTGGACAATTTAAACAAAAACTAAAGGAAGAAATACTCCAAACATATATACAAGATGACATATAAAATCACATAAGGATTGTCATATCCAGTCTGCGTTGTGTTGTTGCTTAGTTTTTTTTGTCACATTTTGTCTTAGCTTTGTTCTGATTTGTAATCGCTTGTTTTGTTTTTCTTTTGAATTCTTGGATGGAATATGGGTGGGCAATATAAGCTGCAGCTTCAGCCATCACCCATTTCGGATAACTTATGTTGAACTGTATAATCAGAGGAGTTATTGTCTAATATGACCTTGTTGGATTTTCTTTCCCCCTTTGTTTGTGGGGATTGTGGGGATCGTGGGATCGTGGGTTCGATCCCAGCCCCCGACCAACAGTGATCTGTGTGGAGTTTGCATGTTCTCCCCGTGTTGCGTGGGTTTACTCCGGGATTTCTCCGGTTTCCTCCCACATGCCAAAAACATGCATGTTAGGTTAATTGGCTGTTCTAAATTGTCCCTAGATATCTGTTTCCTATAGGCCCTTAGAATAGAGGGTTAGTATTAATGAAAGCGCTTTGAGTGGTCTTTGTGACTAGAAAAGCGCTATATATAAGTGCAGGTTAGTTAGTTAGTTAGTTTGTTATATTATTCTGTTTCTTTTAATCTGTACTATTAATCTATCCGAAAATAAAGATAGAAAATTGAAAAAAGGCGGTTCATGCTCAAAAACCGTCCGATGTGGTTGAATTACAACAATTCTGCAAAGATGAGTGGGCCGAAATTCCTCCACAGTGCTGTAAAAGACTCATTGCCAGTTATCACAAATGCTTGATTGCAGTTGTTGCTGCTAAGGGTGGCCCAACCAGTTATTAGGTTTAGGGGGCAATCACTTTTTCACACAGAGCCATGTAGGTTTGGATTTTTTTCATTTAATAATAAATATCTTCATTTAAAAACTGCATTTTGTGTTTACTTGTGTTATCTTTGTCTAATATTTAAATGTGTTTGATGATCTGAAACATTTAAGTGTAACAAAAATACAAAAAAAAAAGAGAAATCAGGAAGAGGCAAACACTTTTTCATGCCACTGTATGTTCATCCAGCCAATCCTGCTGCATGTTTTGGCCATACAAATGAAATAAATTAAAGTCCACCCATAATCTGATGCCCTTGAATCATACCATTCATAGCTCTTGGTCCCATTTTGGTTTGGCATGCTTTATCAATGGGAGGGCTACACAGATTTCACCAGCTAACTATGATTGAGACTACCTCTTTTGGGGATCTTGGTCCAGATTGTGGCACCTGAACGTGATTACTGTGTTCACACTATATAAAACAACTGACACTAAGTGGATAAAAGAAACTGGAATGAAACAAGCTAAAACCCACACATGTAAAAACACCCTAAAGCTGGTTTTATGCAAGTATGTTGGGTTGATGCAGCGGCAACGCAATTCCCCCTGCGTCACTCAATATGCACCTCTCCCGAGATGGAGAGGTGCACGTCAGTGATGCAGACCACAAGAGCTGTGATTGGTCCGCTTTGTCTCGTTCTCCACATTTCCTGGTTCTCGTCTCTCCTCCACTCTACTTGCTCACCATGTAATGCTAGTAATTAAATATATTGTCAAATGACGGTAGTGATGGTGGTTGGATGTACTGTAACATCTTCTCTTTCTTTTTTTCCTGTTGCAGCAATTGCATGAACAGTTGCTTTTTAAACATTTATTAACTCCAACTGCGTCACGAAAAAAGCACACCATGAGCACAAATCACTCTACAGATTGGCAGCAACCTGTTTTGGCAACGAAACAACGCATTCAAACAGCACACAAGAAAAAATTGCCGATCACCGCATCAGCAATGTGGACTGGGAATGGCGTCGACATGACGCGGGTGCATAAATCCAATTTAAGTAACATTGTTCCACTAAATCCCAGGATGGAAATTGAGGTTTAAAACATGTTCAAAAGCATGGGAAGTGTTTGTGTTTAAGCTCTGACAGCTGCTACTGTGTCTTTTTCTAGTTGCTGTCCAATGCAGTGGTGTTTCTGTGTGGCAGTGTGGTGGGGGCCTTTCATAAGGTCCTAATGGAGAAAACGCTGAGGCAGACCTTCCAAGACACTCTGAGGTGTCTGAGCATGCGGATGAAGCTTGAGATAGAAAAGAGACAACAGGTTAGTGTGACATACATTTGTGCATATACAGTAAGTTTACATACCTCCAGCGTATGCAAATTTATGGGCACAGTTGTATTTTAACCACTCCTAATCAGTGCTGTTCATGCAGTTGTGCATCTATAAGTTTATATACCCTGGAAGTATTGTATGTAAACTTATAAGTACAACTGTATACTGTTTTACCATTAAACAGTGTTATTGCAGATTAAAGATATGTGATATGATATGCCCATCACAAATTTGTGTGCTTAGAAGGGGTAGATTAACTCCTGAGTGGAATCAAGTGGATAGAAGAAGCTGTTGTGCATTAATGATGATGTCACGATTGTGTGTGACAAGCTAAAAAGCAAAAACATGGCTACTGAAGAGACAAACTGTGGGTGGATTGATTGCGGAACAACTCTTCCAAAGTGACACTAAACAACAGGTGTTCTTCCCACACTGAAGATTTCATTTGTTTTAATTCAGGCTCTCCGTCTTATACTGTCCTGTTGACATTTGATTACATATTGTTATTTTTTGTTTGATACTTTGTTACGCAATGTTACGTTACGCTGTTATTCTATGCTATGTTACATTGTGCTACTTGACACTGTATTATGCAACACTATACTGAGTCATGTTGTGCTGCACTACGTTATGTTACAGCAAAGTAAATTTTCAGTATAATTCGCTTAAATGTGTTTGATGAAAACTTATATAATCCACTGCCTTTATATGAAAATAACATAAATGTGCATTTAAAAATGAGGAGAAGCTGGACGGAATCCCAGTAAGGCTGCGTGTCCACCAAATGCGTTTTTTTTGTCACCCAACCGCCCTGAACGTCTTTTTTTTCAGTATTTGTGCGCTGTGCTCTGGGAAAAAAAAAGCCTGTGCCCTGTATCGCAGCAACAACTTGTCACTCACAGCTCAACACTTCCGCTTTTCCTATGGTCAGACTTTCTACTTATTTTTTAATAGCAGTCTCTTAAATAACAATGGACAGGAAACGTATTCTAGCATTGGTAACAGCTCTGGATGCAAAATATGATGACAGGGAAAACGGGAGTCTGAGTACAGACTGTATCGGTGTCCTATGTCCCGCCCTTCCTTAATTCTGATTGGCTGCTTAGAAAGGTCTGACATTGATGAGCTCAGCTGCAGTCTGGAAAGTTGAACTTTTTTCAACTCTGAGCGCCCTGAGCGCTGTGACAAAAAAACGGCCACTGCTGAGAGCGTTTCAGCACTGGGGGGCGCTCAGCCCTGTAAACGCTGGACTACATAGAGAATGAATAGGAAATAGTCACCCACAGCTGAAAAAACTCGTTTGGTGGACACACAGCCTAATAGTGTTGTTTTTTTTGTTAAGTGGTTCATTAACAGTTAGGCTGCATGTCCACCAAACGTGTTTTTTGTCACCTGACCGCCCTGAACTTTTTTTTTCAGTGTTTGTGCGCTGCGCTCTGGGGAAAAAAAAAGGCTGTGCCCTGTATTCCAGCAACAGCTTGTCACTCACAGCTCAGCACTTCTGCTTTTCCTATGGTCAGACTTTCTACTTATTTTTCAATAGCAGTCTCTAAATAACAATGGACAGGAAATGTATTCTAGCATTGATAGCAGCTCTGGATGCAAAATAAGATGACACAGAAAACAGGAGTCTGAGTACAGACTGTACCGGCGTCCTGTGTCCCGCCCTTCCTTATTCTGATTGGCTGCTTAGAAAGTTCTGACATTGACGAGCTCAGCTGCATTCTGAAAAGTTGGCACTTTTTCAACTCTGAACGCCCTGAGCGCCGCGATAAAAAGTTGCCACTGCCGAAAGCGTTTCAGCGCTGTAGACGCTGGACTACATAGAGAATGAATAGAAAATAGTAACCCACAGCTGAAAAAACTCGTTTGGTGGACACACAGCCTTACACAGTAAAATTTGCCCATGTATGCAAGGTGTTTTAAAATGAAATATATACTGTATATGTTCATAGGCTGACCATGATGCAGCGGTCAAATTTGACCAAATGTGGTTTATTGTACCAATACTCTTGACAGTTCTCTCACTCTCAGCTCTGCTTTGCCCTCTGTTCCTCAGCCACTGAAGCACAAATACTATTGGCTGAGCACCTACGAGCATAACTCCTTCTTAGTCAGCCTATGTACTTTTCAGCCCCTCTTCCTATAGTGTTGCATTTTGATTTCATTAGTTAAACAAAAAAACATGCATTCTATCCCGTTTTGTCAATTGATTATTACAATTTATACAGGATTTTTCTGCATTTTAAAAACATCCTTGAACTGAAACAAACATTACAAACAAAGTGGCTCACCATCATCATTATTTTCGGGCTAACTTTTATTTCATTTTTAAGCTTTGCCTTTGGCTGGATTCATGGTGACTTTCCTGTGAATGTTTTCATTGCTAAGAAATCCTTCTCAAATTTGATTTTCTTGTGATGCCTTCTAAATTAGGTATATAGAGTGATAATAAAGGTTAACGTTAAGAGACACAGGATTTCTTGAATTATATATAGAGTGATGGCTGAAGATAGAGTAGGTGGCGGTAATGGACATGTAAGCTGGTTGTCAACCGCCAATCAAATCTAAAAGAAGAAGAGGAAGAAGAAGGTGCATCTATGCTAGATTTATTTGACTTGTGATGTCTTCTTAAGATTATTTTCTCTATTTATCACTTTGGGAGGTCTGAAATAACATTGGCAAACAGACTATTAGACCTTGCAGAACCAAAAGTAATTATGTCAGTGGTCAACATTTAAACTTCTTGTTGCATTTGAAGTGTGACTGGAAAGGGAGAGAGGGAGGTCAAAGGAGAGCAAAAAAGCGGAGCCTAAGACAGCCTTGCATTGTGCTCCTACATTAATTTCAGTTGGAAGAGCCCAGTGTGTTCCTCTGAAAATGTTTCTTGGCTGGGTGTGAAGGACATTTAAAATTGTATTCAAACCATGTGACATTAATCCTCTTTGAAACCAACACTAATGGAATTCTCTAAGCCATATCGGCCCCTCTTCACCTCCCCCTCACCCATAAATCAATTAAATATGTGTCCATCTTCATGCATTCAGAGATAACATGCGTTTTATTTAATAAAAATGCATATCACATGTAAGCACAACAAAATGCATGTGTTATTTATGAAATGATAGTTATAAATTAATATCAAAACAAGGGATTTAAATTAAGTTGCAGCCACAGCTATAAAACTCTAACCATTGGTAAGGGTTGGCATTGTCAAAATGTTTAACAATGCAGACATTAAGCTTTTTCTGCATAAAGTGCTGTAGGTTTTGACAGCTCCTGCATATCTGGGCATTTTGATAGTTTGATATCTCACCCTTTTAGACTTCATATTCTTATTTAGGTGGCTGTGGCGCAGGTGTAGCATGGCCAGCTACTGATCAGAGGGTGAGGAGTTTGATTTCCGCTCTGTCTGCAGTCTGCATGTCGAAGCGTCCTTGAGCAATACACTGGCCAGCGCCTGTGTATTGCAGCTCTGCTACCATCAGTGTGTGAATGTGTGCGTGAATGGGTGGATAGCAGGATCTGTAAAGCGCTTTGGTCATCCAGAGATGAGTAAAATGCATTATATAAGTGAACACCATTTACCATTTAAAACTGAAACCCCAAAACTATCTCTGTTATGTGCCACTGATGTGCAGTATTTTTCCACAGAATAACATTTTGATTGTGACTGTAGTAATAGTGTGTGCATGCACATGTGGGGCTGCTAAAGGGTGTGCACCCACATCTTCTCAAATTAACCACTTGATACTGGTTTTAACAGAGTAAAAATCAGCTGCTTCTGTTGTGTCGCCTTCATACTAAGAGACTCCCCTGGTTTAATCTGAAGTTTGCAGTGATCACTTTGCTCTGCAGCCTCTGTGACCTCCATCAAGCAACACATTAACTAATTTTCTTCCTGCTTGCAGCAAACACCAACCACTTATGTTCTTCTCTTGCATTTATTCGTTGGTTTTTGTTCACTTTGAGTCCTCATACAAATTGCTCAGTATATCTGACTGTGGAACAACAGAAGACAGAAAGTAGCTGCTTAGCAGCAATTGAGCCTTCACAATGAGAGTTTATTGGCTCACTCTCTCCAACAAAATAAAATTTTGTCAGTCTGGAAGAGGTTATAAAATTATACTTAGTCTGATGTTAACTTAAGAGTGACAATAACTGCACTAATCCATCTTTTTCATTAACATAAAGTGCACCAATCTGATACCAGATTTAAATTGGTAAGATGAGAAAAACAACTTAAAATCATTCTTTTATACGCTTTGTTACATCAGGCTTGGCTTAAACTTTTCTTTGTAAAATAAAATGTGACTAATGAATACACCCAGTAATTTAACTGAGTCTGTATTTCCAAACAGGACCATGGTGAGGGTCAAAGAGCTTACCTCAAGGCTTCATATCAGGGTTTTATTAAACCAGTGGGTGACTTCACAGTAGCATTGCCACTCGTTAACTTTATTTATTTATGTTTCACAGCAAGAGTCATCTCATAGTGCTTATAATTGTAGGGTAAAGACTCTACAATCACAGACAGAGACCTTAAAGTGACACTCTGCAAAAATGTAGTTTTTATTCTTGTTAACCATGTTTTTTTATGACTTACAAGACATATCAAGAGCGAAATCACTCAAATATGTCGTGTCTGGTTTTTTGTTGAGCCAGTCAGGACTAAGAACTATCTCGGCCCTCAGGGGAAGAGGACAGAACTAAAGACTGAAGTTAGCCTCTGGGCCAGTTAGGATTTTTGGACAGCTGCTTTGAAAATGACCCAAATTAAGATGGGTTTACCATTAAATTGCTTCTTAACGTTCTGTGTGTCATGGATGGGACATTTTAATGTTTGTGCTGCGACACAGTGAAGTGTGGTAAACATGTTCAGAGTAGGTTGTCATGCTTTACATCATTTGAAAGCTTAGAATTTTGTCTATTTAGTTATTAAAACAGATTTCAGACAAAATTGTAACACTGGGTTTAAATTGGGCATCAAGTGAGCTAGCACAACATAGCAATATAGCATTTACTCACCAAAGAAGCTTCCTTGTTGTCCTTGAATTAATTATAATCCAACAAATATGGTCCATTTGTATTGCAAAAGGTTCAATAGATCCATTTGAGTAAGATTTATTGCCCATCTAGATCAGGGAAGGACAACTATGTGCCATGGAGGGCCATTCCACTGCAGGTTTTCTGTTCCACCCAGTCTCTTCAGCAGTTGCTTTCTCAAATTCACACAACACAACACACTGCCATCTACAGAAGTTCTCTGATGACTCTGCGATCGTCGGCCTCATCTCCAACGGAGATGAAGCTGAGTACAGAGGACTTATCCAGGACTTCGTGGACTGGTGCCATCGGAACTGCCTCCAGATCAACGCGAGGAAAACTAAGGAGCTGGTGGTGGACTGCCGCAGCCAAAGACAACCCCTCACAGCACCAGTAAACATACAGGGAACAGACATTGAGATGGTGACATCCTACAAGTACCTGGGTGTTCATCTGAACAATAAACTAGACTGGTCACACAATACCGATGCACTCTACAAGAAGGGACAGCACAGGCTGTTCCTATTGAGGAGGCTCAGGTCTTTTGGTGTACAAGGGACGCTGCTGAAGACATTCTACGACATGGTGGTGGCATCAGACATCACTTTTGGAGTGGTCTGCTGGGGCAGTGGCATTACAGCAGCCGATAGGAAGAGACTGAACAAACTGATCAAGAAAGCTAGCTCTGTCCTGGGGCAGTGCCTTGACCCAGTGGAGGAGATAGGAGAGAGAAGGATGGTGGCTAAACTGTCATCTCTGCTGGAGTCCAAGTCCCACCCTATGCGGGACATACTGAATGCACTGAGGAGCTCATTTAGCAGTAGACTACATCATCCTAGGTGCGCAACCGAGAGGTTTCACAGGTCCTTCCTACCTATGGCTGTCAGACTGTATAACTTAAGCAGGGCTGCTCGCAGAGATACCAAAAAAATATGTGACGACCTAATAATATTGAATGCAAAAGATGCAACAGACTTGCACAAATGGTCCCCTCCAGTATACAACTAGGACAATATCAGTCGCTATGGAGGGTAACACTATGTATGGGTACATATTCATACCATGTAGGGTAACTAAATAGACGGTTATGCTGTTTATTCCATCTAGCTACAATGCTCCGCACTGTGTACATATATATTTATGTGTACATATGTATATTCACTGCTCTTATTTTATTTTCTTATCTTCTTAATTATTGCTCTGAGTGTTGCTATCCCTGTGCTGTTGCAATCCTGGAATTTCCCCATTGTGGGACTAATAAAGGCTTATCTTATCTTATCTTAATTAGCATCCTTGAAGCTCATCAGTGCAAACACCTGCTGAAGAGACTGTGTGAAACAGAAAATCTGCAGTGGAATGGCCCTCACTGCCCATCCCTGATCTAAATGATTACAGAGGAAACTGCCCATAAAAATTGTAGCATTGTTTGAAACTCAGGCGGCTAATGTTCTGCTTTTTTTGTGTATGTGCTAAAAACAACTAAATTTCCCATAGAGATAGTGCCGGAAACAGAAACCCAAAAGACTTGCATGACTGTCTTGATTTGATTGATACCTCGTTTGACCCAATAGGCTCTTCCTTTGTGTTTTCACAGCCTTCAGTACTCAGTGAGTGCCTACCGAGCATGAAGGACTAGCCCCACGGCTAATGCAGACACAACGAGCCACTTGCAGCCAAGCATCCTGATTACTGATGGGTCACGTAGCCAATTAATTTCTGAACTTAGCAATACCTGATAGGGCTGGGTTCATTGCACACGCCCTACGTTCCCATGCGTAAAGCAGACTCATTTCTACCAAACTTGTACGTAAAGCGTCAAGAGTTGCAATGTCACTCTCTTTTTTTAAAAAATGGCTAAATTTAACATGAACATCGAAGAAATTATTAATTACTTGACCCGGTCGAGTGACGAGCTGTCAGCTGAAGAATCAGAGGTGAACAGCACGTCTAACAACCATGATTCAGTTTGAAACAGTTAAAATGCGTGGTTACAACCTGAGAAAAAAAGGTGTGTAATATATTCATTTTTTGTAGTATTGTTACAAAATTTTGACCTGAACTTGAGAACACTTAGTTCTACATTCCTATTGTGTTTTCCAGCCAGTATCTAACAGCTGTATGTTATTTGCAGGATTTGGATTGAAAAAAAACACTCAGGTGAACTTTTATTTTCTTCAAACTTAGTACGTTTAGATTACTGTTACTCAGTGATAGAAGCACTTAGAGGGATTCTGACTGTTTTGCCAAAAAAACTTTGAGGGTTTTCCTTTGAATGAGACCAGCCCCATGAAAATACTGCAAAGAGTTGAAGAGCAGCTTTTGATTTACTTTGATTATGTTCTTTTTAGACGTTTTTAATGAAATTGTCTGGAACGGTAGGGATCAGTACAGTTTCAGTCATTATCCTGAGCCACGTGCATACAAATGGGCATGTCCTTCAACCTGTAAGTCTTTTTATCATAGGAGTTATTCTATTTAAAGGGCAGTGGTGGTCTAATGGTTAGGGATGTGGGCTGGTAAGCGGCGAGCCGCCGGTTCAATCCTCGGCCCAGCAGGATCAGATCTGAGTGGGACTGATAACATAGCAGTGTTTGCCCCACCCTCCTGAACCCCACTGTGGCACCTTTGAGCAAGGCTCTTAACCCTACCTGCTCCAGTGGAGCTGCTCAGTGGCCACAGGTCAATTAAATCTGTGGTTGTACTGAGCTGTTTCCAGGTGTGAATGTGAACACCTGGAACTCCATTGAGAGCTTTCCTCTCAATGGAACTTCACTGTATAAATAAAGGTTAAATAAAAAGAAATAGAATAAAAATAAATTTAATGTACCGGTAGCCACCGTTAGCCTTTAATGTGCCTGATACGGTGGCCTTCTAATGGTATGATTTGATGTGCAAAAATGTCAAAGCCTTGTGTCAAATACGTAGGTAATATGGTAGAGAAAAATGATCTACAAATATCCAAATAAGACTGGATGTATTTAGATGCTGCATGTGTTGATTTGTTTGTTCAGACTTTTTTGGAGAGACGCTGCTCCATCTCCAGCTTTTGAAACTGGCTTTTGGGATGTGGAACGTCACCTCTCTGGTGGGGAAGGAGCTGGAGCTGGTGCACGAGGTTTAGGGATACCGGCTAGATATGCAGTGGTGTGAAAAAGTGTTTGCCCTCTTCCTGATTTCTCATTTTTTTTGTAGGTTTGTCACACTTAAATGTTTCAGATCATCAAACAAATTAGACAAAGATAACACAAGTAAACACAAAATGCAGTTTTTAAATGAAGGTGTTATTAAGGGTAAAAAAAAAATCCAAACCAACATGGCCCTGTGTGCAAAAGTGACCCTCCCTCCAGTTAAAGCATGAATTAATTTTGGTTTATCACGTCTTTGGAAAGCTGAGTTCAATTTCTTGAGCCACACCCAGGCCTCATTACTGCCACACCTGTTCTCAATCAAGAAATCACTTAAATAGGACCTGCCTGACAAAGTGAAGTAGACCAAAAGATCCTCTAAAGCTCGACATCATGCTGCAATCTAAAGAAATTCCGGAACAAATGAGAAACAAAGTAATTGAGATCTATCAGTCTGGAAGAGGTTATAAAGCCATTTCTAAAGCTTTGGGACTCCAGTGAACCACAATGAGAGCCGTCATCCACAAATGGCAAAAACATGGAACAGTGGTGAATCTTCCCAGGAGTGGCAGACCGACCGAAATTACCCCAAGACCGCAGTGACGACTCATCCAAGAGATTACAAAAGACCCCATAACAACATCCAATGCCTCAGTTAAGGTCAGTGTTCATGACTCCACCATAAGAAAGAGACTAGGCAAAAATGGCCTGCATGGCAGAGTTCCATGACGAAAACCACTGCTGAGCAAAAAGAACATAAAGGCTCGTCTCAGTTTTGCCAAAAAACATCTTGATGATCCCCAAGACTTTTGGGAAAATACTCTGTGGACTGACGAGACAAAAGTTGAACTTTTTGGAAGGTGTTTATCCCATTACATCCAGCGTAAAAGTAACACAGCATTTCAGAAAAGGAACATCATACCAACAGTAAAATCTGGTGGTGGTAGTGTGATGGTCTGGGGCTGTTTTGCTGCTTCAGGACCTGGAAGACTTGCTGTGGTAAATGGAACCATGAATTCTGCTGTCTACCAAAAAATCCTGAAGGAGAATGTCCGGCCATCTGTTTGTGACCTCAAGTTGAAGCGCACTTGGGTTCTGCAGCAGGGCAATGATCCAAAACACACCAGCAAGTCCACCTCTGAATGGCTTAAGAAAAATAAAATGAAGACTTTGGAGTGGCCTCGTCAAAGTCCTGACCTGAATCTGATTGAGATGCTGTGGCATGACCTTTAAAAGGCAGTTCATGCTCAAAAACCCTCCAGTGTAGCTGAATTACAACAATTCTGCAAAGATGAGCTTGCCAAAATTCCTCCACAGCACTGTAAAAGACTCACTGCCAGTTATCGCAAATGCTTGATTGCAGTTGTTGCTGCTATAAGGGTGGACCAACCAGTTATTGGGTTTAGGGGGCAATCACTTTTTCACACAGAGCCATGTAGGTTTGGATTTTTTTCACTTAATAATAAACATCTTCATTTAAAAACTGCATTTTGTGTTTACTTGTGTTATCTTTGTCTAATATTTAAATGTGTTTGATGATCTGAAACATTTAAGTGTGACAAAAATACAAAAAAAAATAGAGAAATCAGGCCGGGGGGCAAATAGTCCTTTCTGTTCCGTCTGAAACCCCCTGGTACCACTTTCTCCTTCAGTCAATTGTTCCCTCTTCCCCCCCGGCTCCCGACTCTGGGTGGAGAATCCCCCACACAGTGCCACCACACATCCCCCCCATCCTTTGGGCTTGAGCCAGCGCCCATAACGGCTGTAGCGGGGGGGTCACTGATCCACATGAAACACCCTGCTGGCGAGGTGTACAGGAGGGCACGTCAGTCTGTGGAGGGAAAAAGGGTGGGGGGAGAACATGTTTGCTTCACAAGCGCAGGTCTCTACACCAACTTGCTGAGGGCTTCCACGGCAGGGAGCTTGGGCCAATACCACCTGCTCGTCTGCCAACACAAAAGCAGGCTTCAGCCTGTCGATGCAGACGGTCTCCCTACGCCCCCCCCCCCCCCCCAGTCTAACACAAAATGCTTTGCCCCAGGTTCCAGCACCCTGAGCGGTCCGTCGTATGGTGGGCGCAGCAGGGTCCGGTGTGCATCGTGCCTGACAAAAACCAAACTGGGGTCCTGTAAGCTTTTCAGGACAAAGATGCAGGGAAAAAAATGGTGGGCTGAGCCCGGCACGTTGAAAACCTCCGTACTGTGCAAAAATTGCGTGGGCATATCGGCCCCAGATGTGGGATTTTCCAGTAAAAACTCCTGGGGATCCGCAGCGGCTGGGAAAAAACAAGTTCTGCTGGGGAAGCTGCCAGATCCTCTTTCAGTGTAGAGCGCAACCCTAAAAAAACCCAGGGCAGGCAATCGACCCAATTTGCATCCGTGAGTGAAGCTCTGAGCGCTGCCTTAAGCGACCTATGAAAACACTCACATAACCCATTAGCCTGGGGGTTATACGCAGTAGTGCGGTGAATTTTGACCCCCAGGCTCTGAGCCATCGCGGACCAGAGTTCTGAAATGAATTGCGGACCCCTGTCGGAAGTGATGTCCGACAGGGATCCGAACCGTGCAACCCAAGCCGAAAAAAATGCTCGAGCCACTTCCACGGACGTGGTGGAAGCCAGCGGGACCACTTCAGGCCAGCGCATGGTGCGGTCCGCGATTGTCAAAAGTCACACCAAATCCACGTGGATGTGGTTGAACCTCCTGGCTGGGATTTGGAACGGTCGAGGGGGGATCTGGTGTGCTTGTGCACTTTGGCCCACTGGCATGTGACACGCTGCAGCCCACTCTTTCACGTCCTTGCACAAGCGCAGCCAGACAAATTTCGCCCCCACCAGTTTAACCGAAGTGCACACACCTGGATGCAAAAGGGACTGGACTGACTCAAAAATGCAGCCGCATGAAGAGCTCGGAACCACCGGGTGCAGGCAACCAGTGGAGACGTCACAGAGCAAGGGAGGGCACCCTTCTTGCACCACCCTGCTCTCCAGCTTTAACCCAGTAGGCGCAGACTGGAACGCGCAAATGTCTGCGTCCCTGGCTTGCTCCGTGGCCATGGCAGGGAAATCTATTCCCACGTAGACCGGGGAGACTAACACGCGCGACAGGCAATTGGCCACGACGTTGAGCTTACCGGCGACATGTTGAATGTCGGTCATTAACTCCGAGATTACAGCCAAATGCCGTTGCTGCCGGGCCAACCATGGTTCTGAGACTTTGAACATTGTGTACGTCAGTGGCTTATGGTCAATGAACGCGGTGAACTTGTGCCCCTCTAGCCAAAACTGGAAATGGCGCATCACCAGGTGGAGAGCTAACAATTCTCTGTCAGACGTGCTGTATTTGCGTTTGTTGTCGCACAAAGTTCAACTGAAAAATGCGAGCGGCTGCCGCGAACCAGAGACGTACTGTTCCACCACTGCCCCTATGGCAACATCTGACGTGTCCGTGGTGAGCGCTATCCATGCCGACGGGTCCTGGTGGGCTAGCAGAGCGGCATCTGAAAGAGCTGTTTTGGTGTCCGTGAAAACGTGGACGCACTCGGAGTCCAGTCAATGTTTTCTTTGGACTTCTTTTTCTTCAGTGTGGCATAAAACGGCTGCATCAGCTGGGCTGCCCAGGGGAGGAAACGGTTATAAAAACTGACCATTCCCAAAAACTCCCGTAGGGCCCTCACAGTCTGCGGATGCGAAAAGTCCTACGTGGTGCGCACCTTATCCGGTAACGGAATCGCGCCCTCCGGTGAGATGCAGTGGCCCCAAAAAATCAATCACTGGCACACCGAACTGGCACTTCGCCGGGTTCACTATAAGCCTGTGTGCTTCCAACCTCTGGAAAACTGTCTTGAGATGGGCAATGTGCTCCTCCTTAGACATGCTAGCTCCCAGAATGTCGTCTAAGGAGACAAAAATGAAGGGCAAGTCACGGAGCACTGCGTCCATCATTATGTGTAAGGTCTGCAGCGCACCCTTTAATCTGAACGGCATGTGTAAAAACTCGAAAAGGCCAAAAGGAATTACTACCGCTGTTTTAGGGACATTTTTGTTTTTGTTTTTTTTGATTTTGTATACTTTATTGATCCCCAGAGGGGAAATTGAGGGCATCAACCTGGATGGATGAAGCAGCCACGGTACGGTGCTATCCCTTTACCATTCACACACACATTCACACCTAGGGCCACTTTTAGAGTCTCCAATTAACTTAACCTGCTATGTTTTTGGCCTGTGGGAGAAAACCAGAGAACTCCCGGAGTAAACCCACGCAGACACGTGGAGAACTCCACACAGATCACTGTTGGTCAGGGGCTGGGATTGAACCAGGGATCCCATGGCCAAGGGTGAGTTGCTATGCTGCCGCAGTGCTAACCACTGCTCCACCGCACCGCCCATCTTCCGTGCGCACCGGAACCTGGTGGTAACTGTGGACCACATCCACTTTAGAGAAAACAGGCTTCCCGGCCAGGTGCACAGAAGAATCCTGGATGTGCGGGATGGGATACCAATCGTGTTCCGTGGCGTTGTTCAAGCACTGGAAATCATCGCACGGTCGCCACGACCCGTCGGCCTTAGGCACCATGTGTAGCGGGGATGCCGACGGACTGTTGGAGTGCCTGATGATGCCCAACTGCTCTAAGTTGGCAAACTCCTTGTGCGCGCTGGCCAGTTGAGTCGCATCCAGGCGCCGGGGTCATGCCAACACTGGCGGGCCTTTTGTGGTTATGAAATGTTCGACCCCGTGTTTCGTTTCCGTAGCTGAAAAAGTCGATACTGTGAGTGCTAGGAACTGTGTAAGTGAATGCTGATACTTACCCCCTGGAGCTACAACATTAGCCAGTGTTGTTGACCCAGCTCCCCCAGCTGTGCAAGGCAGGGAGGTAAAAGAGACAACATCCACTAAACGTCTGTTGGCAACATCAACTAATAACCCATAAGCACATAAAAAATCTGCGCCTAAAATGGGGGCAGAACATGCAGCTACCACAAAGTCCCACTGGAAATTGCGTCCGTGCAAGCATATCATCAGCATCCGTTTGCCAAACGTCCTGATATTGGATCCGTGAGCTCAGCATCGCTGCCTCCTGCCAACCTGTCTGCGCTGACCGGCAGGATGAGGCTCTTCTGGGAGCCGGAGTCCACCTAAAACTGCCTCCCCGAACGTGTGTCTGTGACATAAAGCAGCTTGTGCCTGTTGCCAGCAGTTGCAGCTGCTACTGACTGCTGAACGTGCCGTCTTCCTGGCTTCTTGAATTGGCATGGCGACAGGCAGTGTTGGGCATTCGAGCCGAAACGGCAATGATACAAAACAGATTGTCCCATTCCTTCATCTCTTGGTGTCTGTCCCGGCTACCACCAATGGCTCCTTGACCTCACTGGAGTCCCTCATGGATGCCAGTGCCACAGCTTGTATGCTGAGAGTTCTGGTTGCCAAAATGATGCAGTCCGCTTCCTGCGCCAGGGCACGGTAGTCTTTGGAACCAGCCAAGTTGAGTTGGCCAGGATCGGCCTCGCTGTAGCAGGTAGGTTCCTGAGGAACAAGTGGGTGAACAGGAAAGATTCGTCGTCCTTCCCCCTCAGTGCCAACATGCTTTCCATGAGCTCCACGGCTGACCTGTTACCCAACTCTGAACGTGTTGGGAGTCTCTCTGCCCTCTCACTGTCAGACAGGGTGTGGGGCTGGAGTAGCATCCGCTTGAGCACTTCATATTTCTCCAGGCCTGTCACCTGCTGCATGGCACGTGCATCCAGTGCAACGACCACATAGTAATATTTTGTGTTGTCCATTATTATCCTGCGGAGTGTGAACTGGGCTTCTATATTCAGGAACCACGCGGTTGGGTTGTGAAGCCAGAAGTCTGGGAGCTTGACTGAGACAGTGCATGCGGTGCTAGTGCTCTCCCTCCAGGTAGTCTCCGGGGCAGTGCTCGGCTCGTTCTCCATGGCACGTCTTAGGGTCACCAATGTGGAGGAAGGAAGCAGATGAGGCAGCGAGCTAGATGACACACAAACTTTATTTCCTCCTCCATCATCAAGTACAGTAAATCACTGACTGGGTCTCTGGGCACCTTCTTTTTATAACCTTTAATTCCATGCCTTGAGACCCAGGAATCCCGACAACAGTATATTCAGTGGAACAAAGACATGCATGGCACATTAACATCACATAACGCCAATACCGCTTCTCACACCCTTTCTTCCTCCAGCGGCTCTAGCGCCTCCTGAAATCCCCGGGGGGAGAATAGTCCTTTCTGTTCCGTCTGAGACCCCCTGGTACCACTTCCTCCTTCGGTCCATTGTTCCCTCTTCCCCCCGGCTCCCGAGTCTGGGTGGAAAATCACCCACATAGTGCCACCACAACGTCAACATTTTTCTCATTAAACATATTTCTAATGGAGGCATGGACTTGAAATTTTTACCAGATATCAGTAACAACCCAAGTAATCCATACATACAAAGAAATCAAGACAGCTGTGCTCACAAAACAACTTAGATTTAATAAAGTGGAATGACACAGGAAATAAGTATTGAACACATGAAGAAAAAAGGTGCAAAAAGGCATAGAAAGCCAATAAACCAGCTGAAATCCATTAGAATTTTGGAAGCCATCCCATCCCCAATTAGAGCAAATTCATTTTAGCTGGTTAAGTCTTGACTGGTAGCCTTTAAAAAGGTCTGTGGATATCAGATTGTCACACCACAAAGAACTGATGATGGGTAGAGGCAAAGAGCTCTCTCTGGACCTTTGCAACCTTATTGTTGCAAAACATAATGATGACATTGGTTACAGACGCATTTCTGAACTGCTGAATGTTCCAGTGAGTGCTGTTGGAGCCATCATTCAGAAGTGGAAAGAACATCATTTTACCATAAACCAGCCAAGGCCAGGAGCTGCTTGCAAAATTTCTGACTGAGAAGTCAAAAGAAGGGTTATCCAATAGCCAAAGACCACTCGTGGAGAGCTCCAGAAAGAGTTGGAGTTAGCAGACACTGCTGTTTCAAAGGAAACATTAAGTAATGCACTCAAGCCGGTGGCTTGTCACCAGACTGCAAACCAAATCTACCTACGGGTACAAATAAGTAACAAAAAAAAAAAAAAAAAAAAAACTGACATGGGCTCTATGCCCACTCACCTCGCAAGACTCCATTGCTGAAGAAAAAGCATGTTGAAGCTTGTTTAAAGTTTGCTGCACAACATTTGGGTAAGCCAGTCAAATACTGGGAGAATATAGTCTGGTCAGATGACACCAAAATTGAACTTTTTGGATGCCATGGCACACAGAATGTTTGGAGCAGAAGTGGCACTGCACATCAGGCCAAAAACACCATACCAACAGTGAAGTTTTGAGGTAGGAGCATCATGGTGTGGGGGGGTTTCAGCACATGGTACAGGCAGGCTTCATATAATTGAGGGAAAGATGAATGGACAAATGTACAGAGACATCCTTCAGCAAGACAATAATCCCAAACACACAGCCAGGGAAACTCTCATCACTGGGTCCAGAAAAGGACAATAAAGCTGCTAAAATGGCCTAGTCAGTCACCTGACTTGAATCCAATTGAAAATCTATGGAACGAACTGAAGATCATAGTTCATAAAAGACACCCATGGAACCTTCAAGATTTGAAGACAGTTTGTGTGGAAGAATGTGCTAAAATCACTCCTGCACAATGCCTGCACCTAGTTTCTCCGTACAGGAGGTGTCTGGAAGCTGTTATTACCAACAAGGTTTTCTACTAAATATTAATGAATTTCACCAAGCGTGTTCAATACTTTTTCCCTGTGTCATTCAACTTTCTTAAATATAACTTGTTTTGTGAACACAGTTACCTCGATTTCTTTGTATGGATTACTTGGGTTGTTACTGATGTCTGATGAAAATCTCAGGTCATTGGCTTCATCAGAAATAGGTTTAATGAGAAAAATGTTGACATGACCAATACTTTTTTCCCCACTGTATATTATTTGGATATTCTTGATAGGCTTTTTAGTCCCTCATTGTACTGAGCACCAGTGTTTTTTTCAGAGATGCCTGATAAATATGGAACTTATCCATAAATTTGCAGCTTTTCTTGTAAATTTGAGATTTTTTTCTTGTAAATTAATTTCTTATGGTGGTGCATCTAAAAAAAAACAGAATATTGTGGTTATTTTTTAATAATAAATAAAAATGTAAACTTTCATTTTTTTGGTATTCATTGCACATTGTTAGCCATTCCAAGCTTTTTTTTGTTTGTTTTAAACCTTGATGATTATGCCCTAGCTTTTTCAATTAAATTACTGAATCGTGATATCCTAGGTTTTTGAGATACACTAGTGTACATTTCATTCTTTGTAATTTTGAAGTTCTTTTTCTTAAATTTTTTCCTTACACAGAACTTTTTTCTCATAAAATTTGCATTTTTTCATGCAAATTTGAACGTTTTTCCTTATATATAGTATCTCACAAAAGTGAGTACACCCCTCACATTTCTGTAAATATTTTATATCTTTTCATGGGACAACACTGAAGATATGACACTTTGATACAATGTAAAATAGTCAGTGTACAGCTTGTATAACAGTGTAAATTTGCTGTCCCCTCAAAATAACTCAACACACAGCCATTAGTGTCTAAACCCCTGGCAACATAAGTGAGTACACCCCGAAGTGAAAATGTCCAAACTGTGCCCAGTTAGAAAGTTTTTCTCCACGGTGTCATGTGACTCATTAGTGTTACAAGGTCTCAGGTGTAATTGGGGAGCAGGTGTGTTAAATTTGGTGTTATCGCTCTCACACTCTCTCATACTGGTCACTGGAAGTTCAACATGGTACCTCATGGCAAAGAACTCTCTGAGGATCTGAAAAAAAGAATTGTTGCTCTACATAAAGATGACCTAGGCTAGAAGAAGATTGCCAACACCCTGAAACTGAGCTGCAGCACAATGGCCAAGACCATACAGCAGTTTAACAGGACGGGTTCCACTCAGAACAGGCCTCGCCATGGTTGACCAAAGAAGTTGAGTGCACGTGCTCAGCGTCATATCCAGAGGTTGTCTTTTGAAGATAGACGTATGAGTGCTGCCAGCATTGCTGCAGAGGTTGAAGGGGTGAGGTCAGCCTGTCAGTGCTCATACTATACGCCGCACACTGCATCAAATTGGTCTACATGGCTGTCATCCCAGAAGGAAGTCTCTTTTAAAGATAATGCACAAGAAAGCCCGCAAACAGTTTGCTGAAGACAAGCAGACTAAGGACATGGATCACTGGAACCATTTCTTGTGGTCTAACGAAACCAACATAAACTTATTTGGTTCAGATGGTGTCAAGTGTGTGTGGCGGCAACCAGGTGAGGAGTACAAAGACAAATGTGTCTTGCCTACAGTCAAGCATGGTGGTGGGAGTGTCATGTTTTGGGGCTGCATGAGTGCTGCCGGCACTGGGGCGCTACAGTTCATTGAGGGACCCATGAATGCCAACATGTACTGTGACATACTGAAGCAGAGTCATGATCCCCTCCCTTTGGAAACTGGTCCGCAGGGCAGTATTCCAACATGATAACGACCCCAAACACACCTCCAAGACAACCACTGCCTTGCTAAAGAAAATGAGGATAAAGGTGATGGACTGGCCGAGCATGTCTCCAGACCTAAACTCTATTGAGCATCTGTGGGGCATCCTCAAATGGAAGGTAGAGGAGCGCAAGGTCTCTAACATCCACCAGCTCCGTGATGTCATCATGGAGGAGTGGAAGAGGATTCCAGTGGCAATCTGTGAAGCTCCAGTGAACTCCATGCCCAAGAGAGTTAAGGCAGTGCTGGAAAAGTAATGGTGGCCACACAAAATATTGAGTCTTTGGGCACAATTTGGACATTTTCACTTTGGGGTGTACTCACTTATGTTGCCAGCAGTTTAGACATTAATGGCTGTGTGTTGTTATTTTGAGGGGACAGCAAATTTACATTGTTATACAAGCTGTACGCTGACTACTTTACATTGTATCAAAGTGTCATATCTTCAGTGTCGTCCCATGAAAAGATATAATAACATAGTTACAAAAATGTGAGGGGTGTACTCACTTTTGTGAGATATGGTGTTTACAACATTATTAATGTAAATTCCCTGTGACCTGAAAAGGATTAAGTAGTTAAGAAGATGAATGAATGAAAAATGAATGAACTAATGTAAATTTTTTGGTAAATTGAGTGTCATCAAGTTTTTACTTTTCTCTTGTGAATGAATGAGATTATTCTCCTGAATTTGCAGGGGATTTTTTAAAAAATTAATTTGGTAAAGATAGATTTTTTTTTTTTACTTTTCTATACCGAAATATCAAAATAACAAATTTGAAAACTGAATACCAGAGTGATGAATGAATATCTGGATAATCAAATATTTGTGTACAGCCCTCTGAGAAAATAAATAATCATTCATTCATCTTCTTAACCATTTGCCTTCTTAACCACTTAATCCTTTTCGGATCAAGGTGGGACTAGAGCCTATCCCAGTGTCTTTGGGTGAGAGGCAGGGTACACCCTGGACAGATAGCCAGTCCATCGCAGATAAATATGTAATTGAAAAAGATTTAATCATGGTTAAAAAAAAATCTCCAACCATCTGGAACGGTTACAGATTTCCCTAAAAGAGACACCATTTTCAGTTTATGTTGTTTCCACTTATCACTGAAGAGGATAGTAAGAGAGGCTTGAAATATATATATATATATATATATACAGTATATATATATATACAGTATATATATATATATTATAATTACTACATGCATGGGTGCCAGTTTCACAGGTTTTTGTTCAAGCCACTTTAGAAAATTGTGATTTTTTTTTTTATTAATGTTCATAAGGGCTACCAGTTATGATGGACACAATCTCATTACTTCACTCTGTTCTATCTTTGAACTATTTAATTTAATTAAAGGAAAATACTTGTCAGGTGATCCATATCAATGTTTTTCAACCATTTTTTTTTTTTTTAGCATTGGCACCCTTTTTACACTGAAAAAAAATCCTGCAGCACCCCACCATCTAAAAATGTTATAAAATTACACATTGTAGCCTATTATGGTAATGGTAAATGGTGTTCACTTATATAGCGCTTTTTCTGATCTCTAGATGACCAAAGAGCTTTACAGATCCTGCTGGCCACCCATTCACACACACATTCACACACTGATCGTGGCGTAGCTGCCATGCACAGGTGCTGGCCTGACCCACCAGGAGCAATTACAGATACATCTCAAAAAATTAGAATATCATGAAAAAGTTCAATATTTTTTTGTCACTCATTTCAGAAAGTGAAACCCATATATTATATAGATTCATTGCGCAGAGAGTGAAATATTTCAAGTGTTTATTTTAATTTTGATGATTATGGCTACAGCCCATGAAAACCCCAAATTCAGTTTCTCAAAAAATTAGAATATTGCATAAAATTAATTTTAAAAAATAGTTTTTTAATACAAATGTGGACCGACTGAAAAGTATATCCATGGATACAATACTTGGTTGGGGCTCCTTTTGGATTAATTACTGTATCAATGTGGCGTGGCATGGAGGTGATCAGCCTGTGGCACTGCTGAGGTGTTATGAAGGTCCAGGTTGCTTTGATAGTGACTTTCAGCTCGTCTGCATTGTTTGGTCTGGTGTCTCTCATCTTCTTCTTGACAATACTTCAAAGATTCTCTATGGGGTTTCAGTCAGGAGAGTTTGCTGGCCAGTCAAACACAGTGATGCCATGGTCATTAAACCAGGTTTTGATACTTTTGGCAGTGTGTGTGTGTGTGGGGGGGGGGGGGCAAGTTCTGCTGGAAAATGAAATCAGCTTCTCCATAAAGCTTGTCAGCAGAGGGAAGCCTGAAGTGCTCTAAAATTTCCTCGTAGACGACTGTGCTGACTTTGGTCTTGATAAAACACAGTGGACAGACACCAGCAGATGACCTCTGTTCAGATAAAAGTAAATTTTGCATTTGATTTGGAAATCAAAGTCCCAGAGTCTGGAGAAAGAGTGGAGAGGCACAGAATCTAAGTTGCTTGAGGTTTAGTGTGAAGTTTCTACAGTCAGTGATGATTTCAGGAACCATGTCAATTAAAATAAACACTTGAAATATATGTATCACTCTCTGTGTAATGAATCTATATAATATATGGGTTTCACTTTCTGAAATGAGTGACAAAAAATATTGAACTTTTTCATGATTTTGTGGAGAGAGGAATTACCAAGCAGAGCGGTCCAGAACAAAGCAGGCTTTATTAATTTCTCTCTCTCACATCATCCAGAATCACAAGCATCAGAAAAAGGTACAGGTCGTAGGCACCTTTCCTTTTATAGCCTACGACCCGCTCAGTCACCTGTGGTGCTGCAGTAACATGAAAGACTTTGCAGTTTCCATTCTCTTGTCTCTGTCACTGTTTGCATCACCACACCAAACCCCACATCATCACACAAACCCCCCATGACGATTCCCCTTGTCCTTCCGTGTGAGTGGAAACATACTGACATACTGAGTGGGTTCCCCCACACTGCCCCCCCCCTTCCAGAAACTCAGACCGAGCCTTAACCCTCATATCTTTTGGGCTTCAGCCTACATCCATAGCGGCTGTAACGGGGGGTCTGTGGCTCCGAGGCGCTGCTGTGCCAGTGGGGGGCTCTTGGGGGTGCGTCCGTCTGTGGGGGGACATTGGGAGGGGGGGGGAAACATCTTCAGCATGCCATTGTGACTGATCTAACGAGTCATTTACCTGGGGAGTTCTCAGTGGGGGTCGTCCGCACCGAGGAGCTTGGGCCAACACCACCTGCACGTCTGCTAAAACGAAAGCAGGCTTAAGCCTATCTATACAAACTGTTTCCCTGCGTCCCCCCAAGTCTAACACAAAATGTTTCTCCCAGGTTCCAGCACTCTGAACGGGCCATCGTAGGGCAGGCGCAAGGGGGTCCGGTGGGCATCGTGCCTGACAAATACAAATGCTGCGTCCTTCAAGGCCTTTGGCACAAAAACGCATGGAGAACAGTAGTGGACTGGACCAGGTACCGTCTCTGCCACTGCACTATGCAGTGAAAGCGGGGATGGATCAGTGTTCGGCGCAAGGCTGTCCAGCAAAAGTTCCCCTGGGAGCCGCAGCGGCTGGGAAGGCTGCCAAATCCTCCTTCGGTGCTCAACGCAACCCTAATAGAACCCATGGCAAATGGTCCACCCAATTTGCATCCATAAGCGAAGCCCTGAGCGCTGCTTTAAGCGACCTATGGAAACGCTTGCATAACCCATTGGCCTGGGGGTTGTACGCAGTCGTGCGATGAAGTGTGACGCCCAGGCTCCAGGCCATGGTGGACCAGAGGTCGGAAACAAGCTGCGGGCTTTGATCGGACATGATATCCGAAGGGGCGCCAAAACGTGCCACCCATGTCATCAAAAAAGCACGTGCAACGTCTGCGGACGCGGTGGAAGCTAGCAGGACTGCTTCGGGCCAGCGCGTAGTGCGGTCCACCACTGTCAGGAGGTGCGTGAACCCCTGCGATGGCGGGAGGGGGCCCACGAGGTCCACGTGAACGTGGTCGAACCTCTTACCCGGGATATGGAACGGCTGCAAAGGGGCCTTTGTGTGCCTGTGCACTTTGGCTCGCTGGCATGCTACGCAGGCTGCAGCCCACTCTTTCACCTGTTTGTGCAGGCTCGGCCAGACGAACTTTGCTCCCACCATTTTGACTGACACACGCACTCCTGGGTGTGCCAGGGAGTGAACCGACTCAAAAACGCGGCGGTGCCAAGCGCGTGGGACCACCGGGCGCGAGCGGCCCGTGGAGACGTCACAGATTGGGTGGGAGCCCGTCTTGCAGTACTCTGCTCTCCAGCCTTAACCTTGTTGGTCCAGACTGGAGCGCGCAAACGTCCGCATCGCCGATCTGCTCAACGGCCATGGCTGTGTAATCTATCCCCACGCAGACTGGGGCCACTAATGCACACGAGAGGCAGTCCACCACCACGTTGAGCTTACCGGCCACATGCTGAATGTCGGTCGTAAACTCCGAGATCGCGGCCAGCTGTGTCTGCTGCTGGCCCGACCATGGTTCCGAAACCTTGGCCATAGCGTACGTTAGCGGCTTGTGGTCCACAGACGCAGTGAAGGTGCGCCCTTCCAGCCAGAACTGGAAGTGGCGTGTGGCCAGGTGGAAAGCCAGTAACTCCCTATCGAACGCGCTGTATTAACGCTCACTGTCGCGCAAAGACCTGCTAACAAAAGCAAGCGGCTGCCAAGAACCTGTGGTGCGCTGCTCCACGACGGCCCCAATGGCCACGTCCGACGCGTCGGTAGTGAGCGCTATCCGAGCGGCTGGGTCCAGGTGCGCCAGCAGTGCGGCTTTCGCCAAGGCTATTTTAACCTCGGAAAACACCTGCTCTCGCTCAGGAGTCCAGTCGACTCTGTCCGCCGGTTTCCGTTTCTTAAGTGCGGCGTACAACGGCTGCATGAGCTGGGCTGCGCGGGGGAGGAAACGGTTGTAAAAGTTAACCATCCCCAAAAACTACTGCAGCACCCTGACCGTCTGAAGCCGGGGAAAATTCTGCCACTGCGTGCACTGTGTCCGGTAAGGGAATCACGCCCTCCGGTGAGATGCGGTGGCCCAAAAAATCGATTCCTGTCACCCCGAACTTGCACTTTGTCGGGTTGATTATTAATCCGTGCTTCTCCAATCTCTGGAAAACTGTCCTGAGGTGAGCTACGTGTTCATCCTCAGACGCGCTGGCCGCCAGGATGTCGTCCAGTTAGACGAACACAAACGGCAGATTGCGCAACACCGCATCCATCATGCGTTGGAATGTCTGCGCCGTGCCTTTTAACCCGAAAGGCATGCGTAAAAACTCAAAAGACCAAACGGGGTTATTACTGCCGTCTTAGGTATGTCCTCAGCACGCACCAGGACCTGGTGGTAACCGCGGACCAGGTCTATCTTGGAAAAAAATGCATGCCCCGGTGAGGCGAACTGAAAAATCCTGAATATGGGGGATTGGGTAGCGGTCGTACACTGTGGCGTTGTTCAATCTGCGGAAATCCCTCGGCTTTAGGAACCATATGTAGCGGGGATGTCCATGGGCTGTTTGAGCGTCTGATGATGCCCAACTTTTCCAAGTTGGCAAACTCCTCGCGCGCTATGGCCAGTTTAGTTGTGTCCAGGTGCCGAGGTTGTGTGAAAATGGGTGGCCCCTTGGTGGTAATGAAGTGCTCCACCCTGTGTTTAGTGATGGTCACCGAAAAAGTCGGGACCGTAGTGTGTGGAACTTACCCCCTGGAGCTGTGACGTTGGCTAGCATTGTGGGCCCGGCTCCTCTAGCTGTACAGTGGAGAGAATCAAAAGACATTGCGTTAATCAGGTGTCTGTTAGCCGCATCGACTAGTAGACCGTGTGCACACAAAAAAATCAGCGCCCAAAATGAGGAAGCTGCATGCTGCTATGACAAATGTCCATTGATATGTACGGTTGTGCAAGGATACAGTCAGTGTCTTCTCACCAAAAGTCTTAATGTCTGAGCCGTTTGCGGCCGTCAGCTCAGGGCCACTAGTTCCTTCCAACCAGTCTGTGTAGGACGGTAGGATGAGACTCTTTTGGGAGCTGGAGTCCACGAGGAACTGTCTCCCCGAGCGTGAGTCTGTCACATAGAGCAGCTTGCTCGCTTCACCGGCGGTCGCAGCTGCTACTGACTGCCGGCCCTGGCGTTTTTCAAGCGCTTGAATTGGCATGGTGGCACACATCGGGGTGCGTCCTCTCCAAAACGGCGGTGGTAGAAGCAGAGTGTGTCTCTCCGGTGCTTCTTGGCTTCCGCTGCAGCCACTGTCGTTGGCTCCTCGCCCCCGCTGGCCATCTCGCTGGGTTCCGACGCCGCTGCATTCACTGCGAGGGCTCTGGTGGTGAGGATAATCCGATCCGCCTCTTGTGCTAGCGCACGGTAGTTGCGGGCGGCCAGCAGTAGCAAATTGGCAAGGATCGCCCTGGCCGCCGTCGGAAGGTTCTGGAGGAAAAGGTGGGCAAAGAGGAAATGCCCATCATCTGTGCCCATCAGCGCCAACATCTTCTCCATTAACTCGACCGCCGACCCATCTCCCAACTAGGAGCGCATCAGGAGCCTTTCCGCTCTCTTGCAGTCTGAGAGTATATAGCGCTGGGTCAGCGCGGTTTTGAGAGCTTTGTATTTGTCGTGGGCTGGGGGCCGTTGGAGCAGGCTCGTCACCTGCTGCGTTGTGCGTGCATGCAGTGCTGCAACCACGTAGTAGTATCTGGTGTCATCTGCCTTTATTCCCCGGAGCGTGAACTGGGCCTCGGTGTGGAGGAACCAAGACTTCGGGTTGTGTAGCCAAAAGTCTGGGAGTTTGACTGAAACGGTGCATGCATTGCTGGCACCTCCAGTCCGGGTCATCTCCGGGGTGTTGGCCTCGAGTTCCTTTGTGCGTCAAGTGTCACCAGTGTGGAGAGAGGAATAACCAGGCAGAGCGGTCAAGAACAAAGCAGGCTTTATTAATTTCTCTCTCTCACATCATCCAGAATCACAAGCATCAGAAAAAGGTACAGGTTGTAGGCACCTCTTCTTTTATAGCCTACGACCCGCTCAGTCACCTGTGGTGCTGCAGTAACATGAAAGACTTTGCAATTCCCGTTCTCTTTGTCACTGTTTGCATCAACACACCAACCCCCGCATCAACACACAAACCCCCCATGACGATTCCCCTTGTCCTTCCGTGTGAGTGGAACCATACTGACATACTGAGTGGGTTCCCCCACACATTCTAATTTTTTGAGATGTACCTGTACATTATGGCATATGTAATGACAATTTAGTTTTGTAATGTGTTCATACTTGTTCATGCTGTGTGTAATGCAGCACGTTTATATACCAAGCCAATAAAAAGGCATGAACACACATGTACAGTTATGTGAAAAAATTTGGACATCCCTTTAAATATTCAGTTTGTGGAGGAACAAATAAGTTCAGGCGAGATGCGACGAGCTGGAAGGTTTCAAAGTTTTATTCCTCCATTATCATGAGACACACTGTTGCGCTCTGTGTGTGTGTGTGTGTGTGTGTGTGTGTGTGTGTTGTGAGGCATGAATTGTAAGCTCTTTTATACTGACAAGAGAGAATGCATGGCACATTTGCATATTGATATACATAAAAGTCAATACATATCAATTGCGTGATTAACTGGCGCCGGACTTCGTCTCCTTAATCCGGGGATGTATAACAATAGTCATTGTTCTGATTGTGTCCTAGGGGCTCTCTGTCCGTATGCAAATTGTCGTCTGCTTAGTGCAGGCTGGCTGAGTGTGAAGACTGAATGTCCATGTAGATTGTGGTCGGTCACCACAAGTTCTTGATTAAGAAATGTTCACATATCTATTTCTAAACTTGTTTTTGTTTTTATTTGCATTTTTTAAAATTTATTTTAGCCATTTTAAGTGGGAATGAATGTGGGGGTGTCCTGAAAAAGATGGGTGTCCTAATTTATTCCTCACTATTTGTTTAGAATTCCATTTTACAGAAAATTTGAAAAAAGACTTTAATTCATTTTTAATTGTTGTATTACATGAATTTCCCAGTATTTTTAATTGAGCTGCATGGTGGTGCAGTGGTTAGCACTGTTGCCTTACCACTAGAAAGTTCCTGGTTCCAATCCCCAGGCTGGCAGGGGTTGGAACCTTTCTGTGTGGAGTTTGCATGTTCTCCCTGTGCTGCGTGGGTTTACTCCGGGGGCTCCGGTTTCCTCCCACAATCCAAAGACATGCATGTTAGGTTAATTGGTTGTTCTAAATTGTCCCTAGATATCTGTTTCCTATAGGCCCTTAGAATAGAGGGTTAGTACTAATGAAAGTGCTCTGAGTGGTCTTTGTGACTAGAAAAGCGCTATATAAGTGCAGGTTAGTTAGTTAGTTGATATTAAGTATCCAGAATCAGAATCAGAATGAGCTTTATTGCCAAGCATGTTTTTACACATACGGGGAATTTGACTTGACATTAGGTGCGCTCGATAAGCGCTTCCTAATGACGCGGCAGCCATGCAAGGCGCCTGTCATGCAGTGGGGGGTAAAGGGGGCGGAATGACACATTGGGCAGAGAGAAAAAAACATAGTTTATCAAAATAAAGCTCGTATGAGCAAAATTGTGATCACATAGAAAAAAACCCTCTGATGCACAATTAGCAGACAATACAAATCACACATTAACAAAGTAGCAAAAGTTGAGAGAGACAGTGTGTGTGTGTGTGTGTGAGTCAGTGTATGTGTATCAGTCATGTAATGTTGTATGCAGTGTGTGTATCAGTTACTGGTGAACAGCAAAATCCTCCCTGAGCAGCATTTAGATGTTATGTCTTTAGTGTCCTAAAACATAGATAGCATGTCCACAAGAGTTCATTCTCTCAATGCATGGCCGATGGTAATTTCCATGCTAGTCACATGACGCTGTCCTTGAGAGTTCAGATACTGCACACCGGTTGTTTGGGTTAGGGAGAAGCCAAGCCAAAACTCCCTTCTGCCTTATCTTCCTCCAGGAGGAATGAAATCTTCAGGGCGCCGAATCAAGGTCTAATAGGCACAGTTCACTTAGAGCATAGGATTTTCATCTCTCATGCGATTCTGTGCTTCATAATTTCCATACAGGCTTTAAAGCTGGTCGAATTTGTTGAGGGAGCTACGCCGGGTCCGCATTTTGATTAGCTCATCCAACTTCTATGATTTTCGATACACCAGGAAAAACTCCAGAGCCAATCAGTAGAAATCCTGTGATCATGCCAAAACAGGTAGATGTCTTCCACATCTTCAGTCGAATCACGCAGACACATGAGTTCCAATTGTTCCATGAGTCTCTCCACTTGGGCTCCCCCTGGCCCGATTTTCTGTTAAAAAGTGGTGTCAATAGCATTACACAGTTCCATAATTTCCATAATTTCCGTTTGGATCGAGATGCAGCAGTAGAAGAGCGAATACAGACAGGACACAGCAAGCTGGATCAGCATCAAGGGAGGAGGAAAGGAGAGGAGAGGAGAGAAATGCGTCTGCTCTCTCTGAAAGCCGGAAGAAAAGATATGTAAAATATGTATATAAATATGTATGTAAAAACATATGTCCACATATGTTAAAAAACACAGAGGCTTAAACAGGGTGTCCTGATTTTTTCACATGACTGTACATTTGCTCCAGGCGATGTGAATACTCCCAAATTTTCATCTATGCAAGTTTGATTTTGGTCAACTTGCTTGATGGCTGGTTGCGATGACCAATCAGTATTGATATTCCACCATTAACAGGAGAATAAGTTGGTTTGAAAACGAGACTTACCGAAGACAAATGGACAGATGGACTGGCAGAGCTCAGTGACAGTTTGTATCCACCACTTGTTTAGTGCTGAAAACAGTTTATATCAAGATGCAGTTTCTGGAGATGGTAGTGGCATCTTCCCAACTGGTGTGCCTCTCCGGATAATGTTGTGAACTCAAACATGATGGTGCCTTTGGGGGATTTCCATGGCAGGTACAAAGTGGCTGCAGAAAGAAAGTAACTCTGCTTCTTGACAGAAAAAATTTCCGTCAAGAAGAAGAAGAAGGATGGCATACATACAGCCACCCACTGACGTGGAAGAGCAACTTATTTGCAGTTTTTGGACAAATTAAGTGAAATTAGACAATTTCCCGCTGCACCCTGGATGGTTTGTCGTGGCATCCCAGGGTTCCACAGTGCTGTGGTTGAAAAACACTCATCCATACTATGACACCTACTATAACAGCAGGACGTGCATAAGGACAACAAGACAGTGGTGAGGTGTGCTGTAGGAGTGACAGATGAATTCAAGGTGAGGGTGGGATTACATCATGGATCAGCCCTTGAGCCCCTTCTTGTTTGTTATGGTGATGGACAGGCTGACAGGCAAGGTCAGACAGGAGTCCCCGTGGACCTTGATGCTTGCAGACGACATTGTGATCTGTAGTGAGAGTAGAAAGCTGGTGGAAGAGGACCTGGAAAGGTGAAGGTATGCATTGGAAAGAAGAGGAATGAAAGTCAGTACAAGCAAGACAGAATACATGTGTGTGAATGAGGGAGGCAGGTGTAACGATGAAGATGCAAGGAGTAGAGGTAGTGAAGGTAGATGAGGGGTCAGCCATCCAAAGCAATGGAAAATGCACAAAAGAGAAACAAGGAAAGAAAGAAAGAAAGAAAGAAAGAAGAAAGTGCAGGCAGGGTGGAGTGGGTGGAGACGAGTGTCAGGTGATTTGTGACAGAAAGATAGCAGCTAGAGTGAAAGGGAAGATTTCCAAGACAGTAGTGAAACCTGTTTTGATGTATGATTTGGAGATGGTGACACTGACAAAAAGACAGGAGGCAGAACTGGAGGGGGCAGAGTTAAAGATGCTAAGATTGTCATTAAGTGTGACTAGGAGGGACAGGATTAGAAATCAGTATATCAGAGGGACTGTTCAGGTTGAGCGGCTTGGAGACAAAGTAAGACAGGCAAGGCCCAGATGGGTTGGACATGTGCAGAGGACTGGATAGTGGATATATTGGAAAAAGGATGTTGAAGATGGAGCTGCCAGGCAGGAGGAAAAGAGGAAGACCATAGAGAAGATTCATGGATGTAGTGGAGGACTTTAAAAAACAAAACAAAACAAAAAACTTATGACTGACTTTAGTAGACATCAATCATCCCTAGTTGGAGGAAGTAATTTGATAGAGTGAGGAAACTCAGACTCTGAAAATATGTCATTATGCTGAACATAAACTACAAGAGATGGAGAATGATATTGATCCCGATAACCACTTCTTCAATAATATTCATAATCATAGTGAATATTACACTGAAAAGCCATTCAAAAGTCAAGTGCAATTAGATGGTAAACTATCAATAATACACTTTAACATCAGAAGTCTTAACAAAAACTTTCCACAGATTCAGGACTATTTAAAACAGCTAGATAAATTTACAGCTATTACAGTCTCTGAAATTTGGCTCAATGAAGAGCAGGCTTCTTTGATGACAACAGAGGGATATCAGATGTTTTATATTAATAGATCTCAAAAAAAGGGTGGTGGTGTTGCACTGTATATTGATGAATTGTATAAGATAAGATAAGATAAGATAAGCCTTTATTAGTCCCACAACGGGAAATTCCAGGATTGCAACAGCACAGGGATAGCAACACTCAGAGCAACAATCAGAAGGCAAGGAAAAAAAAAACAACAAGCAAACAAGAGCAGCTAATATACATATGTACATATTACTATAAAATATATATATACACACAGACACACAGTGCAGAGCATTGTAGCTGGATGGAATAAATATATGAATATATGAACACACAGTGCAGAGCATTGTAGCTAGATGGAATAAATATGTAAATATATAAACACCCACAGTATGGAGCATTGCAGCTAGGTGGAATAAATATGCAAGTATATAAACACACACAGTGCGGAGCAATGTAGCTAGATGGAATAATATGTAGATATATAAAAACACAGTGCGGAGCATTGTAGCTAGATGGAATAAATATATAGATATATAAATATAAACACACCCAGTGCTGAGCATTGTAGCTAGATGGAATAAATATATAGATATATAAATATAAACACACCCAGTGCAGAGCATTGTAGCTAGATGGAATAAATATGTAAATATATAAACACACACAGTGCAGAGCATTGTTGCTAGGTGGGATGAAACAGCATAACCGTCTATTTAGTTATCCTACATGGTATGATTATGTGCCCATACATATTCTCACCCTCCATAGCGACCGGTATGTTCCTAGTTGTATGCCGGAGAGGACCATTGTGTAAGTCTATTGCATCTTTTGCATTAAAAAAAAAAACAAACAAAAAAAAAACTATTAGTTTGTTACGTCTTTTTGCTATCTCTGCGAGCAGCCCTGCTTAGGTTGTACAGTCTGACAGCCGTTGGTAGGAAGGACCTACGAAACCTCTCGGTTGTGCACCTGGGATGATGTAGTCTGCTGCTAAATGAGCTCCTCAGTGCATCCAGTATGTCCTGCATAGGGTGGAACTCGGACTCCAGCAGAGATGACAGTTTAGCCACCGTCCTTCTCTCTCCTATCTCCTCCATCGGATCAAGGCGTTGCCCCAGGACAGAGCTAGCTTTCTTAATCAGTTTGTTCAGTCTCTTCCTATCGGCTGCAGTAATGCCACTGCCCCAGCAGACCACTCCAAAAGTGATGGCTGATGCCACCACCGTGTCATAGAATGACTTCAGCAGCGCCCCTTGTACACCAAAAGACCTGAGTCTCCTCAGCAGGAACAGCCTGCGCTGTCCCTTATAGGTGTATAGGTGTAAACTCGTAAATGGAATGTCCTTTTCACTACCAGGGATTCTGGAGTGTGTTACTGTTGAGATTGACCAAGATAAAACAAAAAATCTAATTATAAGTTGTATATATAGAATGCCGGGAACTTGCGTTGAGACATTCAGAGATAAGTTAGTCGAGTTGTACAATAATATAACTAATAAGAAAATGGTTGTAATCTGTGGAGACTTCAATATTGATTTACTAAATCCATTTCAACAAAATGTAATTACAGAGTTCATGAATTCTATGTATAGCATGAGTCTATATCCCACAATAACACATCCTAGTAGAATCACAGTTCACACTACTACACTTATTGATAACCTGTTTGTTAATATTATTGATGAGAAAATAGAAAGTGGATTATTGATAAATGACATAAGTGACCATCTGCCAGTCTTTGCACTTATTCATGGCCACACGGGGGCCAATACAGAAAAAACTTTAAAATCTTTCAGATACAAATCACATAATGCAATCAGTTCTTTTAAAAAAGACCTGCTGAAGCAAGACTGGACAAAAGTCTATGTATCAGATGTAAATGAAGCCTACGACACATTCATGAACGTTGCAACCACTCTTTATGAAAAAAATTGTCCATTAGTAAAGAAAAAGCTTAAACAGAAATTTGTTGACAAGCCATGGTTAACCAAAGGATTACAAAAAGCGTGTAAAAAGAAAAATTCATTATATAAAGCTTTTCTAAAGAAAAAGGACAAAAGAAGCAGAGCAATGGTATAAACCATACAAGAATAAGTTAATATATATAATGAGATGTAGTAAAAGAGACTATTACAGTAAAGAACTGGAGAAAAACAGAGATAACACTAAAAATACATGGACTATATTTAACAATATTCTTAGAAATAAAAACAGGAATACACGCTACCCAACCAATTTAAAAAAAAAAAAAAAGACTCCGTGTGAATGCAGTCTCACCTGCAGATGAATTTAATAAATGTTTTGTTAACATTGGTCCTAATTTGGCTCGAGAAATACCCATTACGACATCTACAGGTGATACAATAAGCAAAAACATTGCTATAAAAGACTCCATTTTTATAAAGAACACAGACGAGAGAGAGGTCATTGAAATTGTTAAATTGTTTAAAAGTAAAACATCTACGGATTGTGGTAGTATTGACATGCTTTTAGTCAAAACTATCATTGAATGCTTAGTGAAGCCATTGATGTATATCTGTAACCTGTCTCTCCAAACAGGTATAGTATTTAAATAGCCAGAGTAATTCCGATATACAAGATGGGTGACAGAGGGGAATTTTCAAACTATAGACCTATTTCACTATTGCTGCAATTTTCTAAGATACTCAAAAAAATATTCTGTGAGAAAATTGACAACTTTATAATGAAGAGTAATTTATTGTGTGAGCAGCAATATGGGTTCAGACACAAGAGGACAACTGCATTTGCTCTAATGGAATTTATAGAAAAAATATCAACTGCTGTTGAAAATAAAAAGTATTCAGTTGGGGTATTCCTGTATCTTAAAAAAGCATTTGATACAGTGGATAATGAATTATTGTTAAATAAATTACAAAATTATGGTATTGGGGGGAAGCACTGTCCTGGTTATGTAGTTACTTAAAGAACAGATATCAGTTTGTATGTGTTGGTAGCAAAAACTCACAGTTACTGAAGGTTATTTGTGGAGTCCCACAGGGTTCAGTTTTGGGGCCATTGTTATTCAATGTGTATATAAATGATATTTGTAAAGTTTTGGAAAAAATGGATTTAATATTGTTTGCCGATGACACTAATTTATTATGCAGTGGAAGCAATTTGAAACAACTTCTGGATACACTGGGAAAGGAATTAGGAAAGCTCAAACTCAATTTAAAGGCCAAATGTCACGTAACAGGGTACTTTAAATATCTTGAAACTAGATATAAAAGGGAACCGATCCGTTCGGGTCTTGGTGCATATGCTTCAGTAACAACGGAATATTCGTTAATTTAAAACTGCCGTGCTTGGCCTGACACGGCCCCTGGAATCGCCTGGGGAAGAAGGCGGAAGTGACGAAATCGATTGTACCCTAGTTTGATGCTTGGGGTATTTCAATTGATTGTTTATATGGAGACTGGAAGGTTGAAGTGAGCAACAAGAAAGAAAAAATTGGATATTTCACCCATACCTTAAAACGGGACTATCAGGGACAGCTGGGTAATAAGGGACACTTCTCTGGGAAATGTTTTCATACCTGTCAAGTGAGACGTTTTCGCCGTACTTCAACACCGTAAAAAGCGGCTATAAGGAACGGCGGAGCAACAAGGCACACCTCTCTGGGAAATGCCCCAAATGCAACTCGTGTTGTTATTGTCAAATATTTTAAGGATTCATGGATATTTGACAATAACAACACAACTCAGCGTCCAGCGCAAAATTAAAAAAAAAAAGCAGAATTCTGTATTTGTCAGGCGATCTCTGTCTGTTCCGCAACCGCTGCACAGCTGAACGTGTTAAACCATTGTCCTAATGACTTCTCATTGTAGTGAGAATAGCTCAAGCTGAGCGATCAGCCCGCCCAGACAATTAAACTAATGATTGACTCCACACTTCGAACAGTAGTGATAATAGCTCAAGCTGAGCGATCAGCCCGCCCAGACAATCAAACTAATGACTGACTCCACACTTCTCGTTGTAGTGATAATAGCTCAGGCTGAGCCAGCACCAGCTGTGGGGGATCACACACAGGAGTGCTCCTCAAGACACTCAATTTTTTTTCCCGTATGTTTTTGTTTTGGGCGTACAGAAATGGCAATACGCCCGTTTTTGCTAAAATTGCATTTTCCCCGTATTTTCCTTAAAATATTTGACAATAACAACACGAACTACATTTAAAACATTTCCCAGAAAAGTGTCCACCACTGCGCCGTCCCCCACAGCCGCGCTTGGCACCAAAATACGGCGAAAACGTCTCACTTGACCGGTATGAAAACATTTCCCAGAGAAATGTCCATTATTACTCCGCTGTCCCTTATAGCCGCGTTTTACGGTATTAAAATACGGTGAAAACGTCTCACTTGACAGGTATGCGACTTGACAATAACAACACGAACTACATTTAAAACATTTCCCAGAAAAGTGTCCCAAACCACTGCGCCGTCCCCCACAGCCGCGCTTGGCACCAAAATACGGCGAAAACGTCTCCCTTGACAGGTATGCGCCTCCATTTTCATATTGATCTGGTCAATTTCTTGACAGCAGCGGCTCTCCTCCACTGTAATAATAATGGCTTCCGAAAAATCAATATTTATGGGGCGCCCTCGACAGACCCCCTCCGGCTTCGCAATTCTGGAGGCGATTAATGTCCAGTTCAATGACATTTTCCACTGGTTCTGCTCTCTGGTCATCGTTGGAACTGTTGTCATCAGACAAAGCATCTGATTCCGTCTCGGACGGCTCGAACCGGTAAGGTTCTATGCCTCTGTCACTGTCTGAACCACTGACAAAAAAAAAGACAAAAAAAAAAAGACAAAACTAAACTAATTTGTTCACAATCGCTGTCACTTTCCGTCATGATTGTCCAATGTTGATAAGTGTGAATGTGGATAGGCAGGGCAGCCAGGGTACAACTGGTGATGTCAAAAACATGGGCGTGGTCTGGACTGGCTGTCACAAGCCAGCAAGCAAGGTGGGGCCTTCACCTGGTGTATTTTGTGCAATTATGTAAATACAGGTGGGTGATATGGTCTCCGGTATGAATATTTGGTTTAAGCTATGTGTATTTTATCTAAATTCGTTGTCATTTAGAAAAAAAAATTACGTGACATTTGGCCTTTAAAGGCCTTTAAAGGCCAAATGGTGATGTCGTAATTTTTTTTTCTAAATGACAACGAATTTAGATAAAATACACATAGCTTAAACCAAATATTCATACCGGAGACCATATCACCCACCTGTATTTACATAATTGCACAAAATACACCAGGTGAAGGCCCCACCTTGCTTGCTGGCTTGTGACAGCCAGTCCAGACCACGCCCATGTTTTTGACATCACCAGTTGTACCCTGGCTGCCCTGCCTATCCACATTCACACTTATCAACATTGGACAATCATGACGGAAAGTGACAGCGATTGTGAACAAATTAGTTTAGTTTTGTCTTTTTTTTTGTCTTTTTTTTTTGTCAGTGGTTCAGACAGTGACAGAGGCATAGAACCTTACCGGTTCGAGCCGTCCGAGACGGAATCAGATGCTTTGTCTGATGACAACAGTTCCAACGATGACCAGAGAGCAGAACCAGTGGAAAATGTCATTGAACTGGACATTAATCGCCTCCAGAATTGCGAAGCCGGAGGGGGTCTGTCGAGGGCGCCCCATAAATATTGATTTTTCGGAAGCCATTATTATTACAGTGGAGGAGAGCCGCTGACCAGATCAATATGAAAATGGAGGCGCATACCTGTCAAGGCAGACGTTTTCGCCGTATTTTGGTGCCAAGCGCAGCTGTGGGGGACGGCGCAGTGGTTTGGGACACTTTTCTGGGAAATGTTTTAAATGTAGTTCGTGTTGTTATTGTCAAATATTTTAAGGAAAATACGGGGAAAATGCAATTTTAGCAAAAACGGGCGTATTGCCATTTCTGTACGCCCAAAAGAAAAAATATACTGGAAAAAAAACTGAGTGTCTTGAGGAGCAGTCCTGTGTGTGATCACTCACAGCTGGGGCGGGCTGATCGCTCAGCGGGAGCTATTCGCACTACTGTTCGAAGTGTGGAGTCACTCATTAGTTTAATTGTCTGGGCGGGCTGATCGCTCAGCGGGAGCAATTCTCACTACCATGAGAAGTCATTAGGACAATGGTTTAACACGTTGAGCTGTGCAGCGGTTGCGGAACAGACAGAGATCCCAGAGAGGTGTGCCTTGTTGCTCCGCCGTTGCTTATAGCCGCTTTTTACGGTGTTGAAGTACGGCGAAAACGTCTCACTTGACAGGTAAGAAAACATTTCCCAGAGAAGTGTCCCTTATTACCCAGCTGTCCCTGATAGTCCCGTTTTAAGGTATGGGTGAAATATCCAATTTTTTCTTTCTTGTTGCTCACTTCAACCTTCCAGTCTCCATATAAACAATCAATTGAAATACCCCAAGCATCAAACTAGGGTACAATCGATTTCGTCACTTCCGCCTTCTTCCCCAGGCGATTCCAGGGGCCGTGTCAGGCCAAGCGCGGCAGTTTTAAATTAACGAATATTCCGTTGTTACTGAAGCATATGCACCAAGACCCGAACGGATCGGTTCCCTTTTATATCTAGTTTCAGGATATTTAAAGTACCCTGTTACGTGACATTTGGCCTTTAAGTAAGACAAAATTTATAATTTTTAACAACTTAGTATCTAAACTCAGTGTAAATGGTGTAGAGATTGAAAGGGTATCCGAAATTAAATTTCTTGGAGTGATAATTGATAATAAACTGTGTTGGAAGTCACATATTAATTATATTAAAGGTAAAATATCCAAATCAATCACAATACTACACAGAGTGAAATATTTGCTGAATCAACCCACACTATATACTTTGTATCATTCATTAATACTCCCATGCATGACATATTGTACTGAAGTATGGGAAAATCCATATAAAACAAACATATATCCAGTCTTCATGCTTCAGAAGAGAGCTATTAGAATAATAAACAAAGCTGCTTAAAGGGAACCAACAAACCCACTTTTTCTTAAATTAAAAGCTCTCAAGTTGAAAGATCTGGTTGAGTTTAAAACTGCAGTAATAATGTTTAAAGTGAAGAATCTATCACTGCCCGCAAATATCCAAAAGTTGTTCCAAATAAGGGAGAAACAATATCATTTCAGAGGAACATGTATATTTCAAAAACCTTCAGTGAGAACTACCACCAAGCAACACTGTGTCTCAGTGCAAGGAGTCAGACTGTGGGACGCTTTTGGACCTGAATTAAAATCATGTACAACGCTTGGACAATTTAAACAAAAACTAAAGGAAGAAATACTCCAAACATAAATACAAGATGACATGTAAAATCACATAAGAATTATCATATTCAGTCTGTGTTGTGCTGTTGCTTAGTTTTTTGTCATGTTTTGTCTTAGTTTTATTACCTCCGCCAAGGAGGTTATGTTTTAATCAGCGTTGGTTTGTCTGTCTGTCTGTTTGTTTGTTAGCAAGATAACTCAAAAGGTTATGGACGGATTTTCATGGAATTTTCAGAGATTGTCAGAACTGGGGTATCCTACAGATGATTAGATTTTGGTGGTGATCCGGATCACCGTCTGGAAAAAAACAAAACAAAAAAAAAAACAACCAAGCATCACAGTATAGCTATAATATATGCCACTTGCGAATGGCATTTTTTTCATGGTCAAGGAATCTATAAAGTTAGACAAAATAAATGTAGAATTAAGGTCTACTCGGAGGTCTGCACTCTCCGAGTGCTTTTCTAGTTCTGAATTGTAATCGCTCTTATTTTATTTTCCTTTTGAATTCTTAGATGGAATATGGGTGGGCAATACAAGCTGCGGCTTCAGCCATTACCCATTTTGGATAATTTATGTTGAACTGTATAATCCGAGGAGTTATTGTTTAATTTGACCTTGTTAATTTTTTTCCACTTTGTTATATTATTCTGTTCCTTTCTTTTAATCTTTACATTTAATCTATCCGAAATAAAGATTCACTCATTCATTCATTCAAGGAGGACATGGAGAGGGTTTGTTTTACAGAGGAAAATGCAAGGGGTAGGGTGAGATGGAGGCAGATGATCCACTGTGGCGACCCCTAAAGGGAGCAGCTGAAAGAAGATACTATGGGGCAGATTTACTAACATGCTGTGCCATCGCAAAACCCTGCTGTGGTGTTAAAAAACTACTGTTGAGATTTACTAAAGGCAGCAGGGCAAAATTAGCGGTGAAAAGGCATGGACTATGTTAGTTTTGCGCCTGGCCTCATTGCATATCTATTGTGGATGTTGTTATGTCAAAATGCAAATTTGAGTGAGGGAAGTATTTAAATGACTGGCACAAGGTGATTCACTAAGGTTTGTGGTTGTCAGTCTCCTGCTATATGCGCCAGGATTTAATATCCAAAAAAGCTTGTCTTAATTCATCTTCGCCTGATGACAGCGATTGTTGGTGCAGAGACACTGGCGAGAACCTAGGGCGCGTGGCCAAAGAGACAGAAGCTTCTGTTTGTGTGTGACTTTATTTTCCATGACAGAAGAACAGATTACACAGGGTTACAAAAATAATTTTTTTGTAAGTTGTCTGTGTTTTTTCAGCTGATTTAAGACAATTTTGCACCGCTGAATCCAAAAATGACATGTTTTTCTCGATTAGGTGCTAAGTAAAAACCTGAACTTACTTAGTACTTACTAACTAACTAACTAACCTGCACTTATATAGCGCTTTTCTAGTCACAAAGACCACTCAAAGCGCTTTCATTAATACTAACCCTCTATTCTAAGGGCCTATAGGAAACAGATATCTAGGGACAATTTAGAACAGCCAATTAACCTAACATGCATGTTTTTGGCATGTGGGAGGAAACCGGAGAAATCCCGGAGTAAACCCACGCAACACGGGGAGAACATGCAAACTCCACACAGATCACTGTTGGTCGGGGGCTGGGATCGAACCCACGATCCCACGATCCCCACAATCCCCCGGCCAAGGGTAAACTGTGCTGCCGCAGTGCTAACCACTGCGCCACCGTGCAGCCACAATACTACTAATACTAACTTACTTAGTATTGTGCATGTACTTGCCTTTATATAAAGGTAAGTACATGTAAATTGAATGTTACGTCATCATTGTTCAAAATTCAGAGAATTTCAAGACATAAAGAATTTTGCATCATACAGTATAAAGCGAAAATACCCGTACATGTAAACAAAAACGTATAAAACAACATGTGGCCATAATTCAAAAAGTTGACCTGATTGAGCAAAACCAGCGTGATTTATGGATTCAGCATGTCAAAATTGTCCTAAATCAGCTAAAAAAAACTTAGACAATAAATTTGGTGTTGACCAGTGTTATACAGTCTCACAGACATTGGTGTTATGCTGAACTGGACATCAGCTGGCAGTTTGGTTTTTTTTAAATTTGTTTATACCGTGTATATAGCCTACTACATGAATTTGCGTCAATAAAATAGGACATACAGTGCTGTGGAAAAGTATTTGCCCCTTCCTGATTTCTTATATTTTTGCATATTTGTTACACCTAAATGTTTCAGATCATCAAACAAATTTTAAAATTAGACAGAGATAAACCGAGTAAATACAAAATAAAGTTTTTAGATGATGATTTCATTTATTAAGGGAAAAAACTATCCAAACCTACCTGGCCCTATGTGAAAAAGTAATTGCCCCCTAACTGCCCCCTAAACCTAATAACTAACTGTTTGTGCCACCATCGCTGCCAACAGCTGGCAATGAGTCTTTTACATCGCTGTTGAAGAATTTTGACCCACTCTTCTGTGCAGAATTGTTTAAATTCAGTCACATTGGAGGGATTCATGAACTGATGGCCGGAAATTCTCATTCAGGATTTTTTGGTAGAGAGCAGAATTCATGGTTCTGTCAGTTAGGGCAAGTTGTCCAGGTCCTGAAGCAGCAAAGCAGCCCCACACCATGACACTACCACCACCATGTTTGACTGTTGATACAGTGTTCTTTTATGAATGTTTGTGTCAGTTTTGTGTCAGATAAAACAGGTCACGTCTTCCAAAAAGTTCAACTTTTGTCTCGTCAGTCCCCAGAATATTTTCCCAAAAGTCTTGAGGATCATCCAGATGTTTTCTGGCAAATGTGAGACGAGTCTTTGTGTTCTTTTTGTCCAGCAGCGGTTTTTGTCGTGGAACTCTCCCATGGATCCAGTTTTTGCCCAGTCTCTTTCTTATTGTTCCATCATGGACCAGTGTTCAAACTGAGGCAAGTGAGGCCTGCAGTTCTTGTTTCTCATCGCTTTTTGAATTTCTTTAGATCACAGTGGGATGTGTTGCTTTTTGAGATCTTTTAGCCTACTTCAGGTTGTCAGACAGGTCCTATTTAAGTGATTTCTTGATTCAACTTCTTGAATCAAGAACTAACAGAACTCTCAGAAGAAATCAACTTCTTGAAATTCGATCCAAGATGGCGCCCACAGCGGTCGACATGGTGCTTCGCTGCGCTCTTTGTTTGTTTTTGTTTGTCAATTGTGTGTCTGCTTGCACTTATACCCGTGAAGAACTTTTAAATATCAGGACTTTGACCCCCACGGACCTCCTCCCAGTTTTTCTAGCCCCTGCCGCCGATCTGGTTTATTGTTTGGCTCGGAAAGTGAGACGGCGGAAGAGAGGAAGACGAGCGGGCGCTCTCGTACGACTTCGCAGGAGAGGCTCGCGAACGGCGCTGCCTGGCATATTTCTGTCCAATACCAACTCTCTCTCTAACAAGGTGGATGAACTGAGACTGCTGATGCGTTTTAAGGACCTCGCCTCCTCAGCTGTCCTCTGCTTTACTGAGACCTGGCTCCGGGAAAATATACCGGACAGCGCGCTGCGCCTCGACGGCTTCCAGCTCTTCCGTGCTGATCGTGACACAGAGCTTTCCGGCAAGACCACAGGAGGCGGTGTCTGCTTCTACATCAACTGTAGCTGGTGCTCTGATGTAACGGTAATTTCCAAACACTGTTCTCCTGCCTTGGAATTTCTTGTTATCAATTGCAAGCCCTTCTATTCCCCGCGGGAGTTTGCTTCTTTCATAATGATCGCTGTGTACGCCCCTCCCGACGCGGACACGCGCGAAGCTCAGCGCGTGCTCGCGGATCACATTCAACACACAGAGCGGAGTTTTCCAGACTCACTGATTATTGTGGCTGGCGACTTTAATCAGTGCAATCTGAGCCACGATCTCCCCCGCTACAAACAGTTTATTAAATGCCCCACCAGAGGATTAAACACACTGGATCACTGTTACACCACAGTGAAAGACGCATATCGCGCTGTCCCTCGAGCTGCGCTGGGATTATCTGATCACGTGATGGTTCACCTCATTCCCACATACAGACAGAGATTGAAGCTCACTAAACCTGTTGTGAGCACTACGAAGATACGGACCAGTGATGCTGAGGAGAAGCTGGAAACGTGCATGGAAATATCTGACTGGGGCATGCTTAAAGGAGCCACGCATGATCTGGATGAGTACACGGACACTGTGAACTCATATATCCACTTTTGTGAAGAGAACATTCTTCCATCACGCACCAGGGTGAGTTACTCTAATGACAAACCCTGGTTCACAGCTAAGCTCAGACAGATCAGGAAGGAGAAGGAAGCAGCGCTGAAAAGTGGAGACAGGGACTGCTACAGGGAGGTTAAATACCGGTTTAACAGAGAGCTGAAGAGGGCCAAATCTCTATACTCAGAGAGACTCCAGCAGCAGTTCACTGCTAATGATTCGGCTTCCGTGTGGAGAGGACTGAGGCAGATCACCAACTATCGGCCTCAGGCTCCTAAAGGTCAGGATGACAAAGCCCTTTGTCAGAGACTGTCCCAACACTATGCCCGTTTTGACACCTCGTCATCTGTGTCCAACTCCCCCCCTCCCTCCAGCTCCACAGCCTCCACATTCCCTACTTCATTTAAGGCACCCCCCCCTCCTCCCCCCCTCCCCTTATCATCAGTGAGCAGGATGTGCTCAAACAGTTCTCCAGACTGAACCCGCGCAAGGCCCCCGGCCCAGACGGCGTGTCTCCCTCCACCCTGAGACTCTGTGCGAAACAGCTGGCTCCTGTATTCACAGACATTTTTAACACCTCCCTTAAGTTATGCCACGTGCCATCCTGCCTCAAATCCTCCACCATCATCCCTGTCCCCAAGAAGCCACGGATCACTGGACTTAATGACTACAGACCTGTAGCGCTCACCTCTGTAGTCATGAAGTCCTTTGAGCGCCTGGTCCTGTCCCACCTCAAGTCCATCACCACCCCTCTCCTGGACCCGCTGCAGTTTGCCTACCGAGCCAACAGGTCTGTAGACGATGCAGTCAACCTGGCCCTCCACTCCATCCTGCAGCACCTGGACTCCCCGGGAACCTACGCCAGGATCCTGTTTGTGGACTTCAGCTCCGCATTCAACACCATCCGCCCCGCTCTGCTCCGGGACAAGCTGTCCCTGCTCAACGTGCCTGACTCCCTCTGCAGGTGGATCATCGACTTCCTGACGGACCGGAGGCAGCATGTGCGGCTGGGAAAGACTGTCTCAGACTATACTAGCATCAGCACCGGATCACCCCAGGGCTGTGTACTTTCCCCCCTACTCTTCTCCCTTTACACCAACTCCTGCACCTCCAGCCACCAGTCTGTCAAGTTGATCAAGTTTGCGGACGACACCACCCTCATCGGGCTCATCTCCAACAGCGACGAGTCCGCCTACAGGAGAGAGGTGGCCCAGCTGGCGTCCTGGTGCAGCAATAACAACCTGCAGCTGAACGCTCTGAAGACAGTGGAGATGATTGTAGACTTCAGGAAAGTCACTACTCCTCTGCCCCCCCTCACCCTCTCAGGCTCTCCCATCACCACTGCTGATTCCTTCCGCTTCCTAGGCACTACCATCACCAGGGACCTCAAATGGGAGCTGACCATCAGCTCACTCATCAAAAAAGCCCAGCAGAGGATGTTCTTCCTGCGGCAGCTGAGGAAGCTCAAGCTACCCACCAAGATGTTAGTGCAGTTCTACACAGCCATCATCGAGTCCATCCTCACCACCTCCATAACCGTGTGGTACGCAGGAGCCACTGCCAGGGACAGACTAAGGCTGCAGCGCGTCGTGCGCACTGCTGAGAAGGTGATCGGCTGCAAGCTCCCATCTCTCCAGGATCTGTACATCTCCAGGACCCAGAGGCGTGCTGGCCGGATCATAGCCGATCCCTCACACCCTGGTCACGTACTGTTTGCCCCCCTCCCCTCTGGTGGAAGACTTCGGTCCATCCAGACTAAAACCTCCCGTCACATGAACAGCTTCTTCCCCTCTGCCATTAGACTGCTGAACACTAAGTGACTCTCGTGCACCATGTACAGCAGCTCAACCAGACTCATGTCAATCATCACTGTTTTCTTCCTGCATTACCGACTGCACTATATAGTTCTCCACAGTATCTGCTGCTGGCTAATATATATTTTAACTGTTGACCAGTATCACTTAATCTTATCCTACACTTTATTACATGTATAGTTTATTTCTCTTATCTTATCATGTTTAATGTTGCAGCATTGTACCGAGACAAATTCCTAGTTTGTGTACTACATGAACAATGGCAATAAACCTGATTCTGATTCTGATTCTGATTCTGATTCTGAATTACATTTTTGTTGAGCTGGTTGCCAACCGCCAATCAAATCTAAAAGAAGAAGAAGAGATGGCGGACGGATAATTTTTTCACACATAAGGAGTTGTTCAGAACTCCTTATTGCCACCGCTAAGATATATAAAGTGATGATTTTGAGTGAAGTACATGGTGGTAATGCACCTGTAAGCTGGTTGCCAACTGCCAATCAAATCTCAAAGAAGAAGAAGAACAAGTCTGGTAGGTGGGAACTTGTACAGAGATGTAGAGTGATGATAATCAAGTCAGTGGCGGTAATGCACCTGTAAGCTGGTTGCCAACCGCCAATCAAATCTAGAAGAAAAGAAGAAACACCTGAGGTTTGAGCAGTATGTCGGAGACATGACTATGAACAACACACGGGCGCACACTGTGCTGAGGAGACCCACGACATGGAGAGCAATAAATTGAGAACAGCTGCACATCAGAAAAGATGCTGTGAAGATAGGAACCGTCATAAGGTGGCGGTGGTGCACCTGTGGGCTGGTTGCCAGCTGCTGATCGGGTCTGGAAGAGGAGGAGGAAGAAGACACAGTCCAAAGATGGATAATTTTTTTTCACACATAAGGAGTTGTTCAGAACTCCTTATAAGAACTCCTTATCCAAAGATATAGCGTGATGCAGCTATTGACGCCGCCGAGGACACAGTTCAAGGACGGATAATTTTTTCCACACATAGGGAGTTGTTCAGAACTCCTTATAAGAACTCCTGATACAAAGATATACAGTGATGATATAGAGTGAAGTACGTGGTGGTGATGCACCTGTAAGCTGGTTGCCAACTGCCAATCAAATCTAGAAGAAGAAGATATAGAGTGATGATAATCAAGTCAATGGTGGGAAAATCTTAAAGAAGAAGAAGATTTTTGATTTTGATTTGATTTTGTATACTTTATTGATCCCCAGAGGGGAAATTGAGGGCATCCACCTGGATGGATGAAGCAGCCACGGTATGGCACTATCCCTTAACCATTCACACACACATTCACACCAAGGGCCACTTTAGAGTCTCCAATTAACCTAACCTGCATGTTTTTGGTCTGTGTGAGGAAACCCGAGAAATCCCAGAGGAAACCCATGCAGATACGAGGAGAACATGCAAACTCCACACGGATCACTGTTGGTCAATCAATCAATCAATCAATCAATCAATCAATATTATTTATAAAGCACTTTAAAATCAACACTCACTACACAAAGTGCTGTACAGCAAGAGAACATAAAAGCAGGGCACTAACACAAAGGGCACTAACACAAGAAAAAAAAAAGTAAAATAAATAAAAATCCATTTCATTCAATAAAATCAATGTCTCATACTGGGTCGAAGGCCAGGGAGTAAAAATGTGTTTTAAGACGTGTTTTAAAAATGGACAGTGAAGGTGCTTGTCTGATGTCCAGGGGTAAATCATTCCATAACCTGGGGGCCATGATCGAAAAGGCTCTGTCCCCTCTGAGCTTGCGCCTCGCCTTTGGTACCTCCAAAAGCAGCTGTTCAGCTGACCTAAGGGACCGGGTTGGAGCATAGGGATGCAGAAGCTCAGAGAGGTAAGGTGGAGCAAGACCATTTAAGGATTTAAAAACAAATAAAAGAATTTTAAAATGAACTCTAAAATACATGGGCAGCCAGTGGAGTGAAGCAAAGATGGGTGTGATGTGATCTCTTCCACGTGTACCTGTCAAAAGATGAGCAGCAGTGTTTTGAACCAGCTGCAAATGGGAAAGAGATGACTGGCTGACACCGGCGTAAAGTGCGTTACAGTAATCCAGCCAAGATGAAATAAAAGCATGAATTACTGTTTCCAAGTGTGGTCTAGAGAGAATGGGTTTTACTTTTGCTAAATGCCTTAGATGAAAGAAGCTGGATTTTACCACAGAACGAATCTGCGTGTCTAATTTAAAATCATTGTCCATGATAAAACCAAGGTTCCTAGCTGTGGATTTAACATAAGGAGTAAGGGGGCCCAAGTATACAGAAAGGGACTCACAGGGGCGACTAGGTCCAAACACCATCACTTCGGTCTTCTTATCATTAAAATTTAGGAAGTTTATGCCATCCAAGGCTTTATGTCTTCAATGCACGCTAGGAGTGAGTTTACTGATGAGGCAGCTTTTTGTTTTAGAGGGACATAAATCTGGCAGTCATCAGCATACAGGTGGAAAGAGATACCATGCTTTTTAAAAATGGAACCCAGTGGAAGTATGTACAGAGAAAAAAGCATGGGCCCTAGAATTGACCCCTGTGGGACCCCGTAAGGTAGAGGAGCAGAAGAGGATTCAAACCCAGACATGCTAACTTTAAAAGTCCTGTCTGACAGATAGGATCTACACCAGTTGAGAGCAGTGCCACAAATGCCCACGAGGTGCTGCAAACGGGAAATTAAAACATGATGGTCCACTGTGTCAAAGGCAGCAGTTAAATCAAGCAGCACAAGAACAGCATATTCACCTGAATCACATGCCAAGAGAATATCGTTAAAAACTCTTAACAAGGCTGTCTCTGTGCTATGAAGAGCTTTGAAACCAGATTGAAAAATCTCCAAAATACCATGTTCATCCAGAAAACATTTCAGCTGCATATAGACAATTTTCTCTAAAATTTTTGAGAGAAATGGCAGCTTGGAAATAGGCCTATAATTTGCCAACATGGTATGATCAAGACCAGGTTTCTTAATCAAGGGCTGTACTACTGCATGTTTAAAATTTGCAGGAACCACACCAGATGACAGGCTGCTGTTCAAGTGGTGAGAACTGACTGGCCTTTACTGGGAAGCACCTCTTTAAAAAGCCTAGGAGGGACAGCATCACAGGGAGACCCTGAGGGCTTAATGTGGGTACCTGCATCCTCTAAAAATGACAGAGTCACAGGTTCAAACTGATTAAAAACAGCAGAACAAGGGAGAGAGACAGGGATCAGAGGCAGGAGCTGAGATGAGAGCCCTGGTGGTGGCCACCTTATCAATAAAAAAGTTCATAAAATCATTGCATAACTCAGAGGAGGCCTCCAAACAGTCAGTCTGGGGGGTATTAAGAACAGAGTCAATAGTGTTAAATAAAACACACTGATTATGACAATGAGATAAAACAATATTAGCAAAATATTTGCTTTTTTTCTGCTTGACAGTGTTTTGAGACTGACGCCAGCAGTCTTTTAAAATCTGCAGTGACACCTGCAGTTTCTTTCTTCCATCTGCGTTCAGCTCTGCGGCACTTCTGTCTGACTGCACGAGTTCTGTCATTGAACCATGGCTCAGGTTTGGATCGAGGCTGCTTGGTTTTCAGTGGAGCCACAGAGTCCAAGATGGTTTGGCAAGAGGAGTGAAACCAGGAGCTGAGTTCCTCCACAGATGAGATGGAGCCAGGAGGGACACAGAGCTGGTCAAAGGCAGCAGAGAACTGACCGGCAGTGAAAGGGTTAAAAACCCGGCAGCGCTGAGCAGGAGCGCGAGTTTTAGCTGCAGTGCGTGACAGATCAGCCTCAAATAATACAGGCATATGGTCGGACAATACAGTGTCACAGATTTCTAAATTAACAACAGACAGGCCATACGAGAGGACGAGATCTAACGTGTGTCCGTGCTTGTGTGTAGCGCCACCAGTCACGGACTGCACCAGATTTAGAGAATCAATGACATTTAAAAAGTCTTTCACCAGCGGCTTATCAGGACAACACACATGTATGTTAAAATCTCCAATGATAAGAACACGATCATAATTTGTAACAATACCAGCTAAGAAATTGGCAAAGTCATTTAAAAAGTCCTTATTATATTTGGGTGGTCTGTATATGACAACACACAGTACAGGGTTTATTCGACCCACCTCAAAGAAAGTCAGTTCAAAGCTGGAGAATGGAGAAGGTAAAAAGCACTGTTTACATTTATAGTCATTTTTGTAAACAGTTGCCGTTCCTCCTCCTCGTCCTGTTGTCCGCGGGGAATTAAAATAACAGTAACCTGGGGGTAAAACTTCGGACAGAGCAGAGAGTTCACCCACAGTCTGCCAGATCTCCGCAACGAAAAAGAAATCCAGTTCCCGGGAGCTGATGAAATCCTTCAGGATGTAAGTTTTATTTGCCAGCGATCTGGCGTTTACCGGGCCAATCCGGGCTGGAGCTGGAGCCAGGGCCTCAGCAGAACAGGAAACGTGCCGCAGCAGTCTCAGGTGCCAGGGATTTACCCCACGCTGGCGGGGCCTGGGAGAGTAGCAGCGCCGGGGCCGGATCACCTCACCAAGTCACGGGGACCAGGCAGGCATCAGCAGGATCCAGGGAACATAATCTGCCCAGAGTCCGGGAAACAGAGAAGAAATGTGCCAGGCGGGCCTTCAGTTTCACCAGCCGACCGCTGCGTTTCCCACGGCAACGGTGAGGCCTCTTCCTCCGCCTCCGCCTTCGCTCGGAGAGAGGGGCTGAGGCCCAATACAGGTAAGGCGGGATATCTGACAAGAGCGGAGGCTTCTGTCCACCATAATCAGACGAAATAAGATCCTCGGCAGAAAGTCTAACATCCAACAATGTTTGGCGGTCGTACACAAGTAGGGACTTGATTTCTTGAATGCCAATGGTTAAAAACAGTAAAAAAAAAAAAAAAAACAAGCAAAGCTGTCAGAGACAGACGGTCAGCCCCATACACTGGTGCCATCTTGTCATCAACCAGCCCCTGATCAATGGTCAGGGGCTGGGATCGAACCAGGGATCCCATGGCCAAGGGTGAGTTGCTGTGCTGCCGCAGTGCTAACCACTGTGCCACCGCACCGCCCAGAGTGATGACCTGAAGAATATAGAGTGTGAAAATGAGTGATAATCTCACTGTTTGAAGAAAATTGTTCAGAACTCCTTATAAGAACTCCTTATAGAGTAATGACCAGATAGTGATGTAGACATGGAAATCTCACTGTTTAAAGAAGAAGAAGAAGAATGTTCAGAACTCCTTATAAGAACTCATTATACAAAGATATAGAGTGAACTACAGCTCCTGACCAGATAGAGTGGTGATATAGAGTGAAGTATGTGGCGGAAATGCACCTGTAAGCTGGTTGCCAACCGCCAATCAAATCTAAGAGAAGAAGAAGAAAAGTATGTGGCGGTAATGCACCTTTAACCCACCATCAGTGTGTGAATGTGTGTGTGAATGGGTGGATAGCAGGATCTGTAAAGCGCTTTGGTCATCAAGAGATGAGAATAAAAGCGCTATATAAGTGAATGCCATTTAAGCTGGTTGCCAACCACCAATCAAATCTAAAAGAAGAAGAAGAAGAAGATAAAACACCTGAGGTTCGAACAGTACGTCGGAGGCATAACTGTGAACAACACAACTGTCTGAGACAGGAGGAGACCCTTCAGCAGCATAGGGTACACAGACAGACAGACAGACACACGGCGCACACTGTGCCAAGGAGACCCATGAGATGGAGTTGCCACGGCCAAGATATATAGAGTGATGATATAGAGCGGGACCAGATAGGGTTATAGATGTCATGTAGACATGGAAGTCTCACTGTTTGAAGAAGAAGATTGTTCAGAACTCCTTATAAGAACTCCTTATACAAAGGTATAGAGCAAAGAAGTTGAAGAAGAGGTTGCCAACCGAGAAAAATTCTGACTTTTGATACATAGTGATGTTTACTGAGTGAAGTACATGGCGGTAATGCACCTGTAAGCTGGTTGCCAACCACCAATCAAACCTAAAAGAAGAAGAAGTATTGTGTGATGAGGGTGGTGGCTCCACCTTTCTGGTTCCGCCGCCACCCTGGGTATAAAAAGTATGGATAAAGGTATTTCGGTCCGGGGGGATATATAGAGTGTGTTGTGGTGGACTACAGTCGCGGAAGTGATGATGTGGAGTGAAGTACGAGGAGACGAAGAAGAGTAATGTCTGAAGATAGAGTTGAGGTTCGATTGGACACAGCAATGATGATAGAAGGACTACAGGTCCTGACCAGATAGAGTAGTGATATAGAGTGAGGTATGTGGCGGTAATGCACCTGTAAGCTGGTTGCCAACTGCCAATCAAATCTAAAAGAAGAAGATGATTTCGGTCTGGGGACGGATAATTTTTTTCACATATGGGGAGTTGTTCGGAACTCCTTGTGGGAGCTCCTTGTACAGAGATGTGGAGTGATGATAACCCTGGTCAACACCATATTTATTGTCTAAGGTTTTTTAGCTGATTTAGGACAATTTTGATGTGCCAAATCACATTGGTTTTGCTCAATCAGGTCAGCTTTTTGAATTATGGCCACATGTTGTTTTATACATTTTTTATTTACATGTATGGATATTTTCACTTTATATGATGCAAAGTTCTTTTTTATTTCTTGAAATTCTCTGAATTTTGAACAGTGATGACATAACATTCAATTCAATTACCGGAGTGGTGGCTCAGTTGGAAGAGCATCCGCCCCACACCCAGGAGGCAGGGGTTCAAATCCCGGCCGGGTCATGCCGAAGACCATATAAAAGTGGAACTTCCTGCCGCCCAGCTTGGTGCTCAGCAATAAATGGAATGGAGGAGGGAACTCTGTGGCGGCGCCTTGCATGGCAGCGGCCCTCTGATTCTGCACTTGGGGTGTGTGTGATTAACACAGTAGATAGGTAAAACACAATCTCGTTCAACTGTACATGATTGGTTGTACAGTTGAATGACAATAAGGGTGATTTAATTTAATTAATCTAATTTAATTTAATTTAATTAATTTAATTTACTTTTACGTACCTTTATATAAAGGTAAGTACGTACATGCACAGTACTAAGTAAGTACAGGTTTTTACTTAAAAAAAAAGAAAAAAAAAAAGCCTGACCTGATTGACAGAAATGGATGTCATTTTCGGATTCAGTGGTGCCAAATTGTCTTAAATCAGTTGAAAAAACACAGACAACTTACAAAAAAAATGTTTTTGTAACCCTGTGTAATCAAGTCAGTGGAGGTAATGCACCTGTAAGCTGGTTGCCAACCGCCAATCAAATCTAAAAAAAGAAGAAGAATAATAATTTTGGGCATTCGTGTGGAAGAAGAGATATAGAGTGATGATTTAGAGTGAAGTACAAGGCAGTAATGCACCTGTAAGCTAGTTGCGAACCACCAATCAAATCTAAAAGAAGAAGAAAAAGAAGACCCATGAGATGGAGAGCAATAGAGTGAGGAGAGCTGCTGCATGTCAGAAAAGATGCCGTGAAGATGAAACACCTGAGGTTCGAGCAGTACGTCGGAAGCATGAAAATCCCTGAGCCTGATCCACTTCACATCAACAGTAGAATTCCTAACATTATACAGCACGAGACTGAGCACAACATGGAGGAACTTCAAGCTCACTTTACTGTCACAGAGAACAGACTTAATCATGAACAGCAAGCAGTTGTTACAACAGTGATGGAAAGTGTGGAGCAGGGACTTGGCAAAATGATAGCACTTGATGCAAGTGGCGGGACTGGGAAAACATTCATATTATGCCACATTCTCAACAAAGTCCACGCACAGGGCAAAGTAGTTCTTGCAACAGCTGCAAGCGGCATTGCAGCTACCCTGCTGCCTAAAGGCACCACCTTTCACAGTAGAACAAAATGCCCTTTCATTCTCACTGATGACTCAACTTGCAGTGTAAGTGAAAATGACAGCACTGCAACACTCATTAAGATGACAAATCTCGTGGTCGTGGATGAAGTGTCCATGATGGATCGGCGTACATTGGAAGCAGCAGATCGAACACTTCAGTGGCTCCGGGGTTCACACAAGCCATTTGGTGGCATCACAATGGTCTTCAGTGGTGATTGGAGGCAAATCCTTACTGTTGTACCACATGGTCGCAGAACTGAAATCGTAGGAAGGTGTTTCAAGAGCTCATACCTATGGAAAAATGTTGAAACTATTTGTCTAACAGAAAACATGAGGATCTGTCAAGCTGTAGATCAACAAGCTGAAGAACATTTTGCTAAATTTCTCTTGGACCTTGGGGGAGGAAAAATTCCAGTAGTTCCAGAGCAGGATGAGTTTGCAATTGAACTCGATGAAAAACTGATGATTCCAGGTGACAAACTGGAAGACATTGTCAGTTGAGTGCATGAAGACATGCAAGTCAATGTTTAAAATCCAAGATGGTTATGTGAACATGCCATATTATGCCCGAGGAACTCAGTCAATGAGTACATGACAAAGATTTTCCCGGGAGAGGAACACGTTTGCAACAGTGTTGACACTGTAGACTGAGGGTAACTATACATACCCAACTGAGTTTCTAAATACACTCTGCCCATCTGGAATGCCGCCTCATCGCATCAGTTTAAAGGTGGGAATGGTGATCATGCTACTGTGAAACTTTGACCAACAAAACGGACATCGCAATGGCTCAAGATACATCTTTGAACAATTACAGCCTCACCTGTTGGTTGCAACATCTGTGATTGGTGTCAGTGCTGGGCGCACTCTCCTGATTCCACAAATCACACTCACATCATCTGACAACATGTTTCCATTCACCTTGTGACGTAAACAGTTTCCAGTTGCCACAGCCAAGCTATATAGATGATATAGAGTGAAGTATGTGGCGGTAATGCACCTGTAAGTTGGTTGCCAACCACCAATCAAATCTAAAAGAAGAAGAAGACCCTGCTTAGCCATGACTGTGAATAAGTCACAGGGCCAGTCTTTACAGTGCATTGTTTTCTGCACAAGAAACTTCTTCAGCCATGGACAATTCTACGTTGCCGCGAGCAGAGTTGGCAGATCAAGCAGTCTTCGTATTCTTGCTCAAGATGAAGAAACTAAGCAAAAGCATCGCTTCCTGAGCAGTGTTGTTTTTAAAGAGGTGCTGACACAGTAAAAATGTGTAACTGAAGACATATGGAGTGATGATATAGAGTGAAGTACATGGCGGTGATGCACCTGTGGGTTGGTTGCCAACCGCCAATAAAATCTAAAAGAAGAAGAATGGCAGGCTACACTACAAATGTGTAAAATGCCAAGCAAAGCGTGGATTTTCTCCGGGTGCTCCGATTTCCTCCCACATTCCAAAAAATGATCACGCTGTCCATTTATCACTGAACGAGAGGTGAATGGCAGTCTGCACTACAAATGTGTAAAGTGCCAAGCAAAGCATGGATTTTCTGCAGGTGCTCCGGTTTCCTCCCAAATTCCAAAAAATAATCAGGATGTCCATTCACCACTGAATGAGTGGTATGACATCAAACATCAAAGGACTCACTATGACATCATCAAAGATCATAGGACTCGCCATATATATGGTGTCTATTCATATGTGGCTGTGATGAATCCAGGGACGGATGATTTTTTTGCGCATGGGGAGTTGTTCAGAACTCCTTATAAGAACTCCTTATACAAAGATATAGAGTGATGATTATCTAGTCAGTGGCGGTAGTGCACCTGTAAGCTGGTTGCCAACTGCCAGTCAAATCTAAAAGAAGAAGAAGAGTGATCAGGATAATATCATAGATGGTGGTAATGCACCTGTAAGCTGGTTGCCAACCGCCAATCAAATCTAAAAGAAGAAGAATATAGAGTAGGTGACGGTAATGCACCTATGGGCTGGTTGCCAACTGCCAATCAAATCTAGAAGAAGAATAGAGTGATATTGAGAGATGATACAACAAGGTGGCCACGAGCTGAATCAAATGATAATGTTGTCAAGAACACATCTAGTAGGTGGCGGTAATGCACCTGTAAGCTGGTTGCCAACCGCCAATCAAATCTAAAAGAAGAGGAAGAAGGCACATCATAGGCTCAGTAATGCACGGGTATGCACGGGCATTCACAGGTATGCACTAGTATGCAAAAATATAAGAAATCAGGAAGGGGGCAAATACTTTTTCACAGCATGGTAGGAGCTCTTCCTACCTGCAGTAGACATACAGATAGTGTCAGCTGATAGTGACTGTTTTCTTTTCTGCGGCAGTTCAGACTCGGACTCTTGGAGTTTTCCTATTAGCTCCCCCTCGCCCTTGAAGCAAAATCTTCCACATTGTCAATTTCCTTATTTTTTTTTTCTCTACTAGTGCATACCTGTGCATGCCCGCAGAAAGCAAGTATAAGCAAGTGAGTCCTATGATCTTTGATGATGTCATAGCGAGTCCTATGATCGTGATGCCTGCCTATGATGCCTGCCTTTGATCTTTGATGATGTCATAGCGAGTCCTGTGATCTTTTAGCGAGTCCTATGTTCATGACAGACAGACACATGGTGTCTATATCAGCAGTCCCCAACTCCCGGGACGCGGACCGGTACCGGTCCGTGGGTCATTTGGTACCGGGCCGCACAGAAACAATAACTTACATTACTTCCGTTTTATTTATTATTTGAGTCTGAATGATGTTTTATTTTGAAAAATTACCGGATTCTCTCCGTTACATCCGTCTATGGCTCACTCTTGACACACGTCAAGACGCTTGTCTCGGTCACGTGATACGTTACCGCTAAAATTAAACCCACGTGCTAGCAAAATGAGTAAAAAATAAACGTCTTTGGAAAGTTTCTTTGCGCAGGGGAAAAGGCCCAGTGAGGAGACAGAAGAAGCGCTTACGACTTCCAAGAAAAAGAAAGCTGCATTTAACAATCATCATATGAATGTACTGTCTAAAGAGGGAGTCAGAAGCTGCACTGTCGCTACTCACCTCAGTGTGGCTTCTTGTTGTGTATGCTCGTTGGATATACTTGGACTACTCGGACTGCTTCTGTTCTGTGAATACAAACTATTAGCATTTCCCCTTGCAGCGGTGCTGCTGCGCTTTGGTACTTTGCCCAGTTACTTTCTCCCGAGTCAGTAGCACGTCCTGGAGGACTCTAAGTTAACCCGAGCTATTTACGTTAGTGTACTGTCAGTTTTTTGGCCACTGTGCACTGTGGTCTGCCTGCTGCACGTTATCGTGTGACCCCTTTAGTCACTAAAGGGCGACCAGAGAGTGTTGTGGGCAAAGAGGATGTTACTCATGTTATGTTGTTGTTGTTGCGATGTTAAGAGGACTCTGCTAATAATGTTGCAAACAAGTACACAGTGAAAATACCACAGTTTTTATGCTGGTTGTATCATGTTCTTTTGTTGTATTTATCCGCCACACCTTAAAGGCCGGTCCCTGAAAATATTGTCTGACATTAAACCGGTCCGTGGTGCAAAAAAGGTTGAGGACCGCTGGTCTATATGATGTCATATAGACAGCATAGGCACATCATAGGCGAATTCTATGATCTTTTAGCGAGTCCTATGGTTGTGACAGACACACAGACAGATGATGATGACTATAGACACCATAGTCATAGAAACCATTGTAGAGGATGCCTTCACAAACGAGACTGAGTTTATTTCTCAGGAAAGGTTTGTTTGCAGTCTCATCCTCTAACAGCAAGTATCTCAACAAAAGAGACAGGACAATCTTTCCTCACTGCTCTTATACCCCCAGAGACACAAAACCCCCCACATCAAATATCACACCTTTAACCCACAGTCCTTCAGTAAACATATGAACCCACAGTCCTTCAGTAAACGTATAGCCTCCGAGGCTCATTGGCGTCTCTATTGTCTCTTCCGCCTCGGGGGCTCCTGGTGGGACATTCTCTCTGACTTCCCGTCTCTCCAGAAACCACTTCACACCTGCCGAGGTCTCTGGTAGACATACTTCATACGTCCTTTTGGACGTTTGAAGTCTGTAGAGTATGCACCGTCATGCCTACTAAATACATGTGAGAGAAAATGCGTACCATACAAGCATGCCATATATGCGCCCTAAATGTGCGCCATATAACCCCCCCCCAAACGTCCAAATAAAGACAAGTTACACCTCAAATGCATAGAATCATGACATATCACACAGAACGAGAAAAAAATTGGCACAACAGATCATACATCCAACTGCCTGGGCTTCAACTCCCTGCCATATCTGCTGTGAGCAGGTCTCGCTCTGCCTGTGGCTGTCTCTTGCATCTGTGGATCAGAGTCATAAGCACATCGTTGTGAAAGCTTAGCAGAGTGTCTCCCCGGCGGCCTGCCGCGGCGGGGGGCCCTGGCCAACTGTACCTGTTCATCAGCTAACACAAAAGCAGGTTTGAGTCTGTTAATGCAGACTAATTCCCTCCTGTCTCCCAAATCGAGCAAAAAATGCTTTTCCCCGGTTTCTAACACTCTGAACGGTCCATCGTAAGGAGGTCTTAAACCTAACCTCTGTGCGTCGTGTCTAACAAAGACGAATTCTGCATTCTTTAAGGCTTTAGGCACAAAAACGCGTGGAAAACTGTGATGAACTGGACCGGGGAGGGTGCTTGATCCCGCGTCGCTCTGCAGCAGCTGAGCGGGGGGGGGGGGCGATCTGGTGCGGGGTTCTCAGGAAGGAATTCTCCCGGTAACCGGAGAGGTTGGGCGAAGACAAGTTCGGCCGGAGAGGCTTGCAAATCTTCTTTAGGTGCTGAACGCAACCCTAATAAAACCCATGGAAGCTTATCAACCCTATTTGTGTCCGTGAGAGCCGCTCTGCGGGCTGCTTTCAATGACCGGTGAAAGCGCTCGCACAAACCGTTGGCCTGGGGGTTATACGCAGTTGTGCGATGAATTTTCACCCCCAGGCTGAGTGCCGTGGATGACCAGAGCTCGGAAACAAATTGGGGTCCTCTGTCAGACGTTATGTCTGACGGGACTCCAAAGCGCGCGACACAAGTCGTTAAAAAAGCGCGCGCAACGTCTGCTGCTGTGGTTGACGCCAGGGGAATCGCCTCTGGCCAGCGCGTAGTGCAGTCCACCATAGTTAGAAGGTGTGTGAACCCCTGTGACAGCGGGAGGGGTCCCACCAAGTCGACATGCACGTGGTCGAAGCATTTGGCTGGGATGTGAAAAGGTTCTAGAGGGGCCCGCGTGTGCTTGTGTACCTTTGCTCTTTGACACGCTGCGCAGGCTGCAGCCCATTCTTTGACCTGTTTATGCAGCCCCGGCCAAACAAACTTCTCTCCCACCATTTTGATCGACGCGCGAACGCCCGGGTGTGCCAGCGAATGTATTAAGTCAAAAACACGGCGATGCCACGCAGCCGGGACCACGGGGCGCCGAGATATCGCAGATTAGGGGGGGCATACCTCTTTGATGCACCCTGTGCTCCAGCCTTAGCCCTGTTGGCCCAGACTGGAGCGTGCGCACGTCCAAATCGTTAACCTGCTCAGCGGCCATGGCTGCATAATCTAACCCAATGCAGACCGGGGCTGTGAGCGCTTCCGCGCCGCAAGCCTGGCCCGAGTCTACAGCCACCGAGTCTGCCCCCTGGGGGCCTGGCATTGCAACTGCACGCGAGAGACAATCTGCCACTACATTGTGTTTACCCGCCACGTGTTGAATGTCGGTGGTAAACTCCGAAATTGCGGCCAGCTGTCTCTGTTGTCGGCCCGACCAAGGCTCTGAAATTTTAGCCATTGCAAAAGTTAATGGTTTATGGTCTACAAACACGGTGAAACGGCGCCCTTCCAACCAGAACTGGAAGTGGCGGATGGCCAAATGCAGGGCTAAAAGCTCCCTATCAAACGCGCTGTATTTACGCTAGTTATCGCGCAATGTTTTGCTGAAAAACGCAAGTGGTTGCCAGCTCCCTGCTACCAGTTGCTCGACAACCGCTCCCACTGCCACGTCGGAAGCGTCCGTGGTTAGCGCTATGCGAGCTGCTGGCACCGGGTGTGCCAATAACGCAGCGTTCGCGAGGGCCGATTTGACCTGTGCGAAAGCGCGCTCCCGGTCCGGGGACCACTCGACCTTAGATGCAGGTTTTTGTTTCTTTAATGCCGCGTACAATGGGTGCATGAGCCGTGCCGCGTTGGGGAGGAAACGGTTATAAAAATTGACCATCCCCCAAAATTCTTGAAGTGCCTTAACTGTCTGCGGTTGGGGGAAATCCGTTATCGCGCGCACTTTATCCGGCAGCGGGACCGCGCCCTCTGGAGACACGCGGTGTCCCAAAAAATCGATTTGCGCTACCCCGAATTGGCACTTCGCTGGGTTAATGATCAGCCCGTGCTCTGTCAGCCTCTGAAAAACGGCTGTGAGGTGGCATTCGTGCTCGGCTTCGGATGCACTGGCTACCAAAATATCATCCAAATAAGCAAACACGAAAGGGAGGCCGCGCAGCACTGCATCCTCCCTGCATCCATCATGCGTTGGAACGTCTGCGCGGCGCCTTTGAGGCCGAAAGGCATGCGCAAAAACTCGAAAAGCCTGAAAGGGGTTATAACTGCCGTTTTGGGTATGTCTTGCGCGCAGACTGGAACTTGGTGATAACCGCGCACCAAATCTATTTTGGAAAAGATGCGCGCCCCTGCCAAATGTGCCGAAAAATCCTGGATGTGCGGAATCGGGTAGCGGTCGTGTGCTGAAGCATTATTTAATCTGCGGAAATCACCGCAAGGGCGCCACGAGCCGTCAGCCTTGGGCACCATGTGCAGGGGTGACGACCAAGAGCTGTTCGAGCGCCTAACAATGCCCAGTTTTTCCAAGTTGGTGAATTCCTCGCGCGCGATGGCCAGTTTAGCTGGGTCCAAGCGCCAAGCTTTTGCAAAAACAGGGGGGCCAGAGGTAGTTATGAAATGCTCGACCCCGTGTTTGGCAACTGGCGCTGAAAATGTTGGGACCGTGAGTGTTGGGAACTGGTTGAGTAATGCATGAAACTTACCATCCGCAGCTGTGACACTGGGATGTGCAGAAGGCAGGGCCACCCGAGCTGTGCAGGAGATAGAGTAGAAAGACAGTGCATTTACAATACGTCTATTAGCAAGGTCAACTAACAAACTGTTTGAGCATAAAAAGTCAGCACCTAGCATGTTGTTGTTAACTGCAGCTACAACGAAGGTCCACTCGAAGGTGCGGCCGTGGAGGGACAGGAGGAGCGTCTTCTCCCCATAGGTTTTGATCGTGGAGCCGTTCGCCGCTAACACCAGGGGTCCGCTGGCAGGCGTCAGCATGTCCGCGTAGGCAGGCTTGACAAAACTTAGCTGGGAGCCTGTGTCCACCAGGAATTCTTTCCCTGAATTCGCGTCTGTCACGAAAAGCAGCTTGTTCTTCGTGCCGAGAGTCGCAGCTGCTACCGGCTCCCGGTCTTGGCGTTTCCCTGGCGCTGGTACAGGCACGGTGGAACGCATCTGCGCGCTCTCTCGGCGAAGCGCCGATGGTAGAAACAGAGGGTGTTATCAGCCCCGCTTCTCCTGGCCTCTGCCGCTGCTGCCGTCAGTGGATCCGGTGCCGCAGCCTCTGGTCTCCCCTCGTCTCGCGGGGGGGCGTTCAGCTCTGCTGCTGCCGTCGTGGCTGCGTGCCGTCTATGGACGTCGACGAGCCGCTGCGCCTCCTGGCCCAGCTCGTGGTAGTCACGGTTGTTGAGTGGCTGCGAGCTGGCCAGGGTGACTCTCACTGCTTGCGGGAGCGTTCTGAGGAAGAGGTGGGCGAAGATAAAGCTGTCGTCATCCTCGCCTCTCAGGCTCATCATCTTCGCCATCAGATCTGCCGGCCTGTCTGCTTCCCCTTCTGTCAGCGCCAGGAGCTTCTCTGCTCGCTCTCCCAGCGAGGGAGTGAAGGCTCGAATGAGGGCGGCTTTCAGTGCGCCATACTTGTCGTCTCGGGGCGGGTGGTTGGTCAGACTCTCCACCCGCTGCACTGTGAGGCTGTCCAGCTTCGCGACGACATGGTAGAACCTCGTTGCATCCGCTGAGATTCCCCGAAGGTGGAACTGCGCCTCCACAGTGGTAAACCAGGAGCGCAGGTTATGTTGCCAGAAATCAGGCAGCTGTAGTGTGGTAGCTGCGTTAACCCGGTTGGCTCCTGAAGAGTCCGGTGCGGAAAGCTTGCCGTCACCGGCCATGGTTTGTCGTAGGTCACCAGTGTAGAGGATGCCTTCACAAACGAGACTGAGTTTATTTCTCAGGAAAGGTTTATTTGCAGTCTCATCCTCTAACAGCAAGTATCTCAACAAAAGAGACAGGACAATCTTTCCTCACAGCTCTTATACCCCCAGAGACACAAAACTCCCCACATCAAATATCACACCTTCAACCCACAGTCCTTCAGTAAACATATGAACCCACAGTCCTTCAGTAAACATATAGCCTCCGAGGCTCGTTGGCGTCTCTATTGTCTCTTCCGCCTCGGGGGCTCCTGCTAGGACATTCTCTCTGACTTCCCGTCTCTCCAGAAACCACTTCACACCTGCCGAGGTCTCTGCCGGGTCAGGTCCTTTTGGACGTTTGAAGTCTGTAGAGTATGCACCGTCATGCCTACTAAATACATGTGAGAGAAAATGCGTACCATACAAGCATGCCATATATGCGCCCTAAATGTGCGCCATACCATATATATATATATATATATATATATATATATATACAGTGGGGCAAAAAAGTATTTAGTCAGCCACCAATTGTGCTAGTTCTCCCACTTAAAAGATGAGAGAGGTCTCCAATTTTCATTATAGGTATACCTCAACTATGAGAGACAAAATGAGGAAAAAAAAAATCCAGAAAATCACATTGAAGGATTTTTAAATAATTTATTTGCAAATTATGGTGGAAAATAAGTATTTGGTCAGCTACAAACAAGCAAGATTTCTGGCTCTCACGGACCTGTAACTTCTTCTTTAAGAGGCTCCTCTGTCCTCTACTCGTTACCTGTATTAATGGCACCTGTTTGAACTCGTTATCAGTATAAAAGACACCTGTCCACAACCTCAAACAGTCAGACTCCAAACTCCATTATGGCCAAGACCAAAGAGCTGTCAAAGGACACCAGAAACAAAATTGTAGACCTGCACCAGGCTGGGAAGACTGAATCTGCAATAGGTAAGCAGCTTGGTGTGAAGAAATCAACTGTGGGAGCAATTATTAGAAAATGGAAGACATACAAGACCACTGATAATTTCCCTTGATCTGGGGCTCCATGCAAGATCTCACCCTGTGGGGTCAAAATGATCACGAGAATGGTGAGCAAAAATCCCAGAACCACACGGGGGGACCTAGTGAATGACCTGCAGAGAGCTGGGACCAAAGTAACGAAGGCTACCATCAGTAACACACTACGCTGCCAGGGACTCAAATCCTGCAGTGCCAGACGTGTCCCCATGCTTAAGCCAGTACATGTCCAGGCCCGTCTGAAGTTTGCTAGAGAGCATTTGGATGATCCAGAAGAGGATTGGGAGAATGTCATATGGTCAGATGAAACCAAAATAGAACTTTTTGGTAAAAACTCAACTTGTCGTGTTTGGAGGAGAAAGAACACCATACCTACTGTGAAGCATGGGGGTGGAAACCTCATGCTTTGGGGCTGTTTTTCTGCAAAGGGACCAGGACGACTGATCGGTGTAAAGGAAAGAATGAATGGGGCCATGTATCGTGAGATTTTGAGTGAAAACCTCTTTCCATCAGCAAGGGCATTGAAGATGAAACGTGGCTGGGTCTTTCAGCATGACAATGATTCCAAACACACCACCCAGGCAACGAAGGAGAGGCTTCATAAGAAGCATTTCAAGGCCCTGGAGTGGCCTAGCCAGGCTCCAGATCTCAACCCCATAGAAAATCTTTGGATGGAGTTGAAAGTCTGTGTTGCCCAGCGACAGCCCCAAAACATCACTGCTCTAGAGGAGATCTGCATGGAGGAATGGGCCAAAATACCAGCAACAGTGTGTGAAAACCTTGTGAAGACTTACAGAAAATGTTTGACCTCTGTCATTGCCAACAAAGGGTATATAACAAAGTATTGAGATGAACTTGTGTTATTGACCAAATACTTATTTTACCGAGGAATTTACCAATTAATTCATTAAAAATCCTTCATTGTGATTTTCTGGATTTTTTTTTCTCATTTTGTCTCTCATAGTTGAGGTATACCTATGATGAAAATTGGAGACCTCTCTCATCTTTTAAGTGGGAGAACTTGCACAATTGGTGGCTGACTAAATACTTTTTTACCCCACTGTATATAATGAGTCCTATGATCTTTGACTGCGTCATAGTGAGTCCTTTAATCTTAGCACTTTGTGCCTATGGTGTCAATATGATGTCATATAGACACCATAGGCTGATAGCGTACCATTGATCTTTGATGATGTCATAGCGAGTTCTATGAGCTTTGATGATGTCATAGTGAGTCCTATGATCGTGAGTGATGCCTGCGTTTGATCTTTGATGTCCTATGATCATGAGTGAGCGTGAGTGATGGCTGCCTTTGATCTTTGATGATGTCATAGCAAGTCCTATGATCGTGAGTGATGCCTGCCTTTGATCTTTGATGTCCTATGATCGTGCTTGCCTTTGATCTTTGATGTCCTATGATTATGAGTGATACCTGTCTTTGATCACACACAGACACACACACAGATTTTCTTGAATCACTCTATACTATGGTGTTTATGACGTCATATAGACATCATGTAGAGATCATAGGAACATCGCAGGCGATCCTATGATCTTTTAGCGAGTGACAGTGTCTATATGATGTCATATAGACATTATATAGAGCTCATAGGAACATCATAGGTGATCCTATGATCTTTTAGCGAGTCCTATGGTCGTGACAGACACACACAGATTTCTTGAATTATACTAGTGCCTACCTGTGCATGCCCGTGCATGCCCATGGAAACCAAGTATAAGCAAGTATTTTTTGCATGCCCGTAGAAAGCAGGTGTAAGCAAGCACGTCACGACTCCTTCAGTGATGCCTGCCTTGATGATGTCATAGCGAGTCCTATGATCTTTGATGCTGTCATAGTCCTATGATTGTTGATGATGTCATAGTGAGTTCTTTGATCTTTGATGATGGCATAGCGAGTCCTATGTTCTTTGATGTCATACCACTTGTTCAGCGATGCCTGCCTTTGATCTGTGAAGCCTGCCTTTGAGTCAGACACACAGACACACAGAGTGACAGACACACAGACAGACACAGACTCCAAAATCCCGATTCAGCTGAAGAGTTCCCGGTCCTCCTGTCTCCTGGTGAGTGAGTTTCATTTTCAAACTCTACTAGTGCCTACCCGTGCATGCCCGTTCATACTTGTGCATGCTTGTAGAAACCACGTATAAGCAAGTATTTCTGGAGAAAGCAAGTGTAAGCAAGCATTTCTGCATGCCTGTAGAAAGTTACTGTTACCATGGTAACAGTGCCATGATGATCCCTGCCTTTGATCTTTGACATGGTTAAGCAAGTATCTCTGCATACACGTAGAAAGCAAGTTTGTAAGCAAGCATTCCTGCATGCCTGTAAAAAGAGTGTTCTGACCTCACAGCGTGCCTATGATGTCTGTATGACATCATAGAAGGAGTTGTTCAGAACTGTTTATATGATCATGTGACATCATAGGAACACAGTGTGTGACTGTGATGTCATAGCTATGAACGTCCACAGCTCCCCTATGGATCCCCTATGGACGTTCATTAAAGATTTCCCCTCCCAAACTTCCGCATGTGCTCTGTCTGTGTTGTCATATACATATCATATCTTTATGACAGCATCGCGAGTCCTATGATGTCTGATGTCCTATAAACGTCACACACACAGATTTCTCTTCTTCTTCTTCTTCTTCTTCTTCTTCTTCTTCTTCTTCTTCTTCTTCTTCTTCTTCTTCTTCTTCTTCTTCTTCTTCTTCTTCTTCTTCTTCTTCTTCTTCTTCTTCTTCTTCTTCTTCTTCTTCTTCTTCTTCTTCTTCTTCTTCTTCTTCTTCTTCTTCTTCTTCTTCTTCTTCTTCTTCTTCTTCTTCTTCTTCTTCTTCTTCTTCTTCTTCTTCTTCTTCTTCTTCTTCTTCTTCTTCTTCTTCTTCTTCTTCTTCTTCTTCTTCTTCTTCTTCTTCTTCTTCTTCTTCTTCTTCTTCTTCTTCTTCTTCTTCTTCTTCTTCTTCTTCTTCTTCTTCTTCTTCTTCTTCTTTTCTTCTTCTTCTTCTTCTTCTTCTTCTTCTTCTTCTTCTTCTTCTTCTTCTTCTTCGTCGTCTTCTTCGTCTACTTCTTCTTCTTCTTCTTCTTTTCTTCTTCTTCTTCTTCTTCTTCTTCTTCTTCTTCTTCTTCTTCTTCTTCTTCTTCTTCTTCTTCTTCTTCTTCTTCTTCTTCTTCTTCTTCTTCTTCTTCTTCTTCTTCTTCTTCTTCTTCTTCTTCTTCTTCTTCTTCTTCTTCTTCTTCTTCTTCTTCTTCTTCTTCTTCTTCTTCACCAGTGGTTGACGGATAGCTGCGTCGTAATTCCAGTTCATGGACAGGATCATGAAAATAGATCTGAGCAAAAACAGGCTTTCGGGCATGCTCTCACTGTATATGACGTCATAAACACATGTTAGGATGGCCTATGATGACATCATAAAGACATGTTGCCTGATGTCACTGTATATGACATCATAAAGGCAGGCTTGGAGTCCTATGATGCCTGAGGTCATAGGACGTCCTATGATGTTCAGGCAGAGATCATAGGCCATTCTATGATGGCCGCACACACACACACACAGATTTCTTGCTTTTATAGAGTGATACTATGGTGTCTATATGATGTCATATAGACATCATGTAGAGATCATAGGAACATCATAGTCGATCTTATGATCTTTTAGCGAGTCCTGTGGTCGTGACAGACACACAGACAGAGGTCTGTAAAAGAGGAGCCATGTTTTGTTGGAATGTCAGGGATACCGGGAACAAAGGAAACATCTGATTGCAGTAATGGAAAGGGCTAATTTAAGTTTTTTTCCACAATATCTTTATTGAACCTTTTTTTTTTTTTTTAACAAACATGATACAAGCAATCAAACACTAACACTAAAGTACTACAAAAAAAAAAAAAAAATGCACTAAAAACACCAACAACCACCAACAAAATCAAGTCTTCAACAATGCTCCTCTGTTTAGTCTAGACAATCCAATACATAAGTATACATATTATGTTCACCAGTTTGGAATTTACAAGGTCCACACACATCATTCACCTTCTTCTTCAAGAGTTATGTTTAAATTTTTTACATAATCAATAAAAGGTCTCCATATATTCTCAAACACAATTTCCTTTGATTTCAGTATATATGTTATTCTTTCTAATGGAAGGTTTGTTAACATCTGTCTTAACCACTGAGTCACATCTGGTCTATGAGTCTTTTTCCATAATAGTGCAATACATTTTTTGGCATTAAGCAAACTGAGGTCTATGAATGTTCTTTCACTTTTATTAAAATTATGCTTTTCTGGGTACAGACCCAACAAAAACAGTTTAGGATTCAGTATGATTTGTTTTGAGATTATTTTTTCAATTGTTACCCTCACCTCTTCCCAAAACATTCTTATTAATCTACATTCCCATAAACAATGAAATAGGGTTCCTTTACTTTCCATGCATTTTGTGCATGTATCTGGTATATTTTTGTTATATCTATTTAACTCCTCCGGTGTAACATACATCCGCATTAACCATTTGAAATGTATCAATTTAAGGCGTGCATTTATTGATTTGGTTTGAGCTTCTGTACAAGCCAATTCCCATTGTTCCTCTGAAATTTCAATTTGCAGATCTTCTTTCCAGTAGTTTAATCTTTTCAGTGAATTTTCACTTGAAGATAGTGTCAATGAGTTATAAAACTCTGAAATAATACCCTTTCTTTTACTATCTTTCATCATCATTTTTTCCAAGGATGAATAAATAGGTCGAGTGAGAGCTTTATTTTGATTTGATCGAATAAAGTTTCTAAGTTGAAGATATTTAAAAAAATGTGTTCTATTGAGATTAAATTTGATCCTCAGCTCTTCAAAAGACATTATGTTGTCTGCACATGGCAAATATAAATCCTGAATCTTTTGTATCCCTTTTAAATTCCATACTTTAAATACAGCGTCCGCTCTCCCTGGTTTAAAATATTGATTACCCCATATTGGACTAAATTGTGACAATAACTGTGGTTCTTTTAAATAGTTTTTAGCTTCACACCATATTTTGATCATATGCTTTACAAATGGATTTTTAACTTGTTTTTGTAATTTTTTTGCCGAATCTGAGTATATGAATATGGGAAGAGGTAAAGGTAAATTGTATGATTCCATTTCAGTCCAGTGAGGGAGATCATTTGATGAAAAATAATATGTCATAGACCTCAGTTGTGCCGACCAATAATACAACATAAAATTTGGACATTTCAGACCTCCACGATCAAATGGTAAATATAATAAAGACAAACGTAATCTAGCCCTCCTGTTGTTCCATATAAATTCCACTAACTTTTTTTTTATTCTTGAGAATAGATCTAAAGGTGGTGATAAGGGAATGTATTGAAATAAATAAAGTATTTTAGGTAAAATATTACTTTTAAGTATATTGATTCTCCCGATCATCGACATTGGTAGTGACATCCATCTCTGAGTTAACTCATTGATATCTGACATTAAGGCTTCATAGTTGACGCTGGCGACTGATTCTAGCTTAGGCATAATTTGGATTCCTAAATATTTAAACTGATTTACAACATTGAATTGATTTACCTCAGGGGCTGGGTAATTTCTCTGGGTCTCATTTAGCATTAATATTGAAGATTTAGTTTTATTTATTTTATATCCTGATATTTCCCCAAAATTCTTTATTAAATTCAACAAGGTTGGAATTGATTTTTTTAGATTCGACATAAACAAAATTATATCATCGGCGTACAGGGAGATTTTATGTTCTGTTGGTCCAACTTTAATTCCATATATTTGTGAATGTAAACGTATCACTATCGCTAAAGGTTCAATTGCCATAGTAAACAGTAAAGGTGAAAGTGGACAGCCTTGTCGACATCCTCTATTGATTTTTATTGGTTTTGAAATATTGTTATTTGTTAGGATTTCTGCTGTAGCATTATTGTATATTATTTGAACCCATTTTATGAAATTATTTCCAAGTCCAAACCTTTGTAGGACTTCAAAAAGAAAGGGCCATTCAACTCTATCAAAGGCCTTTTCGGCGTCCAATGATAGGAGAGCTGTATCCGGCGCTTCTTTATTAAAATAAATAATATTAAATAGTCTTCTTACATTATGGAAGCCTTGTCTACCCTTTATAAAGCCATTCTGATCTCGATTAATAATATTTGGTAAAATTTCTTGTATTCGTCTTGCTAAAATTTTACAGATTATCTTAAGGTCGGCGTTTAATAGGCTTATTGGTCTCATATTTTCACATTTATTAGAGGGCTTACCTGGTTTTGGCAGCAGTATAATTAAGGCATTATTTATGTATGATGGTAAATTATTATTTTGAAATGCTTCTAAAACCATTTCCAAAAAAGGTTTTATTAATTTATTCTTAAATTTTTTATAAAGGTCAACTGGAAGACCATCTGGTCCTGCACTTTTTCCTGATTTCATATTATCAATGGCTAGCCCAACTTCTTCTTGACTAATTTTAGACTCCAATATCTCCCTGTTTTCATTTGGAATACACGGTATAGATAGTTCGTTCAAAAACCCATTTAGTTTTGTTAAATCAGGTTCATTTTTGGTATCATATAATTTTTCATAGTAATCTCTAAAGGCTCTATTAATTTCTAAAGGATCTATAACTACCTGTCCGTTACTTATAATACTGGTAATTGGTGTTTTAATTTCCAATTGTTTAATCTGCCATGCTAATAATTTTCCTGATTTTTCACCTTGTTCATAAAAAGATTGTTTCAATCTTAGAAGACTCGAGGCAGCTCTATTCGCTGATTTTTTGTCGTATTCAGCTCTCAAAATCAGTAATTCATTCTCCAACCTTGGGTCACTTCCTGCATACACTTTTTCCTGAAGACTTTTTATTTTATGTTCCAATTTAGCTCTCTCCTCTCGAGTCTTCTTAGATTTTGATCCTGTATAACTAATAATATGTCCCCTAATAAAAGCTTTGAAAGCCTCCCACTTTACACATGCTGATGTTTGTGTAGTATTGATGTCAAAGAACTCGTCTATCTGTTTTTCTATATACTTGACAAATTCCTCATCCTGAAGCCATTTATGCTGAAATTGCCATCTACCTGATTCCTTTGTCAATTTTTTATCTACATATATTAGACAACAGGGTGCATGATCAGAGATCACGATGTTATCATAAAAGCAGTTTTGAATCTTGGACCTTAATTCTGTGGAAATCAAAAAATAATCAATACGTGAGAATGTCTTGTAGGTACTGGAATAACAAGAATAGGCTTTAACTTGTGGTTTCATTTCTCTCCATATATCTAACAATCTCAATTCTTTCATAAAATGATTAATAGTCATCCTACATCCAATGTGCGTACAATCCAGTCCTGTTGATCTATCCACACCTGGATTCAATGTACAATTAAAATCCCCTGCTATTATATGTTGCCCTGTAAGTGATGATAAGATGAGAAATAAATTAGCAAAGAACTTCTGATCATCTATATTGGGACCATATAAGTTCACAAGATTTATATTTTCTAATAGCAAAGAACCTTGAATGATTACATATCTTCCAAATTTGTCTCCAATTACATTTTTCACTTGAAAAGGAACTGATTTATGTATGAGAGTCATAACTCCCCTGGCTCGGGATGAAAATGAAGAGGTGAATACACTTCCCTGCCATCTACTCCTAATTCTTTTAACATCCTCCTCTATCAGATGGGTTTCTTGTAAAAACACAATTCTTGAACCCATGTCCTTTATTTTATTCATAACTTGTTTAAGTTTTTTTAAATTTTGTAGACCTCTGCAATTCCATGAAGTTAAATTAAGATTAACACTTTGGTCCATGATCAATAGAGAGTTTGGGATTACCTTGCAGTGTAAACATGCTCATACAGAGAAGCAAAAACATGAGTGGTTGAACATTCATCCTACAAACTACACACAAACAAATTTCCCCTTCCCACACTTGTGGCAAACCCCCCAAAATCAAAAGAAAAATTCTGTCTCCCGATATAGCCATCGACCGTTCCACACCCACGGGGAACAGCCTAAGCCACTCCTTCTTCATCCTCCCAATCACCCTAACTCTACTGCTTTTAATGACGTAACATTAACTCTCCTCTGTAGTTTTCCAACTTAACTCCAAAATTTTTAACAACTTTGTACATCATAGTTTTTTTTTTTTTTTTGTTTGTTTTGTTTTTGTTTTGTTTTTTTAATATATAATACAATCTATATTTTGTAAACTTACTATTTACTTCAAGTCAGTCAGATGCCTGTGCAAATGCTTAATTATTCTACCTTATATTTTGTTCATGCTTAGCTTCCACCAGTCTCTTCTTCTTCTTTGATCTTCTTGATGAACTCCTGTGCCTCCTCTGGGGTCTTGAAGATGTGGGTTCTGCCCTCATACGTGGTCAGCAGTCTCGCAGGATAGATTACACCATGACGAATCCCAAGGTTGCGCAGCTCCTCACGTACGGGATCAAACTGCTTCCTCAATTGCTGGATTCCTGTGGCCAAATCTGGGTAGAACCGCACCTGCTGGTCCTGGTGTTTAATCTCTCCTTTTTTAGCTCGTGCAGCGTTGAAGATCTTCATCCTGTCTCTGTTGCTAAGAAACTTCATAATTAAGGTCCTCGGCGGTCCCTTATCTCTCCGTGGGCCAATACGATGTGCTTTTTCCAGAATCACTGCTGATTGCAACTCCTCGCTGCCCAGCACCTCCGGAATCCACTTTTCCAGAAAGGAGCATACGTCCCGACCTTCTGATTCCTCTGGAAGACCCACCAGCCTCAAATTATTCTGTCTCGACCGAGATTCCAAATCCAAAATATTATCTTCCAGAGATTTATTTTTTTTTTCCAAAGTGCGCACCTTTAATTGAAGACGGGTGACGTCATCTTCAGCACTAGCGAGACGGAGCTCCATCTGCGCCGTTCGTTCTACACAGTCACCCAATTCCTTTCTTATTCCTTCCAACGCTGTCATAATCCCATCAAATCTAGAGGAAAAGTCCGCTCTCATTGAACTCATGGCAGCCATCAGCGCATCTGCGCCATTCCCCGCAAATATCGCACCGCCGCCAGCCTCCTCCGCCATATATGGAGTTTTGTTTGCTGCGTCACAGACCTGAAAGTCCGTTAATTTGGACTGTTTCGGCGGCTCGCTTTTTCCTTTTCCTGGTTTTCCAGCCTTAGGCTTCGCCGACATATCCTCGCCCAAATGCTGGGATACGTTCTGTCCCAAATGAGAGAGTTATTTGCCGATTTTTTTTTTTCCAGGAGCAGAGCAGAGCGAGACACGTCCGTCCTACGTGGCAGCCATAACCGGAAGTCGCTAATTTAAGTTTTGGTTTGGAAAACATGTTAGGAACCTCAGTCAAAGAAATATATGTAGCTCTACTTAGATATTTAAGTGCAACTGGATTAATCAAAAGAATTGAGTTTTATTCCCCCCCCCCCCCCCCGATGGTGCACCTGCGGGCTGGTTGCCGGCTGGCAATCACATCTAGAAGAAGAGTGATAGTGATGCCAGTGACGACAACAAAACCTGGATGAATCCCGATTCTTGGTAAAAACGTCACAAAGCTATCAGGAAAATGTCGTCACAAAGCCACAAAGCAATGAATTATGTCAGAAAGCTATGAGGAAGATGTGACAAAACTATGGGGAAATCATCACAAAGCTATGAGGAAAACTTCACAAAGCTGTCACAAATACGGAAATGAAAGACAGATAATGGAAAATGAAGTTCGAGAGGCCGGTAGGGAATGAGATTTAACTGGGATTCTGGGAACAGATGGAGCTGGAGAGGCAATAAGAATCATGAGAAGGGCCCTTTTCTCTTTTTTAAATAACACAGGATTAAGTCATAGAATTTAGGGGTCGGACTCAGATGACATAATGTTACACACTCTTGTACAGTAGGTGGCGGTATGCACCTTTCAGTTGTTTGCTATCCGCCAGTAACCTAGAGAAGAAGAACAACATCACAAAGCTATGAGGAAAACGTCACAGGGTTATGAGGAAGACGTCACGGAGCTATGAGCAGGACGTCACAAAGCTATTTTTTTTTTTTTTGTTACTTATTTGTACCCGTAGGTAGACTTGGTTTGCAGTCTGGTAACAAGCCACCGGCTGCAGGTTGCTGCGTGCGCGAGCGCCGTAAACCTACATGTTTTTGGTGTGCGAGAGGAAACCGGAGAAATCCCGGAGAAATCCCGGAGTAAACCCGCGCAACACGGGGAGAACATGCAAACTCCACACAGCTCACTGTTGGTCGGGGGCTGGGATCGAACCCACGATCTCATGATCCCCGCGATCCCCCGACCGAGGGTAAAACTGTGCTGCCACAGTGCTAAACCACTGCGCCACCGTGCAGCTATGACGAAATCGTCACAAAGGTAGGAAAATGTCACTAAGCTATGAGGAAAGCATAATCATGTCAGTGGCAGTAATGCACCTTTGAGTTGGTTGCCAACCGCCAATCAAATCTAACAGAAGAAGAAGAAGAAGAAGTCAGTGGCGGTGAGACATATATAGAGTGTGTGGCGAACCTGAAGAAGAACCTCTGAGGCGGTGGCAGTAATGCACCTGTAGGCTGGTTGCTAACTGATGCAAGACGAGGAGACGAAGAAGATTCCTGCTGAGGAAGCTCCTGGAATTTTAAGACTTTAAAGACGACCAGTTGGACCATTGAGGCGGTGGACGGACTTCGACAGGTGGAAGGTTGAGACAGCATTTACGTCTGTGTTCGGTTGGCGGTAGGAGTGATTTGTTTGTGCTGTGCTCTGACTGTAACATTATGGCATCTAGCTCTGACGGGCTTGATAAAGATGAGATGGATTGGACACTACCCAGGTCTGGGAGGCGGAAAAGAGCAGCTGGGGGGGGTCATCAAGAGGTAGAAGTGGGTCAGATGAGAGTGACGTGGGAGAAAGTAACAATGTGAAGAAAACACAAACTCGCCAACATGGATGGCAGTTTGATGATGTTGGGAATGAGTGGAAGGTTGTCATTGAGTTTAATCAGGGTAGGGGGCACTATCACCCTGTTAAGCTAACAAAAGCAGTTGAGAAAGAAATTGGTAGAGTTAAGTTTGCAAAGTTCTAGTATAATAACCGGCTGTTAATTCATGCATCAAGTAAACAACAGCAAGAGAAAATACTGGCAATGACATGTCTAAACGGAGAACAAATGAAGGCGCATGTTCCTGGCGCAACAGCAAACTTGAGGGGAGTTATATCAGGTGTCCCTTTGAGCATGTCTATGGAAGAAGTGAAAAACGAGATTCAAGGAGGAAAGATGAAGGATATGAAAAGGCTAAAGAGTAAACGAGAAGGTTCACTGAGGGATACACTGTCTGTAATGATTCAGTTTGAGGAAACACTTCCTAAATCAATCCAAATAGGATACCTGTATTACAGTGTCAGAGAATATGTCCCAAAGCCTGACTCAGGTGCTACAAATGTCAAAGGATGGGTCACACTGCTCAGCAATGTAAGGGAAAGTTAAGATGTGCTATATGTGGAGGGGAGCACGAATATGGTAAATGTGAAAAGGACGCCAAAGTGTTGCAACTGCAGGGGTGAGCACAGTGCTGCATATGGAGGATGTGTTGTGCAGAGGGAAGCTAGACAAGCCCAGGAAATCGGAGTAAGTAAGAAAATCTCGTATGCGGAAGCTCTAAAGACAGTTAGAGAGGCAGGAATGGTCGGAAACACAACAGGCCTTTCTCAAAGAAGTTCAGCTCAAAGGGAAGAACAGCCATCAACAAATCCCACACAAGCACAAGATCATGCCGCTGCAAGGAATTTTTGTGTTCACAAATGCAAAATGGATGATGACACATTGATAGTTAAGAGGACAAACTTAGTAGCTTTTATCTGCCACACCATTAATGTTGCACCACAGTTAAAGAAGAAAAGTGACAGAATCAAAACGATTGTGGAAGCAGCAGGAAGATTCCTAGAGGTGAAAGATATCAAAGCCGACCAGATTCATGTTTTATTGATAGCTGAAACGGATGTTGAATCTTAAGATCTTAATTATGGTACTACACATACTACAGTGGAATGCGAGGAGACTTGTAGCAAAATGGACAAGAACTCAAGAAGTATCTTTAAGAACTACTAATTGTTCCAGAGGTAGTGTGTGTACAGGAGGCATGGCTTCAACCTCACTTAGATTTTGTTATTCCAGGATATAGTTCAATCAGACAGGGTAGAATTAACAGTGTAAATGGAGAAGGATGTGCCACTTTCAATAAAGATGGCCTGGCATATAGACACTCTGTATCCTCCCCTGAGGATATAGAGTGTAATTTTATTACCTCCGCCAGGCCGAAAAGGCCAGGAGGAGGTTATGTTTTTGCCAGGGTTTGTTTGTCTGTTTGTCTGTTTGTTGGTTAGCAAGATAACTCAAAAACTTTTGGACGGATTTCCATGAAACTTTCAGGCGTTGTTGGAAATGGTACAAGGAAGAACTGATTAAATTTTCGGGATGATCCGCATCACCGTCTGGATACAGGAATTTTTTAAAGCATTTTTTTAACACTGTGACATACGGCCATTTTCAACATGTGCGCACGCACAATGGCGGCCGCTGGTCGTCGTGTCTGACCAACACAAACGCGGCGTTCTTCAACGTTTTAGGCACAAAAGCACGCGGAAAACACTGGTGGCCTGGGCCCGCCAGCGTGCCTGTGTTTGCGCGATGCTGCAAAACCTGACACGGGCAGCTGTCCGCCGCCGGATTATTTGGCAGAAATTCCCCGACCAGCCATAGCCACTGCGCATTTGGCAGAAATTCACCGGCCAGCCATACGCGCTGCGCAAAAACGAGCTCTCTGCCGGGGAAGCTTCTAAATTCTGTTTTGTGGTGGAGCGCAACCCCAATAATATAATATAAAACCCACGGCAACCTGTCTACCCAATCAGCATCCGTCAGTGGAGGACATGGACACAACAGCAACACTTCAGTTTATTACCTCCGCCAAGGAGGCAATGCTTTTACCACTGAACCGCTAATCCTATCACTATCAGATTGATCGTCATTGATTAATTGTCTATGTTTATTGCACTGTCCCTGTCAAAGAAACAAATAATCATTGTGAATCCAATTGCTAGTCATATGTTTTCATGGTCAAGGAATCTGAAAACGTACTCACAAACACCGTATGGGGGGAACTGTGGCGCTTGGCGGAGGTCTGCGCTCTCCGAGTGCTTTTCTAGTTGAAATATGTAGGCCAAATGGACAAGGAAATATTAAGCTGATTAATTATTACAACCCATGTAGGAAGTTAACAGCAGATACTTTCAGTGTTATGGCAGGGGAAGGCCATATGAAAGAGGTATGGTATGGAGACTTTAATGCTCATAACAGCTTGTGGGGAAGCACACATACAGATAACAATGGAAATGTTGTGGAAGAGATGTTAGATGAGAGATTGTTAATTTGTCTCAACAGTGGTGAAGGTACTAGGGTGGATGTGCATGTGGGCACATCATCATGTATTGACCTGACTGGTATCTGATTCTTTAGTGAACGCCTGTGAATAGACGATTATGAACAGTACAACTATGGGAAGTGATCACTTCCCAATACTTACAGTCATTAAAACTGAAGTATGTATACACGAGGGAAGATGTTTTACAAGATGGTGTTTTGACAAGGCAGATTGGGAAAAATTTATGCAATACTGTGTACAATCATGTCATTTGGTAACATTAGAAGGTGGCATAGAAGAGTGTTCAAGTCAGGTAACCAATCATATTCTGAATGTTGCAATAGCAAGTATACCTAAGAAAACAACACAGAGTAGGAAGAAGGTTGTAGTATTGCAATAAAAGAGCGAAACGAGGCGAATATTCAGAGAGCTGAGGAAGATTATGAATAGTGAAAATTTAATACATTATAAAAACAAAAGGGCAGTAGCTTGAAGGATTTTTAAAAACAGGAAAAGGTCAACATGGAGAGAATTTTGTTCCACCCTTGGTAGGAAAACAGAACTAGGTGATGTCTGGGGTATGTTTAAAAAAATGAGTGGGAAGAGGGTCCCAGCTCTAGTGGATGGGGCCAAGATGGCTGTATCAGACAAAGAAAAGGCAGAAGTCTTCGGTAGAGCATTTGCAGCAGTGCATAGAGGAGAACATCTTGGTGAGAGTCATAGACAGCAAAGGGAGCATAAACTCAGAGAAAATGCAAACAAAAAAGGAAGTGAAAGAAGATACAACTGTGTTAGACCTCGAGCTCACAATGTCGGAGCTTAAGAGTGCTTTGCAGGACAGTGGATACACAGCTCCAGGATATGATCAGTTAAGCTATGCTATGTTCTGGCAGTTGCCTATGCAATCAATGGAACTGGTGCTGAAGTGCTGAATGTTAAGATTCTTGTGCGAACTTAACATTCTGTTTACTCCCCTTGTCCTACGGGTCAAAAATGACCCGCCCTCCCAAAGCCCCAAAATAAAGCAGCTTAATTGAATTTTAAATCCAAAATCTATTTTGCATGATGAAACAACCTGTTATTTATCAATTCAACTCAATTTAATTAATTTTTTATCGTGTATTTTTTGTTACACAATACAAAAAGACAATCACCAGTGACCATTATTACACTTTTTTTTTACCACAAACCAACTGTCATAACACTTTTCTTTTACACAGTAAAATTATACTATATTATAGTATTATATAAATATGAAGTAATTACTTCTGAATTAATTATATTGAAAGGTAAAAAAAAAACAGTCAACAATCTGGAACTTTTTTGTCAACAGTTTATTCTTTTATATTTTTCAGGAAGTGAATTATAAAAATACTTCTCTCATAACACAACAAAACAACAAAATGTTGCTTGACTTTGTGAACAATTTTCAACATCAACTCTATTTAGCACATGTAGGACAGTATGTGCGAACGTGAGAATGTGCTTTGCAGATGTATTTCTCACATGTGCAGCACACAGCTTTTGTCTTGCAGTCCTTCTTTCAGGGGCAGAACTGGCACCTTTTTCTTTTAACTGACCCAGCTGCAGCCTCAGGTGGATCAGGACAAGATTCAGCTCCTTGAACAGCTTCCACAATGGCTGCAGAGGCTTCTGTGCGGGGCAGGCGCTCCCTTCTCTCAATGCACGGGGTGACAAGAGCCTTTCCCAACTGCTCAAGGAACATCCTTCTCTTGTTTTTCTTCCCTGACATCCAGGTCGGGTTATCTCCTCCCATATCACAAAGGCATTATATGGACACATCAATGATGTTATGGAAGATGACCAGGGGCCAGCGTGCAGTCATCCTTCTGCAGCTGTACGTTCCAATAACCTTGTTGAGGTTGTCCACACCTCCTTTATTGCAGTTATAGTCAAGGATGATGGCTGGCTTCCTGTCCTCACGATCACTGATTTCAGCTGTCTTGTGCAGTGTGCTCAGCAGGGCCACATTCTTGTTCCGTTTTGGAAGATAAGAAACAAGAGTGGTGGTGGGAGTGAAGGCAAACTTTGATGAGAAGACCGCTCTGCCTCTTGTTGCGAGGAGTGCAGGGGGGAGTTCAGGCTTATTCTTCCGAACAGTGCCAACCATGGTCATCTTCCTTTTCAGGAGCTGCTGGCCGAGTTCATTGGAGGTGAAAAAATTGTTACATGTGACATTGTGCCCCCTCATCCATCTGTCAGTTCAAGCACAACCCGCATCCCCTGGTTCTTCTCTGGTGCTCCACTCGGCAGCTTCCCTGATGCCATATTTTGCTGGCTTGCTTGGCATATACTGCCGGAAAGGACAGCGACCTGTTGATAAAAAAAAAAAGAGATTACAGTCACTGAGTGTGAGTGTCACAGAAAACTGCATGAATCAAGGATGTTACATCACAATAAAATAAAAAATATTTCAGGTAAGTAACATTGCATATATGAAAATAAAAAAATTACCTTTGAATGGAACCAACTGCTCATCTACTGTGACTTCAGGCCCAGGGTTGTAGAGGTATGGCATCTGCTCAACCCACTTGTCCCAGACCTCTCTGATGGCTGCCAGTTTGTCCGTCACACGCCTTGCTGGTCTTGACTCACGGTTGTCAAATCTCAGCATTCTTGAGAAAGTGTGAAAGATTTTCAGCGGCATTGTGGCACGAAAAAATGCCCTTCCACTCTTTGTATCCCAGAGACTATATGTAGCCTCGCCCCGGGACCTATATACACCTGCTAATATCAAAAGCCCTATGTAGTCACGCAGGTCAGTCTCATCCATATTTTTCCAGTTTTCTCCATATTTCCGGAAACCTTCCAAATTTGTATTCTCCAGGATGATTTTTTCAATGGCTGGTGTGATGAACAGGAGAAAGGTGGATGAAATGTCCTAGACATGGGCAGCTGAATACCTTGTTGGTCCTGGAATCATCCTTATGATGTTTGGTGCTGCTGTTCTTCCCTGCTTGCTGTCTGAATTTGATGAGGACCATGCAATTTTGTTGTTCTTTGACAAAAATGTCTCTCTGTCAGCTTGAGGGATTTCCTCTTCTTCTTCATCTGAAGATGCATCATCCTCTGGGTTGCATTCCTCCCCATCTTCCTCTTCAGATACATCTTCATCTTCTTGTTCCTCCTGAGCTCCTGAATATATCTCATCCAGGACTTGTTGGACAGTGAAATGTCTACTCATGGCTTCAGCAAGGAGCCAACTAGGGGTCCCTTGATTCAGGGTACCTTTATATCCTCTATACTGAATTTGTTTTTATTATGTCTGAGATTGTTTTTTTTGTTTTGTTTGGGAGCTTGTGTGATGTGAGGGGTTAGCTGCAGATCAGAAGTGCAGGTGCAGGTCAAATGCAAGTTCAATTCGTACATCAATCCAGATTCTTTGGTGTGTGTGTGTGTGTGTGTGTATCTTTGTATTAGAGACAGTTTGTGTGTGGCCTTTGAACTTTTTTCTGGTGTTTAAATGCTTTTATAATTCATGGGTCAAAAATTACCCATAAGACAATCTTCGTACCCTAGTGGTGTACAGCCCACATGGAAACATAAACAAAAACAAAGTATCACTTTTTCTAATGATGGGGTCCCTTTAGGAAAAGTTATAAAATTTCAAGTTGGAAGAAGATAGTTTAAGGTATTTTTTCTACAGTTAAACATGGTAGTGGGTCACTTTTGACCCGCAAGACAACACAATATGGAAAGAGGGGGCTATCCCAGGTGGGGGGGGGGGGGAATGCTGTAATTTTACCATTTAATAAGCCAGGGAAAGACCCAGTAACGACAATTAGGGTTAAAGTAGGATCAGAAGTTTCTAATGACTTTGACATAGGAAATGGTGTTCCTCAGGGGAGTGTGATAAGCTCAGTTTTATTCAACATAATGATTAATGACATGTTTGAGGATCAAGAGGGATCCATCAAAACAGCACTATATGCAGATGATGGAGTCATATGGACAAGGTGAAGAAATGGGAAATTTGTGTTCAGAAACATCAGGAAAGCAATGGAGAAAGTGGAAAAGTGGTCATGTGAGTGGGGATTTAAATTTTCAAACAGTAAAACCTGTTATATGATTTTCACAAAAAAATGCAGAACTGCTACAGAACCATTAACATTATATAATCAACCAATAGAGAAAGTCAGTGAGTTCAGATATCTAGGATTGTGGTTTGATAGTGCATGCACATGGAGAGTTCATGTTGAAAATTTGGAGATAAAGTGCAAAAAAGTCATTAATTTCATAAAAGCTGTAGCTGGACACGAATGGGGTGCAGACAAACAGGCATTAATTGACATTTACAGAGCACTAATGCGATCGACAATAGACTATGGATGCATGATTTATGGAGCAGCAGTAAAGACGACTCTGGAAAAAATAGAATGCAGCATAGAGCACTTTGACTGTGCATTGGAGCGGTCAAAACAACACCAAACAATGCAGTTTTAATAGAAGCAGGAGAAATGCCAATGGATTTGAGAGGAGATAAACTGACATTATCATACTGGGTCAAGCTGAAAGGAAGTGAGGAAGCGAATATTTCAAAAACACTACAAGACTGCTGGGAATATTCTAACTTCCAGGGACATGGGTTTGTGTGGACAATTGAAAGAAAAGCCAGAATGTATGGACTACACACTATTGATATAACTAACACCACTCCAGTGAGTAATGTTCCCCCTTGGCTGTTGCCGGGAAAAGAAGTAAACATTTGTCTGCTAATGAGGAAAAAAGATTGGCATATGAGTGAAGTTGGTGTTAAAACAAGCATTTACCTCAGGAACAATTACTATAACTACTTAGAGCTCTATACTGACGGTTCAAAGAACAAAGAGGGCTCTGTTGGAGTTGGAGTATACATTCCAGAGTTTAAAGTGACCATCTCAAAAATACTCTCAAACAATACATCAGCGTTTACAGCAGAGATGGTGGTAATAATTATTGATTTGCAGTGAGTGGAGGAGGTCTGACCGGACCGGGTGGTGGTGTGCACAGATTCACTTGCAACTCTAAAAACCATACAGACACTAAAATCTACAAGGGAAAACTTGGTGATTGAGCTATATCACAGTTTATTTAGGGTACACAGGGGTGGTGAAGTTCAGTTTTTTTGGGTTCCTGCACATGAAGGGTTGGAAGGGAATGACTGTTCAAATTAGCAAAAAGTGCACTTGGGAAAGAAATAACTATACCATTGTCTCTTGGAAAAGGTGAAGGGAAAGCAGTAATCAAGAAAAAAGGAATTGAGCTATGGTAAAAAAGATGGGATGAAGATCATAAAGGTAGATTTTATTACAAAATGCAAAAAATCAATTGCAATAAAGAATTTTATAACAACCAAAAGGAGGGAAGACATTATTATGGCAAGACTCAGACTGGATCACACAGGTTTAAATGGCACTTAATTCAATTCAACTTTATTTATATAGCGCCATTTCACAACAACAGTCATCTCATAGCACTTTCAACTGTAGGGGAAACCCCCACAGTTGCAGAAAGACCCCAGTAATCAGGCGATCCCCTGTGAGCAAGCGCTTGGCGATGGTGGAGAGGAAAAACTCCCTTTTAACAGGAAAAAACCTCCAGCAGAACCAGGCTCAGGGAGGGGCAGTCATCTGCTGCGACTGGCTGGGGGGTGAGGGGATAGAGAAGATGAAAAGAACAGACATGTAGAGAGCAAGCAGCACGATGGGGACTCAATCTATGGGAGAGAACAAACAGATGTTAATGACCAGCAAAAAAAAAATATTTCATTAAGAGTGAAGAAAGGAGTGAGGCCCAGTGCATTATTGGAGGTCCCCTGGCTGACTAAACCTATTAGCAGCATAACTAAGGGAGGGTTCAGAAACACATGATCCCTCCCTAATTGTAGGCTATATCAAAAAGGAAGGTTTTAACCCTATTCTTAAAAACAGAGATTGAGTCTGACTCCTGAATCCAGATTGGCAGCTGGTTCCACAGTAGAGGAGCTTGATAACTGAAGGCTCTGCCTCCCATTGTACTTTTGGAGATTCTAGGTATTACAAGGGATCCTGCATTTTGGGAGCGTAGTGCTCTGTTAGGATAATACGGTAGTATCAGATCTTTTAAATAAAAAGGGGCCTGATTGTTTAGAGCTTTGTAAGTAAGAAGAAGGATTTTAAACTTAATTCTAAACTCTATGGGAAGCCAATGAAGGGAGGCCAGAACCGGGGAGATACAGCCGTGGACAAAATTGTTGGTACCCCTCTGTTAATGAAAGACAAACCCACAATGGTCACAGAAATAACTTGAATCTGACAAAAGTGGTAATAAATAAAAATTCTATGAAAATTAACCAATGAAAATCAGACAATGCTTTTGAATTGAGGTTCAAGAGAATTACTTTAAAAAACAAACTCATGAAACAGGCCTGGACAAAAATGATGGTATCCCTAGAAAAGATTGAAAAAAATATGACCATAGGGACATGTTCAACCAAGATGTGTCCTCTAATTAACATCACAGGTGTCTACAAACTTGTAATCAGTCAGTCAGCCTATTTAAAGGGTGACAAGTAGTCACTGTGCTGTTTGGTGACATGGTGTGTACCACACTAAACATGGACCAGAGGAAGCAAAGGAGAGAGTTGTCTTAGGAGATTAGAAAGAAAATTATAGACAATCATGTTAAAGGTAAAGGCTATAAGACCATCTCCAAGCAGCTTGATGTTCCTGTGACTACAGTTGCACATATTATTCAGAAATTTAAGATCCACGGGACTGTAGCCAACCTCCCTGGATGTGGCCGCAGGAGGAGACGGATAATATGAATGGTAACAAAAGAGCCCAGAACAACCTCTAAACACATTCATGGTGAACTCCAAGGTCAAGGTACATCAGCGTCAGATCGCACCATCCGTTGTTGTTTGAGCCAAAGTGGACTTCATGGGAGACAACCAAGGAGGACACCACTGTTGAAAACAAATCATAAAAAAGCCAGACTGGAATTTGCCAAACTGCATATTGACAAGCCACAAAGCTTCTGGGAGAATGTCCTATGGACAGACGAGACAAACTGGAACTTTTTGGCAAGGCACATCAGCTCTATGTTCAGAGACGCAAAAATGAAGCATACCAAGAAAAGAACACTGTCCTTACTGTGAAACATGGAGGAGATTCTGTTATGTTCTGGGGCTGCTTTGTTGCATCTGGAACAGGGTGTCTTGAATCTGTGCAGAGTACAATGAAATCTCAAGACTATCAAGGTATTCTAGAGAGAAATGTGCTGCCCAGTGTCAGACAGCTTGGTCTCAGTCACAGGTCATGGGTCTTGCAACAGGATAATGACCAAAAACACACAGCTTAAAACACCCAAGAATGGCTAAGAGTGAAACATTGGACTATTCTAAAGTGACCTTTTATGAGCCCTGATCTACATCCTATTGAACGTCTGTGGAAGGAGCTGAAACATGCCGTCTGGAGAAGGCTCCCTTCAAACCTGAGACAACTGGAGCAGTTTGCTCATGAGGAGTGGGCCAAAATACCTGCTGAGAGGTGCAGAAGTCTCATTGACAGTTACAGAAATCGTTTGATTGCAGTGATTGCCTCAAAAGGTTGTGCAACAAAATATTAAGTTAAGGGTACCATCATTTTTGTCCAGGTCTGTTTCATGACTTTGTTTTTTTAAATAATTCTATTGAACCACAATTCAAAAGCATTGTCTGATTTTCATTGGTTAATTTCCATAGAATTTTTATTTATTACCACTTTTGTTAGATTCAAGTTATTTCTGTGACCATTGTGGGTTTTTCTTTCATTAACAGAGGGGTACCAACAATTTTGTCCACGTGTGTATGATCTCTCTTTCTAGTACCTGTTAAAATGCTTGCTGCAGCATTTTGGATCAGCTGAAGACTTTTTAAAGATGTTTTAGGACAACCTGATTATAAAGAATTACAATAATCTAATCTAGAGCTAACAAAACGTGGATCAGTTTCTCAGCATAACTCTGAGACAAGATGCTCCTAATCTTGGCAATATTATGCAAATGATAGAAGGCAGTCTTAGAAACAAATTTAATATGTGAATTGAAAGACAGATCTTGATCAAAAATAATTCCAAGGTTCCTCACACAGCTATTAAGAGAAAGAGTAACCACATCCAAACTGAAAGTTTGATTTGGAAAGGTATTTCTAAGGTTTTTTGGACCAACAAGAATGACTTCAGTCTTATCTGAATTTAATAGCAGGAAATTACAAGTCATCCAAGCTTTGATTTCCTTAAGACAGGCTTCCAACTTGGCTAATTGATTACTATCATCTGGCTTCATTGACAGGTATAATTGTGTGTTATCTGCATAACAATGAAAATGTATACAGTGCTTTCTAATAATGTTGCCTAATGGAAGCATATATAAACTAAAAAGAGTAGGGCCTAGCATAGATCCCTGTGGAACTCCATGACTGAGCTTTGAGTTGAAAGAAAACTCATTATTGACATGAACAAACTGGAACCTATCAGATAAATAAGATCTAAACCACTGCAACGAAGTTCCATTAAGTCCAACATAGTGTTCTAATCTATCAAATAGAATATTATGATCAATAGTATCAAAAGCTGCACTAAGGTCTAAAAGGAAAAGTACAGAAACAAGTCCATTATCAGATGCAATTAGGAGGTCGTTAGTGACCTTTGCTAAGGCTATTTCAGTACTGTGATGGATTCTAAACCCAGATTGAAACTCAAGTAAACCATTTCCCTGCAGGTGGTCAATTAATTGCATAGCAACAACTCTAAGATTTTTGAAATGAAAGGGAGATTAGAGATTGGTCTATAGTTAGCTAAAGCTCCTGGATCCAGCGTTCGCTTTTTGAGTAAGGGTTTAATTACAGCAGTTTTAAAAGCCTGTGGTACATGGCCTAAAGTTAATGAAGAATTGATTATATGAAGAATAAAGCTACCAATAAGTGGGAAGACTTCTTTAAATAACCTGGTAGGAATAGGGTCTAAAAGACAAGTTGAAGGCTTGGATGAGAAAACTATTTTGTCTAACTCTAAAAGGTCAATTGGAGTAAACTCATCAAGACAGATATCAATTGAAGGAGTTGTAGTAGTTACTGTATTTAAGTTAACGGTGGGAAGAATCTGATTGATTTTATCTCTGATGGATGAAATTTTATTATTGAAAAAGTTCGTAAAGTCCTGACTAGTAAGCTTTAAGGGAATGCTAGGATTGACAGAGTCCTGACTCTTTGTCAACCTGGCTACAGTACTGAAAAGAAACCTGGGATTATTCTTGTTCTCTTCTATTAATGCAGAATAATAACTTGTTCTAGCTTTTCTAAGAGATTTTTTATAAATTAAAAGATGATTTCTCCAAGCTAAATAGATTTCATCTAAATTAGTGGAGTGGCATTTTCTTTCTAATTGACGAGTCTTCTGTTTTAAGCTACGAGTTTCTGTGTTGAACCAAGGAGTTAGAAATCTCTGATTAGACTTTTTCTTTTTTTCACCGTGAGGAAAAGCGAAAGTGACAAATGTAGAGGATGTGGAGTAAAAAAAAATGTCGAACACATCTTATTACACTGTCGCAAATATGGAAATGAAAGACAGATCATAGAAAATGAAGTTCGAGAGGCCAGTAGGGAATGGGATTTAACTGGGATTCTGGGAACAGATGGAGATGGAGAGGCAGTAAGAATCACGAGAAGGGCTCTTTTCTCTTTTTTAAATGACACAGGATTAAGTCATAGACTTTAGGGGTCGGGCCCAGATGACATAATGTTACATGCTCTTGTACAGTAGATGGCGGTATGCACCTTTCAGTTGTTTGCTATCCGCCAGTAACCGAGAGAAGAAGAAGGAGACAAAGTGGCCTGGGTGGCCGACATAGCCAAGATGTGTAAAGTGATGATATAGAGTGAAGTGATGATACAGAGTGGAGTACGAGGAGACAAAGAAGAGTGGTGTCTGAAGATAGAGTTCTTCTTCTTCTTTTAGATTTGATTAGCTGTTGGCAACCAGCTTACAGGTGCATTACCGCCACGTACTTCACTCTAAAGTGCAATTTATCTATATCATCACTCTATATATCTTCACCACATATTGACTGCAGACATTTCTATATATCTTCTTTTAGATTTGATTGGCGGCCAGCAACCAGCCATGTCTACATGATGTCTATAACACTATCTGGTCCCACTCCATATTCTTCGGGTCATCACTCTTATCACCAGGAGCTCTTCTTTCTCTTTGGAACATCACTCTGTATGCCACGTACTTCACTCTATCTGAAGATAGAGTTGAGGTTCGATTGGACACAGCAATGATGATAGAAGGACTACAGCTCCTGACCAGATAGAGTGATGATACAGAGTGAAGTACGAGGAGACAAAGAAGAGTGATGTGTGAAGATAGAGTTGAGGTTCGATTGGACACAGCAATGATGATAGAAGGACTGCAGCTCCTGACCAGATGGAGTGATGATATAGAGTGAAGTACGTGGCAGTAATGCACCTGTAAGCTGGTTGCCAACTGCCAATCAAATCTAAAAGAAGAAGAAGAAGTCAGTGGCGGTAATGCACCTGTAAGCTGGTTGCCAACCGCCAATCAAATCTAAAAGAAGAAGAAGATTTCTTGAATTATATACTGTATAGAGTGATATAGAGAATTGAGATTTGACTATAGAGTGTGTGGCATGAGATGGCGCTGCTGAGGACACAGTCCAAGGACGGATAATTTTTTCACACATAAGGAGTTGTTCAGAACTCCTTATACAAAGGTATAGAGTGATGATAAGTCAGTGGTGGTAATGCACCTGTATGCTGGTTGCCAGTCAAATTTAAAAGAAGAAGAGATTTGACTGGTTAAGGGGAGTAGCTCCTGACCAGATAGAGTGATGATATAGAGTGAAGTATGTGGCGGTCATGCACCTGCAAGCTGGTTGCCAACCGCCAGTCAAATCTAAAAGAAGAAGAAGATAGATTTCCTGTATGATAGAACGATTGAGGTAAGAGTTGGCACAGAGTACTCCAAAATATTTCAAGTTGAAAGGCAGCGTGTGTAGCCCTGTTTTGTTTAATATTATGATTAATAATATTTTTGAAGGACTCTATAGTGGAATAGGGAAGGCCTTGTATGCAGACGTAATTTTGTGTACATTCAGAGGAAAATGCAGGCAGTAGACCAGGTTGAACAATGGGCAAACCGGTGGGCTTTTAAATTATCGGCTGGTTGCCAACCGCCATTCAAATCTAAAAGAAGGAGAAGAAAAAAGACAAATAATTTGCTTCTCTAAAAGTCACAAAGAATTTTTTTAAATCTTTATGGCCAAAAGTTAGAGCAAGTAAAGGTAGTTTGGTATTTAGGTGTGTTATTTGATGAAAAACTAACTTGGAAGCAGCATATTGAAAAAACTAAAGGAAAATGCAAGAAAATAAATGATATTTTGAGATGTCTGGCAGGACGGGACTGGGGTGGCCTCTAGGGCCTCTCTGTTGAGGGTGTATCGAAGACTAATGAGAGCAGGGGTGTCCAACCATGTGCCATGGAGAGCCAAGACCCTGCAGGTTTTCTCTTCTACCCAGTCTCTTCAGCAGGTGTTTTCACTTATCAGCAATCAGTGGGAAGAAGTTCACTGAAATCTGCTTTTGAAGACACTGGTTGGAGGTAAAACCTGCAGGGTCTTGGCTCTCCATGGCACATGGTTGGACACCCCTGAATGAGAGCTACACTAGACTATGGATGTGTTGCATTCATGTCGGCTGCTGATTGTCACCTGAACCAACTGGACATAGAGCAGACAAAAAAGGCTCTTAGGATATGTTGTGGTGCATTTAAAACTTCTCCAGTATCAGTGATCCATGTAGAGACAGGCAAAATGCCCTTAAGATTAAGAAGAACTAAATTAATGCTGGCATACTGGATCAATGTGAAGGGGCATAAGAGGTCACATCCTGCAAAAGCTATTCCTGATGATTGCTGGGAACACAATGAGTCCAACATTGGTAGCTTTGGATGGATAAGTGATGCCATTGCTGAGCAGGCAGGATTAAAATACATAGATTTTTGCCCAACGGCCCTGTGGTCTGTTATTCCTCCATGGCTATTTAAGATGCCACTGGTAGATTTTGAAATACAACAACTGAGGAGGCAACATAAGCAATCAGCAACAGATTATATAGTGCATAAATATACTGAACAGAACTTCAGAAACAGGCTGATAGCAATTACCGATGGTTCCAAGGATCCTACAACTGGTCGTAGAGGAACTGCGGTATACATTCCTCAGCATAAAATATCTATCAGAAAAAAGAACCAGTAATCACTTATCAGTATACACAGTTGAGCTAGTTGCCATTATATTAGCTTTACAGTGGTTGGAAATAAATTATAGGAATAATGCAGTCATTGCTTCAGATAGCTGAGCAGCCCTCAAGAGTGTTCAGTCACTGTAGTCGTGTCGGCAGGACCTAATTGTAGAAATCCACTCCTTAATTTACAACCTCTACAGTAAAGGTCAGTCAATAAACTTTCTTTGGGTTCCAGCACACGTTGGGATAGAGGGTAATGAGGCTGTGGATTTATTAGCAAAACAATCATTAAAATTCGAAACAATAAATCTGGAAATTTCACTCAGTAAGGCTGAAGGCAAATCAAATATTATATAGTGGAAAAGTGGCAAGAATATTGGAACTCAATAAATACAGGAAGACATCTTTATGACATTCAAAAGCGGGTGGACTCTAGAATGGGAGTTGGCAGAAACAGGAAAGAGGAGATACTCATCACCTGATTAAGAATAGGACATACTACTTTGAACCAGATGCTACATAGAATAGGTGAACACCCAACTGGCAGCTGTGCACATTGTGGTTCTCCGGAAACAGTTCAGCACGTTTTGTTGGAATGTTGGGGATACCAGGAACAAAGGAAACATCTGATTGCAGTAATGGAAAGGGCTAATTTAAGTTTTGTTTTGGAAAACATGTTAGAAACTTCAGTCAAAGAAATGTATGTAGGTCTATTTAGGTATTTAAGTGTCAGGTCATGCATTGGTTTGCTTGCTACCGGATGACCACGAAAACCAGTACTACCTGTCTCATGAGTCGGGCCGTCGGCGACTCAACTGGCAACCCCGCCCTTCCGAGGGCGTGGAGGGTTTAACTGGGCTTCCTGGCAGAACTAAAAATAATATCTGTCACAGGTCTGTGGTGGACCACTCCCAATTACACGACGTGAGACTGGACATCCTGGCAGATAAGCACATCTGTTGCAAGGTCTGTGGTGGACTTTTGCCAGTCTGTGCATCATGACATACACTGCACAAAGAGCAGAGATAAACAAACCTATCATCTGGTCAGTCACTGCAACAGATACTGGAGTCAGTTTGTCTTGTCCTGTCCTTGCCACTGATAATACCTCTATCTGCCAAGAATGTGCCGCTAGTCCAGCAAAAGCTAGCGGTACTCAAATACTTTGCAAGCAGTTTCATGAAATGGTCAGTCAGAGAGAAACTCATACTGGCTCGGATGTCGCCCAGGTTAACAAGGTCAGGACTTCCTGGCAGCAGAAGGCAAAGGACAGAGCTGCGTGGAGGAATCTGATCAGACCTAAATGAAACAGTCATTGTCACCCCCCGACAGACTGCTATGATGATGATGATTTAGATATTTAAGTGCAACTGGATTAATTAAAAGAATTTAGTTTTTATTTTCCCTGCCATTCTCTTGTCCACACTCCAACCCGGTGGGTGGTGGTGGTGCACCTGTGAGCTGGTTGCCGGCTGGTAATCAGATCTAGAAGAAGAAGAATGACATAAAGTGAAGTATGTGTATTTTATGTCATTTAAGCACAGTTCTGGTACTTAAAAATCATAAAAACCTAGGAGCTTCGGGGGGCTTTGCCCCCCCCCCCCAATTTTCAGATAATTTCCCCAACCCCAAATCACATGCCTGGGTAAAGAATGACATACTGAGGCAGGCCATAAACTTCAGGGGAACAACTTTACCTAAATGAGCATCTAACAAAAACTAATGCTGAAATAGCACGGCAAGCACGGATGCTGAAAAGACAAAATAAGATGCAGGCAACATGGACAAGAAATTGTAGAGTTTGGATCAAACTAAATGGAACACCTGAGGAAGCAAAAGAGTATAAGAAAAAAAGATATAAAACATATAAAAATAAATTAACTGAAATAATACGAGCTAGTAAAAAATTATACTATAGGAAAATGTTAAATGAAAATAAAAATAATATAAAAGGAGTCTGGGATATATTAAATAAATTAAGGAAAAATGGAACTAAGAAAATGATATATCCAGAGTATTTTACTGATAATTGTGGTGATATTTATGATAAGAATATGGTAGTAAATAAAATGAATAAATTTTTTGTAAATGTTGGGCCAGAGTTTGCAGCAAAAATTCCAAACCAAGGAAGAGACACTGTGAGTGAGACTTTGATTGGAAGTAACCCTCGGTCAATTTTTCTTACAGCGGTGGATGAACTAGAGGTAAAATCTGTTGTTGAAAAGTGTAAAAATAAATTATCTACTGATTGTGATGGTATTGATATGGCACTAGTAAAAAGAACTGTTGATGGTATATTAAAACCATTCACATATATTTGTAATTTATCATTTCAAACTGGCTCATTCCCGCAGAAAATGAAAATAGCAAAAGTAATACCATTATTCAAGCAAGGAAATAAACACCAATACACAAACTACAGACCAGTATCACTTCTCCCACAATTTTCAAAGATTCTGGAAAAACTTATCAACAACAGATTAGAAAACTTTTTAAATAAACAAGATGTGCTGAATCAGAACCAATATGGGTTTAGAGCCAAGAGTACAACATCGTTGGCGATAATGGAAGCAACAGAGGAAATAATAAATGCATTAGATCAAGGAAAATATGCAGTTGGTGTGTTTATAGATTTTAGAAAAGCATTTGATACAATAAATCATTCAATACTTCTTAATAAATTGCAAATGTATGGTATTAGGGGAATGGCTCTGAAATGGGTTACAAGTTATCTGTCTGAGAGACAACAATTTGTGAGGATGGGAGAATATCTGTCTGGGTGTATGGGAATTGCCTGTGGGGTCCCCCAGGGGTCAGTATTGGGCCCAAAATTATATATTTAACATACTGTATATATAAATGATATATTCCAAGTTTCTAAATTATTAAAAATAATATTATTTGCTGATGATACTAATATATTTTATTCTGGAAATAATTATAATCAACTAATCCATACTCTAAATAATGAATTAAATAAGCTTAAAAAATGGATGGATTGTAATAAATTATCACTAAATATAGATAGATAGATAGATAGATTAGTTTATTTGACAGGGACAGTGCAATACATAGACAATTAATCAATGACAATCAATCTGATGTGTTGCACATGGAGTGTATAGCTATTAGCTAATTTGCAACTCTTGTCCCTGGATAAAACTAAGGTAATGATATTTGGTAATTGTAAAAATAAAGAAGATATACATATTCATATAGATAATGTAGTTATTGAAAAAGTTAAGGAGATCAAGTTTTTGGGTGTAATACTGGATGATAAAATTAGTTGGAAACCACATGTCAGATACATACAAAACAAAGTTGCAAAAAATATTGCAATTATAAATAAAATTAAGCAGGTCCTAGATTATAAATCACTTCATATCTTGTATTGCTCATTAGTACTTCCATACTTGACTTATTGTATAGAGGTTTGGGGTAACAGTTATAAAAGTAAACTTAATTCATTGTTAATATTACAAAAAAGGGCAGTCCGTGTTATACACAAAGTACCTCAAACATACTAATTTATTGTTTTTACATTCAAAGTTATTGAAATTATGGGATCTGGTTCATTATTACACAGCACAATTAATGTTTAAAGTCAGTAAAAACCCCTTGCCACAAAATATACAAAATCTTTTCAGGGAGAGAGAAGGGAAATATAATTTATGGGGGAATACAAAATTTAAAATGCACTTAGTAAGATCTACTCGGAAAAGTTTTTGTGTGTCTGTGTGTGGGGTAAAACTGTGGAATGGGTTGGGGGAGAAACACAGGCAATGTCCAAACATCCACATATTTAAATCAACATATAAAGAAATGATTTTTGAGCAGTATGAGAATGAAGGGCAGTGATGTTACATTGTGTCTTCAGTGAGGGAAGGTTGTTGTTGTGTTATGGTGATTGTGAAGGTGATGCTGTTGTCTGTGTTTGTATTGAACATGCCAGAAGTGTATGTTTATTGTTTTTATAATATTGTTGGATGTTGGTATTGTTGTCAATATGGACTGTCATTGTTGTGTCATTTTTGTTGTATAATTTGACTATAGGTGTATTATGGTGAATGTGGTTGTGGGATTTTAGATTTTTTAGATTTAGTATACTTTATTGATCCCCAGAGGGGAAATTGAGGGTCATCCACCTCCTGGATGGATGAAGCAGCCACAGTACGGCGCTATCCCTTAACCATTCACACACACATTCACACCTAGGGCCACTTTAGAGTCTCCAATTAACCTAACCTGCATGTTTTGGGCATGTGGGAGGAAACCGGAGAAATCCCGGGGTAAACCCACGCATGCACGGGGAGAATATGCAAACTCCACACAGATCTGTTGGTCGGGGGCTGGGCTCGAACCCATGATCCCACGATCCCCACAGTCCCCCGGCCAAGGGTAAACTGTGCTGCCGCAGTGCTAACTACTGCGCCACCGTGCAGCCCAATGATAATGATGATTATGAGTGATACTGTAATTTGTTGGGTATGGAAAAGGGGTGGGACTATATAAGCGTTGGCTTCTTCCCACTCCTTTTGAACATTTTATTTTTGGCTTGTTTTTTTGTTTTGTTTTGAATTCTCTTCTTTTTTTCTTTTTTTTTAGAATGTTCAAATAAAAATCAATGTCAGTGTCAAAGTATAATAATCAGAGATCTTACTGACTTAAATAAATATACAGTAGATGAACACTGATTAAGAAAATTAAGAGACTATGATAATCCATATCCACACACACGGCAAGTCTTTTCGTGAGGAATACTCCAAAGCATTTCCAGGAATTATGTGGACTGTGAGCGCATATTCAGCCATGTGAACAAGAACAAAACTAAGTTCAGGTCCAGTCTGTCAACTAAAGTTCTGGGCAACCTCATGACCAGGAAAATGATGATGACAGCTTTGGGTAACAAGTGCCACAGTGTATTCCATTCAAAAGACCAACTGAAGAAAGCTAAGAGGTGCACCATGGAAAACAACAATGCTTGAGAGTTACCATAGAGTTTGTCCTTGATCTTTTCCATCAGCATATCTGCATTGACAATTTAAGGAAAATAGAAACATGATTGTTGAAGAAATATGAGGTTGTTAGCCACATTTTAACTTGATTTAATGCTAATATTTGTTTGCTGTTGGGGGGCTTTGCCCCCCTGAACCCCCCACCAGGACTTTGTCCTGGAAATACCGGGGCCTGCGGCCCCTGGACCCCGGCTAGCTACTAGGCTTTTCAGGTTTTAAAAGTTGGCAGGTATGGTAATGCACCTGTAAGCTGCTTGCCAACCACCAATCATATCTAAAAGAACAAAAAGATGATATACAGTAGACAGAAGTCAACTCTGATAATGTTGTCAAGAGCACATCTGGGCGGCGCGGTGGCGGAGTGGTTAGCACTGCGGCAGCACAGCAACTCACCCTTGGCTGGGGGATCCTGGGTTCAATCCCAGCCCCCGACCAACAGTGATCTGTGTGGAGTTTGCATGTTCTCCCCGTGTCTGCGTGGGTTTACTCCGGGATTTCTCTGGTTTCCTCCCATATGCCAAAAACATGCAGGTTAAGCTAATTGGCATCAAACTGGGGATTCTAAATTGTCCTTAGATATGACTGTGAGAGTGAATGGTTGTCTGTCTCTCTGTGTTGGCCCTGCGATGGACTGGCGATCTGTCCAGGGTGTACCCTGCCTCTCGCCCTAAGATGCTGGGATAGGCTCCAGCCCCACCGCGACCCATAAAGGATTAAGTGGAAGAAGATGGATGGATGGATGGAAGAACACATCTGGTAGGTGGCGGTAATGCACCTGTAAGCTGGTTCCGATACGCCAATCAAATCTAAAAGAAGAAGAAGTGATATAGACAGTTTTTGTCTTCTTTTAGATTTGATTGGCGGTTGGCAACCAGCCCACAGGTGCATTACTGCCACATACCTCACTGTATATCATCACTCTGTCTGGTCAGTTCAGAACTCTGTCTCATACATATATCGAAATAAAAAGTTAAAAAAAAGATTTCTTGAATTATATATAGAGTGATATACAGACATCTGGTAGGTGGCGGTAATACACCTGTAAGCTGGACGCCAACCACCAAATCAAATCTAAAAGAAGAAGAAGAAGCCAGCAAAAGAGCAGCAGAAATTCAACAGGCGGCGGTAATTCACCTGTAAGCTGGTTGCCAACTGCCAATCAAATCTAAAAGAAAAAGATATAGACAGTTGGATCATATGATAATGTTGTCAACAACACGTTTGGTAGGTAGCAGTAATGCACCTGTAAGCTGGTTGCCAACCGCTAATCAAATCTAAAAGAAGAAGAAGAAGATCTATATTTCTATATTTACAGTATTTCTTTTTGCTGTGCATAAAACGGTAATTCAGTTCCCTCTTCTCTGTATTTCTCTCTGCCAGTTCAGGATACACAATATAGGAGGAAAACAACAATGAAATTAACAAAAAAGTGCACAGATTCATAGAAACGTCCCCCGAAATTGCAACCCTGTAACTCAATGGCATTTATTAAAAGTTGTGAACTGGGAGAACTGTAGATGTTGTTAAAACAAAGTTATTCAGCTAATAAAACCCCTAAGTCTCCCATCAGACCATCTTGATGGTTCTAGTGTTAATAAAATAAAAACATTGGTTAAATAATTTATTAATGAATAGTCCTTTTTTAAATTACATACAAATGTTTCACTTATACATATTAAACAAGAGTCTGCCATGTTAAATGAAAATCTAAATTTTGAAATATGACAAACAAAAATAAACTAAAAAATGCTTTATATATTATGGTCCTCCGAACTGGCTGTGCCTGTGTTGATGACCCGCTTCCTCATCAGCTGTGCCTGTGCGCAATTGTGCGGTGCTCTTGGTGGATGGGTGGCCATTATTGAAATGAAGTGTCTGTGTCTGTATTCATAATTTTGCGTGGTGTTGGTAAATCACTGGCAAAAATTAGCCACTCCCTGAGGTGCTCTGTCTAAATTGCGCACTTGCTAATTTGCACTGCCTTAGTAAATCTGCCCCATGACGCTTACTTTTTTATGTAAAAATTGGCAGTGACATGGATTTGAGGCTTTGATGTTGTGCATATGTGTTTTCTTGTAGGTTATTTTTCTGTTTAACACTTGAGCACTTATGACTATATTGAGTGCTACAGCCAAATTAGCTTAATTTCCTTACGCTCTATTAATTGCACTTACCTTGTGTGTGTGTGTTTGTTTGCAGGAGAACCTGCTGCAGTCTGTGCTGCCCGTCTATATCTCCATGAAGATGAAATTGGCAATAATCGAGCGCTTACAGGACTGTAAAGACAAAGAAGAGCAACAGCGTCTTGTCAAAGATAACAACTTCCACAGCCTTTATGTCAAGAGACATGAAAATGTCAGGTACAACCAAAATCCCCCTTCAGCCACAAAACTGTATAGATTTTCTTGATTTACTTGTTCTTAATTAACTGCTGTAAAATGTATCACCTCATTGCCGGAGCTTCATTTTACAAAACAATTTTAAACAATGTCTTACTGAGGTCATGAGAAATCTTGTATTATTGATCATGTGTTAAGGCATGGAAATGTTCTGAATACTGAAAAAAGTTATGACTGGTAACAGGTGATATTTTCCTAAAAAATTAAATTTGCAAAAGATCACAAGAAATGTTTTTAAATGTTGGTATCAGTTGTGTTAATGCAATGTCTCGTGTCCGCAGTTAATATTTTTCGTTTGTATTTTATTAGTAATCTATAACTGTCTTGTTATCTTTGAATGAGAAAGGAGAATAAATAATCTAACATTTGATATTACTAGTGCATACCTGTGCATGCCCGTAGAAACCAAGTATAAGCAAGTATTTCTGCATGCCCGTAGAAAGCAGGAGTAAACAAGGGTGTAAGCAAGGATGCCAGCACTCGTTCAGTGATGACTAACTTTGATCTTTGATGATGTCATAGTGAGTCCTATGATCTTTGATGATGACATAGCGAATCATATGACGCTGGCATTTGATCTTTGATGATGTCATAGTGAGTCCTATGATCTTTGATGATGTCATAGCGAGTCCTATGATCGTGAGCGATGCCTGCCTTTGGTCACACACAGACACACACTGATTTTCTTGAATCACTCTATATTATGGTGTCTGACATCATGTAGAGATTATAGGAACATCATAGGCGATCCTATGATCTTTTAGCAAATCCTATGGTCGTGACAGACAGACAGACAGACAGACACACAGACAGGGGGTCGGGCTCAGATGACATAATGTTACACACTCTTGTACAGTAGGTGGCGGTATTTGTTTGCTATCTGCCAGTAACCGAGAGAAGAAGAAGAAGACGACGACACACAGACAGACAGAGATTTCTTGAATTATATATCGATAGAGTGATACAAATATATAGAGTGATGATAATCAAGTCAGTGGCGGTAATGCACATGTGAGCTGGTTGCCAACCGCCAATCAAATCTAAAAAAGGAAGAAGAAGACAGAGATTTCTTGAATTATATATAGAGTAATGATGACATAGTGATGGTTAAAGACAGAGATTTCTTGAATTATAAATAGAGTGAGATGACAGAACTACACCAAGTACGTGGCGGTAATGCACCTGTAAGCAGGTTGCCAACCGCCAATCAAATCTAAAAGAAGAAGAAGAAAAATCAACTCATAATCAGACTAACTGGATTATTTGTCTTTTAAATCCTCTGTCACTTCTCCATAAAACAACCAGTGCAAATATACCAAAAAAGCCATTCCTGAGTTCAATTTTCCTAATGCTTCAAATTAATACGCCTGTCTATTTTCAGAGTGGTGACCGAGTTATAGCTTTGTTTGATGAGTGTTTCATTAATTTAACAGCTGTTGATGGATATTCGGTCAACTGAAATTGAACTTTGGCAGATGGCCGTCCATATTTGCTGACACGTGTAGATGAGATAGAATTCCCATATCACCTCTGGTTTAATACATTTTTTGTGGAAATATTTTATGAACTTCAAACTGAAAAGATGACCATGATTGCGCTGTTAATGTCCATTCTACTGTAAATTATGGTGCTTTGGTGTGACTGAATGTGTAAAGTTAGGTCTTTCTTCATCAAAGGGCCATTGTGAGGACGTCAGCCATGCTTGCCTCCATGTTCATTTAGGGCCACAGTAAAAAGGTGTTGAAAGATAGACTGTATCTCATACCTCCCTGTGTAATTATCCAAGTCAGACCAGTGATTAGCTGTGTTGTCATTCTCGTGAAGCACCTGGCTGTTTTCAAACAGTGAAACGGTTCAAGCTAATGCCGTGTCATTGTTCCTCTGTTGCCCACCCCCCTCCCCGCGACCCAGTCTACAGATATGTTATAAAATCACACAGTACAACTACAGTGGCAGTAATCATCATCTTTATGTGGGGAGCCTCAGTTTCAGAACAATTCATGCCACACTCTATTTTAAATATTTTTGTACATACTAAAAAAAAAAATCAGCCTTTATATTAGTTTTGTATGTTTTTGCTTTGGGTCTTGCTAAAACCACTTTAATTGGTTTCAAAGGTTTTTTTTTCCTCTACAAAAGAAACTCCTGTATATTACAATACTGTTATGTGTGAGTAAAATTCCCTCAAACTGTAATCTGCAGGCAGTGCGCTTGGCACAACATGTTCTCTAATTCATGGCGATAAGCAGTGAATGACCTTCATTGGCTTGTATTGCTGAGTTTGAGTTGAGTCCTGTGAGAGAAGTCATGTTTAAACAGGGAGTGAGGGATTCTATTTAGGCGGGGTGTTTGCCAAACTTCCAGCTGTTTTTACCTAGTGGTGTTTGAAAGGTCAGATTAGATATCACTGTCCCTCTGTGCTTAACCGACAGGCAGCTTTAATAATGCTGAGGCTATGATTCAACCTCAAGCCAGACAGCCCTTTTAATCAGCCTCTGAGCAGGTCTACTGGAGGTTAATGGGTGGTAGGCCAGATGTTTTTGCTGGCAAAGTATCATCGTGATTCACAACCGGTAATGGCCACAATGGATCATAATGGGCAGGCAAAGCTGGGCAGAGAAAGGCTGCTTTTTTGCCTAAGTTTTAAGAACACAAATTGTGTTTTACTTTATGGCCATTAGTGTCCTTCAGTTTCCCTGTCAAGTACATGTGGGTTGTTTGGTAACGATGCTTTCATGAAGTGTTTGTGAGTATTTATATTAGATCAGAAAGACAAGCTGTAATAAAAGATGAAAAATCATTTTCTAGACCATAATGTGTAGATGGCTTCCACGGGGCCTGACTTACAAGGGTAGTATATTAGTATTGCTCCTCAGCTGTCAAGCAGTTACAAAGTAGAATGTCAAATTGTTGTAAAAGAATCTCTAAATAGAAGGGTAGAGTAAATTTTAGAAGTTTTTGCTTTTTATTTTTAACATGCAGAAATGTGAAAACAGTTGATGAAATACTCTTTATCACCTAAGCTAATTTCACTAGTTAATGGATATGTTTTGTACTCAAGATCAATCATTACCTGACATGTGAGAAATTGTGTGTTTATTACATTTTATTTAATATATTTTCTTTTTCTTTTAGTATTTTGTATGCTGACATTGTTGGCTTCACCCAGCTGGCTAGTGACTGTTCTCCCAAGGAACTTGTCATTATGCTCAATGAATTATTTGGAAAGTTTGATCAAATTGCCAAGGTATGTTTCCTCTTGATCGTTTTCTGTCATCATCTGTAGATTAGATAACTGACATATAAAATAAACTTGCAATCAATAGTTTAACTTAAAACATTCAAGCCTTATCGGAGAAAATCTGACAAAAAATTCTCACTGAAAACTCACATTTCTTATCAAGGCCAGTAAACCCTGATAACATATTGAGCAACACCCTGCCATAATTAGTTGCCAGGTTTTGTAAAACACTTAATTTTAACTTTTTTTTTTTTAATCTTTGAAGGAAAATGAATGCATGAGAATCAAGATCCTTGGGGACTGCTACTACTGTGTGTCTGGGTTGCCAGTCTCACTGCCCAAACATGCCAAAAACTGTGTCAAAATGGGCCTGGACATGTGTGAAGCCATCAAGTGAGTTTCTGTCATTCATTACCATTTATGCACAGTAAAAAGAACAAGTTTAAAGGGGGCACATGATAAAATGTTCACTTTTTCAGTGATTTTGCACATGAATTTGGTTATCTAGAATTGAAAAAGCCACAATCCTCTCACTTTGACAGCGTTCACCTCATTCTCGAAAGGTCATTCAAGGAGCTGGTCAGATTTGGCCTCACCCATTTTAATGATGGTGCTACAAGATGTATTTCCATGACCATTTGAAGTCACACACCAATAGTGTAGCTAGCTAGCCGCTGTTTTATAACTACTCTATATATTCTACTCACCTAACTAGGCTTACTCCGTGTTCCCTGCTAGTTCATTAATGCACAGTTGATCATATATCTAATTTCAAGTCGTTATTATGGCTTATTTTGTTATCTTTTGGCTGAGATAGCCCTGCAATCATAGGCCGACAGGCTAGCCGAGTTAGGCTTGTGACCCTCATTGATACAAGTCATTCATCTCATCCTGTATCTGTCATCCCAGCCAGATCATCTATCAGCACTTGAGCATATACAGTGGTGTGAAAAAGTGTTTGCCCCCTTCCTGATTTCTCAATTTTTGTATGTTTGTCACACTTACAGTAAATGTTTCAGATCATCAAATTTAAATATTAGACAAAGATAACACAAGTAAACACAAAATGCAGATTTAAATGAAGGTGTTTATTATTAACGGTAAAAAAAAAAAAATCCAAACCTACATGGCCTTGTGTGAAAAAATTATTGCCCCCCCCCCTCATTAAAACATAAATTAACTGTGGTTTATCACATCTTTGGAAAGCTGAGTTCAATTTCTCTAGCCACACCTAGGCCTGATTACTCCCACACCTATTCTTAATCAAGAAATTACTTAAATGGGACCTGCCTGACAAAGTGAAGGAGACCAAAAGATCCTCAAAAGCTTGACATCATGCTGCTAAGCAAAGAAATTCAGGAATAAATGAGAAACAAAGTAATTGAGATCTATCAGTCTGAAAAAGGCTATAATGCCGTTTCAAAAGCTTTGGGACTCCAGCGAACCACAGTGACAGCCATTATCCACAAATAGTGAAAACATGGAACAGTGGTGAACCTTCCCAGGAGTGGCCGGCCGACCAAATTTACCCCAAGAGCGCAGCGACGACTCATCCAAGAGGTCACAAAAGACCCCACAACAACATCTAAAGAACTGCAGGCCTCACTCCAATCTCCACCATAAGAAAGAGATTAGGCAAAAATGGCCTGCATGGCAGAGTTCCAAGACGAAAACTACTGCTGAGCAAAAAGAACATAAAGACTCACCTCAGTTTTGCCAGAAAACATCTTGATGATCCCCAAGACTTTCAGGAAAATACTCTGTGGACTGACGAGACAAAAGTTGAACTTTTTGGAAGGTGTGTGTCCCATTGCATCTGGCATAAAAGTAACACAGCACTTCAGAAAAGGAACATCATACCACCAGTAAAATATGGTGGTGGTAATGTGATGATCTGGGGCTGTTTTGCTGCTTCAGGACCTGGAAGACTTGCTGTGGTAAATGGAACCATGAATTCTGCTGTCTGCTGTCATGAACCGAGCCGGTTTGTCCTTCGGGCTCAGTTCTGACCTTTCTCTGTGTGTCAGGTTCATCTGTGTATTTTGCGTATGTGGTTCTGAGCCGGGATTCTCCCAGGCTCAGTCTCATGTTTCTCTGTTTCCATATTTATTTGTGTACTGTTTTTTCTTTTGAGTTTTCTTGTAGTTTCTGTGTTTCCTAGTGTTATTTCCGTAGCTCTTGACACTGTTTTCTGGCCGGCAGCTGTGAGGCAGCTTTCTTTGGCCTGCACGTGTGTGGGCACTGCCTGACAGCCCTCCGATCTGACCACGCCCCCTCTCTCCTGACAGTCAGCTGTTTCCACTCACTGTAATTTCTTTTCCCGCTCCTCACCCCAGGTGCACTCAATCTCTCTGCCATCAGTGTCTGTATTTAAGTTACTCATCTGCTGTCTTGGGTTGCTGGATTATTGTATCTGTCTCGGCCACGTTCAGCCATGGTCTGCCCTCACCACTTTACGCTATGGTCTGCCCGCAACACGTTCCGTCATGTTATCTGTAAGTGTATCCACTTGCCATTTTTGCATGTCTGTACTTTTGGGAACTGCGAGTCTTTACTTTAATAAATGTGTCTGTGGTGTAACCTGCATGTAAATCTAACTACTACTAACTAACTAACCTGCACTTATATAGCGCTTTTCTAGTCACAAAGACCACTCAAGCGCTTTCATTAATACTAACCCTCTATTCTAAGGGCCTATAGGAAACAGATATCTAGGGACAATTTAGAACAGCCAATTAACCTAACATGCATGTCTTTGGCATGTGGGAGGAAACCGGAGAAATCCCGGAGTAAACCCACGCAACACGGGGAGAACATGCAAACTCCACACAGATCACTGTTGGTCGGGGGCTGGGATCGAACCCACGATCCCCACAATCCCCCGGCCAAGGGTAAACTGTGCTGCCGCAGTGCTAACCACTGCGCCACCGTGCAGCCCCCACCGTGCAGCCTGGTGGGGGCTGTACGGTGGGGGCTCCACGGTGGCGCAGTGGTTAGCACGAGATGGATTTTCGTGGGGGGCTCCACGAAATCCATCTCTCTTCTTCTCCGTACGCTGCGTAAAAGCGCACGGGGAATTCATGACAAAATAATCCGGCCATTAAAGGATTTAGCGGGTTACATCCAGATATTACTTTTTCTTTTTGAACTGTTTTTCCACCTACCTGTTTGGGAGGCCAGCATGGCTCCAGCAGGTGAAGCAGTCGGGAGGAGAAGATGGAGTCGGGATGAACTAAAGTGTGTGGTGGTGATTGAAGACTTGGCAGCCACCGCCTGGAACTGCTCATCCTGAGAGGACTCGTTGTCATGCTGGGGTGGAGTTGCCAATCAGCTGGAGCTCAAACTCAGCGTGCACTCTCATCCCCAGGTGATAGCCCTTTACCTTCCTCCGCTAAAATCTCTGCCTTCAGCTTCCTCCCCGGCATCCCCAGCGTGCCGCATCCACATCAACAGAAGAGGTTTGGCAGTAGGGACTCCGACTGTGGAGGAGGAATGGGTGGCAGCTGACATCCAGGATTTCATGGATGAGGCCCACGAAGCCCATGGACCGAGGGAGAAGTTGAGCTGTTTGGATGCAGCTGTGGGAATTCTGGAGGTGCATCCCAGGCTCTGGAATTATCCACAGTACGAGGAGCTGTTGTCTTCTGTCGGTGTGTTACAGCAGGTGTTTCCAGACCTGAGGAGGGGGCGCTCTTCACGGAGCTCAAGTAGAGACGGTCTCCTCAGCCTGCAGTCATCTCTCCTTCAGCCTCACCATCAGCTCCAGCCACCCATAAACAGTGTCATCCTGCGTCCAAACACTGGAGGAAGCCCTTCTCTTCGACAGCCACTTCTCCCTCGTCAGGTCAGACTACTCCCGCTGCAGGGTCGTTCTCATGCTCAGTATTTTCCGCTGCTGCAGCACTCCCAGTCACCGTGATGAGTCCTCCCGCTGTCGAGAGATCTTCCAGGCCTCCTTCGACTATACCCACCTCCGTCACCATAGAAACGGCTCCTCCACCCTTCACCATGGGGCCTGAATCTACCATAGGCATGGAGAGAGATGACTGCCCGGCATCTGCAGCTGTTTACAACAAGGACTGGGAGGACAGGCAAGTGTTTTCATCCTAATGATAAACCTTGTCTGTCTCCCAGGGGAGAGCCTCAGTTTAAGCAGTCCGCTGACCTCTCCCCTCCGGTTGCAGCTATTAACTCTTCCTCAACACTTCTGTGTCTCCCCCATCTTTCTCTGAGTGTCCGCCGGTCCTGGAGCGGAGCCGGTGGCTCTGGAGGATCCCGCTCCGGAGCCAGTACGGAGCTGTTCCCCAGCTACCACGCTGGAGGAATCTCCATCGTTGCAGCCGCTGCCGGGGAATTACAGGACTGCTACCACCATCATGCCAGCTGCGGAGGCTGTTGCAGCGTATTGGGAGCCAGAGCTGGACCCCTTGGAGGCCGGGCCCGAGACAAAATCGCCAAGTTCAACGGAGTCCTGGACAGCGGTGGAGCTTGAGCTCAAGCAAGTTATCTCTCTTGTGTTTCTAATGTCAGTTTTGGAGAGATCTTGTCTGGCTCTAGGTGAAGAGAGTCAGGTGCAGCCCTCAGCTGCATCTGAACTCCCTTCACTGGACTCCACCGCTGCCAGCGACCCTAACCAATCTTTTTCTTCTGTTGTCCCTGACCCTTCTCCTAGGGTCGCCGGAGAAGTTCCACCATCACCAGGGGCCTCCGTGGATCCATTCTCATCACCGAAGGGCGCCGTGGGTCTAGCTTCCCCTGCTGAGGTCATCCCGAAGCCAGCTCCCCTTGTGCATGAGGCCATCATGTGGATCCCTTTGCAGGCTGAGTCTCCGTGAGTGCGGCGTCCAGGTCTGGGACCCTTGTAGGGCCTGTGCCCCAGTATTGGCCCGATGTGGGTGCTGCGCTCTGGCATGGACCCGTCATGGGCGCTGCGCTCCAGCCCGGGTTCCACTGCGGGTGCAGCCATGACCCAGCCGGGGTCCACCGTGGGTGCAACACGGGCCCGGCCAAGGTCCAGCTATAGCCCAACCGGGGTCCACCATAGGTGCAGCCATGGCCCAGCTGGGATCCACCGCGGGTGCAGCCATGGCCCAGACTGGGACCCCTGCAGGTGCTTTAGTTCTCCTTTCAGGGGCCAGTGAAGACACCGTTGTGGTCCCCTCCTTCTCCCTGCTGGACGTCATCGGGGTCCCCTCCTCTTCCCTGCCAGACGCCGTCGGGGTCCCCTCGGCATCTTTTTGCCGCCAAATGACATTGGGGCACCTCCTCCTCGGCTCACTTCTTCAGCGGTGGGTCTCCCTGTAGGGGAGCCACCTCCCGGGCCAGCGCGCCCGTGCTGGTGGCTGAAAAACTCAGGCCGGCCACCCAACAAACTGTGTGGTTGGGTTGGGTGGCGAATCTTTCCTGGTAGGCCACCTGACTGGGTGCACCATTCTATCCGCTGGGCCTGGGACTCTGAGTTTCCTCCCAAGCCTCCACGCCTGTGGACTTGGGGGGGTGGGGGGATGTTAATTGTTTTTTCTGTTGTGGGCCCTGGGCGGGGTTGTATTTTGTTCCCTCCAATGTCCCTCCTATGGCGAAGAGCTCCCTGGTTCCATCAACATGGACTTCCTCCCCTTTTTTGCACCGCTGCTACTTTTCCTCCGGCTCTTTTTTTTTTAATTACTTATTTTGTACACGCAGGTAGATTTGTTTTGCAGTCTGGTGACAAGCCACCAGCTGCTGGTCGCTGCGTGCGCAAGCGCCCCGTGTCCCTAACCTGCATGTTTTTGGTATGTGGGAGGAAACCGGAGAAATCCCGGAGTAAACCCACGCAACACGGGGAGAACATGCAAACTCCACACAGATCACCGTTGGTCGGGGGCAGGGATCAAACCCATGATCTCACGATCTCCGCGATTCCCTGGCCGAGGGTAAACTGTGCTGCCACAGTGCTAACCACTGCGCCACCGTGCAGCCCTCTTTGTCTATGAGGTAAACGTGACCGGCATCATGGCGGGCAAAATACATTATTCCAGGGACATGTTGCTGCATTTAAACACGGTTGATGCAGCGGCTGTGATTGAGCCTAAGCCGCAACTGCTGGACTTTATTTTGAGAGACGGACACAGCGGTGAAAAGAGAGACGGGAGAAGGAAACGCGGAAAGCGTGGAGGTGTGAAATTGCGCCTGAGAAGACGTCAGTTTGGTAACATTCCTCTTCCTTCTATGATTTTTGGGAACGTACAGTCTCTGAGAAACAAGGTGGATGAAATTAAAGGGAATGTACGCTACCAGAAGGACTTTAAGAACTGCTGTGTCATGGCCTTCACCGAATCTTGGCTTAATGCGCATGACCGAGACGCAGACTTGTGGATTGACGGCTTTGGAGCCCCACTGCGCTCGGATCGGCAGGAAGAGGTAACGGGGAAACGTCAGGGGGGCAGCGTATGTTTATACATTAATAAGCAGTACTGCACATCTGTCACGGTCAGAGAGCGCATCTGTACACCCGATGTGGAGCTGCTGTCTGTGTCACTATGCCCCTTTTATCTGCCTCGCGAGTTCCCCCAGCTTTTCATCACAACTGTGTACATTCACCCGAGGGCAAACGCTGAATCCACCTCCAGCACCATCTTTGATGTGATCCAGCGGCTGCAATCAATTTCTCCAGAGGCGCCAAACTTCATTCTTGGGGATTTTAACCATGTTTCTTTAAAGAAGACACTTAAAAACTTTTATCAGTATGTCTCCTGCCCAACCAGGCGAAAAAAGACATTGGACCTGTGCTATGGATCCATAGAGAGGGCCTATAAATCACTCCCCCTTCCTCCTGTAGGATCCTCAGATCACAACTGTGTACATTTGCTGCCCACATATAAAACTGCTCTCAGAAGAGGCAAGGTGGAGACCAGAGACATTGATGTGTGGACAGAAGATTCAGTGCACAGCCTCCAGGAATGCTTTAACTGTACAGACTGGGAGATGTTCACACTGTCCTGCGGGGATGATTTGGACTCTTTGGTGGACGTCACATGCTCATACATGGCTTTCTGTAAAAATAAGATCGTTCCACGTAAACGTGTCAAAATATATCCCAACAACAAACCATGGGTTACAAAATCAGTTAAATCCTGCTTACAGAGGAAAGCACTTGCCTTTAAACAGGGGTCTGTTTCTGAGCCACAGGTTGCCACAAAAGAGCTGAAGTCCGAAATTTTAAGACCAAAACAGAATTATAAATCAGAATTGGAAAGCAAGATGGCAACAAAGAAACTTGGTTCAGCCTGGGCCAGTATGAAAACTATTGCAGGCCTTCAGAGCACAGAGCACAGTAATCGTGTGTTTTTAGATGGTTTTAATTCAGACACAGAGCTGGCTAATGCTCTTAATTGTTTTTATGGTCGTTTTGACTCCTTTGGTTTTAGCACAGAAACCCAAGATTTGAAACAGAAACTCAAAGACAATCAGCACTTTAATATTGAGGTGCAGGATGTTAAAAGGGAGTTCTGCGCTGTAAAAGTGAACAAAAGTCAGGGCCCTGATAATATATGTGGGCGCTTGGTAAAGTCCTGTGCACATGAACTGAGTCCTATATTTCATTACATTTTCGATAAGTCCTTACAGACACAACATGTGCCTAAGATCTGGAAAGAAGCCGTGGTTGTTCTCGTTCCAAAATCCAGCTGTCCTAAAACGGTAAACGACTTTAGACCAGTTGCTTTGACTTCAATTTTAATGAAAATTTTTGAAAAACTGGTCAGATGTGAGGTCCTAAAGCAGACTGAGCATGCACTGGATCCTCTGCAGTTTGCCTATAGGCCTCACAGAGGAGTGGAGGATGCCACTGTCACTCTGTTTAACATGCTTTTTAAACATCTGGATTTTAATGGGACACACGCCAGACTTTTATTTGTGGACTTTTCCTCCGCCTTTAATACAATCCAACCTCATATCTTAGTTGAAAGGCTCCTGCAACAATTTGATTTGAGCAATAATCTGGTGGGTTGGATTCTGGATTTCTTAACTAACAGGACGCAGAGAGTAAGGGCCAATGGTACATTGTCTGACCTAAAGTGCTCTTCTACTGGCTCTCCTCAGGGGTGTGTGTTGTCACCACTACTCTTCATCCTGTACACAAACATGTGTCGGAGCAGACATGACAACAGACACATTATAAAGTATGCTGATGACTCAGTTATTGTCAGTCTCCTCCAGGATGGTGAGAGTGGCCACGGCCCAGTAGTTGATGATTTTGTTCACTGGTGTGAGGATTCCTACCTGCAGCTGAATACGATAAAAACTAAAGACATGATTATTGACTTTAGGAGGAAAACTCCCAGGCACAAAGTCACCGTACTAAAAGGCCAGACCAACGAATGTGTACAATCCTACAAATATCTTGGGACGATTATTGATAGTAATTTAAACTTTGAAGAGAAATGTGAAAGGGTGTGCAAAAAGGGTCAGCAACATTTGCATTGCTTGAGAAAACTTGCACGCTTCCAAATTGACCGAACCATAATGACAATGTTTTATCGGGCTTTTATTGAATCTGTTTTATCCTTTTCTTTAGTGTCATGGTTTGGTCAGATAAAACTGAAACAGAGGAAATCCTTGGATCAGGTAGTTAGATGGTCCAGTCGTTTGCTTGGTGAACCACAGCTGAGCCTGACATCCCTGTACACCAGACAAGTACAGAGGATGGTTACCTCCATTTTAAATGATGACTCCCACCCTTTGCACTGCAACTTTCAGCTTCTTCCCTCAAGACGGAGGTTTGCTGTCCCAAAAAGTAGAACCCAGCGCTACAAAAACAGCTTTGTTCCTGCTGCTGTCAAAGAGTTGAACAAGCTGTAACAATATATTGCACATAATTTAGGTACCTATTTATTAACTCCATTTTATATTTACTTATTTTTGTAGGATGTTACTTGGGTTCTAAATATTTTATTGGGTTTTAGACCTTTGAGTTTTTAACCTCTTTGACTAGTTTTTAACTTTTAATATGACCCTTCTCTCTTACCTCTGGTTTTTCTCCCATCTCTTTGTCTTTTTATACCCTGATTGATGGAGCCTTGAGTATTTTTATCATGTTTATAGTCAGCTTCTTGTGTGCCTGTGTTTGTGTCTATGTTGAATGTAATTTGTGGCTTGTAAATATGGATGTCACCAGACTGCAAAACAAATCTACCTACGGGTACAAATAAAGTACAGTGATCCCTCGCTACTTCGCGTTTCACCTTTCGCGCCCTCAGTGCATCGCGGATTTTTCAAAAATATTCATCAAAAATTCAAAATTGAGAAAAAATGGCACGAAAGTTGCCCGGGCGCTAGCAGAAGGCAGGGAGACTACATTAGAATATCAGGTATCAACACGGAGAGCCCGCACAACTCAAAATCCACCTCTCTGACCACCGCTCCACTCCTCTCCGCCCACCTCTTCACCGCTCGGGAATCTCGCAAGCTGATTGGCCGAGACGTTTTACCCAGCTTCTCTCCCTGCCGAGTGCCCATACCCAGCGAAGGAAGACCGCATTCATTGTTCTTTATCGCTCGTGTTGCTTAGTGGCACTTTTCGCTGTTCTCTTGTGCCTTTTTGTGTAAAATAGTGCTTGTGATGCCCTTCGGGGGGGGGGGGGTGACGCTACTTCGCGGTTTTTCACTTTTCGCGGTCGGTTCTGGTCCCCATTAAACGCGATAAGTGAGGGATCACTGTAACCTGAACCTGAACCTCCTGACCTGTTTCCCCCTCCCTCCCTCCCTCCCTCCCGGGTTTGATGGTTGTTGTTCCTGAGGGGCGGGCAGGGTTTCTCCTTTTTTCTTTGATGGTATTTTGGGTGTCTGGAATCCACCCCTTGAGAGGGGGGCTCTGTCATGAACCGAGCTGGTTTGTCCTTCGGGTTCAGTTCTGACCTTTCTCTGTGTGTCAGGTTCATCTGTGTATTTATGTGGTTCTGAGCCGGGATTCTCCAAGGCTCAGTCTCATGTTTCTCTTTTCCCATATTTATTTGTGTGCTGTTTTATCTTTTGAGTTTTCTTGTAGTTTCTGTGTTTCCTAGTTTTATTTCCGTAGCTGTTGACACTGTTTTCTGGCTGGCAACTGTGAGGCAGCCTTCTTTGGCTTGCACGTGTGTGGGTGCTGCCTGACAGCCCGCCAATCCGACCACACCCCCTCTCTCCTGACAGTCAACTGTTTCCACTCACTGTAATTACTTTTCCCTTCCCTCACCCAGGTGCACCCAAGCTCTCTGCCATCAGTGTCTGTATTTAAGTTTCTCATCTGCTGTCTTGGGTTGCTGGCAACATAACAAAAATAATTTTTTTGTAAGTTGTCTGTGTTTTTTCAACTAATTTAAGACAATTTTGCACCACTGAATCCGAAAATGACATCCGTTTCTCTCAATCAGGTCAGGTTTTTATGCTAAGTTGTAAGCAGTTGTACAGCAGTTGTACAGTTATACTATAAATTGAATAGTAGACACTGATAAAGGTAAGTACATGTAAATTGAATGTTACATCGTCATTGTTCCAAAATTCAGAGAATTTCAAGAAATGAAAAAGAATTTTGCATCATATAAAGCAAAAATACCCATACATGTAAACAAAAACGTAAAAAAACATGTGGCCATAGTTCAAAAAGTTGACCTGATTTAGCAAAGCCAATGTGATTTTTGGATTCAGCACATCAAAATTGTCCTAAATCAGCGAAAAAACTTGGACAATAAATTTGGTGTTGACCAGTGTTATTGTTTCTGTCTCGGCCACGTTCAGCCGTGGTCTGCCCTCACCACATTACGCAAGACAATGATCCCAAAACACACCAGCAAGTCCACCTCTGAATGGCTTAAGAAAAACAAAATGAAGACTTTGGAGTTGCCTAGTCGAAGTCCTGACCTGAATCGGATTGAGATGCTGAAGCGTGACCTTAAAAAGGCGGTTCATGCTTGAAAATCCTCCAATGTGGTTGAATTACAATTCTGCAAAGATGAGTGGGCCAAAATTCCTCCACAGTGCTGTAAAAGACTCATTGCCAGTTATCGCAGACACTTGATTGCAGTTGTTGCTGCTAAGGGTGGCCCAACCAGTTATTAGGTTTAGGGGGCAATCACTTTTTCACACAGGGCCATGTAGGTTTGGATTTTTTTTCCCTTAATACTAAACACCTTCATTTAAAAACTGCATTTTGTGTTTACTTTTGTTATCTTTGTCTAATATTAAAATGTGTTTGATGATCTGAAACATTTAAGTGTGACAAACACACAAAAAAATGAGAAATCAGGAAGGGGCAAACACTTTTTCACACCACTGTATCTAATTCTAGATGTTATTTTAGCTTATTTTCAGGGTTCCCACAGGTGTTAGAAAGTGCTTGAATTTTAATGTTGTGTTTTCAAGGTTGTGAAAGTGCTGGAATTTTGCAAAAGGTGCTTGAAAGTGCTTGAAATTCTAAGTGCATTTCTTTCACAACAAATGGCTACCTGACTGAATAAATAGTTTGAAACAATTTGCTGATTAGAGGGAGAAATTAAAAAATTGGAGAACCCAAAATGAACACTGCTCTGCCCCGATTGAGTCAGTCAGTTTTCACGTGTGACTTTTTTTTTTTTTTTTGCTTTTCTCCTGTTGCTCAGGAAATATTTAACTTATTGATGTTTACTTTTTATTCATATGATATGACTGAGAAGAAAAACCTCAAATTTATGAGACTCAAGTCTCAAATGCACATTAAAAACTATAACAACACTGCAAAATTATTTGGGGAAAAAGAGGCATGTAAAAAGCAGACAAAAAAGAGAGCTGGTCCTTTTTATGTGATTATCTAAACTGTAGAATTTACAGAAAGTGTATATTGTGATATATATCGTTATCGTGTTATAAGAGTACTTATATCATGATATGAAATTTTGGTCATATCACACAGCATTTTCTCGGGCAGGGTGAACTGGGGCTCACTGGCATTTAAAAAAGCATGCACTGAAACGGGTCCTTGTGAAGAAGGATGTTTCATCTGGATGGTACATATCCAGATGCTATATATCTAAAACCTGATGCATTTTGACCAAAGGATGTCACAGATGTTCATTAAGACCTCTAGGATCTACGTCGTGGAAAAATACGTCCCCTTTAAATCCATTTCTCTTAAGAGAGCATGTAATGTGTATTCATAGGAGTAAAGTTGAATTTATCTTAGATGTTAGAATGTGTTTATTGTACTAATAAATCTGAAGGATATTAAATATTCAAATTTGTTTTAATTCTGTTATTATGTTCACTATTAATGTACCTGTTGACAAAGATACAGTAATAATAAGGTGTAGGCGTAATACATCCTCACACAGATAGCAGTCTTTTACAAATAATAAGCATTAGTATTCTTACAAATGTACTTCAGGCTGGTACGGGAGGCCACAGGAGTAGAAATCAACATGAGAGTGGGTGTTCACTCGGGCAACGTGCTCTGTGGTGTAATCGGACTTCGCAAATGGCAGTTTGACGTATGGTCACATGATGTCACACTTGCTAATCATATGGAGTCAGGAGGCCTTCCAGGGTAAGTAAATCATATGTGTCTACTTTACTGCACATTTATGTTTTATATCGTTACATAAGCTGTTATACGAGGCTGTTTCTTCCCCTTCTGGATCAGACGGGTCCACATCACAGAGGCAACCCTAAAGCATCTGAACAAGGCTTATGAAGTGGAGGAGGGCAATGGACATCTCAGGGACCCTTACCTTAAAGAACTCAATATCCGCACCTACCTAGTCATTGATCCGCGAGTAAGTTGCTCGCCCCACTGTGAGGAGCAAACATTAAAGAAGTTTTACTCTTAACAGTAATTGATTGTAGGTTTCAAGTTGATATTGAATTATATTTTATTTTGCAACAAAAAAGAGGGTCTTCTTTATGTTGGAGGCCAAATGCTTAACTGTAAAACTGAAAAAATGTCATGCCATAAATTTATGAAACTGCTTTATACCAAGCTATAATATATAGTGTACGAATGTTGATTTCAGCAATATCTAGATCTCTCATAGCTTTTCTGATTTAAAAAAAAAATCTACCTTTTTTCATGTGAGGTGCAGAAAATGACCTTGTGGACTTGATCTTTAATATAATGTGCAAATGCAATGAAATGTAATCTTGCAAACACATACCCTCTGAGCAAACATTAAAAAAAAACTTGCTACAGATCCAGCTCAAAAACTTGTTTTTTCATGTGAACTTAATGATTGATCAGGTATTGTTTCCTGGTTATTCCTTATTAACTTGAATAATTTAGAACATATAGTGATTTCTCTAAATGAATGCTAACTGCTTACAGGAGTTTAAAATGAGTTGTTTGTGTCTACCTTTTGTCTGATTACCAGTCCCTGAACATCCAAAGGCCACCTAAACCTAGGGTGAATGATGGCTTGAAGATGCGGGCTTCTGTGCGTATGACCCGTTACCTTGAGTCCTGGGGGGCAGTCAAACCTTTTGCCCATCTCCAAAACAGAGGGGGCTTTTCGCCAGACACCATCGTCAATGGCAAAACACATTTTAAGGTGAATTTACTTTATAATTCCTGGTTAAGGTATTTTGAAGCAAGTCTAGTTTTTATTTTTTTTTTATTTTTTTCCCTATGTCTTCTAGGATATTCCTCTGCGACCAACTCCAGGCTCCAAGATCCCAGAGAGGTAAGACAAGTCTGAGCAATAGCTGCACATTAATTATAATGTGTGACTATAACAGAATGTGAAAGTTGGCATTGCTAAAGCATGTTCTCACACAGATTCACCCTGGCCCCATTACAATCTTGTTTACTCAGTGGCATCTTAATGGTCATTTCTTTAGAAATGAAGTGTTTGCCAACATATTTCCCACCGAGGACTTTCTCACCTTTTTTCCTTCTACACTGTGTTCCAAATTATTATGCAAATAGGGATTTTAGCATCATAAACATTCAAATTTGTGTTTTTCAATTAAATTTGTAGATGGTATTGTTTTCTCAGGGCTCTTTGGATCACTGATATCAATCTCAGACACCTGTCATAATTAGTTTGCCAGGTGAGCCCAATTAAAGGAAAACTACTTCAGGATGTTCTACATTATTACCTCCGCCAGGCCGAAAAGGCCAGGAGGAGGTTATGTTTTTGCCGGAGTTTGTCTGTGTGTTTGTTTGTCTGTCTGTCTGTCTGTCTGTCTTTGTCTGTTGGTTAGCAAGATAACTCAAAAAATCTTGGACGGATTTCCATGAAACTTTCAGGCCTTGTTGGAAATGGTACAAGGAAGAACTGATTAAATTTTGGGGATGATCCGGTTCACCGTCTGGATACAGGAATTTTTTAAAGCATTTTTCAACACTGTGACATACAGTACGGCCATTTTCAACATGTGCGCAGGCGCAATGGAGGGCGCTGGTCGTCGTGTCTGCAACACAAACTCCGCGTTCTTCAACGTTTTAGGCACAAAAGCACGCGGAAAACACTGCTGGCCTGGGCCCGCCAGCGTGCCTGTGTTTGCGCGCAACTGCAAAACCTCACACGGGCACCTCACACGGTCCACCGACGGATTCTTTGGCAGAAATTCCCTGGCCAGCCATAGGCGCTGCGCATTTGGCAGAAATTCACCGGCCAGCCATAGGCGCTGCGCAAAAACAAGCTCTCTGCCGGCGAAGCTTCTAAATTCTCGTTTGCCGCGGAGCGCAACCCCAAAATAATATAATATAAAACCCACGGCAACCTGTCTACCCAATTTGCATCCGTCAGTGGAGGAGATGGACACAACAGCAACACTTCAGTTTATTACCTCCGCCAAGGAGGCAATGCTTTTACTACTGAACCACTAATCCTATCACTATCAGGTTGATTGTCATTGATTAATTGTCTATGTTTATTGCACTGTCCCTGTCAAATAAACAAATAATCATTGTCAATCCAATTGCTAGTCATATGTTTTCATGCTCAAGGAATCTGAAAACGTACACACAAACACTGTATGGGGGGAACTGTGGCGCTTGGCGGAGGTCTGCGCTCTCCGAGTGCTTTTCTAGTTAAACATGCCACAGGTTTCAAGCAATATGGGAAAGAAAAAGGATCTCTCTGCTGCCGAAAAGCATCAAATAGTGCAATACCTTGGACAAGGTATGAAAATATTAGATATTTCACAGAAACTTCAGCGTGATCATCGTACTGTGAAGAAATTTGTGGTTGATTCAGAGAACAGACGGGTTCATGCAGATCCTGAAGCAAGAGATCTATGAGGGTAGGAGGCAGTTTACATCAAAACGGCAGCTGTGGGAGGCTATTCTGGCATCTTAGAAACTGTCCAAAAAACTCACAAGTTCAATGGATGCAAAAATTGTGAAGGTTATATCAAAGAAAGGGTCCTATGTTAAAATGTCACTTGACCTGTTAAGATGTTTTTGATTGAAATAGCTTTTGATTTCAGTAAATATGACCTCCTAATGCTGCAAATTCAACAGATGACCATTTACAGTTCTTTGCAACCAATAAAATGTTTTGAAACTCTGTTGTGCATAATAATTTGGAACTGTGCATTTTCAATTTTGGGAGCTTTGGGAGGCTTGTTTAATAAAATTTGAATTATGCTCTAATGGTTAATGACTTGAAAATTATACTGACTGTCATTTGCATTGACTTTTTAGGAAAATAAGAAATATCATTTGCATGATCATTTGGAACGTGGTGTAAAATTGTCTATTGCAGTGTATCTACACATTTATGATATACACTGATGTTTTTTTTTTAATTTGGCTTTCATTTTACAAATGCGTATTAAGATTGAATATCTTTACCTGAAGATCATTTTTTTTAACATGTAACATACAGTTGATGGCCATATCAGCCTTGATTTATAATGAGCATAGGCCACAGGTTTAGGTTTTTTTTCTGTGTGTAAAGATGCACAAATCATAAAACATCTCTTCTATATGTGCCTAACTACCAAGTTTAAGTGAAATGAAAAATATGGAATAATCTTAAATTTTTTATTAGTAGTAGTTGATTTTTTACAAAACAGAGGGGGTAATATTTATTAGTACAGAAAATGCTCCTGACTCAAACGTTGTCTGAAGGAATTTTAAATCATTATTCTCAAGATTTTAAAAAGAAGACAAAGTCTGCTTTGTTTAGGTGTGCTACACTAGCTGTAGTCCTACAGCATGGAAAGGACTCTTGAGCTTTGAGATGAGCCCTGACATTAGATTTATGCACAGTGCATAATGGAGAGGAAACAGTATTACAGTTATAGCTGGTAAGGGTTCTTTCTGCGTGCCCATCTGGAACAGACAGTAAGCAAACAGAAGCGTAGTTGCTGATCAGTGGGCAGGACTCACCTACACAAAACAGTGTGGGCTGAAGTATTGTGATTAGAAGAGATGAGTGTGTGCCAAGAGTGCAAGCTTCCACCCTGGGAGAATGTGGGTTTGTTTTACCGCGGAAACTGTTAATTCCATTCATGTATTCACAAAGCAGAGGCTTCAGCTGGCAAACAAGTTTGAGACTAAAGTGACAATAAAATAAGGGACACCCACAAAATTGTTATGACAGTAGCAGAATGGATTTATGTATTTAAGGGAAGCAGATTTTCCGTTCCAACTGACAAGCATACAGTGCCATTAAAAAGTGTTTGCTCCCTTCCTGATTTCTTATATTTTTGCATATATGACACACTTATTAGACAAAGATAACTCAAGTAGATAGAAAATGCAGTTTTTAAATGATGATTTCATTTATTAAGGGAAAAAAAGCTATCCAAACCTACCTAGTCCTATATGAAAAAGTAATTGCCCCCCCCCCAATCTTCTACCACTTTTCTGGAGGTCCAGGTCACAGAGGCAGCAGTTCAAGCAGAGAAGCCCAGACTTCCCTCTCCCCAGCCACCTGCTCCAGCTCTTCAGAGAGGATACCAAGGCATTCCCAGACCAACTGGGAGACATAGTCTGTCCAGTGAGTCCCAGGTCTGCCCTGGGGTCTCCTCTCAGTGGAACGTGCCTGAAACATCTCAAGTGGGAGGCATCCAGGAGGCGTCCTGATCAGATGACCATACCACCTCAACTGGCTTCTTTTAATGTGGAGGAGCAGCGGTTCTACTCTGAGCCCCTTGCTCATTACATCATGAATTAACTAATTAACCACATTTTTTTTGGAAAGCTGAGTTCAGTTTTACTTGCCACACCCATGCCTTATTGCTGCCAGACTTGTTGAATCAAGAAATCACTTAATAGAACCTGTCTGACAAAGTGAAGTAGGCTAAAAGATCTCGAAAAGCAACACATTATGTCGCGATCTAAAGAAACCCCAGAACAGATGAGAAACAAAATACCCAGAACATCATCTAAAGAACTGCAGGCATCACTTGCCTCAGTTTGGACACTGGTCCATGGTTCAACAGTAAGAAGGACACTAGGCAAAAATGCCATCTAAGACAAAAAAGCACTGCTGACCAAAAAGAACACAAAGGCTCGTCTCACATTTGCCAAAAAAAAAAAACATCTTTATGATCCCCAAGACTTTTGGGAAAATATTCTGTGGACTGACAAGACAAAAGTTGAACTTTTTGAAAGGTGTGCATCCTGTTACATCTGGCATAAAAACTAACAGACCAGTTCATAAAAAGATCATCATACCAACAGTCAAACATGGTGGTGGTAGTGTGATGGTCTGGGGTTGCTTTGTTACTTCAGGACCTGGATGACTTGCCATAATTAAAGAACCTTGACTTGTGCTCTCTACCAGAAAATCCTGAAGGAGAATGTCTGGCCATCAGTTCGTGACCTCAAGCTGAAGCCCTCCAATGTGGCTGAATTTAAACAATTCTGCAAAAAAAGAGTGGGCCAAGCTTCCTCAACAGCGATATAAAATAATCATTGTCAGTCATCACAAATGCTTGATTGCAGATGTTGCAGTCAAGGGTGGCACAATCAGTTATTAGGTTTAAGGAGCAATTACTTTTTCACGTAGGGCCAGTTAGGTTTGGATAGCTTTTTCCCTTGATGAATGAATCATCATTTAAAAACTTTATTTTGTGTTTACTCAGGTTATCTTTGTATAATATTAAAATTAGTTTGATCTGAAACAATTAAGTGTGACAAATATGTAAAAATATGAATTTTAGGTCCCTTTATTATAAATCAGTTGCATTTGTTTAGTTGTCCACTGCTCTGTTGTGCTGAATTTGTATTTGTGTCTTACTGTTGGACACTCACAGCCTTGATGAGTCTCTAGAAGAACCATTCACCTTGACCACCCCTCCAATAAGCAGCTATAAGTGAGTGGGGCCGTCATTGTCCACAAAGCCCTTCTTCCTGTCGGTGCAGTAGTTCTCAGCCTTTCAGATTAAAAATAAACAGAAGGAATGCCTTCTCATTGCCTGTAGTGTAAGTGAGGAGTGGCATTTGTTTGAGTGTTTTTTTCCTCCCAAGATTCAGTTTGGCTTATACAATATATTGTCAGAAAATTAATACTAAATTCAACTCCCACAACATGAATTATTTAAATAAAAAATGTTTAAACTTACCTCACACTAATTGAATTAAAAGAAAGCTTTTCCTATTAATTAACTTATAAGTTGAAGTCATGCATTTCTTTCTTTTGAAAAACTCTAAAAAGAGAGACCCTCAGGATGAGAACTACTGTCTTAACAATAAGTCTTGCTCTCCCAACACTAACTAGAGCAGTGGTGTAACCGCTTTATCTTCTTATTGGGCAGCATGTGATCAAAGAAAGCCTTTAACTTCCTTTAGAGGCCTGACATGCTCCTTTTAACACTGATCACTGGTTGAGGATCGTGTTGGTTTCAGCATCTGTGGGAGTGTTTTCTTCCTGAAAAAGAAAAGGGTTTCCAAGCAGAAGCATGACACAAACACTCCCACCAAATCCTACAGAGATCATCTTATTCATGGCACTCTGCCTCTGGTCTTCGTCCTCCCTCTGCATACAATAGCACTATCACAAACACAATTTTCCCCCCTTTTTCACTAATGCTCACAGTGGTATTAACCTTGTTACCTACAAACACAGCTAAACTGGATCCGAGTAACCTGCATGACCCAGTCTGGTTTGTCAGTATTTGTTCCCTTCACATTGCTCATCTCAGTCTGCCGTGTATGTCTGCCACACTCTAATGATCTCTGTGCTTTCCGGTGCAGGAACAAATCCCAGAAGAGCAAGTTTGATGAGGAGCTGCATAATGAGATGACCACAACCATAGATGAGCTCAGCAGCAAGTAGGTCCCTTTTCACTAGTCAGATTACACTTTTTTGGTATTATTTGTTTTAAAAAATCTATTTAGTAGCATCATGTAATCTTGAATGAAGGCTATTTAACGGTGTTGAAATTGTAAAAGTCCACTTCATTGTATTTACTCAGGAATGTAGCTTTATCTTTCCTATCAGTCATAATAAAGCAACTTTCATATGGCCAATAGTTTGTAGAATTGTTAAAGTGTAGTAGGAGTGGTTTACCTGTACGTATATCTAGTTGATAACTAGATCTTTAATTGGTTGGTATATTTATTCTGAGTTGATTCTGACTAAGAACTGAAAATACTTATAAAATTGGATCTTGAAGCACCAAATCCCCTTCCACCCAAATATTTATATCCATCACTCCAGTTATTCAGTTGGTGCACTGACATCAATCTTAAGCCAAGAGCTTTTACTTTCATTGAACCAGCAGCAGCTGTATTTGATTATGGGTCAGATCAGTCTTATATTGACTTGCGCTGGGTCTGGAATTGATTCAGAATAGAAGCAATAGCAGGTAACAGATTTGTTCGCATTTTGTAACTGTTTATCTTTATCAGTCCATAGCAGATTTTACTAGACTGATATTTTTTAAAACTTACAGCTACGCTAAAAAATAGTTTTGCTATTTTGTTTTATTTCATAATTTAGTGAACACTTCATTGTGCATTATTACTTAGTTACAGTTCCACTTGGCCACTCTTAAAATTGGACCCTGGTGCATAAACATTTTTCCCACACATCCATTCTTAGAACACACATTACAGTCTTGTTTCCCAAGATGCTTTAACTGGTAACATGCCACCTGTGAGAAATAATACAACACTTAGAACACATGCATCATAATTTCCCTTTAGATCCTCATCAAACCTGTCACAGTTAGCTGTCAGGGAAAGTTACTGCATTCCTGTAAATAGCACAGGTCCTCCTCTAATAATGATGTGCTGCCAGTTGTATAGGGACTGGAGGTATGATTTAAAAAAAAAAAAAAAAAACTGCTAGAGAATTTATCCAATATTTAACCAATATGTAGGCATGAAAATGCCAGCATTGTTCAGTATTTGATTACACTAGATCATGTTTGTGAAGACATTGTAGGCACTATTCTTCCCTCATCATCATCATCATCATCATAGCAGTCTGTCATGGGCGACAATGATTGTTTCATTTAGGTCTGATCAGATTCCTCCACGCAGCTCCGTCCCCCGCCCTCCGCTGCCAGGAACTCCCGACCCTGCCAACCTGGACGATGTCCAAGCCAGTACGAGTTGCTTTCTGACTGACCATTTCATGAAACTGCTTGCAAAGTATTTGAATACCGCTAGCTTTTGCAGGACTAGCGGCACATTCTTGGCAGATAGAGGTATTATTATCAGTAGCAAGGACAGGCCAAGACAAACTGACTCCAGTATCTGTTGCAGTGACTGACCAGATGATAGGTTTGTTTATCTCTGCTCGTAGTGTAGTGCATGTCACAATGCATCGACTGGCAGAAGTCCACCACAGACCTTGCAACAGATGTGCTTATCTTCCAGGATGTCCCGTCTCACCCCGTGTAACTGGGAGCAGTCCTCCACAGACCTGTGACAGATATTGTTTTTAGTTCATCTATGTGTCATCCTAGCTTATTGAATGGTAAAATTACAGCTTTTTTCCACCCACTTGGGATGATCCCCCTTTCCATACTCCAAACAACCCCAGCACCAGTTCCATCAATCGCACAGGCAACTGTCGGAACACAGCACAGCCCAACTAGTCACAATAAAGAAGTGTTGGGTTTTTTTGGGGGGGAGGGTGTGTCAATGTGTGAACTTTTTGGGAAAATGAAATCATTCTGGTTTGAGTTGTGTGAGTGAATTAAAACAGGTTGCATCATCTTTGGAGTAAGGGTTCATCTAATCTGATTATTTGTTTATTTATTAATATTTATTTTGGGGCATTATTTGCCTTTATTGGACAGATGCAATGAAAAAGAGACTCTCATTCCATGACAGAGAGCCCGCAGCCACCACACATCCAAGGATGGATAATTTTTTTTCACACATAAGAAGTTGTTCAGAACTCCTTATAAGAACTCCTTCCTTATACAAAGATATAGAGTGATGATAACACAGGGTTACAAAAATAATTTTTTTGTAAGTTGTCTGTGTTTTTTTCAACTGATTTAAGACAATTTTGCACTGCTGAATCCGAAAATGACATCCGTTTTTCTCGATCAGGTCAGGTTTTTATGTTAAGTTGATTTTTAAAAAATCTGATCTTCTGACTAAATCGATTACATTTTTGTGACATTATCATTGGTTTTTGTTCTTATTTCTCATCCGAAATAGATTTTTAAGAGAAAAAATCGTTTTCTAACACAATTTATTGATTAAATGTTACAAACTTCGATTACTGTAAATTGAATAATAGACATTGATAAAGGTAAGTACATGTAAATTGAATGTTATGCCATCATTGTTCAAAATTCCGAGCTTCAACTTCAGTTTATTCAAACCTCTAGAATGCTCAGCGGCAGGGATGTCTCTCTTCAGAGTCCAACAGTAATCAGCCACCATGACAATTTATGACATCATGTCATAAATTGGCACATGCAAACTCTTCAGAGTTCGAGAAATTTCAAGAAATAAAAAAGAATTTTGCATCATATAAAGTGAAAATACCCGTACATGTAAACAAAAACGTAAAAAACAACATGTGGCCATAGTTCAAAAAGTTGACCTGATTGAGCAAAACCAATGTGATTTTTGGATTCAGCACATCAAAATTGTCCTAAATCAGCTAAAAAAAACCTTAAGACAATAAATTTGGTGTTGACCAGTGTAATCAAGTCAGTGGCAGTAATGCACCTGTAAGCTGGTTGCCAACCGCCAATCAAATCTAAAAGAAGAAGAAGAAAAGAGAGACAAGAAATGGGGTAAAAAGCAAGGGAGTGAGATGCAGCAAACTGAAACACAAATCACTGCTTTGATCAACATGCTTGTGTGGTATGTGTCATAGCCATCAGGTTAGCGGGATTCCCTTCACAAGATTTTCAAGCAAGTTCAGGTTTTTGGTCAAACTGCTTTGCTTAATTTGTATGATTTTGAATTTTAAGTCCTCTTTAAGTAAGTTGCTTAATTTAAAAGCCTCTATGATGATCTTTTGAATCTATAGTGTAAAGTAGAACTGCATCAGTGATCAGTGGTGTTGCTGATGTCCTGCAAGCACCGTGATTTTGATAGCATTTGTGTACTGACTTAAGGACAAGGGCTGACTTACTAAAATCTCAAATTGTGGGTACTAAATTGTGTGTGTGATGTTGAAAATTGTGAGTGATTTACCAGAATTGATATGCTTCCACATTATCAGGTCTGTGCTTGGAAGTAGAGGAGGTTGTGCACAGCTCTGTTGTCAGGGCAGCAGGCATCCATTTTACAAAAGAATGAACTGTGGTGTGACGTTAAATTAGATTCTGTTTAGGCTGTGAGTATATGCTTAATTTTTAATCAACTAGTGCAGTGCACAGTGGTGGAGTGGTTAGCACTGCGGCAGCACAGCAACTCACCCTTGGCCGGGGAACCTGGGTTCGATCCCAGCCCCCGACCAACAGTGATCTGTGTGGAGTTTGCATGTTCTCCCCGTGTCTGCGTGGGTTTACTCCGGGATTTCTCCGGTTTCCTCCCACATGCCAAAAACATGCAAGTTAGGTTAATTGGCATCAAACTGGGGATTCTAAATTGTCCTTAGGTATGACTGTGAGAGTGAATGGTTGTCTTGTCTCTGTTGGCCCTGCAATGGACTGGCGATCTGTCCAGGGTGTACCCTGCCTCTCGCCCAAAGATGCTGGGACAGGCTCCAGCCCCCCCGCGACCCGAAAAGGATTAAGTGGAAGAAGATGAATGAATGAACGAATAGTGCAGTGCCCGTAGAAAGCAAGTAGTGTGGTAGAAAACTGGTAGGGCAGTTGGCGTTTACATGCACAAATGTAGGCTGTGTTTGAAAGTGGGACAGAGAGGCTGGGAAGGCCACACCCATCAACACATAATATCATTTTAAGGGTGCTTTCACACCTACAGGCTTTAGTTAGTTTCAGTCGAACTCAAGTTTGTTTTCTCCATTAGTGCAGTTTGTTTTGTCTGGTGAGAACACGGTAATCGCACTCAGGTGTGTCCCAAAGGAACCAATGTACCAAACTGACAAACCATCTTACAAACAGTTCAAGAAATATGTGAGAAACACACGTTCCTTGTATTAACAGGTAGATTATGAATCACGTTTATGTTGTCAGACCACGGACTTGCCTGACTTCTGCGGCCTCTGAATAGCACACGTCTCCCAGTGGCGGGGATTTAGCTACTTCCAGTTTGCTGGCACTAACCTTTAGAAGGCTCATTATAACATTAACCTGCATGACAGGGGGTTTTAAGGTGCTTTTAATTTCACCCGGTCCATCTTAGACTGAACTATCACTTTAATGCAAGGAACGGTTGTTCTGATGTTAACACTGCTGGCTAATCACCCAACGTGGCTTCACCTCAGTGATTAAAACAGCTCAAGTCAGCAGCTCTTATGTGTGAGCATCCCCAGTAAACCGGAGTGGGTAAAAAGAGGATCAGACAAAATGAAGGAGGAGAAACAGGCCAGTAAAACAAATAACAGTATAACAGTCCAATAAATACGCTTACCTTCCATCGAAAAGCTCCACTGGCTAATCAGTTAATGTGGCTTCACCTCAGTGATTAAAACAGCTCCGGTCAGCAGCTCTTATGTTTGAGCATCCCTGGTAAACTGGTAAATGGTGAAGCATTTCAGAAGTAAACAATACTTGAATCCAGTTGAGAATTTTCACCAAATTAAGAAATTGAATTAATTTTGCCTTCATTTTTTAGTCTTAATTATTTTATTATAATTTTAAAAAATCATTGTATTCTTATTTACTTTGCTCGTTGTTCTATTTTATTATCATTTTATAAGCATTTCTTTTAAGTGTTTGTTCATGAGTTTTATTCATATTTCATTATGCCCAGTTGAGAATTTTCACCAAATTAAGAAATTGAATTAATTTTGCCTTCACTTTTAATAAAAAGTTCCATGCTGGTAAACAACAATGAATGACTACTACACCCCCATGTGGACTGGTGACACCACTACATCATAGAATAATAACAGCAGTAGAAGTAAAAAGTTTTATTGACAATAATTACATATTTTGACTGAGCAACGCCATACTCGGGGATGCACACCCTGGTAACCTCACCAAAGCATGTTTAAAATCTGAGGCCAGTCTGATAAATGGTTTGAGCGATATCTGAGGAACACACACACAGACAGACAGACACACACACAAACAGAGAGATCTTGCATTTATAGATAGATGTGTTTTGTTTGCATCAAAGAATGTTATTGGGTTAAAAATTTAAAAAAAGTATATTTCTCCTACAACATTCCAAATATATTAACATGATTGACACTTTCTGAAGGGGTTTTAATTTGTCCTATGCACTCCTCCTTGCATTAATACCAGAAGCAACCTGTGTGCAAAAACAGCCAGCACCTTGAAAAATCATGTTGCATGTGCTCAATTAATGTATTTCCTTTTTCTCCACCCAATATTTTTTTAGCTTGGAGAAAAAAAAAATCATTTTGCATATTAAGGCAAAGGTACAAAATCCACAGTGTACACCGTTTTGCTTATTTGAATGATACAGTCAGCATTGCATTCCCTTATTTGATTATGTTGCTCCATTTTTTGTGATTTTTTTTTTTCTCTGTGATGTCAAATTTGCACACTTTTTTACACACAGAATTTTACTGAATCAGGCCCTTAATGTCTTTACAATCCCAGCTCAAAGCAGCACTGAGACCTTCTATGATGATGTTATAAGGTGACGATGTTGAGCGTGAACCCACAGAGAGCAGAGCAGTGCAGCTGCTGTTTATGGCCTGAATGATTCAAGGCTGACTTAAACCTATAATACCGTTCTTTTTCCTTTATTCCTCCTCTCCTAGGCAGTGGTCTAATTCTGAAGAGAGCAGCAGTTTAGCTTTGTGGTTTCCAAAGAAAGATCTGGAAAAACAGGTTGGTTGGACACAGGAAGGTTAATTAAAGCTTTTATACTTCTCTGTTGTCCATTTTCATGTGATCCTTCTAAAACAGAATAAGAGGTTCAGGTTTGTTCTGTTTTCCTCTCAGTACCGAGCCCTGGATTTGCCGATGTTCAAACACTATGTATGCTGCGCCACCTTCATTTTCTTCTGTATCTTTCTGATTCAGATGTTTATCGCAAAGAAGTGAGTATGATCAGATTGTCCTGTCATTGTTTTAACATTTCATGAATGGAAGTTAGTGTTTTCCCCTCTGTTCTTTAATCTCTGAGTTAAATTAGTGTTATTTTTAAAAACACCATAAAAATGATGTTTCAAACTGGGTGAAAAATTAATTTTTAGTATTTTTTTTCTTTTTCCTTATGTTTTTCAGTAAACGGACATTGGGGATCTCATTTGGAGTGTTGGTTTGCGTGCTGCTGCTGACCTTGGCTGTCTGCTTCATAGGTCACTTACAGGTCAGTATCTGAATTAAGTAGATTTTTAGAATTTTTTTTTAGATTTAGTATACTTTATTGATCCCCAGAGGGGAAATTGAGGGTCATCCACCACCTGGATGGATGAAGCAGCCACGATACGGCGCTATCCCTTAACCCAGGGATGTCAAAGTCAAATACACAGAGGGCCAAAAAACCAAATCTGTTACAAGCCGAGAGCCGAAATGGTTGAATGTTTATTAAAACATATTGAAATGATTACAGATAGCCTTTTGAACCAAGACCTAACACAGTGTACTGTATATTATTTAATGACTGAATGAATAATCCAATATTTTTATGGCTCTGTCAGTAATTTCAAGTGAAAACATTTTTTAACAGGCTCATAGACAAAAACAAACTTTCTTCAAAGAAAAATTGCATGTCCTGTACATTAAATGAATAAAGAAATATTTTCTTATGGTTCTGTCAGTTATTTCAAGGGAAAACATTTTCAACAGGCAAACAGCAAAAAAGTAAATGTCCTTCAAAAATAAAATGTTTCTTAATATCAAGATTAATGCAGAAATGAAACTGCAGGATTAAAAACTGAAAATGCAGATCCTAGCAATTACTGCTTTCAAATAGTAAAATGAGAAAATAAAAAAAAATAAATCAAATCAGTTCCATTCTTTCTCATGTCTCCTATCTGCAATTTTCTCTGAGTCCATTAACTGAAAAATGAATATAAATAAATAAAATACAATAAGATAAAATACAAAATCTATGGCACACAGACAAAATAATACTTCCTTCAAAGAAAAATCACGTCTTGTAGAAACAAATGTAAAAATTTAACTGAATTAAAAACTAGAAAGACGTTAATGTTCTGTGATGCTCACTTGTCTGAGGCTAAGCCTGGTACTTGGTAGTGTCTCCTCTTTTGTACAAGTTCATTAATGTTCGGGGTCAGGCTCTGAGCTGAGGAAATCCTCAGGATTGAATGAAGGTGTTCATCAGTAAGACGGCTCCTGTGTGATGTTTTGTTTAGCTTCATCAAAGAGAACAGTTTTTCACACAGGTATGTGCTGCAGTGATAAGCTGTCAGCTCACCTGAGACCTTTTCGTCCTGCATCCTCTCACGCATTCTTGCCACCAATCCACTCCTGTGTCCACACATCGCGGGTGCTCCGTCTGTTGTCAATCCCACGAGTTTTTCCCAAGGCAGCCCCATCTCATTTACACATCTGGGTACCTCCTGATACAGATCTTGTCCTGTAGATGTGCCATGCGTAGGACGCAATGCCAAAAACTCTTCTGTCATGCTCAGGCTGGAGTCCACTCCACGAATGAAAATTGACAGCTGGGCAATGTCAGTTGCGTCGGTGCTCTCATCCACAGCAAGGGAATACGCGATGAACTCTTTCCCCTTTTTCACCAGCTGTTCTTTTAGATTGGTAGAAAGCTGGTCTACACGTTCAGCAACAGTATTTCTGCTCAGGCTCACGTTTGAAAATAGCTGCCTTTTGTCTGGGCACACTGCGTCACAAACTTTAAGCATGCAGTTTTTGATAAACTCGCCCTCTGTAAATGGTCGGGCTGATTTTGCGACTTCTTCTGCCACAATAAAACTAGCCTTCACTGCAGCCTCGCTTTGTGATTTGGCTTTTGTGAACAGAGCCTGCTGGGACTTAAGACCTTGTTTTAATTCCTCCACCTTCTGTAGCCTTTGTTCCGTGTCCATATTCTTGTCTTTGTCTTTGTGTTTCTTAGACGTTTCATAGTGCCTTCTTAGATTATATTCTTTCATTACAGCCACACTTTCTCCACACAGAAGGCACACAGGTTTGCCTTTTACCTCCGTGAACATGTACTCTGCCTCCCACCTGGCTTGAAACCCCCTGTTCTTACCGTCCACCTTCCGTTTAGCCATTTTTTGTGAGGGGGGTGCTAAAAGTTGACATCTGCTCTGAATTCTGATGAATAATGAAGCCGAGGCCCGCTCACAGCACTGCAGTGAGTTCGCGGGCTATTCAGGGATGAGAATGGAGTTTGGCAAAAAAAGAGGAAACTAAGCTGGGGGTCTTAGTTAGGCCTGTGTCCCCCAAGCCGGATCCAAGGCGGAGCCTTGTTGCCACCCAGAAGCTAACGAAATCTGGTGTTTTAGAATGCTCAAATGTGGTCTTATATTTAAAGTTAGAAGTACAAATGCATTTATAGTTTACCTTTTTAATCTGCTGCTGCATCACATGTGTAAATTTATGATATCTGAATGGTATGTTGATGTAATAATACTAAATTATATTTTACTACTATTTACTATGTTTAGAATGGTAAATGGCGTTCACTTATATAGCGCTTTTTCTCATCTCTGGATGACCAAAGCGCTTTACAGATCCTGCTATCCACCCATTCACACACACATTCACACACTGATGGCAGCAGAGCTGCCATACACACACAGGCGCTAGCCTGGCCACCAGGAGCAACTGGGGGTTCAGTGTCTTGCTCAAGGACACTTTGACATGCAGACTTCAGACAGAGTGGGAATCGAACCCATGACCCTCCGATCAGTAGTCGTTCACACTACACCTGCGCCACAGCCACCCCCTAAACTGCTGCCCCTAGAACTGACACAGAATTACATTTACATAGTTCTAGAACAGACAAAATAATTTAACCAAGTAAAATAAATTATAAATATTAACAAAATTCCATCACCAAGTCCATCACCCATTTATTAAAATATACTGACATTCTGCAAACATTTTGATTTATTAAAGTGTGCATTTGTTAGTGTTACTAGGAATATAAAAAAGTTGCATATTAGTATATTTTAATATTTGAAAGATAATCTAAGAAAGTAAGTAAAACCTAAAAGATGTTTAATTAGTGTTTCAAATTATCAAGTGTTTCAAAACAGGCATGACGTCACAACTTATACATGCTATTTCATAACAAATTCATTACGCGAAAATTCTCAAGTACATTACTTACAACAAGAAAAAAAATCTTACCTCGGAATGTGTCTAACGATCACTAAATGCTGTAATCGGGGCCGATTGTGATGAACTTTGACTGGCATCTGAATTTAACCGTGTCCATCGATCGTTATGAACGCAGCACGAGCGACTAATTCGATCTCCTTGTAGCCACAATTTTGAGATGTTTCTGGGTTTTTTTCGAGCCATTCCCAACGAAACTTGTTCCTTATCCCTTTGTCTTCTTGCTTTGTTGTCTTTCGTGAGTTTTAGGTTCACCATTTTCATGAAATCGGGAAAACTCGGTTGATTGAATTGTCCGCCATTTGCATTTCGCTCCGCGTGTGGGATATGACAAAGGAATAACAAAATCGTCGATTGGTTGCTTCAATAAGTATCAGCCAATCAGTGGCCTTGTACCTCTCATCCCTGGCTATTGTTGCATTGTGGGAAATGAAGTATTGATGCATTCAAAACGCCAGCAGGCGGCTGCGGCCTGCGGGCCGGTACTAATACTAATCAAATATCATTCTGGGGGCCATAGATAATGGGCCTTGACTTTGACACATGTGCCTTAACCATTCACACACACATTCACACCTAGGGCCACTTTAGAGTCTCCAATTAACCTAACCTGCATGTTTTTGGCATGTGGGAAGAAACCGGAGAAATCCCGGGGTAAACCCACACATACACGGGGAGAACATGCAAACTCCACACAGATCACTGTTGGTCGGGGGCTGGGATCGAACCCACGATCCCACGATCCCCACGATCCCCCGGCCAAGGGTAAACTGTGCTGCCACAGTGCTAACCACTGCGCCACCGTGCAGCCCAAGATCAGCCTAACCCAGATGAATGGTGACTGGGAGTGTATGACTTAAAGCAATACTACAGTGGATATAAAAAGTCTACACACCCCTGTTCAAATGCCAGGTTTTTGTGATGTAAAAAAATGAGACCAAGATAAATCATCTTAAAACTTTTTCCACCATTAATGTGACCTATAACCTGTACAACCCAATTGAAAAACAAACTGAAATCTTTAAAGGGATGAAAATAAAAAATAAAAAACTTACGGTAACCTGGTTGCATAAATATGCACACCCTTAAACTAACACTTTGTTGCAGCACCTTTGGCTTTTATTACAGCACTCAATCTTTTTGGGTAGGAGTCTATCAGCGTGGCACATCTTGATGTGGCAGTATTTGCCCACTCTTTGCAAAAATGCTACAAATCTGTCAGATTGTGAGGGCATCTCCTGTGTACAGCCCTCTTCAGGTCACCCCACAGACATTCAATCAGATTCAGGTCTGGACTCTGGCTGGGGCATTCCAAAACAATCTTCTTCTGGTGAAGCCATTTTTTCGTTGATTTGGATGTGTGCTTTGCGTCATTTTCGTGCTGAAAGATGAAGTTCTTCTTCATCTTCAGCTTTCTAGCAGAAGACTGAAGGTTTTGTGCCAACACTGACTGTTATTTGGAACTGATCATAATTCCTTCCACTCTTGACGAAAGTCCCAGTTCCAGCTGAAGAAAAACAGCTCCAAAGCATGATGGTGGCACTACCATGCTTCACTGTAGGTATGGTGTTCTTTTGGCGATGATCAGTGCTGCGTTTGTGCCAAATACACCTTTTGGAATTATGGCCACAAAGTTCAACCTTGGTTTCATGGGACCATAACACATTTTCCCACATGTGTTTGGGAGATTTCAAATGTGTTTTTGCAAAATGTAGCTGGGCTTGGATGTTTTGTTTTGTTTTGTTTTTCGTAAGATAAGGCTTCCATCTTGCCACTCTAGATCGGAGATTGTTGTTACATGTACTAAACAGCCAGTACTTGCCAGAAATTCCTGCAGCTCATTCAATGTTGCTGTTGGCCTCTTGGCAGCCTCCCTGACCAGTTTTCTTCTCGTCTTTTCATCTATTTTGGAGGGATGTCCAGTTCTTGGTAATGTCACTGTTGTGCCATGTTATCTTCACTTGATGATGACTGTCTTCACTGTGTTTCATGGTTTGTTTAATGCCTTGGAAATTCTTTTGTACCCTTCTCCTGACTGATACCTTTGAACAATGAGATCCCTCTGATGCTTTGGAAGCTCTCTGCGGACCATGGCTTGTGCTGTAAGATGCGACGACAAAAATGTCAGGAAAAGCCTACTAGAACAGCTGAACTTTATTTGGGGTTAATCAGAGGCACTTTAAATGGTGGCAGGTGTGTGCTGACTCCCATTTAACATGAGTTTGAATGTGATTGGTTAATTCTGAACACAGCCACATCTCCAGTTACAGTGGGGTAAAAAAGTATTTAGTCAGCCACCAATTGTGCAAGTTCTCCCTCTTAAAAGATGAGAGAGGTCTCCAGTTTTAATCATAGGTATACCTCAACTATGAGAGACAAAATGAGAAAAAAAATCCAGAAAATCACATTGTCTGATTTTTAAAGAATTTATTTGCAAATTGTGGAAAATAAGTATTTGGTCAATAACAAAAGTTCATCTCAATACTTTGTTATATACCCTTTGTTGGCAATGACAGAGGCCAAATGTTTTCTGTAAGTCTTCACAAGGTTTTCACACACTGTTGCTGGTATTTTGGCCCATTCCTCCATGCAGATCTCCTCTAGAGCAGTGATGTTTTGGGGCTGTTGCTGGGCAACACAGACTTTCAACTCCCTCCAAAGATTTTCTATGGAGTTGAGATCTGGAGACTGGCTAGGCCACTCCAGGACCTTGAAATGCTTCTTACGAAGCCACTCCTTCGTTGCCCGGGCGGTGTGTTTGGGATCATTGTCATGCTGAAAGACCCAGCCACGTTTCATCTTCAATGCCCTTGCTGATGGAAGGTTTTCACTCAAAATCTCATGATACATGGCCCCATTCATTCTTTCCTTTACGCGAATCAGTCGTCCTTGTTCCTTTGCAGAAAAACAGCCCCAAAGCATGATGTTTCCACCCCCATGCTTCACAGTAGGTATGATGTTCTTTCTCCTCCAAACACGACAAGTTGAGTTTTTACCAAAAAGTTCTATTTTGGTTTCATCTGACCATATGACATTCTCCCAATCCTCTTCTGGATCATCCAAATGCTCTCTAGCAAACTTCAGACGGGCCTAGACATGTACTGGCTTAAGCAGGGGGACACGTCTGGCACTGCAGGATTTGAGTCCCTGGTGGCGTAGTGTGTTACTGATGGTAGCCTTTGTTACTTTGGTCTCAGCTCTCTGCAGGTCATTCACTAGGTCCCCCCGTGTGGTTCTGGGATTTTTGCTCACTGTTCTTGTGAGCATTTTGACCCCACGGGGTGAGATCTTGCGTGGAGCCCCAGATAGAGGGAGATTATTAGTGGTCTTGTATGTCTTCCATTTTCTAATAATTGCTCCCACAGTTGATTTCTTCACACCAAGCTGCTTACCTATTGCAGATTCAGTCTTCCCAGCCTGGTGCAGGTCTACAATTTTGTTTCTGGTGTCCTTTGACAGCTCTTTGGTCTTGGCCATAGTGGAGTTTGGAGCCTGACTGTTTGAGGTTGTGGACAGGTGTCTTTTATACTGATAACAAGTTCAAACAGGTGCCATTAATACAGGTAATGAGGGGAGGACAGAGGAACCTCTTAAAGAAGAAGTTACAGGTCTGTGAGAGCCAGAAATCTTGCTTGTTTGTAGGTGACCAAATACTTATTTTCCACCATAATTTGCAAATAAATTCTTTAAAAATCAGACAATGTGGTTTTCTGGATTTTTTTTTCTCATTTTGTCTCTCATAGTTGAGGTATACCTATGATGAAAATTGGAGACCTCTCTCATCTTTTAAGTGGGAGAACTTGCACAATTGGTGGCTGACTAAATACTTTTTTGCCCCACTGTATAACACGGTGTGCATATTTATGCAACCAGGTTACTGTAAATTTTTTATTTTTCCCCTTAAAAGATTTCAGTTTGTTTTTCAATTGGGTTGCACAGGTTATAGATCACATTAATGGTGGAAAAAGTTTTGAAACGATTTATCTTGGTCTCATTTCTTTACATCACAAAAACCTGGCATTTGAACAGGGGTGTGTAGACTTTTTATTTCCACTGTATGGTGGCTCTGACCTCGGTTCCAGCCGCCAGTCACAGAGCACAACTGTAACCACCAGCAACTAAGCACCCTGTGACTGGCTGCTGGACTAAGGTACTAGTCACAATAGTTGTAGTCTTTAGTGTTCCTACCCAGAACAAGAAAGTTACATAGTGCTGATTTAAGTTTTCTTCTCACATTCAGTTTTTATTTGTTGAAAATTGGTGGGGGAAAAATTGCTGCACATTCATTGTGACCAATTCATACCTTTTTTTTTAGTAACTTCTAAACCCTGCTGAATGGTGGTGAAGAATCAATCTAAAATGGCTCCAATTTTTCCAGCAAGTTTTAAAGTACCATGTTTTATAATTCTAACTTAGCCCTGTCTTGCCTTACAGTTTTATGAATCATTTTAAAATGGCATTCAGTGAATTTAATTTCCTTCTGTATGAGAAGGGAAATTAAATGTGAAATTCTTGATAGATTATTGCATTGCAATTGAGTGAAGGCCATACAGGAAATTACCGTAAAACTATCTGCCTTCTGGTAAAATGTCAGTTTTTGAGCCATGTATCAGCAACACTGGCCTTCCCAGTAGGTACATAACTCAATGTCCTCTCTTGAGAGGAGTCGACTGACATTGATATGGTGTGAAACTGCACCCTTGTTATTTTTAACAACTTTCTGCATCCCTTAAAATGCCTGAGGTGACATTTAGACATGATAAACAACTTAGAGCATACATGTGAAACCCAAAGCCCACATCTGGCCTGTGGCACAGTTGTGTCCAACCCATGAGATAATGTCTTTATTAACTGGCTGCTGGCATATAGCATGGATGCAATAAATAAAAGGATGCATTGCTACAGCCTGTGTCAATCAGTGCCAAAGTGTTGTTTTACTCTCCTCTCTATTCTATGACACATTCATCAGTCATGTACATTTGAATCGGTGAATTCAAAAAGGGCCCAAGTCCACACTTTTTCAAAGGGGACTTGGGCCCTTTTTGAATTCACCGATTCATTTACAACAGATACTCTTAATTAACTTTAAGCTAGCTTGTCCAAAAAATGACTAAAGGAAAAATGATTTATAAAACAGAGGCTTGAAAGACGAGTTGAAGGCAAAATGTTTTAAAGATCAAATTTTTCCCTCTAATCAAAAGGTAAACTAGCTTTGTGTTTCAGATATAGAGGCAAACAAAAAATTTTGCTGATGCACTTTTTTTAACATCTGTGCTTGGGATGTTCTGCATTCTACTGTATAAGACATACTGGGGCCACTTGTCAGATATTATCAAAAACTCTGTCTATTCCAAGCTGCTTTTCAATAAAGGTTGACCAGTCTGGCCCTTGATTTGGACTGTTTTTAGATTTAGCCCCATCTTTGATTGAGTTTGACACTCATGACCTAGAGATATTTATAATTGCTGAAAAACAAAGGGCCCTATTTTGATGGTCATCAGCGGACTTTTCCGCCAGACTTTCCATCGTACGCCAGTGTTTTTGATAGTTTTTGTAGCACATTGACTGTTTTTTATGCGTTGCATCATGCCATCTTAATTAGCTGTAGACAGTGCGCCTGTTTTGCACTGGGAGGCAGAGGCTCATTTCATGGAGGTGTGGTGGCATGCAGTCTCATGCGCATCACTGTTATGGGGCATTTCTTGACAATCTGCTTTTGATCAGACAAAAGGAGGCCTGTCATCAGAAATGCATTGTTTAATTAAGCAATATTACACGAGAGGGAGTATGGTATCAATGAATATAGTAACTGCGGGTGTGATGCGTCTAATGCCCGACGCATAGCGGAGTTCCCCAAGGACAATTTATTAAATGACAGCAATGCCAGACAAAATATTATGATTTGTTTGTTTAACCAGTTATTTTGCGCAGCTGAGAAAAAAAATAGTCCCTTCTAAATGTAGCCAGTAACTGTTGCTAAGCATCTCAAACAGCAAGAAGACATCTGTTGTCATTTCACACACATGTAACCAAATTAATATTGTCAAGTGCAAAAGTAAGTGTTTATAAAACATACTGGTCACCTGTTGAGTCGGTGCCACAGAAGGGCTAAGATCAAAATATGACCAATGCTGGTGGCTAGTTAGCATGCTAGCAATTTGGCTTCGGCACACTTCGCTTGCTTTTTCTTGGAATTTTCAGATGAAATAAAGAGTCCATCACCACAAAGGTACTGCAGTTTGTTAATCGAGACAATAAATCCAACTCTAGCACTACCTATTTTTTTTTTTAAACAGACGTGAAATAGCTTAATGATGTTTATACAAGGGCAGACTTTGTAAACTGAATAATTTTTTTTCAAAAGGGTGGGACTTCCGTGTCAGGTAAGAAATCTTTTTGAACAGCGCCTCACTGTGGAAATTAAGGTATCCAACACAAGTATTGCATTTCTCACTGAGAGCTGACAGTAAATTACTGTTATTAATTAATGGTTACATTGGGGCGGCATGAAATAAAGCAGCGTTGGTGTTGGTTTTAAGCAGAGTTTATTATATCATACCGCCGTCACGAGCTCCGCTCCCGGCGCCGTGCATGCGCGCCGGGAGCGCGCCCAGCGGCTCTCAGCAGAGAGGACACAAAGTGTGTGTGTCCAGCAGCAGTTGAAGAGTGAGTGAATGAGAGAGTGAGTTACAGAACCTGTGCAGTATTTATACCCAACTCAGACAATACATCAAAGCGGATTCACAGCAGTTGGTACGATCAAAGGGACTGCAGAACAGGCATGAGACATTTGCATTTGAAAGACCTACATAACAATAGGCAGATTGCTGTCCTCTGCTCCAGCTTGCAGGACAAAGAGGTTACAAGGCACATCTACATATTGATCTGTCTCTAGGTCACAGTAAGGACAGGACGCATGAACACTATACATGAATGGCACATTACATCACAACACATGCATGGCACATTACATCTCAGTAGTGCAGCGGGAAAAACCAAGAGAAGAGAGCTGACTGTCCTGTGTGTTGTGGGGGGGTTGAATCAACCCGCCACAACATGAACACCTTTGAAGCGGAGTGATACATATCCAGTGAAATGCTGGAGTGCAATTATCGTGGAATATATTAACTCCTGAAATCCCTATTTCAGGAGGGGGAAGCGTGGGGGGGAAGCATGTCAGTCTGAAGATTTTTATTCCATCCAAATTTTCATTTTCATCACAAACTTATTAAGCATTGGGTTTATTTTTAGGGGGCTATATGAATGAACAAGGAGTGAGCGGCATTTTACTTTTCACTGTAGCTCCCCAGAGAGACAGGAGATGCGTTTGCATCTGCCTCAGTTGCACGCCTCCAGGTTTCCAGCCTGGCCGAGGCCACCCGCACCACGCTTACAGTTGCGGTTCTTCCCCGGCAAGCTCCCCGACTGCCACCTATCAGCCCTCGGCAAGGGCCACCGAGAGTGGGCTCGCTTCATGGCAGGGTTCAGCGATGGATGGGAAGCCACGTGCCAGATCTCCTCCTTCCCTCCCACCCTGGAGGGACTGGGATAGAGAGCCGCAAACCTTGGCAGACCCCCCTGATGGGCGAGACCCTTCATCAGTGAAAGCAACAAGAGAGGGAGCACTCCATCTCCGCACAGGCTGGGAGCGACTTCCGCGCCACCATTAATGAAAGTTTGCACAGGCGTCATCCTCTTTTCCTGAAGTTTCAAACCCATTCATGTCTGTGTAGTTGCACCGTGCACACTACTTTAAACCATTCAGCGGATTTTTCAGCCCAATCTTACCTGTTTGTTCTCTCTAAAATAACTAGCTGGGCATCAACTGTAGGAGTGGGAATCGCAAGAGATCTCACGATTCAATTCGGATTGCAATTCTTGGGTCACAATTCAATCCTATCATGATTCAACGATAATCACAATATCGCGATAATTGAGTATCACGATCCCATATACTTCAAATTTTAACTAACCTCAAATCTTGTCCCAAAATAAAACTGTTGACATCTCTTTCATATAATAAAGTATTCTCGAGGCTTCATTTTCTGTGGAAACGCATCTTCGCACACAGGGAGGGTGATGGACAGTGCTGTTGGGAATAGACTCCCACTCCAGATACGTTTAGCTGACTCTGTGGACTCTTTTAAAAAGCAGCTGAAAACTTTTTTGTTTAAGGAGGCTTTTCCTTAAGTTTCAACTGCTTTTTAATGGTAAGTCTGATGTTTTAAAATTATTTTAAGCTTGTGTTTTAGCTTGCTTTTGTATTTTTAAAATTATTTTTATCCATCAACTTCCTTTTATTCCATTTTATTGTGCAGCGCTCTGTGACTATATCTCTGTGTAAAGTGCTTCATAAATAAACTTTACTTACTTGAAGCTTGGAGAAAAAGCTCCATGCCGATGTCTCTTTACCTTAGCCATTGCTAATGCTGCTCTGAGATGTGTGTGTGGCCCGCCGTATTCTGAGTGTTTTTTCTTTTTTCCACGCAGTGCTTCTGCGTGTGTTGTGTCAAGATCTTTCCTTCCATCTTTGTTATAAAATCCAAAAATGGCCTGACATTTGAGCTAACTGCTTCCCAACTTTCAAAGCTGGCTGCAAATCACCAAGACTTCACTTGACTGGGCGTTTGCTTTGCGCCATCTAGTGGACTGAAAACGTCATTGATTAACTGATAACCCAAATGTATGTGTGTGCATTTTTTTTAAATAAAAGATCGATCTGTGCGTTTATGGATCGATGCATCGTCACCAGTGCCAAGTATCCCGATCCATCACTTAATCGATCTTTTTTCCCACTCCTACTCAACTGTGATTGATGTCTTCCTCATTACCAAGCAGTGTTACTATCGCATGCATTTTTGCTCACGTACACACTGGCTTTGGCCAGCACAAACCCTATCTTAAACAAGCGGTCATGATCAGAGTTCACTTTAGATAATGCACCTATGTGCATTAAAGGGATGGGCAGGAGCGCTTTGGATTGGATTATCCAAAACACACCTCTGAATAATTAGTCCGGCCTCTTCACACCACGTGCCTGGTGGAAAATTCGTTTCTGCGCTGCTGTGATAAGGAATCGAACTTAGAAACGCCCATAAACATGTTCTGCGTCACTGACAACTAACGACTGACCGTATCCTCGTAATACTGCCTAAAGTGTTAAATGTGAAGAATGTGAGAATCAATTATTCTAATGCTGACTCCAAGAAATCATATTTCTCCAAAGCTTGAGAATTTTGATCAGGTTGAACTTGAGTTTTATGGGAATGTTCATGATTCATTATTTTTGCAGTGGATATTTACTGTAACTTTTTAAACTTAGCTTCCTTACAAATGCCTGAGTGCGCACTACTATGCTATGTCTACAGCATTTTACATTTTTATTCATAACATCTGTCATCTTAAAGCCCTTCAATTTGTAAAGACCCTACTATATTAGATAAAAGGACCCCCCCTCCAAAAAAACCCAAAACTAAACTAGAAGGCATTCAGAGAGTACCTACCTCCGCCAAGGCTCCATTCCTCCCTCCTTTTGTCCTCCCATCTGTCCTTTTGTCTGTCCATATCGCCATCCATCTGTACATTGTGAGATAGGGCCTTGACGGAGGTATGCACTTGTGGATCACCAACAACATCTAATCAGTTCATCTTTGGGCCAAGGGCCACCTCTGGTGAAAATGTCATCCAAATCCATCTATGAGTTTTGTGTGACCCTGCTAACAGACAGAGAAACGGCAGCAAAAACAATACTAGAAAAGCACTCAGAGAGCGTATACCTCTGCCACAGCTCCTTCCGTCCATCATGGATTACTTCTGAAATGTAATGGGTTCGTGTGTAGGCCATGAGCCAGTTCTGGTAAAAATTGCAGCAAAATCTATCCAGTAGTTTTGGAGGATTCTTGCTAACACATTGTGAGACGGTAAGAGCCTTGGTGGAGGTATACGTTCTCGGATCATCGCCAAAATGTAATGGGTTCCTCTCTAGCCCAAGGACCACCTCTGGTAAAAATGTCATCCAAATCCATCCAGTAGTTTCTGTGTAATCCTGCTGCACAGATATGAAACAAGGTCCTTGGTGGAGGTATGCACTATCAGATCATCACCAACATTTAATGGGTTCATCCTTGGCCCGAGGGCTACCTCTAGTAAAAATTTCATCAAAATCCATCCAGTAGTTTTTGCGTAATCCTGCTAACAGACAGACAGACAAACCACCCCAATTACATAACCTCCTTGGCGGAGGTAATAACTACATTATATGACTACATCATAATAACAAGACTGTCATGATTATATTGACCATAAATTGGGGCTGGGCAATTTGACCTTAGATCAGCATCATGGCTTATTGAGTCTTTCAGGTCAGTTTTCTTTTTTTTCCCCCTCCTGTCTCCTCCCTTACAGTTTACTGACAAGGTTCATAATTATTAAGCAATATTACACAACAGTGCGGTATCATATCACTGCGGTGCTTAGTAAACAAGTATAATAGAACAGGCCTATTGTGATTTCACAAACAAAAAAATTAAACCTTGTCCAGTGCTGATGTTTACTGTGTTAACATACCATGTGGGTCATGTAGCTTGCAATGGCATCCTTGTCTGCCGACCAGAGTTACATCTGCACACACTCCAAACCCCATCTTAAACCACACACTTTGCCTGCTTTTTCTTGACGTCTTCAGATGAAATAATGTTAGTCATCACATACTATGCGGATGAAGACCACATTCCTTTTTGTTCCAAGCCGTTTTACTTTTTCTGCAGTGTTTGGTGGTAAGAGTACACTCCTTCCAGGTTGCAGAGGTGCGTGGCCCTATGGCGTGGCCACGCACGTAACTCAGTTGACGCGTCTTAAAGGGGCAGTACATGAAAAGCGCCATATTAATATATAAAATAATTTCAAAAAATTCCAGGATCCAGATTGTGCTCTGGATCACCATCAAAATCTAATCTGTTTTCTCTGCCATTACACACCTTTCCTGAAAATTTCATCAAAATCCGTTCATTACTTTTGGAGTAAGGCTGCGTGTCCACCAAACGCATTTTTTCAGCTCTGGCCAGCTATTTTCCCTTCATTCTCTATGTAGTCCAGTGTTTACAGCGCTGAGCACCCACGTCGCTGAAACGCTCTTGGCGGTGGCCGTTTTTTGTCGCGGTACTTAGAGCACTCAGAGTTGAAAAAAATTCAACTTTTCAGAGACTGCAGCTGAGCTCGTCAATGTCGGACCTTAAGCAGCCAATCAGAACTGCTGCGTGGGTGGAACATATGACACCAGTACTAGTCTGTACTCAAACTCCTGCTTTCCGTGTCATCATATTTTACATTCAGAGCTGCTGTCCATTGTTATTTAGAGACTGCTATTAAAAAATCTGTAGAAAGTCTGACAATAGGAAAAAAGCGGGAGTGATGAGCTGAGAGTGACAAGCTGTTGCTGGGATACAGGGCACAGACTTTTTTCCCCCAGAGCGCAGAGCACAAACACTGAGGAGAAAAAAAAAAAAAACGCTCAGGGTGGTCGGGCGACCAAAAATGTGTTTGGTGGACATGCAGCCTAATGTTGCTAACAGACAGACAGACCAACCAGTGCCGGCAAAAACATTACATCCTCCCTTGGCTGAGGTAAAAAACACAATGAGTAAGCACTTGGCAACAGTGGGGAGGAAAAACTCCTTTTACCAGGAAGAAATCTCATGAAGAGCCAGTCTCAGGGAGAGGTAGTCATTTGGTGTGAGGGAAAATAAAACAAGAAAATAAAGAGTACGTTAGCTTTTCTGCCCAAAGGGTAGATCATGTGATAAAACTAAAAGCTCCAAAAGAGTTTCTTCCCACTTACTGTGTTTCTTTGGGTATTTTAAAAAGGGAATGAACATGAAGTTATACAATAAATTAATATAAAATGGATAGTTAAGGAATAAAGGGTGTTGGAACTGGGGTCTCTTAGAACTTTATAGTCCTGTTCTATAGGGCTGTACCCAAACATTCATATTCATTTGTTCCACTGCTATTCAGTTTTCATATTTAGTAATTAGATAGTTGCTCGTTCCCCCTACCTGCCTGATTTTACCTTTTTTTTTTCCCACAATATCTTTATTGAACCTTTTTTTTTTTTTTTTTTTAACAAACATGATACAAACAATCAAACACTAACACTAAAGTACTACAAAAAAAAAAAAATGCACTAAAAACACCAACAACCACCAACAAAATCAAGTCTTCAACAATGCTCCTCTGTTTAGTCTAGACAATCCAATACATAAGTATACATATTATGTTCACCAGTTTGGAATTTACAAGGTCCACACACATCATTCACCTTCTTCTTCAAGAGTTATGTTTAAATTTTTTACATAATCAATAAAAGGTCTCCATATATTCTCAAACACAATTTCCTTTGATTTCAGTATATATGTTATTCTTTCTAATGGAAGGTTTGTTAACATCTGTCTTAACCACTGAGTCACATCTGGTCTATGAGTCTTTTTCCATAATAGTGCAATACATTTTTTGGCATTAAGCAAACTGAGGTCTATGAATGTTCTTTCACTTTTATTAAAATTATGCTTTTCTGGGTACAGACCCAACAAAAACAGTTTAGGATTCAATATGATTTGTTTTGAGATTACTTTTTCAATTGTTACCCTCACCTCTTCCCAAAACATTCTTATTAATCTACATTCCCATAAACAATGAAATAGGGTTCCTTTACTTTCCATGCATTTTGTGCATGTATCTGGTATATTTTTGTTATATCTATTTAACTCCTCCGGTGTAACATACATCCGCATTAACCATTTGAAATGTATCAATTTAAGGCGTGCATTTATTGATTTGGTTTGAGCTTCTGTACAAGCCAATTCCCATTGTTCCTCTGAAATTTCAGTTTGCAGATCTTCTTTCCAGTAGTTTAATCTTTTCAGTGAATTTTCACTTGAAGATAGTGTCAATGAGTTATAAAACTCTGAAATAATACCCTTTCTTTTACTATCTTTCATCATCATTTTTTCCAAGGATGAATAAATAGGTCGAGTAAGAGCTTTATTTTGATTTGATCGAATAAAGTTTCTAAGTTGAAGATATTTAAAAAAATGTGTTCTATTGAGATTAAATTTGATCCTCAGCTCTTCAAAAGACATTATGTTATCTGCACATGGCAAATATAAATCCTGAATCTTTTGTATCCCTTTTAAATTCCATACTTTAAATACAGCGTCCGCTCTCCCTGGTTTAAAATATTGATTACCCCATATTGGACTAAATTGTGACAATAACTGTGGTTCTTTTAAATAGTTTTTAGCTTCACACCATATTTTGATCATATGCTTTACAAATGGATTTTTAACTTGTTTTTGTAATTTTTTTGCCGAATCTGAGTATATGAATATGGGAAGAGGTAAAGGTAAATTGTATGATTCCATTTCAGTCCAGTGAGGGAGATCATTTGATGAAAAATAATATGTCATAGAACTCACTTGTGCCGACCAATAATACAACATAAAATTTGGACATTTCAGACCTCCACGATCAAATGGTAAATATAATAAAGACAAACGTAATCTAGCCCTCCTGTTGTTCCATATAAATTCCACTAACTTTTTTTTTATTCTTGAGAATAGATCTAAAGGTGGTGATAAGGGAATGTATTGAAATAAATAAAGTATTTTAGGTAAAATATTACTTTTAAGTATATTGATTCTCCCGATCATCGACATTGGTAGTGACATCCATCTCTGAGTTAACTCATTGATATCTGACATTAAGGCTTCATAGTTGACACTGGCGACTGATTCTAGCTTAGGCACAATTTGGATTCCTAAATATTTAAACTGATTTACAACATTGAATTGATTTGCCTCAGGGGCTGGGTAATTTCTCTGGGTCTCATTTAGCATTAATATTGAAGATTTAGTTTTATTTATTTTATATCCTGATATTTCCCCAAAATTCTTTATTAAATTCAACAAGGTTGGAATTGATTTTTTTAGATTCGACATAAACAAAATTATATCATCGGCGTACAGGGAGATTTTATGTTCTGTTGGTCCAACTTTAATTCCATATATTTGTGAATGTAAACGTATCGCTATCGCTAAAGGTTCAATTGCCATAGTAAACAGTAAAGGTGAAAGTGGACAGCCTTGTCGACATCCTCTATTGATTTTTATTGGTTTTGAAATATTGTTATTTGTTAGGATTTCTGCTGTAGCATTATTGTATATTATTTGAACCCATTTTATGAAATTATTTCCAAGTCCAAACCTTTGTAGGACTTCAAAAAGAAAGGGCCATTCAACTCTATCAAAGGCCTTTTCGGCGTCCAGTGATAGGAGAGCTGTATCCGGTGCTTCTTTATTAAAATAAATAATATTAAATAGTCTTCTTACATTATGGAAGCCTTGTCTACCCTTTATAAAGCCATTCTGATCTCGATTAATAATATTTGGTAAAATTTCTTGTATTCGTCTTGCTAAAATTTTACAGATTATCTTAAGGTCGGCGTTTAATAGGCTTATTGGTCTCATATTTTCACATTTATTAGAGGGCTTACCTGGTTTTGGCAGCAGTATAATTAAGGCATTATTTATGTATGATGGTAAATTATTATTTTGAAATGCTTCTAAAACCATTTCCAAAAAAGGTTTTATTAATTTATTCTTAAATTTTTTATAAAGGTCAACTGGAAGACCATCTGGTCCTGCACTTTTTCCTGATTTCATATTATCAATGGCTAGCCCAACTTCTTCTTGACTAATTTTAGACTCCAATATCTCCCTGTTTTCATTTGGAATACACGGTATAGATAGTTCGTTCAAAAACCCATTTAGTTTTGTTAAATCAGGTTCATTTTTGGTATCATATAATTTTTCATAGTAATCTCTAAAGGCTCTATTAATTTCTAAAGGATCTATAACTACCTGTCCGTTACTTATAATACTGGTAATTGGTGTTTTAATTTCCAATTGTTTAATCTGCCATGCTAATAATTTTCCTGATTTTTCACCTTGTTCATAAAAAGATTGTTTCAATCTTAGAAGACTCGAGGCAGCTCTATTCGCTGATTTTTTGTCGTATTCAGCTCTCAAAATCAGTAATTCATTCTCCAACCTTGGGTCACTTCCTGCATACACTTTTTCCTGAAGACTTTTTATTTTATGTTCCAATTTAGCTCTCTCCTCTCGAGTCTTCTTAGATTTTGATCCTGTATAACTAATAATATGTCCCCTAATAAAAGCTTTGAAAGCCTCCCACTTTACACATGCTGATGTTTGTGTAGTATTGATGTCAAAGAACTCGTCTATCTGTTTTTCTATATACTTGACAAATTCCTCATCCTGAAGCCATTTATGCTGAAATTGCCATCTACCTGATTCCTTTGTCAATTTTTTATCTACATATATTAGACAACAGGGTGCATGATCAGAGATCACGATGTTATCATAAAAGCAGTTTTGAATCTTGGACCTTAATTCTGTAGAAATCAAAAAATAATCAATACGTGAGAATGTCTTGTAGGTACTGGAATAACAAGAATAGGCTTTAACTTGTGGTTTCATTTCTCTCCATATATCTAACAATCTCAATTCTTTCATAAAATGATTAATAGTCATCCTACATCCAATGTGCGTACAATCCAGTCCTGTTGATCTATCTATACCTGGATTCAATGTACAATTAAAATCCCCTGCTATTATATGTTGCCCTGTAAGTGATGATAAGATAAGAAATAAATTAGCAAAGAACTTCTGATCATCTATATTGGGACCATATAAGTTCACAAGATTTATATTTTCTAATAGCAAAGAACCTTGAATGATTACATATCTTCCAAACTTGTCTCCAATTACATTTTTCACTTGAAAAGGAACTGATTTATGTATGAGAGTCATAACTCCCCTGGCTCGGGATGAAAATGAAGAGGTGAATACACTTCCTTGCCATCTACTCCTAATTCTTTTAACATCCTCCTCTATTAGATGAGTTTCTTGTAAAAACACAATTTTTGAACCCATGTCTTTTATTTTATTCATAACTTGTTTAAGTTTTTTTTAAATTTTGTAGACCTCTGCAATTCCATGAAGTTAAATTAAGATTAACACTTTGGTTTATGATCAATAGAGAGTTTGGGATTACCTTGCAGTGTAAACATGCTCATACAGAGAAGCAAAAACATGAGTGGTTGAACATTCATCCTACAAACTACACACAAACAAATTTCCCCTTCCCACACTTGTGGCAAACCCCCCAAAATCAAAAGAAAAATTCTGTCTCCCGATATAGCCATCGACCGTTCCACACCCACGGGGAACAGCCTAAGCCACTCCTTCTTCATCCTCCCAATCACCCTAACTCTACTGCTTTTAATGACGTAACATTAACTCTCCTCTGTAGTTTTCCAACTTAACTCCAAAATTTTTAACAACTTTGTACATCATAGTTTTTTTTGTTTGTTTTGTTTTTGTTTTGTTTTTTTAATATATAATACAATCTATATTTTGTAAACTTACTATTTACTTCAAGTCAGTCAGATGCCTGTGCAAATGCTTAATTATTCTACCTTATATTTTGTTCATGCTTAGCTCCCACCAGTCTCTTCTTCTTCTTTGATCTTCTTGATGAACTCCTGCGCCTCCTCTGGGGTCTTGAAGATGTGGGTTCTGCCCTCATACGTGGTCAGCAGTCTCGCAGGATAGATTACACCATGACGAATCCCAAGGTTGCGCAGCTCCTTACGTATGGGATCAAACTGCTTCCTCAATTGCTGGATTCCTGTGGCCAAATCTGGGTAGAACCGCACCTGCTGGTCCTGGTGTTTAATCTCTCCTTTAGCTCGTGCAGCGTTGAAGATCTTCATCCTGTCTCTGTTGCTAAGAAACTTCATAATTAAGGTCCTCGGCGGTCCCTTATCTCTCCGTGGGCCAATACGATGTGCTTTTTCCAGAACCACTGCTGATTGCAACTCCTCGCTGCCCAGCACCTCCGGAATCCACTTTTCCAGAAAGGAACATACGTCCCGACCTTCTGATTCCTCTGGAAGACCCACCAGCCTCAAGTTATTCTGTCTCGACCGAGATTCCAAATCCAAAATATTATTTTCCAGAGATTTATTTTTTTTTTCCAAAGTGCGCACCTTTAATTGAAGACGGGTGACGTCATCTTCAGCACTAGCGAGACGGAGCTCCATCTGCGCCGTTCGTTCTACACAGTCACCCAATTCCTTTCTTATTCCTTCCAACGCTGTCATAATCCCATCAAATCTAGAGGAAAAGTCCGCTCTCATTGAACTCATGGCAGCCATCAGCGCATCTGCGCCTCCCCCCGCAGACATCGCACCGTTGCCAGCCTCCTCCGCCATATATGGAGTTTTATTTGCTGCGTCACAGACCTGAAAGTCCGTTAATTTGGACTGTTTCGGCGGCTCGCTTTTTCCTTTACCTGGTTTTCCAGCCTTAGGCTTCGCCGACATATCCTCGCCCAAACGCTGGGATACGTTCTGTCCCAAATGAGAGAGTTATTTGCCGATTTTTTTTTCTCCAGGAGCAGAGCAGAGTGAGACACGTCCGTCTTACGTGGCAGCCATAACTGGAAGTCCCTGATTTTACCTTTTTTAAAAAAAAAAAAAAAAAAAAAAAAAGGACTACAGATTTTGAAGAATAACTTCACAGATTCACAGAAAAGTAGCAAGTTGATGATAAAGTCCCAAAATATTTTTTTTTAATTTAAACAAGTAAATTTGCAAATATGTAAGAAACAGACTAAAATTTACATGAAAAAAATGGAAATTTTTGAGGGAAAAAATGTTAATTTTATGTGAAAAAGAGCCTTAAATTTACCAGCTGCAAACTGATGACATGAAAACATTTCAAATTTCATATTTGAATCTGGATCGCCCCAGAATATTCCAAGACCCAAAACTTGTTACACAGCTACAGTGCTGCTTCATCTTTGTACTTTTACATGGATAAAATCAATGGCCAGATACCGCCAGTCATTTCAGTAACCTCGGTCACAGTGGAACGCGATTAAGCTCTTTTTGTTCTCAGACAAAAAAACACAGTTAGATTCATCAAATTGAGTTTGGTCAGTAATTGTTGTGCATGTGCTGTCGAGCACTGTTCAGTGCAGATACTGAAGCGTTGATGCTAACACAAAACCAAACTGTGAGTGGACAAAGCTAAAGTTTTAAAGCTTTGCATTACTGCCTAATAACTCTTTTTTATCATTAACCAACACAAGACCCACTAATCACTAGTGCACACCGTGCTTGTGGACAGTTTTTTCTTTAGTTTTTATTTTATTTAATTTTTTATGTTTCATGCCACAGTTTTTCCACATTGTCAAATTACAACCACCAAATCAAGGTCTCAACCTGGTCCTGGAGCTTGGGCAGTAAATGTAACTCAAAGGTCAGCTGGTCAGTTTCTGATAAAAGACCTATATATTGAAAACAATTATTTTGCTTCTTTGTCTTTCTTTGTTCCAACCCCCCTAAAGAAATTTCACGTATCAGTTTCATCCTTTAATGTTTCATAATATCATAGTTTTTATGGAGCCAAGGGTTAGATGAGTCATGCATAAAACAGAGTTATTTATACACTGCCCTTATTATCCTGACATCTACAGTAACTTTTACACCAACTATAAGATGCTCAAATGTTATAAAATGCAACAAAAACATGTTACAATGGACTGATGCTTGGCCACCAAATGGATTGGTCAGAAGGTGTATGTGGTGTGTGTGTGTGTGTGTGTGTGTGCGTGCGCACGCGCGCACGCGCGCATGTGATTGACATTGCCAGAATTAGCCGGAGTGAGAACAGAACCATGTGATGGAAGCTATCTCCTGCATTCATTGTGCTGCAGCTTTCTATAGCTGCACCACTGACTTTGCAGATGTGTGGCACTTGGTCCTTGACATGCAGCGCTTTCTCATTTCAGATTCCTTCCCTTGGAATAGCTGACTGTGAATCACTCACACATCGTCTGTTGATGGCTGACCATATATAAGTTGCATGCCGCTCGTACCTGTTGGATTGAATTGCTGCTAATGTATTTCTGCACGTCTTTTATCCTCTATAGCGCCTGTTTCCTGAGAAGCTGTCAAGGTGCCAGTGGCTGGCAGCTGTGTCGGAGGCGGTGGTTAAACGGCCATGTGTGCGCCTCCCGCTGGCAACCATCACTACTGTAGTCATCATTATCTTGGCTGTGTTCAACCTGGTGAGACTCTATCACATGTTGAGAGCTAAGACAGATTGATTATATAATCTTCTATTTTTGGCTACGTTACACTTCATACATGCCATGCCAAACTTTAAAGCTCCCCATCTATTGCACACTTGTCACTCAGGGTTTTTTTTCACCCCCACTTCAGTGCTTTGATGACTTAGAGAAGAAAGAAGACCTCTCCTGCCTGCCTGTAAGTGGTGTTTAACGATAAATGACAATGTACTGTATATCGGTAATTTAATGTCTGCAGTGTCCCTATTTTAACCCTCTTACCACTGAAGTACATACTGTATCTGATGTTAATTTTGCAGAAAAAATTAAAGATGCTAAATTTTTTTTTTTTTCTTTATCTTCTCATTCCATTTCTTGGCTCTGCCCCTCAGTACTCAGTCTACTGCTGTATTTTGGCACTGATGGCATGCGGAGTCTTCCTCCGGCTGAGCTTCGAGCTCAAAGTGCTCTTTCTCACAGTGGCGTCCACAGTATACTACATCATCATCATCAGCACCAAGAATGAGAGCTTTAATAAATATGAGGAATTCCTCATATTTCAAATCAACAGCAGCTGGAACTGCACTGAGTAAGACTGAACACATAAAATCAATTCTGTACTGTACTCCCTGGGTCCTCAAAGTGACTTCCAGGGTTCACATAGTGGGTTTACCGCCAATAGCTAAGGAATTCCCAACCTAATCTGAAATGTATCTTCTTTATCTATTTATCCATTTTATGTCCAGTACACCATGTTTAAGCCCCAGTTGCACAGACCTGTGAATGCTTATGTCCACCTGTGATGCAAGTGGGTAAAGGTGGTGATGCATAAATGCAAGTATATGGAAGTGCACATGCAGACCTCAAGTGCCTGCCCATACCTGCATACCGCTTCCACCTGCATCCCATGTACATCACAGGCGGATAGAGGAATTGACAGATATTCACACATACAGGTCTGTGTGACTGGGGCTTATACATAAATCTCTTTAAATCTCACGTTGACATGGGTAGAGCGGTCGGTGCTGTCTGTAGCTGGCTGAGCAGCCGGCTATCCGGCTATGTCCGTGCTCTAACTCGACAGGGAATAAGGGTACAGCCACCAAAGTTGATACAGTGCTGTGAAAAAGTATTTTCCCCTTCCTGATTTCTTATAGTTTTGCATATTTGTTACACCTAAATGTTTCAGATCATCAAACAAATTTTTATATTAGACAAAGATAACCTGAGTAAATACAAAGTGCAGTTTTTAGATGATTTAATTTATTAAGGGAAAAAAGCTATCCAAACCTACCTGCCCCTATATGAAAATGTAATTGCCCCCTAAACCTAATTACTGGTTGTGCCAACAACTGGCAATGAGTCTTTTACATCGCTGTTGAGGAATTTTGACCCATTCTTCAGTGCAGAATTGTTTAAATTCAGTCACATTGGAGGGCTTCATGAACTGATGGCCGGACATTCTCATTCAGGATTTTTTGGTAGAGAGCAGAATTGATGGTTCTATCAATTAGGGCAAGCTGTCAAGGTCCTGAAGCAGCAAAGCAGCCCCAGACCATGACACTACCACCACCATGTTTGATTGTTGATACAATGTTCTTTTATGAATGTTTGTGTTAGTTTTATGCCAGATAAAACAGGACACATCTTCCAAAAAGTTCAACTTTTGTCTCGTCAGTCCCCAGAATATTTTCCCAAAAGTCTTGAGGATCATCCAGATGTTTTCTGGCAAATGTGAGATGAATCTTTGTGTTCTTTTTGTCCAGCAGCGGTTTTTGTCTTGGAACTTTCCCATGGATGCCATTTTTTCCCAGTCTTTCTTATTGTTCCATCACGGACCAGTGTCCAAACTGAAGCCTGCAGTTCTTTAGACATTGTTCTGAGTTTTTGTTTCTCATCTGTTCTTGGAATTTCTTTAGATTACAGTGGGATGTATTGCTTTTTGAGATCTTTTAGCCTACTTCAGGTTGTCAGATAGGTTCTATTTAAATGATTTCTTGATTCAACAAGTCTGGCAGTATTCAGGCTTGGGTGTAGCTATTGAAATTGAACTCAGCTTTCCAAAAAATATGGTTAATCACAGTTGATTCATGATGTGCCACGGGGGGCAATTACTTTTTCACATAGGGCCAGGTAGGTTTGGGTAGTTTTTTCCTTCAATAAATGAAATCGTCATTTGAAAACTGCATTTTGTATTTATTCGGGTTATCTTTGTCTGATATTAAAATTTGTTTGATGATCTGAAACATTTAAGTGTGACAAATATGCAAAAATATAAGAAATCAGGAACGGGGCAAATACTTTTTCACAGCATTGTACATAGGTTGACCTTGGGACTAATACCTACATATGGCTATACTTTTGGGGTCAAAAGGTCAAAGTTCAAGTTCACAGGGTTATAAAAGGTTAAAATCAATTTTGGCCCATAGTGACTTCATTATTGCAACTAGGCGCAGGAAACTGTAATGCGAGTGTGAGCTGGGTCTTTGACACCTGACCTTGGCTTTGACCCTGAAGGTCGGTAGGGTGTGAATTTAGGTTACTAGGTCACCAAGTTTTTAAAAAAATAACTTTATGGCTTATTACCATGATTATTGTAAATGCTGTAAAGAAAAAATAATTCATTTTGAATTTAGGTTAGCATTATTTTTTCACTCACAAAGGAACTGCTAGAAGGAGATTTAGGCACTGATTCCTATTATGCTATATACATTCTGTAAACCATGGCCTGCAAAAGGCACGAGTCTGCATCTCAGCTGAATCCATTCTAGTTCTTTGTACAAAAAAGCAAAATTAGGATGGCTTTTCCTGATACATTTTAATGTAAAGAGCTGAAAACAAATTTCCAATCAATGATTCAGAGTGGTTTAGTTATTATAATGTTACAAGCAATGTCATAACAGTAAAATATAATCAGTGTTAAAATCATAATGCAGTGAATAATCTTTATGGGTTACATTAATTTGTGTTTAAACTGAATGTTAATTTATAAAAATATGGAATTGTATTGAATTTTGGGGTGAAGAATATTCTTTTTTTGTTGCAGTGGAGAAGTTGCATGTTTTGGGCTGGTAAAACACCCCCAGGTTATGAGCTGCATATACATCACGCTGTTTCTGGTCACCATGCTCATTATCTCACAGCAGGTAAGATTGTCTCTCTTTGCCCCTTTCTTCTCATTCTGCTCCATTTCCATGTTATTATCTCTCAGATCCCAACTAGACAAACTACTTCCTTCCCACCACATTTTTTCCTCTAAACTCATTGCATTTCTGTGTCCTAGAATGAGTCCTGCTTCAGACAGGACTTCTTGCTGAAGTACAAGAACCACACAAAGCAGGATGAGATTGAGACAAGGGAGAATCTGAACCGCTTACTGTTGGAAAATGTGCTGCCGGCCCACGTGGCAGCGCTGTTTGTCGGCGAGAACAAGAAGAACGAGGTGAGATTTAACCTCCAGCTAAAATATACAGTGGTCGAGTGGTTGGTGATGTGAAATGAGAAAAATGGTCCAGTGTCTTAACTTCAAGTCATTAAAATAGATGGAGGTAGTTTCAAATGTCATCCTTTTGAATGATTTTATATTTTTTGTGCTGAAAGCTGAGGTTATAATGTGGAAACATTTATGTGGTATTAAAGAGATGTAGGCAGCACTGTAGAATTTTAAAAAAAGTCTCTTTCTACTGCTTATTTCTCTAAATTCTCCCAGTAGAGGAAGTAGTTGTGCGTTTGTCTTGTTTTTAGCTCGTCTGGGTCAGTAGTCCCTGGAATGAGCTTGTGAGTTTGATTTGCCAGTGTGGCAAAATGTTAAGCAGCACATTCTTATGGATAGCTTTTCAATAGTTAAATGGAAGAATTTGTATGTGGAATATAAATTAAGTGGATTATACAATTACAGATATAATTTACATTTTGACATGGAACTTCACTTGACCTACCTAAAAATGGTAAGGTTGGAGTTGAAGTTTTTATGGATTTACAAGTACATGGGGTGTCTAGTGCATGTGGTAGAAACAAGTTTCTCAATATATTTTTAATTGATTTCAGGATTTAGTTTTTTGCAAATGTGCATTCCCCACTCAGAATATTGTTCCCCTCATTCCCACACCTTATAGTTATTTTTATTTTTTTTTAAAACACTTGTCTTGATCAAGAGCCCAAGATGGAGCTTGTATGCTCATTCTGATGCAGCTTGTGGGAAATGTTAAGATGCAGGTTAAAGGTTTTATAGGCCCAGAGGAGCCTTGGTACGTTTTAATACCAACTCTTGTTTGTAGAAGTGTCAGTGCTGACTCCACCTTCCTTTTCTTCACCCATAATTTGAACAAAATGTACCCCCAAATTGGACTTTATTCTGCTTTTATACCATTTACCTCATATGGTCAAAAAATTTCCCCGTTATTTCATAGATTTACAGATATCTACATCTAGTTGAGCACTGCAAGTGCAGTGTACTGACATGATTTAAAAAAAAATGATTACACAAGGTGTTTTCACATTTCATTTCTTTTTTTTTTTCAACAGGAGCTTTACTGCAAGTCATATGACTGCGTGTGTGTGATGTTTGCCTCAGTACCAAATTTTAAAGAATTCTACACCGAGTGCGATATCAATAAAGAGGGCCTGGAATGCCTGAGGCTGCTCAATGAGATCATTGCAGACTTTGACGAGGTCAGCCAAATAAGTACTTCCTGAAAAAAATACTACATGATAAATATAGTATACGGTTGGGTCGATTATTAATTTTGTTTTCCTCTAACCCTACAGCTGCTTTCCAAGCCAAAGTTCAGTGGTGTGGAGAAGATCAAGACCATTGGGAGCACATATATGGCTGCTGCAGGGCTTAGTGGGTGTCCTGGTCAGGAGAACAATCAGGTGGGAGAGTCAGATCTTCAGACTGGGTTCAGACTTGGATTGACTGTTTCAAAGCAGGCCTTAACCTCACTTTTTTTCCCTTCCAGGACACAGAGAGGCAGCAGGCACAGATAGGGATCATGGTGGAGTTTGCCATTGCTCTGTATGGAAAGTTGGAAGGCATCAACAGACATTCCTTTAACAGCTTCAGGCTTCGTGTGGGTGAGTGTTCCTAAAGCTTTCATTGATTAAATGCTTCACTGCACAGCATCCATCTCTGTTAACACTGGCACAATAGCAGAGCTGGTTTCCTTGGTCACAGTGTACATGATTGACATTTATGTAATGTTCCACTGCAGTACAAAAGTAGCATTTACTGACACACTGTTATTAGGCTGTTACAGACTCATACTGTATATGAATTACCTTCACATTAATCATATTGATAGGCTTATTCCTGTGGTCTTTGGCTTAAAATTGTACCATCTGCTGTGTGTTTTCATTTAGTTTTTAGTTTGTTTTCTTTCTGCAAATGTCTAACAAAGGGGGAAAAGGGGAAATCATAATTATTAACACAATAAACATGAATCTTTCAAAAATCTATTTTAGCATTTCAGTGTAGAGAATGACAAGAGTGTACACTGACAGTTATTTTTTTTTGTATCATATAAAGTGTGTTTTGATGGTACGGTTGACCTCTTTGGTATTAGAACACCTAAATATTAAAATATCAAAATTAATAGTCTGGAGACATACGGATTTTAAAAATTATTTGACCAGTCACCGATAGCAATTTTTCCTTTGTTTTTGTCTTTATTTATTCCATCTTGATTACCAGGGAGAAAAATAAATATACATTATTAAAAAGAAAATATAAGCTGAACTGAAATATGTTTAAATGGTTCAGTCCCAGATGTTTTCTGATGTTGCAGCTGTAGTCGACTGCTGTCTGTTTCGGGGCAAAATCAATGTCCTATAAATGGGATGTATCAGTCACTATCGATTTCTTATTTGCCCATAGCCAATATCAGTTAACAGGGTGAATGCTGGCTGATACTAATGTTAAGCCAACAAATCTGTGCATCCCCAGTTCTTCTCTTTGGTTTTTGGATCATATTTATTTTTCACTTTGAACAACTCTTGGATACTTGATGGCAGCAAGAACTTGTTTTTTATATTTATACATAATGTGCAAGATTTTATTTTTTTTATTATATATTAATTCTCTACATTTCAATATCTTCTACTGTGACAACAGAGAATGACTGTCTGTAGTTTGTCCCACTTAAAATTCATATTTTACTTAATAAATCCCTCTGGTCACTTTTGTGCATCAAATAAAACTTGTTTATTCTGACTAGAAGGGTTGGGCAGAAACTTTCTTAAGAACCATAATCCCTGTGTGTTGTGTCTACAATGTGGAGTTGATTCTGTGCAGACAGCCTGGATAAAAGTCTTGGCTAAAACATTTACTTTTTGTGGGAGATAAAAACATACATGAGGGATAAACACTGAGATATTGCGTAAATCTCTTATCAGGCTGCTGTCTTTATTAGCAGCTGTGCTTAATCACCTTCTGCTTTGTTTATCAAAAAAAAATTAAAGTGCTCGCTGCAGTTCTCATTTATCCATGACCGTTCACACACACACACACACACACACACACACACTTGGAGTGCATTAATTGATTTTAAGATGCATTTGTCAATCAATTAATTCTCAGAACAGCTTTTGTCGATGCTTTGGAACTGGGCTTCTTCAAATAAAGGCATAGATGTGCAGAGTGAGGTTATTTTATTATTTTTTTATCTGTCAGGTTGCACCTGATCTCAAAACATCTATCACTTTCAGATGATTCTGAGATGCTTTTATCTGTCCTGTGGTTTGTTTGTATATCCATCCATCCATTTTCTACCACTTTTGTTGGGGTCCGGGTTGCGAAGGCAGCAGCTTAAGCAGAGAAGCCCAGACTTTGGTCTCCCCGGCCACCTGCTCCAGCTGTTCAGGGAGAATACCAAGATGTTCCGAGGACAGCTGGGAGACGTAGTCTCTCCAGCGTGTCCTGGGTCTGCCCCGGGGTCTCCTCCCAGTGGGACGTGCCCAAAACACCTCAAGTGGGAGGCATCTAAGAGGCATCCTGATCAGGTGCCCAGACCACCTTAACTGGCTCCTTTAAATGTGGAGGCCAGACTAAGAGCAGTCCAATAGACTCCCATGATAAATGAAATATCAAGGATTCAGTGTACCCAACCTGGTATGGGGTTACCGGGGCCCCGCCCTGGAGCCAGGCCTGGGAGAGGGGCTCGACGGCAAGCGCCTGGTGACTGGGTTTCTGCCCATGGGTCCCATGGGCAGAATACACACACGCACACACACACACACACACACAGTGGTGTGAAAAAGTGTTTGCCCCCTTCCTGATTTCTTTTTTTATATATGTAGAGAATCAGCACCTCCAAGTCCGAGTCCATGGTCCTCAGCCGGAAAAAGGTGGATTGTCCTCTCTGGGTTGGGGACAGGCTCCTGCCCCAAGTGGAGGAGTTTAAGTATCTTGGGGTCTTGTTCACGAGTGAGGGGAAAATGGAGCGAGAGATCGACAGACGGATTGGAGCAGCATCTGCAGTGATGCGGACGTTGTACCGGTCTGTTGTGGTGAAGAGGGAGCTGAGTTCTAAGGCAAAGCTGTCAATTTACCAGTCAATCTACGTTCCTACTCTCACCTATGGTCACGAGCTTTGGGTAATGACCGAAAGAACGAGATCGCGGATACAAGCGGCTGAAATGAGCTTTCTCCGTAGGATTGCTGGACTCACCTTCAGAGATAGGGTGAGGAGCTCAGTCATCTGGGAGAGGCTCAGAGTAGAACCGCTGCTCCTCCACATTGAAAGGAGTCAGTTGAGGTGGTATGGGCATCTGATTAGGATGCCTCCTGGACGCCTCCCACTTGAGGTGTTTCAGGCACGTCCCATTGGGAGGAGACCCCGGGGCAGACCCAGGACTCAGTGGAGAGACTATGTCTCCCAGCTGGTCTGGGAACGCCTTGTTATCCCCTCTGAAGAGCTGGAGCAGGTGGCTGGGGAGAGGGAAGTCTCGGCTTCTCTGCTTGAACTGCTGCCTCCGCGACCCGGACCTCCGGAAAAGCGGTAGAAGATGGATGGATGGATGGTTTGTCACACTTAAATGTTTCAGATCATCAAACAAATTTAAATATTAGACAAAAATAACACAAGTAAACACAAAATGCAGTTTTTAATTGAAGGTGTTTATTATTAAGAGTAAAAAAAATCCAAACCTACATGGCCCTGTGTGAAAAATTGATTGCCCCCCTGTTAAAACATAAATTAACTGGTTTATCACATCTTTGGAAAGCAGAGTTCAATTTCTCTAGCCACACCCAGGCCTGATTACTGCCACTCATGTTCTCAATCAAGAAATCACTTAAATAGGACCTGCCTGACGAAGTAAAGTAGACCAAAATATCCTCAAAAGCTAGACATCATGCTGTGATCCAAAGAAAATCAGGAACAAATGAGAAACAAAGTAATTGAGATCTGTCAGTCTGGAAAATGTTAAAAAGCCATTTCTAAAGCTTTGGGACTCCAGCAACCCACAGTGACAGCCATTATCCACAAATGGCGAAAACATGGAACAGTGGTGAACCTTCCCAGGAGTGGCCGGCTGACCAAAATTACCTCAAGAGCACAGCAACGACTCATCCAAGAGGTCACAAAAGACCCCACAACAACATCTAAAGAACTGCAGGCCTCACTTGCCTCAGTTAAGCTCAGTGTTCACGACTCCTCCATAAGAAAGAGACTGGTCAAAAATGGCCTGCATGGCAGAGTTCCAAGACGAAAACCACTACTGATCAAAAAGAACATAAAGGTTCATCTCAGTTTTGGTAGAAAACATCTTGATGATCCCCAAGACTTTTGGGAAAATACCCTGTGGACTGATGAGACAAAAGTTGAACTTTTTGGAAGGTGTGTGTCCCATTACATCCCATTATGTGTAAAAATGACACAGCATTTCAGAAAAGAAATGTCATACCAACAGTAAAATCTGGTGGGGGTAGTGTGATGGTTTGGGGCCGTTTTGCTGCTTCAGGACCTGGAAGACTTGCTGTGGTAAATGGAACCATTGAATTTTGCTGTCTACCAAAAAATCCTGAAGGAGAATGTCCGGCCATCTGTTCGTGACCTCAAGTTGAAGTGCACTTGGGTTCTGCAGCAGGACAATGATCCAAAACACACCAGCAAGTCCACCTCTGAATGGCTTAAGAAAAACAAAATGAAGACTTTGGAGTGGCTTATTCAAAGTCCTGACCTGAATCCGAATGAGATGCTGTGGCATGACTTTTAAAAGGCGGTTCATGCTGGAAAACCCTCCAATGTGACTGAATTACAACAATTCTGCAATGATGAGTGGGCTAAAGTTCCTCCACAGTGCTGTAAAAGACTCACTGCCAGTTATCGCAAACGCTTGATTGCAGTTGTTGCTGCTAAGGGTGGCCCAACATTAATAGCACTCTCAAAGAAAACACAGGAATGGTCAGACAGAGCAACGTCCATCACCATAACCTTAGAGATGTTCAGACCTTTGGAGATGATCAAGTCCAGACTGTGTCTTCTGTTGTGCTTTTTTCCATTACATACTGAGTCAGTCCAAAGTTATCAAGGACACAACACAATTCTTTGTTCCTTCTGTGAGGGTTGTCAACATGGATGTTAAAATCATCAACAATAACTACACAGTCAAAGTCAACACAAATAATAGACAGCAGCATTGTAAAATCATCAAAAAAAGGTTGCATGGTATTTAGGTGGTCTGTAAACATTAAGAAACTACACACGGGAGGAGGAATTCAGCTGAAGAGCCACATATTCAGATGAAGTATACATATCATAAGACATCTGGTTGCATTGGAGGAAATCCTTAAACAAAACAGCTACTCCTTCTCCTTTCTTATGAAGCCTGGGTTCACTTATAAAACTGTAGTTGGGAGGGGCTGCTTCAATAAGAGATCCACCATTATCATCTAACTAAGTCTCTGTTAAAAACATAAAATCCAGTTTGTGTTTTATGAGATCATTCATTAAAAATGTTTTTCCTGCCAAAGACCTAATATTTAATAAAGCTAGTTTCTGTGTGCTAAGAGCATCATCTGCCAGATTTTTATTTTGTTTAAGCTGTGACTGGTGAGAAATGAACACTAGATTTGATAAATTTACAGGCTGTGTAGGATGGATCTTGTTTCTCTGTAAATTTACCAACTTTTATCTGCTACCTATTAAAACAGGAATTAAGGAAACTACTTCCATACCGGGCCTCGGCTTGTCTTGGAAAGAGCCATGAGGACCAGTGGTATCAGAGTCTGGACCCATTACTTATCATACCCAGCTGGCATTATCAGGCAGTGGATTTCACATCTTGAAAACATCTTGATGATCCCCAAGACTTTTGGAAAAATACTCTGTAGACTGACGAGACAAAAACTGAACTTTTTGGAAGATGTGTGTCCCATTACATCTGGCGTAAAAGTAACAGCATTTCAGAGAAGGAACATCATACCAACAGTAAAATATGATGGTGGTACTGTGATAGTCTTGGGCTGTTTTGCTGCTTCAGGACCTGGAAGACTTGCTGTGGTAAATGGAACCATGAATCCTGCTGTCTACCAAAAAATCCTGAAGGAGAATGTCTGGCCATCTGTTCGTGACCTCAAGCTGAAGCACACTTGGTTTCTGCAGCAGGACAATGATCCAAAACACACCAGCAAGTCCACCTCTGAATGGCTTAAGAAAAACAAAATGAAGACTTTGGAGTGGCATAGTCAAAGTCCTGACCTGAATCCAATTTAGATGCTGTGGCATGACCTTTAAAAGGGGGTTCATGCTCGAAAACCCTCCAATGTAGCTGAATTACAACAATTTTGCAACGACGAGTGGGCCAAAATTCCTCCACAGCACTGTAAAAGCCTCATTGCCAGTTATCACAACCGCTTGATTGCAGTTGTTGCTGCTAAGGGTGGCCCAACCAGTTATTTGGTTTAGGAGGCAATCACTTTTTCACACAGGGCCATGTAGGTTTGGATTTTTTTCCCTTAATAATAAACACCTTCATTTAAAAACTGCATTTTGTGTTTACTTTTGTTATCTTTGTCTAATATTTAAGTGTTTGATGATGTGAAACATTTAAGTGTGACAAACATCCAAAAAAATAGAAATCAGGAAGGGGGCAAACACTTTTTCACACCACTCTGTGTGTGTGTGTGTGTGTGTGTGTGTGTGTGTGTGTGTGTGTGTGTGTGTGTGTGTGTGTGTGTGTTATAGAACAGGTTGTAACGGTACATGTATTCATATTTTTTGGTACGGTACAGAGGTGTACCAAGGTTCCACATGAACCATGTTGAGTGACGGACAGGAAGTATAACTGCCTTGCGCCGTACATGTAAACAAACAGTGCAGCCCAGCCTCTGACTAGCGAACGTCATGGCTGGCTGTAATGCTATGGAGAAGCCAGAGCTTGGAGACTCTTATCTCAAGTCTCCTGTCTGGGAAAACTTCGGCTTTCCAGTGAAATATGTGAACAGACAAAGGCAAGGGAATAAGATGAAAACAGCATCGGATATGCTTTTGGCAGTATGTCAAACTTGTTAACTCATTTGAAATGGCACCACGGGAACGTGAATATCAGTGCAGCACAAAAAAAATTAATTAATAGCATGACGCAAGTGCAGCTTCCAGCGGCATTTAGACAGCCTCTCCGGGGCTTTTCATATTGAGCCAAAGCAATAACAAATGCCACTGGTGTTTTTATACCAGCGGAGCTAAGGCCATATTTAGTTGTTAAGAACACTGGGTTTAAACACATGCTGAAGGTAACTGAGCCCCAAAATGAAGTTCCTTGTTGTACCCACTTCAGCCAGAAAATAATTCCATCTTTTTATGAAAAAATAAATCTGTTAATGCTGCACTTTAGGCCTGTGTTTTTCAAGGCTGCCCTGATATGTTTAGATTTTTGTGGGGCATCATTTAATTTAACTTCTTAATTGTCCAAAAACTTGCAAATAGTTTGCTGTTGTTGTGCATGGGTACCTTCAGAACCTATACAGGACAATGACAAATTATTGACCAATTAACAAGTGAAATTAGATAATGAATTTCCCGCAGAAACCTGAACATACTGGGGCACCCTGGTTAAAAACAGTGTCAGGCAATAAGGAATTTTAATTTCCTAAAAATGAAAGAATAATTCACACTATTCAAACTTCTATTGTTGCACTTGTCTGCATGGTTCATTTCCTAAAAAGAGAATTTATTTATTTTATTGTGTACATTTTATTAATTGGAGAATTTACTGCTGGCAGTTTCCAGTTTTTTGTCAGTGAAGCTGTTCCCGCTTATACAAAAGATGAGCAGTTTTATGTTTTGCATTTTGTTTCCTTTCTGTGCCGAAAATGAACCGAACCGTGACCTTAAAACCAAGTTACATACCTAATGGTGATTTTAGGTGTACCATTACTGTACTATACAGTGGATATAAAAAGTCTACACACCCCATTCAGATGCCAGGTTTTTTGATGCATGATGCATGCTGCATCAGAATCAGAATCAGAATCAGAATCAGGTTTATTGCCATTGTTCATGTAGTACACAAACTAGGAATTTGTCTCGGTACAATGCTGCAACATTAAACATGATAAGATAAGAGAAATAAACTATACATGTAATAAAGTGTAGGATAAGATTAAGTGATACTGGTCAACAGTTAAAATATATATATATATTAGCCAGCAGCAGATACTGTGGAGAACTATATAGTGCAGTCGGTAATGCAGGAAGAAAACAGTGATGATTGACATGAGTCTGGTTGAGCTGCTGTACATGGTGCACGAGAGTCACTTAGTGTTCAGCAGTCTAATGGCAGAGGGGAAGAAGCTGTTCATGTGACGGGAGGTTTTAGTCTGGATGGACCGAAGTCTTCTACCAGAGGGGAGGGGGGCAAACAGTACATGACCAGGGTGTGAGGGATCGGCTATGATCCGGCCAGCACGCCTCCGGGTCCTGGAGATGTACAGATCCTGGAGAGATGGGAGCTTGCAGCCGATCACCTTCTCAGCAGTGCGCACGACGCGCTGCAGCCTTAGTCTGTCCCTGGCAGTGGCTCCTGCGTACCACACGGTTATGGAGGTGGTGAGGATGGACTCGATGATGGCCATGATGATGGCCGACATCGCCAACACGAGCTCACTCTGGTGCTGTGCAGAGCGGCCCAGTCAGTTGAGCAGTAGCAGAGAGAGAGTTACATGATACGTGCGGTATTTATACCGGTGCATGCATGATGCATGCAAAAAAATGAGACCCAAGATAAACCATTTCAAAACTTTTTCCCACTGTGGCGAAGGAGGATAATAAGCGGCGAGCTGAGGAGTTTAAAGTGCCTTTATTAAGTCACATCGCCAACACGAGCTCACTCTGGTGCTGTGCAGAGCGGCCCAGTCAGTTGAGCAGTAGCAGAGAGAGAGTTACATGATACGTGCGGTATTTATACCGGTTACAGACAAAGCATGAAAGAGCATGTGCATTTGCATATGAGAGAGACATACATATCAAATAGGCAGGTGCTAGCACCTGCTCCAGCTTGCAGGACAAAGAGGTGACAAGTCACACCTACATATTGATCTGTCTCTATGTCAACAGTGAGGACAGGACGTGTGAACACAAAGCATGAATGGCACATTACATCACACTAGCGCTGTGGAAAATAACCAGGAGTAGCAAGCTGTCTGTCCTTAGTCTGTGGGGGGTTGTCCCACATCCACAATTAATGTGACCTATAACCTGTACAACCCAATTGAAATCAAACTAAAATCTTTTAAGGGGAAAAATAAAAAACTTACAATAACCTGGTTGCATAAATATGCACACCCTCTTATAACTGGGGATGTGGCTGTGTTCAGAATTAACCAATCACATTCAAACTCATGTTAAATGGGAGTCAGCACACACTTGCCACCATTTAAAGTGCCTCTGATTAATCCCAATAAAGTTCTGCTGTTCTAGTTGGCTTTTCCTGACATTTTTGTAGTCACATCTTGCAGCACAAACCATGGTCCGCAGAGAGCTTCCAAAGCATCAGGGGAGCTCATTGTTCAAAGGTATCAGTCAGGAGAAGGGTACAAAAGAATTTCCAAGGCATTAAATATACCATGAAACACAGTGAAGACAGTCATCATCAAGTGAAGAAAATATGGCACAACAGTGACATAACCAAGAACTGGACGTCCCTCTGGAGCTGCAGGAATTTCTGGCAAGTACAGGCTGTTTAGTACATGTGACAACAATCTCCTGTTTAGGGTGGCAAGATGGAAGCCTTATCTTATGAAGAAAAATATCCAAGCCCAGCTACATTTTGCAAAAACACATTTGAAATCTCCCAAACACATGTGGGAAAATGTGTTATGGTCCGATGAAACCAAGATTGAACTTTTTGGCCATAATTTCAAAAGGTATATTTGGCACAAACGCAACACTGGTCATGACCAAAAGAACACCATACCTACAGTGAAGCATGGTGGTGGTACCATCATGCTTTGGGGCTGTTTTTCTTCATCTGGAACTGGGGCCTTAGTCAAGGTGGAGGGAATTATGATCAGTTCCAAATGCCAGTCAGTGTTGGCACAAAACCTTCAGGCTTCTGCTAGAAAGCTGAAGAGGAAGAAGAACTTCATCTTTCAGCATGACAATAACCCAAAGCACACATCCAAATCAACAAAAGAATGACTTCACCAGAAGAAGATTTAGGTTTTGGAATGGCCCAGCCAGAGTCCAGACCTGATTCCAATCGAACATCTGTGGGGTGATTTGAAGAGGGCTGTGCACAGGAGATGCCCTCACAATCTTACAGATTTGGAGCATTTTTGCAAAGAAGAGTGGGCAAATATTGCCACATCAAGATGTGCCACACTGATAGACTCCTACCCAAAAAGACTGAGTGCTGTAATAAAAGCCAAAGGTGTTGCAACTTTAACTGTAAATGCTGCAACTATTAGTTTAAGGGTATGCATATTTATACTAACAGGTTTTTGCAAGTTTTTTATTTTTCCCCTTAAAGATTTCAGTTTGTTTTTCAATTGGGTTGTACAGGTTATAGGTCACATTAATGGTGGAAAAAGTTTTGAAATGATTTATCTTGGTCTCATTTTTTTACATCACAAAAACCTGGCAGTTGAACAGCGTTGTGTAGTCTTTTTTATATCCAACACACACACACACACACACAGTGTCCATAATGTCTCTTTACAATTTAACAAATTTATAACAAAAGCAAATGAATAGATAAATCTGTGGAAATTATTACAAAATGAGGAGTAGATATTGAAGGTATTTTCTGCCTCATTTAATACACCTCTATATGGGCACCATTAGTTGCACGAAGCACAGGAAGATGGTACTCGATTTCTTAATAATAACAATGGATTAGATTTATACGGCGCTTTACATGTCAAGTGACATCTCAAAGCACTTACAGTGAGTCCATTATTCATTCACTCCAGACAGACATTGATAGTGGTAAGCTACTACTGTAGCCACAGCTGCCCTGGGGCAGACTCACATGGGGTTCGCTGTAGCATAGCCTAGTCAATGATCTTTTGCTAAAGGTTGTTGATGTCTCATATCTGTGACCAGGGAATTCTCCATAAATTTCTTGTGCCTTGCACGAATTGACAGATGTGACGGTGAATGTCTTCCATACTTAACCCTGTAGTTGCGCTGAGTCTGCGTATCTGATTTTGTTTCAATAAACCACGATACACATTGTGCCTTTTCTTGAGGAGTAGCCATTTTTAAGGAGAACAGAATCTATTTCACCAACAGGGTACCTGAAATACACAAATGTAATGTGATTAAAACTTTGATAACCACTGAGTACATAGAACAAATCTGATTAACATATCTCATCAATTGCTTTTGTAATAAATTTTTAAAGTTGTAAAGAGACTTTGTGGACACCTTGCACATTAAAGTCTTAAAACCTCCATAAAGATTCTTAGACACATTTTTGACATCATATCAAAAGTGAACAAGAGATTTGGCTGCTGTGAAATAGTTTTACTATTTAGCCCCCGCCAGACGAAGACCAAGGGGGGATTATAGTATGGGGCAGTCCATCCTTCTGTCCGCCTGTCCCACTTTGTGAAATTAACTCCTCCTACAATTTTGTTCAGATTGTTTTGAATCTTGGTACCAGGGTTTGACATACACTGATGTTGTGCATATTGCAATTTGGTTCCAATCAATGATTTTTGCTGGAGTTATAGGCCCTGACTTATGATCTCCTATTTCACCTCAGTTAATAGACAGTAACTGTCTTGTGAAATCAGCTCCTCCTACAGTTTTGTTCCAAATGTTTTGAAATGTGGTACCAAGGTTTGATACATACCGGTGATGTACATACAGTGGGAGAAAAAGTATTTTGTCAGCCACCAATTGTGCAAGTTTTCCCACTTAAAAGATGAGAGAGGTCTCCAATTTTCATCATAGGTATACCTCAACTATGAGAGATAAAATGAGAAAAAAAAATCCAGAAAATCACATTGAAGGATTTTTAATGAATTAATTGGTAAATTCCTCGGTAAAATAAGTATTTGGTCACCTACAAACAAACAAGCAAGATTTCTGGCTCTCACAGACCTGTAACTTCTTTAAGAGGCTCCTCTGTCCTCCACTCGTTACCTGTATTAATGGCACCTGTTTGAACTTGTTATCAGTATAAAAGACACCTGTCCACAATCTCAAACAGTCAGACTCCAAACTCCACTATGGCCAAGACCAAAGAGCTGTCAAAGGACACCAGAAACAAAATTGTAGACCTGCACCAGGCTGGGAAGACTGAATCTGCAAAAGGTAAGCAGCTTGGTGTGAAGAAATCAACTGTGGGAGCAATTATTAGAAAATGGAAGACATACAAGACCACTGATAATCTCCCTCCATCTGGGGCTCCACGCAAGATCTCACCCCGTGGGGTCAAAATGATCACGAGAACGGTGAGCAAAAATCCCAGAACCACACGGGGGGACCTAGTGAATGACCTGCAGAGAGCTGGGACCAAAGTAACAAAGGCTACATCAGTAACACACTACGCCGCCAGGGACTCAAATCCTGCAGTGCCAGATGTGTCCCCCTGCTTAAGCCAGTACATGTCCAGGTCCGTCTGAAGTTTGCTAGAGAGCATTTGGATGATCCAGAAGAGGATTGGGAGATTGTCATATGGTCAGATGAAACCAAAATAGAACTTTTTGGTAAAAAATCAACTTGTCGTGTTTGGAGGAGAAAGAACACCATACCTACTGTGAAGCATGGGGGGTGGAAACATCATACTTTGGGGCTGTTTTTCTGCAAAGGGACCAGGACGACTGATCCGTGTAAAGGAAAGAATGAATGGGGCCATGTATCGTGAGATTTTGAGTGAAAACCTCCTTCCATCAGCAAGGGCATTGAAGATGAAACGTGGCTGGGTCTTTCAGCATGACAATGATCCCAAACACACCACCTGGGCAACGAAGGAGTGGTTTCGTAAGAAGCATTTCAAGGTCCTGGAGTGGCCTAGCCAGTCTCCAGATCTCAACCCCATCGAAAATCTTTGGAGGGAGTTGAAAGTCCGTGTTGCCCAGCAACAGCCCCAAAACATCACTGCTGTAGAGGAGATCTGCATGGAGGAATGGGTCAAAATACCAGCAACAGTGTGTGGAAACCTTGTGAAGACTTACAGAAAACATTTGACCTCTGTCATTGCCAACAAAGGGTATATAACAAAGTATTGAGATGAACTTTTGTTATTGACCAAATACTTATTTTACCAAGGAATTTACCAATTAATTCATTAAAAATCCTTCAATGTGATTTTCTGGATTTTTTTTTTCTCATTTTGTCTCTCATAGTTGAGGTATACCTATGGTGAAAATTGGAGACCTCTCTCATCTTTTAAGTGGGAGAACTTGCACAATCGGTGGCTGACTAAATACTTTTTTACCCCACTGTATTGCTATTTGACTGTGATTGGATAATTTTTGAATGTTATTGTAATCCACACCAAGTGACATTAGAGAAGGTTACATAAAAATGGATGATTATAGGTTTCGTGATTATTAGACCTGTCCCTAATATAAGTTTTGGGGCTGCATTTGTGACCAAAACCAGAACGAATATCTGAATATTCTGTAAAGCCTTTTTTTTTGTTGTCCCTCAGTGGACTGCACCAGCCTCAGTGTTTTTCAGAAATGTGGCTTTTCTCATGAATTTCTTTTTTCGTGGAAGACTGCAACTTTTATCTTGCATTTTTTTTCTTCAAAACTTAGTAGATTGTCTTGTAAATATGCAGTGCTATGCAAAATTTGGCCACCCCGTGACAAGTAGTGTTTTTAATTGAAAAGATGTAAACACCGCCTGTGTTGGATATGGGGAAAATATCAGTAATACCAGGAAACATGAATGCGTAGTTACTTTTTATTTCATACATAAGCTGATCATAAATTAATTAATTAATAAATACACAATTTTGGCATATGCAAAAGTCTGGGCAACCTGCACACTTAATTACATAAAACACCAATTAAAAATCACCTAAATATGCTTTGTGAAGGGGTAGCAAATATTTTGCATACAATTGTACATTTTTTTAATTTATAATTTTTTTCTCTTTAATTTTCAGCTCTTCTTGTTAATTTAGAGCTCTTGTGATTTTTTTTTCTTCCAAATTTGAATCACTGTTTCCTTATCTCTTTGCAACTTCATTCATATAAATGTAAATGGTGTTCACTTATATAGCATTTTTTCTCATCTCTAGATGACCAAAGCACTTTACAGATCCTGCTGTCCACACATTCACACACTGATGGCAGCAGAGCTGACATACACAGGCGCTGGCCTGACCCACCAGGACCAACTGGGGGTTCAGTGTCTTGCTCAAGGACACTATGACATGCAGATTGCAGACAGAGCAGGAATCAAACCCCTGACCCCCCCGATCAGTAGTCGGCCACACTATACCTGCTCCACAGCCGCCCCCATGTGTGCCTTTTTTGTTAAATGCAACTGTGCGGGACAACCCCCACAGACTAAGGACAGACAGCTCGCTACTCCTGGTTATTTTCCGCAGCACTACTGTGATGTTAATGTGCCATTCATGCTTTGTGTTCACGCGTCCTGTCCTCACTGTGACCTAGAGACAGATCAATATGTAGATGTGACTTGTCACCTCTTTGTCCTGCAAGCTGGAGCAGGGGCCAGCAATCTGCCTATTTGATATGTATGTCTCTCTCATATGCAAATGCCCATGCTCTTTCATGCATTGTCTGTAACTGGTATAAATACCGCACGTATCATGTAACTATCTCTCTCTGCTACTGCTCAACTGACTGCACCTGTCTTCACGCTACTGAGAGCCCTCAGGGCTCGCTCTGGGCCGCTCTGCACAGCACCAGAGTGAGCTCGTGATGGCGATGTGACATAATAAACGCACTTTAAACTCCTCAGTTCGCCGCTTATTATTCCATGACGCCACAACTGCTATTTTTTTTCTTGTGGATTTGTGAAATATTTCTTTCCTAAATTTTTAGGGGATTTTTGGGTAAATATGGTAAATCTGTAGTTTCTTTATCAAACTGAAGCAGTTTGGGCAGAAAAAAGTGAATATCGCAGTAACAAAGTTGAAAACAGAATACCAGTGTAATTAACTGAATAATCAAATATTTGTGTACATCCCTAGTGATTGTAGCAATATATTAAAATATATAGTTTTATATATAACAGTTGTTTGTCCCATCATTCAAGCAGGACACAACACACAAACAAGCTTAGCTTTTGTTTGAATTTAATTTTGAATATTTTAACATCAGCAAAGTCCTTATGAATATTTGATAATGTGCTACCCCTTAACTCTCTATCTTTTTAATCCATTGTTTTTTATGTTAATGTAGACTGTGAATTTTGATATTTGAATGCCTGACTTTGCAGATGTTGTTTGCTTTACCCAATGTTAGCCATTCTTTTTTTAACAAAGACATCAAAGATTAATTTCTGTTACTTTTTGTCAGACAGTAAAGTTGTTCTCTTCTGTAAAGCAGGTTCTGCTGTTTAATTGAGCAGTTGTTGAGAAACTTCTTTTTAAATATTTTATCTCATGTTTCATTTAAAAATGGGTACGACTTGACAACAGGACTATCCTAACAAAGGATCTCTATATAGTTTATAAGCAGGTTATTTATTAGGTTGTGAACACGTTATAAATCACTAATAAACTGTTACAATGCATCAGATAAAAAGGTAAGTAGTTTTGTTTATTGCCAAATAGGGAGCAGACACTTAACTGTTCTCTCAAATCTCAATAGTAGTTTGTGTAGATTATTCTCTTTTCTCTTCTGCTGTGGAGAAAGGAGGCAGGTGAGGCAACGAGCTGGATGACACAGAAACTTTATTCTTCCTCCAACATAACTTGCAGCACAAGAAAATCCCGGGTCTCTATGCATTCCTCTTTTACAGCTTTATTTCCATGCATCGAGACCCGGTACTTCCGACCACAATACATTGTTGTTTGAACAAAGGATTGTGTGGCACATAAACATGACATAACGCTGGTGCCGCTCCAACACCCTTCTTCTCTTAGCGGCCCCGGCATCTCTTACTCTCCTCGGGGGTGCATAGGCCCAACAGTCCCGTCTGATGCCCTCCGGTGACACCTCCTCTTTTTGACCATTGTTCTCCCCTTCCCCCTGTCTTCTCTGGATGGAGAAACCCACATACCATACCCTCACTCAGCCCACCCCCCACCCCCCGAACACCCAGAAGGGGCATTAACCCCCCCGTCCTTTGGGCTTGAGCCGGCGTCCATAGTGGCTGTAGCGGGGGGTTGCCAATCCAGTCAAACCACCCTGCTGGTGAGGTGTACCAGAGGGCACATCAGTCTGTGGAGGGAAAAAGGGAGGGGGGGAAACACATTATCTTTCCGAGTGCCGGTCCCTGCTGAGGGATCACCAACCTGCAGAGCCACTAACGGTGGGTGTCTCGCGCTGGAGAGCTTGGGCCAACACCACTTGCTCGTCTGCCAACACAAAAGCGGGCTTCAGCCTGTCGATGGAGACGGTCTACTTATGTCCCCCCAAGTCTAACACAAAATGCTTTGCCTCAGGTTCCAACACTCTGAACGGTCCGTCTTACGGTGGGCACAGCAGGGTCCGGTGCGCATCGTGCCTGACAAAAACAAAACGGGCGTTCTGCAAACTTTTTGGGACGAATGTGCAGAGAAAACAATGGGGGGCCAGGCCCGGTACGCTCACAGCCTCCATACTGTGTAAAAATTGCATGGGCGGATCAGCCTCAGGCGCGGGGTTTTCTGGTAAAAACTCTCCGGGGATCTGCAGCGGCTAAGAAAAAATGAGTTCTGCCGGGGAGGCTGCCAGATCCTCCTTAGGTGTGGAGCGCAACCCTAAAAGAACCCAGGGCAGGTGGTTGACCCAATTTGTGTCCGAGAGCGAGGCTCTGAGTGCTACTTTAAGCGACCTATGAAAATGCTTGCATAACCCGTTAGCCTGGGGGTTGTACACGGTAGTGTGGTGAATTTTGACCCCCAGGCTCTGGGCCATAGTAGACCAGAGTTCTGAAACGAATTGTGGACCCCTGTCGGACGTGATATCCACTGGAGATCTGAAACGTGCAAGCCAAGCCGACAAAAAAGCGCGAGCCACTTATGCAAACGTGGTAGAAGCCAGTGGGACCACTTCAGGCCAGTGCGCGGTGCGGTGCACGTTTGTTAAGAGGTGCATAAAACCTTGCAGCGGTGGCAGGGGTCCCACCAAATCCACATAAACGTGGTTGAACCTCCTAGCTGGGATTTGGAACGGCTCGAGGGGGGCTGTGGTGTGCTTGTGCGCTTTGGCCCGCTGGCACGTGATGCAAGCTGCAGCCCACTCCTTCACGTCTTTGTGCAAGCGTGGCCAGACGAATTTCACCCCCACTAGCTTCACCGAAGCACGCACTCCTGGATGCAAAAGGGAGTGGACTGACTCAAAAACATGACGGTGCCAAGAGCTCGGAACCACCGGGTGCGGGCGGCCGGTGGAGACGTCACAGAGCAAGGGAGGGCACCCTTCTTGCACCGCACAGCCTTAACCCAGTTGGCACAGACTGGAGCGCGCAAATGTCCACGTCCCTGGCTTGTTCTGCGGCCATGGCAGGGAAATCAATTCCCATATAGACCAGGGCAATTAACGCGCACAACAGGCAGTCGGCCACGATGTTGAGCTTTCCGGCAATGTGTTGAATGTCGGTAGTAAACTCCAAAATTGCGGCCAAATGCCGTTGCTGCCGGGCCGACCACGGTTCCAAGACCTTGGCCATTGCATACGTCAGCGGCTTATGGTCCATGAACGCGGTGAACTCGCGCCCCTCCAGCCAAAACTGGAAATGGCGCGTCGCCAGGTGGAGAGCCAGCAATTCTCTATAAAACGTGCTGTATTTGAGTTCGTTGTCACGCAAGCTTCGGCTAAAAAGTGCTAGTGGCTGCCACGAACCTGAAACACACTGCTCCACCACTGCCCCTATGGCAACATCAGACACATCTGTAGTGAGCGCTATCCGTGCAGACGGATCCAGGTGGGCTAGCAAAGCAGCATCCGCCAGCCCTGTTTTGGCGTTTGCAAAAGCCTGGTCTTGCTTGGGAGTTCAGTCGATAGTTTCCACAGGCTTCTTTTTTTTTTTTTAAGTGTGACATACAATGGCTGCATCAGCTGGGCTGCTCGGGGAAGGAAACGGTTATAAAAATGAACCATTCCCAAAAACTCCTGTAGTACTTTCACGGTCTGTGGACACGGAAAATCTGACACTGCGCGCACCTTATCCAGTAACGGGATCGCACCCTCCGGCGAAATGCAGTGGCCCAAAACATCAATCACTGACACACCAAACTGGCACTTCGCTGGGTTGACTATCAGCCCGTGTACTTCCAACCTCTTGAAAATTGTCTTGAGATGGGCGATGTGCTCCTCCTCGGATGCGCTGGCTACCAGAATGTCGTCTAAGTAGACGAAGGACAAATCGCGAAGCACTGCGTCCATCATCCTCTGGAAAGTCTGTGCCGCGCCTTTTAATCCGAATGGCATACATAAAAACTCAAAAAGGCCGAAAGGAGTTATTACTGCTGTTTTTGGAACATCTTCTGTGCGCAACGGAAGCTGATGGTATCCGCGGACCAGATCCACTTTCAAAAAAACACATGCCCCGGCCAGGTACATGTAAAAATCCTGGATGTGCGGAACGGGATAACGATCGTGTTCCGTGGCGTTATTCAAGCGCCGGAAATCGCCGCACGGTCGCCACGACCCATCGGCATTTAGGCACCAAACTCCTCTTGCACGCTGGCCAGGTTAGCTGCGTCCAAACACCGAGGTCGCGTGAACACCAGCGGACCTTTTGTTGTTATAAAGTGCTTGACCCCGTGTTTCGTTACTGTAGCCAAAAGAGTTTGGACCGTGAGTGGTGGGAACTGTGCAAGTAACTGTTGGTACTTGCCCCCTGGAGCTGTAACGTTAGCCAGTGTTGTCGACCCAGCTCTCCGAGCTGTACAGGGCAGTGAGGTGAAAGAGATTGCATCCACTAATCACTTATTAGCAACATCAACTAACTACCCATAAGCACATAAAAAATCTGCACCTAAAATGGGGCCGGAACATGCAGCTATCACAATGTCCCACTGAAAGTTGCATTCGTGTAAGCATATCGTCAATGTCCACTCGGCAAATGTCCTGATGGTGGATCCGTTGGTGGCCGTGAGCTCGGGACCACTGCGTCCTGCCACCCTGTCTGCGTTGACCGGCAGGATGAGGCTCTTCTGGGAGCCGGAGTCCACCAAAAACCATCTCCCCAAACATGTGTCCGTGACATAAAGCAGTCTGTTCCTGTTGCCATCGGTTGCAGCTGCCACTGAATTCCAATCATGCCGTCTTCCCAGCTTCTTGAATTGGCATGGCAACAGGCAGAGTTGGGCGTTCGAGCCAAAACGGCGATGATAAAAACAGATCACCCCGTTCCTTCGTCTTTTGGTGTCTGTCCCAGCTACCGCGAACAGCTCCTCGACCTCGCTGAAGTCTCTCAGGGATGCCGGTGCCACTGCCTGCATGCTGAGAGTTCTGGTTGCCAAAATGATGCGGTCCGCTTCCTGCGCCAGGGCGCGGTAGTCCTTGGCAACCAGCTGCGGCGAGTTGGCCAGGATTGCCCTCGCTGTAGCCGGTAGGTTCCTGAGGAAGAAGTGGGTGAACAGGAAGGATTCGTCTTCCTTCCCCCTCAGCACCAACGTGCTCTCCATTAGTGCCACTGCTGATCTGTCCCCTAACTCTGAACGCGTTAGGAGTCTCTCTGCCCTCTCACGGTCAGAAAGGGTATAGCGCTGGAGCAGCATCCTCTTGAGCGCTTCATATTTACCTTGGGCCGGCGGCTCCTGGAGCAGATTTGTCACCTGTTGTGTAGCGCGCGCATCCAGCGCAGCAAACATGTAGTAATACCTGGTATCGTCCGATGTTATCCCGCGGAGTGCGAACTGGGCTTCTATGTGCAAGAACCACGCGGTCGGGTTATGAAGCCAGAAGTCTGGGAGCTCGACTGAGACAGCACATGCAGCGCTGGTGCTCTCCCTCCAGGCAGTCTCTGGGGCGGTGCTCTGCTCGCTTTCCACGGCACATCTTCAGGTCACCAGTGTGGAGAAAGGAGGCAGGCGAGGCAACGAGCTGGATGACACAGAAACTTTATCTTTCCTCCAACATAACTTACAGCAAAAGAGAATCCCAGGTCTCTGTGCATTCCTTTTTTATAGCTTTATTTCCATGCATCAAGACCTGGAACTTCTGACCATAATACATTGTTGTTTGGACAAAGGATTGTGTGGCACATTAATATGACATAATGCTGGCGCCGCTCCAACACCCTTCTTCTCTTTGCAGCTCCGGCATCTCTTACTCTCCCCGGGGGGGCACATAGACCCAACAGTCCCATCTCATACCCCCCGGTGACACCTCCTCCTTCAGTCCATTGCTCTCCCCTCCCCCCTGCCTTCTTTGGGTGGAGAAACCCACACACCATGCCCCCACACTGCTACATTTTCACCACCTATGGCCTATGTGGTAGAGCATCCACCCCACAGCCGGGAAGTTGTGGGTTCAAACCTCGGTCAGGTCATACCAAAGACCGTATAAAAATGGTACTTCCCACCTTCTAGCTCATGCTTAGCATAATAGAATGGGGGAAGGAAAAGTTGTTTGTGGCGACGCCTTGCATGGCAGCAACCCCTCTGATTCTAGATGTGATTAACATTGTAGATAGAGGAGAAATGTAATTTCATTCTACTGTACGTGATTGGCTGTATGGATTGAATGACAATAAAGTTTGCCTCTTCTTCTATATTCATCAGATATTTGTCGGCACATTACTGGCATTTCCAACCAAAAGATCTCCTGACCTTAGCAAAAAGGGAGCCTCCATCAATGTATGAAATGTCTGTTATTTATAACTGCTTATTTATGATTTATAAAGCACTTATAACCTAATTAATGACCTACTGTCATTTATTAGGGTAGTTTTGTTTTGTCCTTCAAAAAACCCTTACAAAGTTGCTTATAACACGACCCAGAATAAAGTTTTAAATGTTTTTCTCTTCATTTCTGCTGCCATTATTGCTTGTTGGTATCAAAAATAAATCATCTGTTCACGTTAATCTTTTTTGTAAGTGCCTTTCGTTGGGCCACAACTTCCTATTAAATCTACAATATCTCACAAAAATGAGTACACCCCTCACATTTTTGTGAATATGTTATATCTTTTCATGAGACAACACTGATGATGTGACACTTTGATACAATGTAAAGTAGTCAGCGTACAGCTTATACAACAGTGTAAATTTGCTGTCCCCTCAAAATAACTCAACACACAGCCATTAATGTCTAAACCACTGGCAACAAAAGGGAGTACACCCCGAAGTGAAAATGTCCAAATTGTGCCCAATTAGCTATTTTCCCTCCCCAGTGTCATATGACTCGTTAGTGTTACAAGGTCTCAGGTGTGAATGGGGAGCAGGTGTGTTAAATTTGGTGTTGTCGCTCTCACACTCTCTCATACTGGTCACTGGAAGTTCAACATGGCACCTCATGGCAAAGAACTCTCTGAGGATCTGAAAAAAAGAATTGTTGCTCTACATAAAGATAGGTTAGGCTATAAGAAGATTGCCAACACCCTGAAACTGAGCTGCAGCACGGTGGCTAAGACCATACAGTGGTTTAATAGGACAGGTTCCTCTCAGAACAGGCCTCGCCATGGTCGACCAAAGAAGTTGAGTGCACGTGCTCAGCGTCATATCCAGAGGTTGTCTTTTGAAAGTAGAAGTATGGAGGAACCACACTTCTACCAGTGTGAAGGAACGAATAAGGGTCACCAGTGTGGAGGCAAGGATCAAATAAGTGTAGGTGGACACGGCGAACTGAAGGTTAAAAGGGTGCTTTATTCTTCCTCCATCACGAGGCTCACTCAGCACTGTGGCAGCACACTGGTGTGAGCCCTGCATCTCTATAGAGTGTCAGAATGCGAGTGAGAGTGAGAGAGAGTGAGGCATATACAGTCAGCTCTTTTATACTGAGCTACAGACAGTGCATGCATGGCATATTAGCATAACAGTCAAGCAGGAATGCATGGACATTTACATGAGAGTCACACATATCAATAGGATTACTGGCGCGGAATTCCTCTCTGCTCCGGGGCTGTAGGACAAAAGAGGCTGCAAGGCACATCTACATATTGATATCAGTCCATACATCTCATTGTTCTGTTAATTGCTCAAGCTGAGTGTTCTGCCTGTCCAGTAGAGTGTGCTGGGTCACCCCACACCGCTCCCCCCCAGAGCGCTCAGCAGGGGAACGAGGCGGCGATCGGCTGGCTTTGGAAGCGAGGTGCGGGAAAAGCTTTGTGCAGGAGGAGGTGGAGGAGGGGTGGGGGTAGAAAGTGCCGGCCCGAGACTGCCAGCATTGCTGCAGAGGTTGAAGGGGTGGGGTGTCAGCCTGTCAGTGCTCAGACCATACGCCGTACACTGCATCAAATTGGTCTGCATGGCTGTCATCCCAGAAGGAAGCCTCTTTTAAAGATGATGCACAAGAAAGCCCGTAAACAGTTTGCTGAAGACAAGCAGACTAAGGACATAGATTACTGGAACCATGTCCTGTGGTCTGGTGAGACCAAGATAAACTTATTTGATTCAGATTGTGTCAAGCGTGTGTGGTGGCAACAAGGTGAGGGGTACAAAGACAATGTGTCTTGCCTACAGTCAAACATGGTGGTGGGGGTGTCATGGTTTGGGGCTGAATGAATGCTGCCGGCACTGGAGAACTACAGTTCACTGAAGGAACCATGAATGCCAGCATGTACTGTGACATACTGAAGCAGACCATAATCCCCTCCTTTCGGAAACTGGGCCGCAGGGCAGGATTCCAACATGATAACGACCCCAAACACACCTCCAAGATGACCACTGCCTTGCTAAAGAAACTGAGGGTAAAGGTGATGGACTGGCCAAGCATGTCTCCAGACCTAAACTCTATTGAGCATCTGTGGGGCATCCTCAAATGGAAGGTGGAGGAGCGCAAGGTCTGTAACATCCACCAGGTCTGTGATGTCGTCATGGAGGAGTGGAAGAGGATTCCAGTTCAACCTGTGAAGCTCTAGTGAACTCCATGCCCAAGAGCGTTAAGGCAGTACTGGAAATTTTTCACTTAGGGGTGTACTCACTTTTGTTTTGAGGGGACAGCAAATTTACACTGTTATACAAGCTGTACACTGACTACTTTACATTGTATCAAAGTGTCATATCTTCAGTGTTGTCCCATGAAAAGATAAAATATTTACAAAAACGTGAGGGGTGTACTCACTTTTGTGAGATGCTGTAAATCTATAAGTGAAACAGAGTTAACTGCTCTTAGAGAAATGATGACATATTCCTTTATAAAATATGAATAATGTCTCCATCAGATGTAGTAGTTTGAGCAGCCAGAAAATGTGCTTAAGTTGGGAATAGTGTTGCCTCATTAATTACTCATGTATGAAAGAGAAAAAGGTACTTGAGTATTGAGAAACTTTGATCAGATTATTCTTTCAAATAATGAACAAACTAAGATGTTTGTCTGAGCAAAATAAAAGAACACACTATCCACATCTATCTTCCAATATAATCCAAACAAATAAAGCCAGAAAGTAAGTGATTTGTTCAACACAGATTTGAGTTAAATCAAATAAATTCATGAAGTGACTAAAGATGCAGAAGCGCAAGTTTTTGCAGCATAAGTAAGCAGAGTTTTCTCTCTCTTTAGCATTTTAAATAATGTTAATAAGACCTTAGTTCTGCTGGATAGACACATTTTGAATTCTTTTTGGTGAATAATGTGCAGATGGTATGTTGCTTGAATGTTTCAGTCTTTTTAATTTGTTGTGATTCATTTGCAAAAGAATGCTCCTTTTAAAAAAAAAATTCAGTTTGCGTTTTAGAAATGACAGTCTCATTAAAAGCAAGCACAAGTTGATCCTTTTGACTTATTCAAAAACCACAGCGCTTCATTACTTCTGCAGTGTAAGAACTGTTTTGGGTGGACTTGAAAAATTAGAGGTCACTCTGAGAATTCACTCTGCTGGCTTGTGTCCTTGTCAAAAATGCTTTGAAACCACCACTGTTCTATTAATGAACTAAAATGTTTTCCATTAGATGCTTTATTTACTTTCTAACCTTAGAAAATTCATTTTAAAAATCCACCTGCTGTCTTTTAATGTTTCTACAAATTCTGTACACCTAATTGAAAAATATAGTGTTAATTTGGTTGTTTCCCAACAGGAATTAATCATGGCCCTGTGATTGCTGGTGTAATTGGGGCGAGAAAACCTCAGTACGACATCTGGGGAAACACAGTCAACGTAGCCAGCAGGATGGAGAGTACCGGGGAGCTGGGAAAGATTCAGGTACCTTAATGATAGACTGGAACCAGCAGCTATATTTTATTAGTTAGTCTTTCTTAATAGTCACTTTTCACACTATTCAGAAACTTTAACAAATCAAAACACAAAAGATCCCCAATCTACGGAAGCAAACATCACGATTTTTTTTTTAAATTCTCCTAGTTAAAATAATGAGGTACTATCTCAAAATTATGACTTAATATCTCACAATTTTGACATCTTTATGGATCTAGAGATGGCATATGATAGAGTGCCAAGAGAGGAGGCATGGAGTGGCAGAGAAGCATGTGAGGGTGGTGCAGGACAGTGGTGAGGAGTGCTTTAGGAGTGACTGATGGATTCAAGGTGGGGGTGGGATTACATCAGGGATCTGCTGTCAGCCCCTTCTTGTTTGTAGTGATGGACAGGCTGACAGGAAGTCAGACAAGAGTCCCTGTGGACCGTGATGTTTGCAGTGACATTTTGAGCTGTAGTGAGAGTAGGGAGCAGGTGGAAGAGAGTATGGAGAGGTGGAGGTATACACTGGAGAGAAGAATGAAAGTCAGTAGAAGACGGAATACATGTGAATGAGGGAAGCAGCTATAATGGTGAAGATGCAACAAGTAGAGGATAGATAAGGTGGATGAGTTTAAATACCTGGGGTCAACCTTTCAAACTAATAGGCTGTGCTTAAGAGGTGCAGAAGAACTTACAGGAAGGGAGGAAATATTTTCTCTCTACTGAACTATGTAGAAAATGGTTCATCACTAGGTTTTTATTTTGATTATTTTGGTCATGAATTCTACAAAGCAGCATACTACTCAATTTGCTGTTAGGTGGACCAGAAAAATAAACTTTTGGGCTTGTTTACCTCTAATAGGGATCCTGTTTAAGCAATATTACAGGAGAGCAAGTGTGGTATCAAATGAATATTTTAACTGGCGGTGACTCGTACTACTAATCACCGCCAGTTAAAATATTCATGATACTGCAACAAGCTCAAGTGTACTATTGCTTTTATACAACAGTTCCACAAGCACATTTTATTAAATGACAGCAATACTGGACAAAATATTATGATTTGTTTATTTAACCAGTTATTTTGTGCAGCTGAGAAAAAATAGTCCCTTCCAAATATAGCCAGTAACTGTTGCTAACCATCTCAATCAGCATGAAGACGTCTATTGTCATTTCACACATATGCAAACAAATTAAATATTGTCGAGCGCAAAAATCGGTTTATAATACATACAGTATCTCACAAAAGTGAGTACAACCCTCACATTTTTGTAAATATGTTATCATATTTTCATGTGACAACACTGAAGATATGACACTTTGATACAATGTAGTCAGTGTACAGCTTGTATAACAGTGGAAATTTGCTGTCCTCTCAAAATAACTCAACACACAGCCATTAATGTCTAAACCGCTGGCAACAAAAGGGAGTACACCCCGAAGTGAAAATGTCCAAATTGTGCCCAATTAGCCATTTTCCCTCCTCGATGTCATGTGACTTGTTAGTGTTACAAGGTCTCAGGTGTGAATGGGGAGCAGGTGTGTTAAATTTGGTGTTATCGCTCTCACATTCTCCCATACTAGTCACTGGAAGTTCAACATGGCACCTCATGGCAAAGAATTCTCTGATGATCTGAAAAAAAGAATTGTTGCTCTACATAAAGATGGCCTAGGCTGTAAGAAGATCGCAAACAGCCTGAAACTGAGCTGCAGCACGGTAGCCAAAACCATACAGTGTTGTAATAGGACAGGTTCCACTCAGAACAGGCCTTGCCATGGTCAACCAAAGAAGTTGAGTGCACGTGCTCAGTGTCCTATCCAGAGGTTGTCTTTTGAAAATAGACGTATGAGTGCTGCCAGCATTGCTGCAGAGGTTGAAGGGGTGGGGGGTGGGGGGGTCAGCCTGTCGGTGCTCAGACCATACACCGCACACTGCATCAAATTGGTCTGCATGGCTGTTGTCCCAGAAGGAAGCCCCTTTTAAAGATGATGCACAAGAAAGCCCGCAAACAGTTTGCTGAAGACAAGCAGACTAAGGACATAGATTACTGGAACCATGTCCTGTGGTCTGATGAGACCAAGATAAACTTATTTGATTCAGATTGTGTCAAGCGTGTGTGGCGGCAACTAGGTGAGGGGTTCAAAGACAAATGTGTCTTGCCTACATTCCATCATGGTGGTGGGAGTGTCATGGTTTGGGGCTGAATGAGTGCTGCCAGCACTGGGGAGCTACAGTTCACTGAGGGACCCATGAATGCCAACATGTACTGTGACATAATGAAGCAGAGCATGAGCCCCTCCTTTCGGAAACTGGGCTGCAGGGCAGTATTCAAACATGGTAATGACCCCATACACACCTCCAAGATGACCACTGCCTTGCTAAAGAAACTGAGGGTAAAGGTGATGGACTGGCCAAGCACGTCTCCAGACCTAAACTCTATTAAGCATCTGTGGGGCATCCTCAAACGGAAGATGGAGGAGCGCAAGGTCTCTAATATCCACCAGCTCCGTGATGTCATCATGGAGGATAGGAGTGGAAGAGGATTCCAGTGGCAACCTGTGAAGCTCTAGTGAACTCCATACCCAAGAGAGTTAAGGCAGTGCTGGAAAATAATGGTGGCCACACAAAATATTGACACTTTGGGCACAGTTTGGACATTTTCACTTAGGGGTGTACTCACTTTTGTTGCCAGCGGTTTAGACATTAATGGCTGTGTGTTGAGTTATTTTGAGGGGACAGCAAATTTACACTGTTATACAAGCTGTACACTGACTACTTTACATTGTATCAAAGTGTCATATCTTCAGTGTCGTCCCATGAAAAGATATAAAATATTTACAAAAATGTGAGGGGTATACTCTTTTGTGAGATACTGTACCAGTCACCTGTTGAGTCCGTACCGCAGAAGGGCCGAGATCAAAAAGTAGCCAATGCCAGTGGCTAATTAGCATGCTAGCGATTTGGCTTCGACACACTTTGCTCACTTTTTCTTGGGAAATCTGAAAATCTGAAAATTTGTGGTGATGAGTCCATCACCACAAAGGTATTGTGTTTGTTAATCAAGACAATAAACCCAACTCTAGCACCGTCTTTTATAAACAGACGTGAAATAACTTAATGTTTACACAAGGGCAGACTTTGTAAAGTTAGGTTTTATTTTTTTCAAAAGGGTGGGACTTCTAGGCATGATTTCTTTTCAAACAGTGCCTCACTGTGGAACTTAAGGTATCCAACACAGTAGTGCATTTCTCAAATCTGCAGACGACAGTAAATTACTGTTTGTAATTAATGGTTACTAGAACACCTTTGAAACGGAGTGCAGTTATTGTGGAATATAGTACAGTGGGGCAAAAAAGTATTTAGTCAGCCACCAATTGTGCAAGTTCTCCCACTTAAAAGATGAGAGAGGTCTCCAATTTTCATCATAGGTATACCTCAACTATGAGAGACAAAATGGGGGGAAAAAAATCCATAAAATCACATTGAAGGATTTTTAATGAATTAATTGGTAAATTCCTCGGTAAAATAAGTATTTGGTCAATAACAAAAGTTCATCTCAATACTTTGTTATATACCCTTTGTTGGCAATGACAGAGGTCAAACGTTTTCTGTAAGTCTTCACAAGGTTTTCACACACTGCTGCTGGTATTTTGGCCCATTCCTCCATGCAGATCTCCTCTAGAGCAGTGATGTTTTGGGGCTGTCGCTGGGCAACACGGACTTTCAACTCCTCCAAAGATTTTCTATGGGGTTGAGATCTGGAGACTGGCTAGGCCACTCCAGGACCTTGAAATGCTTCTTACGAAGCATCTCCTTCGTTGCCCGGGCGGTGTGTTTGGGATCATTGTCATGCTGAAAGACCCAGCCACGTTTCATCTTCAATGCCCTTGCTGATGGAAGGAGGTTTTCAATCAAAATCTCACGATACATGTTCCCATTCATTCTTTCCTGTACATGAATCAGTCGTCCTGGTCCCTTTGTAGAAAAACAGCCCCAAAGCATGATGTTTCCACCCCCATGCTTCACAGTAGGTATGGTGTTCTTTCACCTCCAAACACGAAAAGTTGAGTTTTTACAATAAAGTTCTATTTTGGTTTCATCTGACCATATGACATTCTCCCAATCCTCTTCTGGATCATCCAAATGCTCTCTAGCAAAGTTCAGACGGGCCTGGACATGTACTGGCTTAAGCAGGGGGACACGTATGGCACTGCAGGATTTGAGTCCCTGGCGGCGTAGTGTGTTACTGATGGTAGCCTTTGTTACTTTGGTCCCAGCTCTCTGCAGGTCATTCACTAGGTCCCCCCGTGTGGTTCTGGGATTTTTGCTCACCGTTCTCGTTATCATTTTGACCCCATGGGGTGAGATCTTGTGTGGAGCCCCAGATCGAGGAAGATTATCAGTGGTCTTGTATGTCTTCCATTTTCTGATAATTGCTCCCACAGTTGATTTCTTCACACCAAGCTGCTTACCTATTGCAGATTCAGTCTTCCCAGCCTGGTGCAGGTCTACAATTTTGTTTCTGGTGTCGACAGCTCTTTGGTCTTGGCCATAGTGGAGTTTGGAGTCTGACTGTTTGAGGTTGTGGACAGGTGTCTTTTATACTGATAACGAGTTCAAACAGGTGCCATTAATACAGGTAACGAGTGGAGGACAGAGGAGCCTCTTAAAGAAGTTGTTACAGGTCTGTGAGAGCCAGAAATCTTGCTTGTTTGTAGGTGACCAAATACTTATGTTGCCGAGGAATTTACCAATTAATTCATTAAAAAGACTTCAATGTGATTTTCTGGATTTTTTTTTTCTCATTTTGTCTCTCATAGTTGAGGTATACCTATGATGAAAATTGGAGACCTCTCTCATCTTTTAAGTGGGAGAACTTGCACAATTGGTGGCTGACTAAATACTTTTTTTCCCCACTGTAACTACAGGAATCCCTATTGTCCAAATTGCTTGGTCAGAACTGTTGTGTAATAAGGTTTGAAAATGAATTGTAATTTTAACTGTTTAAGAAAATGAGCATATTCATTTCTCTAGGCTGCATCATGGTTGAGACAGCTGATCTAGATGGACACAGCTTACACAAAATAAACGTAAACATTTCGTGTTGAACTATGCTGTATCTCTCCTTTGCCGTCGCTGTGCCTTATTCACCCCTTTATTCTTCTTAAAGGTCACTGAGGAAACATCTATTGTGCTGAAAAATCAGGGCTACTCGTGTGAGTGTCGAGGACTGATCAACGTGAAAGGGAAGGGAGAGCTGAAAACCTTCTTCGTGTGCACCGACATGAACAAGCAGCAAAGTATGGGACTGAGCTGAGGCCCACACAGCCAACAGACTCGTGTTTTAAAGTCCAGAGTTTACAGACTGCTGCGTACCGCATCAGGTGACCTGACTGTGATACAGCTACGTTGATAATTCCAGTAAAAACGCTGCTCTGCAGTGTGGTGGACGCCACTTCAGATGGTTGGTTTGTACTATGACCATCTTTTCTATGTATTCATATTTCTTTGTCTCCAACTTCATCTGAAGGGGAAAAATGTGTATTGTTTGCCAAATACAGTGAGTATTTTTGAAGGAAAAAAAAGAATAGATGCTGTTCAATCATAATTTGAAACCTGCTTGTATGTCCTGTGAATAAATGGACACTCTGCTCTGTTACTGTGTAATGAGCACTGGACATCGAAGTGTCGAGCCGTTTCAACGTAAGAAAATAAATGGATACTCTGGTAAAAGAAAAGTAATTTTATGGCCAACCTGCAAATCTCAAAGCCATCCCCTGTTGATATTAGAGCTCTTTACTTTTAGATTAAGGTGTAACCTCTGTTTATAAGGTCATCTCTGAGGTTCTAGCAGTGCAGTTTGGCCAAAGGAACATTATATTTAAATATGTGTACTGTTTCTGGAGGAAGCTGATAGATCTTTTGTGCTGTATGTATCCCATCTCATTTAACTGTTAATTTGGCTTGGATTTTACTGCCTGTCTGCTGCATATATGCTGCAATGAGGGAACTCCGTGATGCTCTGTTCGGTGTCTTTGAGTCCATGTGACCTGATAATCTGCCTGCTGTGAATGTTTTTTTTTTTTTTGGCCACAGTTCAGATCGTCACCTGAACTGATCCAGATTGTTCTGTGCCTCTGAAACTTGACTCGTCTTGTGGCCTTATCTTCGGAGACTGATGTCTTGTCTGCAATTGTGGCTACATAATATTAACAATGTATTGGCCTCTCTGTGAACAAATGTGACTTTTGTACAGTTACAGAATGTAATAAATGTTTTCCTAAGGCTGCAGTTTGTCATGTAGACATGCATATCGAGTATCCACGGATTATTAAAAATGTTTATCCAACATCAACGCCTTAATGATCTTTAAAAATTACAATTAAACCTTAAATCATCTTTTAAGGGTCAGACATAAACAACATTGCTCATTTTTTATTATACAGGTTAATCTTTAATCAGTTTTTGAGCATTTGTAATCACAATACTAATATAACTTAGCATAACAGAAGATGACATAAGCAGAACCAAAATCAATCACTGAGTTACTATACTGGGAAAAAGGATGGAAATTCAAAGTCTCCGATTCTCAAGAAAAGTATCAACTTTACAAGATCCAAAAAGTCTCAAATTTTGAAGTTATTTTACAAATATAAAGTCTCCAATTTCAGAGAAAATGTATAAAATTATTACACAAATTTAGCTGAAAAAAAAAATCACAAATTTTCAAGAAAAACATGAATACAAGTACTGTATGTTTAGAAAATAAAGTAACGTGTGTGTGTGGGGGGGGGGGGGGCAATTTACAAGAAAAAAGTATCAAAATTAATAATGAGCAGTTTTGGGGGATAAGTTCCTGGTATGTACATGTGTGGTTTAATTACATAACTATCTAGTACCCCCCTTTTTTTTTTTTAAATGAATCTGCTTTTCCTCATGATTTCGACTTCTCTCCTAATTTTGCCACTTTTTTCAAGTGCTACATTTCTTGTAAATTTGCAACTTTTTTCTGCAAATTTCCTACATTTTCATGGAAATTTGCAATCTTTGTCCAAAATTCATTACTTTTTTCTTGTAAATTTATTAAACATTCATATGGTTGCTTCTTAATGTTTTTCCCCATTTTAAAGGGTTTGAACTCTTCCCCAATGCAAACATAGGCGCCCCCCCCCCAAAAGCAACACACAGCCCTGCAAGTAGTCTTAAAGTCCTAAAATGAACTTCATTAGACCTTCAAGTACCCTGTACACAAGAGCCAAAGCTTATGTTCAAAAAAAGTTTATTGATTGAAATGCATACAAATGTCACAGAAAATTTATTTTACAAACCTTAAGGCTCAGTCACCCTGACCTGGACACGTAAATACCTATAAATACCTCTAACCACCTGCAACGCAAGTGGGCTGAGGAGATTTTTTTTTTTATTTTTTTTTTTTTGAGATGTGTAAATTCAAGTATATGGAAGTGTAGGCACACAGACTACGCCTGTGATGGAGGTATTCACAGGTGTAGCAAGTGTGACTGAGCCCTTAACTTAAAACACACACACACAAAAAAAGTTAGTGGCTGGAATTTCATTGCACAGTGATGACTGGGATAACGTCCGGAGAGCTGGATGACGTCTCCATCAACTCCACCGTCTCCTGCACTGGAAACGTGAAAACCTCTATTGGACGGGTTTGTTTGTCGTTAGATGATCATATTGTTGCATTTCATCAGAGAGCTGGTTTACCTGTAATGAGGTCTATGAAGGGCTCCGGTGGTAAAGCGATGCCCATGGCTTTTCTGATGCCGTAGATGCTGCTGACATCACACGGGGCCACTTGACCGGTGAGCTTGGTTAGGTTCTCCGTCACCTTCTCAGCTGTAAAGAAAGGAAATTATTTAGATCAGGGTTGCTGTGGAAAGAGGCATTTTGCATAATTTATGACCCCCCCCCCCCAAAAAAAAGCTAAACCTTACAACAGAGGTAAAACAGTGAACCAATACTGTGAGTAATGTGATTTTTTTCCCCATAATTTGCAACCCCTCTTATTGTAAATCTGCAGTGTTTTAATCTTAAATGCCATTTTTTTTTAACTCACTCTGTTTTCATAAAGTTTAATTTTTCCCTCACAAACTTCTTTCAGCTCTCATAAATCAAAATATCATTTTTGTAAATGTACTCTCATAAATTTGTGGTTTTACTTTTTAAAATTTAATTAGAGATGTTTCACTTAAAAATGTACCTTTTCAAATAAATTTAATTTTTTTCTGAGTGTTTTGTTAAAAGTCACAGTGAGCCACTTTTTAAGAGCTTTAGGCTTCATGTCCAACAAGCATTTTTTTTTTTTTCCCTTCTCAAGCGGAACCTCTTTTTCAAAGCAAAAAGGCATCCTAGCAACTGCTTAACCTGTCACTGACAGCTCGTTGGCGTTTCACACATTTTGCACTTGAAACCCTCTTACTAATTACACTAAACTACATCAAACTGGTAAGAAAACATGCATCATCATGCAACATGCATATATCTACATGTTATTCCATCTAGCTACATTGCTCCGCACTGTGTGTGTTTATATACTTGCATATTTATTCCACCTAGCTGCAATGCTCCGTACTGTGGGTGTTTATATATTTACATATTTATTCCATCTAGCTACAATGCTCTGCACTGTGTGTTCATATATTCATATATTATTCCATCCAGCTACAATGCTCTGCACTGTGTGTCTGTGTGTGTGTGTATATATATATATTTTATAGTAATACGTACATATGTTTATTAGCTGCTCTTGCTTGCTTGTTTTTTTTTCTTGCCTTCTGATTGTTGCTCTGAGTGTTGCTATCCCTGTGCTGTTGCAATCCTGGAATTTCCCCGTTGTGGGACTAATAAAGGCTTATCTTATCTTATCTTATCCATCCAAGCTTTTGCTTTCAAATACGTATTGATCATGGCATCATTTTATCCCAATTCTGACTGACTGGTGAGAGAGGTGTGCCACTGACTAGCAATGCAGCACTCCAAAAGTTGAACTTTTTTCAACTTTAAACACTGAGCACAGCAACAATGACGCTGACCACTCAAGAGCATTTTTGTGCTCATTAAACATGGGCATGCAGCCTTATTCTTTTAGAGCTTAATGCGGCTCTGTAGTTGTAATTTTCAGACCAAAAAAAGTTATACTATAATTTATGCTATTAATTTGGTTCTAGCAACAAACAGCTGTGAGATAAGTGCATTAAGATAGTCTTCAAGGTGCAAAACTGTGAATAAAAGTGATCCAGATCACCAAAATCTATTGAGTTCATCTGTAGCACAATGGCCAGCTCCCTCCATCCCTCCCTCCAGCCAGTCGTCTCTCACCTTGGCAGAGGTATGCACTCTCAGAGTGCCCCCTAGTTTTGTACCTTTTTCCATTTTACTGCTCTAGAAAATGAAACTATTATTGTCTTTATGATGTATAAATGCTGGACAATTTATACCAGATGACTGGGAAAGTACAGAAAAAGTACTGGGGGAAACGGGGGATCTGTCCAGGGTGTACCCTGCCTCTTGCCCAAAGATGCTGGGATAGGCTCCAGCCCCCCCGTGACCCGAAAAGGATTAAGCGCAAGAAGATGGATGGATGGTAGAAAGGTATGTAGTGTATCCTCTGGACAGAGGAAGGAAGACAAGGAGACGTAGTGGTGGAATGATGAGATACAAGAAAGTATTCAAAGGAAGAAGTTAGCAAAGAAAAAATAGGATAGTCAGGGAGATGATGAAAGTAGACAGGAGTATTTGGAAGCTAGGTGCATGGCAAAGAGAGAGGTGGTAAAGGAAAAGGCATATAGTGAGTTGTATGAGGCTGGACACTAAGGAAGGAGAAAAGGAGTTGTATCGAGATCGAGCTGGAAAGGATGTACAGCAGGTTGGGTTGATTAAGGACAGAAATGGTAATGTACTAAAAAATGACAAGTGTGTGTTGAGAAAGTGGAAGCAGTAGGCTACTTTGAGGAGCTGATGAGTGAAGAAAGTGAGAGAGAGAGGAGGATGGATTAAGATGGTGAACAAGGAAGTCCCAAGGATTAGCAAGGCGGAACTGCTTTGAAGCTTTGAAGAAGATAAAGAATGGAAAGGCGGTTGGTCCAGATGACATACCATTTAAGGTATGGAGATGTTGAGGAGAGATGGCAGTAGACTTTTTAACCGGATTGTTTAACACAATCTTGGAGAGTAAGGGGATGTCCCAGGAGTAGAGAAGAAGTGTTTTGGTACCAATTTTGAAGAACAAAGGTGATGCTCAGTGCTGTAGTAACTACAGAGGCATAAAGTTGATCAGCCACATTATGAAGATATGGGAAAGAGTTGCTGAAGCCAGGTTAAGAGGAGAGGTGACAAGTATGGTTTCATGCCAAGAAAGAGTAGTACAGATGCAATGTTTGCTCTAAGAGTGTTGATGGAGAAGTATAGAGAAGGTCAGAAGGAGTTGCAGTGTCTTTGTGGATCTAAAGAAAGCATATGATGTACCGGAGTGGTGGCCTAGAGGTAGAGCATCCGCCCCACAACTGCAAGGTCAGGGTTCAAGTCCCGACCAGGTCATGCCAAAGACCATATAAAAATGGAACTTCCTGCCATCCAGCTTGGTGTTCAGCAAAAATGGAACAGAAGAGGGAAATGTTTGGGGAGGCAGTACAGCAGGTTGTCCAATAGCCAGAGGGTTGTTGGTTCGAATTCCGCTCTCCCCAACCATCCTGTCATTGTGTCCCTGGGCAAGACACTTTATCCACCATGCCACCAGTGTCCATGACACTGTGTATGAATGTGTATAAATGTTCAGTAGTGGTCGGAGAGGCTGTTGGTGCGGATTGGCAGCCACATTTCTGTCAGTCTGCCCCAGGGCAGCTGTGGCTACAGTAGTAGCTTACCACTACCATTGTCTTTCTGTGGAGTGAATGAATAATGGACTCACTGTAAAGCGCTTTTGGGTATCTTGAAAGGCGCTATTATGATTATTATGATAAGGTGCCAAGAACCCACTCACTTCCGCCCTCCAAAGAGAGCAGACGCTTTTCTTCCCAGCTCCGGCTCCTTATCTCTCTCCTTCCCTAACTGACTGGATCCCAGCTTGCTATTGTCTGTCTGCGTGTCTTTACTGCTGATTATCGAACGAAATTATGGATTTAATAAGCTGGGCGTTGAGCGCAATTGACACTGTTTTTTCAACGAGGAAAAATAGCCCGGGGGAGCCGATCTGTCCCACAGGCACTGCTGCTGTGGGTTATCTGAAGGACACAAGTAATTGGAAACTCTTGTGCCTGTGTGATCTTTCTATTGAAGATATTGAAGATTTATACCTATTCGGGGCAATGGTCATCGGAATTCTACTGACTGGATTTGGGATTGTTCTGGTGTACCGCAAATTGAAGAAGATGGACAGAGCCTATCAAAAAGCGGACCCGGCGAGGCTCACCCATCAAATTGACCAACTGGGCAGGACTCTGACAGCGGCTAATGGAGAACTGTACAGGAAAATGGATTACATCACGATCACGCTGAGAGCCGTCCATGAATCGATTGCAACGCCTGGCCATGAAGGATTTGAGCACTGAATCTGTAAGAGAATAGAAAATTTTTTCTCTGAAGTCAGTGCTATTCGACCTGTTTTGACACCCTCAGCACCCAGTCCTCCAGATAATCTTCAGTATATTTGTTTTTCATAACATGGCGGGCAGCATTTGACTCTCAAGGACAGCCAGCTGTCTGGCAGACTATTCCATCTGCCGTGCCAAGGACACGCGCCTCTGCTCAGACGGTAGCCATAACATCTGCTGCGGGAAGAGACTTTTGTTGTCCTTAACTGATATCACTGTTTGCACTCAACACACTCACTCACACTGACTCACTATACTGACTGGAAGATTCATTCACTCACTGCTCTCTTTGTGTCGTGGTATGGATTCTATTGTCTGCTAATTGTGCATTGAGAGTTTTTTTCTTGTAATCATAATATTGATCATATATGAACTGTATTCTGATAAACAATGCTTTTTTCTCTCTCCTATTGTGTTTACCCCCTTTCTCCCCCATTGCTTCCTGTTCCCATTCTGCTGACAGGCGCGTCACGACGCTGCCGCGTCACTGAAAATGTCACCTATGTCGTTCTCAGTGTCAAGTCAAATCCCTCGTATATTTACCAGTTATTTACTTGTGAATGTACTTGGCAATAAATCTTTTTCTGATTCTGATTCTGATTCAAGAGAGGAAGTTTGGTACCGTATGAGGAAGTCAGGAGTGGCAGGGAAGTATATGAAGGTGGTGCACGACATGTATGAGGACAACGAGATGGTGGTGAGTTGCGCTGTAGGAGTGACAGATGGGTTCAAGGTGGGGGTAGGGTTACATCAGGGATCAGCTCTGAGCCCCTTCTTGTTTGCCATGGCATACCTGCCAACTTTTCAAACCTGAAAAGCCTAGTAGCTAGCCGGGGTCCAGGGACCACAGGCCCCAGTAGGTCCAGGACAAAGTCCTGGGGGGGGGGGGGGGGGGGGGTTCAGGGGGGCAAAGCCCCCCGCCGCCAAACAAATATTAGTATTAAATCAAGTTAGAATGTAGCTAACCTCATATTTCTTCAGCTTTCAAACCTGAAAAGCCTAGTAGCTAGCCGGGGTCCAGGGGCCGCAGTGTCAAACAAATATTAGCATTAAATCAAGTTAAAATGTGGCTAATAACCTCATATTTCTTCAACAATCATGTTTCTATTTTCCTTAAATCGTCAATGCAGATATGCTGATGGAAAAGATCAAGGACAAACTCTATGGTAATTCTCAAGCATTGTTGTTTTCCATGGTGCACCCCTTAGCTTTCTTCAGTTGGTCTTTTGAATGGAACACACTGTGGCACTTGTTACCCGAAGCCGTCATCATCATTTTCCTGGTCATGAGGTTGCCCAGAACTTTAGTTGACAGACTGGACCTGAACTCAGTTTTGTTCTTGTTCATATGGCTGAATATGCGCTCACAGTCCGCAGTAATAATTCCTGGAAATGCTTTGGAGTATTCCTCACGAAAACACTTGCCATGTGTGTGGATATGGATTATCATAGTCTCTTAATTTTCTTAATCAGTGTTCATCTATATTTATTTAAGTTGGCAAGATCTCTGATTATTATACTCTTTTGCTTCCTCAGGTGTTCCATTTAGTTTGATCCAAACTGTACAATTTCTTGTCCATGCTGCCTCTATCTTATTTTGTCTTTTCAGCATCCGTGCTTGTCGTGCTATTTCAGCATTAGTTTTTGTTAAATGTTCATTTAGGTAAACTTCTGTTCCCCGTAACTTTCTGGCCTGCCTCAGTATGTCATTCTTTACCCAGGGATGTGATTTGAGGTTGTGGAAATTATCTTAAAATGTAGCAGGGGGTCTGGGGGACGCAGTCCCCCACCGGGGTCCGTGGCAGAGCCCCGGTGGAGGGGCAAGGGGGGCAAAGCCCCCCGAAGCTCCTGGGTTTTTATGATTTTTAAGTACCAGAACTGTGCTTAAATGACATAAAACAAACAGCTGAATGCCACTTATTACTGTATAATATTGACTTATGTTCCAAGAAGATAAAATCTCTGAACTTAGTTCAGAGATTTTTTGATCTCTTCCATTTTCTCCTTCTTTGGTGGCATTTTTACTGACCTGTTGATAGTAAAACAATCTCTGCTGGTGTCGCCGGTATCCGATCCGACCGACCTCGATTCCAGCTGGGCCTCAGCTAGCCCCCTCCGCTGCTAGTCCCACTGCTTACCGCCGCTGCAATTGAGCTCCTGTCCAGCCGGGGTACCGGCAGCTCCTCCACCGAGTCCCGCCGCCCATCGCCGCTGTAGTTGAGCTCCCATCCGGCTCCCTTCCAACTGTTGCCTCAGTTGGTTCCTCCGGCGAGCCCCAATCACCGGGGACGGAGTCGCTTCTTTGTATCGGTGTTAGGTGCTACGACTAGCTATGGCATTAGCTATAGCGATAGTGTTAGCTCAGCAAACGCTTCAGGTAAATTTAGATACGATTCCTAGCGATCTCGTGTTTGGAATTGCTTTCGTGTTTTTTTTACGATTTAAAATTTTTGACTGAATTTTTAGTGAAAAACCGTAATTTTGATTAATAAAGCCGTAACCCGGAATGGGGTCTTGAAAACCGTAACCATTACGGCAAAACCGGAGTAGTTGGCAGGTATGCCATGGTGATGTACAAGCTGACAGACAACGTCAGGCAGGAGTCTCTGAGGAACATGATAATAATAATGCATCAGATTTATATAGTGCTTTTCACAGACACTCAAAGATGCTTTACAATGGATACATTATTCATTCATTCCACAGATAATGGTAGTGGTAAGCTACTACTGTAGCCACAGCTGCACTGGGGCAGACTGACAGAAACATGGCTGCCAATCCAAGCCAACGGCATCTCCAAACACTACCAAACATTAATACACATTCATACCCAGTGTCATGGACACTGGAGCCAAGGTGGGTAAAGTATCGTGCCCAGGGACACAATGGCAGGGTGTCTGGGGAGAGCGGGATTCGAACTGCCAACCCTCTGGTTATTAGATGACCTGCTCTACTTCCTGAGCCACTACCACCCACATTTTGCTCCTCCATTCCATTTTTGCTGAGCACCAAGCTGGACGGCAGGAAGTTCCATTTTTATATAGTCTTTGGCATGACCTGGCCGGGACTTGAACCCCGACCTCCCCGTTGTGGGGCAGATGGTCTACCTCTAAGCCGCCACTCCGGCCATAGATGTTTGCAGATGATATGGTGATCTGTAGTGAGAGTAGGAGGCAGGTGGAAGAGAACCTGGAGAGGTGGAGGTGTGCTCTGGAGAGAAGAGGAATGAAAGCCTCATTCAAGACAGAATACATGAGTGTGAATGAGAGGGAGGCAGGTGTAATGGTGAAGATGCAAGGAGTAGAGATAGTGAAGGTAGATGTGTTTAAATACCTGGGGTCAACCATCCAAAGCAATGGAAAATGCACAAGAGAGGTGAAGAAGACAATCCAAGCAGGGTGGAGACAAGTGTCAGGGGTGGGGGGGGGGGGGGGAGAGAGAGAGAGAGAGAGAGACCTTGACCTTTAAAATAAGCCTTTATTGCACACTTCAAAAAAAAATGTAAGCACACCAACATCATTCCACCAAGTGTGCTTCTTTCATAATGATCGCTGTGTACGCCCCTCCCGACGCGGACACGCGCGAAGCTCAGCGCGTGCTCGCGGATCACATTCAACACACAGAGCGGAGTTTTCCAGACTCGCTGATTATTGTGGCTGGCGACTTTAATCAGTGCAATCTGAGCCACGATCTCCCCCGCTACAAACAGTTTATTAAATGCCCCACCAGAGGATTAAACACACTGGATCACTGTTACACCACAGTGAAAGACGCATATCGCGCTGTCCCTCGAGCTGCGCTGGGATTATCTGATCACGTGATGGTTCACCTCATTCCCACATACAGACAGAGATTGAAGCTCACTAAACCTGTTGTGAGCACTACGAAGATACAGACCAGTGATGCTGAGGAGAAGCTGGAAACGTGCATGGAAATATCTGACTGGGGCATGCTTAAAGGAGCCACGCATGATCTGGATGAGTACACGGACACTGTGAACTCATATATCCACTTTTGTGAAGAGAACATTCTTCCATCACGCACCAGGGTGAGTTACTCTAATGACAAACCCTGGTTCACAGCTAAGCTCAGACAGATCAGGAAGGAGAAGGAAGCAGCGCTGAAAAGTGGAGACAGGGACTGCTACAGGGAGGTTAAATACCGGTTTAACAGAGAGCTGAAGAGGGCTAAATCTCTATACTCAGAGAGACTCCAGCAGCAGTTCACTGCTAATGATTCGGCTTCCGTGTGGAGAGGACTGAGGCAGATCACCAACTATCGACCTAAGGCTCCTAAAGGTCAGGATGACAAAGCCCTTTGTCAGAGACTGTCCCAACACTATGCCCGTTTTGACACCTCGTCATCTGTGTCCAACTCCCCCCCTCCCTCCAGCTCCACAGCCTCCACATTCCCTACTTCATTTAAGGCACCCCCCCTCCTCCCCCCCTCCCCTTATCATCAGTGAGCAGGATGTGCTCAAACAGTTCTCCAGACTGAACCCGCGCAAGGCCCCCGGCCCAGACGGCGTGTCTCCCTCCACCCTGAGACTCTGTGCGAAACAGCTGGCTCCTGTATTCACAGACATTTTTAACACCTCCCTTAAGTTATGCCACGTGCCGTCCTGCCTCAAATCCTCCACCATCATCCCTGTCCCCAAGAAGCCACGGATCACTGGACTTAATGACTACAGACCTGTAGCGCTCACCTCTGTAGTCATGAAGTCCTTTGAGCGCCTGGTCCTGTCCCACCTCAAGCCCATCACCACCCCTCTCCTGGACCCGCTGCAGTTTGCCTACCGAGCCAACAGGTCTGTAGACGATGCAGTCAACCTGGCCCTCCACTCCATCCTGCAGCACCTGGACTCCCCGGGAACCTACGCCAGGATCCTGTTTGTGGACTTCAGCTCCGCATTCAACACCATCCGCCCCGCTCTGCTCCGGGACAAGCTGTCCCTGCTCAACGTGCCTGACTCCCTCTGCAGGTGGATCATCGACTTCCTGACGGACCGGAGGCAGCATGTGCGGCTGGGAAAGACTGTCTCAGACTATACTAGCATCAGCACCGGATCACCCCAGGGCTGTGTACTTTCCCCCCTACTCTTCTCCCTTTACACCAACTCCTGCACCTCCAGCCACCAGTCTGTCAAGTTGATCAAGTTTGCGGACGACACCACCCTCATCGGGCTCATCTCCAACGGCGACGAGTCCGCCTACAGGAGAGAGGTGGCCCAGCTGGCGTCCTGGTGCAGCAATAACAACCTGCAGCTGAACGCTCTGAAGACAGTGGAGATGATTGTAGACTTCAGGAAAGTCACTACTCCTCTGCCCCCCCTCACCCTCTCAGGCTCTCCCATCACCACTGCTGATTCCTTCCGCTTCCTAGGCACTACCATCACCAGGGACCTCAAATGGGAGCTGACCATCAGCTCACTCATCAAAAAAGCCCAGCAGAGGATGTTCTTCCTGCGGCAGCTGAGGAAGCTCAAGCTACCCACCAAGATGTTAGTGCAGTTCTACACAGCCATCATCGAGTCCATCCTCACCACCTCCATAACCGTGTGGTACGCAGGAGCCACTGCCAGGGACAGACTAAGGCTGCAGCGCGTCGTGCGCACTGCTGAGAAGGTGATCGGCTGCAAGCTCCCATCTCTCCAGGATCTGTACATCTCCAGGACCCGGAGGCGTGCTGGCCGGATCATAGCCGATCCCTCACACCCTGGTCACGTACTGTTTACCCCCCTCCCCTCTGGTAGAAGACTTCGGTCCATCCAGACTAAAACCTCCCGTCACATGAACAGCTTCTTCCCCTCTGCCATTAGACTGCTGAACACTAAATGACTTATTGACTCTCGTGCACCATGTACAGCAGCTCAACCAGACTCATGTCAATCATCACTGTTTTCTTCCTGCATTACCGACTGCACTATATAGTTCTCCACAGTATCTGCTGCTGGCTAATATATATTTTAACTGTTGACCAGTATCACTTAATCTTATCCTACACTTTATTACATGTATAGTTTATTTCTCTTATCTTATCATGTTTAATGTTGCAGCATTGTACCGAGACAAATTCCTAGTTTGTGTACTACATGAACAATGGCAATAAACCTGATTCTGATTCTGATTCTGACATTGGAAAAAGTGCAAACTGAAATGTCCCCCCCCCCACACCACACAGAGCATTCCTTGCAGCCCACCTATTCAAAGATCCAGTTCTGTGACAGTCAATTAAATGTCATATACAAGTCTGTTCAAACAATATCCCAAAAATGTGTGAAACAGGCAAAGGAACGACCGCCATTCATTCCTCCTGTCGGGCGCGCTTGACCGGCGTTCCCCCTGCTGCTTTACGCAGGGCCGTCAGGTGTTTCTTGAGGCGATAACGTTTCCTTTCATCCAGGAGGTCCAGACCAACCTGCCTTCTTAGCACATCCACAGACTTAATGAATTTATCAGTGTCACTGAAGTAGTCGGCGACCCTAATGGCTTTGTTATAGGTTTCATCCAGAAAAGCATTGATTTTGTCCAGTGAGTACAAACTCGTGTTTGTACTGCATTTTGCCTCAATAGACTCAGCATTAGACACAGCGCCGTTCTCAGATTCCATTTCCTAGGCAGCACAACTCAGCTGACTGCTTGGTTCTCCCGGGCCAGTGGATTCATCATGGGCCACATTTTCCTGGACGCCACCCTCAGCAGCTGACTGTCGCTGTTCCATCCCCCGCTGTGTAACGGTAGCAGCCTCTGGAAGCACAGCCGCTGATGTCACACAGCGAGATTCTGACGCACCATCAGGTCGGTGCTCCGTCCCCTCCACCGAAGCGGCAGCAGCTGGCGGAGGCACAGCCGCTGACGTCACACAGCGAGATGATTGTGACGCACCATCAGGTCGGTGCTCCGTCCCCTCCTCCGAAGCGGGAGCAGCTGCCGGTGGCCCAGCCGTTGACGTCACACAGCGAGATGATTGTGACGCACCATCAGTGACCCTTGTGGCGCCATCGCCATCAACGCTCCCGGTTGCAAGCTGGGCCGCGGGCGGCGCAGCCGGGCCATCCACAGACACAGCGGCAGGCTCCGGAGCAGGGGCAGCGGGAGCAGAGGCCGCGCCGCCGTCCGCAGCTGCGGCGTGAGCGGAGGGCTCGCCGCTGGCACCATCCGCGGCCCCATCAGGGCCCTCCACCCGCTGCCTGTGCGGACAAGCGAACCGTTTATGGCCCACGTCTCCACATTCAAAACACTTCATCTGTCCCGAGCTCGCATACACCATATAAGATCCGTCTCCGTGCTTGACCCTGAAGGAGACTTCCAGAGTCTGAGTGGGCAAGTCGAGAAACATGAACACCTGTCGCCTGAGCGATTTCACATGTTTGAACTTGGTGACCTTGCATCCCAAAGGCAGAGATGTAAACGGGCCTGCAAAACTTCCCAAATCTGCGGAGCTCCGTCGCCAACTGCTGATCAGTGATGAAAGGTGGAACACCTGAGACGGTGATTCTCGTTGATGGGACAGATAAGGGGGACACCTGTACATACGTTTCCCCGATAACCACACCGGTTACAATCAGGGTGTGGACATCGTCTTCAGCCGCCAGAAACACAACCACAGCTCTATTCATTCGGGAAGCAAAGCAGACCGCGTCAGGGCCCACCTGCTCGGCCACAGCCTCCAGAACCTCCTCCACAGTAACAGCGCTGTCTGGGGGAACGATCCCCACCCCCTGGTGGATAGATGGAGGTGGCTTTCCCAAGGCCGCCATCCTCCACCCAAAAAAACAAAAACTGGAAAAGCGGCCAGCAGTAGAAAACTGAAAAAAAAGTCCAAACAAGCCACGGAGTTCCCTATTTCCACCCTCCTCCTTTGGTCGCCAGAAAGAGAGAGAGAGATCCAAACACATGACGGTAGTGAGACCTGCTATGATGTATGGTTTGTTGATGGTGGTGCTGACAAAAAAGACAGGAGGCGGAGCTGGAGGTGGCAGAGCTGAAGATGCTAAGATTCTCATTGGGAGTGACAATGAGGGCCAGGATTAGAAATGATGATGTCAGAGGGACAGCTCAGGTTGAGCGGTTTGGAGACAAAGTAAGAGAGGTAAGGCTGAGATGGTTTGGACATGTGCAGAGGGACAGTGGATATACTGGACAAAGGATGTTGAAGATGGAGCTGCCAGGCAAGAGGAAAAGAGGAAGACCTCAGAAAAGATTCATGGATGTAGTGAAGGAGGACATGGAGAGGGTTGGCATTACAGAGGAAGATGCAAGGGGTAGGATGAGATGGAGGCAGATGATCCGCTGTGGCGACCCCTAAAGGGAGCAGTCAAAAGAAGATGATGTATAAATACTGGACAACGTGGGGAATCGGGATTGAGTCGCAGTTCTACTAAATTACAGTAGTGTGAAAAAGTGTTTGCCCTGTTCCTGATTTCTCATTTTTTTGTATGTTAGTCAAGTACAAGTAAACACAAAATGCAGCTTTTAAATGAAGGTGTTTATTATTAAGGGAAAAAAAAAATCCAAACCTACATGTCCCTGTGTGAGAAAGTGATTGCCCCCTAAACCTGATAACTGGATGGGCCACCCTTAGCAGCAACAACCGCAATCAAGCGTTTGCAGTAACTAGCAATGAGTCTTTTACAGTGCTGTGGAGGAATTTTGGCCCACTCATCTTTGCAGAATTGTTGTAATTCAGCCACATTGGAGGGTTTTTGAGCATGAACCGCCTTTTTAAGGTCATACCACAGCATCTCAGTCAGATTCAGGTCAGGACTTTGACTAGGCCACTCCAAGGTTTTCATTTTGTTTTTCTTAAGCCATTCAGAGGTGGACTTGCTGGTGTGTTTTGGATCATTGTCCTGCTGCAAAACCCAAGTGTGCTTCAGCTTGAGGTCACGAACAGATGGCTGGACATTCTCCTTCAGGATTTTTTGGTAGACAGCAGAATTCATGGTTCCATTTACCACAGCAAGTCTTCCAGGTCAGCAGCAAAACAGCCCCAGACCATCACACTACCACCACCATATTTTAGTGTTGGTATGATGTTCCTTCTCTGAAATGCTGCGTTACTTTTATGCCAGATGTAATGAGACACACACCTTCCAAAAAGTTCAACTTTTGTCTCGTCAATCCAGAGTATTTCCCCAAAATCTTGGGGCTCATCAAGATGTTTTCTGGCAAAACTGAGACGAGCCTTTGTCTTCTTTTTGCTCAGCAGTGGTTTTTGTCTTGGAACTCTGCCATGTAGGCTATTTTTGCCCAGTCTCTTTCTTATGGTGGAGTCACGAACACTGACCTCAACTGAGGCAAGTGAGGCCTGCAGTTCTTTGGATGTTGTTGTGGGGTCTTTTGTGACCTCTTGGATGAGTCGTCGCTGTGCTCTTGGGGTAATTTTGGTTGGCTGGCCACTCCTGGGAAGGTCCACCACTGTTCCATATTTTCGCCATTTGTGGATAATGGCTCTCACTGCGGTTCACTGGAGTCCCAAAGCTTTAGAAAAGGCTTTATAACCTTTTCAAGATGGATAGATCTCAATTACTTTGTTTCTCATTTGTTCCTGAATTTCTTTGGATCGCAGCATGATGTCTAGCTTTTGAGGATCCTTTGGTCTACTTCACTTTGTCAGGCAGGTCCTATTTAAGTGATTTCTTGATTGAGAACAGGTGTGGCAGTAATCAGACCTGGGTGTGGCTAGAGAAATTGAACTCTGCTTTCCAAAGATGTGATAAACCACAGTTAATTTATGTTTTAACAGTGGGGGGCAATCACTTTTTCACACAGGGCCATGTAAGTTTGGATTTTTTTTTTTACCCTTAATAATAGACAACATCATTTAAAAACTGCATTTTGTGTTTACTTGTGTTATCTTTGTCTAATATTTAAATTTGTTTGATGATCTGAAACATTTAAGTGTGACAAACATACAAAAAAATGAGAAATTGGGAAGGGGGCAAACACTTGTTCACACTACTATCATGTGTCATGGAGGGCCATTCCACGGCAGGTTTTCTGTTCCACACAGTTTCTTCAGCAGGTGTTTGCTCTCATCAGCTTCAAGGATTGCTCATCTTTGAAAACACCTGCTGAAGAGACTGGGTGGAACAGAAAACCTGCTGTGGAATGGCCCTCCACTGCCCACCCCTGCTTTATTTATACAGAGGACGGCCACTGAGACAGGCAGCTCGGTGGTGCAGTTGTTAGCACTGTGGCAGCACAGTAAGAAGGTCACAAGTTCGATCCCACCCTTGACCATCGGTGACCCTTCCGTGTGGAGTTTGCATGTTCTCTCTGTGTCTGCGTGGGTTTTCTCCGGGTACTCTGGTTTCCTCCCACAGGCCAAAGACATGCACGTTACAAAGACATGCACGTTAGGTTAACTGGCTTCAACTGGTGATTCTAAATTGTCCTTAGGTATGACTGTGAGAGTGAACGGTTGTCTGTCTCTGTGTTGGCCCTGCGATGGACTGGTGATCTGTCCAGGGTGTACCCTGCCTCTTGCCCAAAACATGCTGGGATAGGCTCCATGACCCCCGTGTCCCGAAAAGGATTAACCAGTAGAAGATGGATGGATGGGCCCACAGACACAAACTCTCTTTTTCAAGGTTGGCCTGTTCACATTCACACCTGGAAGCTGCCCAGTACAACCACAGACTGACCTGTGGCCACTGAGCAGCTCCACTGGAGCAGTTGGGATTAAGGGCCTTGTTCAACGGCACCACAGTCGGGTTAAGGAGGGTGGGACAAACACTGCTATGTTATCTGTCCCACCTAAATATAATTTTTAATCCCACAAACTGAGTTTATCCATTTCTCCTCCAAGCTCCTCTCCTTTTGTCCCAGTATGTACAACTCCATTCACTGTCTTAGATATATTTTCTTTAGTTTTTGTTTTGCCATTTCCTCTCTGTTCCATGTACCCACCACAAAACTGGAGTGACAAACCAGGAAAAGAAATTGGTCTCTGACATCTTCTGCAGATAAAATTGTATAAGAGGAGGTTCTGGTACACCCTGAAATTTTCAGTCTACATCCAGAACATATTTCGTGTTACAATTTGTCTTCAAAAAAAAAAAAAAAACTCCCCAAAAAACAAAACAGTCAAGAACAATATGAAAATGTTTCCCTACTTTTCCCCTCAAAATCTGCAACAGCAAAATGGCAACATGAAGTCAAAATTCCTCAGCAGATTGCACTAAAATAACAACACTTTTCTGTGGTCAGTTTTAAAGGAAAACATCTCTGCAAATGACCTCCACAGTGAATTGCATCACTGTCCGACCACACCTGTGAGGCGTGCGCGCTTAAAGAGATAAATGAAGGGTTGTTCGGGGTCTCTAACAGGTGGGCCCCCAATCGAGGGGAGGAACAAAGGTCCCCATGCACCGAGACGCTCTTACCCAGCTCCAGCTCCTTGGCAGTGGGGGCCAGTAAGCAGATCATGTTTGGTGGCTGCTTGGCGCTCAGACGCTCCTTCTGTACTTCCTGCAAGTCGCGGAGGAGCTTTGTAGTCTGGTCCAGTTTCTGCTGGAAGTGCAGAGCCTCTGTGGGGATCAGACGACACATGACGAGTTAATGCTTCCTCTGAGCTGCTCCCGTTCCATTATTGCAACCCCACCACACCACCTCTGCTACGCTTACACTCACTTAACAGAATACACTCAATCTTTCTGTCACCATGGCCAAGTGCCACTTTTTTCATGTGTCTGTATACATATTTAACCAATAAAATACTTTTTATAGAGCATTCATATCCCAGTGGTGTTGGAAAGATTCGACAGGATGGCATACGGAAAATTTAAGCTGAAGCTATCAGCACAACTTTAAAGGAGCTGAATTTCTTTACTTCGATGATCTATTGCTTATTCATCTCACACTGGATTAAATTCCTATTTGTGCGCTCGGTAAAGTTTTACTATATTCCTTTCTTTCTTGTCACCTAATAAAAGAATTTAAAGGCATCACTCTTTCAATAAAAGCTTTACCACAGACGACATCTGATAGTTTTGTTTTTTCTGCTTTATAGCAGAAGAATTGATGAAAGCCAGCAGAGGCACCAAGAATTCATCCATGCCATGTCCACAAACAAAAAAAACAGTACTTAACTGGAAGGGGGAAAAAAAAAAGAACGCTGAAAGTAAAAACTTAAAATTAATAAAAATCGGGTTTAAAAAAAAAGATGGCTGGCCAGCAAAGAAATCCTCAACATGCAAGAAGTGTTTTGTGCTAGTTCTGAACGTCAGAGGATTTGGATAAATTATAGATTATTTCATACAAAACATTTTTAATACTGAAAATAAACTTCAAAACTGAACAGCAACAGTTTCCATTTTCTAATTTTAAAGGATATAAACACACTAAAGTTGGAAGGATGACAGAGCATGTAAATATGGAATAAAACATCACACTACTTATTAACTAATACTAGAATTCCAAATTTGATACTAACACCCAGAAAAATACCCCATACACAATACCATTTCTGATACCATGTGTGTGTGTGGGGGGGGGGGGGGGACTAACCGGCTTAAAAAAAAACCCTTCAATTTAAATAGTTTTTATCCAGTCAAAGCCTCGGGGGGGGGGGGCTGTCTGTCCCACTTGTTTGTCAGATCAACTCCTCCTACAGATTTCTTCCAAAATGTTTTGAAACTTGGTACCAGGGTTTGATATACACTGATGACGCACAAATTGCAGGTGGGTCTGCATCCAAGCTCAAGGTCAGAGGTCAGGAGATCTAAGCACTTGCGTGATTTCATGAAAAATTGCTAAAAATGACCTTGATTCTCACCACTCACTCACAATTATCCTCAGGTCTGTCTGCATCCAGGCTGAGGTCAAGGTCACTGTCATTGTTAAAGGTCAAGAGATCTGGTTTCATGGAAACTGCTACTCCTCCTCCTAGGCCAAATGTTCTGGAACCTTGGCACAAGGGTTTGATATACACTGATGAGGTGTTTGCCTCAGGATGCTCTTCTTAAGTTGCTTAACAGCACAAAAAGAAGCTACCTTGCTGTAAGGTGATAAAGATAAAAGGTTGTCCTAGGTTGTGCAAAAATCATGTATTAAGTTAGCAAGAAAAAAAAAATTAAAACAAGAATACTACTGTATCTATACAGTTGCAAATACATGGCTATTTGCATACAAATTTTCCATTTTGAACAGTGGTTATCAGTGTCTTTTAGCAAACCTATTAAAAACAGCATCTTAAAACCACCCAACCCGTTTTTCATATCCTTTAAATACACCACAGCAGCTCATTATTCTTGTTCATCTTCAACTGTCAGCTACGACTAGAAATTACTCCTGTGAGATCACTGATTAATTAAATGTGGAAAAGATTATCAAAAGTGCTGCATGGAAATAAAGCCATATATTAGTCCTTATTATGGGATGTCACCATTTAAGATAGTATAGTCAGTTGATGTAGGTTCATAGTAATAAAAAAATCTAATTATTTGTTCAAATACAGTAAAGCAGTCTCCAGTATAAACAGACCATTGTTGGTTTAGATGTAGAACGTTGTTAATGGAAATATTGGTGTCTGGTTTTTTATAATTATCTTCTGGAAAAAAAAAAAAAAATCAGAAAAAAATGACGTCAAAAACTTCTTGTAAAAAACCTGTTACTTTGCAAGAGTTAAAGGTTTTACCCCCAGTGAGCTCCTCGGTCACGTGCAGACCTGCAGCAGAGCGCAGGAACTGCAGTCTGTCTGAAGTTTCAGGTTCAGCCGCCTACGTAAGACAAGGAGAGCAGAAACAAATGTTTAGTCAGATTAAGAAGAATAAAAAAACATTCCTCTGTGGACAGCCAAGGGACCTATCCAGGCCTTGTGAAGCCCCCCTTTTGTCATACTGCTCCTCGCTCCAATAAAAATCAAACCTAATGAAAAGCTGCAACAGCCGAGCGGGAGATGAGAGCGAGCTGGAGAGCAGCCAAGAACAGCAAACAGCCAAAACAGAGGGCTGCTGTGTGTGTGCCTGACAGCGGGGCCTCGACTTTAGTTTCCTCCACTACTCCGAGGAGAAATTCAGCCTCGCAGCCAGCGGGCACAGAAAGAAAAACACAGGGCGCTTTAAGTTCTCCAATGGAGGAACACGGAGCAAGTGGCACTGCTGAGTTTAGAGGGGAAATGAGCTTTCCATCCTTAGGACGGGCTCTTGCTCTGTTGACACAGCTGGTTGATGCTGCAATCATCTCTAACACTAATTAAATCCACATATGGGGTGTAATGGAAGAACACGTGAAGAGATGAAGACTGAACAGCAGGAGCTCCTTTTGCCAATGTCATGAGGAGCGCTGACGCAGAGGAGAGGCCCCGGTGTTGTGTTACACAGCCGACAAAGACTCCACCTGATGTCTGCTTCGTTCTACTGAGAGCTCTTTGTCAGGCTGAGATTCGGCGGCGTACTGTCTCACCTCCATCTCATCCTTCTCTCGCGTTGCTGTCTCCTCCACCTGCTGTAAAAATGACAAAGATTTCATGAGCCGATTTCTCTCTCGTGGGTGGCTAAAAATCGGAAAGACAACACAGTTTAACTTACAGGTTCGGTTTCCTTTAAGCGTTTGGAATGCTCTCCGTTCGTCATTGCATCCAGGAGATTGTCGGCCAGTTTGTACACGTACTCGTCTGACTTGGAGAGGAACTCTGACAGGCTGCCAAACAGAATTACAAAGACAGAGGAACATTTTACCAGGACTGTTTTCTGTGCAGCAGCAGCAGAGAAAAATTCTGAATGTCTTTACTGAATGGGAATAACAGGAGGACGTCGATGTAGACACTGGTGGCACTTTCTGTAAAAATACATGCACCTCCCACGCAGTGAGACGAGCAAGGACGTGCCACTACTGTTAATTCCACATTTTCATTACTCTGAACATTTAAAGAGAGAATGTGTTTTTTCATGAAAAGAAGGTAAAAAAAAAAATGCTTGATGAAAAAACATTCCAGGAGCAGTACATATTAAATTAAGAAGTAAACAAATTAGAACGGGAGAAAAAAGCTGCCTGGCGAAGTTGCTAAAGAAAAAAAAACTTTAATTAAAATAAATTAATTCACACAAAAAAATCCATCAAGGAATTAAGCGACTGAAGCTGAAAACACAAATGATAGAACAGACAAAAGATAGGGGAGAATGTCACACAAAAATAGAGGATAATATGGATAAAATGTGTAAAATCCATCTATCCGTCTTCTACCATTTTTCTGGGGGTCTGGGGGCAGCAGTCCAAGTAGAACAGCCCAGACTTCCACCCAGTTCACAGAGCACCATGATCCCCGCCATCCATGTGAATCTTATTTGCCAACAGGTCAACATCAGTCAACAAAGTAAATAAATGTCAGCTGATATCAGTGCATTCCTTCTCTAAAGTCACGTTTGACTGCACGATATGCGAGATTCCGGGGCAGCTTGGTGGAGCAGTGGTTGGTGCTGTTGCCTCACAGCAAAAAGATCCTGGGTTTGAATCCAAGAGCTGGTCAGCTGGGGAGCCTTCTCTGTGGAGTTTACATGTTCTCCCTATCTGGACAGTAATCCGTCAGGAATGCCTTTGCAGACGTCTTGTGCTATTATTGTGCTTTTGTGGTTCTGTTGTGATTTTGTACGCACCTGTCTGAGCCTTGCAGGCTGGACTCCTCTCCATAGAATGAGTAGATGAGGTCAGAGTCATCCTTGCTGATGTTGGCGAAGCTGGAGTCGTAGGTGGGAGCATAGGAGGTGAATGGCCCATAGTTCATGTAGGACACTGCAGAGAGTGTCACACAGACAACATTCTCACACATAAACGTCTCTGACATTAACTATGTTAATGGAACATGAAGCAGCAGCTGTGCAGCACCTGGAGTGATTCTGTTTCTCTTGTCCTCCCTGAAGCCCTGAAGCGTATTCACACCCGTCTGCAGCCGGTTGGACATCATTCCCAGTTTCACAGAACAGTAACCAGCATCTACAACAGCAAATGACCCAGCAATTTTTCAATACTACCATTCTGGTTACATGGCAGCACCTTTACTAAAGTAGTAAACAGGACTACACTAATAAAGTGACTTCCAGGATCTAGTAGAACATCTAGATCTGCATTATTTTGAAATATTTCCTTAAGAAAACAAAGACAAGGTCCTCTAATTTTTACTATTTCAGTTTGATTTGTATATCTAAAATTTTTATGTATGTAGAAGGTCCAGTATTCTTACAATTTAAAATAATTTAGATGTAAAGAAATTTAGAACAACAGAGAAGTTGCAGAGAAGAAAAATGTACCAAAGAAGAAGACATCCAACGAAGTGGACCAATCACAATTAGGGCTGTGCAATATGACAATATACACTACTCACATAAAGTTAGGGCTATTTGGTTTTCAGGTGAAATTTATGTAAAATGTAAAAAGTTCACACTACAGTGATATAATATCATGAAAGTAGGGCATTTAAGTAGAAGCATGCAATGGTGATTTCCTCATCTCAAACAATTTATTGAAACAAAAGCCAACATCAGTGGTGGGTATACCACAACAAAAAATGTCAATGTCTCAATAACTTGTCATGTGCCCTTGAGCATCAATTACAGCTTGACAACGACGTCTCATGCTGTTCACAAGTGGACTTGTTGTCTGCTGAGGCATGGCGTTCCACACTTCTTGAAGGGCGGCCCTCAGGTCATTGTGGTTATGGGGTGCAGGGTTACGAGCCTGTACACAGCGACTCAGCTGATCCCATAAGTTTTCTATGGAATTCAGGTCTGGAGAAAATGCAGGCCACTCCATTTGAGGTACCCCAGCCTCCAGCAGCCATTCCCTAATGATGCAACCTCAATGAGATGGAGCACTGTCGTCCATGAAGATGAAATTAGGCCCGTGTTGTTCATGCAGGGCACAATGACTGGATTAATGATGTTATTCAGGTAGTATTGGCTTGTCACTGTACCATTCACAAAGTGTAGGTCAGTTCTGGATTGACTAGACACATCTGTCCAAACTGTAACACCACTATCACCAAAGACTCATCTGGTGACAACAGTGGCTGACGCATAGCGCTCTTCTTGATGTCACCAACATCGTTGATAGCCATCATTTCTGTTCAATGTGAATAGACTTTCATCAGAGAACAGCACTGAGGCCCACTGGTCCCTTGTCCAGTGTAAATGCTCCCTGGCCCATGCAAGACAATGATGCCTGTGTCTGGTGGTGTGGTCAGGTACCCTTGTAGGTCGTCTAGCATGCACACCACGCTGATGTAAATGGTTCTGAATGGCCTGACATGACATTTGGGTGTCTCTCACCTCCCTTAAATGTGCCTGGAATTGAGTGGCATTCATCATCCAGTTCCGCGGGGCACTGTTCACAATGAAGCAGTCATCAGCGTGGGATGTGGCTAAAGAGCATCCCCTTCTATGCCTTTCTGTGACTCTTCCAGTCTCTCTGCATCTCTGTTGCAACCTGCTGATGACACTCTGACACTCTAAGCTCAGTGGCCACTTCTCTCTGACAACATCCTGTTTGAAGCCTCGCAATGGCGAGGTACTGTTGATCAGTTGTTAGGCGTCCTCTTGGTCTCATGATGTCAAAATGTGAACAGCATAATGAAGGGGACTGTTTAAATACCAATTCTAATTGAACCAGAAAATTTATTGGTTGATTCATGGATCAAACACCTGTTAAGAATTTTGCTGTTAAGCACCTTGTTAGAGAACAGCAAGTTATACAAAAAGTACTGAAATACTGAACAGCTGGACATGTGCATTCAAAAGGTTAGAGAAGTTCAAATTAAATTCACCTGTAAAGGTTATAATGCATTTTAGGTGCATCCTGAAATTTCACCCAAAAGCTGAATATCCCTAACTTTTTGTGAGTAGTGTATATCAGATGATGATATAAAAACGTCTATTGTTTCATAGAATACTCTATTGTTTATATTGTGATTTAAAATGCACATACTCCCATTTAAAGCTCCCAGTAAAGCATCCCAGTAAAGCTCCTCACCACTACTTGTCAGCGCCCCGTCTCTCCCCTGCAGCGCATGACCGCGTGCTGCAGAACAGGTGTGGTGGGTGGCTAGGCTTCAGTCTGGTGGTCGATAATGCTAACTCCAAACTACCGATTCAGATTGCTTCTACTTCTGTTTGCCAGGGATGTGGGACTGTTTTCCATCGTGCTGCGTCAGAGAGGATAGTTTGCTAACCTCGTTTTAAATAGGAGGAAAGTAACATTAACACCATAAGATAAGCCTTTATTAGTCCCACAATGGGGAAATTCCAGGATTGCAACAGCACAGGGATAGCAACACTCAGACCAACAATCAGAAGGCAAGAAAAAACAACATCTAGTGAACATATGTCCATATTACTATAAATGCATATATATAGACACACAGTGCAGAGCATTATGGCTGGTGAATGTGCAGCAGAAAGTCTAAGCTCTCTCTCCGCGGATGCAGCGGGCCAGCTGGAAGTCTTTGGGCATGATGGTGACCCCCTTAGCGAAGAAGAGACCACCAGGTGGGCCTCGCTGGTCTCCTGCAGAGCCATGACGGCGAAGCTCAGGAAACGCAGGACGGTCTTGAAGTCCTGAGCGATCTCCCTCACCAGGCGCTGGACGGGCAGCTTACGGATGAGCAGCTCCGTGGATTTCCGGTAGCGACGGATCTCTCTCAGAGCCACGGGCCTGTGACGGCGAGGCCTCTTCACTCTGCCGGTGGCCAGAGCGCCTCTCCGAGCAGCCCTGGTGGCTAGCTGTCTCCTGGGGGGCTTCTTCCTCCAGTAGATTTTACGGGCGGTCTGCTTGGTTCTTGCCATCGCTCTTTATTATTCTGTCTTATATTTCTTTCACGCCGCCTAAACTCCAGCCCGGCACCCGCGTCCTTTTTGCTACAGCTCCCGGTATGTCGAGTTTCCCATTAGCACCGGGCGGCGGCCAAGTGCTAGCTAGCACTAGCTCCTCCCCGCTGTAACGTCTCCCGCTGCAAACCGTGGCTCCGTCCGCCGACCCGGGAGACGCCCGGGGCGATCTGTGCGTCCGTGATATATATACAGAGTGAAAGGTGTAGAAAGAAGAAGGAAGATAAAAAAAAGGCTGTTGCAACAGGCAGCCGACTCGTGTGGCGCCGCCGGTCCGGCGGAACCAGAACCGGAAAAAAAAATAATGTCTAATTAACCATGTCTAATTATAAAATGCTAAATGACGATGCTAGGTTGTGCTAACTGGAATAGTGTAGCAGACCATTTCTTTGGTTTAACCTCTTGCACTCTGGTGTACCGTGGGCGGGCACGTCTCTGCGTCCTAGAGCGCACTGAAAAAAAAAGCTGCATTTCCGTTCTTCCACTACAGACACAGCCGCGAACAGAAAGCCAAAGGAGTGCTTTGATTGGTTTAGATGTGATTGACCTCTCATTCGACTAATAAGAGCCTTGAATTGGGTTTCTGAAACCTTGAAGAACCAATGACTGAAAACCTAGCAAGAAGGACCCGCCTACCAACGGCTGCGAATACAGCCAGCCAATTGAAGCACAGAAGTTTGAAAGCTGTTTTGTGTAAGGCTGGGTGAAGACAGACTGACTGCTGCAGCAGATGAAAAAAGGACCCATAGGAAGAACCGCCACAGACCCAGCAGCACGGAGACCACCCACAAGTGCGACCCTGTGTGACAGGGACTGCCATTCGTGCATCGGCCTGTTCAGCCACAGGCGGTGCTGTCCCAGCAGAGTAGACGTTTAGGATTCTCTTCCATGGTCATCATAGACCGTCCACATGCTGTTGTGGACAGGTAAGTGTTATAAGCTAAATTATTCTTTATCCCTGAAAATTGTAATCAAAAATGACTTTTGACTGATCGGTAAATTACAACTGTGCGTAGTAGACCGCGGCGCAAGTCCGAAGTCCGTGCGCCGTGGTACACGGTTTGTACGCCGCGTCCGGACTGTGAACACCCCCCCCCCCCACTACTCTTCTGTAGCAGGGGGGGGGGGGGCGCGGGGACCGCGAGGACTGTGCACCACAGTCGCCACATGACTGTTCCGTCATGTAGCGATGTCCGTCCTCTGTAGCGGGGGGGGGGTTGGAGTTGTTATCTTCTACATTACAAATATTTTAGAATAATTTTTAGTGCACTGTAGGTCATTTTTCCTTGTAAAAAAAAAAAAAAGCCACACATTTTTTACGTGGCATGCTTCTTTGTGTGTGGGGGCTTGTTTGTTCATTCGTTCATGAATGAATGAATAAACAACCCCCCCCACACACACAGCCCTGAGTGTCACCTTTCATTAGAGCCCAAGATGAAGCTTCTATATTGAATCATTCAAAAGTTACAGACGTTTTTCCAAACTGTGCCATTTGGCACAATTTGGCACAGTTCAAAAACGCCTGGGAACTACCTGAGAACAAAGCTGTGTAATGTATTCATTTTTTGTGGTATTGTTACAAAATTTTGACCTCAGCTGGATAACACTTGGTTCTACATTTCTGTTGCATTTTCCAGCCCGGATCTGAAGCTGTGTGTTATTTGCAAGCATTTGTATCCAAAAAAACACCCAGGCCAAATTTATTTTCTTCAAGTTCACTATGTTTAGATGACTGTTACTCAGTGGCTGGAGCACATAGAGAGATTATGACTATTTTGCCAAAAAAATTCAAAGTGTTTTCTTTTAAATGAGACCAACCCCATGAAGATGCTGCAAAGGGTTGAAGAACAGCTTTTGATTTACTTTGGGTACGTTATTTTTTGGCGTTTTTAGGGAAATTGACCAGAGTGCAAGGGGTTATTAAATTCCTGCTGAGTTTCTTAGTTTTGTCCGAAAAAAATGTATTAAAGCTGCAAAAGTATGTGATGGTGGCACATACACGCAAAATAAATAATAAATAAATTAAAATGGGTCGGAGGAGCAATTTGGCTCTTAAGCCTTATTCATACTGCATTTCTCCTCTAAGTCCGCTTTGGTCCACGTGCACTTTGGACGAGCCCGGTGCGCACACAGCACTGTACATGCTCACTTTTTTCATCTACCCAGGCCAAGTGGTTGACGCATGCGCACAACCATCCTTTGTAGTTTCACTCCCGCCCTATAGGTAGCACCAATGCGCTGATGCGCTAGGATTTTCACCAGCGAAGAAACACGAGAGCAACGCACATCAACAACAATGGCGTCGTTTAACCGTCACCGAGAGGAAGAGGAGCTGCTGTTAATATATTCTGTGCCAGAATTACAAAAAGTATGTTTATACTAGTCTTCCGCCTCCTCATTGTCTTCTTCATCTACTTTGTCTTTGTATGCTGTGTCGATATCGCCACCTCGTGATTGGGACGTATGCGCTCTCAATGCATTCAGGTCGTGGGCAGGCGGCGCGGTCACAAAATTTGGGCTGCACGTGGTCATCCGCGGTCGAGCACTCCGGACAGTAGCGGACTGGAGATGATGACATAAATTTTGTCACACGGGGTTTCCGGTTGCACATACACAGACAGCAGAGGTGGAGAATGAATCCAGCTTTAATGTAATTTATTTGATTTCTAATAATTGTAGTGATAATGAATAAAGTTAGTCATCACATGTATTTTATTACATTACCTTTTGTGTCTTTGATTTTCAGATCATGATCAAAAGGGTAAATCAGGCCAGAATGGCATCTTCAGGCTGTAGCTCTACACTTAAATTTTCACTGATTTAAACTAACAGCTAATTTATATCTGTAGATGGCAGCGATGGGTAATTTTGGGTGGGTAATTTCAGAAATTTTCTCATTTTCAGACTTTTTTTATAATAATAATAATGCATCGATTTTATATAGCGCTTTATCATATATACTCAAAGACGCTTTACAAATAGGTACATTATTCATTCACTCCAGACAGACAATGGTAGTGGCAAGCTACTTCTGCAGCCACAGCTGCCCTGGGGCAGGCTGACGGAAACGTGGCAGCCAATCTGCGCCAACGGCCTTTCCGGCCACCACCGAACATTTTTATACATTTATACACATTCATACCCAGTGTTATGGACACTGGAGGCAATGCGGGTGAAGTGTCTTGCCCAGGGACACAACGGCAGGATATCTGGGGAGAGCGGGATTCGAACCGCCAACCATCCGGTTATTAGACGACCTGCTCAACCTCCTGAGCCACTGCCGCCCCTGCTGCTGCCACTGTTATGTTTTTCTTTTTTATGCTCTTCTCCTCTGGCTCAGGAAATATTTAACTTATTGATGTTTACTTTTTATTCATATGATAGGATTTAGAAGAAAAACCTGAAATTTATGAGAATCAAGTCTCAAATGCACATTAAAATATTTTATAACACTACAAAATTATGACAGAAAAAAGTACATGTAAAAAAAAAAAAAAAGAGATGTTCCATTTTATTTGATTATCTAAACTAGAATTTACAGAAAATGTATATTGTGATATATATCGTTATTGTGATATAAGATGACTTATATCATGACATCTAATTTTTGTCATATTGCACAGCCCTAATCACAACTGTTGCAGTCTGCGTCACCACGGTGGATAGTTACATTTCTAGAGAGGTGCACGTCAGGTGAACAACACTGATTTAACATGGAAGTATAAATCTGACAGAGACATCCATCATACAGAATCAAAATCATAAAACATGCCATGATTAAGAAATTGGCTTATTATGTCATACTCATGCTAGCAGCAAACAACAACGGACATCCTACTGTTTCATCAACAGGGTGAGTCAAAATTGTCCCTTTTCTGACAAAGAGCTGCCTGGTGATGACAGTTTGAATTGTGAATAATACATATAATAGTCTTAAAAATCTTAAATAATAATCTTAAAAATTTATATTGTGAAAAGTTTTTTTTAAATAATTTCATTTTAAAAAAGTTAAACTTTCATACAGTCTATATTGATCACACATACAGTGGGGCAAAAAAGTATTTAGTCAGCCACCAATTGTGCAAGTTCTCCCACTTAAAAGATGAGAGAGGAATTTTCACCATAGGTATACCTCAACTATGAGAGACAAAATGTGAAAAAAAAAAAAATCCAGAAAATCACATTGAAGGATTTTTAATGAATTAATTGGTAAATTCCTTGGTAAAATAAGTATTTGGTCACCTACAAACAAGCAAGATTTCTGGCTCTCACAGACCTGTAACTTCTTTAAGAGGCTCCTCTGTCCTCCACTCGTTACCTGTATTAACGGCACCTGTTTGAACTCTTTATCAGTATAAAAGACACCTGTCCACAACCTCAAACAGTCAGACTCCAAACTCCACTATGGCCAAGACCAAAGAGCTGTCAAAGGACACCAGAAACAAAATTGTAGACCTGCACCAGGCTGGGAAGACTGAATCTGCAATAGGTAAGCAGCTTGGTGTGAAGAAATCAACTGTGGGAGCAATTATTAGAAAATGGAAGACATACAAGACCACTGATAATCTCCCTCGATCTGGGGCTCCACGGAAGATCTCACCCCGTGGGGTCAAAATGATCACGAGAACGGTGAGCAAAAATCCCAGAACCACACGGGGGGACCTAGTGAATGACCTGCAGAGAGCTGGGACCAAAGTAACAAAAGCTACATCAGTAACACACTACGCCACCAGGGACTCAAATCCTGCAGTGCCAAACGTGTCCCCCTGCTTAAGCCAGTACATGTCCAGGCCCGTCTGAAGTTTGCTAGAGAGCATTTGGATGATCCAGAAGAGGATTGGGAGAACGTCATATGGTCAGATGAAACCAAAATAGAACTTTTTGGTAAAAACTCAACTTGTCGTGTTTGGAGGAGAAAGAACACCATACCTACTGTGAAGCATGGGGGTGAAAACATCATGCTTTGGGGCTGTTTTTCTGCAAAGGGACCAGGACGACTGATCTGTGTAAAGGAAAGAATGAATGGGGCCATGTATCATGAGATTTTGAGTGAAAACCTCCTTCCACCAGCAAGGGCATTGAAGATGAAACGTGGCTGGGTCTTTCAGCATGACAATGATCCCAAACACACTGCCCGGGCAACGAAGGAGTGGCTTCGTAAGAAGCATTTCAAGGTCCTGGAGTGGTCTAGCCAGTCTCCAGATCTCAACCCCATAGAAAATCCTTGGAGGGAGTTGAAAGTCTGTGTTGCCCAGCTACAGCCCCAAAACATCACTGCTCTAGAGGAGATCTGCATGGAAGAATGGGCCAAAATACCAGCAACAGTGTGTGAAAACCTTGTGAAGACTTACAGAAAACGTTTAACCTCTGTCATTGCCAACAAAGGGTATATAACAAAGTACTGAGATGAACTTTTGTTATTGACCAAATACTTATTTTACCAAGGAATTTACCAATTAATTCATTAAAAATCCTTCAATGTGATTTTCTGGATTTTTTTTTCTCATTTTGTCTCTCATAGTTGAGGTATACCTATGATGAAAATTGGAGACCTTTCTCATCTTTTAAGTGGGAGAACTTGCACAATTGGTGGCTGACTAAATACTTTTTTTCCCCCACTGTATAATGAGCGTTTCAAGATTTGCTTGTTTTACATCTTGATGATTATGTCCTAGCTCTTTGAATTAAATATTGAATCACAATATTCTAATTCTGGTGTGGCCTACAGCTCTTTTAAATTGCTTGTTTTCCAAATCTTGTACTTCCAAATACAGTTATTAAATATACACATTTCATTTGTAGACAATATTCAAATGTCTACAAATGAAAAGATACCAAATTACAGGAAAATTATCAAGAAATATTAACGGTGTGTGGTGTGTTTTTTTTACATTAACAATTGATAGAACATTTTACAGGTACAAAACAAACTCACCTCCCACTGCTGGGTCGGCAGGGTTGAGGATACCCAGAGTGGTTGAGCCATCTGACTTACGCCTTGCAAACATCAGCTTTGTATGAGGAAAAAAACAAACTCAGTGAAAACACAAGTAACCTTTCCATTTTTGACTTAAGGAAGGATGAAAATATCATCCATCACTGATCAAACAACAATGGTGCCCAGAAGCAAAAAGATATTCCAATAAAATAACTGACTGGCTAATTGCTACTGCGTTTTCATTTAAAATGACACTCCGCCAAAAACCAAGTTTTTATTTTCTTCTTGTTAACATGTCTAACATGTTTTTTATGCTTTACAAGATATACCAAGAGCGAAATCACTCAAATGTCTCGTGTGTCTGTTTTTTTGCTTTAAAGTTTCACCTAAGCCCCACCCCCTCAAAAAAGACAAAGTTGAAACAAAGCATTTTTGGTGATGTAGATACGTATGTACAGCCATTGGCACGTAAGCACTGTTGAGCCAATCAGGACTCTGGCCTAAAAGAAGTTAGTCTCAGGCCAATTAGCATTTTCAGGCTAGCTGCTTTGAACTTGACCCAAATTAAGATGGGTTTTTACCATTAAACTACCTTTAAGGACTGATGCAGTTTCAGTCATTATCCTGGGCCCCTGTGCATACAACTGGGCATGCCCTTCAGCTGGTGTAATTTAACACAGGATGTATGCTGTTTAATGCAGTGCTACCTACTGTTAGCCTTGTGGCATCTGAGTTCAGCCTTAGTCACCAATTCTGACTTTTGAAGGCGGGGATTGGGGGGAGGGGGTGAAAAGATTTTGACACAAAACTGTAACACAATGAAATTTTTTGTTTGTAGAAAAAAAGGGCATAAAATACCATTTTAGACAATGTAGATTTATTTTATAGGCGATTTCTATCCACTGGAGTGCATCATTAAAAGTTTGTGTTTGCTTTGTTGTTTTTAAATGTGTTGATTAAATGAAATAACTGTTGTTATTAACTCAGCTGTCTCACATCACACTGCAGTAGTCTGTTGGAAAGTTTTCCGCCAGACTCCTCGATAACCTTGCGGATTTCCTCCAGGTTTTTTTCTGCCTTTGCCACTTCATCTTTGGAGTCCTTGTCCTGTCTGCAAAGGAAACGCACATTGAAAGATACCAGATGATGAACAAAGCTAAATTCTGCAGAGAGGAAAGCTTTTCAGTTCATTAAATGCCTACATTCTCACATAATCTACCTTTTTAAGTGTTTGCTGACGTCTGTGTATAAAAATCTTGATGGCATTCACTGAGTCTTTTGTGAGGGGGAGAAAAAGCAGCTGAATGAAAAACAGCGGAGGAAAGGCTTTCTGAGACACTTCCTCTGAAGGTGAGTCATCACTGACAAGTAATTTCAGTCGTCAGGATTTGTTGCATCACAGGGCCGCGGCACAAATGTAAAAGACGGATGGCTGTGAGAAGAAACAAGCCACTGCATGTCGTCAGGCATTCCCCACATTCTCAGCCTCCAGCCCCGCACGAGACAGCCAAACCAAGTCAGACGTCAGAGGAAAAACACGAGAACAGAAAACAGAGAAAGCTCTACGTGTACGGTTAAATGTTATTTGAAGCTCTTCACCTATTTTTGATGGCAACAGGACATCTGCTATTTCAGGGGGTTACAATATTCATATTTATCATCATCATCATCATGAAGCTTATATGATCAGTCCGGTTTGTTTGTTGTTTGACTGTTAACAGGATTACAGCAAAACAAATTCGCTTGAAAATTTCACCAGAAGTAAAACTTTTGTCTTAGTAAAATTTTGCACTAAATCTTTGCCGTTTTTTGTTTTTTTTTCTCCACCACAAAGTGATGCAGGGCCATCGGTTTTCATAAAAAGGGCCATATGTGACTCTGGAGCAACAGGTTTAGACCCCTAGGTGGCCATATGGAGTCTAATCAAATGTAAAGATTGTTGCCATCTGCTAGTTCAACAGGACCCCACACCCTCATTTTAATATCATAATACAGTGCATCAAATCTAAATGAAGCACTGCAGAAAAAAAAGCAGTCTTGGCAGAGGTATGCGATCTCTGACCATTCCTCTCTGAATTAAAGTAGCACTATGTAACTTTCTTGCTCCTGGTAGGATCACTGTATAGACTCCAACTATGGTGACTATGACCTCAGTCCCAGCAGCCAATCTCAAGGTTCTTTGTTGGTGGTGGTTAAAGTCATGCTCTGTGACTGGCCGTTTGGACTGAGGTCAAAGTCACCATAGTTATAGTCTTTTCTGTGATCCTACCTAGAAGAGAGCTGCTGCAGGTAATGTGGGCCCACTCAGGCTATGGGGGAAGTGACATTCACCTTGTCAAAGGTTCACGCACATTCAAAATAATTGTGGAAACATTATTTTAAGGTGAAAATCTTACATAGTGTTGCTTTAACTGAAGTACTAGTCTGGGCTTTCCAAGCTTTAAAGAAGCTAGGTCTAAGTCACACAGGACAGCAGGACTTGTAGAAATGAGTGAAACGCTAACAGGCTGAAGCACCTGGGTGTGCTGGGTGTCTGGCATCTTTCGCTGGAGTCCAAGTTTGTTGGGCCATCCTTCTTCTGGACCATGCTGGTACCCGCTTGGTCCTCAGACTTCACTAGCTGTTTGGTTGATGGGTCGAGACCAGACATGAAGTCTATACTCTGCTTCAGGCTATCCAACCTTTCCTGTTGAGAAAAAAACCCCAAAACCTATAATCATGAAAAGAAAATGGAAGATAAGAAAAACTGACTGGGCTAATGATGCTGCTGCAGCATTTAATGTTATCTGCTGCCCCCTTCTGTTAAATCAGTGTAAAAGAAAACAACTCCAAATGATTTAGTGTAATCAATATTTTTTCCCCATCAGTGCAGTGCTTTTGTCAAATGATGCATGAAACCAGCCCACAGAGGAGCTTGGGTTTTGTTATATTAAATAAAAAAAGGTTTCTATAAGAAATGACAAGTTCGATTTAAGACTTCAAGACTTTAATACACCTTCAATTCAAAGTTAAGAAAACATCTGAAGAAAGTGGATGTGACCAAAAAAACCCCAAAACTTTCCTATTAAACACTTTACTACACTAAAAAAAGCATTAAAGTAATATTTGAGTGTTTAATCAGTATAAAAATTTAAAAAGCACCTCTGATATGTTGTACCTTTATTTGCAGGCATTTCTAAAAAAAAAAAAGGCTTTTTCATCACCTTATTTATTTTTTGTTGGTTGCAAACAGCTTTTCTGAGCATCCTTACCACACTGTGAACTGCATTTGAGCTTATTCCAAATAACGCCAACATTTTTAAGGCTTGGCTGAACTAAACTGAAAACATTTCAAATTTTTTACATGATGATGATGATGATGATGAGGATGATGATGATGATGGATTGCATTTATACAGTGCTTTTCATGACATCCAGAGACGCTTTAAAATAAGTCTATTATTCTTTCACTCCACACACAATGGTAGTGGTAAGCTACTACTGTAGCCACAGTTGCCATGGGGCAGACTGATGGAAACGTGGCTGCCAATCCGCACCAAAGGCCTCTCCGACCACTAACGAACATCAGTTCACATTCATACACCAGTGTCACAGACACTGAAGGCAAGGTGGGTAAAGTGTCTTGCCCAAGGACACAACGGCAGGATGGCTGGAGGGAGCGAGATTTGAACAGCCAACCCTCTGGTTAGTGGACGACCTGCTCTACCACATGGATGTCCATCAATCAAAATAATCCTGGGCATTTTTTTTTTACAAGTAATAGATGCTGCTGTTGTGATAAGTAATTCAAACTAATTTATGATTCATCTCCACATCTCAGCAGCCTCAGAATCAGCAAAACGGGGAAAACAAATGTTTAAACCTCATTAAGGATTCAGAAAAAAAATATTTGGACATAGACTTGGCTTAACTGTAGTTATAAGTCTCTAAAAATCAAGTCAGGTAGCTGATGATAATAGCAAAAAACCCACTGAAATTTATTCAGATGCAATATTTAGTCCAGGGCCTTTAATATGCACCGTATGTCTTTAAATTATTTGATATAATATTTTTAGTAGTCGTCAGTAGATTTTCATATGGAAATATACAGTATGTTGGACCAATAACATTGATTGTTTCAGGCAATGTCACTTCCAGGTCAAACTGGGAAAAACAAAAACATAAAATTTTGTTCAAGTACCACAAGTATCTGAATAATCAGTTCAAAGGCAACATATCGCCCAAGGTCACCATGATCTACATTACCATGGAGGTATGTAGCTGATGTTCACACAGAAAGGAGCTAACATTAGCCACTAGCCAGCTAATAAAACAGCTAACAGGAGTGTCAAATTTGGGTTTCACAGAGATTGTACAGGCCGTGTTAACTAGTTTCTTACCTAACATGTCCAGAAAGATTTCAAACAGCTCTACTGCCAGATGAAAATACTGCATGAAGCTGAAATAATTTCCCTGCCTTTCAACCTTTAAAAAATTAAAAATTAAAGCACACACTTTTTTTAAACTAAAAAGTTATTTTGAAAACCATCATTCTTTTGTCCTTTAGTAAGCTTTTTAGGTATAAATATCGTAAACTTAAACAAATAAACGATTAGCTGACAATACCTGGCTGAGGATCTTCATTCCAGAGTGTAACAGTTTTCTAGCTGCCTTATGGTAGATCGTCTCAGGTTTGTTGTAACTCATGGCGTTTTCACACATAATCCTGAAATCCATCTGCATTGACAAAAAATAAACAAATCCCACATCACACAATTTAGAAGAGGACAAAAAATTTCTGCTGTGGATGAAAATCCATAAAAAATATGTAAAGTTGATCAAAATCACGAACGACCTCCTGATGGCTGCAGATTCTGGCTTACCCGCCTTACTCATTCTCCTAGATCTCACTGTGGCCTTTGACACCATTTCTCATAGCACACTCCTAAATAGACTGGCTTCCATTGGTACCCACCCACAGTCCCCTCACTTGGTTCACTTCATATCTCTCTGGCCACAATCAGTTCATCCAAATCAAATCCCACACCTCAAGTTCGTTCCCCACTTCTGCAGGTGTTCCCCAGGGCTCTGTCCTGGGGCCCCTTCTCTTCATTATTTACATTCTTCCACTTGGTTACATTTTCCATAAATACAATATTCCATTGTTATGCGGATGACACCCAGCTCTACCTCTCCTCTAAACCCAACTCCACACTGCCACCTACCTCTCTTCCTGATTGTCTTTCTGAAATTAAATCATGGTTTACCTCTAATTTCCTCAAACTCAATGGCAATAAAACAGAAATTTTACTTGTTGGTACACCCTCCATCTTAACCAAATCACCCAGTTTCTCCATTGATATTAATAACGCTCCCATTTGCCCTTCCCCTCAGGTTAACAGCCTGGGTGTAATCCTCGACAGCACTTTATCATTCCAGTCTCATATCAATACTATTACTCGGTCCGCCTATTTTCATATTCGTAACATTAACAGACTGCGTACCTCCCTCACTTCGCACACTGCTGCCGTCCTTATCCATAGCCTTGTCATTTCCCACTGTGACTACTGCAACTCACTTCTCTTTGGTCTCCCAAATAAATCCCTCCACAAGCTACAGCTCCTTCAGAACGCTGCTGTCCGGATCATCACTCACACTCCATCCATAGAACACATTAACCCTGTCCTTCAACATCTTCACTGGCTCCCAATAAAGGACAGAATAAACTTTAAGATACTGCTCCTCACCTTCAAAGCCCTTCATAACCTGGCCCCACCATACCTGGCTGAACTCCTTCACATCGTCACCCCTAGCCGCTCTCTCAGGTCCTCCCCTTTCCTTCACCTCATCGTTCCTTCTGCCCGCCTCATCACTATGGGGTATATAGCCTTCAGGCGCTCTGCTCCCCGGCTCTGGAACTTACTTCCACCAGCCATTCCCAACATTGACTCTCTTCCATTATTTAAATCGAGACTCAAAACTTATTTGTTTAAACAAGCTTACTCTCTTTGATAATCTACCTTTAATTTACTGTTTTTGGTTTGTTACTTAAGTTTTGTTATTGCATTTTAAATCTGTTTTAATGTTTTAATGCTCTTTGTAAGGTGACCATGGGGGTTGAAAGGCACCTGGAAATAAATGTATTAAAAGTTTACTGACAAGCCGACATATAGCCGTTTCCTCCATAGGGCAATACACACAAAAGCTATGGGCCGCCAACAGCTACAGGGGCCCCCTGACACTGAGCTTCAACCATCTTCTTAATTATTCTTAAGAATATTTTAAATAAACCCTAGTAATGAGGCTTGCTTTCACCCCGAGGTTGTATCCCTTTAAGGTGGATTCATGCTCCACACCCACACTGCCCGACGGCCCCTGAAGGGGGGCTCTGTCCCCACAACAACATTCACACTAACAGTGTCAAACATCAAGTCACATAAAATGCTAAATATAATAAAATATCCCAACAGAAACAGCTTATACACAGTAAAATGACGATCTAACTTCTCTTTAAATCATTTGCCTAAGAAAAACATGCTTATCATTATTTCCCATCAGCCCTTGCGACTGCATTCATCCACAAAGCTAGAATATTTTGAGACAATGAAAAATGCCTGTCTTCATTTGTAACAAGATAAGCTCATGAAATTACAATTTTAGATAAAATATACAGACTACACTGCAGGGAGTAATCAGGGAGTAAAGAAGCAGGGAGTAAAGTACTTTGCAGGGAGTAAAGAAGCTGCTTGGGAGTAATCAGATCAAAATTCTGGCTGTCGGGGGTGAGTGACATCATTGACCGGCACTGGGGATGCCGGACAGCTGCTCCTTCAGGAAAAAAGAGTTATCCCTCAGTTGAGCGATTATTTTCCCTGTCCATGTAATTGTTACCTCTGCCAAGGGAGGAAGGAATGTTTTGGCCGGTGTTTGTTTGTTTGTCTGTCTGTTAGCAACACTACTCCAAAAGTTATGAATGGATTTTGATGAAATTTTCAGGAAAGGTGTGTAATAGCATGGGTCTTTGGTGGTGATCCGGATCATGATCTGGATCCAGGAATTTTTTGAAAATGATTTTATATATAAATATTGCACTTTTCGTGTACTTCCTCTTTAAGACGTGTCCGCCGAGTTATGTGCGGAGTTACATGCATGGTCACGCACCTCCGCAACCCAAAAGCAGTGCACTCTTACCACCAAACACTGCACAAAAAGTAAAATGGCTTGGAACGACAAGGACTGTGGTCTCCATCCACATACAGTGGTGTGAAAAAGTGTTTGCCCCGTTCCTGATTTCTCTTTTTTTTTTTGTATGTTTGTCACACTTAAATGTATCAGAGCATCAAACAATTTTAAATATTAGACAAAGATAACACAAGTAAACACAAAATGCAGTTTTTAAATGAAGGTGTTTATTATTAAGGGAAAAAAAATCCAAACCCACCATGGCCCTGTGTGAAAAAGTGATTGCCCCTAAAACCTAATAACTGGTTGGGCCACCCGTAGCAGCAACAACTGCAATCAAGCATTTGTGATAACTGGCAATGAGTCTTTTACAGCACTGTGAAGGAATTTTGGCCCACTCATCTTTGTAGAATTGTTGTAATTCAGCTACACTGGAGGGTTTTCGAGCATCAACCACCTTTTAAAGGTCATGCCACAGTATCTCAGTCGGATTCAGGTCAGGACTTTGACAAGGCCACTCCAAAGTCTTCTTTTAGTTTTTCTTAAGCTATTCAGAGGTGGACTTGCCGGTGTGTTTTGGATCATTGTCCTGCTGCAGAACCCAAGTGCGCTTCAGCTTGAGATCACGAACAGATGGTCAGACATTCTCCTTCAGGATTTTTTGGTAGACAGCAGAACTCATGGCTCCATTTACCATAGCAAGTCTTCCAGGTCCTGAAGCAGCAAAACAGCCCCAGACCATCACACTACCACCACCAGATTTTACTGTTGGTATGATGTTCCTTTTCTGAAATTCTTTTACGCCGCATGTAATGGGACACACACCTTCCAAAAAGTTCAACTTTTGTCTCATCAGTCCACAGAGTATTTTCCCAGAAGTCTTTGGGATCATCAAGATGTTTTCTGGCAAAACTGGGACAAGCCTTTGTGTTCTTTTTGCTCAGCAGTGGTTTTTGTCTAGGGTGTACCCTGCCTCTCACCCAAAGATGCTGGGATAGGCTCCAGCCCCGCCGCGACCCGAAAAGGATTAAGCGGAAGAAGATGGATGGATGGATGGATGGATGGTTTTTGTCTTGGAACTTTGCCATGCAGGCCATTTTTGCCTAGTCTCTTTCTTATGGTGGAGTCATGAACACTGATCTTAACTGAGGCAAGTGAGGCCTGCAGTTCTTTGGATGTTGTTGTGGGGTCTTTTGTGACCTCTTGGATGAGTTGTCGCTGCGCTCTTGGGGTAATTTTGGTCGGCTGGCCACTCTTGGGAAGGTTCACCACTGTTTCATGTTTACGCCATTTGTTGATAATGGCTCTCACTGTCGTTCGCTGGAGTCCCAAAGCTTTAGAAAGGGCTTTATAACCTTTTCAAGACTGATAGCTCTCAATTAATTTTTTTTTAATCATTTGTTCCTGAATGTCTTTGGATCACAGCATGATGTCGAGCTTTTCAGGATCTTTTGGTCTACTTCACTTTGTCAGGCAGGTCCTATTTAAGTGATTTCTTGATTGAGAACAGGTGTGGCAGTAATCAGGCCTGGGTGTGGCTACAGAAATTGAACTCAGCTTTCCAAAGATGTGATAAACCACAGTTAATTTATGTTTTAACGGGGGGGGGGGGGGGGGTGTCACTTTTTCACACAGGGCCATGTCGTTTTTTGTTTTTTTACCCTTAATAATAAACACCTTCATTTAAAAACTCAAGGGTTAAGGCAAAAAAATTCCTGAGCCTGAACTTTCTTCTGGGGGCAGGGTCACTGGGGTGAACACACACACACACACGCACACGCACGCACGCACGCACGCACGCACGCACGCACGCACACACACACACACACACACACAGCAACAGTGAACTTTATACAGTACACTAAATTGCATTATTTCCATAATTGTTTTGTTCCAAAGAAATAATCTCTAGGCTTCAAAAACTTGCTCTCTATCCTACGGAATGCATAAAAGGATTTGTGTACGTTGAAGGATAAAACACTCACACAGGGCCGGAGAGGGACCAATTTTCAGCCTGGGAGTTTCATGCCCAAGACCAGCCCACTTTTTGCCAAGTAGAGGAAACTGGAGCAAAAGTTCTATTTCTAGCCAATAGTTTTTATTGCAGACATGTTTTGACAAGAATACAGAACTTAGATCACCTCAGTAAACCAACTGACAAATAAATGAGATACTGAAAAATAAATCACAAACTGGAACATGAATTCAGTTCAATGGCATAAAAATTCTACAGAAACAAAATAGCTATCCATTAGACAACTTCAACCTAGTATGTAATAGCAATACACACGTGGACAAAATTGTTGGTACCCCTCTGTTAATGAAAGAAAAACCCACAATGGTCACAGAAATAACTTGAATCTGACAAAAGTGGTAATAAATAAAAATTCTATTAAAATTAACCAATGAAAATCAGACAATGCTTTTGAATTGTGGTTCAACAGAGTTACTTTAAAAAACAAACTCATGAAACAGGCCTGGACAAAAATGATGGTACCCCTAGAAAAGATTGAAAATAATGTGACCATAGGGGTATGTTCAACCAAGATGTGTCCTCTAATTAACATCACAGGTGTCTACAAACTTGTAATCAGTCAGTCGGCCTATTTAAAGGGTGACAAGTAGTCACTGTGCTGTTTGGTGACATGGTGTGTACCACACTAAACATGGACCAGAGGAAGCAAAGGAGAGAGTTGTCTTAGGAGATTAGAAAGAAAATTATAGACAAGCATGTTTTTTTTTTTTTTTTCCACAATATCTTTATTGAACCTTTTTTTTTTTTTTTAACAAACATGATACAAACAATCAAACACTAACACTAAAGTACTACAAAAAAAAAAAAAATGCACTAAAAACACCAACAACCACCAACAAAATCAAATCTTCAACAATGCTCCTCTGTTTAGTCTAGACAATCCAATACATAAGTATACATATTATGTTCACCAGTTTGGAATTTACTAGGTCCACACACATCATTCACCTTCTTCTTCAAGAGTTATGTTTAAATTTTTTACATAATCAATAAAAGGTCTCCATATATTCTCAAACACAATTTCCTTTGATTTTAGTATATATGTTATTCTTTCTAATGGAAGGTTTGTTAACATCTGTCTTAACCACTGAGTCACATCTGGTCTATGAGTCTTTTTCCATAATAGTGCAATACATTTTTTGGCATTAAGCAAACTGAGGTCTATGAATGTTCTTTCACTTTTATTAAAATTATGCTTTTCTGGGTACAGACCCAACAAAAACAGTTTAGGATTCAATATGATTTGTTTTGAGATTATTTTTTCAATTGTTACCCTCACCTCTTCCCAAAACATTCTTATTAATCTACATTCCCATAAACAATGAAATAGGGTTCCTTTACTTTCCATGCATTTTGTGCATGTATCTGGTATATTTTTGTTATATCTATTTAACTCCTCCGGTGTAACATACATCCGCATTAACCATTTGAAATGTATCAATTTAAGGCGTGCATTTATTGATTTGGTTTGAGCTTCTGTACAAGCCAATTCCCATTGTTCCTCTGAAATTTCAATTTGCAGATCTTCTTTCCAGTAGTTTAATCTTTTCAGTGAATTTTCACTTGAAGATAGTGTCAATGAGTTATAAAACTCTGAAATAATACCCTTTCTTTTACTATCTTTCATCATCATTTTTTCCAAGGATGAATAAATAGGTCGAGTGAGAGCTTTATTTTGATTTGATCGAATAAAGTTTCTAAGTTGAAGATATTTAAAAAAAATGTGTTCTATTGAGATTAAATTTGATCCTCAGCTCTTCAAAAGACATTATGTTGTCTGCACATGGCAAATATAAATCCTGAATCTTTTGTATCCCTTTTAAATTCCATACTTTAAATACAGCGTCCGCTCTCCCTGGTTTAAAATATTGATTACCCCATATTGGACTAAATTGTGACAATAACTGTGGTTCTTTTAAATAGTTTTTAGCTTCACACCATATTTTGATCATATGCTTTACAAATGGATTTTTAACTTGTTTTTGTAATTTTTTTGCCGAATCTGAGTATATGAATATGGGAAGAGGTAAAGGTAAATTGTATGATTCCATTTCAGTCCAGTGAGGGAGATCATTTGATGAAAAATAATATGTCATAGACCTCAGTTGTGCCGACCAATAATACAACATAAAATTTGGACATTTCAGACCTCCACGATCAAATGGTAAATATAATAAAGACAAACGTAATCTAGCCCTCCTGTTGTTCCATATAAATTCCACTAACTTTTTTTTTATTCTTGAGAATAGATCTAAAGGTGGTGATAAGGGAATGTATTGAAATAAATAAAGTATTTTAGGTAAAATATTACTTTTAAGTATATTGATTCTCCCGATCATCGACATTGGTAGTGACATCCATCTCTGAGTTAACTCACTGATATCTGACATTAAGGCTTCATAGTTGACACTGGCGACTGATTCTAGCTTAGGCATAATTTGGATTCCTAAATATTTAAACTGATTTACAACATTGAATTGATTTACCTCAGGGGCTGGGTGATTTCTCTGGGTCTCATTTAGCATTAATATTGAAGATTTAGTTTTATTTATTTTATATCCTGATATTTCCCCAAAATTCTTTATTAAATTCAACAAGGTTGGAATTGATTTTTTTAGATTCGACATAAACAAAATTATATCATCGGCGTACAGGGAGATTTTATGTTCTGTTGGTCCAACTTTAATTCCATATATTTGTGAATGTAAACGTATCGCTATCGCTAAAGGTTCAATTGCCATAGTAAACAGTAAAGGTGAAAGTGGACAGCCTTGTCGACATCCTCTATTGATTTTTATTGGTTTTGAAATATTGTTATTTGTTAGGATTTCTGCTGTAGCATTATTGTATATTATTTGAACCCATTTTATGAAATTATTTCCAAGTCCAAACCTTTGTAGGACTTCAAAAAGAAAGGGCCATTCAACTCTATCAAAGGCCTTTTCGGCGTCCAATGATAGGAGAGCTGTATCCGGTGCTTCTTTATTAAAATAAATAATATTAAATAGTCTTCTTACATTATGGAAGCCTTGTCTACCCTTTATAAAGCCATTCTGATCTCGATTAATAATATTTGGTAAAATTTCTTGTATTCGTCTTGCTAAAATTTTACAGATTATCTTAAGGTCGGCGTTTAATAGGCTTATTGGTCTCATATTTTCACATTTATTAGAGGGCTTACCTGGTTTTGGCAGCAGTATAATTAAGGCATTATTTATGTATGATGGTAAATTATTATTTTGAAATGCTTCTAAAACCATTTCCAAAAAAGGTTTTATTAATTTATTCTTAAATTTTTTATAAAGGTCAACTGGAAGACCATCTGGTCCTGCACTTTTTCCTGATTTCATATTATCAATGGCTAGCCCAACTTCTTCTTGACTAATTTTAGACTCCAATATCTCCCTGTTTTCATTTGGAATACACGGTATAGATAGTTCGTTCAAAAACCCATTTAGTTTTGTTAAATCAGGTTCATTTTTGGTATCATATAATTTTTCATAGTAATCTCTAAAGGCTCTATTAATTTCTAAAGGATCTATAACTACCTGTCCATTACTTATAATACTGGTAATTGGTGTTTTAATTTCCAATTGTTTAATCTGCCATGCTAATAATTTTCCTGATTTTTCACCTTGTTCATAAAAAGATTGTTTCAATCTTAGAAGACTCGAGGCAGCTCTATTCGCTGATTTTTTGTCGTATTCAGCTCTCAAAATCAGTAATTCTTTCTCCAACCTTGGGTCACTTCCTGCATACACTTTTTCCTGAAGATTTTTTATTTTATGTTCCAATTTAGCTCTCTCCTCTCGAGTCTTCTTAGATTTTGATCCTGTATAACTAATAATATGTCCCCTAATAAAAGCTTTGAAAGCCTCCCACTTTACACATGCTGATGTTTGTGTAGTATTGATGTCAAAGAACTCGTCTATCTGTTTTTCTATATACTTGACAAATTCCTCATCCTGAAGCCATTTATGCTGAAATTGCCATCTACCTGATTCCTTTGTCAATTTTTTATCTACATATATTAGACAACAGGGTGCATGATCAGAGATCACGATGTTATCATAAAAGCAGTTTTGAATCTTGGACCTTAATTCTGTGGAAATCAAAAAATAATCAATACGTGAGAATGTCTTGTAGGTACTGGAATAACAAGAATAGGCTTTAACTTGTGGTTTCATTTCTCTCCATATATCTAACAATCTCAATTCTTTCATAAAATGATTAATAGTCATCCTACATCCAATGTGCGTACAATCCAGTCCTGTTGATCTATCCACACCTGGATTCAATGTACAATTAAAATCCCCTGCTATTATATGTTGCCCTGTAAGTGATGATAAGATGAGAAATAAATTAGCAAAGAACTTCTGATCATCTATATTGGGACCATATAAGTTCACAAGATTTATATTTTCTAATAGCAAAGAACCTTGAATGATTACATATCTTCCAAATTTGTCTCCAATTACATTTTTCACTTGAAAAGGAACTGATTTATGTATGAGAGTCATAACTCCCCTGGCTCGGGATGAAAATGAAGAGGTGAATACACTTCCCTGCCATCTACTCTTAATTCTTTTAACATCCTCCTCTATCAGATGAGTTTCTTGTAAAAACACAATTCTTGAACCCATGTCCTTTATTTTATTCATAACTTGTTTAAGTTTTTTTAAATTTTGTAGACCTCTGCAATTCCTTGAAGTTAAATTAAGATTAACACTTTGGTCCATGATCAATAGAGAGTTTGGGATTACCTTGCAGTGTAAACATGCTCATACAGAGAAGCAAAAACATGAGTGGTTGAACATTCATCCTACAAACTACACACAAACAAATTTCCCCATCCCACACTTGTGGCAAACCCCCCAAAATCAAAAGAAAAATTCTGTCTCCCGATATAGCCATCGACCGTTCCACACCCACGAGGATCAGCCTAAGCCACTCCTTCTTCATCCTCCCAATCACCCTAACTCTACTGCTTTTAATGACGTAACATTAACTCTCCTCTGTAGTTTTCCAACTTAACTCCAAAATTTTTAACAACTTTGTACATCATAGTTTTTTTTTTGTTTGTTTGTTTTGTTTTTGTTTTGTTTTTTTAATATATAATACAATCTATATTTTGTAAACTTACTATTTACTTCAAGTCAGTCAGATGCCTATGCAAATGCTTAATTATTCTACCTTATATTTTGTTCATGCTTAGCTCCCACCAGTCTCTTCTTCTTCTTTGATCTTCTTGATGAACTCCTGCGCCTCCTCTGGGGTCTTGAAGATGTGGGTTCTGCCCTCATACGTGGTCAGCAGTCTCGCAGGATAGATTACACCATGACGAATCCCAAGGTTGCGCAGCTCCTTACGTACAGGATCAAACTGCTTCCTCAATTGCTGGATTCCTGTGGCCAAATCTGGGTAGAACCGCACCTGCTGGTCCTGGTGTTTAATCTCTCCTTTAGCACGTGCAGCGTTGAAGATCTTCATCCTGTCTCTGTTGCTAAGAAACTTCATAATTAAGGTCCTCGGCGGTCCCTTATCTCTCCGTGGGCCAATACGATGTGCTTTTTCCAGAACCACTGCTGATTGCAACTCCTCGCTGCCCAGCACCTCCGGAATCCACTTTTCCAGAAAGGAACATACGTCCCGACCTTCTGATTCCTCTGGAAGACCCACCAGCCTCAAATTATTCTGTCTCGACCGAGATTCCAAATCCAAAATATTATCTTCCAGAGATTTATTTTTTTTTTCCAAAGTGCGCACCTTTAATTGAAGACGGGTGACGTCATCTTCAGCACTAGCGAGACGGAGCTCCATCTGCGCCGTTCGTTCTACACAGTCACCCAATTCTTTTCTTATTCCTTCCAACGCTGTCATAATCCCATCAAATCTAGAGGAAAAGTCCGCTCTCATTGAACTCATGGCTGCCATCAGCGCATCTGCGCCATTCCCCGCAGAAATCGCAGCGTTGCCAGCCTCCTCCGCCATATATGGAGTTTTGTTTGCTGCGTCACAGACCTGAAAGTCCGTTAATTTGGACTGTTTCGGCGGCTCGCTTTTTCCTTTTCCTGGTTTTCCAGCCTTAGGCTTCGCCGACATATCCTCGCCCAAATGCTGGGATACGTTCTGTCCCAAATGAGAGAGTTATTTGCCGATTTTTTTTTTCCAGGAGCAGAGCAGAGCGAGACACGTCCGTCCTACGTGGCAGCCATAACCGGAAGTCATAGACAAGCATGTTAAAGGTAAAGGCTGTAAGACCATCTCCAAGCAGCTTGATGTTCCTGTGACTACAGTTGCACATATTATTCAGAAATTTAAGATCCACGGGACTGTAGCCAACCTCCCTGGACGTGGCCGCAGGAGGAAACTTGATGAAAAATGGAAGAGACGGATAATACGAATGGTAGCAAAAGAGCCCAGAACAACCTCTAAACACATTCAAGATGAAGTCCAAGGTCAAGGTACATCAGTGTCAGATCGCACCATCAGTCGTTGTTTGAGCCAAAATGGACTTCATGGGAGACGACCAAGGAGGACATCACTGTTGAAAACAAATCATAAAAAAGCCAGACTGGAATTTGCCAAACTGCATGTTGACAAGCCACAAAGCTTCTGGGAGAATGTCCTATGGACAGACAAGACACAACTGGAACTTTTTGGCAAGGCACATCAGCTCTATGTTCACAGACGCAAAAATGAAGCATACCAAGAAAAGAACACTGTCCCTACTGTGAAACATGGAGGAGGTTCTGTTACGTTCTGGGGCTGCTTTGCTGCATCTGGCACAGGGTGTCTTGAATCTGTGCAGGGTACAATGAAATCTCAAGACTATCAAGGTATTCTACAGAGAAATGTGCTGCCCAGTGTCAGACAGCTTGGTCTCAGTCGCAGGTCATGGGTCTTGCAACAGGATAATGACCCAAAACACACAGCTAAAGACACCCAAGAATGGTTAAGAGCGAAACATTGGACTATTCTAAAGTGGCCTTCTATGAGCCCTGATCTAAATCCTATTGAACATCTGTGGAAGGAGCTGAAACAGGAGCTACAAAAAGGAGCTACAGACCAGTGGCCCTGACGTCCCACTTGATGAAGACCCTGGAGAGACTGCTCCTTGCTCACCTCCGCCCCCTGGTGGGACCAGCGATGGATCCACTCCAGTTCGCCTACCAGCATGGCATTGGGGTGGAAGATGCAGTGATCTTCCTTCTTCACCGTTCTCTGTCCCACCTGGAGAAGCCCGGGAATGCAGTGAGGATCATGTTCTTTGACTTCTCCAGTGCTTTCAACACCATCCAACCGATGATCCTGAAGGACAAGCTGCTGTGCGCAGGGGTGGACCAGCACCTGTCATCATGGATCCTGGACTGCCTCACTAACTGGCCACAGTTTGTGAGAACCCGGGACTGTGTGTCTGACATGATTGTCGGTAGCACGGGGGCCCCCCAGGGAACATTTTTGCTCCCTTCCTGTTCACCCTTTATACTGCGGACTTCTCACACAACACAACAACACTGCCATCTACAGAAGTTCTCTGATGACTCTGCGATCGTTGGCCTCATCTCCAACGGAGATGAAGCTGAGTATAGAGGACTTATCCAGGACTTCGTGGACTGGTGCCATCGGAACTGCCTCCAGATCAACGCGAGGAAAACTAAGGAGCTGGTGGTGGACTGCCGCAGGTAAGGACAACCCCTCACAGCACCAATAAACATACAGGGAACAGACATTGAGATGGTGACATCCTACAAGTACCTGGGTGTTCATCTGAACAATAAACTAGACTGGTCACACAATACCGACGCACTCTACAAGAAGGGACAGCACAGGCTGTTCCTACTGAGGAGACTCAGGTCTTTTGGTGTACAAGGGATGCTGCTGAAGACATTCTACGACATGGTGGTGGCATCAGCCATCACTTTTGGAGTGGTCTGCTGGGGCAGTGGCATTACAGCAGCCGATAGGAAGACACTGAACAAACTGATCAAGAAAGCTAGCTCTGTCCTGGGGCAGCGCTTTGACCCAGTGGAGGAGATAGGAGAGAGGATGGTGGCTAAACTGTCATCTCTGCTGGAGTCCGAGTCCCACCTTATGCAGGACATACTGAACGCACTGAGGAGCTCATTTAGCAGTAGACTACATCATCCTAGGTGCGCAACTGAGAGGTTTCGCAGGTCCTTCCTACCTACGGCTGTCAGACTGTATAACCTAAGCAGGGCTGCTCGCAGAGATAGCAAAAAAACGTGACAACCTAATAGTATTGAATGCAAAAGACGCAATAGACTTACACAATGGCCCCCTCCAGTATACAACTAGAACAATATCGGTCGCTACGGAGGGCGACAATATGGGTACATATTCATACTATGTAGGATAACTAAGCAGACGGTTATGCTGTTTATTCCATCTAGCTACAATGCTCCGCACTGTGTGTTTATATATTTATATGTACATATGTATATTTGCTGCTCTTGTTTTTCTCGTCTTCTTGATTGTTGCTCTGAGTGTTGCTATCCCTGTGCTGTTGCAATCCTGGAATTTCCCCACTGTGAGACTAATAAAGGCTTATCTTATCTTATCTTAACATGCCGTCTGGAGAAGGCACCCTTCAAACCTGAGACAACTGGAGCAGTTTGCTCATGAGGAGTGGGCCAAAATACCTACTGAGAGATGCAGAAGTCTCAATGACAGTTACAGAAATCGTTTGATGGCAGTGATTGTCTTAAAAGGTTGTGCAACAAAATATTAAGTTAAGGGTACCATCATTTTTGTCCAGGCCTGTTTCATGAGTTTGTTTTTTTAAAATAATTCTGTTGATTGTCTGATTTTCATTGGTTAATTTTCATAGACTTTTTATTTATTACCACTTTTGTCAGATTCAAGTTATTTCTGTGACCATTATGGGTTTTTCTTTCATTAACAGAGGGGTACCAACAATTTTGTCCACGTGTGTATATCCAGTAAATCTATGTATTTAATCTATGTATGTATTTTCCATGTAACCTTGTGACTGTAAAACTGGACTTTGGACGTATTTACACAAAGAATGGTTCAGTCTTTTGACACTGTTTTTTGTACAGAGGTACCTCATCATCTTATCTTCAATGTATATGAACAAGAAATCAGTACATTAAAAAACAAAACAAAACAGAAATTCCTCACTTTTGACAAAGGGGGGCTGGCTGGCTGGCGTGGTTGCTGTGTTTTCACCCATCCTGGTCGTTATTTTGCATTCTGTTGGTCATTCACAGTCTCTACCACATCTACAAAGTCTTATGATTATCCCACATAAATTTCGCTTGTATCCCGCGGCTATTTTCCATGTACAAAGCTGGCAAAGTGACAGTGACGATGACTGATCACGGCCATATTAGCTTTCTGGGCTAAAATGCTAAAAACAGGAAAAGGAAATGAGGAGTTCTTCTTCTTTGGTGTATTACGTGTCATCCATTGAGTCCTCCAACGGATGTCTGCCACCTTCTGAAACTGGCAATCAGTACAAATCCTGAAAGGAGTCGATCATGTCAGAGTGAGATGACAGGCGCAGTGCCACACTCTGCCACTAGGGGCACGCAAATTCACACACTCAGGGGGTTAAGATCAAATTGCCCAGCCCCAATATATGGTCAATACATTGGGATGTATTGCATGTAGTACTTGGATGCACTAGTGTCCTCTCTCTCTGTCTCTGATCTTAATAACTCTCCCTTTATTTAATTTTTGTGTTCATTATGCACACGCACGTGCACACACAGAGAGAGAGAGAGAGAACAATCATAAAAGTGACAACTTACATTTAAGTAAAAAACTAAATTTCTGTATGAGTATGACATACAGTATTTGATATGATGAAAAATGAATATTTGCATTTGCTCTTTCCTTGGTAATCAAATATTTGTCTTTAGGTAAAATGTTGAAGTTGATTGCAGCTCCAGTCACAGAACAGGATTCTTCTGCACCTCCTGAAACACCTGCAGTCGGTCCATTTCCAAATATTTTTGTTATGTTTCATATTGAGTAACTTTATTTCCTGAATTTAGAAAAAGCATGTTTGAGGGAAATCCATTGCACTTGTTTACCTTTTATTAGTGCATTTCACTACACTGGAATTGTGGGAAAAAAATCAATGATTTTTTTGCAATACAATTCAAAATGATAAACTTTAATATTTTCAATTTACATTACACCCAGTGAAATATTTAAAGCCTTTATCTAATCTTGATGATTGTGGTTATAATTTTTAAAATTTAATCACAAATCACCCTTCCGTGGCTCGCCGCCTTATCATGATGGAGGGATTTAAGTGCCCAAATGATTCTAATAGCTATATTATCGGGGGCAAATTGCTCCTGGTAGGGTTTTCCAATGCAAACTGGTCCTGGGTGAAGGGCCAGACTAAGAGTAATCCAGTGGATCTCCATGAAATATGTTACATCAAGGACCCAGTGTACCCAAAGGAAGCACATGGGTCCACCCTCCAGTGAGCTCACCACCTGCAGGAGGGATCATGATGCTATGTGAACCGGGCAGAAGCCTGGACTGATGCCCCCATAACCTGGATCCCCAGATAAGCGGTAGAAGATGGATAATTACAAATCATAATATTCAAATTTACTCAGCTGCACTAGTAATATTTTCCTGTAGGTTTAAATTGCTTGAGTCAACTTGAGATCGTTAATCTGAATTTTAGATTGACAAATCTAGCTCGTTTTCTTCTTAAAAGTGTACCAGATTGAGGCATTGCCACAAATTATCTACCACTGTTTTACAGAAATAAGGGCCCCCAAAATGAAGGAAATGGCTCTGAGCTGACATGAGCTCTGTTTTTTAAAGTGTCTTGTTTGCCTTTTATTGCAACTTGATCAAAAGTAGAAATTACTGCCGCCATTACAGAAAAAATAGATATCAACCAATAAGAAAATATATAGTACTGCCCCACTGAATGAAGAAATGCCGATATGAGAAAAATGCAGTGTCTGTACCTTAAGTTCATCCAGTGACTGGTAGCAGTTTTTCTTTACTTTGTCCTTCATTGTGCTGAAGTCCATTGGATGTTTGATTACTGAAGAGTAGCCTGGAGCAATGAGGTCGGTCACTGGAAACGAGAAGAACGCACTGGGGTCTTTCCTACAGGCAAAAAACATCCATATATGCAAATTTTTACTTTCAATACCAAAAACATAATTTGTAGCCTTACACTAAAATATGTGTATATGAGACTGACAGAGACGACCACATGTGGACATCATATAGATATGAAAACATACAAGCTGATAAGTAAAATCCACCTTTGAAGCTGTCTGATGAGCTGGTTCAAAGCTTCCTGCAGAGGAGTTTGTTCTTTTTCTGCAAAGGAATAAAGAAAGAGAGAGAGAGAGAGGGAAAAAAACAAGCATATTAATATTTTTAGAAAGCTTTGTGAGAAACATGTCAACTTATTTTACAAATACGGAATACGGCACTGTGAAGTTACCTTCCAGCTTATCCAGTTCCGAACGTATGGGAGTTCTGCTCTGCTCCCGATCATCATCTCCATCAGCGTCCTGCCCCTTTTTCTTCTTAGTGACCTAATAACAACCACAAAGAAATACAACCATTATGAATAATAACATTTAATCCTCTCTTAAGGATATTTTCAATGCCACTTACAACAAAAATGGCAAAGTTTTAAAAATGACAAGCCATCTTTCTGCAGTATACACCTTATGGCTGCACAATTTTACCTTCAATCAGGATCATAGTTAACTGACCCTTTCATGATGGTTTTCAGTTATTTTTTTTCCTCTTTATCTTACTGACAACACTTATAATTAAGATAAGATAAGCATTTATTAGTCCCACAATGGGGAAATTCCAGAATTAAGCAATTTTTACACAAGAGTGTGGTATATCACCTCGGTGCAGTAGTAAATGAGCAAAATATAAAAAAGAACAGAACTATTGTCATTTCACACACAAAATAAACACTGTCCAGTGTTTACAACAAATACCGTTTGAGGGTTTGTGGGTCACATCATTTTGCGTGGTAGCTAATTAGCTTGTTAGCTGTGTTGGGGCGTCCTTTATCCAACCATAATTGTGTTACCACCACATAGTGATCATGAGTCTCTTATTGGGTTCTTAAATACAGCCTTAGCTTGTCCCTTCCCTCTGTAAAACAGTTGAGATGATAGCTACTAGAGGCTAACAGCGACTTAGCTTCTGCTCCTTTTAGTGTTAGCAATGCACACTTCGCTCACTTTATCGTGACATCTTCAGATGAAATACAGAGTCAATCATGACATGCTATGTAGATGTAGAGGCCATCTTTAATTGTTCAGTCTGTGTTCTGCTGCATCTGAACAACCCTGACTGTGTTGCTTCTTTAGTTACATGCCCACGCCTGTAACTTTGTGGGCACGTCTTAAGAATGCAATACATGAAAAGCGCTCACAGAAGAAGAAGCCATCTCTATTGTCATTCAGTCCATACAACCAATCATGTACAGTAGAACAAAATTACATTTCTCATATCTGCAATGTCAATCACATGTAGAAGAATCAGAGGGGCTGCTGCCATGCAAGGCACCGCCACAAGCAACTTCTCCTTTCCTCATTCTATTATGCTGAGCACCAAGCTAGAAGGTGGGAAGTACCATTTTTATATGGTCTTTGATCTGAACCGGCCGGGACTTGAACCCCCCCCACTTCGGCGGATGCTCTATCAATTAGACCACCACTCTGGTGGCCTAGTTGGGAAAGGGAAAATAAGGAGAGGGGGAAAAAAGCAACCAATATGAGCAAGATTACCACAGTTCTACACCTCGAACGTTGGTTCTGTTTTTATATCCATTACCCACTCAGCACCAATACATCCTCATTTTTCAACAGTCTTTCCATAAAACTACCAATGGTATAATGCAAATATTAGTGGTGTGTTTAATGGGAAACTAAAATTTTCCTACATATAAATGTTCCACGGTGAGAAGCAACACTGACAAAAATCCAGCTGTATCAAAAACACAGTGGTGGCCCATGATCTGCCTGCAATGGTTTTAAAGACATCTCTAGCGCTCTCTTTTTTATTTTAAACCATATAAATTAAAGTGCACTTTTTCTGTTTGGTCATGTTTTTAACAACAGGACCCATGTCTTTGACATTATAATTTCTGACTGCAGCGGTGATCTTTTCCATTTGCACTTTTGTCATATGGGATAAATTTTTCAAAGAAAGAAGCTACAGTCATTCACCTTGTAAATCCTTGGTTCCTTTAATGCTATTTTTTTTTTTTTGTGGGGGCTCCCTGGGATTTTGACAAGTGGATTTTAATCTCTTCTTCATATTGTTGTGGATGATGACATTTCACGTGGTGAAACAAATTAGTGGTACTGCTACCTTTAAAAACGACAGCTTTGCAACATATTTTGCAGAAAACTGTCTTTTGTTCAATGTCTTCCTTCTAAATTCCAAACCACTGTCAGACCACTGTCAGACGCGCTGCAGCGCGTCGTGCGCACTGCTGAGAAGGTGATCGGCTGCAAGCTCCCATCTCTCCAGGATCTGTACATCTCCAGGACCCGGAGGCGTGCTGGCCGGATCATAGCCGATCCCTCACACCCTGGTCACGTACTGTTTGCCCCCCTCCCCTCTGGTAGAAGACTTCGGTCCATCCAGACTAAAACCTCCCGTCACATGAACAGCTTCTTCCCCTCTGCCATCAGACTGCTGAACACTAAGTGACTTATTGACTCTCGTGCACTATGTACAGCAGCTCAACCAGACTCATGTCAATCATCACTGTTTTCTTCCTGCATTACCGACTGCACTATATAGTTCTCCACAGTATCTGCTGCTCGCTAATATATTTTAACTGCTGACCAGTATCACTTACTCTTATTCTACACTTTATTGCATGTATAGTTTATTTCTTTTATCTTATCATGTTTAATGTTGCAGCATTGCACCGAGACAAATTCCTAGTTTGTGTACTACATGAACAATGGCAATAAACCTGATTCTGATTCTGAGACAACGGAGCCGGTGCTTTTGCGCTTCACCTTCTTTTCCCTCTCCCCACACTCTGCCAGTGTTGCCAGATTGTGCATAAAAAACAAGCATGTCTGCTCCACAAAAACAGGCTCAAAAGAGGCAATTTCCAAAGGAAATGAATGCAAGAAAAAACAGGCCTGGCAATGACCCTGATGCAAAACAAGACTGTGGTGGGAGTCACTGAGCTGCAGTCCAGCTGTGTGAGAGGACTTCAAATGGATAAATAAATGATGATGGCTTACATTGCTGTGACAATTTATCTTTGATATCCACAATAAAGGCATTTTTTGTATTGCCCATACAGTGGTGTGAAAAAATGTTTGCCTCCCTCCTGATTTCTCTTTTTTATGTTTGTCACACTTAAATGTTTAAGATCATCAAGCAAATTTAAATATTAGACAAAGATAACACAAATAAACACAAAATGCAGTTTTTAAATGAAGGTGTTTATTATTAAGGGTAAAAAAAAAAATCCAAACCTACATGGCCCTGTGTGGAAAAGTGACCCCCCACCCCCTGCTAAATCATAAATTAACTGTGGTTTATCACATCTTTGGAAAGCTGAGTTCAATTTCTCTAGCCACACCTAGGCCTGATTACTGCCACACCTGTTCTCAATCAAAAAATCACTTAAATAGGACCTGCCTGACAAAGTGAAGTAGACCAAAGGATCCTCAAAAGCTAGACATCATGCTGCGATCCAAAGAAATTCAGGAACAAATGAAAAACAAAGTAATTGAGATCTATCAGTCTGGAAAAGGTTATAAAGCCCTTTCTAAAGCTTTAGAAGCCTCTAAGGCAGTTCTCTGTTGTGCTCAACATCGTTCTGGCAGCTCCTGCGACGGCGCTGGTGCCAAGCTATAGCAGCCCTGCTGTTCCTTTGGATTCATCAGTGACGTGGAGAGGGGGGACATGCTGCATGGGTAACATCTTGTCCTCCATATCTTCCTGCCCAGGCTTGAATCCTACCAACGCCCAACACTGGAAGGTAGAACACCGGTGCGCATCGGCCTGTTCAGCCACAGGCAGTGCTGTTCCAGCAGAGTAGACGTTTAGGATTCTCTTCCATGGTCATCATAGACCGACGGAGGCCGACGACGAAAGCTTTAGGACTCCAGCGAACCACAGTGAGAGCCATTATCCACAAATGGAGAAAACATGGAACAATGGTGAACCTTCCCAGGAGTGGCCGGCCGACCAAAATTAGCCCAAGAGCGCAGTGACGACTCATCCAAGAGGTAACAAAAGACCCCACAACAACATCCAAAGAACCGCAGGCCTCACTTGCCTCAGTTAAGGTCAGTGTTCATGACTCCACCATAAGAAAGACACTGGGTAAAAATGGCCTGCATTGCACAGTGCCAACACGAAAACCCCTGCTGAGCAAAAAGAACATAAAGGCTCATCTCAGTTTTACCAGAAAACATCTTGATGATCCCCAAGATTTTGGGGAAATACTCTGTGGATTGACGAGACAAAAGTTGAACTTTTTGGAAGGTGTGTGTGTCTCATTACATCTGGCATAAAAGTAACGCAGCATTTCAGAAAAGGAGCATCATACCAACAGTAAAATATGGTGGTGGTAGTGTGATGGTCTGGGGCTGTTTGCTGCTTCAGGACCTGGAAGACTTGCTGTGGTAAATGGAAACATGAATTCTGCTGTCTACCAAAAAATCCTGAAGGAGAATGTCCGGCCATCTGTTAATGACCTCAAGCTGAAGGGCACTTGGGTTTTGCAGCAGGACAATGATCCAAAACACACCAGCAAGTCCACCTCTGAATGGCTTAAGAAAAACAACATGAAGACGTTGGAGTGGCCTCGTCACAGTGCTGACCTGAATCTCATTGAGATGCTGTGGCATGACCTTAAAAAGACGGTTCATGCTCGAAAACCCTCCAATGTGGCTGAATTACAACAATTCTGCAAAGATGAGAGTGCCAAAATTCCTTCACAGTGCTGTAAAAGACTCATTGCCAGTTATCACAAATGCCTGATTGCAGTTGTTGCTGCTAAGGGTGGCCCAACCAGTTATTAGGTTTAGGAGGCAATCACTATTTCACACAGGGCCATGTAGGTTTGGATTTCTGTTTCCCTTAACCCCTTGCACTCTGGTCAATTTCCCTAAAAACGCCAAAAAATAATGTGCCCAAAGTAAATCAAAAGCTGTTCTTCAACCCTTTGCAGCATCTTCATGGGGTTGGTCTCATTTAAAAGAAAACACTTTGAATTTTTTTGCAAAACAGTCATAATCTCTCTAAGTGCTCCGGCCACTGAGTAACAGTCATCTAAACATAGTGAACTTGAAGAAAATAAATTTGGCCTGGGTGTTTTTTTGGATACAAATGCTTGCAAATAACACACAGCTTCAGATCCAGGCTGGAAAATGCAACAGAAATGTAGAACCAAGTGTTATCCAGCGGAGGTCAAAATTTTGTAACAATACCACAAAAAATGAATATATTACACAGCTTTGTTCTCAGGTAGTTCCCAGGCGTTTTTGAACTGTGCCAAATGGCACAGTTTGGAAAAATGTCTGTAACTTTTGAATGATTCAATATAGAAGCTTCATCTTGGGCTCTAATGAAAGGTGACACTCAGGGCTGTGTGTGTGTATGTGGGAGGGGTTGTTTATTCATTCATTCATGAATGAATGAACAAACAAGCCCCCACACACAAAGAAGCATGCCACGTAAAAAATGTGTGGCTTTTTTTTTTTACAAGAAAAAATAACCTACAGTGCACTAAAAATTATTCTAAAATATTTGTAATGTAGAAGATAACAACTCCCACCCCCCCACACACACCCCCGCTACAGAGGACGGACATCGGCCATCACTACGTGACGGATCAGTCATGTGGCGATGTGGCGACTGCGGCGCACAGTCCCCGCGGGTCCCCCCCTCGCTACAAGAGTAGCGGGGGGGGGGGGGGGGGCGTTCACAGTCCGGACACAGCGCACGAACCGTGTACCGCGGCGCACAGACTTCATACTTCGTGTGCCGCACAGTTGTAATTTACCGATCGGTCAAAAGTCATTTTTGATTACAATTTTCAGGGATAAAGAATAATTTAGCTTATAACACTTACCTGTCCACAACAGCATGTGGACAGTCTATGATGACCATGGAAGAGAATCCTAAATGTCTACTCTGCTGGAACAGCACTGCCTGTGGCTGAACAGGCCGATGCGCAAATGGCAGTCCCTGTCACACAGGTCGCACTTGTGGGTGGTCTCCGTGCTGCTGGGTCTGTGGCGGTTCTTCCTGCGGGTCCTTTTTTCATCTGCTGCAGCAGTCAGTCTCTCTTCACCCAGCCTTACCATTGGTTCTTCAAGGTTTCAGAAACCCAATTCAAGGCTCTTATTAGTCGAATGAGAGGTCAATCACATCTAAACCAATCAAAGCACTCCTTTGGCTTTCTGTTCGCGGCTGTGTCTGTAGTGGAAGAATGGAAATGCAGCTTTTTTTTCAGTGCCTCCTAGGACGCAGCGCCCTCGTGCGCTCTAGGACGCAGAGACGTGCCCGCCCGCGGTACACCAGAGTGCAAGAGGTTAATAATAAACACCTTCATTTAAACACTGCATTTTGTGTTTACTTGTGTTATCTTTGTCTAATAATTAAATTTGTTTGATGATCTTAAGCATTTAAGTGTGACAAACATACAAAATAATGAGAAATCAGGAAGGGTGCAAACACTTTTTCACACCACTGTAAATGCTAAAAAAAGCAACTATTCATACAGAGAAAACAGAGATGATGTTGGAGAAAACGGTACATCCGATCGCCGCCACTGCCGTCATTTAACAGTCTTTGTAATTGCTAGGGTTAGGATGAGACGTAAAAATGCTCTGTATCTGCTAACTTCCTCATTATTGTTTTGAAACTGGACCATTGCTTAACTTGCTTTGGAAGTGGCGCCACTGTGAATGAGCAGAGCAAAGACGAGAACCAGGTAATGTGAAGGAGTAGACAAAATGGACCAATCACAACTCTTGCGGTCTGCACCATCCATGCGTACCTCTCTATCCCTGGAGAGGTGCATGTCACGTGACCAGAGGTGGGGGCTTGTGTCGCTACTGTGTCAACACCACCACCACTACATCAACCTGACGCGGGGGCATAAGTCCAGCTTTAGATTGGCAGCATTAGAGATTTTAAAGAATGAAAAGCTCACGTAAACCAAGAAACTATTTTCTCATGAGCGCAAACAGTGGTTTAACCTGTACTGAATAACAATTTCTTGTTTTCTTTTTACTGATGCAAGTGATACAGCCGCTCCTGCTTCACCCATTTCAGCACACAGATGGCTTTATTCAACTCACAACAGGTATGCTTTTCCTATTTTGCCTACATATATAAATGCTGTTGTAGAGTAATTTCTGTGCATTTCATATTGTGTTGTTGCTGTGGTAGAAACTAATTGGAATCCAAATAAAGAATAAAAAACAGGATCTTTACCTTTTTCTTGCCTCGGTCATCCTCCGGTGACCCAAAGCTCCTTTCTTTATCCTTCTTCTTTTTCTTCTTCTTGTCTTTCAATTTATCACCGTCTGCCGACTGGTCGTCATAGAAAGTGTCCCGACTAGAGCTCCCTGTTGTCACCTCATTACCGGACACTTTCAGCACCAGTTTCAGTGGCCTGTCTCCATATTCTGACAAAAAACAAAACAAAACTGAGTTAGTTAGCGATGATCAATGACATGTCATTAGTGGTTTTACAGTTATCACTGTGTCATCCATACAAACATATTCTCATCCAACATGGGCTTATGAGACACCAATAAACACAAAAAGACAGAGCCAGCACACCCAGAAGAGAAACCAAAATATACACGAATAACACTAACCAACCAATCTATCCGGGGGTCTTTTCCAAACCTCAGGCATAAAAGAAGTTACCTTACAAAAATTATTAAACAGCCAACTTATCTTACCATCTTCACATCAAAACAGTTATGGCTTTCTGAAACAATCTTATTAAATAGATTTAAGGAAAACAATAGAAAAGACAGCAGAGGATAATTTAGATTGCTTATGTTTATTAGCTGCTCTTGCTTGCTTGTTTTTTTTTTTTTGTTTTTTTTTTTTTCTTGCCTTCTGATTGTTGCTCTGAGTGTTGCTATCCCTGTGCTGTTGCAATCCTGGAATTTCCCCGTTGTGGGACTAATAAAGGCTTATCTTATCTTATCTTATCTTATGTCCTGTCCACAACGTTTATGCAACATTAGGTCAAATTAAACTCATTTCTAACAAGTTTATTTGTATATATCTTAATTATTCGGAACTCACTGGAGGACGTGCTTTGCTTTACAGTAACTCCTGATTGTTTAGCTGAATATTTCTGATTTAAAAATGTGACAAATGTTGACTGAAAAACCGTTAGCCGGAAAAAAAAACCAAACCAAACAAAACTGCTAGTCTCACAGCGATATTATTGAAGCAATACCTCAGACTATAGCTGTATTGTAGAACAAAACATTCCGGGTTTTTAAACATTTTGTTGATCTATCCTGTAAAACACTGACAGAAATATGGAGTAACAATCAAATGAATGGATCAGATATACTCTAGAAACGATGCTAATGAGGCTAACGCGACGCTAAATTACAAGTTTTAGTTGACGTTATTAAACAGAAAACGTTAGTCTGACAAACTATATATATATATTTCTCCGTGGGTGAACTGTGTAAAACTGAATTACCTTCAAATTCGTGCTTATCCGACTTGTGCTTTTTGTGCTTCTTTCCCATTGTTTGTTTGGTCGCTCCAGTTCTTTCTACCTCCGCGGCGGAAGCAGCACACCAGTCAGCAGAGCGTAAAAACCTGCAGCGCCACCTGTCCGTGAGGCGTTGTAAACACACAGGAATAAAATATAAGTACAACTACTGCTCCAGCCAACCCGCTGGGGGCGAAATAAGCTTTGAAATAAACTTCGGTCACAGACCAGGCTGTGATCGATTTTAATCATGCAAAGGGACCTCTTGTGAATCTCTGTTTAAACTGTAAAGTCTGCAATAAATGTGCTTGTACTTAAACAGTGAGGAAGTGAAAGAAACCATCTTTATTGTTATTCAATCCATACAGCCAATCACGTACAGTAGCACAGCATTACGTTTCTCCTATCTACAATGTCAGTCACATCTAGAATCAGAGGGGCTGCTGTCACGCAATGCAACAACTTTCCTTGCCCTATTCTATTATGCTGAGCACCAAGCTGGAAGGTAGGAAGTACCATTTTTATATGGTCTTTGGTATAACCTTTTTGGCATGTGGTAACTGGCATCAAAACTGGGGATTCTAAATTGTCCTTAGGTATGACTGTGAAAGTGAAAGGTTGTCTGTCTCTGTGTGTTGGCCCTGTGATGGACTGGCGATCTGTCCAGGGTGTACCCTGCCTCTCGCCAAAAGATACTGGGATAGGCTCCAGCCCCCCCTGCGACCCGAAAAGGATTAAGCGGAAGAAGATGAATGAATGAATGAATGAATGAATGGTATAACCTTTGGCTATAGACCTCCCAGCTGGGGAACAGATGCTCTACCACTAGTAACCACTCATGTATTTAAATGTGCACCAGGTGATATTTTTACAATTTTTGATTGTCCAGTTTTGGTCAGTCTGTGTAAACTGTGGCGTCACTTTCCTGTTCTTAGATGACAGGAGTGGCACCAGCTGGAGTTTTCTGCTGCTGTAGCCCATCTGCTTCAAGGGTTCATCTGTTGTGTCTTCAGAGATGCTCTTCTGTATATGTCTGTTGTAATGAGTGGTTATTTGGGTGATGGAATAATTTTGTATTTTCTTCTGCTGGTACCTCAGAGTCTGTGTGAAATGTAAAAGGTTGTGGCAGCATGACATTTTATCTTTGCTTTCATGCGCGTGTACTGTACTGTTATGAGTATGTCTGAGAAAGGAGACAGTTTGGAAGAACCAGCCTGAACCAAATATTCTCTCATGGACAGTTCTGAGATAACAGAATGCTTAAAGACTGAAAGTTGTGTATGTGATTGAGAGCGATTTCTGGAGGCTACACTGAGGTGTCTGTATTGTTCTCCACTGGCCAGTGCAAATTAAATTTGCTGAAACTTTAATCCTGCATGATTTTTTGACTACTGGTTAAAGAGATTTTTCCAATATACTTGGCGCACCAAACAGGGACTCCAGATACCCCACTTCTCCTGGTTCCAGCGTTTTTGGACCGAGACAGCCAGTGCACAGCTGCTGAGAAGACCTCCCCCACCGACCCCAAAGGGTCGACTTTGTGGAAGTGAGGCAAGGTCTGGAGATGCTGGGAGCAGACCGGAGGGTGACGGAGCTGAACTGAAGGCAGATTGAAGTGAGTAAATTTAATAATTTATTAATGGTTTAGACGTCTGGTGCGGCAGGTTCAAGTCTGGTCGTTGTAATAAGGTACCGTCAGTTCAAGTCCGGTTGGGAAAGTATTACGGTTATATGGAACCGCTTAGTAATAAATGCATTTTTACTGAGGTTAGTTTGCGCGGAAGGATACAGCGGAAGACTACCATGGAGTGATATTGACGGCCGAAATAAACTAGAAAAAATATATATTGAGAGAAAAAAATAGAAGAAAAAATAGTTATAATAAGAAATAGCCTTAAAATAATAAGGAATAACTTCAACAATAACTAAAATACCATAAGATATAACTTAAAATAAGCTTAAGATAGAATAAAACAGTCTTTAAACTAAGATAAAATAATAAATAAATTAAAATAAATAACTGCAGTTGTTTGTCTGGTCGTTCGTGTGTTTGTGTGTGTTTTTAATAAACAACGTCTTTACGGTTTTATTTTGATGAAAAATGGGCAGCGGCCATAGCAGAGGGAGATACCGCGAGAGGCAGGATGAGAGCGAGACTTGGGACATGGCAGAATTAGACAGAGGCTTCAGTCGTGTTGTCGTGGAATGTGAGAGGATGAGAATGAGATTTTTGTTTTAACGGGGGACGGCAAATATATGAATGAGAGAGATAAGGATGGTGTTCGGTAAGTGAGAAAGATGGTGAAAATGAATGTGTTTTCAAGGCGGCAGAAGGTGATTGACAGTGAGAACCTTGGGTTTCCAGATCTGCTTATTATAAGCGGCTTTGGGATTGTTTACTAACGTGTGTGTGCTTATTTGGGCTTGCTGTGGTGGTGGTGGTGGTGGTGGTGTGTGTGTGTGTGTGTGTGTGTGTGTGAGGACCAGTGTTGGGCAAGTTACTAAAAAATAGTAACTAATTACAGTTACTAGTTACTTCTTTTCAAAAGTAATTGAGTTACTTTTGAGTTACTGCATGATTAAAGTAACTAGTTACTTGGAAAAGTAACTTTCATGTTACTTTTAAATGCATACTTAAATCATCTTGCACACAGCAAGATCAAGGGCCCCTTGTTCTCATGAAAAAAAAGAAAACTGATGAGAAAAAAGTCTCATCTTAGAGAAAAAATGTCTTGGATTTCCATAAACTATTGTGATCAGTAGAAAGTCAGAAATTTACTAGAAATAAAGCTGTAAATTCACAGAGAAAACTTTGGACCCCCTGGTAGGCCCACAAGCTATATGTTTGACACCCCTGGATCAGCCCATTAAAAACGCATATTTAGATAGATAGATAGATGTACTTTATTGATCCCAAACTGGTAAATTACAGAAGGATTTAGAGGATTTACTTCCATGAAATAGTTGCATATCACAACAGCATGTAAATGAATGAGATAAAATAAAACAGAAAGCACAGAAAAATGAAAGTTCACCGCTTACAAGAAGCTGAAATCAGTCACTTTTTCTCTGTGCGTAAGAAAACTAAATGCATTTAATGCGGACATTAAATGCGATTTTCTTGCTCTAAAAATACTCATGTTTAACCACAGAGGTGGGATTTTTGCTTGCTTTATGATCGTTTACTTGTGTTGAGCAACTTAATCTTACTTTGTTAGCAGATGTTTCTTTTTTTTAACTTAACTAACATTATCTATAGCCAGAACTTTTTGTTTCTTTTAAGTCAAATTATCTGCCAGCAGAGCAAGAAAATTTTCTTTTTCTTTTTTAATTGTTTGGGTTGGGGCTGTCTGGAGGCATGTAAACAGCATTAATTTATTTCATTTGAGTTATTTTTGACTTTTTGCACTGTAATTGTATTCTATAGCTCACAGTTGCATTATCTCTCCAACTGAGGCACAACAGTGGCTTCAGATGGGAAAAAAAGCGACGGGCTGACTTGGACCTTGTGATGGTAAAATCTAAATCTAATGACACATATGACAAGATTGACTATGGAAAAAAAAAGGATCTGTCTAATATGTATTCTGTTTCTTCTATGGTCCATGACGAGTGTGATGTGGGCGCAAGGGGCTGTGTTTCTGCTACTCCTCCTCCTTATCCCCCGCTGTTAAGCCCATTCCTCAAATCTACCACGACCTAACAAAAACAAGGCTGGGGACGTTGCGGCTAATGTCACCCCGCCTCCACTCATCTCCACGCCTCCACCCGCTGATGTCAAATCCAAAGTGAAGAAGAAGTGGGGTACCCAGGAGCAGCCACACGGGGAAGGGGGGGGGCAAAGAGTTAAATAGATAAGCACACATATCCACTCCTCACTCACTATCAATACGATCAATACAAACTGAAGATTATGAAATGTGTTGTCACTGAACAATATCCTATGATTGAACTTTCAAATCCAGCTTATATGGGACAATCCAAACCACAAAACAAGGTAAAAATGAAGGTGTGGAAGCTAATAGAACCAGGATACAAGAGTCTTTGATAGCCATTCTGGTTTAACTAAGGCTGATAATGATTCAGGTGTAGAACCTTATTGGCAGCATTTGAAAAGTGTCTTTTTGCAAAACATGCACTCACACTTGGCTGATTACATCTGCAAACATTTGGTCACATACCATACCTGTGCATTTGGTGATGTGTTAACTTATGCAAAACATGCAGAGACAACAGAGGAGGAAAGGAAAGAAAAGGAGAAAAAACTGAAAGAAAAGCCAACTCCTGTTTATGTGATTGTTGACATGGGGGGCGGGGGGGGGGGGGCTCCCCCAATTCTGTTGTTCAGGGTGGCACCAGAACTGGACCTCAGCAGATGGGGCAGGCTGGCCGGGGCCAGGGGGGCATGACGTTTGTCATCAATGTGGACAAAGGGGACATTGGCAGAGGCACTGCCCTGAACGCCTGCCGCAGCAGGGAGGAGGTGGAGGACCTCTTGGCCCAACTGCCTGACTGACCGCACCAAAGATAAGTGCAACTAATGACACTAACACTGACATAACAGACATTTTCCCTTTACCTGACTTTGATCTGATGTTGACAATGCAGTGTTTACCTGAAATGATGTTGGAGGTTCAGGACATTCCAATAAAGCTTCTATGTGACATAGGAGCATGCAGATCGGTAATAACAGGTGCAGATATTCAGAATTTTACAAAATCTGATGAAAAAATAACTGTAAAAGCCATAAATGCTAAGTTAAAAACAGAGCACCTTTCAAAAAATGTCAAAGTGAAAGACCCTGTCACCGGTGACATGGCAGAAGGTTGTTTCATATTGTCTGAAGCATACCCTGTCAACCTTCTGGGAAGGGATCTCTTCACAGCTCTCAATATTGTCATAATCCCAACGGACAATGGTATGAGACCATCACATTTTCCACATGTGGAAGGACTAAATGTATTACAGGATTTCAATGTGCCCAGGTACTACTACTCGCTGCGTTTGGTTTTGGCTGGACAACACTCAGTGACATCAGATCTGCACACAAAAGCTATGCAAAATTTTGAGTCCAAAATCCCTACTACACATCAAGCCACAGATCAATATCATTGCAACATGTACAGCAGACATTTGAGCGGTCCAGACCCAAACTATGAAAAAACATTCCTTGCAAATCCATCTTCCAGACTGGTCATTAAAAAATCTGTAAAAAATCTGTATTGGTCACTAGGGCAGGGGTGTCCAACCATGTGCCATGGAGAGCCAAGACCTTGCAGGTTTTACCTCCAACCAGTGTCTTCAACAGCAGATTTCTGTGAACTTCTTCCCACTGATTGCTGATAAGTGAAAACACCTGCTGAAGAGACTGGGTAGAAGAGAAAACCTGCAGGGTCTTGGCTCTCCATGGCACATGGTTGGACACCCCTGCACTAGGGGGATGTATGGGACCATCTGTCATGTTGTCTGATAAGGATAGCAGACATTTTAAACACTGGGAGGCTCCCCAAAAACACATGGACTGGAAGGATGTAGGTCAGTGTGTGACCACAGGAGAGGAATGTGGTCAGTCTTGGAAGCAAACTTCCAACCCAAAGGTTCAATATTCCTCAAAACTTGATACCTACTCACTGCCTTTGAACTGGGTGACCACAGTGCAAAAAGAGGCCCACATTGATGTTCCCAGCTCACCCATTTGATCACTTTTTACATTAACACAAGAAGAGGAACATACACTCTTACAAATTCCAAATTCCCTGTGGTCAACAGGAAAGGCAGATGTAGGCTTAAATAAAAAATGCAGTTAGTCAAAATAAATGCAAAATAGGCCAGTATCCTCTACGTCCTGAGGCCCAAGAGGGCATTAAATCAATGATAGAGGAACTCAAAGCAGCAGGTGTTATTGTAAATTCTCCATGTAACACACCTTTGTTTCCTGTAAAGAAAGCTCCTCCATCTTCCGTTTGGAGGATGGTACAGGACCTTCAATACAGTTTTTTTTTGTTTTTTTTTGTTTTTTTTTACAGTGATAGACATCAGCAATGCTTTTTTCAGCATCCCAATACATCCAGATCATTAGTTTGGTTTGCATCACATTTGAAAACAAAAAGGTACACATTCACAAGGTTACCACAAGGTTACTGTGAATCACCAACTACATTATTCTGCACAAGCAGCTGAATTAGTTGCTCTAACTGAGGCTTGTAAATTAGGTCAGGGAAAAGCACTCACAGTATACACTGACAGCTAATACGCTTTTTCTATCCATCATTTCGCACAACAGTGAAAAAAAGAGGCATGATTACATCAACAGGAAAACCAATCCAACATAAAGATCTCATCTTAAAACTGTTAGACAGTGTAAAACTTCCCTCCAAATTGGCCATATGCAAATGTGCCACACACACCAGTGGCACAGATCCAGTCTGTAAGGGCAACCACTTTGCAGATAACACCACAAAAGTAGCTGCACAAGGTCATACAGGAAACCACACCACAGCATCTAACACTGATAGAACGGCTATCACATGACATGCTCACTAATGCCCAGGAAGCATCACCACAAGCTGAAATTTACCAGTGGATAAAAAAGGGGGCAACATTTGACAACACTTCCAAACTCTACAAATGATGTAATAACAAACCCATTTTGCCACACAAATTACTCCACCAGACTGCTGTTCTGCTACATGGGCCTTCCCATGTAGCAGCAGGGGGTATGATTTCTATGTTTCACTTTGTTACTCAAAAAAATGCCTAATCTGTGCAGAAAACAACACTCAGGGACACTTAAGACCTCTAAAAGGTACTTTCCCTGCATCGACTTATCCATTTCAAAACATTTGCATGGATTTCATTGAACTAAATAAATGTGAAGGGAAGAAATATTGTTTGGTGATACTAAATGGATAGAAGCCTTCCCTTGCACTCATCCAAATGCTGTTACAGTAGTAAAGAAATTCTTTGCTGAAGTAGTACCAAGATTTGGAATACCTAAAAAGATTTACTCAGATAATGGAACACATTTTGTAAATCAGGTTATATCCCACTTAGGCACAGCACTTAACATTAACTTGAAAAACCACTCAGCTTACCATCCACAATCTGCAGGATTGGTGGAATGCAAAAATAGGGCCATTAAAGAAAGGCTTAGGAAAACAATGGCAGAAACAGGACAAAATAGGATATATTGTTTAACCCTAGTCCTTTTTACATGAGGGTAGTGCCCTCAAAAGGGTGGTTGTCTCCATTTGAAAAAATGTTTGGCAAACCGTACCTACTCCCACCATTAAGGCCATTTAATTCAGGTAATGAGGAAGTGTGTTTTAGCTGATTACATGCAAAGAATGTTGACTGACAGAGATGTTGTACATGTTGCTCTTCCAAGGAAGGAACACGGGGATGCGCCCATCATAGCCAAGCCAGGGGATCTGGTCCTCATCAAAGCTATCAAAAAGAAAAACTGGGCCAATGCTCCCTGGCAAGGACCACACAAGGTTGTCCTGGCAACACCAACAGCCGTGAAAGTCAAAGGGCGTGATTCTTGGGTGCATCTGACACATTGCAAACTTTACCTCATTCAAAACCCTCAGCAAGTCACTGTTTAACAGCTTAACTATTTAACTGTTTAGCTGTACAAGCAAGTCATTGTTTCACTGTGTGGGTGTTCGGCTGATGGTGCCCTCGGGTGCTCAGCAACAGCCTGCTCAGTGAAACAACTGTCATTTATCATGGAGAGACAAAATGCAAGAGAGAGATGGTTGGCAGTAGGAAGATGTGAATGGTACACCTGTTGGTTTTTTTTCCCCTTGTTATCATCCTTGTGGTAGCACTTTTGATTTGGTTACTTTTAGGAACATCATTACCTATTTATCGCAGGGCTAGGTATGTTACTCATGCGCATCAGGATTGACTGGAAGGACCAGTCTATGATGACCATGTTTATGCTGGCAATGTGTGGTGGAAGTTAGCTTACCACACAGCCAAAACAGCTAATCGTTCAAATTGTTATATGTGTTCTTTGCTCCCATTCTCAGCTGGTCAAATATCTGTTACTGCTAAACCAATGGAACTGTCAGAAGCTGTTTGTTTCTTGCAAGAGGCTATGTATGGAAATAGTACAGCAAGCATTAACTTGAATCACACCTGCCACATTGTCTATGACTTCACTGACCGGAGACACGATGACACTCCTTACTCAGTGAAGGCAAGATTAACCTTGCCTCACTTTCCTGTTCTTAGATGACAGGAGTGGCACCAGCTGGAGTTTTCTGCTGCTGTAGCCCATCTGCTTCAAGGGTTCATCTGTTGTGTCTTCAGAGATGCTCTTTTGTATATGTCTGTTGTAATGAGTGGTTATTTGGGTGATGGAATAATTTTGTATTTTCTTCTGCTGGTACCTCGGAGTCTGTGTGAAATGTAAAAGGTCGTGGTAGCATGACATTTTATCTTTGTTTTCATGCGCTTGTACTGTACTGTTATGAGTATGTCTGAGAAAGGAGACAGTTTGGAAGAACCAGCCTGAACTAGACATTCTCTCATGGACAGTTCTGAGATAAGAGGATGCATAAAGGCTGAAAGTTGTGTATGTGATTGAGAGCGATTTCCAGAGGCTACACTGAGGTGTCTCTGTATTGTTCTCCACTGGCCAGTGCAAATTAAATTTGCTGAAACTTTAATCCTGCCTGATTTTTTGACTACTGGTTAAACAGATTTTTCCAACATTGGGTTACTGCTGTCTTTCTGTCAGCCTTTCAGTTTAGCCATTCTCTTCTGACATCAATAAGGCATTTGGGCTGAGCGAACTGCTGCTCACTGGATCTTTTCTCTTTTTCAGACCATTTTTCTGTAAACCCTCAAGATTGTTTTGTATGAAAATCCCAGTAGATCATCCCTTTGTGAAATACTCTGACCAGCCCATCTGGCACCAACAACCATGCCACATTTAAAGTCATTTAAATCACCTTTCTTCCTCATTTTGATGAGGAATTTGGCTTCAGCAGTTTGCCTTGATCATGTCTAAGTGCTTAAATGCACTGAAGTGCTGCCATGTGACTGTCTGATTAGATAGCTGCATTAACAAGACGTTGAACAGATGTTCCAATTAAAGTGAGTATAAATTCTGAATTTGCTCACAGAACAAGATCCTACATGCAGTTCACATAATGCAATAAAATTACTACTTTTATTAACCCTTTTCCCATCAGGGACTGTAGTGTATTTATTAGTACATGTATTTCATGGATAATATACAACAACAGGGTATATTTGTCTACACATTCTCAATTTCAGTAGTATTTTTATAAATTTTAAAATGGGATTAAATAAGATTTCAAGATGTGACCATTATATTTTGTCTCATCAATACCTACATAGTAAGGTCATCTACAGGTGTTTGCAAAATAAATAAATAAATTAAAAAAAAATGGTGCATATAAAATCAAGCTTTTCTAAAATCTTTCTTTTCAGTGTCAAAATCTCTGTTTTACTTACTTTACTTTTTTCTACATATAAGTATTCTGAAATTTTGTTTGGGTGACATTAGTTGGGATCAGTCCGCCAAGGTCTCCGCCTTTGACTGCCACCTAATCCACATAGCACCGGACTTCCATGATCCCTCCTGCAGGTGGTGAACCTACTGGAGGGCGGACCCATGTAACTCCTTCGGGCTGAGCCCGGCCGGGTCCCATGGGTGGAAACCCGGCCACCAGACGCTAGCCTTCGAGCCCCTCCCCCAGGCCTGGCTCCAGGGTGGGGCCCCGGTAACCCCATACCGGGCGGGGTACACTGAATCCTTGATATACAATTTATCATGAGAGTCTGTTGGATCGTTCTTCGTCTGGCCCTTCACCCAGGACCAGTTTGTCTTGGGAGACCCTATCAGAGGCAAATTGCCCCGGACAACATAGCTCCTGGGATCACTGGGGCACGCAAACCCCCCCACCACGATAAGGTGACGATCCATGAGGCTCCTGCCCCAAGTGGAGGAGTTTAAGTATCTTGGGGTCTTGTTCACGAGTGAGGGGAAAATGGAGCGAGAGATCGACAGACGGATTGGAGCAGCATCTGCAGTGATGCGGACGTTGTACCGGTCTGTTGTGGTGAAGAGGGAGCTTAGTTCTAAGGCAAAGCTGTCGATTTACCAGTCAATCTACGTTCCTACTCTCACCTATGGTCACGAGCTTTGGGTAATGACCGAAAGAACGAGATCGCGGATACAAGCGGCTGAAATGAGCTTTCTCCGTAGGATTGCTGGACTCACCCTCAGAGATAGGGTGAGGAGCTCAGTCATCCGGGAGAGGCTCAGAGTAGAACCGCTGCTCCTCCACATTGAAAGGAGTCAGTTGAGGTGGTATGGGCATCTGATTAGGATGCCTCCTGGACGCCTCCCACTTGAGGTGTTTCAGGCACGTCCCACTGGGAGGAGACTCCGGGGCAGACCCAGGACTCGGTGGAGAGACTATGTCTCCCAGCTAGTCTGGGAACGCCTTGGTATCCCCTCTGAAGAGCTGGAGCAGGTGGCTGGGGAGAGGGAAGTCTGGGCTTCTCTGCTTGAACTGCTGCCTCCGCGACCCGGACCTCCGGAAAAGCGGTAGAAGATGGATGGATGGATGGACATTAGTTGGGTTTGTGCATCACAGAACCGTTCCTGCTTTGTAGACGTGTTATGCTCAGTTGAATCTGCACATTTTGTACTAGCTGTTGAATGATATATGCTTTTTTGTGGCAGAAAGATAGTCTACATTCTTTGAAGCACATTCCAGGTTTTATGAAAAGGCCAAAGGATGGTACAGAGACTTTGAAAGGAATGAAGATTGACTCACTTCACCATTTTAGTCATTCCTGGCTTCAGATGAAGAGGTGATTCTGATGTTCTGTTGATGTTTGAGTCTTCTGTCCGAGCAAACCCATCTCTAACAGATGGCTATGCTCACATTTCTAAACTGAAGGGACTCAAATCCATATTTTGAATCCCAATATGACACAAGTTGGATTCTTTTTAGGGCTGTTTGATTGTAGAGTCCGATCTAAAATCTGATCTTTCAGATCAAATCTGGGTCACATTTGTATGTGGTCATATTTTGGAGGACAAATGTATTTATAGTCACCTGTAGTTATGGGAGTAAACTGTCGTGGCAGGCATATCCAATATAACCAGAAAAATCAGAATGGATGAAATTGAATTGCAATGAGAATGTAGCCATTGTCACCAAAAACACCTTGCTCTTTTAACCCAAGTATTTTTTGAGTGAAATAAAAGTCTATTTATGAAAATTGGCGAATAAGATAAGATAAGCCCAAATTAATATGATTCATTAAAAGTGACTAATAGATGGACTGTAGGGAATGTTTTGTGTTCTGTGGGTCAGGGGGATGAGTTATGTTTGCACTTTTGAGATGTGACACACTTGGGGCCGTGATATTGGTGTTCTTGCATTTTTGAATTGTACAATAAAGCCTTTTTTTTAAAAGTCAAAGTCTCTCTCTCTCTCTCTCTCTCTCTCTCTCTCTCTCTCTCTCTCTCTCTCTCCCATTATTTTCTAAGCTGAGCATTTACAAAATTAAGTGTGCAGTTTGCAGTCTGACTACAGGAATAATAAACAAATAAAACATAACCGTTAAAATAAAACTCCATATTCAAGCTTAGCCTTTTGTGCCAAGGGACACCAGTTGAACAGTTGTGATGTTTAATCAGCATATTGATACATCTGTCAGAGGGATGGGATATCTAGCCAAAGGAGTGCTCACCCACAGATAAAAATGAATGGAAATGCACTTTTCATGATCACAGAAAAATGTTTCAGCCCTGTCTTGTGTACATGTGTATATTGGGAGCAAAAATGATAAAATTCCCTTTATAGAGTTATGCATGAGTAGCAATATTTTAAGTTGTTTGAGTTGAAGGCCACTATCTGAGGCAGCTATGAGCAGGCACTGGAGGGGTGCTACTGCAGGTCAGGAATGGGTAGACATTGAGGGGTACCATCGAGTAGCAAGATGTCAGGCAATAGGTGGCAGGCTGAAGTGAAGACATGGTGAAGATGAAGTCCAAAAAATGCTTTACTTTATGCCTGCCATAAAGCCATTTATTTCTGTTGTTTACCAGCCATCCATTTGTAGAATAAATGGACCAGAATGGTAATCAGGTCCAACATTTACTGCTCCAAATCTGCTGGATCAGTTTCCTTGGTCAAGTTACTGCCACACTCGCAGGTAATGAGGACCCAAATGCAGGTCAGCAGGCAAAATACTTTATTTTAATAAACGTGGAACAAACAAATTAGGCTGCATGTTGGCAGGATGAAATTCACTAAATACACAGGAACTTTAAAGAAAGACTCACGGGGAAGACGAACAACCTGTCAATGTAACTGACATAATGCACGGACCCAGGGAACAGACACAAGCTCAAGAGTAGTTTACAATGATGTTTATTGAGATAATGTTAGTGTGTGGATGCGTGAGTGCGAGGTGATGTGAATGTAGTGCGTGGATTCGTGGACTCAAGACAGCAGGGAGTGAGCAGAACGTCGTTCAATCTGGCAACCCTGAGGACGGAACAGAGGCACAGTGTTAGCACAGTCTGACACAGGGATGGACTGGGGAATTGACAGAGGCTTACTTGTTACAGTTTGTGGTGGTGAATGGAGGTTGGCCTGGAGGCAATCCCGAAGGACAACGGCTGCTACCCACGCTGCTGACAAGAGATGGTGAGAAGGAGAGGAATCCGCCACCTGGGAATTCCATCTGTGCACACGGGACGACGCTGAGAAGGTTAGTAGATTGCAGTGCTTACTTGGAGGTTTGGGAGAATCCTTCCAGGAAGAAGCAGGCACGGCAGGGATGATCAGGGCTGAATGTTAGGCAGAGAGCGTAGTGCTTCGCATAGCCAGGGAGACAGACGGCTCCATGCCAATCTTGCTGGCAGAACCGGTTATATAGGCCATGAGTGATGAGCCGCAGGTGTGCGCGCAGCTGTGGCAGAAGATGGCAGAGAGCGGGTCATCACAGTAACAACATAGGCTACACTCACATTACCACCCTGAAGTGATTCAAATCTATTTTTTTTTACCTTAATGTGACACAGATCAGATTTTTTTAGAGCTGTCTGATTGCACAAATGTGATGTAAACATCCAGTCTTTCAGATCAGACCTGTATCGTTTTTATATGTGGTCCTAGATCCAATAAATACAGTATGTGATACATGGTTATGTGACTTGAATGAAAAGAGTTTATATGACTGTTTACTTAGATGCATGTCATCAGTCAGCATCATTGTGACCATCAGTGCTAGCAGTTTCTGCTAAAACAGGTCACAGCACCAGTGTCTGGATTCCTTTCTTCTTCTGGACCTCATCACATACAGCTGACTAACTGCTTGCAGCCTCCAGAGCAAAATCCCAAGCATATTTTTACTAAAAATGCACATCTTTTCTCAGTTTAAAGCTAATGAGTGGTTGCACAAGTTGTACAGTGTGATGACACATACAATGCTTTGAAAAAGCATTTCCCCCCTTCCTGATTTCTTACATTTTTGCATATTTGTCACACTAAAATGTTTCAGATCATCAAACACATTTTAATATTAAACAAAGATAACCTAAGTAAATGCAAAATGCAGTTTTTAAACAATGATTTCATTTATTAAGGGAAAAAGCTATTCAAACCTTCCTGGCCATGTGAAAAAATAATTGCCCCCTAAACATAAATAAATGGTTGTGCCACCTTTGGCAGCAACATTTACAATAAAGCATTTGTGATAACTGGCAATAACTCCTTTACTTCACTGTTGAGGTATTTTGGCCCACTCTATTTTGCAGAATTGTTTTAATGCAGCCACATTGGAGGACTTGAGCTTGAGGTTACAAAATGATGGTCAGACATTCTCCTTCAGGATTTTCTGGTAGAGAGGAAAATTCATGGTTCCATCAATAACAGCGTTGTCCAGGTCCTGAAGCAGCAAAGCAGCCCCAGACCATCACACTACCACAACCAGTGGTGGACTCAGATATGTGCAAAGTGGGCAGTTCCCAGGGCGCCATTCTTTTGAGGGCACCATGAGAATCAAAAGAATAAAAATAATAATAGGTTCATAATTATGTGTACTGAGCCTGTATTTATGGCAAATGGGCACCCTCTACAGGTGGGATGTTGGCACCCTCTGTCTGCAGCTGGCAGACTCCACAGTATGGCTGATATTCAAAGAGGAGTAAAGGAAGAAAAAAAAACGATTAAAAGTAAGGTTTTTTGACTTCCGGTCTGGACGCCATGGCGACTGCAGCTTAACACTGAAGCTCTCAGACCCAATCCAGGATAACACCTTGAAAATCAAACTTAACGGATTTTTGGAGGAGTGAAAATCAAAAGACAAAATCATCATGTCTAAAGGAAAACAGAAGAAACTGAAATTCTCCAGGCCAGGACACGTATCGGCCGGAGAATCTGAACTGGAAGATCTCCGTTCAGAAGACGAGGAACTGGTGATAGCTAACAAAAAGGTTAGCCTGAAATCACTATTTGAGGAACTACGACGATTTTGCCGAGAAGTTACGGCCGAATTTCGGGAATTCAGAGAAGAATTGAAAAGGACAAACAGCAGAGTGGACCAGGCCGAGAACCGAATCTTGGAAACAGAGGATCGAATAAAAGTGCTCGAAGATTCTGTGCTGGATCTATGCAAAAGACAAGCATCTATAGAGGCTAAGCTAACCGACCAAGAAGGAAGACAAAGAAGAGACAACATAAGAATTCATGGTCTGATAGAAGGAGCCGAAAACGGTTTTAACTCAATGGCAGAATGCGTGGAATCCTTACTAAGAGAGAAATTGGATATTCCACAAACCACCGACTTGAAGATAGAAAAGGCACATTGTTCATTAGCCGCTAGGCCGGCGGCGGAAGCGCCCCCACGTTCGGTGTTGGTAAGATTTTCCAATTTCAAAATAAAACAAGAGGTTGTAAGACTGGCCTGGCAGAAAAAAGGATTTATGCACCAGGAGAGAAAAGTCTACGTGGAACACGATTACGCCCCGGAGGTCCTTAAAAAGCGCAGGGAATACAATGACGCGAAAAAGGTGTTAAGAGAGAAGAAATTGCGCTTTCAGACTCCATTTCCTGCGAAGTTAAGGGTCTTCTACGGCGATGAAACGTGTCTCTATAATTCGGCGGAAGAAGCAACAGCTGACATGGCGAAAAGAGGGCTCCCGGTAACGGTATTTAAACCCGCAGCAGACCCGAGTGAGAAGATCAAAGCACAAACATGGACAACACAAAGACCTTCAAAATCCACGGACCAGCAGCGGGAAACCCAGCGCCAGAGCGTCGCGGATAAACTATCCGTTTTCAGGTTGGAATAGCGACCTTTTTTTTTTTTTTCCTCTTGAATCAATCCGCACATCCAACCCCCCTCATACAAGGTAACAAACATTAAAGCAGATGCGTATTCAGCATGTGGTAAAACATTTCATGGAACAGTCATAATATTTGAAAAAAAATAATTTTTTTTAATAAAAAAAAAAAAAAAAAAAAAAAAACTTGTTAAAATAGAAATGTGACAATAATCCACATGTTCTCCTCATACTAACAAATACTGTTTTTGCGTGAATGTTTGATGTGATGGGGGTGGGAGGGTGCACACAATTTCACAGGGTTTAGGCATAAAAGGAAAAAAAAAAAATCATTACAAGTTTGGATTGGGTTCTGAAACTCACGTTAAAAGCATGGGACAACTTACAGTGGTAAGAGAGGGCCCTCAACACGTAACAGAGTTTGAGGAATTTCCCTCAGGGCCTTCACTCCATCAAGGCTCTTCCAGGGTCTTTAAAAAGACCTCAGCTCAGGAAGTTCTTCTGACAGCTTTTTGTTTTAAAGTTTTATACACTATGTTCTTAATGTTTTTCTTGTTTTTAATGTTCTTTCAGTTTCTGAGTAGCACAAATGAGGGCCACCACACAGTTATACTAAACAAAACAACACAATGGAGAAACAGGGTGTAACCAAAATAATTTCATATAATGTAAAAGGAATCCTGAATCCAGTTAAAAGATCCAAGATTCTAGGCAAAATGAAAAAAGACAAAGCAGGAATAATATTTTTACAAGAAACCCACCTAACAGACGTGGAACACAATAAACTCAGTAGACAAGGGTTTAAAATGATCTCTTCATCTTCATATAAGTCAGGGAGGAGGAGGGGAGTAGCGACATTGATATCTACCAAAATTACATTTGAAAAAAAATCAGAACACAAAGATAAAGAAGGGAGATACAGTTTGGTAACTGGGCGGCTAGAGGGAGAAGATATCACCCTGCTGAATGTGTATGCTCCCCCAGGGGCTAACTGGAAATTTTATAAAAATGTATTCGACCTAATGATAACTAAAGCTCAAGGTTTAGTGATATGTGGTGGGGACTTCAATCTTAGACTGAATCCATACTGGGATGCTTCTGGTAATTCTCCACATCAAAATAGCACCCAAAACAGGAAGACTCGGATGCTACTAAAAGAAATGGGAATCTGTGACGTGTGGAGGGAACTCAACCCCAGTGTAAAAGACTATACATTTTACTCAACTCCACATTCATCTTACTCAAGGATTGACTATTTTTTTATGTTTAATAGAGACATTGGAAGAGTAAAAACATGTAAAATAGGACTGATGGATCTCTCTGACCACAGTCCGATCTACATGGACTTAAATATCCAAAAATACACAAATAATACATTTTCTTGGAGGTTAAATTCAAATGTCCTGAAAGGACCATTGAAAGATGAATTGGAATCAGATATTCTCAGATATTTGGAAGATAACGATAATGGAAAAGTATCCCCTTTAATACTGTGGGATGCATGCAAAGCTGTAATAAGAGGAAAGATTATTGCAAAACTGGCAACCCAAAAGAAACTAAGACAAGAAAAACTATCCACATTAGAGTCAGAACTTAGGAACCTAGAAAAAGAACACAAAGGCAACACTCATTCTACTGACTCGCTCAAGATTAAGGAAATTAAAAACCAAATAAATGAGATCTACACAATAGAAATCCAGAAGAAACTTACATTTTTGAAACAAAAGTACTATGAAGCAGGCAGTAAATCGGCAAAATTGCTAGCCTATAAATTGAGGAAACATCAAACAGAAAGAGCAATCTACAAAATCAGAGACCCAGTATCAAAGGAAATAAAATTCAGAATTCAGGATATTCTTAAAAGCTTCGAGAATTACTATAAGAACTTATACTCCCACAAAAAACATAAAAACGCATCCGAGGCATTCCTAAACACATTAAACCTTCCCCAACTTACGGAGTCACAAAATAAAACACTACTGTCAGAAATACATCCTAAAGAATTGGAAAAAGCAATTATGAAACTTAAAGCTAACAAATCCCCAGGAGCTGATGGCTATACAGCAGAGTGGTACAAAACCTTTAAACAGCAACTATCTCCTCCCCTCCTGAAAACATTTAATTATGTCCTCCACACAGGGGAAATCCCCCCCTCCTGGAGAGAAGGGGTCATTGCAGTTATACCTAAACCTGAAAAGGATAAACTAGAGTGCTCCAACTACAGACCAATCAGTGTACTAAATCAGGACTATAAGCTTTTTACCATTATCCTTGCCAAAAGGTTAGAAAATATACTGACAGACCTAATTCATTTAGACCAAACAGGTTTTATAAGACAAAGACAGACACAAGACAACATTCGACGCACTTTACACATAATTCATCATATAAAAAAATATAACTTAAATGCAGTCATATTGGGATTAGATGCTGAAAAAGCATTCGATTCGGTTGACTGGTCTTTTCTATATAGAATCTTATCCAGTTTCAATTTTCATAACAACTTCATTAGAACTATACAGGCATTATATAAAAAACCAACAGCTAAAATAAGGATTAACGGTAATTTATCATCATCTTTTGAACTGGAAAGAGGATGTCGTCAGGGCTGCCCCCTGTCTCCACTGCTCTTTGCAATCTTCATAGAACCTCTGAGCCAATGGATAAGACAAAACCAAAAAATTCAAGGTATTACACTTGGTCAGAAGGAACATAAAATAGCACTCTTTGCTGATGACATTTTAATATACCTAGGGCAGCCGGACACTTCTTTACCAGAACTAACCTCAGTTTTTTCAGAGTATGGAGATTTATCGGGGTACAAATTAAACATGCATAAAACCCAAGTTTTAACATTCAACTATGACCCAAATCATTATTCACTAAGCAAACTCAAAACTAACTGGGAGTCGGAATCTATGAAATATCTGGGGGTCAATATCCCGAAACAACTCAACAAAATTATATCACTAAACTATGATCCACTGGTGACAAAAATAAAATCTGACCTAGCAAGATGGAATATGATACCATTCTTGGGTACTGCACAAAGAATTGAAGCAGTCAAAATGAATATACTTCCACGTCTTCTATACCTTTTCCAAACAATACCGGTAGAACCTCCCAAAAAAACATGGCAGGAGCTGGACAGAAGGATCTCAAGATTCATATGGCAGGGCAAGAGACCTAGAATCAGATATAGAACCCTACAGCTAAACAAAGACAAAGGTGGGCTCGCGCTGCCAAATATCAGGGACTACTTTAAAGCCGCACAAATTAAAACTTTAGTAGAGATATGTAACCCAGTCTACACTGCACAATGGAAGGAGATCGAATGCCAAACAACAAGTGACAACCCCCTACAGGCGATAATAGGGAATAATGCCTTACCTAAGCTTTTGAATAACACTAACCCGTGGATAGAGACCCCGCTAAAAATTTGGTTTAAGATAGTCAGAGAGAATCAAACTAAAGAGCCCTATCGACTTCTGCAATGGATTGCCTATGATCAGGACTTTACTCCTAATAAAACAGACACCAGATTTAAAAAGTGGAAGGAGAAAGGGCTGATAAAATATTATGATTTTTTTAAAGGGCAAATCTTAAGAAGTTTTGAAGATTTGAAAAAACAAGGCCTAATAAATCAAGACCTTTACAGGTTCTTCCAGCTTAGACACCACATAAACAATATACTTAAAAAGGAGGTTTTGGAAAGGGCCCAGTCAGGTGTTCTGAAGGTCTTCTTAATGGCATATAAAGGGATCCCAGGGATCAGATACATTTCTAAAATATACCAAGGTCTTCAAGACTTAAAAGGAGACAACACATCTTATATAAAAGAGAGATGGGAAAAAGAGGGGAATTTCACTTTACAACTGGAAATATGGGAAAAGCTAAATAAACAGCAATGGAAAAGTACCTCATCCCTGCAGTGGAGAGAATTTGGATGGAAAAACTTGGTAAGATTTTTCAGAACACCTGCACAAAACAAATTTACCCATAAGGGATTGAGCTGTTGGCGCTTGTGTGGTGAAAAGACTGCAAATCATTTTCATGTGTTTTGGTCATGCCCAGTTATCCACCAATATTGGACCAATGTACAGACAATATTGGGGAAAATATTCAAAATAACAGTTTCCTTTTCTTTTGTAACTTTGTATTTGGGTTTACTACCGGACTCACTGGAAAGACGAGGAGAAAAATACTTATTCAATGTTTTAATATTGGCAAGCAAAAAAGCTCTAACTAAAAAATGGATGTTGAAGGACTGTCCTACACCTGAAGATTGGACTAACGTGATCCAAGACATTTACTCGATGGAAAAGTTGACATTCGCACTGAGACAGGACATGGATGGGTTCATGAACTTTTGGCAACCCTGGATCGCATATGTGTCTTCCATTAGATCTAATCTTTGACAAATACCATTTCAATAATGGTTCCGCTCTTTGTTCCAACGCTACTCAGATGCTCTTTTATCTTTATTTACTTACTTTTTCTTTTTGTTTGTTTTTTGCTGGTTTGTTTGTTTTTTTTGTTTTTTGTTTTTTGTTTTTTTCTCTTTAATTTCACTTTTTCTTTCTCTTTAAAAAAAAAAAGGGGTGTTGTAAGAATTAATCTTCCAATGTTGTCAGATATCAGAAAATAAGGGAACATGTGATGAAAATGTAAACAATGCATTGCTGTAACGACCTGTATACCCTTTACAAAAACTTAAATAAAAAAAAAAAAAGAAGTAAGGTTTTTTCCTCAAATTATGCAGTGGTTTGAATTCTAAAGCATTGAGCCCTAAAACGGCAGCATTTGGTTATCACAGCTTATGTTATGAAACATAATTTTTCTCCAATATGTTGTAGTCAACTTCAGTTTAGTGGCCACATTAATTAATTTCAGGGCTGTGCAGAAACCATTTGAGAGGCAGGGGCGCAAATCAATAATAAAAAAAGGCACATGAAATGAGATTTATTAAAAACAAATGTCAACTTTATATGTTACTTAGTTGGTATCTATCCATCCATCCATCCATCCATCTTCTACCGCTTTTCCGGAGGTCCAGGTCGTGGAGGCAACAGTTCAAGTAGAGAAGCCCAGACTTTCCTCTCCCCAGCCACCTGCTCCAGCCCTTCAGAGAGGATACCAAGATGTTCCCAGGCCAGCTGGGAGATGTAGTCTTTCCAACGAGTCCTGGGTCTGCCCCGGGGTCTCCTCCCAGTGGGACATGCCCGAAACACCTCAAGTGGGAGGCGTCCAGGAGGCATCCTGATCAGATGCCCATACCACCTCAACTGGCTCCTTTCAATGTGGAGGAGCAGCGGTTCTACTCTGAGCCTCTCCTGGATGACTGAGCTCCTCACCCTATCTCTGAGGGTGAGTCCAGTGATCCTACGAAGAAAGCTCATTTCAGCCGCTTGTATCCGCAATCTCATTCTTTTGGTCATTACCTAAAGCTCATGACCATAGGTGAGAGTAGGAACGTAGATTGACTGGTAAATAGACAGCTTTGCCTTAGTGCTCAGCTCCCTCTTCACCACAACAGACCGGTACAACGCCTGCATCACTGCAGATGCTGTGCTGATCTGTCTGTCAATCTCTCGCTCCATTCTCCCCTCACTCGTGAATAAGACCCCGAGATGCTTAAACTCCTCCACTTGGGGCAGGAGCTTGTCCCCAACCCGGAGAGGGCAATCCACCTTTTTCCAGCTGAGGACCATGGACTTGGACTTGGTGGTGCTGATTCTCATCCCAGCCACTTCACACTCAGTGGCAAACCGTCCCAGTAAGACCTGTAGGTCATTGCTGGATGAAGCCAGCAGGACAACATCATCTACAAACAACAGAGACGAGATCCTGTGGTCACCAAGCATGACACCCTCCATTCCCTGGCTGCGCCTTGAAATCCTGTCCATAAAAATTATGAACAGGATCGGTGACAAAGGGCAGCCCTGGGGGAGTCCAACTCTCAATGGGAAGGAGTCTGATTGAGTGTTGGCAATACGAACCAAACTCTCACAGCGGCCATACAGAGAACAAATAGTTCGTAACAACAAACCCGATACCCCATACTCCTGAAGCACCAGCCACAAAAAACCACGAGGGACGCGGTCGAATGCCTTCTCCAAGTCCACAAAACATGGAAACTGGTTGGGCAAACTCCCACGAACCCTCGAGGATTCCTGAGAGGGTAAAGAGCTGGTCTGATGTGCCACGGCCAGGACGAAAACCACATTGCTCTTCTTGAATCCGAGGTTCAATCAATGGCTGGACTCTCCTCTCCAGTACCTTGGCATAGACCTTCCCAGGGAGGCTAAGGAGTGTGATCCCTCTAAAGTTGGAGCACACCCTCCGGTCCCCTTTTTTTGAAGAGAGGAAACACCACCCCGGTTTGCCATGCCAAGGGCACTGCCCCGGACCTCCACGCAATGTTGCAGAGGCGTGTCAACCATGACAGCCCTACAACATCCAGGGCCTTGAGGTACTCTGGGCGAATCTCGTCCACCCATGGGGCCCACCCACCAAGGAGATTTTTAACCACCTTGGCAACCTCAACCCCTGTGATAGGCGAGTCATTCCCCTTGTCCACAAGCCCAGCTTCCTCTGTGGAAGACGTATCAGTGGGATTGAGGAGATCCTCAAAGTATTCCTTCCACCGCCCAACGATATCCCAGTTGAAGTCAGCAGTGCCCCATCCGCACCATACACAGTTTGGACAGGGAGCTGCTTCCCCCTCCTGAGCCACCGGACAGTTTGCCAGAATCTCTTCGAGGCCGACCAAAAGTGTTGTTCCATAGCCTCACCGAACTCCTCCCATACCCGAGTTTTTGCTTCAGCAACCACCCGAGCTGCACTCCACTTGGCCTGCTGGTACACCTCAACTGCTTCGGGAGTCCTGCAAGCCAACCAAGCTTGATAGGACTCCTTCTTCAGCTTAATGGCCCCCCTCACCACTGGTGTCCACCACTTGGTTCGGGCGTTGCCACCACGAGATGTCCCGACGACCTTGTGGCCACAGCTTTGGGCTGCTGCTTCAACAATGGAGGTGGAGAACATGGCCCATTCAGACTCCATGTCTCCAGACTCCCTCGGAATGTGGTTGAAGTTCTTCCGGAGGTGGTAGTTGAAGACCTCCAGAACAGGGGCCTCAGCCAGACGCTCCCAGCATACCCTCACTATATGTTTGGGTCTACCAGGTCTGAATGGCTTCCTCCCCTGCTATCGGCTCCAACTCACCACCAGGTGGTAATCAGTTGACAGCTATGCACCTCTCTTTACCCGAATGTCCAAGACATACGGTCGCAGGTCTGATGACACAATAACAAAATCGATCATTGACCTGCGACCTAGGGTGTCCTGGTGCCAGGTGCACATATGGACACCCTTATGCTTGAACATGGTGTCCATTATGGATAAACTGTGGTTAGCACAGAAGTCCGATAACTGAACACCACTCGGGTTCAGATCGGGCAGGCAGTTCCTCCCAATCACCTCCTTCCAGGTTTCACTGTCATTGCCCATGTGCGCATTGAAGTCCCCAGTAGGACAATGGAGTCTCCAAGAGGAGCACTCTCCAGCACCCCAGTCAGAGACTCCTAAAAGGGTGGGTACTCTGAACCATCATTTGGTGCATAGGCACAAATGATGGTAAGGACCCGTTACCCAACCCGAAGGTGCAGGGAAACAACCCTTTTGTCCACTGGGGAAAACTCCAATATAGAGGCAGCAAGGTGGGGGGATACAAGAATACCCACCCCTGCTCATCGCCCCTCGCCCGGGGCAACTCCAGAGAAGGCTAAGCTCCAGCCCCTCTCCAGGAGACTGGTTCCGGAACTGGAGCTGTGTGTTGAGGTGAGGCCAACTATATCTAGCTGGTATCTCTCAACCTCATGCACCAGCTCAGGCTCCTTCCCCACCAGAGAGGTGACATTCCACGTCCCCAAAGTTTAGGAATACTGGGATCAGACCGCCAAAGTCTCTGCCTTTGACCGCCACCTGATCCACATAGCACCGGACCCCCATGATCTCTCCTGCAGGTAGTGAGCCCACTGGAGGGTGGACCCATGTAACCCCTTCGGGCTGAGCCCGGCCGGGTCCCATGGGCAGAAACCCGGCCACCAGACACTAGCCATCGAGCCCCTCCCCCAGTCCTGGCTCCAGGGTGGGGCCCCGGTAACCCCATACCGGGCGGGGTGCACTGAATCCCTGTTCTGGTATTTTTCATGAGAGTCTGTTGGATCATTCTGAGTCTGGCCCTTTACCCAGGACCAGTTTGTCTTGGGTGACCCTACCAGAGGCAAATTGCCCCGGACAACATAGCTCCTGGGATCACTAGGGCACGCAAACCCCCCACCACGATAAGGTGATGATCTATGAGGGGATCTAATAGTTGGTATCTATTTTACTTCAATAACTATACACTCATGGACATAATAATACCCCACAGATTTTTACAAATTATCAGCAGGCACTTAACAATGGTCCATCATTAATTATGTAAAGGTCAGTGATAAAAAAAAATGGGCAGCTTCCACTGAAAAATGATTATCTCTTCAAAATATAAACATCTTTGCAAAAATCTGAAAAAAGCTTTTCTTTAAATAAATAAATAATTAAGACTTTATTCTGTCATGTGTCTGTGGTCCAGTGTCTTCCTGGACCGCAGACACAGTTTATTGTTACGTTTATATTCTGCTTATATGTCTTAGTTTATCTGTGTTCCTGTTCTGCCCCCCTCTCTCTCTCTTTCCAGGCACTTCCCACGGGCTGCTCACAGCCTGCCCCTGCTGCGAGCAGCCTGCAATCAGCTCACCTGCTACTCGGCACACACCTGTATTAATTTGTCATTAATTCACGTTGTATTTAAGCTCTGCAGTTTCATTTATTACTTGTCACTGTCAAACCTATGCTCTGGGTAGACCAAGTTCCATGGTCTGCCTTCCCCCACCGAGCCTATCTGCTCTACAGTCTGTGTAAGTTGTCTTATTGTATTTTTGCTCACTTGCACAGTTTCTGTTGGACTGTTTATCAATAAATTGTCTCACTGTGGTCAAGCGCTTGTGCTCGTTTATTCGCCCCAGAAGGGCCTACATGACAGTTGACAGTGACCGTGAAAGAGCTCAGCTTCCGCAGTGAGGCATTTTTTCACCTTTTGTGCATTTTTTCCCACTCACCTGTTTTTTGGAGATGGTGATGGGTTGGGGCTACCCGATGAGCCTGGGGTGGGAGTGCTGCCGGGCCCTTATGGACATCAATGCACTAATCTCCTTGGCTAGCATATATTCCACCCCGGAAGATGGCCTTTGGTACGTGGACCTGGCGGAGGCAGAGGTTCGGCGGTGCCCTCAGCTCTCGGAGCTGAGAGGATAGCCCGGTTAGCAGCGCTACGGCACAAAAACGGCAAAAGGGGGAGGAAGTCCCCGAAGAATGCTGGGCTCGCTCCAAAGAAAGGGCGCTCCTGGGGCTCCGCCGCTTCTGTTGCTCACCAGAACCCCGTGCCCGTGCAAAAAACGACGTCATCCTATCCTGGATTCCCGGACGAATCGTCCAGCCTCCTTGGCAGCCGCTTCCCTGGCACCCACCCTGGCCATTCCTGCAGCAGAGCTTCTCTCTTCCATTATCTCATCAGCAGTTCCGCTTGCCCAACCTCCTTCCGCTTATGCTGCAAGGCCTCCTCCGTCGGTGCATCCTTCCACTGTCAAGAGGCGTTTGATTCTCTCACCGGCGACTCCCGTTCCTGTGGCCACAGGGGCGGCTCTCTTACAGTCACAGGGGGGCCCATAACCACCTTTGACACGGAGAGGGATAACACAATGACTTCTGCAGTAAGTACCATTGTCTACCAGGAGAACAGGCAAGTGCAATTAGTTTCTACTTTAACTCATGATGCTGTGCCTTGCTTGAACCCTGGTAGAGAGACTCAGGGAGTGCAGTCTCCTGAGATCTCCCCACCTGCTGCAGTCTTAAAATCTTCACCTGCCCTTTCCTTGTCTCCTCGTCCCATCCTTGGGAGTCTGTCAGCCACAGAGCAGACGTCGGTGAGCTGGGAAGTACACAGACTGGCATTGCTGGCAGAGATAGACTGCCGCTTGGAGGAGGAGAGTTCTGCAGCCATCTCCACCAAAGTTTTTACATCCGCCATGGTGACGAGGGCAGTTTTCTCCCTGGCTTCATCTGTCTCCGTGCCTGATTGGGAGGCTTCCCCACTGCGTATGGAGGGCCAGGGCCGCCATGGGCATGGAGAGGGTTGCCAACTCAACCACGCAACCACTGCAACCACTCAACCACTGCAGCAGATAACATCAGAGACCGGGAGATCAGGCAAGTGTCATTTTATTCCCCTTCCTTTGCTGATAATATGCCTTGTCTGACTCCTGGCAGGGGGGCTCAGGAAATGCAGTCCTCTGAGCCCCCCCCCCCCCCCGCTGGCTGCAGCAATTAACTGTTCACCATCTCTCTCCATGTCTCCTCCACTTCTCCCTGAGTGTCCACCAGTCCCTGGCCAGAGCCGCTGGACGAAGGAGGAGTCTGAGCCCCTTGAGGATCCTCCTCCAGTGCCGATGGTGAGCCAGACTTCAGCCGTCACGTCAGAAGAGCCTCCTGCGTGGGTCACTCCGACTGGGGTCGAATGGACTGCATTGCACATCATGCCTGCTGCGGAGGCTGCCATAGCAGAGTCAGCGGCTGGGCTGAACCTCCAGGGGGCCGAGCCCGAGAGTACATCGCCCGGATCGTCAGAGTCCTGGATGGCGGTGGAGCTCGAGTTCAGGCAAGTGCTCTCTTTTGTCTTCCTCCTCTCTGTACTAGAGCATTCTTGCATGGCTCTTGTTGTGAAGATCCAGGTGCAGCCGCTTGTTGCACCTGAGCTTGCCTTGCCAGGCTCTGCCGCTGCCAGCGACCCTGACATCTCCTCTCCTTGTCCTTCGTCTGAGTCTACTCCCAGGGTCACCGGAGAGAATCTGACACCGCCGGATGAGTCCGAGGATCCAGGCTCGCCGCTGGAGGTCACCGTGGGTCCAGCTTCTCCCGCTGTGGAGGTTGTCGCGGGTGCAGCTGAGCTCCAGCCCAGAGCCACCGCGGGTGCTGCTATGGCCCAGACTGGGTCCATCGTGGGTGCCGTGCGTCCTCTGCCCGAGGTTGTAGTCTGGGTTCCTCCTCAGGCCAAGTCCCCATGGATGCTGCATCTTGGCCAGGGACCATCGTGGGTACCACACCCCAGTATCAGTCCCACGTGGGTGCTGCACTCCAGTTTCGGTCCGCCATGGGTACCGTGCTCCAGCCCGGGGCCCACCAAAGGTGCGGCTTTGGCCCAGCCGGGACCCACCAAGGGTGCAATGTTGGCTCAGCCAGGGTCCACCGTGGATGCAGCTTTGTCTCAAGCTGGGACCGTCGTGGGTACAGTCGAGTTCCAGGCCGGGACCACCAAGGGGGCAGCCGAGGCCCAAGCCGGGACCACCAAGGGTGCAGCCAGCCAGCTTGAGGATGCCGAGGCCTTCCCTCCATTTCCAGAGAGACCTTTGGGGTGCCTCTTCCTCCTCTGCCGGGCACCGTTGGGGTCCTCTGTCCTCTGCCAGTAGTTGCCGTGGGAGTTCCTCTCCTCTGGTCTGGCTTCCTACCTCTGCACCTCCTGATGGGAAGACCACCTCCTTGTGCACCCCTCCGGTCCTGATGGTCCAACAGCGCTGGCCAGCTGCACGAATCACTGAGTCTCCGGGTTGGGTGGCCCATTTGCTCCGGGAGGCCGCCTGACACTGTTCAGTGGGCCGTCTGCTGGGCCTGGGACTTTGGCTGGCCACCCGAACCCTGGAGCTCTGGCACTGTGGGAGCTTAGGGGTTGTTGGGTTGCATGTGTGTGTGTGTTGAGCTGACCATTTTTCCCCTCCTAGCCGGGGTTCCCCCACCTCCCTCCCTGGGTGTTTTTTTTTACTGTTTTCCTTTTTTTGGGGGGGGGGGGAGGGTGTCTGGAGTCCACCCCTTGGGAGGGGGGCTCTGTCATGTGTCTGTGGTCCGTTGTCTTCCTGGACCATAGACACAGTTTATTATTACGTTTATATTCTGCTCATATGTCTTAGTTTATTTGTGTTTCTGTTCTGCCACCCCCGCCCCCCTTTTCAGGCACTTACATACAGCCTGTGTAAGTTGTTTTGTATTTTTGCTCACTTGCACAGTTTATGTTGGACTGTTTATCTTTATCAATAAATTATCTCACTGTGGTCAAGCGCATGAATTCATTTATTCGTCCCGAAGGGATGTACATGACACATTCAAATGAATAAATCGTTGCAAAAAAATTAAAAAGGCCATTTGCAGAGTCAGCAAAATTAGCCAAAACCACCCCCTTGTCACGATCTGTGCACAACGGGATTTCACTGTGCTCTGTTTCTTTGCTTTTTGTTTTTCCTTATTTGTATAATTTATTCTGAGTTGTTTGCCTTTTGGTTTTTCCTTATTGGTATAATTGTGCATTTTGGAATTCTATGCCTGTTATGTTTTTTAGTTTGTTTTCACATATTTGATGTTGTTTCTTTGTATGATTTATTTTCCTATTTACGTTCAGTGTAGTTTTGTTCTTATTTGCTTCCACTTTATTTTCGCCCGGAAAAATATATTTGTCAGGACCACTTCCGGGTTTTTCCCTGGTGGTAGGCAGTGCTCCTGTCAAACTGTCAGCTCCATCTCCTCATGACTCACAGCTGATTGTAATTTTCTCCCCAGCCCACTCATGTAATTCGCACCTGTCATCATTTGTTTCATTTGTGTTTAGCCATATTTAAGGGCCGTTATGTTCATTCCTCCTTGCCGGAGTCTTAAGTTCTCAACCCTCATCTCCACCAGAGCCCAACTATTCTTCTGGTGTGGTAAATTGTAAGTCTTCTTTGCTTGTCTTTTGGATTTAGTGTTGAGCACGGTTTTTGGATGTTGTGTTTTGTTTTTCTTAATAAATTCACAAACTGCAGTCCTGAATGTGGGACTCTCCTCTCTGCCCCGAGGGGCAAGTCATGACACCCCTCTGTTAAACTGCCACCCTCCATCCCCACAAAGACTGCATGGATAGTTTATACAGGACAGTGTAGTACAGGTGCATCTCAATAAATTAGAATGTCATGAAAAAGTTGATTTATTTCAGTAATTCAGTTAAAAATGAAAGTCATATATAATAGATTCATTTCACCCTGAGTTATATATTTCAAATGTTTATTTCTTTTAATGTTGATGATTATGGCCTATATTTCATGAAAACCCCAAATTCAGCTTCTCAAAAAATTACATCACATATAATTCATTTTAAAAATGGATTTTAATAGAAATATTGGCTAACTGAAAAGTATGTCCATGTCGGTCAGCCTCCGTCGGTCTATGATGACCATGGAAGAGAATCCTAAACATCTACTCTGCTGGAACAGCACCGCCTGTGGCTGAACAGGCCGATGCGCAAATGGCAGTCCCTGTCACACAGGTCGCACTTGTGGGATGGTCTCCGTGCTGCTGGGTCTGTGGCGGTTCTTCCTGCGGGTCCTATTTTCATCTGCTGCAGCAGTCAGTCTCTCTTCACCCGCCTTGAGCTGTCTGGTCAGGGTGCCTCTCCATTTGGAGCGGTCCGTTGCAAGGTCCTCCCAGTGCTCTGTGTTGATCTCCAGGGCCTTCATGTCTCTCTTGCAGACGTCTCTAAAGCGCAGCTGTGGGCGGCCAACGTCTCTCCTGCCAGTCACCAGTTCTCCGTAGAGGACGTCTTTGGGGATTCTGCCATCCTCCATACGGTGAACGTGGCCTAGCCAGCGGAGCCTGCGCTGCCTGAGTAGAGTGAACATGGAGGGAAGGCCGGCGCAGGACAGAACTTCTGTGTTGGGCACTTTGTCCTGCCAGGATATGTCCAGGATGTGGCAAATGCAGCGCAAGTGGAAGGAGTTTAGTCTCTTTTCCTGCCGGGCGTATGTAGTCCACGTCTCACTCCCATAGAGCAGTGTGCTGATGACGCAGGCGTTGTACACTGCCATCTTCGTCTTGACAGAGAGTTTGGGATTCTCCCACACTCGTGTGGTGAGGCGAGCGAGTGTGAAGGCTGATTTTCCAATCCTCTTGTCGATCTCTGTATCAAGGGAGAGGTTGTTGCTGATCGTGGACTCCAGGTACGTGAACTGATTTGCGACCTCCAGCTCGTAGTCGTCGATGGTGATGGTTAGTGGTGCTTCCGTGCCTTGCGCCAAGACATTAGTCTTCTTCAGGCTGATGGTAAGCCCGAAGTCCTTGCATGCCTGGGAGAAGCGGTCCATCAGGGTCTGAAGCTCCTGCTGTGTGTGGGTTGTGACTGCAGCGTCATCTGCGAACAGCATGTCTCTGATTAGAGCCTCGCGTACTTTGGTTCTGGCTTTCAGGCGGGCGAGGTTGAAAAGCCTGCTATCAGATCTTGTGTGCAGGTAGATTCCCTCTGTTGCTGTGCTGAAGGCATGCCTCAGGAGCATAGCAAAGAAAATCCCAAAGAGGGCTGGCGCAAGTACACAGCCCTGTTTCACTCCGCTGCGTATGTTGAATGGCTCTGAGACGTTGCCGTCGTGTTGCACTATCCCCTGCATGTTGGTGTGAAACGATTCAATGAGGATTTGCAACTTTGGTGGGCATCCTATCTTTGGCAGGATCTTGAAAAGACCCTCTCTGCTGACCAGATCGAAGGCTTTGGTGAGGTCGGTGAAGGCGACGTACAGGGGCATGTTCTGTTCTCTGCATTTCTCCTGGAGTTGGCAGATGGAGAATATCATGTCTACCGTCGATCGCTCAGCGCGGAAGCCACACTGAGACTCGGGGTAGACACGTTCGGCAAGCTTCTGTAGACGAACGAGAACAACTCATGCGTAGACTTTGCCAACAACGCTGAGGAGGGAGATGCCCCTGTAGTTGTTGCAGTCGCTTCTCTCCCCTTTGTTTTTGTAGAGGGTGATGATCTTGGCGTCCCTCATGTCCTGTGGTACGGCACCTTCCTTCCAGCACTGGCAGAGGACGTCATGCAATGGCAGCAGTAGGGCGGTCTTGCAGTGCTTGATCAGGTCGGGGGGTATGCCGTCGTTGCTGGGTACCTTGCCAGCGGCCAAGCTATCAATGGCCTTGCTGAGTTCGTCGATGGTTGGCTCGGTGTCAAGTTCGTCTATGGATGGCAGGCAGTCGATGGCATCAAGGGCTGACGGTGTCATGGTGTTCTGTCTGGAGTAGAGGTCGGAGTAGTGTTCCACCCATCTCTCCATCTGCTTGTTCTTTTCTGTGATCATCTCCCCAGTGGAGGATTTGAGGGGGGCCATCTTGCTCTGAGCCGGACCAAGTGCTTTCTTGATGCCATCGTACATACCACGGATGTTCCCTGTTATGGCAGCGGTTTGAATGTCTTGGCTGAACTGAGTCCAGTACTTGTTGGCACAGCGCCGAGCAGTCTGCTGAACTTTGCTTCTCGCAGCCCTGAGAATGTGGAGATTCTCGTTTGGGTACTTCTTGTACTCAGCAAGTGCTGAGCGCTTGGCTTCAATGATGGGGGTCATCTTGGTCAACTTGGCATCAAACCAGTCCTGTGACTTCGAGGTCTTCCTCCCAAAGGTAGCCAAGGCTGTGTGGTGGATGGTGTTTCGCAGCTCTTCCCACTTCTGCTTTGCAGATTCTCCTTCTTGTGGTACACCAAGTTCCTTCTCAAAGGTGGAGGCAAACTGCTCAACAAGTTCTGGTTGGGCCATCTTGCTGGTGTCAATCCGTGCCTTTCCAGGCTGTCTAGCATGATGGAATTTCTTCAGCTGCAGCTTGACCTTGCAACACACCAATGAATGGTCTGTGTCGCAATCTGCACTCTGGAACAAACGGGTGATTAGCACGTTCTTCAGTGAGGTGCGCCTGGTCAGGATCAAGTCCAGCTGGTGCCAGTGCTTTGAGCGCGGATGTCGCCAGGAAACCTTGTGTTGGGGCTTGGTCTTGAAGAACGAGTTTGTGATGCACAGATCGTGATATGTGCAGAACTCGAGCAGCCGCTGTCCGTTGTCGTTCATTCTGCCCACGCCAAATGGTCCAAGACAGGAGGGCCAGAAGTCGTGGTCAGCACCCACTCTGGCATTGAAGTCTCCAAGGAGAATGAGTTGTTCAGAGTTGGGGATGATCTTGACAGTTGTTGCGAGATTCTCGTAGAACTCATCTTTTGCCTCTGGTGTGGCTGTCAGTGTTGGGGCATACACACTGACGAGGGTGACTGGGCCTTGAGTGGTGTTTAGGCGGAGGGTGAGGAGTCGTGCAGAGCCATTGCTGCCCGGTTCCACCATCTTCAGAAAGGTTTTCTTCACTGCGAACCCACTCTGTGTTCCCTGTGTTTGTCACTGCCCTTTCCCTGCCAGTAGAACGTGTAATCCTTCTCTCTCAGTGTGCCTGCGTCAGCCAACCGTGTTTCCTGGAGAGTGGCGATATCCACTTCCAGTCTCTTCAGCTCGTTATTGATGATGGCAGTCTTCCTGGTGTCGTTGATGTCCTTGAGGTTAGCAGCGAGTCCTGTCATCATAGTGCAGACGTTCCAAGTTCCCAGTTTTAGAGTTGGTCTCTTTTGTTTTTTTGTCTTGCCTGGTGCGAAGGTTCTCAGCCTGCCTTTTGGACTTCTCCTCATCCCCATGCACCCAATGAGGAAAGCAAGCTGTGGCGGGACAACACCTTATTGGCTGGGGGCTGCCCAGCTTGAGGTGGGCGGTAGCTGTCCAGTGAGATCCGATGATCCCTCCCACCGTCGGGAACAACCCCTGGTGCCACGCTCTACGCCAATTGAGCGGTGGCTTATAACCGGTAGCTGTCATTCCCCGTGTTTTGTCTACGCCAAAGGCGAAGCTGGAGTGTCCTCTCCAGTGATCCGGTGTTCTACCTTCCAGCGTTGGGCGTTGGTAGGATTCAAGCCTGGGCAGGAAGATATGGAGGACAAGATGTTGCCCATGCAGCATGTCCTCCCTCTCCACGTCACTGATGAATCCAAAAGAACAGCAGGGCTGCTACACTTTGGCACCAGCGCCGTCGCAGGAGCTGCCAGAACGATGTTGAGCACAACAGAGAACTGCCTTAGGGACTCCGACTCCGGATTTTTCCTCAGGGTTGACTCCCGAAGCCTTTCCCGTGACTGGGTGTGCCGCAAGGCAGCGGAGGTTTGAAATCAGGGTTTACCTTCCCCTAGATGGGCTACCTTCCCAGGTTGACGAGCCACCATCTACCCGAAGCATCTGGTTTTAAGGCACCAGAGATCCGCCCTCGCCCCTTCTCCTATTAGTAACAGCAGTTCCGCCGGGCTTAGAGACTAAATCACACGGGCAGGCTAGGAGTTGGACTTAGTTGTCAGAGGCTTTTCGAGACGCACGCCATAAGGAGCATTTTATGAGCGCTGGGAGCTTAACCCCAGTGCCGCTCCTGGCTATTACAGCCTTGGAACAAGTGTGTCCATGTACACACTCACTATTTGGTTGGGGCTCCTTTTGCATGAATTACTGCATCAATGCGGCATGTCATGGAGGTGATCAGCCTGTGGTACTGCTGATGTGTTATGGAGGCCCAGGTTTCTTTGATAGTGGCCTTCAGCTCATCTGCATTGTTGGCTCTGGTGTCTCTCATCTTCCTCTTGACAATACACCATAGATTCTCTATTTTTAGGTCAGGAGAGTTTGCTGGTCAATCAATCACAGTGATACCATGGTCATTAAACCAGGTATTGGTACTTTTGGCAGTGTGGGCAGGTGCCAAGTCCTGCTGGAAAATGAAATCAGCATCTCCGTAAAGCTTGTCAGTAGAGGGAAGCATGAAATGCTCTAGAATTTCCTGGTAGATGGCTGCACTACCTTTGAATTAAAAAATAAAAACAAAATATCACTTTTTTAAAAATTAATTTTTTGTAATTCTATTGTTTCTTTTTTTGAGAAATTGAATTTGGGGTCTTCATTAGCTGTAAGCCATAACCATCAAAATTAAAAGAAATAAAGACTTGAAATATTGTAATCCATGGAGAACAGATGGAAATTAGCCACTGGCTACAATCTGGCAAGTTTACATTGATTGATATCAGTGTTCATCAACTTGCACTGTCCTTAAAAAAAAAAAAAAAAAAAAAACTTGAAATATATCACTCTGTGTGTAATTAGTCTATATAATATAGGAGTTTTGCTTTTTTTAAAAAAATTACTGAAATAAATCAACTTTTTGATGACATTCTAATTTACTAATCTATCAATGAGAGGATAGGTGCAAATGTACAAGAAAATCATGAAAATATGAGGAAAAAAGGTGAAACATGGCAAAAGTTAAAAAAAAAAAGTAATAAACTTGCCAGGAAAAAGTTGCAAGAAAAACCTCACTAAATGTTGAGAAAATTGAACATTTGGACATTTAATTTTACATTTATTTTACTCAGGGACAAGTTAAAGTCCCCCAGTGAATTTTCATTCTTGTTGCTTCCTCTAGTCTTAACTGCTTTATCTGTCAGTATTGCTTTTAATGTGTATTTATTAGTATTAGTATTAAGGTGTGTTTATTACCTTTATTAGTATTAGTATTGATATATATTTATTACCTTGGCATTCGTTGCAGACAGCAGAGTAAGAATTCCATTGCTCAGGAAATGTTTCATTTCTTAACTGTGCACATGATAATAAATAATCAATCAATCAATCAACTTTATTTATAAAGCACTTTAAAAGCAACACTCGCTACACAAAGTGCTGTACAGCAAGAGGACATAAAAGAAGGGCACTAACACAAAACCTTTGAATCTTTGAATCCTTGAATTTAAGTGAGAAATAAAAAGTTTAAAAAGTGTGTGTGTGGACTTCCGGTCTGGACGCCATGGCGACTGCAGCTTAACACTGAAGCTCTCAGCACCGGATCACCCCAGGGCTGTGTACTTTCCCCCCTACTCTTCTCCCTTTACACCAACTCCTGCACCTCCAGCCACCAGTCTGTCAAGTTGATCAAGTTTGCGGACGACACCACCCTCATCGGGCTCATCTCCAACGGCGACGAGTCCGCCTACAGGAGAGAGGTGGCCCAGCTGGCGTCCTGGTGCAGCAATAACAACCTGCAGCTGAACGCTCTGAAGACAGTGGAGATGATTGTAGACTTCAGGAAAGTCACTACTCCTCTGCCCCCCCTCACCCTCTCAGGCTCTCCCATCACCACTGCTGATTCCTTCCGCTTCCTAGGCACTACCATCACCAGGGACCTCAAATGGGAGCTGACCATCAGCTCACTCATCAAAAAAGCCCAGCAGAGGATGTTCTTCCTGCGGCAGCTGAGGAAGCTCAAGCTACCCACCAAGATGTTAGTGCAGTTCTACACAGCCATCATCGAGTCCATCCTCACCACCTCCATAACCGTGTGGTACGCAGGAGCCACTGCCAGGGACAGACTAAGGCTGCAGCGCGTCGTGCGCACTGCTGAGAAGGTGATCGGCTGCAAGCTCCCATCTCTCCAGGATCTGTACATCTCCAGGACCCGGAGGCGTGCTGGCCGGATCATAGCCGATCCCTCACACCCTGGTCATGTACTGTTTGCCCCCCTCCCCTCTGGTAGAAGACTTCGGTCCATCCAGACTAAAACCTCCCGTCACATGAACAGCTTCTTCCCCTCTGCCATTAGACTGCTGAACACTAAGTGACTCTCGTGCACCATGTACAGCAGCTCAACCAGACTCATGTCAATCATCACTGTTTTCTTCCTGCATTACCGACTGCACTATATAGTTCTCCACAGTATCTGCTGCTGGCTAATATATATATATATTTTAACTGTTGACCAGTATCACTTAATCTTATCCTACACTTTATTACATGTATAGTTTATTTCTCTTATCTTATCATGTTTAATGTTGCAGCATTGTACCGAGACAAATTCCTAGTTTGTGTACTACATGAACAATGGCAATAAACCTGATTCTGATTCTGATTCTCTCAGACCCAATCCAGGATAACACCTTGAAAATCAAACTTAACGGATTTTTGGAGGAGTGAAAATCAAAAGACAAAATCATCATGTCTAAAGGAAAACAGAAGAAACTGAAATTCTCCAGGCCAGGACACGTATCGGCCGGAGAATCTGAACTGGAAGATCTCCGTTCAGAAGACGAGGAACTGGTGATAGCTAACAAAAGGGTTAGCCTGAAATCACTATTTGAGGAGCTACGACGATTTCGCCGAGATGTTACGGCCGAATTTCGGGAATTCAGAGAAGAATTGAAAAGGACAAACAGCAGAGTGGACCAGGCCGAGAACCGAATCTTGGAAACAGAGGATCGAATAAAAGTGCTCGAAGATTCTGTGCTAGACCTACGCAAAAGACAAGCAGCTATAGAGGCTAAGCTAACCGACCAAGAAGGAAAACAAAGAAGAGACAACATAAGAATTCATGGTCTGATAGAAGGAACCGAAAATGGTTTTAACTCAATGGCAGAATGCGTGGAATCCTTACTAAGAGAGAAATTGGATATTCCACAAACCACCGACTTGAAGATAGAAAAGGCACATCGTTCATTAGCCGCTAGGCCGGCGGCGGAAGCGCCCCCACGTTCGGTGTTGGTAAGATTTTCCAATTTCAAAATAAAACAAGAGGTTGTAAGACTGGCCTGGCAGAAAAAAGGATTTATGCACCAGGAGAGAAAAGTCTACGTGGAACACGATTACGCCCCGGAGGTCCTTAAAAAGCGCAGGGAATACAATGACGCGAAAAAGGTGTTAAGAGAGAAGAAATTGCGCTTTCAGACACCATTTCCTGCGAAGTTAAGGGTCTTCTACGGCGATGAAACGTGTCTCTATAATTCGGCGGAAGAAGCAACAGCTGACATGGCGAAAAGAGGGCTCCCGGTAACGGTATTTAAACCCGCAGCAGACCCGAGTGAGAAGATCAAAGCGCAAACATGGACAACACAAAGACCCTCAAAATCCACGGACCAGCAGCGGGAAACCCAGCACCAGAGCGTCGCGGATAAACTATCCGTTTTCAGGTTGGAATAGCGACCTTTTTTTTTTTTTTTTTTTTTCTTTTCTCTTGAATCAATCCGCACATCCAACCCCCCTCATACAAGGTAACAAACATTAAAGGAGATGCATATTCAGCATGTGGTAAAACATTTCATGGAACAATCATATTATTTGAAACAAATAAGTCTTTGTAATAAAAAAAAAAAAAAAAAAACTTGTTAAAATAGAAATGTGACAATAATCCACATGTTCTCCTCATACTAACAAATACTGTTTTTGCGTGAATGTTTGATGTGATGGGGGTGGGAGGGTGCACACAATTTCACAGGGTTTAGGCATAAAAGGAAAAAAAAAATCATTACAAGTTTGGATTGGGTTCTGAAACTCACGTTAAAAGCATGGGACTACTTTCAGTGGTAAGAGAGGGCCCTCAACACGTAACAGAGTTTGAGGAATTTCCCTCAGAGCCTTCACTCCATCAAGGCTCTTACAGGGTCTTTAAAAAGACCTCAGCTCAGGAAGTTCTTATGACAGCTTTTTGTTTTAAAGTTTTTTACACTATGTTCTTAATGTTTTTCTTGTTTTTAATGTTCTTTCAGTTTCTGAGTAGCACAAAAGAGGGCCACCACACAGTTATACTAAAGAAAACAACACAATGGAGAAACAGGGTGTAACCAAAATAATTTCATATAATGTAAAAGGAATCCTGAATCCAGTTAAAAGATCCAAGATTCTAGGCAAAAAGAAAAAAGACAAAGCAGGAATAATACTTTTACAAGAAACCCACCTAACAGACGTGGAACACAATAAACTCAGTAGACAAGGGTTTAAAATGATCTCTTCATCTTCATATAAATCAGGGAGGAGGAGGGGAGTAGCAACATTGATATCAACCAAAATTACATTTGAAAAAAAATCAGAACACAAAGATAAAGAAGGGAGATACAGTTTGGTAACTGGGCGGCTAGAGGGAGAAGATATCACCCTGCTGAATGTGTATGCTCCCCCAGGGGCTAACTGGAAATTTTATAAAAATGTATTCGACCTAATGGTAACTAAAGCTCAAGGTTTAGTGATATGTGGTGGGGACTTCAATCTTAGACTGAATCCATACTGGGATGCTTCTGGTAATTCCCCACATCAAAATAACACCCAAAACAGGAAGACTCGGATGCTACTAAAAGAATTGGGAATCTGTGACGTGTGGAGGGAACTCAACCCCAGTGTAAAAGACTATACATTTTACTCAACTCCACATTCATCTTACTCAAGGATTGACTATTTTTTTTATGTTTAATAGAGACATTGGAAGAGTAAAAACATGTAAAATAGGACTGATGGATCTCTCCGACCACAGTCCGATCTACATGGACTTAAATATCCAAAAATACACAAATAATACATTTTCTTGGAGGTTAAATTCAAATGTCCTGAAAGGACCATTGAAAGATGAATTGGAATCAGATATTCTCAGATATTTGGAAGATAACGATAATGGAGAAGTATCCCCTTTAATACTGTGGGATGCATGTAAAGCTGTAATAAGAGGAAAGATTATTGCAAAACTGGCAACCCAAAAGAAACTAAGACAAGAAAAACTATCCACATTAGAGTCAGAACTTAGGAACCTAGAAAAAGAACACAAAGGCAACACTCATTCTACTGACTCGCTCAAGATTAAGGAAATTAAAAACCAAATAAATGAGATCTACACAATAGAAATCCAGAAGAAACTTACATTTCTGAAACAAAAATACTATGAAGCAGGCAGTAAATCGGCAAAATTGCTAGCCTATAAATTGAGGAAACATCAAACAGAAAGAGCAATCTACAAAATCAGAGACCCAGTATCAAAGGAAATAAAATTCAGAATTCAGGATATTCTTAAAAACTTCGAGAATTACTATAAGAACTTATACTCCCACAAAAAACATAAAAACGCATCCGAGGCATTCCTAAACACATTAAACCTTCCCCAACTTACAGAGTCACAAAATAAAACACTACTGTCAGAAATACATCCTAAAGAATTGGAAAAAGCAATTATGAAACTTAAAGCTAACGAATCCCCAGGAGCTGATGGCTATACAGCAGAGTGGTACAAAACCTTTAAACAGCAACTATCTCCTCTCCTCCTGAAAACATTTAATTATGTCCTCCACACAGGGGAAATCCCCCCCTCCTGGAGAGAAGGGGTCATTGCAGTTATACCTAAACCTGAAAAGGATAAACTAGAGTGCTCCAACTACAGACCAATCAGTGTACTAAATCAGGACTATAAGCTTTTTACCATTATCCTTGCCAAAAGGTTAGAAAATATACTGACAGACCTAATTCATTTAGACCAAACAGGTTTTATAAGACAAAGACAGACACAAGACAACATTTGACGCACTTTACACATAATTCATCATATAAAAAAATATAACTTAAATGCAGTCATATTGGGATTAGATGCTGAAAAAGCATTCGATTCGGTTGACTGGTCTTTTCTATATAGAATCTTATCCAGTTTCAATTTTCATAACAACTTCATTAGAACTATACAGGCATTATATAAAAAACCAACAGCTAAAATAAGGATTAACGGTAATTTATCATCATCTTTTGAACTGGAAAGAGGATGTCGTCAGGGCTGCCCCCTGTCTCCACTGCTCTTTGCAATCTTCATAGAACCTCTGAGCCAATGGATAAGACAAAACCAAAAAATTCAAGGTATTACACTTGGTCAGAAGGAACATAAAATAGCACTCTTTGCTGATGACATTTTAATATACCTAGGGCAGCCGGACACTTCTTTACCAGAACTAACCTCAGTTTTTTCAGAGTATGGAGATTTATCGGGGTACAAATTAAATATGTATAAAACCCAAGTTTTAACATTCAACTATGACCCAAATCATTATTCACTAAGCAAACTCAAAACTAACTGGGAGTCGGAATCTATGAAATATCTGGGGGTCAATATCCCGAAACAACTCAACAAAATTATATCACTAAACTATGATCCACTGGTGACAAAAATAAAATCTGACCTAGCAAGATGGAATATGATACCATTCTTGGGTACTGCACAAAGAATTGAAGCAGTCAAAATGAATATACTTCCACGTCTTCTATACCTTTTCCAAACAATACCGGTAGAACCTCCCCAAAAAACATGGTAGGAGCTGGACAGAAGGATCTCAAGATTCATATGGCAGGGCAAGAGACCTAGAATCAGATATAGAACCCTACAGCTAAACAAAGACAAAGGTGGGCTCGCGCTGCCAAATATCAGGGACTACTTTAAAGCCGCACAAATTAAAACTTTAGTAGAGATATGTAACCCAGTCTACACTGCACAATGGAAGGAGATCGAATGCCAAATAACAAGTGACATCCCCCTACAGGCGATAATAGGGAACAATGCCTTACCTAAGCTTTTGAATAACACTAACCCGTGGATAGAGACCCCGCTAAAAATTTGGTTTAAGATAGTCAGAGAGAATCAAACTAAAGAGCCCTATCGACTTCTGCAATGGATTGCCTATGATCAGGACTTTACTCCTAATAAAACAGACACCAGATTTAAAAAGTGGAAGGAGAAAGGGCTGATAAAATATTACGATTTTTTTAAAGGGCAAATCTTAAGAAGTTTTGAAGATTTGAAAAAACAAGGCCTAATAAATCAAGACCTTTACAGGTTCTTCCAGCTTAGACACCACATAAACAATATACTTAAAAAGGAGGTTTTGGAAAGGGCCCAGTCAGGTGTTCTGAAGGTCTTCTTAATGGCATATAAAGGGATCCCAGGGATCAGATGCATTTCTAAAATATACCAAGGTCTTCAAGACTTAAAAGGAGACAACACATCTTATATAAAAGAGAGATGGGAAAAAGAGGGGAATTTCACTTTACAACTGGAAATATGGGAAAAGCTAAATAAACAGCAATGGAAAAGTACCTCATCCCTGCAGTGGAGAGAATTTGGATGGAAAAACTTGGCAAGATTTTTCAGAACACCTGCACAAAACAAATTTACCCATAAGGGATTGAACTGTTGGCGCTTGTGTGGTGAAAAGACTGCAAATCATTTTCATGTGTTTTGGTCATGCCCAGTTATCCACCAATATTGGACCAAGGTACAGACAATATTGGGGAAAATATTCAAAATTACAGTTCCCTTTTCTTTTGTAACTTTGTATTTGGGTTTACTACCGGACTCACTGGAAAGACGAGGAGAAAAATACTTATTCAATGTTTTAATATTGGCAAGCAAAAAAGCTCTAACTAAAAAATGGATGTTGAAGGAATGTCCTACACCTGAAGATTGGACTAACGTGATCCAAGACATTTACTCGATGGAAAAGTTGACATTCGCACTGAGACAGGACATGGATGGGTTCATGAACTTTTGGCAACCCTGGACTGCATATGTGTCTTCCATTAGATCTAATCTTTGACAAATACCATTTCAATAATGGTTCCGCTCTTTGTTCCAACTCTACTCAGATGCTCTTTTATCTTTATTTACTTACTTTTTCTTTTTGTTTGTTTTTTACTGGTTTGTTTGTTTTTTTTTGTTATTTGTTTTTTGTTTTTTTTTCTCCTTAATTTCACTTTTTCTTTCACTTTTAAAAAAAAAAAAAAGGGGTGTTGTAAGAATTAATCTTCCAATGTTGTCAGATATCAGAAAATAAGGGAACATGTGATGAAAATGTAAACACTGCATTGCTGTAACGACCTGTATACCCTTTACAAAAACTTAAATAAAAAAAAAAAAAAAAGTGTGTGTGTGTGTGTGTGTGTGTGTTGGGGGGGGACAGTCCTCCCAGGGCGTCATACAAGCCAGGACCGCCTCTGACCACAACCATGTTTAACTATTGGTACAATGTTCTTTTTTATGAAATGCTGTGTAGTTTTACGCCTGATGTAACAGGACGCATGCCTTCCAAAAAGTTCAACTTTTGTCTCATCCGTCCACAGAATATTTTTCCGAAAGTCTTGGGGATCATCAAGATTGTTTTAGCAAATGTGAGATGAGCCATTGTGCTCTTTTTGGTTAGCAGTGTTTTTCACCCTAGATGCCATTTTTGCCCAGTCTCTTTCTTATTGTTGAATCCTGGACCAGTGTCCAAATTGCGGCAAGTGAGGCCTTCAGTTCTTAGATGTTCTGGGTTTTTCTTTCTCATCTGTTCTTGAATTTCTTTAGATCACAGCATGATGTGCTGCTTTTTGAGACCTTTTAGCTTACTTCACTTTGTCAGACAGGTTTTATTTAAGTGATTGCTTCATTCAACAGGTCTGGCAGCAATCAGGCCTGGGTGTGGCTAGTGAAATTGAACTCAGCTTTCCAAAAAATTTGGTTAATCACAATTAATTCAAAATGTTTAGGGGTTGGGGGCAATTTCTTTTTCACATAAGGCCAGGTACAGTGGGTTTGGATAGCTTTCTTCCCTTTTCAGTTGAAATCATCATTTAAAAACTGCATTCTGCTTCCGGTCTGGACGCCATGGCGACTGCAGCTTAACACTGAAGCTCTCAGACTCAATCCAGGATAACACCTTGAAAATCAAACTTAACGGATTTTTGGAGGAGTGAAAATCAAAAGACAAAATCATCATGTCTAAAGGAAAACAGAAGAAACTGAAATTCTCCAGGCTAGGACACGTATCGGCCGGAGAATCTGAACTGGAAGATCCCCGTTCAGAAGACGAGGAGCTGGTGATAGCTAACAAAAGGGTTAGCCTGAAATCACTATTTGAGGAACTACGACGATTTCGCCGAGATGTTACGGCCGAATTTCGGGAATTCAGAGAAGAATTGAAAAGGACAAACAGCAGAGTGGACCAGGCCGAGAACCGAATCTTGGAAACAGAGGATCGAATAAAAGTGCTCGAAGATTCTGTGCTGGACCTACGCAAAAGACAAGCAGCTATAGAGGCTAAGCTAACCGACCAAGAAGGAAAACAAAGAAGAGACAACATAAGAATTCATGGTCTGATAGAAGGAACCGAAAATGGTTTTAACTCAATGGCAGAATGCGTGGAATCCTTACTAAGAGAGAAATTGGATATTCCACAAACCACCGACTTGAAGATAGAAAAGGCACATCGTTCATTAGCCGCTAGGCCGGCGGCGGAAGCGCCCCCACGTTCGGTGTTGGTAAGATTTTCCAATTTCAAAATAAAACAAGAGGTTGTAAGACTGGCCTGGCAGAAAAAAGGATTTATGCACCAGGAGAGAAAAGTCTACGTGGAACACGATTACGCCCCGGAGGTCCTTAAAAAGCGCAGGGAATACAATGACGCGAAAAAGGTGTTAAGAGAGAAGAAATTGCGCTTTCAGACACCATTTCCTGCGAAGTTAAGGGTCTTCTACGGCGATGAAACGTGTCTCTATAATTCGGCGGAAGAAGCAACAGCTGACATGGCGAGAAGAGGGCTCCCGGTAACGGTGTTTAAACCCGCAGCAGACCCGAGTGAGAAGATCAAAGCGCAAACATGGACAACACAAAGACCCTCAAAATCCACGGACCAGCAGCGGGAAACCCAGCACCAGAGCGTCGCGGATAAACTATCCGTTTTCAGGTTGGAATAGCGACCTTTTTTTTTTTTTTTCCCTTCCTCTTGAATCAATCCGCACATCCAACCCCCCTCATACAAGGTAACAAACATTAAAGGAGATGCATATTCAGCATGTGGTAAAACATTTCATGGAACAATCATATTATTTGAAACAAATAAGTCTTTGTAATAAAAAAAAAAAAAACTTGTTAAAATAGAAATGTGACAATAATCCACATGTTCTGCTCATACTAACAAATACTGTTTTTGCGTGAATGTTTGATGTGATGGGGGTGGGAGGGTGCACACAATTTCACAGGGTTTAGGCATAAAAGGAAAAAAAAAAAAAAAAATCATTACAAGTTTGGATTGGGTTCTGAAACTCACGTTAAAAGCATGGGACTACTTTCAGTGGTACGAGAGGGCCCTCAACACGTAACAGAGTTTGAGGAATTTCCCTCAGGGCCTTCACTCCATCAAGGCTCTTACAGGGTCTTTAAAAAGACCTCAGCTCAGGAAGTTCTTTTGACAGTTTTTTGTTTTAAAGTTTTTTACACTATGTTCTTAATGTTTTTCTTGTTTTTAATGTTCTTTCAGTTTCTGAGTAGCACAAAAGAGGGCCACCACACAGTTATACTAAACAAAACAACACAATGGAGAAACAGGGTGTAACCAAAATAATTTCATATAATGTAAAAGGAATCCTGAATCCAGTTAAAAGATCCAAGATTCTAGGCAAAATGAAAAAAGACAAAGCAGGAATAATACTTTTACAAGAAACCCACCTAACAGACGTGGAACACAATAAACTCAGTAGACAAGGGTTTAAAATGATCTCTTCATCTTCATATAAATCAGGGAGGAGGAGGGGAGTAGCGACATTGATATCAACCAAAATTACATTTGAAAAAAAATCAGAACACAAAGATAAAGAAGGGAGATACAGTTTGGTAACTGGGCGGCTAGAGGGAGAAGATATCACCCTGCTGAATGTGTATGCTCCCCCAGGGGCTAACTGGAAATTTTATAAAAATGTATTCGACCTAATGATAACTAAAGCTCAAGGTTTAGTGATATGTGGTGGGGACTTCAATCTTAGACTGAATCCATACTGGGATGCTTCTGGTAATTCCCCACATCAAAATAACACCCAAAACAGGAAGACTCGGATGCTACTAAAAGAAATGGGAATCTGTGATGTGTGGAGGGAACTCAACCCCAGTGTAAAAGACTATACATTTTACTCAACTCCACATTCATCTTACTCAAGGATTGACTATTTTTTTATGTTTAATAGAGACATTGGTAGAGTAAAAACATGTAAAATAGGACTGATGGATCTCTCCGACCACAGTCCGATCTACATGGACTTAAATATCCAAAAATACACAAATAATACATTTTCTTGGAGGTTAAATTCAAATGTCCTGAAAGGACCATTGAAAGATGAATTGGAGTCAGATATTCTCAGATATTTGGAAGATAACGATAATGGAGAAGTATCCCCTTTAATACTGTGGGATGCATGTAAAGCTGTAATAAGAGGAAAGATTATTGCAAAACTGGCAACCCAAAAGAAACTAAGACAAGAAAAACTATCCACATTAGAGTCAGAACTTAGGAACCTAGAAAAAGAACACAAAGGCAACACTCATTCTACTGACTCGCTCAAGATTAAGGAAATTAAAAACCAAATAAATGAGATCTACACAATAGAAATCCAGAAGAAACTTACATTTCTGAAACAAAAATACTATGAAGCAGGCAGTAAATCGGCAAAATTGCTAGCCTATAAATTGAGGAAACATCAAACAGAAAGAGCAATCTACAAAATCAGAGACCCAGTATCAAAGGAAATAAAATTCAGAATTCAGGATATTCTTAAAAACTTCGAGAATTACTATAAGAACTTATACTCCCACAAAAAACATAAAAACGCATCCGAGGCATTCCTAAACACATTAAACCTTCCCCAACTTACGGAGTCACAAAATAAAACACTACTGTCAGAAATACATTCTAAAGAATTGGAAAAAGCAATTATGAAACTTAAAGCTAACAAATCCCCAGGAGCTGATGGCTATACAGCAGAGTGGTACAAAACCTTTAAACAGCAACTATCTCCTCTCCTCCTGAAAACATTTAATTATGTCCTCCACACAGGGGAAATCCCCCCCTCCTGGAGAGAAGGGGTCATTGCAGTTATACCTAAACCTGAAAAGGATAAACTAGAGTGCTCCAACTACAGACCAATCAGTGTACTAAATCAGGACTATAAGCTTTTTACCATTATCCTTGCCAAAAGGTTAGAGAATATACTGACAGACCTAATTCATTTAGACCAAACAGGTTTTATAAGACAAAGACAGACACAAGACAACATTCGACGCACTTTACACATAATTCATCATATAAAAAAATATAACTTAAATGCAGTCATATTAGGATTAGATGCTGAAAAAGCATTCGATTCGGTTGACTGGTCTTTTCTATACAGAATCTTATCCAGTTTCAATTTTCATAACAACTTCATTAGAACTATACAGGCATTATATAAAAAACCAACAGCTAAAATAAGGATTAACGGTAATTTATCATCATCTTTTGAACTGGAAAGAGGATGTCGTCAGGGCTGCCCCCTGTCTCCACTGCTCTTTGCAATCTTCATAGAACCTCTGAGCCAATGGATAAGACAAAACCAAAAAATTCAAGGTATTACACTTGGTCAGAAGGAACATAAAATAGCACTCTTTGCTGATGACATTTTAATATACCTAGGGCAGCCGGACACTTCTTTACCAGAACTAACCTCAGTTTTTTCAGAGTATGGAGATTTATCGGGGTACAAATTAAATATGCATAAAACCCAAGTTTTAACATTCAACTATGACCCAAATCATTATTCACTAAGCAAACTCAAAACTAACTGGGAGTCGGAATCTATGAAATATCTGGGGGTCAATATCCCGAAACAACTCAACAAAATTATATCACTAAACTATGATCCACTGGTGACAAAAATAAAATCTGACCTAGCAAGATGGAATATGATACCATTCTTGGGTATTGCACAAAGAATTGAAGCAGTCAAAATGAATATACTTCCACGTCTTCTATACCTTTTCCAAACAATACCGGTAGAACCTCCCAAAAAAACATGGCAGGAGCTGGACAGAAGGATCTCAAGATTCATATGGCAGGGCAAGAGACCTAGAATCAGATATAGAACCCTACAGCTAAACAAAGACAAAGGTGGGCTCGCGCTGCCAAATATCAGGGACTACTTTAAAGCCGCACAAATTAAAACTTTAGTAGAGATATGTAACCCAGTCTACTCTGCACAATGGAAGGAGATCGAATGCCAAATAACAAGTGACATCCCCCTACAGGCGATAATAGGGAACAATGTCTTACCTAAGCTTTTGAATAACACTAACCCGTGGATAGAGACCCCGCTAAAAATTTGGTTTAAGATAGTCAGAGAGAATCAAACTAAAGAGCCCTATCGACTTCTGCAATGGATCGCCTATGATCAGGACTTTACTCCTAATAAAACAGACACCAGATTTAAAAAGTGGAAGGAGAAGGGGCTGATAAAATATTACGATTTTTTTAAAGGGCAAATCTTAAGAAGTTTTGAAGATTTGAAAAAACAAGGCCTAATAAATCAAGACCTTTACAGGTTCTTCCAGCTTAGACACCACATAAACAATATACTTAAAAAGGAGGTTTTGGAAAGGGCCCAGTCAGGTGTTCTGAAGGTCTTCTTAATGGCATATAAAGGGATCCCAGGGATCAGATACATTTCTAAAATATACCAAGGTCTTCAAGACTTAAAAGGAGACAACACATCTTATATAAAAGAGAGATGGGAAAAAGAGGGGAATTTCACTTTACATCTGGAAATATGGGAAAAGCTAAATAAACAGCAATGGAAAAGTACCTCATCCCTGCAGTGGAGAGAATTTGGATGGAAAAACTTGGCAAGATTTTTCAGAACACCTGCACAAATCAAATTTACCCATAAGGGATTGAACTGTTGGCGCTTGTGTGGTGAAAAGACTGCAAATCATTTTCATGTGTTTTGGTCATGCCCAGTTATCCACCAATATTGGACCAATGTACAGACAATATTGGGGAAAATATTCAAAATTACAGTTCCCTTTTCTTTTGTAACTTTGTATTTGGGTTTACTACCGGACTCACTGGAAAGACGAGGAGAAAAATACTTATTCAATGTTTTAATATTGGCAAGCAAAAAAGCTCTAACTAAAAAATGGATGTTGAAGGACTGTCCTACACCTGAAGATTGGACTAACGTGATCCAAGACATTTACTCGATGGAAAAGTTGACATTCGCACTGAGACAGGACATGGATGGGTTCATGAACTTTTGGCAACCCTGGACCGCATATGTGTCTTCCATTAGATCTAATCTTTGACAAATACCATTTCAATAATGGTTCTGCTCTTTGTTCCAATGCTACTCAGATGCTCTTTTATCTTTATTTACTTACTTTTTCTTTTTGTTTGTTTTTTACTGGTTTGTTTGGTTTTTTTTTGTTTTTTGTTTTGTTTTTTTTTCTCTTTAATTTCACTTTTTCTTTCACTTTAAAAAAAAAAAAAATAAGGGGTGTTGTAAGAATTAATCTTCCAATGTTGTCAGATATCAGAAAATAAGGGAACATGTGATGAAAATGTAAACACTGCATTGCTGTAACGACCTGTATACCCTTTACAAAAACTTAAATAAAAAAAAAAAAAAAAAAAACTGCATTCTGTATTTACCTGGGTTAGTTTTGTCTAATACAAAAAATTGTTTGATCATCTGAAACACTGAAGTGTAAGAAACATGCAAAAATATAAGATTCAAAGATTTTTATTTGTCAATACTTCTATATGTACAGCACATATAGTGGAACTGAAATGCCATTTCTCTCTCTCTTAGTGGTGTGCACAATATATAAGACAAGAAGGAATAAGGATGGAAAACAACAACAATCTATGTACAGTAATGCCACCCGTAGTGCAAATAAAGGTAAAAACACAGCAATCATATGTACAGTAAACTGTAATGCCATTAAATTGCAAGTTCAATGCAGTAACGAGGGTGCAGACAGTAACAGATTGGTCTGCTGATGATCAGTATTGCAATGACAGACAGCAGCAGGTATGGCATTTGTGCAAATGGTTGCAGTAAGGTGCAAGACATACAGCAGCAGATGTAGTTAATAGTTTAATGTTTATTTGAAAGGGACATTACATACTAATGAACATTAATACAAATGTAAGTATGCCAGATTTAGCAATACTGCTAATTTGCATCTGTAGTCCCTAGTGGGTCAGGGGGTAGTACTGTTGTCGTACTGTTGGTGTGCCAAGTCTTTCTGTGCAAACAGCTGAGGTAGAGTTATGGTGTGGGTGAGTGTGTCACGGTCCAGGGGCAGGGGGTGGGTAGAGGAAGTGGGCAGAGTTCAGGGTCCTGATGGCCTGGTGAACAAAGCTCTTTAGCAATCTTGTGGAGCGGGCCTGGACACTCCAGTACCTTCTCCCTGAGGGCAGGGGCTGAAGAGGGAGTGGGAGGGGTGGGAGGTGTCGCCTGTGATGTTGATGGCTCTGTGGGTGAGGTGGGGGCAGAGGGGCACCAATAATCTTGCTGGCTACTTTCACTGTGTGTTGTAGTGTCTTCCTGCAGGAGGCGGTGCATGATGCTCTCAATGGTGCCCCGGTAGGATAAGCACATGATGGGGATTGGACTCATGCTCTCCTCAGGAAATAGAGGCGAGCTTGAGCCTTCTTGGTCAGTGATGGGTGTTGTTAGACCAGGAGAGGTCCTCGCAGATGTGCATCCCCAGGAACTTGGTACTGCTCACCCTCTCCACAGCTGCTCCATCGATGATCAGAGGGGGATGCTGTGTGTGTTTTCTCCTGAAGTCAACCACAATCTCCTTGGTTTTTCTCATGTTCAGGAAGAGATTATTGTCTTTACACCACTGGACCAGCTGGCTCACCTCATTTCTGTAGTTGGCCTCTTTAATGTTTGTGATGAGGCCCGCCACCATTGTGTCATCCGCAAATTTGATGATGTGGTTGGTGCTGTAGGCTGATACACAGTCATGGGTCAGTAGGGTGAAGAGCAGTGGGCTGAGCACACGCCTTTGTTAGGTCTTTTCCACCAAAAGGGTTCCAGTGCTTAACTGGAGCCAGAGCCTGATTGGCACCAGTTCTTTGGTTTTCCACTGCCTGAAGCACCATTCCCAGGCTCTCAAAAGTGGGGCTATCGTGGCCCCAACTCCTAGTTGGGCCAGCAGCAGCACCAGTTTATGTTGGTTACGTCCACAGCCATGGGCGTGGTTAACTGACCAGCTTCAAAACATTACTGACCGCCATGTTGCTTTCCAAACATCGGAGCAAGTGACGGATTCCAAAACCAAACAGATTTAGAGCGAAGAGGAGACACATTTCTTGGCTCTATGGACATGAGCAGAAGTACAAGATAAGTTGGAGGGGGCCACTCATCTGATGAACTGTTCTGGAGGACAGGCCAGCCAGCCGGACCATCTTAACTGCCATGGTTGAGTCCGTACAACAAACTGCTCAAAACACACTGGTAAGTGTATTATCTTTAAAATGCCAAAAGTTAACAAATATATATATATATATATATATATATATATATATATATATATATATATATATATGTATACAGTGGGGCAAAAAAGTATTTAGTCAGCCACCAATTGTGCAAGTTCTCCCACTTAAAAGATGAGAGAGGTCTCCAATTTTCATCATAGGTATACCTCAACTATGAGAGACAAAATGAGAAAAAAAAATCCAGAAAATCACATTGAAGGATTTTTAATGAATTAATTGGTAAATTCCTCAGTAAAATAAGTATTTGGTCACCTACAAACAAGCAAGATTTCTGGCTCTCACAGACCTGTAACTTCTTGTTTAAGAGGCTCCTCTGTCCTCCACTCGTTACCTGTATTAATGGCACCTGTTTTAACTCGTTATCAGTATAAAAGACACCTGTCCACAACCTCAAACAGTCAGACTCCAAACTCCACTATGGCCAAGACCAAAGAGCTGTCAAAGGACACCAGAAACAAAATTGTAGACCTGCACCAGGCTGGGAAGACTGAATCTGCAATAGTTAAGCAGCTTGGTGTGAAGAAATCAACTGTGGGAGCAATTATTAGAAAATGGAAGACATACAAGACCACTGATAATCTCCCTCGATCTGGGGCTCCACACAAGATCTCACCCCGTGGGGTCAAAATGATCACGAGAACGGTGAGCAAAAATCCCAGAACCACATGGGGGGACCTAGTGAAAGACCTGCAGAGAGCTGGGACCAAAGTAACAAAGGCAACATCAGAGCTGCACAGTGGCGCAGTGGTTTAGCACTGTGGCAGCACAGTTTTACCCTCAGCCGGGGATCATGAGATCGTGGGTTCGATCCCAGCCCCCGACCAACAGTGAGCTGTGTGGAGTTTGCATGTTCTCCCCGTGTTGCGTGGGTTTAAGATAAGATAAGATAAGCCTTTATTAGTCCCACAATGGGGAAATTCCAGGATTGCAACAGCACAGGGATAGCAACACTCAGAGCAACAATCAGAAGGCAAGAAAAAAACAACATCTAGTAAACATATGTCCATATTACTATAAATGTATATACTGTATATAGACACACCGTGCAGAGCATTATGGTTGGTTGGTGAATGTGCAGCAGAAAGTCTAAGTTCTCTCTCCGCGGATGCGGCGGGCCAGCTGGAAGTCTTTGGGCATGATGGTGACCCCCTTAGCGAAGAAGAGAGCACCAGGTGGGCCTCGCTGGTCTCCTGCAGAGCCATGACGGCGAAGCTCAGGAAACGCAGGACGGTCTTGAAGTCCTGAGCGATCTCCCTCACCAGGCGCTGGACGGGCAGCTTACGGATGAGCAGCTCCGTGGATTTCTGGTAGCGACGGATCTCTCTCAGAGCCACGGGCCTGTTTACTCCGGGATTTCTCCGGTTTCCTCCCGCATACCAAAAACATGTAGGTTTAGGGCGCTCGCGCACGCAGCGACCGGCAGCTGGTGGCTTGTCACCAGACTGCAAACCAAATCTACCTACGGGTACAAATAAGTAACAAAAAAAAAAAAAATCAGAAACACACTACGCCACCAGGGACTCAAATCCTGCAGTGCCTGACGTGTCCCCCTGCTTAAGCCAGTACATGTCCAGGCCCGTCTGAAGTTTGCTAGAGATCATTTGGGTGATCCAGAAGAGGATTGGGAGACTGTCATATGGTCAGATGAAACCAAAATAGAACTTTTTGGTAAAAACTCAACTTGTCGTGTTTGGAGGAGAAAGAACACCATACCTACTGTGAAGCATGGGGGTGGAAACATCATACTTTGGGGCTGTTTTTCTGCAAAGGGATCAGGACGACTGATCCATGTAAAGGAAAGAATGAATGGGGCCATGTATCGTGAGATTTTGAGTGAAAACCTCCTTCCACCAGCAAGGGCATTGAAGATGAAACATGGCTGGGTCTTTCAGCATGACAATGATCCCAAACACACTGCCCGGGCAACGAAGGAGTGGCTTCGTAAGAAGCATTTCAAGGTCCTGGAGTGGCCTAGCCAGTCTCCAGATCTCAACCCCATAGAAAATCTTTGGAGGGAGTTGAAAGTCTGTGTTGCCCAGCGACAGCCCCAAAACATCACTGCTCTAGAGGAGATCTGCATGGAGGAATGGGCCAAAATACCAGCCACAGTCTGTGAAAACCTTGTGAAATCTCACAGAAAACGTTTGACCTCTGTCATTGCCAACAAAGGGTAAATAACAAAGTATTGAGATGAACTTTTGTTTTTGACCAAATACTTATTTTACCAAGGAATTTACCAATTAATTTATTAAAAATCCTTCAATGTGATTTTCTGGATTTTTTTTTCTCATTTTGTCTCTCATAGTTGAGGTATACCTATGATGAAAATTGGAGACCTCTTTCATCTTTTAAGTGGGAGAACTTGCACAATTGGTGGCTGACTAAATACTTTTTTACCCCACTGTATATATAAATGTATTGAATCCAAGATGGCGCCGCGGATGGCAGCCACTGGCTTCCGCTCTCTGATGTTTTTGATAATTTTGTGTGTTTTTTTGGACTTCTGCTCTTCCATCCGAGTCACCTTTTCAAGGGAGGAACTACTTTCACTCAGACTATCTCCCAATGCAACTTCTCTGCCAGTTTCTGCTGCTGATCTGAAGTTTTTTCAGTCGATCTTAGCTGTGGGAGCAGCGGCTATTGGCACTGGCCGGAAACGAAGGCGGCATGGTAAATGTGCCAGTGCGCTAGTCAGGCTGAAGAAACGAGGATATCGCACGCCGCTCCCATCGATCCATCTGGCGAATGTCCGCTCTTTGGCGAACAAAATGGACGAACTGCTGCTCCTGACTCACAAAAACCCGGATTTTAGCAGATCTGGCGCCCTGTGTTTCACGGAGTCCTGGCTGAGTGAACACATCCCGGACAGCGCGGTGCGCCTGGACGGATTCCAACTGTTTCGCGCTGATCGCAGCCTAGAATTCTCTGGAAAGACTAAAGGTGGTGGCATCTGCTTCTACATAAACGAAGGTTGGTGTACTGATGTCACAGTGTTGAAGAAGTTTTGTAGCCCTAACCTAGAGTCACTGTTCATAAACTGTAAACCCTTTTATTCACCGCGAGAGTTCTCCTCGTTTATTCTGGTCGGAATTTATATCCCGCCTGTTGCTTGTACAACGGAGGCACTGCAGCACCTCGCTGACCAGATAGCAGAGGTGGAGGAAAAACATCTAGACTCTCTGCTTATCATTCTGGGTGATTTCAATAGAGCTAATCTCACAAATGAGCTTCCTAAATACAGACAGCATATTAAATGTCCCACCAGGGACACAAATACACTCGACCACTGTTACACAGTTTTAAGAAATGCCTATCATGCTGTCCCCCGTGCAGCTCTGGGTTTTTCTGACCACTGTCTGCTCCATCTTATTCCAACATACAGACAGAAACTAAAAACTTCCAAGTCTGTTGTAAGGACTGTGAAGAAATGGACTGAGGAATCAAAGCTGGCGTTACAAGCCTGCTTTGACTGCACAGATTGGAGTGTTTTTGAAGATGCAGCCATTAACCTAAATGAACTCACTGACACTGTGACATCATACATCAGTTTCTGTGAGGACATGTGTGTGCAGACCAAGACCTTCTGCACATACAACAACAATAAATCCTGGTTCACTCCTAAACTCAAGCAGCTACGTCAGACCAAGGAGGAGGCCTACAGGACTGGTGACTGGACTCTGTACAAGCGGGCCAGATACATGCTGACGAAGGAGACCAGGCTTGCTAAGAGGAGCTACAGTGAAAAGTTACAACAAAACTTCTCAGCCAACAACTCTGCTTCTGTTTGGAGAGGACTACGGAACATCACCAACTACAGGAGACCATCCCCCCACCCTGTGGAAAACCACCAGCTGGCTAACGACCTAAACAGCTTTTACTGTAGGTTTGAAAAGAACCTACAGTTCTCACCTCCCACCCACACAAAAGTATTATCTGCAGCCCCAGGAACTCCATCCCTCTTCCACTCTGACCTCCCACCAGCACTAACGATCTGTGAAGATGAGGTGCGCCGGGTCTTTCAGAGACAAAAGATCAAGAAGGCTGCAGGACCTGATGGTGTGTCTCCGTCCTGCCTGAGAGTCTGCTCCAACGAGTTGGCCCCCATCTTCACCCGGATCTTTAATAGATCACTGGAGCTGTGTGAAGTGCCTTCCTGCTTCAAACGCTCCATCATCATTCCAGTTCCCAAGAAACCCTCTGTTACAGGATTAAACGACTACAGACCTGTTGCCTTGACCTCTGTGGTCATGAAATCCTTGGAGAGATTGGTGCTGAACCACCTGAAGGTCGTCACAGGCCCCCTGATGGACCCACTGCAGTTTGCCTACCGGTCAAACAGGTCAGTGGATGATGCAGTGAATATGGGACTACACTACATCCTGCAACACCTCGACTCCCCAGGGACGTACGCCAGGATCCTGTTTGTCGACTTCAGCTCGGCGTTCAACACCATCATCCCAGGCATTCTTCATCAGAAACTCCTCCAGCTCAAGGTGCCCCCCTCCACCTGCCAGTGGATCTCCAGCTTTCTGACTGACAGGTGGCAACAGGTGAAGCTAGGGAGATTTACATCCAGCTCCCGAAAAATTGGTACTGGCGCCCCCCAAGGGTGTGTCCTTTCCCCACTGCTCTTCTCCCTCTACTCCAATGACTGCACCTCAGAGGATCCTTTGGTGAAGCTCCTGAAATTTGCGGACGACACCACAGTCATCAGTTTGATCCGGGATGGTGATGAGTCTGCATAAAGGCGGGAGGTAGAGCAGCTGATCCTCTGGTGCGGCCAGAACCATCTTGAACTTAACCCAGCCAAAACGGTGGAGATGACTGTGGATTTCAGGCGACACCCTCCTTCATTCCCCCCACTCACCATCCTCAACAGCACAGTGTCCACTGTGGACTCCTTCAAGTTTCTGGGTACCACAATCTCCTGGAACCTGAAGTGGTCCTCCCATATAGACACTGTCCGGAAAAAGGCCCAGCAGAGGTTGTTTTTTCTGCGTCAGCTCAAGAAGTTTGATTTGCCTCAGGAGCTGCTGGTTGTCTTCTACACGGCCATCATCCAATCTGTCCTCTGCTTTTCCATCACTGCCTGGTTTGGATCTGCCACTAAACAGGACAAGACCAGACTGCAGCGGATCATTAAGTTTGCGGAGAGGATCATTGGTACCGACCTACCCTCCATTGAGAACTTATATCGGTCCATAACCAGGAAACGGGTGGGAAACATCTGTGCTGACCCATCACACCCCGGCCACAAACTGTTTGAACTTCTATCTTATGGTCATCGTTACAGATCACTGAAGGTCAAAACCACCCGTCACAGGAACAGTTTCTTTCCTCAGGCCATCACTCTGATGAACTCCTAACATTCACCTAGTCCTACCTGTTGCTGTACTCATGATTTTTCATCCATTCTTACATTGCACATAACTCTCACACTGCTTTTTACTTCATTCACATTATATCACTGAATCTGAGTTCACATTGAAATACTGTATGACTGTATATTTTTTCATATATTTCTGCAAAGTGTGGATAGTCTGAGTAAATAACTGCATATATTCCTGTATATATTTGCATCCTTTTATAGAAACATGGACAGACTGTAATTTACTGTACATACTCTGTTGTCATTGAATCCTTATTTAAATCTTATTTAAATCCTCCACCTGAACAACGAGAGCAAGTTTTTAGCCAAAGTCAAATTCCTTGCATGTGTTGTGCATACTTGGCCAATAAAGCTGATTCTGATTCTGATTCTAATATATATATATATATATATATATAAACCTTAAGATGGCGGCAGTGCGCTCGGACGCAGCAGCCCCTCTTGGCATCAACGAGTGTGAGAGTTTTGAGTGTTATGATCATCCCAGACGTACATTCTGTAAAACTTACAACCGTGAGACCTTATTAAACATCAAGGTACTGCACGCTGCAAGAATCGCGGCGATCGGTTGTGATTTGGACATTCTACGCCAGCATGGAATTCTGGCGGAGTCCCCGCTGGAAGCTACCCGAGAGAGGAGGAAGCAGAAGCGGAGCGAACGCAAGCAAAAGCGAGGAAAAAGGGCCGGGATCCATGCTAGGCTAAAGGCTAACCCCTCCAGACCAGCGGTACCGTCGCTTCTTCTCTCTAACATCCGCTCCCTCGAAAACAAGGTGGACGAACTGCGTCTGCTGAGAGAAACCCGGAGAGAGTGGAGGGACTGCTGTGTGTTTGTTTTTACCGAGACATGGCTCCACGGCAACATTCCTGACGAGGCCATTCAACTGGAAGATATGGCGATGTTCCGTGCCGACAGGGAAACGGTGAGCTCCGGTAAGAGCCGGGGGGGTGGGCTATGCATCTATGTTAACAAGAACTGGCGCGTTAATGCCACGTTAGTATCTAAACACTGCGCTCCGTTGGCGGAGTTCCTTATTGTAAATTGTCGGCCTTATTATTTGCCGAGGGAATTCAGCAACGTGTTTGTAGCTGGTGTTTACATAGCGCCGAGCCCTAATGCTAAAGCTAATGCTAAGAAGGCACTCAGGGTACTGCACAATGCGATCAGTGAAATCCAAACTTCACACCCGGACAGTTTTGTGGTGGTTGCGGGGGATTTTAACCACACCAGGCTAAAGACTGTACTCCCCAAGTTTAAACAATGTGTAGACTTTAAGACCAGAGGAGAGAATATGTTGGACTTAGTGTACACAAACACAGATGCATATAAAGCGATACCCCGCCCCCATCTCGGCCGTTCTGATCACATGTCCGTGATGCTGCTGCCTGCCTACAAACCTTTATTGAAGCGCAGCAGGCCAGCAGTGAAACAAATCAGGATTTGGCCAGAGAGTGCAACCTCTGCACTGAAAGACTGTTTTCTGCACACAGACTGGAAGGTCTTCAAAATAGCAGCCTCCCAGGAAGACAAGACAGATGTGGAGGAGTATGCTGATACGGTCACCAGCTACATCGCGAAGTGCACAGAGGATTTCACTACAGTGAAGACCATCACTATCTGGGGTAATCATAAGCCCTGGACGATTGCAGAGGTGCGCTCGCTGCTTACAGCCAGAGATGCAGCCTTCAGAGTGAAGGACAGGATCACCCTCCGCTCAGCCAGGTCTGCGCTTTCAAAGGGAATTAAGGCGGCAAAGCGCGCCTATGCGGAGAAAATCCAGGGACACCTCTGTGACACTAGGAACACCAAGCAGATGTGGCAGGGAGTTCGGACACTGACGGGCTTTAAGTCTAGGCAGGGGGTCAATGATGACGACGACGCTTTGCTTCCAGACAGGCTTAACGACTTCTTTGCACGTTTTGAAGCATCAAACTCGACAATCAGAGGGAGGGCTGGCCCACCCCCACCATCGGTCAGACCAGCTTTTACCATCAACACAGCGGACACACGGAGGACCCTAACCAGAGTCAACCCACGCAAAGCTGCAGGTCCAGACAACATTCCGGGACGTGTGCTCCGAGACTGCGCGAGCGAGTTGGCGGATGTCCTGACTGACATTTATAACATCTCCCTGAGTCAGGCCATCGTTCCCAGATGCTTCAAGACCTCTATCATTGTACTGGTGGCAAAGAAACCATTTGTGTCTTGTGAATGACTATCGTCCTGTTGCACTGACACCAATTGTGATGAAGTGTTTTGAACGGCTTGTCAAACCACACATTACAGCCTGCCTCCCTGCATCACACGACCCGCTCCAGTTTGCATATCGTTCAAACCGCTCCACGGAGGATGCTATAGTCACCACCCTACACTCTGTCATCACTCACCTGGACCAGAAAGACACCTACGCCAGACTCCTGTACATTGATTTCAGTTCAGCATTCAACACCATTATTCCCCAGAGACTGATGGAGAAATTACTCCTTCTCGGTCTGAACACCGCCACATGTCTCTGGATCCTGGATTTCCTGACTGAGAGACCTCAGTCTGTCCGGGTTGGAAACAACATCTCCAACTCTGTCACGCTGAGTACCGGATCCCCTCAAGGCTGTGTACTCAGTCCACTGTTGTTTACACTTCTAACACATGACTGTGTATCCAGACACGAGGGGAACCAGATTATTAAGTTTGCAGATGACACCACGGTGGTGGGACTTATTCAGAGGGATGAGGAATCAATGTACAGGGAAGAAGTGAGAGACCTGGAGGGCTGGTGCAGGGAGAACAATCTGGTGCTCAACGTGGACAAAACGAAGGAGATGATTATCGACTTCCAGCGGTCACAGCCTGAGCACGTCCCCGTCAGCATCGGCGGCCGTTTAGTGGAGAGAGTAGAGAACATCAAGTTCCTTGGAGTGCAGATCTCGCAGGACCTGACCTGGAGCAAGAATTCCTTGGAGATCAGGAAGCGGGCTCAGCAGAGACTGCACTTCTTGAGGAAACTCAAACAGGCCTTTCTCCCCATCTGCATCCTCAGGACCTTCTACAGAGGTGTGGTGGAGAGTGTTCTGACGTACTGCATTGCTACATGGTACTCCAGCTGCAGTATGTCAGACAAAAAAGCCCTGCAGAGTATAGTCAAGGGGGCGGAGAGGGTAATTGGAGTCTCCCTCCCCTCTGTCGAAGAACTTTTTCAGAACCGTTGTAGGAGCAGGGCACTGAACATTGTCAAGGACCGTTCTCACCCTCTGCATAAACACTTTGAACTTCTTCCATCTGGTAAACAAGTCCGGAGCATCAGAGGCAGAACCACCAGACTGATCAACAGCTTCCTTCCACAAGCTGTCAGGATGCTGAACAGTTGACCCGGAATCTCTCATACACACTACTGCACCTACGGACATTTTGTATATTATAGTTAGTTATTCTTTTTCCCCAAGTATGTCTCAGGGATGTGTGAATGGATGGGGGGTGGGGGTGGGGGGGTGGAGCTATGTGGGAGTGTGTCTTAAATCATGCTGCTTCTTATATGGATGCCGAGAGAAACGCAATTTCATCTTGCCTGCACTACAGTTGTATGTACAGCAATATGACAATAAAGTTTGATTTGATTTGATATATATATATATATATATATATATATATATATATATATATACACTACCGTTCAAAAGTTTGGGGTCACCCAGACAATTATTTTGTGTTTTCCATGAAAAGTCACACTTATTTACCACCATGAGTTGTAAAATGAATAGAAAATATAGTCAAGACATTGACAAGGTTAGAAATAATGATTTGTATTTGAAATAATAATTTTTTCCTTCAAACTTTGCTTTCGTCAAAGAATCCTCCATTTGCAGCAATTACAGCATTGCAGACCTAACATGATTGCACAAGGGTTTTCTAATCATCCATTAGTCTTCTGACGCAATGAGCAAACACATTGTACCATTAGAACACTGGAGTGATAGTTGCTGGAAATGGGCCTCTATACACCTATGTAGATATTGCACCAAAAACCAGACATTTGCAGCTAGAATAGTCATTTACCACATTAGCAATGTATAGAGTGTATTTCTGATTAGTTTAAAGTTATCTTCATTGAAAAAAAGTGCTTTTCTTTCAAAAATAAGGAAATTTCTAAGTGACCCCAAACTTTTGAACGGTAGTGTATATATATCCACTTGTATTGATATGTAACGGCCAAAGTGCGGCTATTTTTTTACTCACTCTTGTGCCTATAGTATTTTCAGTTAGCTATGCTAACAAGCTAACAGTGTTTTTACCACAAACATTTCTCCTCGCCATAAAGAAATGCGCGTTTGAAAAACTAGAACAAAAATCTTAGCGTCTTACAGAATACTTTGTTAGATATCCAGTGCAAAATACGCTGTTTGTTCAGTATCAATACTGCTTATTGTTGTCTCAAATGATGTTTGTGGCATCACCATATAGCTTGAAATGCTCATTTGAGAGAAAACGAGAACAAAAATGTTTGCGTCTTACAGAATACTTTTTTTTTATAAAGACATCTAGTGCAAAATACATTTTTTGTGGTATCAATACTGTGTATGAATGGGTGCCTTGCATTGTGTTATGGGAGATTTTTCTACCAAAGACACTAGTAATGTTGTCATTTTTTCCTATTTTGGTAATATTTCCATAATCTTGGGCCATTTTTTTTTATTTCACTCGTTTAATTGTGTGTTGTGCTACCGTGTTTTATCTAATACTTCTCTTACTTTATTGCGCAGTAGCCTGGTGGAGCACCTACAGTTTCATTGTACTGTACAACTATACAGTGACAATGAAGCCTATTCTATTCCTATTCTTCTATTTCATAATCAGACATGTAAGCTTTGCTAATACTGATATTAAATAAAATTGCCTTCTGTCTGCACATTTAAATGGCGCTCACTTATATAAGATAAGATAAGATAAGATAAGATAAGATAAGATAAGCCTTTATTAGTCCCACAATGGGGAAATTCCAGGATTGCAACAGCACAGGGATAGCAACACTCAGAGCAATAATTAAGAAGATACGAAAAATATAAATAAGAGCAGTGAATATACATACGTACACATAAATATATAAATACATATACAAAGTGTGGAGCATTGTAGCAAGATGGAATAAACAGCATAACCGTCTACTTAGTTATCCTATATAGTATGAATATGTACCCATACATATTGTCACCCTCCGTAGCGACTGATATTGTCCTAGCTGTATACTGGAGGGGACCATTTGTGTAAGTCTGTTGCGTCTTTTGCATTCAATACTATTAGGTCGTCACGTTTTTTTGCTATCTCTGCGAGCAGCCCTGCTTAGGTTATACAGTCTGACAGCCGTAGGTAGAAAGAACCTGCGAAACCTCTCGGTTGCGCACCTAGGATGATGTAGTCTACTGCTAAATGAGCTCCTCAGTGCGTTCAGTATGTCCTGCATAGGGTGGGACTCGGACTCCAGCAGAGATGACAGCTTAGCCACCATCCTTCTCTCTCCTATCTCCTCCACTGGGTCAAGGCGTTTCCCCAGGACAGATCGAGCTTTCTTGATCAGTTTGTTCAGTCTCTTCCTATCGGCTGCTGTAATGCCGTTGCCCCAGCAGCCCACTCCAAAAGTGATGGCTGATGCCACCACCGTGTCGTAGAATGTCTTCAGCAGCATCCCTTGTACACCAAAAGACCTGAGCCTCCTCAGTAGGAACAGCCTGTGCTGTCCCTTCTTGTAGAGTGCGTCGGTATTGTGTGACCAGTCTAGTTTATTGTTCAGATGAACACCAAGGTACTTGTAGGATGTCACCATCTCGATGTCTGTTCCCTGTATGTTTACTGGTGCTGTGAGGGGTTGTCCTTGCCTTCGGCAGTCCACCACCAGCTCCTTAGTTTTCCTCGCGTTGATCTGGAGGCAGTTCCGATGGCACCAGTCCACAAAGTCTTGGATAAGTCCTCTATACTCAGCTTCATCTCTGTTGGAGATGAGGCCGACGATCGCAGAGTCGTCACAGAACTTCTGTAGATGGCAGTGTGTTGTGTCGTGTGAGAAGTCCGCAGTATAAAGGGTGAACAGGAAGGGAGCCAAAACCGTTCCCTGGGGGGCCCCCGTGCTACCGATGATCGTGTCGGACACACAATCTTGGGTTCTCACCAACTGTGGCCAGTTAGTGAGGTAGTCCAGGATCCATGATGACAGGTGCTGGTCCACCTCTGTGCACAGCAGCTTATCCTTCAGGATCATCGGTTGGACGGTGTTGAAAGCACTGGAGAAGTCAAAGAACATGATCCTCACCGCATTCCCGGGCTTCTCCAGGTGGGACAGAGAACGGTGAAGGAGGAAGATCACTGCATCCTCCACCCCAATGCCATGCTGGTAGATGAACTGGAGTGGATCCATCGCTGGTCCCACCAGGGGGCGGAGGTGAGCAAGGAGCAGTCTCTCCAGGGTCTTCATCAAGTGAGACGTCAGGGCCACTGGTCTGTAGTTGTTCAGATCTTTGGGGTGGGAAGTCTTTGGTACAGGTACCACACAAGATGTTTTCCACAACTGTGGTACCCTCCCCAGCTTCAGGCTCAGGTTGAAAATGTGCTCCACAATCCCACACAGCTGGTCTGCACAGGACTTGAGGAGCTTCGCGCTGATGCCGTCCGGTCCCGAGGCCTTCCTCACGTTGATCTTCCTCAGCTCCGTCCTCACCTGGGTCTTAGTGAGGGTCAGGTTGGGGGGCTGTGTGCTAGGAGTGGGGGGGGGGTGTTGGTGGAGTGGGGTGTGGACAGCAGGTCTCAATGACTTTAGAGGCAGCAGTGGTTGTTGTGCAGTCGGGGGGGAGGGTGATTGGTCAAACCTATTAAAAAACAGGTTCAGATTGTTCGCCCACTCCCTACCTGCCGTGGCCTGGGAGGAGATATTCTGGAGCCCAGAGATGGTTTTAAGGTTTCTCCAGACCCCGCCGATGTCGCTCTGTTGCAGCTTGTCCTCCATCTTCTTCCTGAAGCTGTCCTTGCCTTTTCTGATCTTCCTCCTTAGCTCCCTCTGTATGGACTTCAGCATCTCCCTGTTCCCCGACCTGAAGATCCTTTTTTTCTCTCTCAGAAGCGTTTTTATCTCAGGGTTGATCCAGGGTTTGTTGTTTGAGCAACACCGTATGGTCTTGGTGGGTACGGTGTTGTCCACACAGAAGCCGATGTAGTCCGTGATGGTGTGAGTGAGGCCATCGATGTCCCCACCATGTGGATTACAGAGCTGCTCCCAGGCAGTGATTTCAAAACAGTCCTTTAGCGCGTCCATTGCCTCCTCAGACCATAACTTCACTGTGTGCATGACCGGAGGTTGTCTGTGTACTAGGGGTTTGTACACCGGCAGGAGATGAACCAAGTTGTGATCCAATCTCCCGAGTGGGGGGAGTGGTGATGAGGTGTACGCTTCCTTAGTATTTGCATGGAATAAGTCCAGTGTTTTATTGTCTCTAGTGTGGCATGTGACATACTGGGTGAGCGTCGGTAGAATGGGGGACAGTGAAATATGGTTGAAATCACCTGAGATGAGGAGAAGAGCATCTGGGTGTTCTGTCTGCAGCCTGTCAGTTACTGAGTGGATGACGTCACGCGCTGTCCCAGTGTTCGCCGTTGGATTTGCATAAATAACAATGCAGATCACGTGTGAGTATTCCCTCGGGAGATAGGTAGGCCGCATGCTAACAGCTAGCAACTCGATGTCTTTGTTACAGTGCTGTTCCTTAACTGTGATATGTCCCGGTCTGCACCAGTTATTATTGACATACATTATCACTCCCCCGCCTCTTGCCTTCCCACTGTCTGGTGTCCGGTCTGCCTGTATTGCGTGGAAACCCTCCAGTTCGATGTTAGCATCTGTTGCTAGTTCTGTTAGCCACGTCTCGGTAAACAGCAACAAGCTACTCTCTCTGTACACGCTCTCGTAGCGGGAGATAGCCGCAAGCTCATCAGTCTTATTGAGTAGCGATCGAACATTCCCCATAATGACGGATGGGAGAGCGGGTCTGTACCTTATATTCCTCGCCTGCCATCTTACTCCAGCTCGACATCCACGCCGTTTCCGTCTTATTTCTCCCGGTATGTCAAGTTTTTGCGTTAGCATCGTGGGTCGGTTAAGTGCTAACAGCTGGTCTCTATTGTACTGCCTCCTGCAAGAAACAGTGGCTCCATCCGCTGGCTCAGGAGACATTTGGGCGATCTACGTGTTTGGATGGAATAAAGGTGTCGCTGGATCAGAAAGACTGGCAAGAGAGCTAGATAGTAAATAGAAATAGGCAGAAATTGATCTGCTGTTGCAAAAAGGCAGCCTACTCGTGTGGCGTCGGAAGTTAAGTTAATATAGCGCTTTTCTTCTCATCTAGGGTGACCAAAGCGCTTTACAGTGCCTGCAATCCACCCATTCACACACTGATGGCGGCAGAGCTGCCATACACACAGGCGCTAACCAGGAGCAACTGGGGGTTCAGTGTCTTGCTCAAGGACACTTTGACAAGCGGACAGCAGACAGAGCGGGAATCGAACCCATGACCCTCCGATCAGTAGTCGGTCACACTACACCTGTGGCACCGCCGCCCCTTTAATGGAAGGCTTAAGTTGTACACTGCACAAACTAAAACACTTTTTTTGTATTTACAGATTTATCACAGCTGGATGATGAGGGAGAACCACCCAGACCTGTGGTGTCCAGCTCACCTTCACCAGCACCAAGCTTGTCCTCTTCCTGCTCTTCCTCCTCTTCTCATCAGACCAGATTAGGTCATATATGTTCAGATCATGACCCATTCACACAAATGAGGGAGTGAATTAAACCAATTATACACCTGAATTGAATGTTGTGATGACACTAACAGTAAATGGATGTTGAATAGACACATTCAATCTTGTATTGACAATTTCTGCATTTTTCAGGGTGTGGTTATTTTATATTGCTTATTTTTGTACTTTAAAACAGGGAAACAGAAGCGGGACACAAACATGGGCCTCCTTCTTGACTACCTGGAGAGGTCAGACAAGAGACAGCAGGAGCAGAGCAGGAGGGAGGAGCAGCTGACCTCCGCTTTGCTGCAAAGCATCCAGAAGATGGAGAACAGTACCAATTCCCTTGTTGGACTGATGGGACGCATTGTGTCTGTGCTTGAGGGACTGCAAACAAAGTAACTCACAGCATTGATGCTTTTGGCTGTGTACATAATATTTGATATGTAGCAGTCTTAAGTTTTTGAACATTTTGTAAATAAAAGCTTTCTTTCCTTCAGTGTTTTTCTGCTTCTACATTAATTGTTATCCTCACACCAAAAATATGCATGAAATGTAAAGCTATTTAGGACAAACAATGCAAATCACTAACATTATAATGGTGGGAAGTGAAAGTACAAGTACTGAATTACTGCACTTAAGTTCATTTTTTCAGGTATTGGACAATATTTGTGGACTTATTCATATTTTTGACAACTTTTTCACATTTTCTAAAGAACAAGCAGCAACAAACTTTAAATCTATGCACTTTTTCTGTGGAAAATGTTCCACGTTGCCAGCTTCAAAAATGATAATGAGTTTATATTCTTTTGACAACGTCCCACATGACATTCTATCAGCTCTGGACAAGATCATTTCTGGGGAAAGTACTTTTAACTTGTACACTTTACAGTCTGTCTCTTGCTACCCCTACATGAATAAAAACTTGAATTAGTACTTTAACCAGAATAGATGACATACAGTACAAGTACAGAAGGGTATACCTTTAACAACTCTGTAAATGTGCCTATAAAATATATAAATACTTTAAAACAGAGCACACTGAGGACTGATTGTCAGCTGAATGTTTTATTCATTAATTATTTTGAACTACTTCACATGTTGTATTTTGTAAATGACATGGCAGGCATTAAACAGGTTATTGCTGCCCACTGTTAAAATACTCCATTAAAGCTGCCCTAATGTCATTCTACACTGGCATGGTCAGGTAGTGGTTGAACTGGAGGATGACTGTGATCAGGTGTCTGGGAGTCCAAAGTTGTCACCATGTTCCTCACAAATATTATGAAGTATGCAGCAGGTGAGCACCATTTTCTTGCTCAGCTCCAGTTTGCAGACATTCCTTGTCAGGAGGGACCTCCGTCGTCTTTTCAAGCCGCCGAAAGCCACTTCCACAACTGAACGTGCACGGCTCATCCGGTAGTTGTAGTTACATTGTTCAGGGGTAAGTCTGCCTGTGTCCGAAAAGGGTTTCATCAGCCACTTCTGCATAGGGTCAGCTGGGTGGTGAAATCCGGTGTCGTGCCAAAAAGTGATCACCATCTACAGGAGCCACGATTGCCTGCTTGTTAAAGGTGGACTGCCTGGTCTCAGTCCACCTACAATGTGTCTAAATGTTTTGAGGTTTTATCACATCTGAAAAATTATAGTGTTGGCCAGTGTTGCAGTTTGGAAAACAACATATAGAATTTATCTGACTGCAATATTTATGTGCAAAAATATCATTGTTTGAAGGTACATAGAATATATATTGATACAGTATCTTCATGTATATATGCAGTAAATCTATGCATTTTTCCATGTAACCTTGTGCCTGCATTATTTTAATTGCTTTTAATCCTAGCTCAAGTTTGTTTCGGGTTCAAAATGCATCATAAGTGTTAAATATATCTTGTTATACCTAACTAAGTACTGTTTATCTGTTGAAATATATATTTAACGGCTAATATAAACCCATAACAATATGGCCCCTGGTGATCATTTTTTGGGCAGCTGATCACTTTTTGGCATGACATAACAGGCGACCTCCGTCTCATAATGCGCCGTAACACCACCTATTACAGAACTGACATAAATATTACGTTTAAAAGTGTAGTCAATGCTCGTGCTACAGACTTGATCTAACAATGGCTGATAACTGAAAAATGGATAATTACTGCTCTCCTTAAATGTAGCCGCCGTTCTCTGCCATTAAGAATAAAACTGTTTTTGGATGGTATTACAGGTTTGGAATAATAAAAGCAGCACTCCCAAAGAGACAACAAACTCCTACATGTTGACAAGCTGTTGACAAGCTAGCGCTGCTACCTCTTCTTCTGTGGTGTTCTGTGGGGTTGCATAAAGGCGCTTCACACTACGTAATGACGTAGCTGTATTGTACTGTGTACTTAGCGAAATATATAATAAAGGGACCTCGAGAGCGGAGCGGAGGTTCACTTCATTTATTTGTAGAAACTCAACTCACTTATGCGCATGCACGCATGATACATTCACTGACCATTCTGTATCACTACATCTCCCCCTTTTAAACCAATGTTTCCCAGCTGTTTACACAAGTCATGAATTATATCTTTTCAAGCTGATACTACTTATTTTACTTACTGCTGGTTTGTACTTAACTCAGGTAGGGGGTACCATTGTCACATTAACTTAAGACTAAACATAAATCTTCAAAATAAACTATGAATGTACCCCTTCTGCATCTCATTGTTCATCTCATTCTCGTCCCCTCTTTTTTTTTTTTTTTTTTACAATACTGCAACATTCAAACTCATAACACATAAGAACTTAACTGAGAGGCAGGGTGGACTACTTGATCCTCTCTGTTGTGGTATGGAGGTTTATTCTGCTCCGTGTATACACACAACACTATACTACAAATTCAGTCTTTTGACTGGCTTGACCGCTCTGCCCACTCTGGTGCGTATCACTGGATCTGGGGTGGTCGATGGTGAAGGCACAACTCTCAAATGAGAGCGGTTTCTTCTGAGATAGCCTTTCGAAGTGTCAACGACGTAGGACCTCGGTGTCCCAGCTGATCCGGAAACTACTCCAGTGCGTGGTTCGTTCTTGACCCAGACTCTCTGGCCTGGCTGGAGCGGTTTCTTCTCCTGTGCTCTGTGCCGTGTGTTATATCCCTCAACCTGTTTTCTTTTAAGCTCTTCGTCTTTCCTCTCAAAAGCTCTCAAGTCCGGCCAAGCTGGTGTGAGGGTGCTTGGACATACTGGGATAGGTGTCTGGATGTTGTGCCCCATTAGGAGCTGCGCGGGAGATGCCCCATGAGCGAGAGGGGTCGCTCTGTATGCCATCAGCGCTTTGTGAGGGTCCTCATTCTTCTGCAACAGGGCCTTCACAGTTCTAACAGCACGTTCTGCTTCTTCGTTGCTTTGGGGGTAACGGGGGCTACTGGTGAGATGCTGGAATTTGTAATCTGCAGCAAACTCTGCAAACTCTGCTGCTGCAAACTGTGGGCCGTTGTCAGTGATGAGTGTGTCAGGAACTCCATGACGGCTGAAGATGGCTTTCATTTTAAGAATCACAGCTGACGCTAGAGTGCCTGTGACATTGGCAACCTCAATGAATCGGGAGTAGTAGTCAATGACCACCAAGTAATGACCTTTCTTCCATTCAAACAGGTCGGCGGCTAGCTTTTGCCATGGGCATGATGGCAAGGGTGTGGTCAGGAGAGGTTCTGGTGCATTGTGACATTCCTTAGCACAAACTTCACACTGGCGTATCTTTTCTTTTATCTGACGTGTCAGACCTGGCCACCATACTGCTTCATGAGCCCTCGCCATACACTTCACCATTCCCTGGTGGCCCTGATGAAGCCTTTCCAAAATGTTTGGTTGCATACTTGCTGGAATCACTATTCTTTTCCCTTTCATCAGGAGACCATCAGCCATCAACAAGTCATGACGGTACTGCCAATAGGACTTCAGCTGCGGAGCTGAACTCAGTCTGTCCCAACCTGTGCGGATCAGAGAAGACAGCTGCGCACACACTGGATCCTCTTCCTGAGCTCGCCTAATCTGCATCAGTTTCTCTTGCAATGCAGGCAGTTGCTGAATGACTTCGTTGATGTGAGCTGTCACGTCACTCTGGAGCACGAGATCCTCCTCTGTTGTTGCACCTTGAAGGGGAGCTCTTGAAAGAGCATCTGCTGCTATGAGATTTTTTCCCGGAACATGCACAATGGTGTATGTGAACCACAGGAGTCTCAATCTGAATCGCAACACACGAGGGGGAATGTCATCAAGTGCTCTTGAGCTGAGGAGACTTATCAAGGGTTTGTGGTCTGTTCTAACCTCAAAGTGCAGGCCCAGGAGGTAAGTTTGGAACCGTTCACACGCCCACGTGATGGCCAGGGCCTTTTTTTCAATTTGGGCGTATCTACGCTCAGTTTCTGTCATACTGTGGGAAATAAAGGCCACTGGCCTCCACTCTCCTGAAGGTTGAAGTTGTGACAAAACACCCCCCAGTCCGTAGGAGGATGCATCTGCTGACACCCTAGTTGGCCTGTCAGTGCAGTATGGGGCAAGTACAGCCGATGAGCTGAGCTCTTCTTTCACCTTTGCGAAGGCTGTCTGTTGAGCTGGCCCCCATGTCCACATGTTATCAGCTTTCAGAAGGTCCCTGATCGGTCCTGTGATCTCTGCAATGTTTGGGGAAAACTTTCCCAAGTAATTCACCATCCCCATGAATCTTTTGACGTCTGCCACGTCCTTGGGTGGTGGCATGGCTGCAATGGCCCTGGTCTTGTCGGGATCTGGCCGTATTCCCTCTCCGCTGATGATATGCCCAAGGAATTTCACCTCAGTCACTGCAAACTGGCACTTGTCGTTCAGGGTGAGGCCTCGCTGCTGTAGGCGTTGCAGCACTCGATGCAGCCTTTCATCATGTTTCTGTGGTGTGGCTCCAAACACCAAGATGTCATCTGCATGACAGACCGTTCCTTCCAGGCATTTGTGTCAAGCGCTTCTGGAAATGCTCTGGTGCTGAGGATATTCCAAAAGGAAGTCGGTTGAAACAAAAACGTCCGAATGGCGTGATGAAGGTGGTGAGTGGGGATGATTCCTTATGCAAAGGGATTTGCCAAAAACCTGCAGTGGCATCTAGCTTTGAAAAAATTCTAGCTCCAGCTAGTTTAGCGAGCGTCTCATCGACTGCAGGGAGGATGTGTCTTTCTCTGCACACGTTGTCATTTAGGTGGGTGAGGTCGACACATATACGGATTTTTCCATTTGGCTTTGGTACTACGACCATTCCGGAGCACCACTCAGTTGCATCTTCGATGGGTGAAATAACTCCCATTGCCTCCATCCTATTCAGCTCCTCTTGAACTTTCCCTCTTAATGGCAGAGGCAAGCGGCGTGGCACCGCTAGGGCAAATGAAGTGGCATTCTCTTTCAATTTAATCCTATATTCACCCTCTAGCTTCCCTAAACCAGTAAACACTCTGGGATATTGCTTCACATAAGCATTCTCTGTTGCAATGGCATCTACTTGACTAAGCAAGCTGAGGTCTTGTATGGCTGGCAAGCCAAGTAGTGGAGTAGCTAACCCTGGGACAACATACACCTGCTGCTTCACAACAGAGCCCTTGTAGCTCATGTCGGCGGTGAAGCGTCCCTGTACTGCTATAGGAACATTGCTTGGTCCACACAGTTTTTTGCTTGGTGGTGAAAGTTTCCCGTGCAGCTTTTCAGAGTACATGTGTTTTGGGATGGCTGTCACTGCAGCGCCGGTGTCGAGCTTGAACACTACCTGCTGGCCATTAACTCCAATCGACTTCTTCCACGCAGAATTAGGTGCAGGTGCCGTAGTCATTGTGCCCAAAAACAAAGTCTCCAAACTTTCACTCATGTCCTTCTGCTGAAGTTCCTCCACTCTCATTTTTGTTTTGCACAAAGCAGCAAAATGCCCCTTTTTCTGACATTTCTTGCAGTCTGCATTGCGAGCAGGACATTCTTTAAATGAATTTCCATGTGTTTTTCCACACCTGTCACATCTGTCTTTTGCATTTGTCTGACCTGGTCTGTGATTTGTTTTGTTTCCTTGTTGACACGATTTTTGTTTTTGCTTGAACCTAACTGCATCCATATTAGCTCCTTCAACACCATCCTTGCTAGTCTGTCTCAGTGTGGTTTGTTGCTTTTTAATTTCCTCGTTTTGGCGAATTTTCGTCATTGCTTTCGTCAGAGTTAGCTTTGAGTCAAGCTGTAACTTCTCTGAAAGCGTGTGGTCTATAATACCCACAACTAAGCGATCTCTTATCATCTCCTCTTTGAGGATTCCATACTGACAATACTCAGCTAGCTTGTGGACGGCTGTGATGAACGCCTCGGCTGATTCACCAGGCTCCTGGCAGCGTTTGTTAAACTTGGCCCTCTCGTATATCACGTTATGTTCACAGATGAAATGTTTTTCAAAAGCGTCTCTTACTTTCTCGTAGTCTTTCTTGTCCGCTTCAGACAGTGCTAAAGTGTTAAGCACATCATCTGCCGAGTCTCCCATAGTGTATATTAGCGAGTTCACTTGATACTCTTGACTCTTCTGGTCGAGTCCGGCAGCTATGCGGAATCTTTCAAAACGTCTGGCCCAATTTGGCCAACTAGCGACGTCCCTGAAGTCAAATGTCTCGGGCGGGCTTATCGAAAATAACGTATCCATTACCTTTCTGACGTCTTCGTCACGTTATCGCTAGCTTGGAATGCTTGCTAGTTCAGCTCGTGAACTTGAAAACTTTTTTTCCTCTGTACAGCCCAACTGGCAGGAAACTTCGCTTACATGCTTTTTAAAGCTTCTGTCTTCATATTAGAGACGGGTCGCCGACTTCTGACACCATGTATTGTACTGTGTACGGTACTTAACGAAATATATAATAAAGGGACATCGAGAGCGGAGCGGAGGTTCACTTCATTTATTTGTAGAAACTCAACTCACTTATGCGCATGCGCGCATGATACATTCACTGACCATTCTGTATCACTACAGTAGCCCTGACATAATCCCTGATTAGCTCCATATCGGTGGAAAATCAACTGGTTCTTATGTGGCACTACAGTTGAGCTGGTTAAGCACTGGCACCAGCCCCAGAACCGAACTAGCACTGACTCTTATTTTGGTGGAAATGAGCCCTGTGAGGCCCCTGTACTCAGTGTGATAGACTTGGAGGTGTTGCTGCTGACCCGCACGTTCTGTGGCCTCCCTGTGGAAAAGTCCAGCACCCAGTTACAGAGAGAGGTTCTGAGTCTTGAGTGTCTGAGTTTTTGTATTAGGTGCTGGGGAATGATTGTGTTGAATGCTGAACTGAAGTCCAAGAACAGCATTCACACACAGGAGTTCTTTGAAGCCAGGTGGGTGAGGGCTGGATGGAGAGCAGTAGAGATGGCATCTTCTGTGGATCTATTTGACCTGTACGCAAACTGAGATGGGTTGTGGAGGGATGCAGGGTGGACTTGATGTTCTGCATGACCAGTCACTCAAAGCACTTCATTATGATGGAGGTCAGTGCTACTAGCTGGTAATTGTTGTAGCTGGATGGGACGGGCTTCTTTGGGACTGGTATTATGGTAGCAGTTTTGAAACACGTGGGGACACCAGCTTGACTCAGAGAGATGTTGAAGATGTCAGCCAGAACATTCATGAGCTCCTCTGCACAGTCCTTCAGAACGTGACCTGGTATGTTGTCTAGTCCAGCTGCCTTGTGTGGATTGATCCTGGTGTAGCATCAGGTGTGGACACCATTGATATGTATATGATTATTAATAATTAATAGCTGGAATTAATAATTATTAATAACTCTTGCATTACCTCATTTGTAACACTAGTTGGGGCACCATCCATGTTTTATTGAGGCGTAACCTCTTATGAACAAAGACTTAAACTTAAGAATTTGGCAATTGGTAAATTAAGCCTTAGTTAATGCTTCTATTGACAATATTTGATCAGTCTCATAATCTGGGCATCAGTTCTTGACTTGGTGTGATTCTAAAATCTGGACAGAGAGTACACTGATGAAGAGGTTAGTAAATTTATTACAGAAAACCCCAAAATGACAATAGACATCTGTATAGCTTGTAAAATGGGAAGATAACCAAAAATAGCATGAACAGTGGTAATTTTGCATATATGAAGAAACAACAATATTTACATATTTACAGGTCATGCATATGAGAAATAAGGGTGAAGTGAGAATAGTGGTAAAAATTAAGTAGAAAGCAAAGTTAAGGAAAAGGGAATTTGGAAAAATGTTATGAAAAGAAAAAAACATGTAGGTTTAGGGCGCTCGCGCACGCAGCGACCAGCAGCCGGTGGCTTGTCACCAGACTGCAAACCAAGTCTACCTACAGGTACAAATAAGTAACAAAAAAAAAAAAAAAAACAAAAAAAACAGATTAACTTTACCTTATGCTCAAAAAGGGGCGGTAGTTACAGAAAAAGGTTATGGATTTCCTTGGAGCTAATACTGTTAACTGCCTTACTCTCTTGGCATTGCTTGGTTCCCAAGAGGCTTGAAACAGGACAAAATGGTCAAGCCTTAGGAGGGGTCACAGGCGTGGGAGGAATGACTCTGGGTAGCCCGACTTTGGTCCAACCTGGGCTGGAGATGAGCCTTGGCGGCAATGGTTCTCCCTGCTGTCCTGTGCCCTGGGGTCTCGACCTGGAAATCGTCAGTGAGGTGGGGCCTGGTTCAGGCCCAGAGCTTGCATCTGCTGGAGGTGACTTTGGAACAATGGATTTCCTCTAGGCCTGCGTTTGGCAGTGCAGGATAGCCAGAAGGAAGCCTTAAAAATGGAATGAGCTCTAGAATTGTGATCACGCTTGACTTACAGAAAAATTAAGATTATAGAAGAAACTCATGGCTTGGTTGGCTTTAGAAAAGATAAAAATTGAAGATTACTTCCACTAGCCATGAATCGCTAGAGAAGATGTTGAAGTTTTAAAGAAAAATCCAAAAAGTATCAAAGTTTAGGTAGTTAAGGTGTGCTAGGAAAAAAGAAAGCTTCAAGTATTACCTTCACTCAGATAAAAGAGCTGAATTAGAGGCTTTCAGGCCTCTGAGGAGGGGGAGAGAGTTGACAACCTCTCCCTTCATGAACAGCAGCAAAAAGACAGAGAATTCTGCTTTTAGACATGTGATAAAGGAGTATGGGCACATACCCACAGGATGGTCCTGAGGGGTCGGCCAATCAGGGCTTTGCATGACTATCTCACTGCCCCTTTGGTAAGCTCACTCGTCCAAATGGGAAGTGGAACGGTCCTAGACACTTATCACAAACTAGGCACACACTATCAGAATACCTCTATCTGAATTTTCTAATCTATGAGGATTCATAAGTAAGAAAAGCATGCATAAATAAAGCATTTATGAAACAGATAATGCAGCAACATTGTAACCACATTTAGGAAGTCTTTAGGAAAAATTCCTGTTCTGCAAAAATTTTACAGCTGTAGTCGTAAAACAGTGTCTCAGTGGGGGAGTCTGTTTCCTGCTCCTCTCTTCTCCATGCCAAGGATCTGTGTTGAAAGGAAGAAAGAGAGGGGGTAGCGGTGCACATGGAGTGGTCTTCTGTCACAGCTGGATCCTGTGGGGGTGATGAAACTCTGGATAAAGGTTAAGACAGTTTTGGTTCATACATGATGCAAAGTTCCAATTTTGGTGTTCAATCCAGCTTGAGTCTGCTACACTGGAGAGGGTCCTCTTCACGCTAGCCAGATCCAGACTTATAGCCCGCTTGTCTGGGGGAGGAGTGGTCTTCTGTGCTGATGTACCGTTTTGTGCTTCAAAGCAGCCAAAAAAGTCATTTAAGTTGTTAAGCAGTGTGATGTCGCTCGCACAGGTCTGAGGTGGATGTTTGTAGTTGGTGAGGGTTTGTATGTCACACCAGAGAGACTGTGCACATGTTTATAGTCGATAGCTTCTGTAGCAGCAGCCATTTTAAATAACATTTCAATATGTAGGTTTACAGAATAGACCACTTCCTGTTTAGGGGCACTAGTCGAACTTATCATTATTGAAGGGAGCAAACTTTTTCTCCCCATGTGACCAGGAGCAGCCTTTCATTGGACCTCCAAAAGTCAACTCTGGGACTAGGCCACCGGAGTGGCGGCCTGTTTGATACAGCATCTGCCCCACAACCAGGAGGTTGGGGGTTCAAGTCCCGGCTGGGTCATACCAAAGACCATATAAAAATGGTTCTTCCTGCCTTCTAGCCTGCTGCTTAGCGTAATAGAATAGGAGAAGTTGTTTGTGGCAGTGCCTTGCATGGTAGCGACCCCTCTGATTCTACATGTGATTAACATTGTAGATAGGAGAAATGTAATTGTGTTCTACATGGTGGACTGAATGACAATAGAGGTGGCTTCTTCTTCTTCATATCTGGAGCCAATCGGAAGTTTTTTTGTATTTTTATCTTAATGTGATTGGGAGTAAAAGCCGTCAGTCATTAGTCCCTCCCACTTGCCAGGAAACACAGGACTACAGCAACAGACCAAAGATCGCAGGAGGACTTATACAAGGATCTTCTCTCAGAATGCAACCATTAAAGGATTGCTGCAGAGGTGCGTTTGTGTTTTTTTTAAAAATTTATTTATTTAGATAAAAATGACACTAGATATGGTATACAAATATAAAAAATGTAACTATACATATTAAACGTCATACAAAATCCAGGATGACACATGAAAGTGAAAACACTTATTTTTAATGTGGTGTTGAAGAAAGTTAAGAAAAAATGGCAAGAATTGTGAATCTAAAATTCAAATTAAAGATCACAAGTTGATCCAAGGAATTTAAAACTACAGAAAATAATAATAAAAGTTAAAGAAGAGGCTTCTCTGTGTCTATAAGTGTGATAGATGCAGTATTTTTATTTTTGTAAGTTCCCAGTTTGGGATCAATAAAGTCTATCTATCTATCTATCTATCTATCTATCTATCTATCTCAAAAATGTTTATTTTGAATTCAGAAATTACTTCTTCAATATAAACCAAAACTACAAGCAAGGTGAGGGTCCTTTGATGATTTCATCCATCACATTCAAGTGTGCCCCCTCACCCCCCACCCCCAAATTTTTATCACCCACCGCCGCTGCTGTGAACCTCTGCTGTCATTCATAGCTTTTGGTTAGCACAAAGAGTGACAATTTTACAGTGAGCGACATCATCATTGTATGTTGTATGCTATAACAACCTCAGTGCACTCCTCTATGTTTGTGTGTTCATTGTGAGTGGCTGCATGCTTGAAAATAGCCACGGTTACATGTGCAAAATTTCCTCAATCTGATTACAATTCAGATCAGAACTTTACTGTTTACATGGATCCTGAAAAAGTTGATCCAATTAGGACATGCGTTTCCATGTGTCACACATTTGAATGGACTAAATCATTTTGACATGCGCACAGTCATCCAACATTACGGAAATAGCAGAAGAAGAAACTTCCGATGTAAACAAACCCCGCTTTGTATCTTTCTCTTTCTGAAATGGACCTGTATTGTGTTATTCAGACTGTACCTTTGCTTCTGCTGGTCTCTGTAATGAAGCTACAAGTCCAGCAGTACATACTTCTGCATTTGACGAACAGAGGGAGACAGCAGGACGATACAGACCAGTTCTGTTTTACTCCCACCATGTCTTCCGCTAGCTGCTGTAAAGGCGGAAATATGTTATGTCGACGTGTGGCTGACGTACAGACATGTGCAGTAAACATATTTTCTACCCAAACTTCAGAATAAGTGTTTATATGTGGACCAATCGGACTGACAATTGGCATAACCCACCCGTCTCAACTGGAAGGAAATTTTGATCCGAATGAGTGTGATTGGGTCAGAATATTCAGATTAGGGTATTTACATGAAGCATTTTTATTCCGATCAGGCTTTTAATTCGGTTTCTTGTGTCCATGTAGACATGGCTAATGTCCCAGTCTGTAGTGCTAAGGAAATCAGGAAGGGGGCACTTTTTCCCAGTCCTGTAGATCTGAGCAAGCATGCTGTTTCAGAGGAGAGCTGCATTTACATTAGTCAGGTAAGAGTCACTTGTAATTATGAAAATAAACTGTCATGACACACAAATTGGAATTTAAAAATACAGTGAGTAATGCTGGAGTAGCCATAGTCACAGGATGCCGCATGAGGAACTGACCTTCATCATAAAATAGGAAATAAGAAATAATGATTGAAACTTAGAACTGCCAACATAAACAGAGCTAAATTAAAACTCATTTTTAAAATAACACAGAAGAAAGGCTGCAGACAGAAACAAAAGCTCAAATCCAAGACCAACATTTAGTAGTCCAATGCGCTGAGAATTTTGGGTGACTTTAACACAAATTTATATTAAAAAAATGTCCCTTAATTGTGTAAATTACTGCAGTGCTATGATTAACATGATCAAAGACAGGGGTCTGTTTTCCTGTGCACAAAGTTCCAGTCCAGAACTCCCTGCTGCAGCCCCAGAGAGGCCATGGGATCCATCTGCTTCAGTCCAGCTGTGGAGCTGCACACGCTTTGGAAGTCCACAGATTAAAAGGAGATCAGTTACACCAAACAGGGTTAACAAATGGCAGATGTTGTGAAATTCATTATCCCCTGTCACAACAGTGGGGCTAAAGGGACCCAGAGACCATTTCCACATGAAAGAAGCATCCCAACAGAACCATGGGAAACCGCTTCCCGCTTTGCAGACTGGATGAAACTGGGATGTTTTGGTCCCTGCACATATACACAACAAAAAACACAAACAGGCATACAAATGGAGACTTTGAACTGTTTATCTGTCTTCCACATGATTTGACTGAACCAGCTTTGGAGATAAAATGTGCTGTTTGGCCAAAAGACTGCGGTCATTTTTTATGGTGTTGGAAGAATCCAGTTTGAACCGTGTTGTAGAATTTTAGCCTGTCTTTACTTATGCACAATATGAACTTTATCAACAGCTGTTCTTCATGTTTTCTCAGCATCTCAATGGTTAACATCTGCACTGTTTGGATTTTAAAGTTTTAAGCAACTGCTGTGTAATTACCTGAAACCCACCAGTGTGCGACAAATAGAAATGAATACTTCTGTCCTTTATGAGAATATGTTGTGAAGCTTGGCCATAGAAATAGATTCTTTTCTCTAGAAGTTGTCAGAGCATGGCTCTGATATGACAGCTGAAATGTTTGGGGTCATTACGGCTGTCAATGCAGAGCGGGGTTTGAAGATGTAACCAGCCATCACAAATAAGTCAGACAGAAAACATCAAAGAGGAGAAGCCAATCATTTTGCCACAGTGTTTTTCTCATGCCTGCCAGTCTGTCATGGAAACATCTTTGAGCATCAATCACTCTTTCCCATCAGAGTGAGTGTTACGTCTATGGCGACTATTTTTATCTGCAGTTTCTTGCAGGGTTTGATTGTTGATTTTTACAGATCGCCACTGTCTCTGTGATGTTTAAGTCCCACCGTCCTCTAAAGTTTCTGTGCTGTACTTGCTTATTGTGAAGTAGAGTCCTAAAGTAGACTGCTCTGCTCATGGTTGATTCAGTTGGGTAGACAAAAGTGATTTATAAGAAATGTTAAGAAACTCTACAAAGAGCTCAGCAAGCACATACCTGCAACAGTACTTAAGCGCTTTAACCAATTTCTAACCTGCCCACAATATCTGGATCCACACCAGACTGTACACACTCAAAGCCAGAAGTGGGTAGTAACAAGTTCATTTACTCAGGTACATGTACTAAAGTACATTTTGCACAAAATTGTTCTTTAATGAGTATTGTTATTTCAGTACACTTTTTAGTTTTACTTGACTACATTTTGAAGACAATTCTGTACTTTTATTCAAGCAAGTAGCTCATATACCGAGTTAATTTTGATCTCACAGATTGTAGAACTGTTAGAAATGTGCTTGTTTATACTGTATGCTTGAACGTTTCACTGGATATGTATCACTGTGCTCCTGTGGTAAACTTAAGCTAAATTAATCCCTTCCACAGCATGTGGGACACCATGTGGTGTATGGGGCGGCGCTTATCTCCGTTTCACCTGTGGTAAACTAATAGTCTTTAAATTATAGTAACTGTGGCTTCTTACAATATGTGAGAATTGTAAAACTGTGTTGTGTACATTAAATTTCACAGTGAGGCACAGCTTGAATAGAGGCAGTCCTCAAAATCCACCCCGCTGTGACCTGAATGTGCTGCCTGGCACCTTGTAAATATCCAGCTGAAAAAAGCCGCCATGTTGGCTCCATATTTCCAAATGTCACATCTGTTCCCAAAGAAATAGACAAGTTGAAGTGGGATTTATGACCTCTGTTAGCCATCTGTAATACCTATGTGGTGACAGACTTTATATTTCATCTGAAGATAATAATCAGAAGGGGGCAAAGTGTGTAGAATCTAATGTGGGAAAACCCAAACGCTAAAGCTAAATCACAGTTAGCCTCTAATAGCTATTAGTGTCAGCTCATCTGCTAACAGTGGATGAGGTGATGACAAAATGGATGAGCTGAAGTTGGATTTACCATCTTGATTAGAGACTATAACATAATCAGGCTTCCTAAAGGTTCTCATCAGCGCAACTATTACACTAACTAACAAGTGCATGTCATGTGATGTCATGATTCAATATTTGTTATTTCAAATACACTACAAATAACTCAAACTTCTGATGAAAACCCAAATATATCACTGTGTGATCTTCAAATTGGAAAAGAAATGACTCGTTTACAATGGATAAAGTTAAACTTGGATTGCCCCTTTAATTTGCAATCGGTGGAGAGACTATGTCTCCCAGCTAGTCTGGGAACGCCTTGGTATCCCCTCTGAAGAGCTGGAGCAGGTGGCTGGGGAGAGGGAAGTCTGGGCTTCTCTGCTTGAACTGCTGCCTCCGCGACCCGGACCTCCGGAAAAGCGGTAGAAGATGGATGGATGGATGGATGGATGAATTTGCAATCGCTACAGTCAGCAACAACACAGGATTTTAAAGATACAGAACAGTCAGGACATTAATGGGCAAAATCAAAACAGCAGCTGCACACACAGAAAAGAAAATAAAAGCTGGCATACCAGTTATTACCCTTAATTAATTCAATTCAACTTGATTTATATAGCGCCATTTCACAACAACAGTCATCTCATAGCACTTTCAACTGTAGGGGAAACCCCCACAATTGCAGAAAGACCCCAGCAATCAGACGATCCCCTGTGAGCAAGCACTTGGCGACGGTGGAGGAAAAACTCCCTATTAACAGGATGAAACCTCCAGCAGAACCAGGCTCAGGGAGAGGCAGTCATCTGCTGCGACTGGCTGGGGGGTGAGGGGATAGAAAAGACAAAAAGAACAGACATGTAGAGAGCAAACAGCACAACGGGGACTCAGTCTGTGGGAGAGAACAAACAGATGTTAATGACCAGCAAAGATATTTCATTGCGAGTGAAGAAAGGAGTGAAGCCCAGTGGATTGTTGGAGGTCCCCCGGCTGTCTAAACCTATCAGCAGCATAACTAAGGGAGGGTTCAGGGGCACATGATCCCTCCCTAATTATGGGCTATATCAAAAAGGAGGGTTTTTGTTACGACCCAAGCGCTGGGTTCTGTTCGCGCTCGGGCTAAGCTCAACTCGCTGCCGGCCTTGACAGCTGTGGGCTGTATTCTGGCCTCACCGGGCTCTTATTGTGAAGGTGCTCAGTGGGGCTTCCGCCTGTCAAGGCTGGTCAGCTGTGTGTCATTACTGCTCGTTAGTGTTCGCCTTCATAAAGTGGGCACTAGCGACGGTAATGTTGCAGGAATATTGTCAACAGAGATTGGTGCTGAACCACCTGAAGGTCATCACAGGCCCCCTGATGGACCCACTGCAGTTTGCCTACCGGTCAAACAGGTCAGTGGATGATGCAGTGAATATGGGACTACATTACATCCTGCAACACCTCGACTCCCCAGGGACGTACGCCAGGATCCTGTTTGTCGACTTCAGCTCAGCGTTCAACACCATCATCCCAGGCATTCTTCATCAGAAACTCCTCCAGCTCAAGGTGCCCCCCTCCACCTGCCAGTGGATCTCCAGCTTTCTGACTGACAGGTGGCAACAGGTGAAGCTAGGGAGATTTACATCCAGCTCCCGAAAAGTTAGTACTGGCGCCCCCCAAGGATGTGTCCTTTCCCCACTGCTCTTCTCCCTCTACTCCAATGACTGCACCTCAGAGGACCCTTCGGTGAAGCTCCTGAAGTTTGCGGACGACACCACAGTCATCAGTTTGATCCGGGATGATGATGAGTCTGCATACAGGCGGGAGGTGGAGCAGCTGATCCTCTGGTGCAGCCAGAACCATCTTGAACTTAACCCAGCCAAAACGGTGGAGATGACTGTGGATTTCAGGCAACACCCCCCTTCATTCCCCCCACTCACCATCCTCAACAGCACAGTGTCCACTGTGGACTCCTTCAAGTTTCTGGGAACCACAATCTCCCGGAACCTGAAGTGGTCCTCCCATATAGACACTGTCCGGAAAAAGGCCCAGCAGAGGTTGTTTTTTCTGCGTCAGCTCAAGAAGTTTGATTTGCCTCAGGAGCTGCTGGTTGTCTTCTACACCGCCATCATCCAATCTGTCCTCTGCTTTTCCATCACTGTCTGGTTTGGATCTGCCACTAAACAGGACAAGACCAGACTGCAGCGGATCATTAAGTCTGCGGAGAGGATCATTGGTACTGACCTACCCTCCATTGAGAACTTATATCGGTCCATAACCAGGAAACGGGCGGGAAACATCTGTGCTGACCCATCACACCCTGGCCACAAACTGTTTGAACTTCTATCTTCTGGTCGTCGTTACAGATCACTGAAGGTCAAAACCACCCGTCACAGGAACAGTTTCTTTCCTCAGGCCATCACTCTGATGAACTCCTAACATTCACCTAGTCCTACCTGTTGCTGTACTCATGACTTTTCATCCATTATTACATTGCACATAACTCTCACACTGCTTTTTACTTCATTCACATTATATCACTGAATCTGAGTTCCCATTGAAATACTGTGTGACTATATATTTTTTCATATATTTCTGCAAAGTGTGGTTAGTCTGAGTAAATAACTACATATATTCCTGTATATATTTGCATCCTTTTATAGAAACGTGGACAGACTGTAATTTACTGTACATACTCTGTTGTCATTGAATCCTTATTTAAATCCTCCACCTGAACAATGAGAGCAAGTTTTTAGCCAAAGTCAAATTCCTTGTATGTGTTGTGCATACTTGGCCAATAAAGCTGATTCTGATTCTGATTCTGATTCTGATCTTGTCAGATCGTCAGACTTTGTCTAAACCTCGTTAAGCATTGTCAACGTTCCTTGTCAGTGCATCGTTTGACATTCATGTCAGGTTCATTATCCCTTGTCATGTCACAGTTTAGCTCGTAGTGGCTGGGGGCAGCCCTGCGAGCCCAAGTATTGATTTATGTGTGTTTGTGCCGAGAACGGCTCACAGTCTTGTCCTGTCTTGTGTGTTAATAAATCACCATCTTCACAAAACTCACTGGTGGACTCTTGGCGTCTTATGGTGATCCACGAGGATCAGCGCATGACAGTTTTAACCCTATTCTTAAAAACAGAGATAGAGTCTGACTCCCGAATCCAGATTGGCAGCTGGTTCCACAGGAGAAGAGCTTGATAACTGAAGGCTCTGCCTCCCATTGTACTTTTGGAGATTCTAGGTATTACAAGTAATCCTGCATTTTGGGAGCATAGTTCTCTGTTAGGATAATAGGGTAGAATCAGATCTTTTAAATAAAAAGGGGTCTGATTATTTAGAGGTTTGTAAGTGAGAAGAAGGATTTTAAACTTAATTCTAAACTCTATGGGAAGCCAATGAAGGGAGGCCAGAACCGGACAGATATGATCTCTCTTTCTAGTACCTGTTAAAACTCTTGCTGCAGCATTTTGGATCAGCTGAAGACTTTTTAAAGATGTTTTAGGACAACCTGATAATAAAGAGTTACAATAATCTAATCTAGAGCTAACAAAAGCGTGGATCAGTTTCTCAGCATCACTTTGAGACAAGATGCTCCTAATCTTGGCAATATTATGCAAATGATAGAAGGCAGTCTTAGAAACAAGTTTAATATGTGAATTAAAAAACAGATCTTGATCAAAAATAACTCCAAGATTCCTCACAGAACTATTAAGAGAAAGAGTAACCACATCCAAACTATGAGTTTGATTTTCAAATGTATTTCTAAGGTTTTCTGGACCAACTAGAATGACTTCAGTCTTATCTGAATTTAATAGCAGGAAATTACAAGTCATCCAAGCTTTGATTTCCTTAAGACAGGCCTCTGATTTGGCTAATCGATCACCATCATCTGGCTTCATTGACAGATACAATTGTGTGTCATCTGCATAACAATGAAAATACAGTATATACAGTGCTTTCTAATAATGTTGCCTAGAGGAAGCATATATAAACTAAAAATAATTGGGCCTAGCACAGATCCCTGTGGAACTCCGTGACAGAGCTTTGAGTTGAAAGAAAACTCATTATTGACGTGAACAAACTGGAACCTATTAGATAATTAAGATCTAAACCACTGCAACGAAGTTCCATTAAGTTCAACATATTGTTCTAATCTATCAAGTAAAATATTATGATTGATAGCATCAAAAGCTGCACTAAGGTCTAAAAGGACAAGTACAGACACAAGTCCATTATCGGATGCAATAAGGAGATCATTAGTGGCCTTCACTAAAGCTGTTTCAGTTCAATTCAACTTTATTTATATAGCACCATTTCACAACAACAGTCATCTCATAGCACTTTTAACTGTAAGGGAAACCCCCACAATTGCAGAAAGACCCCAGCAATCAGGCGATCCCCTGTGAGCAAACGCTTGGCGATGGTGGAGAGGAAAAACTCCCTTTTAACAGGAAGAAAACTCCAGCTCTATGTACTATGTACTGTGTACTATGATGGATTCTAAACCCAGATTGAAACTCTTCAAATAAACCATTACCCTGCAAGTGGTCAAATAATTGCGTACCAACAACTCTTTCTATGATTTTTGAAATGAAAGGCAAATTAGAGATTGGTCTGTAGTTAGCTAAAACTCCTGGATCCAGTGTTGGCTTTTTAAGTAAGGGTTTAATTACATCAATTTTAAAAGCCTGCGGTACATGGCCTAATGTTAATGAAGAATTGATTATTTGAAGAATAGAGCTACCAATAAATGGGAAGACTTCTTTAAATAACTTGGTAGGAATAGGGTCTAAAAGACAAGTTGAAGGCTTGGATGAGGAAACTATTTCATCTAACTCTAAAAACTCTGTTCCTGAGGGCGCTGCTGTAGAAACGATTATGGGGGAAACTTCTGGTTTTGGGCTGAAGTAGTATTAAATCAGTCAGCAAGAGTGGAGTAGTGGGGGTTTTAAAATAGCATTTTTAAAAGTTTCTCCAATTTGTTTTAATGCATAGTCCACATACGTGCTTTGCAGTCAAGTGGCAGCTAATTTCAGCACTTGTAGTTTTCGTATTTTTTAAATGTTTTGGCGTAATTCTGGTACTTGTCACTGGTGTTTGTGGTTGTGCCATAGACTGTATAGATGGAGGCTTCTCACAAATAAACACAGCTAAATCTGTGGCTTCAACGGCAATGCGTAGATCATGCACTGAAGACTAAAAAAAGGCTGTTGGTGACTTCCGGTCTGGACGCCATGGCGACTGCAGCTTAACACTGAAGTTCTCAGACCCAATCCAGGATAACACATTGAAAATCAAACTTAACGGATTTTTGGAGGAGTGAAAATCAAAAGACAAAATCATCATGTCTAAAGGAAAACAGAAGAAACTGAAATTCTCCAGGCCAGGACACGTATCGGCCGGAGAATCCGAACTGGAAGATCTCCGTTCAGAAGACGAGGAACTGGTGATAGCTAACAAAAGGGTTAGCCTGAAATCACTATTTGAGGAGCTACGACGATTTCGCCGAGATGTTACGGCCGAATTTCGGGAATTCAGAGAAGAATTGAAAAGGACAAACAGCAGAGTGGACCAGGCCGAGAACCGAATCTTGGAAACAGAGGATCGAATAAAAGTGCTCGAAGATTCTGTGCTAGACCTACGCAAAAGACAAGCAGCTATAGAGGCTAAGCTAACCGACCAAGAAGGAAAACAAAGAAGAGACAACATAAGAATTCATGGTCTGATAGAAGGAACCGAAAATGGTTTTAACTCAATGGCAGAATGCGTGGAATCCTTACTAAGAGAGAAATTGGATATTCCACAAACCACCGACTTGAAGATAGAAAAGGCACATCGTTCATTAGCCGCTAGGCCGGCGGCGGAAGCGCCCCCACGTTCGGTGTTGGTAAGATTTTCCAATTTCAAAATAAAACAAGAGGTTGTAAGACTGGCCTGGCAGAAAAAAGGATTTATGCACCAGGAGAGAAAAGTCTACGTGGAACACGATTACACCCCGGAGGTCCTTAAAAAGCGCAGGGAATACAATGACGCGAAAAAGGTGTTAAGAGAGAAGAAATTGCGCTTTCAGACACCATTTCCTGCGAAGTTAAGGGTCTTCTACGGCGATGAAACGTGTCTCTATAATTCGGCGGAAGAAGCAACAGCTGACATGGCGAAAAGAGGCCTCCCGGTAACGGTATTTAAACCCACCGCAGACCCGAGTGAGAAGATCAAAACGCAAACATGGACAACACAAAGACCTTCAAAATCCACGGACCAGCAGCGGGAAACCCAGCACCAGAGCGTCGCGGATAAACTATCCGTTTTCAGGTTGGAATAGCGACCTTTTTTTTTTTTTTTTTTTCTCTTGAATCAATCCGCACATCCAACCCCCCTCATACAAGGTAACAAACATTAAAGGAGATGCATATTCAGCATGTGGTAAAACATTTCATGGAACAATCATATTATTTGAAACAAATAAGTCTTTGTAATAAAAAAAAAAAAAAACTTGTTAAAATAGAAATGTGACAATAATCCACATGTTCTCCTCATACTAACAAATACTGTTTTTGCGTGAATGTTTGATGTGATGGGGGTGGGAGGGTGCACACAATTTCACAGGGTTTAGGCATAAAAGGAAAAAAAAAAAAAATCATTACAAGTTTGGATTGGGTTCTGAAACTCACGTTAAAAGCATGGGACTACTTTCAGTGGTAAGAGAGGGCCCTCAACACGTAACAGAGTTTGAGGAATTTCCCTCAGAGCCTTCACTCCATCAAGGCTCTTACAGGGTCTTTAAAAAGACCTCAGCTCAGGAAGTTCTTATGACAGCTTTTTGTTTTAAAGTTTTTTACACTATGTTCTTAATGTTTTTCTTGTTTTTAATGTTCTTTCAGTTTCTGAGTAGCACAAAAGAGGGCCACCACACAGTTATACTAAACAAAACAACACAATGGAGAAACAGGGTGTAACCAAAATAATTTCATATAATGTAAAAGGAATCCTGAATCCAGTTAAAAGATCCAAGATTCTAGGCAAAATGAAAAAAGACAAAGCAGGAATAATACTTTTACAAGAAACCCACCTAACAGACGTGGAACACAATAAACTCAGTAGACAAGGGTTTAAAATGATCTCTTCATCTTCATATAAATCAGGGAGGAGGAGGGGAGTAGCGACATTGATATCAACCAAAATTATATTTGAAAAAAAATCAGAACACAAAGATAAAGAAGGGAGATACAGTTTGGTAACTGGGCGGCTAGAGGGAGAAGATATCACCCTGCTGAATGTGTATGCTCCCCCAGGGGCTAACTGGAAATTTTATAAAAATGTATTCGACCTAATGATAACTAAAGCTCAAGGTTTAGTGATATGTGGTGGGGACTTCAATCTTAGACTGAATCCATACTGGGATGCTTCTGGTAATTCCCCACATCAAAATAACACCCAAAACAGGAAGACTCGGATGCTACTAAAAGAATTGGGAATCTGTGACGTGTGGAGGGAACTCAACCCCAGTGTAAAAGACTATACATTTTACTCAACTCCACATTCATCTTACTCAAGGATTGACTATTTTTTTATGTTTAATAGAGACATTGGAAGAGTAAAAACATGTAAAATAGGACTGATGGATCTCTCCGACCACAGTCCGATCTACATGGACTTAAATATCCAAAAATACACAAATAATACATTTTCTTGGAGGTTAAATTCAAATGTCCTGAAAGGACCATTGAAAGATGAATTGGAATCAGATATTCTCAGATATTTGGAAGATAACGATAATGGAGAAGTATCCCCTTTAATACTGTGGGATGCATGTAAAGCTGTAATAAGAGGAAAGATTATTGCAAAACTGGCAACCCAAAAGAAACTAAGACAAGAAAAACTATCCACATTAGAGTCAGAACTTAGGAACCTAGAAAAAGAACACAAAGGCAACACTCATTCTACTGACTCGCTCAAGATTAAGGAAATTAAAAACCAAATAAATGAGATCTACATAATAGAAATCCAGAAGAAACTTACATTTCTGAAACAAAAATACTATGAAGCAGGCAGTAAATCGGCAAAATTGCTAGCCTATAAATTGAGGAAACATCAAACAGAAAGAGCAATCTACAAAATCAGAGACCCAGTATCAAAGGAAATAAAATTCAGAATTCAGGATATTCTTAAAAACTTCGAGAATTACTATAAGAACTTATACTCCCACAAAAAACATAAAAACGCATCCGAGACATTCCTAAACACATTAAACCTTCCCCAACTTACGGAGTCACAAAATAAAACACTACTGTCAGAAATACATCCTAAAGAATTGGAAAAAGCAATTATGAAACTTAAAGCTAACAAATCCCCAGGAGCTGATGGCTATACAGCAGAGTGGTACAAAACCTTTAAACAGCAACTATCTCCTCTCCTCCTGAAAACATTTAATTATGTCCTCCACACAGGGGAAATCCCCCCCTCCTGGAGAGAAGGGGTCATTGCAGTTATACCTAAACCTGAAAAGGATAAACTAGAGTGCTCCAACTACAGACCAATCAGTGTACTAAATCAGGACTATAAGCTTTTTACCATTATCCTTGCCAAAAGGTTAGAAAATATACTGACAGACCTAATTCATTTAGACCAAACAGGTTTTATAAGACAAAGACAGACACAAGACAACATTCGACGCACTTTACACATAATTCATCATATAAAAAAATATAACTTAAATGCAGTCATATTGGGATTAGATGCTGAAAAAGCATTCGATTCGGTTGACTGGTCTTTTCTATATAGAATCTTATCCAGTTTCAATTTTCATAACAACTTCATTAGAACTATACAGGCATTATATAAAAAACCAACAGCTAAAATAAGGATTAACGGTAATTTATCATCATCTTTTGAACTGGAAAGAGGATGTCGTCAGGGCTGCCCCCTGTCTCCACTGCTCTTTGCAATCTTCATAGAACCTCTGAGCCAATGGATAAGACAAAACCAAAAAATTCAAGGTATTACACTTGGTCAGAAGGAACATAAAATAGCACTCTTTGCTGATGACATTTTAATATACCTAGGGCAGCCGGACACTTCTTTACCAGAACTAACCTCAGTTTTTTCAGAGTATGGAGATTTATCGGGGTACAAATTAAATATGCATAAAACCCAAGTTTTAACATTCAACTATGACCCAAATCATTATTCACTAAGCAAACTCAAAACTAACTGGGAGTCGGAATCTATGAAATATCTGGGGGTCAATATCCCGAAACAACTCAACAAAATTATATCACTAAACTATGATCCACTGGTGACAAAAATAAAATCTGACCTAGCAAGATGGAATATGATACCATTCTTGGGTACTGCACAAAGAATTGAAGCAGTCAAAATGAATATACTTCCACGTCTTCTATACCTTTTCCAAACAATACCGGTAGAACCTCCCAAAAAAACATGGCAGGAGCTGGACAGAAGGATCTCAAGATTCATATGGCAGGGCAAGAGACCTAGAATCAGATATAGAACCCTACAGCTAAACAAAGACAAAGGTGGGCTCGCGCTGCCAAATATCAGGGACTACTTTAAAGCCGCACAAATTAAAACTTTAGTAGAGATATGTAACCCAGTCTACACTGCACAATGGAAGGAGATCGAATGCCAAATAACAAGTGACATCCCCCTACAGGCGATAATAGGGAACAATGTCTTACCTAAGCTTTTGAATAACACTAACCCGTGGATAGAGACCCCGCTAAAAATTTGGTTTAAGATAGTCAGAGCGAATCAAACTAAAGAGCCCTATCGACTTCTGCAATGGATCGCCTATGATCAGGACTTTACTCCTAATAAAACAGACACCAGATTTAAAAAGTGGAATGAGAAAGGGCTGATAAAATATTACGATTTTTTTAAAGGGCAAATCTTAAGAAGTTTTGAAGATTTGAAAAAACAAGGCCTAATAAATCAAGACCTTTACAGGTTCTTCCAGCTTAGACACCACATAAACAATATACTTAAAAAGGAGGTTTTGGAAAGGGCCCAGTCAGGTGTTCTGAAGGTCTTCTTAATGGCATATAAAGGGATCCCAGGGATCAGATACATTTCTAAAATATACCAAGGTCTTCAAGACTTAAAAGGAGACAACACATCTTATATAAAAGAGAGATGGGAAAAAGAGGGGAATTTCACTTTACAACTGGAAATATGGGAAAAGCTAAATAAACAGCAATGGAAAAGTACCTCATCCCTGCAGTGGAGAGAATTTGGATGGAAAAACTTGGCAAGATTTTTCAGAACACCTGCACAAAACAAATTTACCCATAAGGGATTGAACTGTTGGCGCTTGTGTGGTGAAAAGACTGCAAATCATTTTCATGTGTTTTGGTCATGCCCAGTTATCCACCAATATTGGACCAAGGTACAGACAATATTGGGGAAAATATTCAAAATTACAGTTCCCTTTTCTTTTGTAACTTTGTATTTGGGTTTACTACCGGACTCACTGGAAAGACGAGGAGAAAAATACTTATTCAATGTTTTAATATTGGCAAGCAAAAAAGCTCTAACTAAAAAATGGATGTTGAAGGACTGTCCTACACCTGAAGATTGGACTAACGTGATCCAAGACATTTACTCGATGGAAAAGTTGACATTCGCACTGAGACAGGACATGGATGTGTTCATGAACTTTTGGCAACCCTGGACCGCATATGTGTCTTCCATTAGATCTAATCTTTGACAAATACCATTTCAATAATGGTTCCGCTCTTTGTTCCAACGCTACTCAGATGCTCTTTTATCTTTATTTACTTACTTTTTCTTTTTGTTTGTTTTTTACTGGTTTGTTTTTGTTTTTTTTTGTTATTTGTTTCTTGTTTTTTTTTCTCTTTAATTTCACTTTTTCTTTCACTTTAAAAAAAAAAAAAAAAAGGGGTGTTGTAAGAATTAATCTTCCAATGTTGTCAGATATCAGAAAATAAGGGAACATGTGATGAAAATGTAAACACTGCATTGCTGTAACGACCTGTATACCCTTTACAAAAACTTAAATAAAAAAAAAAAAAAAAAAAAAAAAAAAAAGGCTGTTGGTGTGATCGGTGGGACAGACACAAGAGCACCAGGTATGTTTTCACTTGCATGAATGTCACAGATCTGACATTTATGCATCATATATGTCACCAGGTGCAAGGCTGCATGAAGTAAAATAATAAATAAAACTAGAAAAGCACTCGGAGAGCGCAGACCTCCGCCAAGCGCCACAGTTCCCCCCATACAGTGTTTGTGTGTACGTTTTCAGATTCCTTGACCATGAAAATATATGACTAGCAATTGGATTGACAATGATAGGATTAGTGGTTGTGTAGGAGTCAAGAACTGAGGAGACTGGATAATTTTCCAGAATCTGCTTTAATTCTCATCCATCCTACGTCCTCTCTCGATTGGAGTGAAAAGAGACAGGACACAGTCACACACATACATTTATACATTCATCTCTAACAATACATCACACACAAAAGTCACAATACTCAGCTACATCCTTTCATCTGTAATAGAACACCCAGAGTCTTTCTGTTCTTCTCTCTGACCCCCAAAGGTCAGGCCGGGTAATCTTCTCCTCTCTCCTGAGTCCCCAAGGGGTGCAGACACATCTTCCTCTTGAGGTGTGAAGTCAATACACATGGCTAGCTCAAAGTCTCTCTTGGCTGAATTCAGCCAGGCACATATGAGTCACATAGGTTATAATTATGGGCTCCACAGTTGAGTAGTTATTCACGAAAATGACATTTTCCGTAATGGCGGCCACAGTTCCCCCCATACAGTGTTTGTGTGTACGTTTTCAGATTCCTTGACCACGAAAACATATGACTAGCAATTGGATTGACAATGATAGGATTAGTGGTTCAGTAGTTATTCAGGAAATTGGCATTTTCTGTAATGGCGGCCACAGTTCCCCCCATACAGTGTTTGTGTGTACGTTTTCAGATTCCTTGACCATGAAAACATATGACTAGCAATTGGATTGACAATGATAGGATTAGTGGTTCAGTAGTTATTGACGAAAATGGCATTTTCCGTAATGGCGGTTTTCTTCTGGACGGTGATCCGAATCACCACCAAAATTTAATCAGTTCTTCCTTGTACCATTTCCAACAACACCTGAAAGTTTCATCGAAATCCGTCCAAAACTTTTTGAGTTATCTTGCTAACCAACAGACAGACAGACAGACAGACAAACCCCGGCAAAAACATTACCTCCTTGGCGGAGGTAATAAAAATAGTAACAGTTTACTTCCTAAGGCGTAATGATTTAAGAAAGATATCAAATAGTTTTTTGGGGTTTTTTTTGGCATTCATTGCACTCCCTTGGAACGATATGGACTTAATATTAGCAGCTTCAGCACGATTCACAAAATATAGATCAAAAAAATTTTGAACAGTTGTCAGAAAATGTCTGTACGTGTTAAGTTAAATAACAAGCATTCATGGCATGACAGCAGCATAAGCATTTTAATTTCAGGGTAAAACAGACAGCCCTATTTTATCCCGACATTAAAACACCCAAGCACGGTGTTGTGGTTCTTTGCGGCTCTGACTAGATTCTACGTCTGCTCTGAGGTAAATTTGATTATGTCTAACATCTTTTAAAGGGTACCTTTGGTGGTCGTGACAAAAAAAAATATTATATTGAGCCCCTGTCTCACGTTCTAGTTCAAGTTTAAGTTGAAATTCATGTTCAAAGCAATTTGATATAAATCCATTGCTGATGTGCTGGTTCAGCTATGTCAGCAAAACATGGGTGCAGCCATACTAGCGGCTACATGGCCTGCTAGGACGCTTCCTGTGACGTAATATCGTGGCTACCGCGATCTGGATCAATATTGGCTGGGCCTGGAGTGCCCGGATGAGCAGTGGCTTTCGGGATATTCAAATTCAAACGTTTATTTCAAACTCAGGTTTCATATTAAATGCAGAACTAAAACGATTAGAAAATAAATAAATAAATGCTTAAATTCAGCGGCTCGTCTCGTCTGATCTGAGCTCCTAACAGCCGCAACACGGCAGATGATTCGGCTCCTCCCTCGCCGCTATAGAGAGCGGCAGACACTCGGCGCGTTGCGTTGTGTGTGAGGACCAAAATTCAAACGCTTATTTCAAACTCAGGGTTCAATTGAAGTTAGTTAGTTAATAGTTTTATTAAATGCAGAACTAAAACGATTAGAAAATAAATAAATAAATGCTTAAATTCAGCGGCTCCTCTCGTCTGATCTGAGCTCGTAACGGTCGTAACCCTGGCGTGAAGGCCACTCAGAAAGTATCACCGTAACCCCCAAAAAAAAAAACCCCCAGCACCTTGACACACACTGTGGTTACTATAGCGTGGGTCCTAAATACAGGTAATATATATTTATAATATTAGATATTTATATATTTATATTTAAATACAGGTTGCATTGTATATTAGATACATGCATGGTAGGCTTACCGAGTTGACAGATGAGCAGGTGCGGGGCCCCGCACAAATCGTCGTATCATGCTGTAGATGAACAAACATGGCTCAAACATGTAGCCATGTCGCCCGAATTCTTCCTCAGAGTCAGAAACTTCAGCCATAATAGAACAAAAACAACGGACAGCAGCACCGTAGTCGCAGGGAAACAACTACGGTGAAACGTAGTTCATGGAAACGCTGAGTATTGTCTTTTCACTAGCAACGTTATGATGTCACTTCCACATATGTCATGGCTGCGCCCATAGTTTTCATTGGCTGGCCATGTCCGCAGTCCTATTTGAATATATCTCAGGTGGTATATGGCTGGCAACAATTATTTACCCAAATAACAAATACCTTTTCCTAATGTTTTCAAGTTAAATGCGTCTTCACGACCACCACAAGTACACTTTAACAAAATGCAACCAACTTTATTGTGGTGGAGACATTGATATATCTCAGAGCTTTTATTTATTTACAGCATTAGCATCTTAGCAGCAGAGCTAACTAATGGAGCCACTGTCTGCAAGGCCACTTTTTAAGGTCATCTTCCTATCCCTCAGTAGTCATGGGAAGTTAAGTTAAGTTAATCCCTTCCACACCTGTGGCGTATAGGGTGGCACCTATCTCCGTTTCACTGGCCCTAGGCCACACAGCTACTGTGAGTAGTGAAAACTACAGTGGCGGGGGAGTCAGGGTCAGTCCTCTGGTAACGCTGTGCGTTAACTTTCCTTTCTCAATTCCCTTGTGCTGACCACCAAGCTAGACAGCGGAAGGTAACATTTTTATATATGGTCTTGGGTCGTGGGAAGTGGTATGAATATATTACTCTTTTTGAGGCGCAAAAGGCTCTCACATTTTTGATGCCAAAGTCATTGTTTTTTAACAAGGATAAGTGTCCAGTTTCAGTGACAACTCCATGTTTTAAACTAGTACCGGAAGTTGCGCACATAATTCATGCAAGGCATCATGGAGGCTAGGAAAAAGGTGGATTGAAATCTGTTGGAGTTTTGGAACTCTCATATTATAAAGCGCTGATTCTCCCATAACACGTCGTGCATTTACTGTCAGTTGAAAACCAGAACCCTTCAACAACAAGGAGCAGAATGCACATTAACAATACATTTAGGACAGTTTTACAAGAACCCAAATATTAAACAAATAAAACAGGAAGGGTTTTAAGGCAAATAAACAAAAATACAGTAATATTTGTCATATCCAGATGAGCGCGCGCCCCCTCCGTCCTGTTTCCCCGGCTCCACAGGTAATTACTGCACCTGCGTGAGTAGATGCACCTGCTGTCTCCTCCTTGCCAGCGCTTATAAGGACCATCTAGTGGAAGCCTCAGCGCTGGCTCGTTGGGGCAACTGCCTCGAGTACAACAAGCAAGTGTTGTTTGTTTAGAGAAGGTTTCTGAAAGTTTAAATCTTCTCTCTTCTCGCCTCTTTTTAGGTTGCTGCCATCTGTAGCGGTGTGTCTACGGGGATTGTTGTGCGTTCACCTGCCCCATCATCCTCACTCCTGCTGCAGCTGTGTATCTCCAACCGGTCAGACTGCCCAGTTCATTCCCCTTCATCTCCCACCAGCATCATCCTGCTGGTTTGTCTATTCTCTCTGGGTTTATTCTGTCGGGCTTTCTACCCGGCTCACGTAAGTGGCCAATTTGTGTTTTCCACTTTCCTGTCTCCCTTCTCCCACTAACAGCTCTGCCTCTCTCCGCAGGCCGCGTTTTCCTCTGGCAAGTGATGTTTTTTTCTAGCTGTGCTCCACTTTTAGAAATTCAATAAAAACAGTTTAATTGTGCTTCTCACAGTCGTGAGTGTTTTCTCTGGTGTTGCATCCTGCTCGTGGGCTGACTATTAAGTAAACATGACAGAACGAGCCAGCCATGCCGCCAGCTCAGTGAATGCAGTATCAGCAGAACACTCTGCTCTCCACCGCTTAGATGCCTCTGAGAAGCAGGTGGTCGTGCTCACACAACAGCTGCAAACTATTACGCAGCTGATGAGCACGGTCACTGATCATTTGGCTAATATGTCTCACTCGGGTTCCTCTGCTCCACCTGCCGCTCCAGTATCTTCTGTTGTGCGCCGTACTACCTCCGTTCCCCCGCCTGCCCTGTATGCGGGAGAGGTGGGGAAATGAAAGGATTTTCTGTCAGGTATGGCTATATCTGGGCCAGGTGAGGCGGGAGTAACCGGATGAGACTTCTAAAATCCATTTTCTGATCCTCCTGCTTAGGGACCGGGCCCTTAGTTGGGCTCGGTCTGATCTCAATAGTCCGGGGGGCTCAGATTACACTTTTGATGAATTTGTGGCCGATTTCATCCACACTTTTGACCGTACTGAGAGTGAGGGGAACATTTTGAGCTGCCTGTTGTCTCTCCACCAGGGGAGTCAGTCTGTGGCCGACTACTCAGTGGAGTTTTGGGTCGAAACGGCAGACTCTGGTTGGAATGACGTTGCATTACGCAGCGCCTTCCTCCATGGTTTAAACTCCCACCTCCGTGACGACCTGGCGGTTTATACTGTTCCCTCATCTTTGGATGGTATTATTGATCAGGCAGTTCGTTTGGACAATCGGTACCGTGAGCGCGCGAAGGAGCGCAAGTCCTCCTCTCGCCCTCCCCTCGTGTGTGTGCCCATTCCGGCTACTGACACTGGGGGCACTAACCTCTCCTCTGAACTGATGGTGCTTGGCCGGTCTCGGCTGACTCCGGAAGAGCGCCAGAGGCGGAGGAGGACTAGAGTGTGCATGTACTGTGGCTCATTAAAACACAGACTGGACAACTGCCCCCAGAAGCCAAAAAGATGCAGCCTGTCAATAGCTGTGGGGGGTCATACAGGCGGGAATCATCTTCATTCCCCCGGCAATTTCTCTATTTTGGCCCTTATTCAGTTGCCAGGGGTCGAGACAAGGGTTATGGAGTTACTGGATTCAGGGGCGGAGCAGAATTTCATCTCCTCCCAACTCATTCGGGAGATGGGTATTCCCACCTCCAAACTGCCCACTCCCCTAAATGTTTCCACCCTATCGGGCCAAGTAATCACATCAGTCTCACAACGCACAGCGCAGATATCAGTCCTATCTGGAAACCACCGGGAGGAATTATCGTTCCTCATTTTAACAAATTCATCCTCCGGGGTGGTTCTGGATTATCCCTGACTCCGGAGGCATAATCCCATAATAAACTGGGCTCAAAACTCCATCTCCTCATGGAGCCCATTTTGTTTGGCATCTTGTTTAAGTTCGGCCGAGTGTTCACCATCTCTGCCCATTTCCTCCTCTCCAGTCGAGCCGCCGGACCTCACCCTCGTACAAGAGGTCTATGATGACCTTGGGGAGGTCTTTAGCAAGTCAAAAGCACTGTCTCTTCCACCACACTGCTCATTTGACTGTGCAATAGACCTCCTCCCAGGTGCGCAGCTGCCATCCAGCTGGCTCTATAGTATTTCTGGTCCGGAGAGGGAGGCAATGGAGAGATACTGTATATTAAAGACTCTCTGAATGCCAGCCTTATTCAGCCCTCCTCGGCTCCTCTTGGGGCAGGTTTCTTTTTTGTTGGTAAGAAGGATGGACCTCTACGTTCGTGCATTGATTATCATGAGCTGGATGTGATTACTGTTAAAGACAAATATCCTCAGCCCCTGATAAACGCCGCGTTTGAGCTCCTTCAGCGCGCGTTTTTTTTTTTTCCAAACTCAATTTGCCTAGTGCATATCATTTGATCCGTATTTGCAAGAGGGATGAGTGGAAGACGGCCTTTAAGACTCATTTGGGGCAATCTGAGTATTTAGTTATGCCTTTTGGGCTCACCAACACCCCTGCCATCTTCCAGCGTCTTATTAATGACATTCTCCGCAATATGGTGAACCAATTTGCTTTTGTCTACCTAGACGATATTCTCATTTTTTCCTGCACGCTAGAGGAACACAAGGTCCATGTTAGAGCTGTGTTACAGTGGCTCTTGGAGAACCAATTTCATATAAAAGCTGAAAAGTGTGAGTTCTTCACCAGCTCTACCTCCTTCCTGGGGTTTATTGTGGCAGAGGGGGAGCTGAGAGCCGATCCTGCCAAGGTGAAAGCTGTGCTAGATTGGCCTACACCCCACTCCCACAAGGAGCTTCAGCGCTTCTTGGGGTTTGCAAACTTTTATCACAGGTTCATCAGGAACTATAGTGGAGTAGCACAGCCTCTTACACAGCTGACCTCCATTAAGGAACCATTCTGCTGGTCCGAGGCGGCAGAATGGGCTTTTTCCAAATTAAAAAGCCTGTTCTCTCGGGACTTCTGGTCTGGACACCATGGTGATAGCAGCTTAACGCTGAAGCTCCCAGACCCGATCCGTGAAAATACCTTGAAAATCAGATTTAACGGATTTTTGGAAGAGTGAAAATCAAAAGACAAAGTCATTATGCCTAAAGGAAAACAGAAGAGATCGACATTTACCAGGCCAAGACACGCATCAGCTGGAGAATCTGACCTGGAGGACATCCACTCAGAAGCAGAGGAGCTGAATGAAGCTAGCAACACGGTTAGCTTAAAAATGGTACTTCAAGAATTAAGATAATTTCGCCGAGAGTGTTGGGCTGAATTTCGTGAAATTAAAGATGAAATAAAAAGGACAATCAGCAGAGTGGACCAGGCTGAGGACCGAATCATGGAAGCAGAGGAAAGAATAAAAGGGCTGGAAGAAACTGTGCTGGAACTACTCAAACGACAGTCAAGACTGGAGGCTAAGCTAACCGACCAAGAAGGAAGACTAAGAGGAGTCAACATAAGAATTCATGGTCTGAAAGAAGGAGTCGAGGACTGTTTCACCACAATGGCTGCATGCGTGGAATCCATACTGAGAGAGAAGTTGAAAATTCCCCAATCCACCGACTTGAAGATAGAAAGGGCGCACCGTACATTAGCCCCAAGGCTGCCGGCGGAAGCACCACCAAGATCGGTGGCGGTGAAGTTCTCCAACTCCAGAGTAAAGGAAGAGGTTGTGAGACTGGCTTGGCAGAAAAAAGGATTTATGCACCAAGAGAGAAAAGTTTTTGTGGAGCACGACTACGCCCCGGAGGTCCTTAAAAAGTGTCGGGAATACAACGACGCTAAAAAGGTACTACGAGAGAAGAAACTGCACTTTCAAACTCCATTTCCGGTGAAGCTGTGGGTTTTTTATGGGGATGAGACGTGCCTCTACAACTCGGCGGAAGAAGCAACCACGGATATGGCGAGAAGAGGGCTCCCGGTAACGGTGTATAAACCCGCAGCAGACCCGATCGAAAGAATCAAGGCTCAAACGTGGTGCACACAGAGACCCTCAAAATCCACAAGCCAGCAGTGGGAAACCCAGCGCCAGAGCTATAAGGAAAAACTGAGCGTTTTCAGGAGGGAATAACGATATTTTTAGTCAATCTGCACATCCAACCCTCCTCCTACAAGGTAACAAACATTAAAGGAGATGCAGAATCAGCAAGTATCAAGTGGTAAAACATTTAATGGAACAGACATAATATTAGAAACAAATAAGTCTTTTAAAAAAACAAAACAAAACAAAACTTGTTAAAATAGAAATGTGACAATGAACCACATGATCTCTCCACACTAACAAATACTGTATTAACGTGATTGTTTGCTGTGATGGTGGTGGGAGGTTGCGCACAATTTCATAGGGTATAGGCATAAAAAAAAAAAAAATCATTACAAGTTCGGATTGGGATCTGAAATTCACGTTAAAAACATGGGACAACTTACAGGGGTAAGAGAGGGCACTCAACACGTAACAGAGTTTGAGGAAATTCCCTCAGAGCCAACACACCATCAAGGCTCTTCTAAGGTCACTAAAAAGACCTCAGTTCAGGAAGATCTTTTGTCAGTTTTTTGTTTTAAAGTTTTATATACTATGTTCTTAATGTTTTTTATGTTCTTAATGTTCTTTCAGTTTCTGAGTAGCATAAAAGAGGGCCACCACACTGTTATACTAAATAAGACAACACAATGGAGAAACAGGGTGTAACCAAAATAATCTCATATAATGTAAAAGGGATCCTGAATCCAGTTAAAAGATCCAAGATTCTAGGCAAAAGGAAAAAAGGCAAAGCAGGAATAATATTTTTACAGGAAACCCACCTAACAGACGTGGAGCACACTAAACTTAATAGACAAGGGTTTAAAATGATCTCTTCATCTTCATATAAGTCAGGGAGGAGGAGGGGGGTAGTGACATTGATCTCAACCAAAATTATATTTGAAAAAAAATCAGAACACAAAGATAAAGAAGGGAGATTCAGCATGGTACTTGGTCGGCTAGAGGGAGAGGATATCACCCTGCTGAATGTATATGCACCTCCAGGGGCTAACTGGAAATTTTATAAAGATGTATTTGACCTAATGATAACTAAAGCCAAAGGTTTAGTGATATGTGGTGGAGACTGCAGTCTAAGACTGAATCCATACTGGGATGCATCAGGTAATTCTCCACATCAAAATAACATTCAAAATAGAAAAACTAGGATTCTACTAAAAGAAATGGGAATCTGTGACGTGTGGAGGGAATTCAACCCCAGTGTAAAAGATTATACGTTTTACTCAGCACCACATTCATCATACTCAAGGATTGACTATTTTTTTATGTTTAATAGAGACATTGGAAGAGTAAAAACATGTAAAATAGGACTGATGTAGGAGAGATCCAAGATGGCGCCCACAGCGGTCGACATGGTGCTTCGCTGCGCTCTTTGTTTGTTTTTGTTTGTCAATTGTGTGTCTGCTTGCACTTATACCCGTGAAGAACTTCTAAATATCAGGACTTTCACCCCCACGGACCTCCTCCCAGTTTTTCTAGCCCCTGCCGCCGATCTGGTTTATTGTTTGGCTCGGAAAGTGAGACGGCGGAAGAGAGGAAGACGAGCGGGCGCTCTCGTACGACTTCGCAGGAGAGGCTCGCGAACGGCGCTGCCTGGCATATTTCTGTCCAATACCAACTCTCTCTCTAACAAGGTAGATGAACTGAGACTGCTGATGCGTTTTAAGGACCTCGCCTCCTCAGCTGTCCTCTGCTTTACTGAGACCTGGCTCCGGGAAAATATACCGGACAGCGCGCTGTGCCTCGTCGGCTTTCAGCTCTTCCGTGCTGATCGTGACACAGAGCTTTCCGGCAAGACCACAGGAGGCGGTGTCTGCTTCTACATCAACTGCAGCTGGTGCTCTGATGTAACGGTAATTTCCAAACACTGTTCTCCTGCCTTGGAATTTCTTGTTATCAATTGCAAGCCCTTCTATTCCCCGCGGGAGTTTGCTTCTTTCATAATGATCGCTGTGTACGCCCCTCCCGACGCGGACACGCGCGAAGCTCAGCGCGTGCTCGCGGATCACATTCAACACACAGAGCGGAGTTTTCCAGACTCGCTGATTATTGTGGCTGGCGACTTTAATCAGTGCAATCTGAGCCACGATCTCCCCCGCTACAAACAGTTTATTAAATGCCCCACCAGAGGATTAAACACACTGGATCACTGTTACACCACAGTGAAAGACGCATATCGCGCTGTCCCTCGAGCTGCGCTGGGATTATCTGATCACGTGATGGTTCACCTCATTCCCACATACAGACAGAGATTGAAGCTCACTAAACCTGTTGTGAGCACTACGAAGATACGGACCAGTGATGCTGAGGAGAAGCTGGAAACGTGCATGGAAATATCTGACTGGGGCATGCTTAAAGGAGCCACGCATGATCTGGATGAGTACACGGACACTGTGAACTCATATATCCACTTTTGTGAAGAGAACATTCTTCCATCACGCACCAGGGTGAGTTACTCTAATGACAAACCCTGGTTCACATCTAAGCTCAGACAGATCAGGAAGGAGAAGGAAGCAGCGCTGAAAAGTGGAGACAGGGACTGCTACAGGGAGGTTAAATACCGGTTTAACAGAGAGCTGAAGAGGGCTAAATCTCTATACTCAGAGAGACTCCAGCAGCAGTTCACTGCTAATGATTCGGCTTCCGTGTGGAGAGGACTGAGGCAAATCACCAACTATCGACCTAAGGCTCCTAAAGGTCAGGATGACAAAGCCCTTTGTCAAAGACTGTCCCAACACTATGCCCGTTTTGACACCTCGTCATCTGTGTCCAACTCCCCCCCTCCCTCCAGCTCCACAGCCTCCACATTCCCTACTTCATTTAAGGCACACCCCCCCCTCCTCCCCCCCTCCCCTTATCATCAGTGAGCAGGATGTGCTCAAACAGTTCTCCAGACTGAACCCGCGCAAGGCCCCCGGCCCAGACGGCGTGTCTCCCTCCACCCTGAGACTCTGTGCGAAACAGCTGGCTCCTGTATTCACAGACATTTTTAACACCTCCCTTAAGTTATGCCACGTGCCGTCCTGCCTCAAATCCTCCACCATCATCCCTGTCCCCAAGAAGCCACGGATCACTGGACTTAATGACTACAGACCTGTAGCGCTCACCTCTGTAGTCATGAAGTCCTTTGAGCGCCTGGTCCTGTCCCACCTCAAGTCCATCACCACCCCTCTCCTGGACCCGCTGCAGTTTGCCTACCGAGCCAACAGGTCTGTAGACGATGCAGTCAACCTGGCCCTCCACTCCATCCTGCAGCACCTGGACTCCCCGGGAACCTATGCCAGGATCCTGTTTGTGGACTTCAGCTCCGCATTCAACACCATCCGCCCCGCTCTGCTCCGGGACAAGCTGTCCCTGCTCAACGTGCCTGACTCCCTCTGCAGGTGGATCATCGACTTCCTGACGGACCGGAGGCAGCATGTGCGGCTGGGAAAGACTGTCTCAGACTATACTAGCATCAGCACCGGATCACCCCAGGGCTGTGTACTTTCCCCCCTACTCTTCTCCCTTTACACCAACTCCTGCACCTCCAGCCACCAGTCTGTCAAGTTGATCAAGTTTGCGGACGACGCCACCCTCATCGGGCTCATCTCCAACGGCGACGAGTCCGCCTACAGGAGAGAGGTGGCCCAGCTGGCGTCCTGGTGCAGCAATAACAACCTGCAGCTGAACGCTCTGAAGACAGTGGAGATGATTGTAGACTTCAGGAAAGTCACTACTCCTCTGCCCCCCCTCACCCTCTCAGGCTCTCCCATCACCACTGCTGATTCCTTCCGCTTCCTAGGCACTACCATCACCAGGGACCTCAAATGGGAGCTGACCATCAGCTCACTCATCAAAAAAGCCCAGCAGAGGATGTTCTTCCTGCGGCAGCTGAGGAAGCTCAAGCTACCCACCAAGATGTTAGTGCAGTTCTACACAGCCATCATCGAGTCCATCCTCACCACCTCCATAACCGTGTGGTACGCAGGAGCCACTGCCAGGGACAGACTAAGGCTGCAGCGCGTCGTGCGCACTGCTGAGAAGGTGATCGGCTGCAAGCTCCCATCTCTCCAGGATCTGTACATCTCCAGGACCCGGAGGCGTGCTGGCCGGATCATAGCCGATCCCTCACACCCTGGTCACGTACTGTTTGCCCCCCTCCCCTCTGGTAGAAGACTTCGGTCCATCCAGACTAAAACCTCCCGTCACATGAACAGCTTCTTCCCCTCTGCCATTAGACTGCTGAACACTAAGTGACTTATTGACTCTCGTGCACCATGTACAGCAGCTCAACCAGACTCATGTCAATCATCACTGTTTTCTTCCTGCATTACCGACTGCACTATATAGTTCTCCACAGTATCTGCTGCTGGCTAATATATATTTTAACTGTTGACCAGTATCACTTAATCTTATCCTACACTTTATTACATGTATAGTTTATTTCTCTTATCTTATCATGTTTAATGTTGCAGCATTGTACCGAGACAAATTCCTAGTTTGTGTACTACATGAACAATGGCAATAAACCTGATTCTGATTCTGATTCTGATTCTGATGGATCTCTCTGACCACAGTCCGATCTATATGGACTTAAGTATCCAAAAATATACAAATAATACATTTTCTTGGAGGTTAAATTCAAATGTGCTGAAAGGACCACTGAAAGATGAATTGGAATCAGATATTCTCAGATATTTGGAAGAAAATTATAATGGAGAAGTATCCCCTTTAATACTGTGGGACGCATGCAAAGCTGTAATAAGAGGAAAGATTATCGCAAAACTGGCAATCCAGAAGAAAATGAGACAAGAAAAACTAATCACATTAGAGTCAGAACTTAAGAAACTAGAAAAAGAGCACAAAGACAATACTCATTCTAATGACTCGCTCAAAATTAAGGAAATTAAAAAACAAATAAATGAGATCTACACAATAGAAATCCTGAACAAACTTACATTTCTGAAACAAAAATACTATGAAACAGGTAGCAAATCGGCAAAATTACTAGCCTATAAATTGAGGAAACAACAAACGGAGAGAGCAATCCACAAAATCAGAGACCCAGTATCAAAGGAAATAAAATTTAGAATTCAGGAAATTCTTAAAAGCTTCAAGAACTACTACAAGAACTTGCACTCCCTCAAAAAACATAAAAACGCATCCAAAGCCTTCCTAAATACATTAAACCTTCCCCAACTTACTGAGTCACAAAATAAAACACTATTGTCAGAAATACAACCTAAAGAATTAGAAAAAGCAATTATGAAACTTAAAGCTAACAAATCCCCAGGAGCAGATGGCTATACAGCAGAGTGGTACAAAACCTTTAAACAGCAACTATTTCCTCTCCTCCTGAAAACATTTAACTATGTCCTCCACACAGGGGAAATCCCCCCCTCCTGGAGAGAAGGGGTCATTGCAGTCATACCTAAACCTGAAAAGGATAAACTAGACTGCTCCAACTACAGACCAATCAGTGTGTTAAATCAGGACTATAAGCTTTTTACCACTATTCTTGCCAAAAGGTTAGAAAATATACTGACAGACTTAATTCATTTAGACCAAACAGGTTTTATAAGACAAAGACAGACACAAGATAACATTAGACGCACTTTATACATAATTCATCATATAAAAAAATATAATTTAAATGCAGCCATATTGGGATTAGATGCTGAAAAAGCATTTGATTCGGTTGACTGGTCTTTCCTATATAGAATCTTATCCAGTTTCAATTTTCATAACAACTTCATTAGAACTATCCAGGCATTATATAAAAAACCAACAGCTAAAATAAGGATTAACGGTAAATTATCATCATCTTTTGAACTGGAAAGAGGATGTCATCAGGGGCCCCTGGTATCCACTGCTCTTTGCAATCTTCATAGAACCTCTGAGCCAATGGATAAGACAGAATCAAAAAATTCAAGGTATTACACTTGGTCAGAAGGAACATAAAATAGCACTCTTTGCTGATGACATTTTAATATACCTGGGGCAGCCGGACACCTCTTTTCCAGAACTAATCTCAGTTTTTTCAGAGTATGGAGATTTATTGGGGTACGAATTAAATATGCATAAAACCCAAATTTTAACATTCAACTATGACCCAAATCAATATTTACTAAGCAAACTCAAAACTAACTGGGAGATGGAATCTATGAAATATCTGGGGGTCAATATCCCGAAACAACTCAACAAAATTATAACACTAAACTATGATCCACTGATGGCAAAAATAAAATCTGATCTAGCAAGATGGAATATGATACCATTCTTGGGTACTGCACAAAGAATTGAAGCAGTCAAAATGAATATACTTCCACGTCTTCTATACCTTTTCCAAACAATAAGATAAGATAAGATAAGCCTTTATTAGTCCCACAACGGGGAAATTCCAGGATTGCAACAGCACAGGGATAGCAACACTCAGAGCAACAATCAGAAGGCAAGAAAAAAAACAAGCAAGCAAGAGCAGCTAATAAACATATGTACGTATTACTATAAAATATATATATATACACACGCACACAGACACACAGTGCAGAGCATTGTAGCTGGATGGAATAAATATATGAATATATGAACACACAGTGCAGAGCATTGTAGCTAGATGGAATAAATATGTAAATATATAAACACCCACAGTACGGAGCATTGCAGCTAGGTGGAATAAATATGCAAGTATATAAACACACACAGTGCGGAGCAATGTAGCTAGATGGAATAATATGTAGATATATAAATATATAAACACACCCAGTGCTGAGCATTGTAGCTAGATGGAATAAATATGCAAATATATAAACACACACAGTGCAGAGCATTGTTGCTAGATGGAATGAAACAGCATAACCGTCTACTTAGTTATCCTACATGGTATGATTATGTGCCCATACATATTCTCACCCTCCATAGCGACCGGTATGTTCCTAGTTGTATGCCGGAGGGGACCATTGTGTAAGTCTATTGCATCTTTTGCATTCAAAAAACTATTAGTTTGTTACGTCTTTTTGCTATCTCTGCGAGCAGCCCTGCTTAGGTTGTACAGTCTGACAGCCGTTGGTAGGAAGGACCTACGAAACCTCTCGGTTGTGCACCTGGGATGATGTAGTCTGCTGCTAAATGAGCTCCTCAGTGCATTCAGTATGTCCTGCATAGGGTGGAACTCGGACTCCAGCAGAGATGACAGTTTAGCCACCGTCCTTCTCTCTACCAATACCGGTAGAACCAAATAACAAGTGACATCCCCCTACAGGCTATAATAGGGAACAATGCCTTACCTAAACTTTTGAATAACACTAACCCGTGGATAGAGACCCCGCTAAAAATTTGGTTTAAGATAGTCAGAGAGAATCAAACTAAAGAACCCTATCGATTACTGCAATGGATTGCCTATGATCAAGACTTTACTCCTAATAAAACAGACACTAGATTTAAAAAGTGGAAAGAGAATGGACTGATAAAATATTGTGATTTTTTTAAAGGGCAAACTTTAAGAAGTTTTGAAGATTTGAAAAAACAAGGTCTAATAAATCAAGACCTTTACAGGTTCTTTCAGCTTAGACACCACATAAACAAAATACTTAAAAAGGAGGATTTGGAAAAGGCCCAGTCAGGTGTTCTGAAGGTCTTCTTAATGGCATATAAAGGGATCCCAGGGATCAGATACATTTCTAAAATATACCAAGGTCTTCAAGACTTAAAAGGAGACAACACATCATATATAAAAGAGAGATGGGAAAAAGAGGGGAATTTCACTTTACAACTGGAAATATGGGAAAAGCTAAATAAACAACAATGGAAAAGTACCTCATCCCTGCAGTGGAGAGAATTTGGATGGAAAAATTTGGTAAGATTTTTCAGAACACCTGCACAAAACAAATTTACTCGTAAGGGGTTGAATTGTTGGCGCTTGTGTGGTGAAGAGACTGCAAATCATTTTCATGTGTTTTGGTCATGCCCAGTTATCCACCAATATTGGACCAATGTACAGACAATATTGGGGAAAATATTCAAAATAACAGTTCCCTTTTCTTTCATAACTTTGTATTTGGGATTACTACAGGAATCACTGGAAAGACGAGGAGAAAAATACCTATTCACTGTTTTAATATTGGCAAGTAAAAAAGCTCTAACAAAAAAATGGATGTTGAAGGACTGTCTTACACCTGAAGATTGGATTAACGTGATTCAGGACATTTATTCGATGGAAAAGTTGACATTCGCACTGAGACAGGACATGGATGGGTTCTTGAACTTTTGGCAACCCTGGAATGCATATGTCTCTTCCATTAGATCTAATCTTTGACAAATACCATTTCAATAATGGCACCTCTCTTTGTTCCAACACTACTCAGATACTCTTTTATTTTTTTTGCTCTTTTGTTTTGTTTATTTTTTTCTTGTTTATTTTTTTGTTTGTTTTTTTGTTCTTTCTTTAATTTCTCTTTTTCTTTCACTTAAAAAAGGGTGTTGTAATAATTATTTTTCCAATGTTGTCAAAAAACAAACAAAAAAAAGGGAACATGTGATGAAAATGTAAACAGTGCAATGCTGTAATGACATGCATACCCTTTACAAAAACTTAAATTAAAAAAAAAAAAAAAAAAAGCCTGTTCTCTCAAACTCCAGTCTTGGCTCAGGTTGACCCCCAGCTCCAGTTCACCCTAGAGGTGGTTGCTTCTGACTCGGGGGTGGGCGCTGTCCTCTCGCAGCGCTCAACCTCCGACCAGAAGCTCCACCCGTGTGCGTTTTTCTCTCGGCGGCTCACGCCAGCCAAGAGGAATTACAACATGGGAGATCGAGAGCTTCTTGCCATTAAGTTGGTGTTGGAGGAGTGGAGACATTGGCTGGAGGGACGAGTTCATCCCATAGTCGTGTGGACCGACCATAAAAATTTAGAGTACCTCCGGTCGGCCCACCAACTAAACACCAGGCAGGCCCGCTATGCCTTATTTTTCCTTAGATTTAAATTTACCATCACATACCGGCCTGGCTCTCATAACATCAAACCGGATGCTCTCTCCTGCCAATTTAGCCCCGACCACGCAGCCCTCCCCCATCCCTCTCCCAGCCTATTATCTCACCTTCTTGTGTTGTCAGAGCCCTTACCTGGGATATTCAGCAGAGGGTCCGACAGGCCCAGTCCCTGGAGCCCAAACCAGCAGGGTGCCCGAAGAACCACCTGTCTGTGCCTACCGCCCTCTGCAGTGATGTCACCCAGTGGGGCCACACCAGCCACTTTGCTTGTCACCCTGGGATCGTCCTCCCCCAGATGTTTAGCTGCCAAAAACCCCTCTATGTGGAGCACGCACCTGACCTGGGTGGAATACGCCCATAACTCCGCCATTTCTGCTGCTACGGGGCTCACCCCTTTTGAGGCTTCGATGGGGTATCCCCCCCCCCCCTCCGTTGCCGATGACAGAGAGGGAAATCGTGGTGCCGTCCGTGGGGGCTCATGCACGCCGCTGCTGCCAACTCTGGAGGTCCACCCAAGCTGCCCTTCTCCGCTCCACAGAGTGCAACTGCCTTTACGCCAATTGGAAGCGGACCCCAGTGCCGAAGTACACGGTCGGGCAGCGAGTGTGGTTATCGGCAGACCAGATCACTCTCAAGACAGACTCAAAGAAGCTTTCACCCTGCTTCCTAGGCCTGTACGTCATCAACAAGATCATCAACGATATTTCAGTCCGCCTACAGCTCCCGCGGACCCTCCGAGTGCACCCGACGCTCCACGTCTCTCACATCAAGCCCCTCTCCGCCAGTCCCTCCTGCCCCCCCGCCCAAGCCGCCTCCTCCTCCTTGGACCCTGGACAGCCACACCACCTATACTGTCTGAAGGATTCTGGATGTTCGCCGTCGGGGCCGAGGCCTACAGTATCTCGTCCACTGGGAGGGCTACGGCCCGGAAGAAAGGTCATGGGTCCCAAGATCTCACTTTCACAACAAGGGTATGGTCTTCCATCAAGCCCATCCAGACAAGCCCGGTGGATCGGCAGGAGGCGGTCCTTGGGGGTGGGAGGGGGGCACTGTCATATCCAGGTGAGCGTGCGCCCCCTCCATCCTGTTTCCCCGGCTCTGCAGGTAATTACTGCACCTGCGTGAGTAGATGCACCTGCTGTCTCCTCCTTGCCAGCGCTTATAAGGACCATCTAGTGGAAGCCTCAGTGCTGGCTCGTTGGGGCAACTGCCTCGAGTACTCTTAGAAATTCAATAAAAACAGTTTAATTGTGCTTCTCAGTGTCGTGTTTTCTCTGGTGTTGCTTTCTGCTCGTGGGCTGACTATTAAGTAAACACGACAATATTACAGTGAAAGTCATGCAATATTATGACTATATCACTGTGGTGCTATAGTCATTGATATTGCACTTGTCTTGTAATAAAATGTTGTTATTCATTCATTCATCTTCTTCCGCTTAATCCTTTTCGGGTTGCGGGGGGGCTGGAGCCTATCCCAGCATCTTTGGGTGAGAGGCAGGGTATACCCTGGACAGATCACCAGTCCGTCGCAGAAGATGTTGTTATGAACTTATATAAATTAATTTTAAAAAGTTGTGAATTTGTTATTGAAAAAATCTTTAATTTATGGAAAAAAGCCCTAAATTTGAGCAAAGTTGTAAATTTACTAGTGGTGTTGGCGTTATCGCGTTAATCACCCGTTAACGCTTTGCCCCCATTAATGGCGACAAATTTTGTGATCGCGGTTAATGGCAGTTAATGGCAGAAAGCGCAAACAGTACTTTTTGGCCTAGCAGCTCACCGTAACAAAGCCGCTCTAGCCACAGATACTGTGTGCGCCATGCACACATTGCGTAGTCAGACAAGCTGGATTACAGAAATGGAAATCCCCAAAGTGCTGTCATGTTTAAGTTTACAACTTTATCTGTCTGAGCTGTCACCTGGATAATTGTCACAGCCTCCTCCAAAACTTCGCCTGGATGTTGGGCTGTTCTTCTGTGGAAGCTGGCTAGCTGGCTAGTATCTACATGCTAGGTTGTAGCTGACCTCCAGCAGCTGACATAGACAGAAATGTGCCTGTTTTCATTCTCATAGCTTTGGGTCCAATTGTTGGTGAGTACCAGTCTAAAAAAATTCTAAAGCTGTGTTTGTAATATCTATTCACTCCCCCACCATTTTTGCAGCACGGTGGGGTGTCATCATGGGTGAGATGGTTGTTTGTTTGTTTGCAGTTTTTCTGCTAAAAGGGAAATTGTGTCTGTTGTGACATATGAGGTCCATGGTTTTGTGTTGATCTGCTTAAAAGTTGTGGATGTTTGCTTTGGGAGAAAGAGGAAGCTCCATTTGTGGCTGCTGGCTGGCTGGATGCTGAGTTGTGCTGCAGTGACGTTAATGAGCCCTGGCATTCCGTTGTTTGCACATGCAGTCTACTTTTGAGAATTTTCTGGAGAATATTCTGTATAGTTTTTGTCATTTTGGATATGTTGAGAGCTTTCATAAACTTGCAGGTGAAGACAACAAGCATATTTGTCCACTCCCATGTTCATAACAAACTTGAAAAATTACCTACTTAAGGTACACTGTATTGGTATGGAAAAACATGCGATAAATGTGTTATTAATTGTGATTAACTCAACATTTCAAAAGATTAATCATGATTAAAAATTTTAAGCGTACAACACTACTAAAATTTACATATAAAAAGTTACAAATTGTACAAAAATTTGTTTCAAATTTGCACAAAAAGTAACAGATTTACAGAAAATGGACAAAATTGAGAGACACCCCCCCCCCCACACACACACATTTATGTGAAAATGGTCACACATTGAATCTATCCACTCCAATCATGCAATGTTTTTTTTTTTTTTTTTTTTTTTTTTTCGTGGCCCAAGCTCCATCCTTACTCTAAAAGTTACTGAAATCAGGTCAGTAGATTTTGAGCAATACTGCTATCAGACAGACAAGCAGCAATGAAAATATAATGGAGGTAAAAATCAGAAAGAGGCCTTCAGACCTCTCTTCAAGCAGACATCAAGATTGGGAGCTATTTGAAGTTACTGAATGAGTTCCTATCAGCTTTTTTTTTTTTTTTTTTCAGTTTTTAGCCACAGTGGTCTTAGAGCCACTTCCTATAATGTATATTTCATTGAGCTTGCTTAGTTTAATGTCACCCTCTGCTTTAAGCTAGTTAATGTATTATTCTGCTTTTGAAAACTCCATTATAATGGGGTTCTTCTTTTAAAGGAGACTGCTGTGATGTGCGACTCTACAGGGGATGCTTGTTGGCAGTTGTCTGAGTGTGTATTCACGCAGCACACGCCTCAAAATGCTTACATGCGTCAGGAATTTGGAAGTGTGTGCGTGTGATAGCATAGGCAAGGTAGGTAGAGGGATGGGGGTGAGGTGGGAACGGGTGAGTGGGTGGGGGCTGATTTCTGTCGATCTGAGCCTTTATTCTCCCCAAGCCTCAGAAGACAGTGGTCCTGGGGTGAGAAAAATACACAGGGGAGATATGTTCAAAGCCTGCGAGCTTGGTGACGATCCTCCATCAGATCCTTAGCCGTTTGAAAAGTTCATATAAACTGAAAGACAGCCGCTGGGAAATGGTCTTTGCAAACTCAATGAGAGTTTATCATCTCAACACAGGGAAAGGCACCGTTTGAGGTGGAAAAGCACTGCCTGTAATCTCGTTCTTCTTCAGAGGGACCCCTCCTTCTCAAAAAAAAAAAAAAAAAGAGGAGTAAACCAGGGTCCTTATAAACAAGGTATCTGAGAGCAGGAGCTGTCATTTGTTTAGGTGTGTAGCCCTCAGCAGCAGTTTGTAACACTGATGTTTGAACAGAATGATATTGAGGAATCTGCTATCCACCTACATCATTATTTTTCTCTCTGAGTTCAAAATAGGCTATTTGTGCTCATTGATGTTGTCTAAATGTCCAGTTTTACTCATGTTCTTCAAGTGAAGATTGGATGATGCAGATTTTTTTTGTCTGAAACTTGCTGCAGTCTTTATTGTAAAGTAGTTGTGTATCATGATATCATATACAGTAGTTTATTTACTCACAGAATTCCTGGCAGGTGTCATCACATCATTTGAGTCTTTTCAGTATTCTTCACCCTTCTTTTATCACAAATGTGTAACGCATCTATAACTATCTTTGTGTCAGCATTATTTGCCAGATTAAATGTGCTTTAGGGTGCTTTTACACCTAACCCATTTGGTCCGGATGTTTATACTTTTCGGTTTGATTTAGACCAAAATTTGGGGTGTAAAGCCTCTCCTGAATCGTGGTCCAGATCAAAGAGCCAAAATTTGGTCCTGCAAAAAGAGGTGGTCTTGATCTGGATCAAACTGAGCCTTGTTCTGGTTTGTTTAGAGTGTGAAAGCAATTTTCACAAAGGTTTGAACTTTCAGACCAATCACGGGAAGTTATGGCACCTGAAAATAGGAAAACTGAAAAGCAGTTACACTCAGGGAGACGAAGAGACCCAGGTTTTATTAAAATACTGTACAACCATTAGCTGTTTTAAATAGTCCATTGAAAAAAATCATTAAAATGCAGAAAGTTACCAGATATTTTTGAAGAGGATGCGACAGTGTACAGTATTTGAAAGAAAAAATGGCTGAGCACACCACCCGAAGATCATCACAGCTGATGAGAAGGACAAATATCCTTTTTAATAAAGACCTGGAAATACCCTCAAGAAACTAGTTCAATGACTAATATGATGGAGACGTTCCCATTTTCAACTTAAAGTGCAGTTACTGATGTACTCAAAGGTGCAGAAAACACCTTGGAGGGTGAGTAGCATGTTTGCTAACTACCGGTCTGTGCTAACACCGTAAATGTGGTCATGAGAACTAAAGTCAACCAAAGCTGTTTAGCTTGCTTGGATAAGGAGCGATGTGAAACCAAACCTAACAAGACCAAATGTAGATAGTGTTACAAAAACTTGGACCTTGGTGTGAAAACACCCTTAATTCATATCACATTCATTACTTGTTTTGCTTATTGCATTGGATTTCACAGACTTTTTTCATTGTTGTCAAGCAATTTATGCACTTTTTTCAGATACAAAAAAAAAATACTGTTTTTCCTCCTCACCTTATACCTCGATCACTATATCACATTTCCTTCTCAAATGTCTTGGGCTTTAATGCCAGTTTAGCTAGTAAGCTGCATTAAGTATTGGGCCTTCCTCTGGATTATTCAACCATTTTCCCCAACAGATTTTCCAGTTTAGAGCGGGTTCCATAGCAGAACCAATGCCAAGAGCCAGGAAGCCAAATACTCATACCCACACCTAACCTGGGGAACAAATGCAGGCACAGGAAGAATATCCAGTCCATTCATGCTGCTGACAAAGCCACAGTGATGGTGAATGGTCCTGGCTTTTTTGATCACTGGGAAAACAACATTAGTAACTTTCTTGTAAAGTAAATCTTGCTAAAGTTGCTGGCTGCCAGTGCTCTGCAGTCTTATTCAGAGTATAACACACAAACTTACAGTCTCCTAAACTCATGAACAATCAAATCCTTCCCACTGGTTAGGCATAAAAAGACCCACATGACAGTGATTTCCAGGGCCTTGCAAAAGTGGGTGGAAACCAGAGACCACTCTGAGGGGTTAACGGTAATTGTCTCATTTAGAGACTGATGCCCACAGGTAAGAGTAATTATGGTGGCCCATTATTCTCTGCCTGTCTGTGGGAGTGTGTGTTTGTATGCAGTGGAGGCCAGTCTTCCAGGCGGGCCTCAGCAGCAGATTACAAAGGTGTGGCTGCCGTGCAACATCCAAATGTGACACATAAAAGACAAAAAATGTGGCTCAACAGAGGGTGTCTCAGCCCCATTCCGCTACTTTGCCGTCATTCTGACAGATGGCATGGGTACGTCTGAGGCCCTGGCAATGAGGAGTGCAGTGGCTTCAAAGGCCTTCTGTAATCTGCAGAAACATCACAGGCTGGGAGAAAGTGACTGTCTCCCAGACTCCCGCCCTACTAAGAGGGCGATCGAGGCGCTAATGAAAGGCAGATAAAGGGATTGGTGGCACAGACAGCGGCTCATGAAAAAAAGAGAGAAAACATCAGGTAGGCTCGCCTTTTTTTCTCTGCCTTTCTTTTTCTTTTAAAGAATCCACAGATAAATGGTCTCGTCAGTCCTTTTGTGTTCCCTGAAAAACAGCAACACACAGATAAAGAGTTATTTTCAAAGCTCTCCCCCCCATTGAGTATGACTCAATTCAGACTAAATGGTCAGTGCTGAGTATGGGGTAAAGTTAGTGATGATGGGGGAAGAATGAAGATTGGGCTTTTTTGTTGAAAATATCACTGGTTGCTTGTGTCTTTTTTTTTTTTTTTTGAGGCCTTTGATGTGACAGGCAGGCCTGGCGCTTACTGTCAGTCGTAGCTTTAATCAGAAAAACTTAGTTCCTTGTCACCCTTTGCAGCATTCAGTTATCACCCAGCAAGGAGCCCCGTCCCTTCATTCGGACTAATCAATTCTTGATTTTTTTGTCACATCTCAGCAAACTGCAGATTCACATCTCCTTCAAAGTATCACTGAGGCATGACAGCACCAATATCAAAAGCACATTAAGTCCTTTTACCTGCCAGAAAATCGCTGGCTAACATCAAGCTGTCCAGCCCAAACAAGTAAGCATTTATCTGATAACATACCTCAGGTTTTTATATAAAGGTCAAGTAATTACTATGTGCTGAAGCACTGACCATCGCAGCCACTGCATCAGTTATGAATCAAAAAAGTCTGCTTGAGGATGTTCCACATGCTTCACACAGTGTGATATAGAATTCAGACTGCTGGAAGCTCCCTGGAGGCACTCAGAGGCTTACAGACCAGAACAGGTTCAGCGAAGCCTGGATCATAGTCTGCAAAAAACACCTTCAGCTTCAGAGACAAGAGGGGGTTGTTAGCTGCTCTCAGGGCAACCAGGACAGTCTTTGTTTCATCGCTTCTTCCTGATGTATTTTGACAAGCCACTAGACTATGTCATACCTGTCAAAGCTGGTAATGGCTTCAGTTTTAAGTGAGCTTGTGTTCATCCTTTCAGTGGGTTAAGCACATCGCAGAGGCAAATGGTCCTGCTTCAGCTCTACTACGAGGGGGGGCTGAAAAGTTCATAGGCTGAAAAGTTTGGTCAAATTTGACCAAATGTGGTTTATTTTTTAACCGCAGGGATCCAAGCACAGCAACACCGATGGAAGAAGTGTGTGGACCGAAGTGGAGACTATATGTTGAAAAATAAACCACATTTATTCAAATTTGACCATGATGAACTTTTCAGCCTATGAACCTTTTAGCCCCCCTCGCAGGTAGCACAGTTAGCTAACTCAGCCAAATTCAACAGTTAAATTAATAATAATAATAATAATACATTTTATTTGTATAGTGCTTTCCAAGGCACTCAAAGATGCTTCCCATAAAAAAAGTTAAAACTAGTTAAAGAAGGCTAAAAATCCAAACTTCAGCTAATGCCTCAACAAAAACGGCTCTACTATGGGCTAAAAAGCATGGAAGGCCTGAAAATTCCCTCTGATACCTTTGTGATTGTAATCAGTGAGATCAGTAGGAAGTGAAACTGTAGACCCTCTAATTATTCTTATACATATTATAGGGACTTGGCCTATTTTTCTGTTTCAAAATGTACATATAGGCTTGGTCATAAATCTTGTTGGTAAAAACAGCCATATAGGGAGGTTTCAGTTGGAAACTTGCAAACACACATGCATGCAGTAAAATCATCATCTCTGAATACTTTTTTTTTGTACGATCAGTCTTGGGATATCTACCAAATTACATCAAATAGATGTACATTCTGCCACAATAATTGGGTATAGATAGACTCATAACTGTAAAATTTTACAGAATGTATTATTAAAAATAGAAAATACGAAAGAAAAGTGAAAAAGCATAACCACTATGAAGACAACACTGAGTTAAACTCATTTTTTTTTTTGCCAAGGTATCACTCCAGCAGGATCAGGATGAACTTTTCCAGATGAGAGATGTGTCCATAAACCTCTGGCTTTTTTGTGCTGTACAGAATACAGTAAAATGTCTGGGTGTCAGCTGCTGTTTTATTTTAACTCTGCCAGATTCCTCTTCTCCCCGCGTCCAGCTGGGAATATTGAAGTCACTCAAGAGTTCTGTAATTGGCTCGAGTTTAATTAAAGGCCCATTTGGGGGGTGAGGCAGACAAAAAGAAAATTAAAGACACTTGTAAACCAGAAAATGAAATACTTAACAAGCTCAGCACCACTATTCATGGCACTAATTTACATTGCCAACCTTTACAGTGACCGCGTTTACAGCTTCACCAGTTTTCTCTTACTGCAACTGGAAAGATGAGATTTTATAATTGACATATGACACATCTTTTAACATGTTAAAAATGAGTGAGTAGCAGTCATTTTAGAGTCCTACCAAGCACACAAGTTTTCACACCATAAGTCTCATAAACATGACTTAGCTTTAAGATTTTAAAAACTGTTTTAGGATTAACTTTTAGATTAAACCAATTTGCCAAAATTTATGACTATTGTAATATTTTTTCCAACTTTGAATAAAATAATCTACATTATTACTCAGTTCATCTGACTGACTACATGTCAGACTCCACATGAAAGCAGCTCAGGCTATTTGAATATACTAGTGGGTCTGCATTGTAGGCTACTGACTTCCCTTCTCACCTCTCCAAAGCAACGTCATCACAAATTTTCCCAAATACCTCTTTGTTCTTGGGGCTTTTATTAAACTGGCACTGTATATTAACTACAGGGTACTCAGAAAGTGCATGCCTCCGCCAAGGCTCTGTCCCTCCCTCACTTTGTCCTCCCCTCCTTCCATTTGTCCGTCCATATTGCCAGCCATCTGTACATTGCAAGATAGGACCTTGTGTTGTGTGGGGATTTGACAGTTGGGGCTTGTCGTAGCCTGGCCAGGGGGTTGTGGGTGATGACGTCAGGTGGGCTTCGGCTGGGAATATATTGAGCTGTGTTTCTATAATAAAGTTAGTTCAGTGCTCAGTTGAATGTGGCTCCGGTCTCATGTTATTCCGACATAACATTTTGGCAACGAGAATAAATCATGGGAGTGTGTATTAGACCGCCACCTCCATTTTTACAGTCTCCGGGCATGCCAGCTACACCATGGGGCTGCTGGCGGGAGACATTCGAAGTATATGTGGCCTCACCCGGTCTGAGCAGCGCCGTTGAAGAGAGACGGAGGAGCCTATTCATTCATTGCCTCGGTGAGGAGGGCCAATGGATATTTTTTGGGCTGGGTGGCAACGGCTCACTGAAGGAAGGTTTGGACTTAATGGACTATTTCTTCATGGACCATTCCAACATCACAGTGTGAAGATTTAAATTTTTTGACTGCCGACAGTGAAGTGGTGAGTTCACCGAATCCTTTGTTATGGAACTCCATAGCTTAGCAAGAGAGTCCACCTTCGGGCCTATCGAGGAGGAGCTAGTCCGGGACAAGCTAGCTCACGGTACGAACAACGAGTGGCTGAAAGACAAGCTAACACTGACTGCGGATGTCCTCAAGCTAGAGAAGGTGGTTGAACTGACTAGGCGGATTGAGTCCACCCCCCAGCTGGGCCTGCCAGTGCTAGCTAAAGAGAACGTAGCTAGTCAAGTTTTCCCTCCAAGTCTGGCTGTTAGCAACCTAGCTAACTCTTCGGGGCGGAACCCCAAAAGGCAGCGGACTGTGGCACGGGACAGGGCCTGCACCATCACTACTAAACCATTGGCGGCGGAGTCCGAGAGCATGATGCAAGTGTGTGAAGCAGGCGCAAAGAAAGGACCGTTAAAGTGGTATGTCCTGCAGCAGGACAGAGTTGATGTGCCGCTTATGGTGAACTCAGAAGCCGATAAGTCCATATTAAGTATGGCTACACTGAAAAAACTCTTCCCGGGCAAAACCATCAATGCAGGGGTGGTGAAAATGTTTGGGTATGGTCACGCTGAAATTGAAAGGGCGGGCACAGTCAGTTTCTCTGTGAAATGTGGGTTAAAGATCGTTCCCACATTTACCTTCCAGGTTTCGCGCCAAGGGGCCGACTTGCTGGGAATTGGCCTGCTGGGTGAACTGGGATTCTCCATCACGGACCCAGAAGGCTCAACGGTGCTGACAGTGTTCCCTGAATGGCATGTCCGCTGGCCAGCGTTGTTTGTGGGCCTTGGATGCATTAAGGTGTTCTACCACCACCCACTCATCGACCCAAGCATGACACCTAAAATCCAACCATTACAGAGGCTTCCCCTTGCTCTGCAGGACGATGTCCCAGCAGAACTGAACAGACTGCTCAAAGCTGGCATCATCGAGAGGGTGGACGCTTCACTCTGGATATCTAACATTGGGGTGGACAGGAAGAAGACGGGCGGCATCCAGCCGTGCATTGACCTTAGGATGGTGAATAAGGCGATTGTGCCAGACAAATACCCACTCCCTACGATGGAAGAACTCACCGCAACATTCAGCGGCTCAAGGGTATTCACAAAACTGGATCTCCGCCAGTTTGTGGAGTTTGTGGGATTCCAGCTGGCGGCTGAGGGTCTGAGGCCCCTGCACTCGAACGTGGAGGCAGTCCTGCGTCTCCTGGATCCCACGACACCCGCACAAATTTCCCCATTTTTGAGCATAGTGAACTTTTATGGACGTTTTATTCCCCATTATTCAGAGACAATCAAACCGCTCCAGGCTCTTTTGAAACAGGATGCACCGTAGTAGTGGACCCCGGCCTGCTCAGTGGCGGTTGCTAGGCTGAAGTCCCAACTCCCCTCCCCTCCAGTGTTGGCTGACTTTAATCCAAAATGGCCAGCTTTTGTGACCTGTGATACGTCTGGTTCGGTGGTGGGGGCAGTTATGTCTCAGGTGCAAGACGATACCAAGCGCCCAGTGGCGTTCACGTCGAGGTCTCTTTCAGTGGCTGAACAGAAATATGCCGTGGGTGAGAGGGAGGCACTCACCTGTGTTTGGGCGTGTGAACAGTGGCACATCTACACTACCGTTCAAAAGTTTGGGGTCACCCAGACAATTATTTTGTGTTTTCCATGAAAAGTCACACTTATTTACCACCATGAGTTGTAAAATGAATAGAAAATATAGTCAAGACATTGACAAGGTTAGAAATAGTGATTTGTATTTGAAATAATATTTTTTTCCTTCAAACTTTGCTTTCATCAAAGAATCCTCCATTTGCAACAATTACAGCATTCCAGACCTAACATGATTGCACAAGGGTTTTCTAAACATCCATTAGCCTTCTGACGCAATGAGCAAACACATTGTACCATTAGAACACTGGAGTGATAGTTGCTGGAAATGGGCCTCTATACACCTATGTAGATATTGCACCAAAAACCAGACATTTGCAGCTAGAATAGTCATTTACCACATTAGCAATGTATAGAGTGTATTTCTGATTAGTTTAAAGTTATCTTCATTGAAAAAAAGTGCTTTTCTTTCAAAAATAAGGAAATTTCTAAGTGACCCCAAACTTTTGAACGGTAGTGTACCTCTACGGGCACCACTTCACACTGCGGACGGACCACTGGGTGCTGACAATGCTACTGGAGACGATGGGCTTGGGATACAGACCCCTACGGATCCACAGGTGGGCAGAGCGGCTGAGGGCCTACAACTTTACTACCCAGTTCACCCCTGGAAAAGAGAATGTAGTGGCAGACCTCCTGTCCCGTGCCACAACCAACACCGCGCAACCAGACAACGACGGTGACGATCCCACGTAGGTGGATCTGGTCAACACGCTGCACGGACCCCTACAGGACATGATATCCCTCCAGGAGCTCCGGACAGAATGAGAATGGGACCCCATGTTGACGCAACTGTGCTTGGACATCAGGAAGGGTTGGCCTGCGAAAGTACAGGACGAGCTGGCACCTTTTCACCAATTTAGGGGCGAACTGAGCTGTTGGAACGGGGTATGTGTGTGTGTGTGTGTAGCGAGGGGACACTGCACGTTGATCCCAATGTCTCTGAGATCATGAGTTCTGGCGATGCTCCACGAGGGTCACCTCTGCATGATCAGGGTGAAGCAGCGTTGCAGGGATTCAGTTTGGTGGCCTGGTATTGATAAAGATATTGAAACTATGGTAAAGAACTGTGTCCCATGCTTGGAGAGCGGAAAGACCGGCAGACCACTCCCCCACCCCCCACCCCTGTGACCATTACTATACCTGGAGGGCCACCCTGAACATCCGGTTTCTGCTTGTCGTCTACGATCTGTTCTCTAAATGGCAGGAGGTGTTGCCCACTAATTCAGTCACGGTGGATGTGGTTATGGATTTCCTTTTGTCACTGTTCGCCAGATGGGGGGGTCCCGGATGCCATCACTACAGACAATTGCCCACAGTTCACCTCTGGGGTGTTTGACAAGTTTTTGGGTGTTAGGGGCATGGAACACATCAAAACCGCGTTCTGTCACCCCCAAGCCAATGGGGGCGTGAAGCGTTTCAACAAGACTCTGCAAAACAGGCTGAGAGCTTACTTGGTGAACGGCTTCACGTTTCCGGACGCCCTCCAGAGCACACTCCTCCACTTTAGGGCTACGGCCCATACTACGACAGGGTGCTCCCTGGTGAAACTCATGCTGGGGCGCAAACTCCACCTGCCTTTGACTGACCGAGACAACCCATGACCCCTTCTCCAGGAAGCACGGACCCTCCATGGGACTGGGTTGCTGCCTAGCAGTGACGGTTCGACAGGAAGTTCAGGGTGAGGGCCCATGGACTGGAGATGTCAGATCGGGTTTGGATTAAACATCCCAACCGCACGTATAAGCTGCAACCTTTCTGGACGGGGTCCTTACAGATCGTGAGGTGGTGGGGCCGGGACACATTCAAGCTCTCGGACGGGTCATGGTGGCACTCCAGCCGACTCAGGAAGTCCTTGCCTGCACAGAGTCCAGGAGCTATGGCGGAATGGACTCGACTCATCGGATGGGGGGTGGTTAGGGACTCGCAGGTGCGGCCAGCGGTGCCTGGAGCAGGTTCCCCTTCTAGGGGACGCTTGGCTAGAACACGTCCGAAGCCCAGGTACCTGGAGGACTATGTTCTGAAGGCAACGTTGACAAATACGTGTTGGGAATGGGCGGCAGAATAATTCGCCCCAACATGAAGAGGCGTTCTGGTGGTCTACCCAGACTCCCACTTAGTTGACTGAGTTTTGGCTGTTCAGCTGAAAAAAAAAAAAGGAAAACAACGTTTGTTACTTATGTTCTGGGGAGTTCTCTGTGTTTTGTGGGGGGAGGGGGAATGTGGTGTGGGGATTTGACAGTTGGTGCTTGCTGTAGCCTGGCTGGGGGGTTGTGGGTGATGACATCAGGCGGGCTACGGCTTGAAATTTATTGAGCTGTGTTTCTATAATAAAGTTAGTTCAGTGCTAAGTTGAATGTGGCTCCGGTCTCATGTTATTCCGACATAACACCTTGGCGGAGGTATGCACTCATGGATCACCTCCAACATCTAATGAGTTCATCTTTGGGCCAAGGGCCACCTCTGGTGAAAATTTCATCTAAATCCATGCAGTAGTTTTGGAATACTGTTGCTAACACTCTGTGAAGATAAGAGCCTTGGCGGAGGTATGTATTTTGAGATCATCACCAAAATCTAATCATGTGTTCAGTGTGCCATTACACACCTTTCCTCAAAATTTGAATGAAAGGCACTATATAAATGCAATCTATTATTATTATTATTACTACTACTATTATTAACAGAGAAACGACAGCAAAAACATGACTACATTATGTGACAACATTATAGTAGTAGTAATAATAATAATAATAATAATAATAATAATGTTATTAATAATAACAACAAGACGCCGACAGACGCGGACATGTTCCTCCAAGTGTTTGTCTGTCACATGTCAAAGGACATCATTGAACGGCCTATGATCTCTGCCTGAACATCATAGGACGTCCTATGAACTCTGCATCATAGGATGACAAATGTGTCTTTATGATGTCACATAGACCACAGAGATCATAGGACAATTTGTCTTTATGATGTCACACATAGATTTATCTATGTGTAGACAAATGTGTCTTTATGATGTCACATAGACCACAGAGATCATAGGACGTCCTATGACACATAGACAAATGTGTCTTTATGATGTCACATGATCTCTGCCTGAACATCATAGGACGTCCTATAGGACACATTGTGGGAATGTGGGAATGACGAGACAGGTTTCTCTCAAGTCAATTTTATTCACATTCACCAACATCTCAAAGAAGAAAGAGGACAACACAGGAAACTCTCGTCCTTAAATACCAGGACTCTTACAGTTCACAAGTCACATGTATCACAGACCACGTTGCATTATAATTGACAGTAACAATGCATCCCCTCTCTCTGATATCCCCCAACTGTCTACAATGCATCTTCTCTTTAATCCTTTAATTACACCCCCACAGTCTCAAGCCTCGCATACCAAAGCTAACATCCTTGCAGCTTCCTGTAATCTCCAAGGAAGCTCTGCCTTTGTTCTGATCTAAAATGTGAGTCACAAAGCAGGTCACATATGTGTGTCCACCACACAAGCCCCCCCCCCCCCACAACATTTTAGAACAAACAAGAGAATAACAACATGCATGCCGTGATAGTATCAATACACATCAGTCCACATGCTGTCTAGGCTTCAGTCTCCTGCCGTATCTGCTGTAGCTGGGATTCAACGTCTCTGCGGCGTCGTCATGCTGGGGGTTTGCCGTCTGGGGGTGGAAATCTTTTGTCAGTCCCTGCGGGGGCTTCACAGAGTAATGTTTGTATTGTTTGCATTACTTCACAGAGTAATGTTGGCACTTGCTCATCTGCCACCACAAAAGCGGGTTTGAGTCTGTTTATGCCAACTTTCTCTTTCCTACCCCCCAAATCTAGCAAAAACTGCTTGTCACCTGTTTCTAACACTCTGAACGGTCCGTCATAAGGCGGTCGCAGCGGGGTTCAATGCGCATCGTGTCTGACAAAAACAAACTCTGCGTTCTTCAAAGTCTTAGGCACAAAAACACGCGGAAAACTGTGGTTCGCGGGGCTGGGCAGCGTGCTTGATTCTATGTTACTCCGCAACAGCTGAGACGGGGAGGCATCTGGCGCAGGGTTATCTGGGAGAAACTCCCCAGGCAGCCGGAGTGGCTGCGCAAACACGAGCTCCGCTGGGGAGGCTTCTAAGTCCTCTTTAGGCGCAGAATGCAACCCCAATAACACCCACGGTAACTTGTCTACCCAATTTGCATCCGTCAGTGATGCTCTGAGAGCTGCTTTCAATGACCTATGAAAACGTTCGCATAACCCGTTAGCCTGCGGATTGTACGCGGTTGTGCGGTGAATTGTGACACCCAGGCTGTGGGCCATTGTTGACCAAAGCTCGGACACAAATTGAGGGCCTCTGTCGGACGTAATGTCCGACGGAACGCCGAAGCGCGCCACCCAAGCTGTTAAAAATGCACGCGCCACCTCCTCGGCCGTGGTTGATGCCAGCGGGACAACTTCAGGCCAGCGCGTGGTGCGGTCCACCATTGTCAGAAGGTGTGTGCACCCTTGTGATGGCGGGAGGGGGCCCACGAGGTCCACATGAACGTGATCGAACCTCTTGGCCGGAATGTGAAACAGCTCCAAAGGAGCCCTCGTGTGCCTGTGTACTTTGGCTCGTTGACACGCCGTGCAGGCTGCTGCCCACTCTTTAACTTGTTTGCGAAGACTCGGCCACACAAATTTCTTTCCTACCATTTTGACCGACGCGCGCACTCCAGGGTGCACCAAAGAATGAATCGAGTCAAAAACGCGGCGGCGCCACGCGGCCGGTACTACTGGACGCGGCCGCCCAGTGGAGACATCGCAGATTATGGGGGGCATACCGTCTTGCAGCACCCTGCTCTCCAGCCTTAACCCTGTTGGTCCAGACTGAAGCACGCGCACATCCGCGTCACTAACCTGCTCCGCGGCCATGGCTGCGTAATCTACTCCTACGCTGACTGGGGCCGCCACGGCGCGCGAGAGGCAATCTGCCACTACATTGAGTTTGCCTGCCACATGCTGAATATCAGTGGTAAACTCTGATATCGCGGCCAGCTGTCTCTGCTGCCGGCTTGACCACGGTTCGGAAACCTTGGCCATCGCGAATGTTAGCGGTTTGTGGTCAATGAACTTGGTGAAAGAGCGTCCTTCTAGCCAGAACTGAAAGTGGTGGATGGCCAAATGGAGAGCCAGCAGCTCCCTGTCGAACGCGCTGTATTTACGTTCGCTATCGCGCAAGGTCCTGCTGAAAAAGATGAGGGGCTGCCAAACCCCGGCTACATGTTGCTCCACGACCGCCCCTATGGCCACATCTGACGCGTCAGTAGTGAGCGCTAAGCGGGCCGTTGGGTCTGGGTGTGCCAACAACGCAGCCTTTGCCAAGGCTGCTTTCACCTCCGAGAACGCTTGGTCCCGCTCCAGGGACCACTCGATCTTATCCGCGGGCTTCTTTTTTTTGAGCGCGGCATACAGCGGCTGCATGAGTTGCGCCACGCGGGGGAGAAAACGGTTATAAAAATTCTCCATTCCCAAAAACTCCTGCAACGCCCTGACCGTCTGTGGCCGGGGAAAATCTGCCACCGCGCGCACTTTGTCAGGAAGCGGAACTGTTCCTTCGGGGGAGACGCGGTGTCCTAAAAAATCGATCTGCGCCACCCTGAACTGACACTTCGCTGGGTTGATTATTAACCCGTGATCTCCCAACCTTCGGAAAACTGTGGCCAGGTGTTTTTCGTGTTTGTCTTCGGACGCGCTGGCTACCAAAATATCGTCCAAGTAGACGAACACGAAAGGGAGATCGCGAAGCACCGCGTCCATCATGCGTTGGAACGTCTGAGCAGCCCCTCTAAGTCCGAATGGCATGCGTAAAAACTTGAATAGGCCAAACAGAGTTATTACCGCTGTTTTGGGTATGTCCTCAGCGCGCACTGGGACTTGGTGGTAACCGCGGACCAAGTCTATTTTAGAAAAAACGCGCGCCCCTGCCAAATGAACGGAAAAATCTTGGCTATGCGGGATTGGGTAGTGGTTGTGCGCTGTAGCATTGTTTAACCTGAGGAAATCCCTGCAAGGTCGCCATGATCCGTCAGCTTTCGGGACCATGTGTAGCGGGGAAGCCCAAGGACTGTTTGAACGCCTGATAATGCCCAACCTCTCCAGGTTGGCGAACTCCTCACGCGCTATGGCCAGTTTAGCTGCGTCCAAGCGCTGAGCTTTTGCAAAAACGGGCAGTCCGGTAGTGGTAATAAAATACTCCACCCCGTGTTTAGCGACTGTTGCCGAAAATGTGGGGACCGTGAGTGCTGGGAACTGAGTGAGCAGTGTGTGGAACTTACCGCTTGCAGCTGTGACGTTGGCTTGTGCTGTTGGCGGGGCCACTCGCACTGTACAGGGGATAGAATCAAAAGAAAGTGCATTAACCAGGCGCCTGTTAGCGAGATCAACCAACAAACCATGTGAGCACAAAAAATCAGCCCCCAACATATTGAAATTCACTGCTGCTACAACAAAAGTCCACTCAAATGTACGGCTGTGTAGAGACAGAAGCAGAGTCTTCTCACCAAAGGTCTTAATCTCCGAGCCGTTTGCTGCTGTCACCCCGGGGCCTCTGGAACCTGCTAGTCTGTCCGCGTAGGAAGGTGTGATGAAACTCAACTGGGAGCCTGTGTCCACAAGGAACTGCCTCCCCGAGCGTGCGTCCAACAAGTAGAGCAGCTTGTTCTCCTCCCCAAGGGCCGTGGCTGCTACCGACCCCCGGTCTTGGCATTTCCCGAACGCCTGAACTGGCAAGGTGGTACACATTTGCGTGCCCTCTCTGCGAAGCGGCGATGGTAGAAACAAAGGACGTCTGATCCGCGTTCCCTGGCCCCTGCCGCCGCCGTCGTCGGTGAGCCTGGTACCGCTGCCTCTGGCCCCTTGTCATCTCCGGTCGTCGTGCCGAGTTCCGCTGCAGCGGCCGTGGCCGCGCGCCGCTTGGTGGCGTTGACAATTCGCTGTGCCTCTCGGCCCAGCGCGCGGTAGTCCTGTTGGGCCAACAGTGGCGAACTGGCCAGGGTCGCTCTCGCTGCTGACGGTAGAGTCCTGAGGAAGAGGTGGGTGAAAATGAAGTGATCGTCATCAGAGTCTTTCAACCTCAACAACTTCTCCATCAGGTTCGCGGGCATGTCATTTTCAAACTCCGTCAGCGCCAGGAGCCTCTCTGCTCGCTCCTCCACTGAGGGGGTGAAGTGCTGGATGAGTGCAGCCTTCAACGTGCCGTATTTGTCGCTGTCCGGCGGCTGGTCGATCAGGCTCTCCACATGCTGGGCTGTGTTGTTGTCCAGTTTTGCGACTACGTGGTAGAATTCTGTGGCGTCTACCGATATCCCCCGGAGGTTGAACTGCGCCTCAATCGCATTGAATCAGGAGCGCGGATTGTTCTGCCAGAAGTCCGGTAGCTGGACTGTAGCGGCATTCGCTTGGCTGGGGGCTCCCGACGAGGCTGGCCCGGGGGAATTCTCCTCTCGCATGGTACGTCTTGGGTCACCAGTGTGGGAATGTGGGAATGACGAGACAGGCTTCTCTCAAGTCAATTTTATTCACATTCACCAGCATCTCAAAGAAGAAAGAGGACAACACAGGAAACTCTCATCCTTAAATACCAGGACTCTTACAGTTCACAAGTCACATGTATCACAGACCACGTTGCATTATAATTGACAGTAACAATGCATCCCCTCTCTCTGATATCCCCCAACTGTCTACAATGCATTTCCTCTTTAATCCTTTAATTACACCCCCACAGTCTCAAGCCTTGCATACCAAAGCTAACATCCTTGCAGCTTCCTGTAATCTCCAAGGAAGCTCTGCCTTTGAACTGATCTAAAATGTGAGTCACAAAGCAGGTCACATATGTGTGTCCACCACAACATAGACAAATGTGTCTTTATGATGTCACAGACCATGTGTCTTTGAACTCAGGCATCATAGGACACATAAACAAATGTGTCTTTATGATGCCATACAGACCATGTGTCTTTATGATTTTCATGATCCTTCTAAATTGTCCTTAGGTATGACTGTGAGAGTGAATGGTTGTCTGTCTCTCTGTGTTGGCCCTGCGATGGACTGGCGATCTGTCCAGGGTGTACTCTGCCTCTTGCCCAAAGATGCTGGGATAGGCTCCAACCCCCCCGTGACCTGAAAAGGATTAAGTGGAAGAAGATGGATGGATGGATGTCCAAGAACTGGAATTACGATGCACCAATCCCTCAACCAGTGGTCTCAACGAAGAAGAAGAAGAAGAAGAAGAAGAAGAAGAAGAAGAAGAAGAAGAAGACCCACTAGATGGAGAGCAATAGAATGAGGACAACTGCTACACGTCAGAGAAGATGCCATGAAGATGAAACACCTGAGGTTCCAGCAGTACATCGCACCCGTCTGAGACAGGACACCCTTCACCAGCATAGGGTACGACAGACTTTAAAGCATGTTTCTAGGACATCATAGGACGGCCTATGATCTCTGCCTCATCATCATAGCGCGTCCTATGACCTCAGGCATCATAGGACGACTCGCCATGCCTACATGACAGCAAATGTGTAACCTTGATGAATGCCAGTCTACACTACAATTGTGTAAAATGCCAAGCAAAGCGCTGATTTTCTCCGGGTGCTCCGGTTTCTTGGTTTCTACAGGCATGCACGGGCCTTCCTGAACAGGGTCGAAAGCCACTTTTTCAGGATCGTGCCCATGAACCGGAATTACGACGCACCTATCCCTCAACCAGTGGTCTGAACCAAGAAGAAGAAGACCCACCAGATGGAGAGCAATAGAATGAGAACTGCTGCATGTCAGAAAAGATGCCGTGAAACATGAAACGCCTCAGGTTACAGCAGTACGCCGCAGGCATGACTGTGAACAACACAGCCATCTCAGACAGGAGGAGACCCTTCGGCATGCAGAAATACTTGGTTATACTTGGTTTCTACAGGCATGGACGGGTATGCATGGGTATGTTCTAGTTACTCATAAAAGATCACACAAATAAGTCTGACAAACAAACAAACAAGTGTGGCGGTTTGGGGAAAACCCCCACAAACAGACTAAGGACAGACAGCTCGCTACTCCTGGTTTTTTCCGCTACACTACTGTGATAATGTTGCCTTTCATGCATTGTGTTCATGCGTCCTGTCCTTACTGTGACCTAGAGACGCAGATCAATATGTAGATGTGCCTGTTAACCTCTTTGTTCTGCAGCTGGAGCAGAGTCTAGCAAATCTGCCTATTGTGATGTATGTCTCACAAATGCAAATATCTCATGCCTGTTCTGCAGTCCCTTTGATCAGACCAACCGCTGTGAATCTGCTTTGATGTATTGTTTGAGTTGGGTATAAATCCTGCACAGGTTCTGTAACACTTCCTCTCACTCACACTTCAACCTCTGCTGCAGACACGCACTCTGTGTCTTCTTCTCCGAGAGCCAGAGGATCCCCATCCAGCCGCACACACTTGGGCTGGAGAGGGGATCCCGTGACGGCGGTATGATAATAAAACGCTACTTAAAACCTCCAACAATGCCGCTTTATTTCATGCCGCCGCACTGGTGACCCGACGCTGAAACGAACACGCTGCCAGCGAACGCAACACCCGGCGGTGATTGTCCGACGACAAGCGAACGCGGCAGCCTGACTGATCTGCCCTCCCTTCTGCTTCAGGGAGACCGCAACGCGGAGCTTCCAGGCGAAACTCCCCGGAGAACACCCACGACCGGGAAAGCTGAGCAACGTTTCATGGTGAGATCTGCACGCCTAGATCGGCACATCCACGCTGGACCGGCCGCGCTCACAGCTCCTCCACACGTGAGTGCATGCACCTCGTCCCCTCTCCACGATGGCGATTCCCATGGCCGACGGAGCACACGTGGACCTGAACGCACCATGACCGAGCGAGTGACAGAGCGTCTACTTCCCTTCACCGCTCCAACACGCTGAACAGGGATGATCTCCAGCAAGCTCCCTGACCCTGGTTCTCCTCTCCAGCGGCCCACCCACGCACGGGACCCCGGCACACGCACCGGGGAGTCACGGGCACGGCGCATCACGCACGGGACACATACGGCTCCACAGACCGCCTTCCTTCTGCTGCACACTGGCCCTTCAGGCTTGCTCGTTCACCTGAGGCACGCAGCTTGCTCACTGGATTTTATGGTCTTAGCCACGGCACACAAGGGGAATTCAGCGGTCTGCGGTTCCCGAGGGCTTTAAGGTTGTGTCCGCACCTAAAGCCAACACGCCAGTCCCTCTGCTCTCATCACAGTCGCCACGCAGCCTCGTCTTTTCTTCATGGCCGCTATTAATCCTTGCAAGACTTAATCGCGGGAGGAGCCAGTGACTAATTTTTCTTCTTGTGGACCTCTGCACGTTCAATGGGACCAGCCCTTCGACATCGCGGACCCACAAGCAATTTTTGCGCAGCCTGGACGTTTTCATCGTCTCCGGCCGGCTTTTACTACCCCCACCCCCCTCCACCCCCTCCTGCACAGAGCTTTTCCCTGCTCGCTGCCCAAGCTGCACTATCGAGGTCTCGACCACCTGCCGAGCCCTCTGGGGGGGAGCTGTGGCGGTTTGGGGAAAACCCCCACAAACAGACTAAGGACAGACAGCTCGCTACTCCTGGTTTTTTCCGCTACACTACTGTGATAATGTCACCTTTCATGCATTGTGTTCATGTGTCCTGTCCTTACTGTGACCTAGAGACTCAGATCAATATGTAGATGTGCCTGTTAACCTCTTTGTTCTGCAGCTGGAGCAGAGTCTAGCAAATCTGCCTATTGTGATGTATGTCTCACAAATGCAAATATCTCATGCCTGTTCTGCAGTCCCTTTGATCAGACCAACCGCTGTGAATCTGCTTTGATGTATTGTTTGAGTTGGGTATAAATACTGCACAGGTTCTGTAACACTTCCTCTCACTCACACTTCAACCTCTGCTGCAGACACGCACTCTGTGTCTTCTTCTCTGAGAGCCAGAGGATCCCCATCCAGCCTGCACACACTTGGGCTGGAGAGGGGATCCCGTGACGGCGGTATGATATAATAAAACTCTACTTAAAACCTCCAACAACGCCGCTTTATTTCATGCCGCCGCACAAGGGTTCTTAACAGTCGCTAATATTAGATGGCCAATTCATTTTTAATAACTCTGTAATTAATATTCACGCAATCAAATAAATCTTAGTGTTCAGTCCCTTTTATATTTGTCAAAGTCTAACGTGTGAGTGCCTGCATATAGGCTATACCTCTTTGTATTCCACTTTCAAACACAGCCTACAGTACATTTGGGCCTGTAAAGCCTAATTGGGCTACCTGTTTTCAGACAAGAATGCTTGCTTTCTACAGGCATGCACTATTGTTGTTTGATGCAGCAAAGTTCAGCCTCCACCGTCTGTCACCTCCCGTTCTCGTCTTCCTGTATCGGCGTCCTATGTCCTGCCCTTCCTTAATTCTGAATGGCTGCTTAAAAAGGTTTGACATTAATGAGCACAGCTGCACAGTAGTCTGACAAGTTGAACTTTTTTCAGCCCTGAGCACTGTGACAAAAAGCGGCCACCACTCAAAGCGTTTCAGTGCCGAGGGCACTCAGTGTTGTAAATGCTGGGTTACATAGAGAATCAACAGAAAATAGTTGCCCACAGCAGAAAAAAACGAGTTTGGTGGACACGCTCCCAATTTTGCTTTTTTTTGTGTTGTTTGGACTCTTGGTTGCTGAGGCACGTAGCCCTATGGTGTAACCATGCACGTAAATCAGTGGACATGTCTACATAAAAAGCGCCAGATTAATATATAAAACAATATTCAAAAAATTCCTGCATCCACATTGTGATCTGAATCACAAAATATAATCATCTGTTCCCCATGACCATTACACACCTGTCTTGAAAATTTCATCAAAATCCGTTTATAACCTTTTGAGTTATGTTGCTAACAGTCAAATCAACCAACCAGCCAAGAGACAAACCAACCAACCAACACCACTAAAAACATTACCTCCGTCCTCCCTTGGCGGAGGTAATAACTGAACAAAAGGAAACACTAGACGTCTACATCAGACCAACTTGCTGATGTTCATCAACGGTTGAACTGATGGCACGGCACATTCAAGTGGGTGGACACGCAACATGAGCAGAGGGAAGGTGCGAGAATTTGCATTCATTCCATTCTAAAGGTGCGTTCAGACCAAATGCAAACTGGCGGTGCAAATCCATACAAACTGAATGGAAAGAGATGAGTACACGTGAAATTGAACATTTGTGCATTCACGTCCGAGGTAATATGTTAGCTTTGAGATTCTGCCGTCACTGGAGTAAAAGTATCAGCTGTGTGGGCATGGTGTGGGGATTCTCCACCCAGAGAAAGCAGCTGGGATAAGGGGGAACAATGGACTGGAGGAGGAAGTGCCACTGGGGGGTCTCAAATGGGACAGTATGGACTATGCACCCCCCGGAGAGAGGAGGGACTGCCGGAGCCGCTGGAAGAGAGAGGGGTGTGAGGGGCGCTGGTGTTATGATGTTAATGTGCCACACAGGTCTTTGTTCTAAATAACAATGTATTATGGTCGGAGGTTCCGGGTCTCAATGCATGGTATTAAAGATACGCACGTGAATAAAATTGTTGGTGCCCCTCTGTTAATGAAAGAAAAACCCACAATGGTCACAGAAATAACTTGAATCTGACAGAAGTGGTAATAAATAAAAAGTCTATGAAAATTAACCAATGAAAATCAGACAGTGCTTTTGAATTGTGGTTCAACAGAATTATTTTAAAAAAACAAACTCATGAAGCAGGCCTGGACAAAAATGATGGTACTCTTAACTTAATATTTTGTTGCACAACCTTTTGAAGCAATCACTGCAATCAAACGATTTCTGTAACTGTCAATTAGGCTTCTGCACCTCTCAGCAGATATTTTGGCCCACTCCTCATGAGTAAACTGCTCCAGTTGTCTCAGGTTTGAAGGGTGCCTTCTCCAGACGGCATGTTTCAGCTCCTTCCACAGATGTTCAATAGGATTTAGATCAGGGCTCATAGAAGGCCACTTTAGAATAGTCCAATGTTTCGCTCTTAGCCATTCTTGGGTGTTTTTAGCTGTGTGTTTTGGGTCATTATCCTGTTGCAAGACCCATGACCTGCGACTGAGACCAAGCTGTCTGACACTGGGCAGCACATTTCTCTCTAGAATTCCTTGATAGTCTTGAGATTTCATTGTACCCTGCACAGATTCAAGACACCCTGTGCCAGATGCAGCAAAGCAGCCCCAGAACATAACAGAACCTCCTCCATGTTTCACAGTAGGGACAGTGTTCTTTTCTTGGTATGCTTCATTTTTGCGTCTGTGAACATAGAGTTGTTGTGCCTTGCCAAAAAGTTGCAGTTTTGTGTCGTCTGTCCATAGGACATTCTCCCAGAAGCTTTGTGGCTTGTCAACATGCAGTTTGGCAAATTCCAGTCTGGCTTTTTTATGATTTGTTTTCAACAGTGGTGTCCTCCTTGGTCGTCTCCCATGAAGTCCACTACCTCTCTCAGTCTTGTTAAACTGGTCAATTGTTCTGTTCTTAACCGTATGAAGCAATCATACAAGTAAAATGTTTCTGACTTAGTGGGTCAAATGTACTGTGGGTCAGTACAATACAGATACTTCAGGGTGATTGGGCCCAAAAACTCAAGTTCATAGAGAACCTTTTAAGTGTGGCTGTCAGTTTAACAACTATTGTTAAAGCAATGTTACAAAATCATTGTTGTCTATGACTTAGACCAACTTTTAAAAGCCATTTTTGCAGAATTTCAGCACCTCCTCAGAAACAGCAGTCTGGCTGTGACTTTACTACAGGGAGCTGGATGCCAGCCAGCCATGGGAATATGCAATAGTTTAGCTTCTGAAGAGGTAAGAATACAGTAAATCTGATATGAGGGACCGCAACCCTATAACTAGCAACCTCTTAGACATAATAGAGATCAGGAACAGACAAGATTACAAGAAATATTCAGCAAGAAATTAATCACTGATGTGATGGAAATTAGCAGCAATTAGCATTAGAAATTAGCAGCAAACTGTACATCTTTCATGGTGAGTCATTAACTTCAATGCTGTCACTGAAAAATCTTGTAAATTTATCTGTCACATCTGAGGATAGTATGTGACAGCTTTTTTTCAAGCTTGACTCAAAAGTTGTGAGCTTTCATGTGTAGACAGACATTTACTCCGCTGAACTTGTTGATTATCACCTGTTAGTTTCCAGCTAACCTTAAACATGGTAATATTGAGCTGGGAAAATTCAAGAGATCCTAGAGTCACAAAATCTGACATACATAAATGCACAAATCCTCCTTTCCTCTTACCAATTTCGGTTGTTCTGTCAGCCCACATTGCACCGCTCCACTATGTGTCCTTGTGAGCTAAAATAGCATTGCTGTACATACAGTTCTCTACTCCCTTGTTGCTGTCCAAGCACCGATCATTTATCCATCGTAAAGGGGAGATATCTCAGATTTCCCTATTATGATTAAGAAGAAGACAGGTGGTACCCCAGCTCATGTGTCTTTGCACACATTGACGTGAGTTACATGGGTAGAATGGTCAGTGCTGTCTGTAGCTGGCCAGTACAGTGGTGTGAAAAAGTGTCTGCCCACTGACTGATTTCTTATTTTTTTGTATGTTTGTCACACTTAAATATTTCAGATCATTAAACAAATTTAAATATTAGACAAAGATAACACAAGTAAACACAAAATGCAGTTTTTAAATGAAGGTTTTATTATTAAGGGTAAAACAAAATCTAAACCTACATGGCCCTGTGTGAAAAAGTGATTAGTAGCCTTGGCGGAGGTCCAGCTTCGAGAAAATTTTTGAACTGCTGAAGGTTGCCATTAGCTTCTCCGTCGTGGGTAGGGGATATATATCCGGTCAATGCATGGTCGTATGCTGCCCGACTTTTTCTTTGCCATGACGATGTTCGAAATCCACGGGGATGCGTTGACCCACTCAATGATGCCAGTGTCCAGGAGTTTTTTAAGGTCTGTCGTAACGTCGTCTCATAGGGTGAGGGGCAGTCACCAGAATGGTTGAATTTTGGGTGCCACTTCTGGATTACTGAGTGGTTGGTATTTGAAAGCAGCAATGCACCCTAGTCCCATAAAGAGCACCGGCCAGCTGCCCTGCCAGGATGTCGAGACCGTTAGGACGATGGAGCCCGTTGGGTCTGTGATGGAAAACCCCAACATGCCTAACAGGTCATTTCCCAGGAGGTTAGCCCCCTGGCATGTCACCTGAAAGGTGAACGACGGGATTGTTTTCAGCCCGCAGGTCACTGAAAAGTCAGTTGTCCCTACCATGCCGATCTTGACATGCCCATATCTGAACAGATCGTCTGCCTTCGCTGTAATGGTCTTTTTGGGGAAGAGTTTTCTGACTGTGGCTATGTTTAGTAGGGACCGAGAAGCACCTGAGTCCAATAAAAGTGACACATCGACGCCGTCCAGCTGGATGGTGTTCCATTTAAGTGGCCAATTCCTAGCGCCCACTGTACAGACCATTGCTGGGTCCGGTGAGCGGACTTTTTTTTCATGGGGCTCGAGCAGCAGACCTTGGAAAAGTGGTTAACATGTTTACAGCTGTAACATCTCTTCCCTTTAGCAGGGCAAGTGGGCCAGTGGGCTCGGTGTTTGGATGAGCCGCAGTGGGTACACAATGGCCACTCACCCTCTTTGATCCGTGTTCTGCCCGGCTTCTTCATGTTGCCCCTTGGTTGTGTGTGTTTGGGGTGGCTAATGGTGTTACTAACGGCCTGCTCCCGCGGGGTTGACTGAGGGACCTGTCGGCTAGGTGTCGTTAGCTGTTCCACTAGCTGGGTGGCTGCCTCCATCTGGGCCGCCATCCTCACTACTTTGCTTAGCTTGAGATCATTTGCTCTTAGCATTAGCTCTTCTCTTAGCCACTTGTTGTCCGTGCTCTTTGCTAGCTTGTCATGGGTTAGCTTGTCTTCTAAAGGCCCGAAGGTGCATGTGCTTGCCAAAACTCGGAGCTTCGTGGCGTAACATTAGGTTGACTCACCCACATGCTGTTTGTGGCTGAAGAAGACAGTTCTTTGGACTGTAACATTGCTTGCATCACTACAATATTCCTCCATCACAGTCATGCCTTCGCCAAATGAGTTCACTTGACCCAGAGTGCGGAGCACGCGCCGCCCTTCTTCCCCTAGACTGAGGACCAGCACGCTCTTCAGCTTCTTGTCGTCAGTGTCACTCAGGCCAGTCACGCCAACATACTCTTTAAACATGTTGAACCAGCGGCGCCACGGGATTGGTGGTGCCCCCGGTGAGGTGAGGAAAGGTTTTACTGGCTCCATGAGTGAGGGTTTTACCCTCATCGCCATTTGTAATGTCTGAAATAAGCAAGCCGTGAGCTGACTCACACCAAACAGCAACCTTTTATTATTTACACTTAACTATATACAAAATGGTGGTGCCGCCCAGCGTCATCCATCACCTGCGTCATGACGCCAGCTACGGCAAGCCCCAATGTCCAAACCCCCTCAGTCCACACACTACAGATTACACTGCCTCCTCCCCTTATCAGTCATGCCTTAATGTATGTACATTTTTATTAGATGTATTGTTGTTCAACAATGATGATCCTGTTGTGTGAATATAAATCAAAACACCCAGACTCAACCATTGTCCCCACAAAGAATAAAGGCCTTTCCTCAACCACAAATCAGTCTGCTGCTTGCAAGCACTGTAAAAATGTAGAAATACAGCATAGGCTAATGACCTATACCAATAAATCCTACAATTACATAACAATGAATAAATCATCTGGTGCCACATTGGTGTATAAATTTTAACTGACCCCAAGATGACAAAGTAGAGTGTTGTGTCAAAATCAGTTTGATGTAAAAGTGTCACTGCTTGAAAAGGCTTGTTCTTCACATCCCTAACTACCAGAACAGATATTGATCCAACACAAAGCACACAGGGAGGCGCGGTGGCGCAGTGGTTAGCACTGCGGCAGCACAGCAACTCACCCTTGGCTGGGGGATCCTGGGTTCGATCCCAGTCCCCAACCAACAGTGATCTGTGTGGAGTTTGCATGTTCTCCCCGTAACTGCGTGGGTTTACTCCGGGATTTCTCCGGTTTCCTCCCACATGCCAAAAACATGCAAGTTAAGTTAATTGGCATCAAAACTGGGGATTCTAAATTGTCCTTAGGTATGATTGTGAGACTGAATGATTGTCTTTCTCTGTGTTGGCCCTGCGATGGACTGGCGATCTGTCCAGGGTATACCCTGCCTCTCGCCCAAAGATGCTGGGATAGGATCCAGCCCCCCCGCGACCCGAAAAGGATTAAGCGGAAGAAGATGAATGAATGACAAAGCACACAAAAACTGAGGGAACTAAAGGCACTTGGGTAATTAGGGGAGTGGAAACAGCTGAACAGAACATAGCTGGGGGCAATGACACCAATATGGAAAAAGGCACAGACACCGATAAAGCTGTGTCAACATGTACATTTTTAAGGAATTAGCTTTTCATACTGTTTTTTGCCTTTCATCAACATGCAAACACCCTTCTGAGCACTAAAAATTAACTTTTTAAAAAAAAAACTTCTTCCAGGGTGACGATTTTCACTGACCCCAGCAACATTTATGTGTGCATTGGGTGGCCAGTTTTCCCTCTCTTTCCAATAAATGACTGAACCAAGATTGCACTACTTTGAAGTTGGTAAATGGGACTTTTTACATGTTTGCACATATTAACATATGTCAGCAATTTAGAATATTATTAAAAACAGGTTTTCTGCAACATAATTCAAAAAGATAAGCTTTCACATTTTCAATATTGATGACATGCAAATCAACCCTTTCAGATTTAATTTTGATTATGGTATTAGTTTCTGAAATTAAATTGCAAATCATGATAGTCCAGTTGTTCTAGTAAATGCACAGTTGCTCACCCATTATGGAACAGGTGTCAGAATGGAATTTTTTCGGATTTTCAATGGACAGGGATGTTTTTCCAAGCAGTGCTGTGTAGATAGGACTTATTTTTAATAGATGGAGGAGCAAAAAAACAGCTTTTAAAAATGGCCATGTACTTGTGGACTTGGGCACAGGCCGATTGAACACAGAAACAGGACAGAAAATACAAATAAAACAAATCTAAGAGACTAATTCACAAAAAGGACAAAATACAATGAATACAAAACTAGACACAACCCAGACTGGACACAGACAAACAAACAAAAAAGTCACAGAACTTGACTCAAAAACACATGAAAACAAAAGGCATTTTTTTTCCAACATTCTTTTTATTGTTTTTTTTTTTTTCACAACAAAAAACACCTGCCATGGATTGCCACCTTATTGTGGTGGGGGGGTTTGCGTGCCCAAGTGATCCAAGGAGCTATGTTGTCTGGGGCAGTTTGCCTCTGGTAGGGCCTCCCAAGACAAACTGGTCCTGGGTGAAAGGCCAGATTAAGAGTGATCCAATAAACTCCCATGTTGAACAAAAAAAATCAAGGATTCAGTGTACCCTACCCAGAATGAGATTACTGGGGCCCCGCCCTGGAGCCAGGTCTGGGGGAGAAGCTCGATGGCTAGCACCTGGTGGTCAAGTTTCTGCCCATGGGACCCGGCTGGGCTCAGCCCGAAGGAGTTACATACAGTAGGTCCACCCTCCAGTGGCTCACCACCTGCAGGAGGGACCATGGGGGTCTGGTGCTATGTGGATCAGGTGGCAGGAAAAAGAGAGACCTTCGCGGTATGATCTCTGGCTTTCGAAACTGGCTTTTATAATGTGGAACGTCACCTCTCTGGTGGGGAAGTAGCTGGAGCTAATGCACGAGGTTGAGAGATACCAGACAGATGTAGTTGGTCTCACCTCAATGCACAGCTCTGGCTCTGGAGCCAGTTTCCTGGAGAGGGGCTGGAGCTTGGCCTACTCTGGAGTTGCCCCGGTGATTGGCGTCGAGAAGGGGTGGGTATTCTTGTATCCCCCCACTTTGTGGCTTCTATATTGGAGTTTTCCCCAGGTGGACGAAATGGTTGTTCCCCTGCACCTTCGCATTGGGAAACGAGTCCTGACCATCATTTGTGCCTGTGCATCAGATGATGGTTCAGAGTACCCACCCTTTTTGAAGTCTCTGACTGGGGTGCTGGAGAATGCTGCTCTTGCAGACTCCATTGTCCTACTGGTGGACTTCAATGCACACATGGGCAATGACAGTGAAACCTGGAGGGGTGTGATGGGGAGGAACAGCCTGCCCGACCTGAACCCGAGTGGTGCTCAGTTATTGGACTTCTGTGCCAACCACTGTTTATCCATAATGAACACCATGTTCAAGCATAAGGGTGTCCATATGTGCACCTGGCACCAGGACACCCTAGGTCACAGGTCGATGATTGATTTTGTTATTGTGTCATCAGACCTGCGACCGTATGTCTTTGACATTCGGGTAAAGAGAGGTGCAGAGCTGTCAACTGATCACCACCTAGTGGTGAGATGGATCCGATGGCAGGGGCGGACGCCACTCAGTCCCGGTAAACCCAAACGTATAGTGAGGTTGTGCCGGGAACATCTGGCTGAGGCCCCTGTCTGGGAAGTCTTCAACTCCCACCTCGAAAGAACTTCGACCGCATTCCGAGGGAGCCTGGGCACATGGAGTCTGAATGGGCCATGTTCTCCACCTCCATTGTTGAAGCAGCGGCCCTGGAGGTGGACAAGATTCGCCCTGAGTACCTCAAGGCCCTGGATGTTGTAGGGCTGTCATGGTTGACATGCCTCTGCAATGTTGTGTGGAGGTTGGGGACAGTGCCTTTGGCATGGCAAACTGGGGTGGGGGTTCCTGTTTTTAAAAAGGGGGACCGGAGGGTATGTTCCAACTTTAGGGGGATCACACTCCTCAGTCTCCATGGGAAAGTCTATGCCAAGGTACTGGAGAGGAAAGTCCGACTGCTGGTCGAACCTCGGATCCAGGAGGAGCAATGTGGTTTTCATCCTGGCCGTGGCTCATCAGACCAACTCTTTACCCTCTTGAGAATCCTCGACGGTTCGTGGGAGTTTGCCCAACCAGTCCACGTGTGTTCTGTGGACTTGAAGAAAGCATTTGACTGTGTCCCTTGTGGGCTTTTGTGGGGGGTGCTGCAGGAGTTTGGGGTACCTGTCTCGTTACGAGCTATCCAGTCTCTATACAACCATTGCAAAAGTTTGGTTCATATTGCCAACACCCAGCTGAACTCATTTCCAGTGAAAATTGGGACTCTGCCAGGGCTGCCCTTTGTCACCGATCCTATTCATAAATTTTATGGATAGGATATCTAGGTGCAGCCAAGGATCGGAGGCATCATCAAACTACCGGACTTTTGGCTGCACGACCCGAAGTCTTGGTTCCTCCACACCAAGGCCCAATTCGCGCTCCGGGGAATAACGGCAGATGACACCAGGTATTACTACATGGTCACAGCGCTGGACACTCGCACGACTCAGCAAGTAGCGAGCCTGCTCCAACAGCCCCCAGCCCACGACAAATACGGAGCTCTCAAAGTCGAGCTGACCTGGCGCTACACGCTCTCGGACTGCGAGAGAGCGGAGAGGCTCCGGACACGCTCCAAGTTGGGAGCTGGGTTGGCGGTCGAACGGATGGAGAAGATGTTGGGGTTGATGGGCACGGACGACGGGCATTTTCTATTTGCCCACCTTTTCCTCCGGAACCTCCCAACGGCGGCCAGAGCAGTCCTTGCCAACTCGCCGTTGCTGGCCGTGCGTGACTACCGTGCACTAGCCCAGGGGGCAGATCGGATCATCCTCACCACCAGAGCCCTCACAGTGAACGCAGCGGGGTCGGAACCCAGCGAGATGGCCAGCGGAAGCGAGGAGCCAGCGATGGTAGCGGCAGCGGGGGCCAGGAAGCACCAGAGAGACACGCTCTGCTCCTACCACCGCTGTTTTAGAGAGGACGCATGCCGATGCATGCCACCGTGCCAATTCAAGCGTTCGGGAAACACCAGAACCGGCAGTCGATAGCAGCTGCGACTGCAGGTGAAGAAACCAAGCTGCTCTACGTGACAGACTCACGCTCGGGGAGACGATTCCTCATGGACTCCGGCTCCCAAAAGAGCCTCATCCTGCCATCCTACGCCAACCGGCTGGCAGGAACTAGCAGCCCCAAGCTGATGGCCGCAAACGGCTCAGACATTAAGACTTTTGGTGAGAGGACACTGACTGTATCCCTGCACGGCTGTACGTACCAGTGGACATTCGTCATAGCGGCATGCAGTTTCCCAATCTTAGGCGCTGATTTTTTGTGTGCACATGGACTACTAGTCGATGTTACTAACAGACACCTGATTAATGCAATGTCTTTTGATTCTCTCCCCTGTATAGCTCGAGGAGCTGGGCCAACAATGCTAGCTAACGTCACAGCTCCAGGTGGTAAGTTCCACACACTGCTCACCCAGTTCCCAGCACTCACGGTCTCAACGTTTTCGGCGGTCATCACTAAACACGGGGTGGAGCACTTTTTTACCACCACCGGGCCGCCCGTTTTTGCACGACCTTGGTGCCTGGACACAGCTAAACTGGCCATAGCTCGCGAGGAGTTTGCCAACTTGGAAAGGCTGGGCATCATCAGACGATCAAACAGCCCATGGGCATCCCCACTACATATGGTCCCTAAGGCCGAGGGATCGTGGCAACCTTGGGGAGATTTCCGCAGATTAAACAACGCCACAGTGCACGACAGCTACCCGATCCCCCATATTCAGGATTTTTCCATTCACCTCGCCGGGGCACGTATTTTTTCTAAGATAGACCTGGTCCGTGCTTACCATCAGGTCCCGGTACGCGGGGAGGACATACATTACCTAAAACGGCAGTAATAACCCTGTTTGGTCTGTTTGAGTTTTTACGCATGCCTTTCGGGTTAAAAGGCGTGGCACAGACATTCCAACGCATGATGGATGCGGTGTTGCGCGATCTGCCGTTTGTGTTTGTCTACCTGGATGACATCCTGGTGGCCAGCGCTTCCGAGGACGAACACATAGCCCACCTCAGGACGGTTTTCCAGAGGTTGGAGGAGCACGGGTTAATAATCAACCCGGCGAAATGCCAGTTTGGCGTGACGGGGATCAATTTTTTGGGACACCGCATCTCACCGGAGGGAGCGATACCCTTGCCAGACAAGGTGCACGCACTGGCGAATTTTCCCCGGCCTCAGACGATCAGGGCGCCGCAGGAGTTTTTGGGGATGGTGAACTTCTACAATCGTTTCCTCCCCCCGCGCAGCCCAGCTCATGCAGCCGTTGTACGCCGCGCTTAAGAAATGGAAGCCGGCGGACAGAGTTGACTGGATCCTGAGCGGGAGCAAGTGTTTTCCGAGGTTAAGACAGCTCTGACGAACGCTGCACTGCTGGCGCACCCAGACCCGGCGGCTCAGATTGCGCTCACTACAGACGCATCAGACATGGCCATAGGGGCTGTTGTGGAGCAGTGTGTCGCCGGTTCTTGGCATCCGTTCGCTTTTTTTTAGCAGGGCTTTGCGTGAAAATGAGCGTAAATACAACACGTTTGACAGGGAATTGCTGGCTCTCCACCTGGCCATACGCCACTTCCAGTTCTGGCTGGAAGGGCGCACCTTCACTGCGTTCGTGGACCACAAGACACTAACGTATGCGATGGCCAAGGTTTCGGAACCATGGTCAGACCGGCAGCAGAGACAGCTAGCCGCGATCTTGGAGTTAACAACTGACATTCATCATGTGGCCAGTAAACTCAATGTGGTGGCTGAATGTCTCTCGTGCACCTTAGTGGCCCCAGTCTACGTGGGGCTAGACTACACGGCCATGGCCACAGAGCAGATTGGCGATGCCGACGTTTGCGCGCTTCAGTCTGGACCAACAGGGTTAAGGCTGAAGAGCAGAGTTATGCAAGTCGGGGGGCCCCCCCAATCTGTGACGTCTCCACGGGCCGCCTGCGCCCGGTGGTACCATGTGCTTGGCGACGTCTCATTTTCGAGTCATTTCACTCCCTGGCACACCCAGGCGTATGTGTGTCAGTCAAAATGGTGGCAACCAAGTTTGTCTGGCCGAGCCTGCGCAAACAGGTGAAAGAGTGGGCTGCAGCCTGTGTAGCGTGCCAACGAGCCAAAGTGCACAGGCACACAAAGGCCCCCCTTGAGCCATTCCATATCCTGGCTAAGAGGTTCGACCACGTTCACGTGGACCTCGTCGGCCCCCTCCCGCCATCGCAAGGGTTCACACACCTCCTGACAGTGGTGGACTGCACCACGCGATGGCCCGAAGCAGTCCCACTAGCTTCCACCACATCCGCAGACATGGCACGCGCCTTTTTAACAACATGGATGGCACGTTTTGGCACCCCTTCAGACATCACGTCCGATCGGGGCCCGCAGTTTCCAATCTCTGGTCCACGATGGCCCAGAGCCTGGGCATCTCAATTCATCGAACAACCGCGTACAACCCACAGGCCAATGAGTTATGCAAGCGTTTCCATAGGTCACTGAAAGCAGCGCTCAGGGCTTCGCTTACGGATGCAAATTGGGTGGACCGGTTGCCGTGGGTTCTATTAGGGTTGCATTCCGCACCGAAGGAGGATTTAGCGGCTTCCCCAGCAGAGCTGGTTTTTACGCCGCCCCTGCGGCTCCCCGGGGACTTTTTTCCAGTTAACCCCATGCCGAACACCCATCTGTCCCCGCGTTCGCAGCATAGCGCAGGCGCACGGACGCTCCCTGGCCTGGCCCACCACTGTTTTCCCCGCGCGCTTGTGCCAAAAACCTTGAAGGACGCGGCATTCGTGTTTGTCAGGCACGATGCCCACCGGACCCCATTGCGCCCCCCCTACGATGGCCTGTTCAGAGTGCTGGAAACCAGGGACAAACATTTTGTGTTAGACCTGGGGGGTCGCTGGGAGAGAATCTGTATAGACAGGCTTAAGCCTGCTTTTGTTGTGGCAGACGAGCAGCTGGTGTTGGCTCAAGCTCCTCGGTGAGGAAGACCCCCACTGAGAGCTCTCCAGATAAATGATTCATCACAGCAGTCACACAAGCATGCTGAATGTTTCTCCCCCCCCTCCATTGTCCCCCCACAGACAGACACACACCCAGGAACCCCCCACCGGCACAGCAGCATCGTGGAGCCGAAGACCCCCCGTTACAGCAGCTATGGGCGGAGGCTGAAGCCGCGAGGACGGAAGAGTTAAAGGGCCTATATCATGCAATTTTAAGCCTTTCAGAGTAAACTATATGCATGTATGTGATAGTATATTACCTTTGGTACACTGGAGAATGAATTTCTTATGAAATATGAGTTATTTTCACGAGCTACTTTTCCAACCCGGAAGTAAGATGCCTCGATCTCTGAGGCTCTGCCTCTCCTTCTTGTGGCTGCTGCCCATTTAAGATAAGATAAGCCTTTATTAGTCCCACAATGGGGAAATTCCAGGATTGCAACAGCATAGGGATAGCAACACTCAGAGCAACAATCAGAAGGCAAGAAAAAACAACATCTAGTAAACATATGTCCATATTACTATAAATGTATATATATAGACACACAGTGCAGAGCATTATGGCTGGTGGATGTGCAGCAGAAAGTCTAAGCTCTCTCTCCGCGGATGCAGCGGGCCAGCTGGAAGTCTTTGGGCATGATGGTGACCCCCTTAGCGAAGAAGAGACCACCAGGTGGGTCTCGCTGGTCTCCTGCAGAGCCATGACGGCGAAACTCAGGAAACGCAGGACGGTCTTGAAGTCCTGAGCGATCTCCCTCACCAGGCGCTGGACGGGCAGCTTACGGATGATTTCATGACGATAATAAACTCCAACCATTTCTGACGAGTAGGCTCTTCTTTAGAAAGGCTGAACAAACTCCTAAATCTCTCACAGCCAAAGACACATTTACGCCACTTAAAAGACATTGTCTTACGTAAAAAAGCAAACAGTTGTTGTCACTGAGCAGATTAGGTGCGAGAGGAACGACTTCTTCACAGCGTCAATGCTAAAGTGAAAGAGTTTTGCCGATCACCACTCCGTTAGCTGCGCAGAGAAAGTGGGTGTGTGCGTTAGCCTGGGGGCGGTGCTGGCAGCACAGGTACTTCCTGGAGTGGGCGGCTCACCCAAGTTCATACGTATGAACGTGGGGACCCAATCTAACTAACTAACTAACTAATCTGCACTTATATAGCGCTTTTCTAGCCACAAAGACCACTCAAAGCGCTTTCACTAATACTAACCCTCTATTCTAAGGGCCTATACTATAGGAAACAGATATCTAGGGACAATTTAGAACAACCAATTAACCTAACATGCATGTCTTTGGATTGTGGGAGGAAACCGGAGCCCCCGGAGTAAACCCACGCAGTACGGGGAGAACATGCAAACTCCACACAGAAAGGTCCCAACCCCTGCCCACCTGGGGATTCGAACCAGGAACCTTCTAGCTGTAAGGCAACAGTGCTAACCACTGCACCACCGTGCTGCCCAATCATTATCAGGGACAGGGCGGAGCAGCAGCTCAGAGAGCAGGGTTGAGGAGGAATACTCAGAGATGCGTGAATGGAGCAAAATACCACTTTGGGGGTGTTTTTGGTGAGGAATTAACATTATAACATGCTTAAAAGCTCAAAAAAGTCGATTTTGCATGATATAGGCCCTTTAACACCCAGTCTGAGACTCTGGGGGGTGCGGTGTGGGGGACCCATGCTATAGAGTTCAGTAGTTTTCCTCTCAGACTGAGAGAGCATGGAGATCAAAGGGCTGGGGGGTAAGGGGAATTGTCTGGGGGGAGTGAATGGTGAATGCAGGACCTCAGGTAGCAGGGAGGTGTGAGTTTTGGGATATAAAAGAGAGAGTCCCTGCTTCATGAGTTTAATGTTCTGATTCTGGAAGATGTGAGAGTGGAATAAACTTCATCTGCTCGGAAAGTTTGGTCTGGTTATTTCATCTCCACAATTGAATAAGGAGCATTTTGAAGAAACATGAAAAGGATGAAAAGTAGCTTCTTCTCAATAAAACTTTCATCTCTAATTTATTAAAATATCAGAACTAAAGCTATGTGATCACTGTTGAAAGTAGGAGATGGGTGATATTTTTCAGATTTAAACAATTTATGAATGTGCTATACCAAAAATTATGGTCAGATATTCAGAAATGTATTTTTCAGCACAAAACAATTTGTAATACATTTCTAATACTTTTATTTCATAAATGAAGCCATATATAACAAGTGTTTTTTCCATTGTTGTAGTATGAATTCATTAATACCACATACTATTCAGAGGTATGTATCCACCTTACTCCTAGCTCCCATGATGCCTTGCATGAATTATGGGTGCAACTTCCGGTACTATTTTAGAACGTGTGGTTGTCACTTAAACGGGACACTTTTCCTTGTTAAAAACAATGACTTCGGCATCAAAAATGAGGGAACACGGCCTTTTGCACCTCAAAAACAGTGATATAATCATACCAGAGATGACACCTCTCTGTCACCTCTCTGGTGGCGAAGGAGCCTGAGCTGGTGCATGAGGTTGAGAGACACCGGCTAGATATAGTTGGCCTCACCTCAACACACAGCTCCGGTTCCAGAACCAGTCTCCTGGAGAGGGGCTGGAGCTTGGCCTACTCTGGAGTTGCCCCGGGTGATTGGCGGCGAGAAGGGGTGGGTATTCTTGTATCCCCCCACCTTGTGGCTTCTATATTGGAGTTTTCCTCAATGGACAAAATGGTTGTTTCCCTGCACCTTCGGGTTGGGAAACGGGTCCTGACCATCATTTGTGCCTATGCACCAAATGATGGTTCAGAGTACCCACCCTTTTTGGAGTCTCTGACTGGGGTGCTGGAGGGTGCTCCTCTTGGAGACTCCATTGTCCTACTGGGGGACTTCAATGCGCACGTGGGCAACAACAGTGAAACTTGGAGATGGGGAGGAACGGCCTGGCGGATCTGAACCCGAGTAGTGTTCAGTTATTGGACTTCTGTGCTAACACAGTTTGTCCATAACGAACACCATATTCAAGCATTAGGGCGTCCATGTGTGCACCTGGCACCAGGACACCCTAGGTCGTAGGTCGATGATCGATTTTGTAGTTGTGTCATCAGACCTGCGACTGTATGTCTTGGACTCTCGGGTAAAGAGAGATGCAGAGCTGTCAACTGATCACCACCTGGTGGTGAGTTCGATCCAATGGCAGGGGAGGAAGCCATTCAGACCTGGTAGACCCAAACGTATAGTGAGGGTGTGCCGGGAACATCTGGCTGAGGCCCCTGTCTGGGAGTTTTTCAACTCCCACCTCCGGAAGAACTTCGACCACATTCCAAGGGAGTCTGGAGACATGGAGCCATGGGCCATGTTCTCCACCTCCATTGTTGAAGCGGCTGCCCAGAGCTGCAGCTGCAAGGTCATCGGTGCATCTTGTGGTGGCAACCCCCGAACCAAGCAGTGGACACCAGTGGTGAGGGGGGCCATTAAGCTGAAAAAGGAGTCCTATAAAGCCTGGTTGGCTTGTGGGTCCCCTGAAGCAACTGAGGTGTACCGGCAGGCCAAGTGGAGTGTGGCTCGGGTGGTTATTGAAACAAAAACTCGGGTGTGGGAGGAGTTCGGTGAGGCCATGGAACAAGACTTTTGGTCGGCGTCGAAGAGATTCTGGCAAACTGTCCGGCAGCTCAGGAGGGGCAAGCAGCTCCCTGTCCACACTGTGCATGGTGTAGATGTGGCGCTGCTGACTCCAACTGGGGATATCATTGTGCGGTGGAAGGAATACTTCAAGGATTTCCTCAATCCCACTGACACGCCTTCCACAGAGGAAGCAGGGCTTGTGGATGAGGGGGACGACTCACCTATCACAGGGGCTGAGGTCACCAAAGTGGTCAAATAACTCTTTGGTGGCCGGGCCTCGGGGGGGGGGGGGTGATGAGATCCGCCCTGAGTACCTCAAGGCCCTGGATGTTGTAGGGCTGTCATGGTTGACACACCTCTACAACATTGCGTGGAGGTTGGGGACAGTGCCTTCGGCATGGCAAACCGGGGTGGTGGTTCCTCTTTTTAAAAAGGGGGGCCGGAGGGTGTGCTTCAACTTTAGAAGGATCACCCTCCTCAGCCTCCATGGGAAAGTCTATGCCAAGGTACTGGAGAGGAGAGTCCAGCTGTTGGTCGAACCTCGGATTCAGGAGGAGCAATGTGGTTTTCGTCCTGGCCATGGCACATCGGACCAACTCTTTACCCTCTTGAGAATCCTTGAGGATTCGTAGGCGTTTGCCCAACCAGTTTACATGTGTTTTGTGGACTTGGAGAAGGCATTCAGCTGCGTCCCTCGTGGTTTTTTGTGGGGGTGCTTCGGGAGTATGGGGTATCAGGCTTGTTATTACGAGCTATCCGGTCTCTATATGACAATTGTGAGAGTTTGGTTTGTATTGCCAACACTCTGTCGGACTCATTCCCAGTGAGAGCTGGACTCTTTCAGGCTGTCCTTTGTCACTGATCCTGTTCATAATTTTTATGGACAGGATTTCTAGGTGTGGCCAGGGAACAGAGGGTGTCATGCTTGGTGACCACAGTATCTCATCTCTGTTGTTTGCAGATGATATTGTCCTGTTGGCTTCATCCAGCAATGACCTATAGGTCTTACTGGGACAGTTTGCTGCTGAGTGTGGGATGAGAATCAGCACCTCCAAGTCCGAGTTCATGGTTCTCAACCGGAAAAAGATGGATTGTCCTCTCCGGGTTGGGGACAAGCTCCTGCCCCAAGTGGAATTGTTTAAGTATCTCGTGGTCTTATTCACGAGTGAGGGGAGAACGGAGCAAGAGATTGACAGACGGATCGGAGCAGCATCTGCAGTGATGCGGACGTTGTACCGGTCTGTTGTGGTGAAGAGGGAGCTAAGCTCTAAGGCAAAGCTGTCAATTTACCGATCAATCTACATTCCTACCTTCACCTATGGTCATAAGCTTTGGGTAATGACCGAAAGAATGAGATCGTGGATACAAACGGCTGAAATTAGCTTCCTTCGTAGGATTGCTGGACTCACCCTTAGAGATAGGGTGAGGAGCTCAGTCATCCGGGAGAGGCTCAGAGTAGAACCGCTGCTCCTCCACATTGAAAGGAGCCAGTTGAGGTGGTATGGGCATCTGATCAGAATGCCTCCTGGACGCCTCCCACTTGAGGTGTTTTGGGCACGTCCTATTGGGAGGATACCCCGGGGTAGACCCAGGACTTGTTGGAGAGACTATGTCTCCCAGCTGGTCTGGGAACCCCTTGGTATCCTCTCTGAAGAGCTGGAGCAGGTGGCTGGGGAAAGGGAAGTCTGGGCTTCTATGCTTGAACTGCTGCCTCCGCGACCCAGACCTCCGGAAAAGTGGTAGAAGATGGATGGATGGATGGATAATCACACCACTTCCCACAACAATGGAGGGATGAGAAGATGACCTTAAAAAGTAGCCTCCGTTAGTTAGTGCTGCTGCTAAGATGCGGTGTAAACAAATTAAAGTTCTGCGATATATCAATGTCTCCACCGCAATAAAGTCGGATGCATTTTGTTAAAAGATGTTAGACATAATCACATTTACCTCAGAGTGGTAAGTGGTGCAAAGTTCGAGGTCAGAACAGACAACAATCCACTGACTTATGTGTTGACATCTGCCAAATTAGATGCAACAGGTCATCGCTGCCTTGCTGCATTATCAACTTATGATTTCAGTCTCAAGTACAGAGCTGGTGTCAGTAAAAGTTGGTCCAAATGTTATAGTGTGAACCCAGCTTAAGTAACAGCACTAAACACAATTACAGTTTAATGATGTGGGATGATGGGAGTTGTCTGCTAGTTGTTAAAACAAAACCTACTGTAAATATTACTGTTATTATACGGCAGCCGACAACTTTAATTACATGGAAAATTATCTTTTAAATTGACAAACATCATATGTGTAACTTGTGGCAAAATTTGATCAGGATCAAAAGATAATTTTGCTCTTACCATTCATTTCAATGGAAAATTTTTTTTGATTTAAGGTCCCATACACTGATCTCTATAGAAAAACTGGACAGCACACCCAAAACACTCAGCAAGCCAACGGAGAACCAACGGCCCAGCAGCAAATGGCGCCACCCTCAACTCAACAACCTCCCAAAAAACCAACAGATCCTGAACTTCTTGGCACCGAGACACAGCCCACAATCCCGTGCAACCGGTGAACTGCAGAAATCAATTTCTATAGTTGTTAGATTTCTATAGTTCACTGGCTGTGCAAGACCACAAGCCATGCCTCCACACCAAGAAGCCCAAAATCGGCCAATTCCCCAGGAAGCCACCAAGGCAAAAGTGGCACCGTCCACCACCAAACCCACCCAGTCTCCACCGATTTGGTGTCCCGGGTACACCAATATGGCAGCCAGGTGGCCTCACTTGGCTCTGTACTCGCTAATGGGACGTGAGCCATCCAGGTTTTCTATATAGATCAGTGTCCCATACTGTATGTGGAAGTCGAGGGGACATGACTTAGGCTGGGAGCTGGGAGAGCTGTCACACAAACAGCAAAGCAAGCCCAAATAAGCAACTACATGTTCAAAAACAAGCCCAGAAACCTGCAACCCGCGACTGACAAGACTTTAAAGAAAAACAAGCCCAAAGTCGCTTATAATAAGTGGACTTGGCAACAATGATTGAAATGCCCAACCCTCCCTCTCAAACTTTCTGCCAGGCCTCGAGTCACATGATGTGACATAATGAGCAGTGTTACCAGACGTCCGACAATTATCGTATTTGTAAGATAATTTTGCCCTCTGTACGATGTACGATCAATAATTTCAAAATTCCCCTAATGTACGATAATTTGACACCTTCATTACATGGCTACATTAAAGGGCCTATATCATGCTATTTTAAGCCTTTCAGAGTAAACTTATGCATGTATGTGATAGTATATTACCTTTGGTACACTGGAGAATGAATTTCTTATGAAATATGAGTTATTTTCGCTAGCCCGGAAGTAAGATGCCTCAATCTCTGAGGCTCTGCCTCTCCTTCTTGTGGCTGCCGCCCATTTCATGACGTAACCCCGAGCTGGCTGCTGCAGCGTGTCGCTGGGTTCCGCCCATGAAAACAAGGAAGGCTGAACAAACTCCTAAATCTCTCACAGCCAAAGACACATTTACGCCACTTAAAAGACATTGTCTTATGTAATAAAAGCAAACAGTTGTTGTCACTGAGCAGATTAGGTGCGAGAGGAACTACTTCTTCACAGTGTCAGTGCTAAAGTGAAAGAGTTTTGCCGATCACCGCTCCGTTAGCTGCGCAGAGAAAGTGGGTGTGTGCGTTAGCCTGGGGGCGGTGCTGGCAGCACAGGCACTTCCTGGAGTGGGCGGCTCACCCACATTTATATGTATGAACGTGGGGACCCAGTCATTATCAGGGGCAGGGTGGAGCAGCAGCTCAGAGAGCAGGGTTGAGGAGGAATACTCAGAGATGCGTGAATGGAGCAAAATACCACTTTGGGGGTGTTTTTGGTGAGGAATTAACATTATAACATGCTTAAAAGTTCAAAAAAGTCGATTTTGCATGATATAGGCCCTTTAATACATTAGCAAACACAATCAGAATACGGATCCTGCACATACATACTATGTTTGTTTTTACGCATCATCTCATGTGTATGGGCTGTGTGGAAAAGAAGACGAAAGACTTGTGTTGCAGTGGGAGAGAGGCAGCCTTGGATGGAGGTCAGTGATGGGATCCACAGTTCACTGATACGTGCCGATTTCAAGCTAAAAAGATCTGTTATAAATAGTTGTACACCGAGTCACTCAGTGCTGTACTGGAGCTCCAATTGCCTACCACTCACTGAACTGCGAGTTGGTTGAACCGAATGGACGGGGCTCATTTTCTGCTCAGGTGGGGGATTCAGCCGCTGACCTCTGGCTTCCAGTACAGCTCCGGTGAGTGATTCAGTACAGTACGTTCACCCATAAAAACTTGTACACTTGATTGAATCATTCATGTACATTACAGCACTAATGTAGGCACGGCAGATGTGGTGTAATCTAGGCATTACATATGTGGAGCCACTAGGGGGCGACACAGACTGGATGTTGTCAGGTATACAGCATGATAGAGAATAATATGGCGGAGTTCGTGTGTTAATGTGTTGCAGCCAGTCAATAAAGGAGGCTCCGTGTTCACCCAAAGCAGCAGTCTTTATTTATAAAAGAACTCAACACAGCATGGTGTCAGAAGTTGGTGCGCTTTGAGGTGAGAAAAGTCAGCTTTGCAACCGGCTAGCGGCTATGCCAGACGAAGTTCAAAGAGCTGCAGCTGCGCCAATTGATCCAGTAATGGCGGCGGCTTCTCCAGCGGCAACCTTCACCATTAAACCACCGGAGCCCTTCGACTTTGCGAGACCCCAAGAGTGGGAAAAGTGGATAAGACGTTTTGAGCGTTTTAGACTGGCAAGTAACCTGAATAACTCAGCTGAGGCGAACCAAGTAAATACGCTGGTTTATTGCATGGGAGATGAGGCTGACAACGTGCTAAGAGGGCTCGAGCTAACGAGTGTGCAGCGCCAGCAGTACGATGCCGTTAAAACAGCCTTTGATAGACATTTCGTTCCCAGAAAGAACGTGATTTATGAACGAGCAAAATTCAACAAGCGAGTGCAACAGCCGGCAGAACCAGTAGACTCGTTCATAACAGCACTCTATGCGCTGGCAGAAAACTGTGAGTACAGTGCACTTCATGATGACCTCTTGAGAGACAGGCTTGTAGTGGGTCTGAAAGATTTGTCGCTGTCAGAAAGAATGCAGCTTGACAAAGATCTTACCCTAGCTAAAGCTATAACAATGGCAAGACAATCTGAAGGAATAAAACGAAAACAAACTGACCTAAGAGGTGAAACTAGCATTAACAGAACAGCCGTGGATGCGGTACACATCAGAAAAGCCAAGCCAAACAAGTTCATAATCAAGGAACAAAAACAGATTAAGTCCTCAAGGCCTCAGCAGACAAAACAAGACAGTAAAGTTTGTTCCAAGTGTGGCAAAGCACCAGCACATGCAGCAGTACAGTGCCCAGCTAAAAACGCGGAATGCCATAACTGTAAAAAATGTGGACACTATATTAGAGTCTGTAGGTCCAACCCAACTGTGAATGAGGTCACTGACAATGCAGATGGACTTTTTCTGGGTGAAGTGGATCTAGGGGAGGATCCATGGCTGGCAGACATAAACGTGAGAGGAAATAAAATGACTTTTAAGTTAGATTCCGGAGCGGACGTCACAGCGGTTTCTGACCAAACATTTGAAATCTTCAAGAAGAAAAATGAACAGTAGGAAAAGGCACAAAAACCACTCTACGGACCGGGTGGAACTGCACTAACCGTGTTGGGGTCTATGACAGAGACTATTACATACGGTGACAAGAGCGCTACTGAGAAAATCTATATTGTCAAAAATCTGCGCATGGCACTACTGGGTAGAACAGCTTCCGTGAGACTGAAACTAATTGCCAGAGTTGACACTATAGACCAAGAGACAGTGAGAAAAGCGTACCCCAAGTTATGCGATGGACTTGGGCTTGTTCAAAAGCCATACACAATTAAACTGAAACCTGATGCTAAGCCCTTTTCGCTCAAGGTGCCAAGGCGTGTGCCACTGCCGCTCATGGGTAAAGTGAAAGAAGAGCTCGAGAGGATGGAAAAGTTGGGAGTCATCAGTCGCGTGGAGCAGCCAACAGATTGGTGCTGTGGCATGGTTGTAGCTCCCAAAAAGGACAAAGAAAAGGTGCGTATCTGTGTGGACATGACACCTTTAAACGAGTCAGTGTGTCGCGAAAGATACATCCTCCCATCTGTGGACCAAACGCTAGGCATGCTCACAGGTGCTCAGTATTTTTCAAAGCTTGATGCAAATATGGGATTTTGGCAAATACCACTGTCTAAAGAGTCGACCTTTCTCACCACATTCATTACGCCATTTGGCAGATACCACTTCAACCGTTTGCCATTTGGTATTTCCAGTGCTCCTGAACATTTCCAAAACATGATGGTGACAGAGGTTACATCGGGTCTCGACGGAGTCGTCTGTCACGTGGACGATATCCTGGTCTGGGGATCCACGAAGGAGCAGCACAACGCAAGACTGCACGCTGTCTTGAAGCGCGCGGAGAAAGCCGGCGTTACGTTGAATATGTCAAAATGTGAGTTTGGCAAAAGAGAGGTCAAATTTCTTGGGTTTATTGTTTCAGCAGAAGGAATGAGGCCAGATCCAGACAAAACCCAAGCTGTTCAGGACATGAAAGAGCCAAGCAACGTGAGTGACCTCAGGAGCTTTCTCGGAATGGTGAACCAGCTGGGGAAGTTCATTCCGAACCTTTCTGAAAAGGACAAACCATTGAGAGACTTGCTTTCAACAAAGAACATGTGGTACTGGGGGCATGAACAACAAAATGCGTTTTGTAATCTCAAACAAGAACTGTCCTCTGCTCCTGTATTGCAGCTCTATGACCCAAACAAACCACAGAAAATATCTGCAGATGCCTCTTCATACGGATTGGGGGCAGTCATGCTACAGAAGGAGAGAGACGTGTGGTCACCAGTTGCTTACGCTTCTCGATCATTGACACCTACAGAGCAGCGCTACGCCCAGCTGGAAAAAGAAGCGCTGGCTCTCACGTGGGCCTGCGAAAGATTCAATGACTTTATCCTGGGTCTGCACTTTGAACTAGAAACTGATCATAAGCCATTAGTGAGTCTACTGGGAGGACAAGCTTTGGATGCGCTTCCACCGCGTATACAGAGATTTCGTATGCGCCTAATGAGGTACTCATACACTATAAAGCACATCCCGGGCAAAAGTCTCACCACTGCCGACACGCTCTCACGCTTACCGCTCACAAACAGTGTTACTCACAGACACAGATCTTATGGAGGACACTAACATTTATGTTGACTCTGTGCTAGAGGGACTCCCTACAAGCAGCAAATATCTTGCAGATCTCCAAGAGCAACTGCAGTCCGACAGCGTCTGTTCACAAGTCATGAAATACTGCACAGAAGGCTGGCCGGATCGTAACCAGCTACAGGGAGCGGTGAAGCACTACTGGTCTGAGAGAGCCGTTTTGAGTGTGCATAACGGACTACTACTGAGAGGCACGAGGTTAGTTATCCCTGCTAACATGAGAAATGCAGTTTTGGATAAGATACATGAGGGCCACCAGGGGGTGGTTAAATGCAGAGAGTGCGCCTGTCAGGCTGTATGGTGGCCAGGTTCAAGCAACCAGATCAGTGAAGTTGTACTCAAATGTAGACAGTGCATACAGGAAAGAGTTAATGTGAAAGAGCCTTTAATGCCCACAGATTTACCAGAAAGGCCATGGCAGAAGTTGGGAGCTGATTTGTTCACGCTACAAGACAAAAACTACCTGTTATTAGTGGACTACTTCTCTAGGTATATAGAGATTGCCCAGCTCAGCCCAACTCGCTCTGCCAATGTCATTGTGCATTTAAAGTCTATGTTTGCACGTCACAGAATACCAGAGATACTGATCACGGATAACGGCCCGCAGTTCGCAAGTCAGGAAATGGAAGACTTTGCAAAGGAGTACTGTTTTGAGCACGTGACCAGTAGTCCCAGGTACCCCCAAAGTAACGGTGAGGCTGAAAGAGCTGTCAGAACAGTCAAAAACCTAATTAAGAAAGCCAGTGATCCATACCGAGCACTGTTAGCCTACAGAACCACAGCGTTGGCAAATGGCTACAGCCCAGCACAACTTCTCATGGAGCGTAGGCTTCGTACCACCCTGCCAATGCTTCCAGAGGCCTTGCAGCCATGCGTGCCGAATCTGCAACAAATTCGTCACGTGGAAAAGGAGAGACGGATGAGGCAAACAGAATGTTTCAACAAAAGACACAGAACGAGAGATTTGGATAAACTGTTACCCGGAAACTCTGTTTGGATTACAGATGAGAAAGCACAGGGCACAGTGACATCTGTCCACAAAACTCCACGGTCCTATGTCATCAGTGGACCACAAGGGACAATCAGGAGGAACCGCACTCATCTTGTGCCTATGTCGATACCAAAGACTGAGATGGAACCACAACGGACCCAGTCAAATGGAAAAGACACTCCTACAGAAACTGTTTCTGAGCCCAATGCACAGGAAACACCAGGTGTTGTTAGAACCAGGTCTGGTAGAGAAGTGATAAAACCAAAGAGACTGGATCTGTAGAGTTGCATGTTAATATTCGTGAAAGCAGAGTTGAGTTCTAAAAATGCCTCCCTTAAATAGAAAATAAGAGGCCTTTGCATAATATGTTCTTACATGGCAACAGTGTGAAAAAAAAAAAAAGAAATGTTACAGATTTGTTAAAGGGGGTGATGTGTTAAATTTATGCTGTCATAGTTGACAAAAGGGAACGGAAAAAGATCTCATATAAAAATGTATTTTGTGTTTTCAGCTAAAAGGGGTCAACCTAGCTTCAGTAAGGGGGATGTGGTGTAATCTAGGCATTACATATGTGGAGCCACTAGGGGGCGACACAGACCGGATGCTGTCAGGTGTACAGCATGATAGAGAATAATATGGCAGAGTTCGTGTGTGTGTGTTGTTCGTGTGTTGTTCGTGTGTTGCAGCCAGTCAATAAAGGAGGCTCCGTGTTCACCCAAAGCAGCAGTCTTTATTTATAAAAGAACCCAACACAACAGCAGATTCAACAAGTCAGCAACATAATGAGCAGGTTGAGAAACAAATGGGGGAGGGGGGGCAGACCCCAGTTTTACTGGGTGGCTCAAACCTGTTGTTGGAATTGTTATAATAAATAAATAGTGAAGATTAGTTAGTTAGATATTACACAAAGTGCTCTCACACACAAGCTACACACATACAGTCACACCCACCCACACACACACACCCAAAAAGTGCTTTAGCTCCACACACACACATGCACACGCATACATGCACACCCACAAAATCTCTAGTCTCTGTTTCCTGCTTCCATATATGAGCAAGGGGTTGCGTGGGCTAAACAACAGGATGCCATAAAGAACTAAAGAGGAGACATCTGGCCGGAGAGGAGCTATAAAAGCCATAAAAGTAAGGAGACATCTGGAGCCATTGGAGCGCTGAGAGGAAGGATGTGGGTATTTGAACGTTGAGAAGACCAGTTTGGACAATGGACACATATTGTTGGAGGGATGCTGGGAACGCCCAACAGCTCAGAAGCTTTAGGTAGGGGGAGGTGCTTTGTTCTGGGTCTTGGACCAGGTTGAGCTGCTGTGACCCACAGCCGTGTTTGACTACCTGCGTGACTCAATAAAAGTTAAGCTGAGAAATAGTTTTATCAGAAGGTGAGAACCTCTTCTAAAAATCTCTGTAGGATTGTCTGCGACATTCAGTCAAAGTAAACCTTTTGTCCTGTTTTTTAAATTATATTGAAAAAACTTAACAAAGATAATATTTTGTGGCTATTTTTTATGATTGTAAGAACATACAGGTAGTCTCATAAGTATGCATGCATTCACATTTTATGGTCAGATTAAAGAGCCGCTTTTTATAGAGAAATAAGAAGAAAGTACTATATATTACAAGAATCTCAGTTTTAATCAGCGAGTGAGTAATATATGTATAAAGTAAGATATATTACAAGAATATCAATTTTAATCAACAATTGAGTAATATATGAATGATAATAATGGGAATTTAAGGGACACAACACAATAATCTTAGGTAAAAACAAATAGTGAGTAATTGTGTTGGCCAGTTTGTTAAAATTAGTTGGACTAATCTCCATAATAAGCTATCACTTGTTCTGATTCTGGACGTGGGTCAGGGAAAATAGCCTCTGTATGGATTTAAGCTGCAAATAAAGTGTCAGGGAGAGACACAAATATACAACAAGCTCTGCAGATATTGTCCATATTGGACATCTACACACACACATGCACATGCATTCATGCACACCCACAAAATCTCTAGTCTCTGTTTCCTGCTTTCATATATGGACAAGGGCTTGCGTGGGCTAAACAACAGGATGCCATAAAGAACTAAAGGGGAGACATCTGGCCAGAGAGGAGCTATAAAAGCCATAAAAGTAAGGAGACATCTGGAGCCATTGGAGCGCTGAGAGGAAAGATGTGGGTATTTGGATGCTGAAAAACCAGTTTGGATCAGTTTGGACAATGGACATGTATTGTTGGAGGGCTGCTGGGAACGCCTTTATGTAGGGGGGAGGTGCTTTGTTCTGGGTCTTGGACCAGGTTGAGCTGCTGAGACCCACAGCCGTGTTTGACTACCTGCATGATTCAATAAAAGTTAAGCTGAGAAATAGTATTTCTTCTGTGATTACTGGTTGGTTAACTGAAAAGATTCTGCTAACTGTCCAAAATTAATTTTTACAGCATTAGTACTAAAGCTTTCTGTCGCTGCTGCAACATGTAAATGTCTGCAAAAATGCCACTGAATTGTATTTCTCAATAAAACTGAAACAAGTTTCTGCTTCAATTATCAGAGGCATTTTAGCAGTGGTTTAGGTGGATTGATTGTTTATTCCTAATGTATAAAAAGAGTACTTCTCAAAATAAATATAAGGCAACCCTTTGATATAGGATGATTCAACAAAAGGCATATAGAAGATAGTTAATGATGACTGATATTTTGGGTCTTTTGGTAAAGGCTCATCCTGTACTCCACACAGGTAGAGGTGCTTTTTGCAACCATCTGTCGGATTATTTAAAGGTAAAACTGTGTTATAGGCTATAATATGCACGATCTGTGATAATGTTACTAAAGCAGATGGTCCTGAGCCATATCAGAATGAAAACGGGGTGTGTACCATAATTTTCCTCAAAATACGACAATTTTAAGCTATTGGTACAATACTTCAACATTTCCCATCTGGCAACAGATAATGAGGCCCTGCCAGTGGGCCTCGCTCGCTATGGTCACGTGATTGTGGGCATGCTAAAACAGCGCTTGATGCACAGCTCACGACACTTCCACTTCATATCGCTCAAATCAGCGTTGAGTAGACAGTAACATCACTATACGGTATAGTCGTAATCAGGTCAGTTCTTACACAATTTTGGAGATGAACTCTTGTTGTGAAAATGTGAGCCAAAACACCCCAGCCATGGAAAATGTGCCACAGACACAAGCATCCAAAATAACAATATTGAGAAAAAAAACTAACCCACAGCTCCCCTGATGTTTTTCCAAACATAATATATGACTTGTCAAAAATCAGCTTGGCAGGCATTTAAGGTGGAATTAAATGCACCCCCCACCCACTAAATGAATTTAGAGGACACAACTTTCAGAAAATGATAAAAACATGATTACCATCCACATGTTTGAGGCACTTTTGCTCTGCCAAGCCTTTTGATGAGGCTGCAGCCTTATGCAACAGATTTAGCAGATGTTGTGGTGTGCTGAGCTGAAAAGCAGCTCTCAGACATTTCAGACGCTGCTGTTAAGAGATAGTTTTCAGCTGGTGCACTTTTAATCTAAGAAAAGGCTAACTGGGCTCAGCGGCAGTGACAGCAGCACTGTTCAGATCTGTTACAATCTCGGCACCTTTTGTTCTTTGCTCTCAGGAAAAAGCCCTTACATAACAAGGACTTCAGATAACATGCATGTAATGTTAAGCTTGCACACTGAAAACACAAGAGGAAGTGATTGTGTGTGGCAGGAATGCAGGATGACTATTACACAGGGTTACTGTTTTTGTCTGATAAGGTGAATGTCTTGTCATTTAAGAACTTCGAATCTAATGACAAAAATGCAATATGTATGTGGACATTCACACATCCAGACTGTCTTTTATAGTATGGTTGATATTCTTTGAAGAAAATGATTGCATAAGTGACTGTGAATAATCACATTATGCCATTAAAGTGAACTAATTCTGTGAAATTTTTGCTAATGTACAACACTGAACTGTGAAAGTGACATTTACACCCTGACACACTCAGCAGGGTGGCGGTAAGTTGAACGGAGTGGGAAGACTTTGAGAACTTTTTTTAAAAACCCTCAAACGATGACACACTTTCCTTGGTGCAAAATAAGAAAAAGCATTGATTCAGGAACTGCTGTTCCTTCAAAGCAGCCTCCTTTACGGCGAAGCTGGCATGACCTTGTTTCCTTGGGAGTAAAAGATACAGAAAGCTGGAGGGGCTGGCTAAGGAAGAGGAGGGGTGGAGGAAGGAGGGTGGGGGGTGGCATAGTGGAAGAGGTGGGGTAACTTCAAAACCCACATCAAAAGGAATAAATAATTGTTTCTGCTGGTTTTGTTGTTGTGATACGGATCGGCGAAGCAGCAAGTGGCGAGCAGGAAGCTTTGATTTGAGGCAGCCTTCCTGGAGAGGGCTCCTTCTGTCGGCAGCTGAGCAGAGAGAAGCGGGGCCCACTGATTAAAGTCCTGTTTGTTTTAATCTTCTCTTTTGCTCAAGGGAGGCCTACAGAGAGGGAGAGATCTTGCTGGGGGGTGGGACGCAACTCTCCTCTGGGGGTCGGTTCCTTCCTCTTATGCGTCCAGAAAAGGAGGCGATGGTGTGGCATCCAGATGCAGGGCGAGCAGAGTGTTTGAAAGGTCAGCGTGAAGTTTGGCGGTTCAAGATTGGAGATGGTTTTTTTGGGTTGAAAGGGAATGGTAGATTATAAGGATTATAATCATGCATCCAGTACTCCAGTAACACAGTTTTTAAAGAAGTTGGACTGGTTTGAGAGGAAATGGCATCACAGTTTTTTCCTGTAAACATCATTTGGATTATCAGACAGAGCACCACACCATCTTACTGGTGTGGCGCTCCTAATGTAGGTAGGGATAATCACAAAATGTTTTAAATTGTAGTGGTGCAAACATGAGATCAACATCATTTTAATTTCTAGTTTGCCTAAATTGGTTGCTTAATTTAGTTCTGTAGTGGGTTTCTTAGCCATTACTTTGTCACCAAAGATTTTGCAGAGATTCTGTATAGGGTTTAGATCTTGACTCTGGGCTGGCCATTTCATTGTTTCAATATTGTCAGATTCAAGGAACTGCTTCACCTATTTTGCATTAGTGATGGGCAGATCGATCCAAATATCGTTAATATTGATATCAACGTTGGTACTGATATTGCTCAATACCAGTGTAATGAGATTGATACTCTGTGTCTGTGTTGCCGCTCCCGTCACAGCACAGAGCAGCAAGTAAGACCTACTCCCTCCTCCTCCCCAGGGGCGGACTTAGTCCATTTGGGGCCTAAGGCAAAGAAAGAAATGGGTCCCTACTTTATCTTTGTTCTACACTTTCTTTTCATTTTTTTGGGTATGACTTAGATTTTTATATTGTGGGGGCATGGTGTGGGGATTCTCCACCCAGAGAAAGCAGCTGGGATTCGGGGGAACAATGGATCAGGGGAGGAAGTGCCACTGTGGGGTCTCAAATGGGACAGTATGGACTATGCACCCCCCGGGGAGAGGAGGAACCGCTGGAGCCGCTGGAAGAGAGAAGGGTGTGGGAGTAAGATGGGGTGAGATGTGCCACACAGGTCTTTGTTCTAAATAACAATGTATTATGGTTAGAAGTTCCGGGTGTCAATGCATGGTATTAAAGATATAAAAGAGGAATGCACAGAGACCCAGGGGCTCTTTTGCTGTACTGATATGTTGGAGAAAGAATAAAGTTTATGTGTCATCCAGCTTGTTGCCTTGCCTGCTTCCTTTCTCCACATTGGTTACCCCAAGACGTGCCATAAAAAGCGAGCCGAGCACAGCCCCAGAGACTGCCTGGAGGGAGAGCACTGGCGCCGCGTGCGCTGTCTCAGTCAAGCTCCCAGACTTCTGGCTTCACAACCCGACCATGTGGTTTTTGCACATAGAAGCCCAGTTCGCACTCCGTGGGATAACAACGGACAATACCGAGTATTACTACGTGGTCGCCGCGCTGGATGCGCGCGCCATGCAACAGGCGACAAGCCTTCTTCAGGAGCCGCCGGCCCAAGGGAAATGTGAAGCGCTCAAGAGGATGCTACTCCAGCGCCATACCCTTTCTGAGAGTGAGAGGGCTGAGAGACTGCTAACACGTTTGGAGTTAGGCGACAGATCAGCAGTGGAGCTCATGGAGAGCATGTTGGCGCTGAGGGGGAAGGACGATGAATCTTTCCTGTTCACCCACTTGTTCCTCAGGAACCTACCGGCTACAGTGAGGGTGATCCTGGCCAACTCGCCCTGGCTGGTTGCCAAGGACTACCGTGCCCTGGCGCAGGTAGTGGACCGCATCATTTTGGCGACCAGAACTCTCAGCATGCAGGCAGTGGCACCGGCATCCATGAGGGACTCCAGCGAGGTCGAGGAGCCATTGGTGGTAGCTGGGATGGACACCAGGAGATGCAGGAACAGGGTGATCTGTTTTTATCATTGTCGTTTTGGTTCGAATGCCCAACGCTGCTTGTCGCCATGCCAATTCAAGAAGCCGGGAAGATGGCACGTTCGGCGTTCAGTTGCAGCTGCAACTGCTGGCGACAGGAACAAACTGCTTTATGTCACGGACACATGTTCGGGGAGACGGTTTTTGGTGGACTCCGACCCCCAGAAGAGCCTCATCCTGCCGGTCAACGCAGACAGGGTGGCAGGAGGCAGTGGTCCCGAGTTCACAGCCACCAACAGATCCACCATCAGCACATTTGGCGAGGGGACACTGAAGATATGCTTACACGGACGCAATTATCAGTGGGACTTTGTGGTAGCTGCATGTTCTGCCCCCATTTTAGGCGCAGATTTTTTATGTGCTTATGGGCTGTTAGTAGATGTTGGTAATAGGTGATTGGTGGATGCTGTCTCTTTTGCGTCACTGCCCTGTACAGCTACTGTAGTACTGTACTACTGCAGTACTGATACTGGCTAACGTTATAGCTCCAGGGGGTAAGGACCAACAGTTACTCGCACAGTTCCCAGCACTCACGGTCCTGAGTTTTTCGGCTACTGTAACGAAACACGGGGTCGAACATTTCATAACTACAAAAGGCCCGCCGGTGTTTGCATGACCTCGGCACATGGACGCAGCTAAACTGGCCAGTGCACACGAGAAATTTGCCAACTTAGAGCAGTTGGGCATCATCAGGCGCTCCTACAACCTGTGGGCATCCCCACTACACATGGTGCCTAAGGCCGACGGGTCGTGGCGACTGTGTGGCGATTTCCGGTGCTTGAACAATGCCATGGAACACGATCGCTATCTTATTCCACACATCCAGGATTTTTCAGTGCACCTGACCGTGGAGCGTGTTTTTTCGAAAGTGGATCGGGTCCGCGGATACCATCAGGTCCCAGGGCGTGCGGAAGATGTTCCAAAAACAGTGGTAATAACTCCTTTCAGCCTTTTTGAGTATTTATGCATGCTGTTCGGATTAAAAGGCATGGCACAGACTTTCCAGAGGATGATGGATGCAGTGCTTCAGAATCAGAATCAGAATCAGAATCAGATTTATTGCCATTGTTCATGTAGTACACAAACTAGGAATTTGTCTCGGTGCCATGCTGCAACATTAAAAACATGATGAGATAAAGAGATAAACTAAAAAACTAAAAGACTAAAAACATGCAATAAGTGTAGAATAATAAGTAATAATAATAATAATAATGATGAGTAATACTAGTCAAGGCAGATTTAAATAAATTAGCAAGTAGCAGATAATATGGGGTACCACAGTGCAGTCGATAATGCAACAGAAAAACAGTGATGAACGACATGAGCTGCTGTATATAGTGCACGAGCGTCAATAAGTCACTTAATGTTCAGCAGTCTGATGGCAGAGGGGAAAAAGCTGTTCATGTGCCGGGAGGTTTTAGTCTGAATGGACCGAAGTCTTCTACCTGAGGGGAGGGGGGCAAACAGTACGTGACCAGGGTGTGAAGGATCGGCTATGATCCGGCCTGCACGCCTCCGGGTCCTGGAGATGTACAGGTCCTGGAGAGATGGGAGCTTGCAGCCGATCACCTTCTCAGCAGTGCGCACGACGCACTGCAGCCTTAGTCTGTCCCTGGCAGTGGCTCCTGCGTACCACACGGTTATGGAGGAGGCAAGGATGGACTCGATGATGGCCGTGTAGAACTGCACTAACATCTTGGTGGGTAGCTTGAGCTTCCTCAGCTGCCGCAGAAAGAACATCCTCTGCTGGGCCTTTTTGATGAGTGAGCTGATGGTCAGCTCCCATTTGAGGTCCCGGGTGATGGTGGTGCCCAAGAAGCGGAAGGAATCTGCAATGGTGATGGGAGAGCCTGTGATGGTGAGGGGGGGCAGGGGGGTTGTGACTTTCCTGAAGTCCACAATCATCTCCGCTGTCTTCAGAGCGTTCAGTTGCAGGTTGTTGTGGCTGCACCAGGACACCAGCTGGGCCACCTCTTTCCTGTAGACGGACTCGTCGCCGTTGGAGATGAGCCCGATGAGGGTGGTGTCGCCCGCAAACTTGATCAGCTTAACAGACTGGGGGGAGGAGGTGCAGGAGTTGGTATAAAGGGAGAAGAGTAGGGGGGAAAGTACACAGCCCTGGGGTGATCCGATGCTGATGCTAACAGAGTTCGCGACAGACTTCCCCAGCCGCACATGCTGCCTCCAGTTCATGACCTGTCCTTCGTCTTTGTCTACTTAGACGACATTCTGGTGGCTAGCGCGTCTGAGGAAGAGCACATCACCCATCTCAAGACGGTTTTCCAGAGGTTGGAAGTGCACGGGCTGATAGTAAACCTGGCAAAGTGCCAATTTGGTGTGCCAGTGATTGATTTTTTGGTCTACCGCATTTCGCCGGAGGGCACGATTCCATTACTGGATAAGGTGCGCGTGGTGTCGAACTTTCCGCGTCTGCAGACCGTGAGGGCACTACAGGAGTTTTTGGGAATAGTTAATTTTTATAACCGTTTCCTTCCTTGGGCAGCCCAGCTGATGCAGCCGCTGTATGCTGTGCTTAAAAAAAAAGAAGACCGCGGAAACCATCGACTGGACTCCCAAATGAGTCCAGGGTTTCACAAATGCCAAAACAGCGCTGGCGGATGCCACATTGCTAGCCCACCCGGATCCGTCTGCATGGATAGCGCTCACTACGGACACGTCGGATGTTGCCATAGGGGCAGTGGTGGAGCAGTACGTCTCAGGTTCTTGGCAGCCGCTCACATTTTTCGGTTGAACTTTGCGTGACAACTGAGCACAAATACAGCACGTTCGACAGAGAATTGCTGGCTGTCCACCTGGTGACGCGCCATTTCCAGTTTTGGCTAGAGGGGTGCGAGTTCCCCACGTTTGTGGACCATAAGCCACTGACGTACGCAATGCCCAAGGTCTCGGAACCGTGGTTGGCCCAGCAGCAACAGCATTTGGCCGCAATTTCGGTGTTTACTACCGACATTTAACACATTACAGATAAGCTCAATGTCGTGGCTGATTGCCTGTCGCGCGTGTTAGTCACCCCAGTCTACATGGGAATAGATTTCCCTGCCATAGCCGTGGAGCAAGCTGGGGACACGGACATTTGCGCGCTCCAGTCGGCGCCTACTGGGTTAAGGCTGGAGAGCAGGGTGGTGCAAGAAGGGTGCCCCCCTTGCTCTGTGACGTCTCCACCAGCTGCCTGCGTCTAATGGTTCTGAGCTCTTGGCGCTGCAGCATTTTTGAGTCAGTCCCACTCCCTTTCGCACCCAGGCATGCGCGCTTCGATGAAGCTAGTGGGGGCGAAATTCATGTGGCCGCGTTTGCGCAAGGACGTGAAAGAGTGGGCTGCAGCTTGCGTCGCGTGCCAACGGGCCAAAGTGCACAAGCACACCAGAGCCCCCCTCGAGCCGTTCCAAATCCCAACTAGGAGGTTCGATCACATTCATGTGGATTTGGTGGGACCCCTCCCACCATCGCAAGATTTCACGCACCTTTTGACAGCCGTGGACCGCACCACGCACTGGCCTGAAGTGGTCTCGCTGGCTTCTACCACGTCCGCGGAAGTGGCTCATGCTTTTTTGTCGGCTTGGGTTGCACGTTTCGGATCCCCATTGGACATCACTTCCGACAGGGGTCCACAGTTCGTTTTGGAACTCTGGTCCACGATGGCCCAGAGCCTGGGGGTCAAAATTTGCGCCTAAGGACGATTTGGCAGCCTCCTCAGCAGAACTCGTTTTTTCTCAGCCAATGCGGATCCCCGAAGAGTTTTTACCGGAAAACCCTGCGCCCGAGGCTGATCCGCCCATTGTGAAGCATTGTGTGTTAGACTTGGAGGGGCATAGGAAGACCATCTGCATTGACAGGCTGAAGCCCTCTTTTGTATTGGCAGACGAGCAGGTGGTGTTAGTCCAAGCTCCCCGGCGCGGACGCCTAGTTGGTGATCCCTTGGCAGGGACCTATGCTCGCGAAGCTAATGTGTTTTCCTCCCTCCCCTTTTCCCTCCACAGACTAATGTGCCCTCCTGTACACCTCACCAGCAGGGTGGTTCGACTGGATCGGCGACCCCCCGAGCCGCTATGGGCGCCAGCTCAAGCCCAAAGGACGGGGGGGGGGTTAGTGCCCTTTCTGGGTGTTCGGGGTGGGGGAGGGCTGTGTGGGGGCATGGTGTAGGGATTCTCCACCCAGAGAAAGCAACTGAGATAAGGGGGAACAATGGACTGGGGGAGGAAGTGCCACTGCGGGGTCTCAAATTGGACAGTATGGACTATGCACCACCCGGGGAGAGGAGGAACTGCCGGAGCCTTTGGAAGAGAGAAGGGTGTGAGAGCGGCACCAGCGTGATGTTAATGTGCCACTCAGGTCTTTATTCTAAATAACAATGTATTATGGTCAGAAGTTCCGGGTGTCAATGCATGGTATTAAAGATATAAAAGAGGAATGCACAGAGACTCAGGAGCTCTTTTGCTGTACTGATATGTTGGAGAAAGAACAAAGTTTATGTGTCGTTCAGCTCGTTACCTTGCTTGCTTCCTTTCTCCACAATATTATTGATTTTAAAATTGTTAATGGGGTAGGCGCTATATAAGCAGTAGCTTCAGCCTACACCCTTTCGGTTGTTATGTGTCCTACATATTTTCAATTGTTTTGATTGTATGTTCATTACCGAATAAAATTCACATTCATTCATTCATTCAGTCAGTCAGTCAGTCAGTCAGTCAGTCAGTCAGGCCTTACTGACATCCTGCCTGAAACTTATTGTCCTCAGAAGTCTTCAAATGATGATATTATTCAGGTATCAGGAACTACATCTGTAGAAAAACGAAGAAGCTTAACATGCACCAGAAAATTAAAGTTGGACAATCGGACAGATGCCCATGTGGTACTGCCCAAATGACCAGCGAACACCTCCTCCAAAACTGCCCAGACCACACTGCACTCAGATGAGCTACGTGGCCTGACCCCACATCGCTGAACCAAAAGCTGCATGGGGACCTCGGGGACCTCCGCAGGACGGCAGCATTTGTCAGGGCAGCTGGTGTGACCATCTAGCGATCAACGAAGAAGAAGAAGAAAGTGACACTACATGAGTAAAAAAGGCCAGTTACAAGAAAAAACTACAGATTACTGAGAAAGTCATAAAATTTTGTGGAAAATGCCACTCAGAAGAATAAAGATGAAAATTTACATTGAAAAAAATAAAAGAATAATTGCATTGTTTTTTGAAAAAATGTCTCCAGACCAACTGCAATGATTGTGTGTGTGTGTGTGTGTGTGTGTGTGTGTGTGTGTGTGTGGTGGTGGAGGGGTGGATTAACAATTTGCACATTTGCAGCTCAAGTAACTTATCTTGTGACATCTTGTTTTTGCATTGAAGTGGATTACTAATCTCAAATCTTAACAAATGCATTAAATGTAGACTCTTGTGTATGATTAAAAAAACAACAACAGTTCACATGGAAGATCTGTTGTTTGTTTACATATCCCCACATTTACCAGCAGGGTGCTGTTCACGTCTGCTACTGGTCCATTTTGCAGAAGCAGCCATTGTGCTCCCTCCTCTGCACTATGTAGACACTAGGGAGAATATGTCACACAAAAAATAAGGATAAATACAAAAAATATTAAACAGGCTCTCTCTGAACTAAATAGCAACACTCTGTCAGAATCAGAATCAGAATCAGAATCAGAATCAGAATCAGAATCAGGTTTATTGCCATTGTTCATGTAGTACACAAACTAGGAATTTGTCTCGGTACAATGCTGCAACATTAAACATGATAAGATAAGAGAAATAAACTATACATGTAATAAAGTGTAGGATAAGATTAAGTGATACTGGTCAACAGTTAAAATATATATTAGCCAGCAGCAGATACTGTGGAGAACTATATAGTGCAGTCGGTAATGCAGGAAGAAAACAGTGATGATTGACATGAGTCTGGTTGAGCTGCTGTACATGGTGCACGAGAGTCACTTAGTGTTCAGCAGTCTAATGGCAGAGGGGAAGAAGCTGTTCATGTGACGGGAGGTTTTAGTCTGGATGGACCGAAGTCTTCTACCAGAGGGGAGGGGGGCAAACAGTACGTGACCAGGGTGTGAGGGATCGGCTATGATCCGGCCAGCACGCCTCCGGGTCCTGGAGATGTACAGATCCTGGAGAGATGGGAGCTTGCAGCCGATCACCTTCTCAGCAGTGCGCACGACGCGCTGCAGCCTTAGTCTGTCCCTGGCAGTGGCTCCTGCGTACCACACGGTTATGGAGGTGGTGAGGATGGACTTGATGATGGCTGTGTAGAACTGCACTAACATCTTGGTGGGTAGCTTGAGCTTCCTCAGCTGCCGCAGGAAGAACATCCTAAGCATAAGCACGTCAGGTGCTTAGGCCATAATGATGGGTCATCTTCAAGAACAAACTGGTCAGACTTGTGGTATATAGTTCCCTCATCATCTCCTCCTGAAGGGTAGCCGTTGACACAGTGGGCGTGCCATTTCAGCAACATGGGCTAGCAGCTGTGGTACTGTCTACAACAGATACAGGTCAAGTGGTCCTCTGACCAAGTAAGCACCCCAAGTAGACCCCAGGATCCAATCTCTACGTGTACAAGTACATTTTCAATCCAGTGATTTACAAACTGATTCATAATTTTCTAAAGCCTCACTCAGAACATTATAGTCCCACATACCTATTCTGTGGATTTTCATCTGGGGGCAGCCAGCCGTGACGAGCAGCAGTGGTGGAACAGAGCCTTTTGAAAGCAGAAACTTCTCTGGGTCTTTTAATACATATACTGTATATATTCTTTTACACTTCTTGGTGACTACAATGTTCTGAATGAGGCTTCAGGAAATTATTAATCACTTTATAAATCACTGGATTGAAAATGTAGATATACAAATTAGATCCTGGGGTCCACTTGGGGTGCTCACTTGGTCAGGGGTCCACTTGACCTAATCCCTCCTGCAGTTATGCTTCTGATGCTACTACAATTGCTATGAGCAAAATAATAAGTCACATCTGCTCTGTCAGAGGTTTTAATGTCATGTCCCATCATGTAATGCTACTACCCATCTCTAATGTCTCTCAGAAACTGTGTCTTCACTCAATAACTGTATAACAGATTTTTGAAATAAGGGCTGACCTGGCTAGCTAGTTGAGCTAGCACAGGCTAATAACAATTGCGAGTTTATGAGCTTTTACTGCACATAAACAAGAAAAAAGGGGAGAGCGAAGCCCAGACTTCCTTATCCCCAGCCACCTGCTCCAGCTCTTCAGAGAGGATACCAAGGTGTTCCCAGGCCAGCTGGAAGATGTAGTCTCTCCAGCGAGTCCTGGGTCTGCTCCGGGGTCTCCTCCCAGTAGGACGTGCCCGAAACACCTCAAGAGGGAGGCGTCCAGGAGGCATCCTGATCAGATGTCCAAACCACCTCAACTGGCTCCTTTCAATGTGGAGGAGCAGCGGTTCTACTCTGAACCTCTCCAGGATGACTGAGCTCCTCACCCTGTCCCTAAGGGTGAGTCCAGCAATCCTATGAAGAAAGCTCATTTCAGTCGCTTGTATCCACTATCTCGTTCTTTTGGTCATTACCCAAAGCTTGTGACCATAGGTGAGGACAGGAACGTAGATTGACTAGTAAATCGACAGCTTTGCCTTAGAGCTCAGCTCCCTCTTCACCACAACAGACCGGTACAACGTCCGCATCACTGCAGATGCTGCTCTGATCCGTCTGTCAATCTCTTGCGCCATTCTCCCCTCACTCGTGAATAAGACCCCAAGATACTTAAATTCTTCCACTTGGGGCAGGAGCCTGTCTCCAACCCAGAGAGGACAATCCACCTTTTTCTGGCTGAGGACCATGGACTCGGACTTGGAGGTGCTGATTTTCATCCCAGCCACTTCACACTCAGTGGCAAACTGTCCCAACCGCCTATGTTTGCCTAATGGAAAGTCCGCCTCTGCTCCTCCCTCTTGTACCATCACGTGACTCAGCAGCGCCAAGTAAACAAGCTAGAAGCAGCAGCCGCTGGCTGCTGTGTGCACACAGCGCAGAGATGGAGCAGAAGGAGCGCCGTGTGGCTATATTTTCAGGTCAAAAATGAGACAACGGCAAACTGTACAGTTTGTAAAAAGGCTGTGAAATACAGTGGTAACACAACTAATTTATACAAGCATATGAAAAATCATCCAAAATACAATGCCGAGCTACAGGAACAGAGAGAGGAGGAGAGAAATACCCCACCCCCAGACCCTGACAGACCCAGACCCCGACCCAGAGGCAGAGATCATTGGCAGATGCCTTTCAGTATGGCAGACAATATCCAGGTATTTTAGTCATCTTTGGCATTAGTTAATTTTAATTTTCAAAGTGCAACTGGCCATTTGTTTCTTTAGCCAACTCAAAAAGTATAAATTATGCTAAGACTTTGGTTTATCCCATTGAAACATTTTATTTAAATGAATACATTTACTTGAATTGAAACAAATACACTGAATATAATATGGCTCAGATTTGACTGAATATAATTACCCTTTTGTGTCAACTTTGAAAGTGATACTGTATGTATTTACCTCTAAACTTTGCCCGAATTCTGTCTTGGGTTTTAAACTAATTAATAATTCAAAGGAAAAGTCACAAAACACTTAAAGGTCATGAAAATTCATTATGATTTAGTAATCTGATGATGCATCCACCTTAATTCTTAAAAAATATTGGTATTGGTGATACTGGCCCTGTATTTACTTGGTATCAGATCGATACCAAATCTTTCAGTATTGCACACCACTATTTTGTAGTGTGACAGGGCGCATTGTCTTGCATGAAAATTGTGGGCTGATTGGGAGACAACTGCAGTGAGGGAATTGCATGTTGCCAAAGGAGGTTCACATAAACATCTGCCCTGCCATGTAGTAGTCCAAGAGGCCCAATTCCTGCTGCAGAAAACATCCCCCAAACTCTTGACACGTCCTCCTCCAAATTTAACTGACTTGTTTACACACGTTCTGTTCAGTCTTTCCCCAGTCTGACACCAAACAAATTGCTTCTCATCAGACCAAAATAAATTGAACTTACTCTCATCACTGAAGTGCACTCTGTGTCATGATTTCCCCTCCGGGCAAAGAATTGTATTCACGAGCCGACTTTCTCTTCTTAGGCATGACTTTAATTTCCAAAAAACTAAACTTCCAGACGTGACATACAGGTACATCTCAAAAAATTAGAATATCATGAAAAAGTTCAATATTTTTTGTCACTCATTTCAGAAAGTGAAACCCATATATTATATAGATTCATTACACAGAGAGTGATATATTTCAAGTGTTTATTTATTTTGATTATGGCTTACAGCCCATGAAAACCACAAATTCAGTTTCTCAAAAAATTAGAATATTACATAAAATTAATTTTAAAAAAAATAGTTTTTTAATAGAAATGTTGGCCGACTGAAAAGTATGTCCATGTACACACTCAATACTTGGTCGGGGCAAATTTTGGATTAATTACTGTATCAATGTGGCGTGGCATGGAGGTTGTTAAGTTTCAGATACAATATATTGTATATAAATGTCATTTATCAAATGTTTGTTGTACTGTTATCCGCAGGGCTTTCATTGTGAAAGCGAGCAGAAGGTGGGGGAACGGATATGTTTTTTTTTTCTTCTGGGTTCTCCTGTGACTTAGTGGTCGGCAATAAAGGTGCAAGCAGGCATACCGAGTGTGTTGTTCTTATCGTCTTTCAATGGTAGCAGAGGATGGTTACCAACTATAGAGTCCAGCCGACGTTTGATAAGGGGAAGCCCTATGAAAGCTAGAAAAACGAAATCACGATTTGGACCTGAGTCACGGAGCTGGAAAAAAAGAAACAAGCGCTCGCTGTGGCTTTGGCGCTATCGGGAAGAGCGTGGGAAGTGGCGATGGAGATACTGATAGATGACCTGAATGGAGACACTGGTATGGACACTTTGCTTTTGAATCTTGATAACTTATTCTTGAAAGAAGAAAAAGACCGAGTTTATGAGGCCTACTTCAATTTTAACCGGATAAAGAAAGACAGCGGTGTGTCTATGGCAGACTATATAATAGACTTTGAGCAGCGCTATTCCCGCATGTGTAAATATAAGATGGAGCTTCCCGATGCTGTGCTAGCATTTAAGTTGTTAGACACTGCATGCCTGGATGTTAAAGATCGGCAGCTCGCTTTGACTGCGTGTACAGACTTAACTTTTGCCTCGATGAAATCAGCACTCAAGCGAATATTTGGTGAAAATTCATCTGTTTTAAACACGGGCATTAATCAGGAAACGGCCTATATCACAGAACAAAACCGTCAAACAAGAAAGTCATCCTCCTGGAATAGTAAACAAAAAACACCACAAGCAGGCACCAACCCCCTGGACAGGTATGGCCGGAGATCAAGATGTGCCATCTGCCAAAGCACATTTCACTGGGCTAAAGACTGTCCACACAGAAGTGAGCCAGTCAAACTTATAGAAGCGAGAGAAGTAAGTAACACAGAGGAGTGTAACTTTACCCTGTTTACTAAAGAGTCACCCAATGAAGCAGAAATCTTTATGACTGAATGTTTTGATTCTGCAATAATCGACACCGCACGCACTTGGACTGTGTGTGGACAATAATGGCTCGATAGTTACATGACAAGGCTGAGTCTGAGTGAAATAAATAGTATGAGAAAAACGGAGAAGCAGAGTAACAAACCATTTAAATTTGGTGATGGAAAAGTGATTCATTCCACAAAAAGGTTGAAAATACCTGCAAAGATTGGACAGACAAGATGTAGTATTGAAACTGAGGTTGTTCCTGTAAAAATCCCACTTCTTCTGAGCAAAACATCCTTGAAAAGAGCAGGAACAGTGTTGGACATGGAAAATGACAGTGCAGTTATGTTTCAGCGACCAGTGAAACTTGACTTTACCAGCTCTGGTCATTACTGTGTGAACATTATGGACAGAAAAAAAGGACACAGTCAGAGTGATGATCGAATTTTGACAACTGATGATGTCACAAAACATGAAAATGGAGATGAGAACCAAGAGCAATGGGATGAGGAGATCCTAACAATCACGGACAATTTGAACGTGGCTGAAAAACACAAAATCCTGGTGAAGCTTCACAAACAGTTTGGCCATGCTTCTGCTGACAAATTGCAGAAGCTGCTCGATAGCTCTGGAAATAAAGACACAGAATGCAACATGATCCTAAAAAAAATCATCAGTGAATGTGACATTTGCCAAAGGTACAGTAAGACCAAACCAAGGCCTGCAGTTGGATTGCCACTAGCATCTCAGTATAATGAAACTGTGGCAGTTGATCTACATGAACTGAAGCCAGGCCTGTGATATCTTCACATTATTGATCAATTCACGAGATCCAGTGCAGGCAGCATTCTCTCTACAAAAAAGGCTTCAGAAATAGTGAAGCACTTCATTCATGTGTGGGTAAGTGTACATGGACCACCACAGAAACTAGAAAAGCACTCGGAGAGTGCAGACCTCCGCCAAGTGCCACAATTCCCCCCATACAGTGTTTGTGTGTACGTTTTCAGATTCCTTGAGCATGTAAACATATGACTAGCAATTGGATTCACAATGATTATTTGTTTATTTGACAGGGACAGTGCAATAAACACACAATTAATCAATGACAATCAATCTGATAGTGATAGGATTAGTGGTTCAGTAGTAAAAGCATTGCCTCCTTGGCGGAGGTAATAAACTGAAGTGTTGCTGTTGTGTCCATCTCCTCCACTGACGGATGCCAATTGGGTAGACAGGTTGCCGTGGGTTTTATATTATATTATTTTGGGGTTGTGCTCCGCGGCAAACGAGAATTTAGAAGCTTCGCCGGCAGAGAGCTCGTTTTTGCGCAGCGCCTATGGCTGGCCGGTGAATTTCTGCCAAATGCGCAGCTCCTATGGCTGGCCGGGGAATTTCTGCCAACGAATCCGTCGGCGGACAGCTGGCCGTGTGAGGTTTTGCAGTTGCGCGCAAACACAGGCACGCTGGCGGGCCCAGGCCAGCAGTGTTTTCCGCGTGCTTTTGTGCCTAAAACGTTGAAGAACGCAGAGTTTGTGTTGCAGACACGACGACCAGCGGCCTCCATTGCGCCTGCGCACATGTTGAAAATGGCCGTATGTCACAGTGTTGAAAAATGCTTTAAAAAATTCCTGTATCCAGACGGTGAACCGGATCACCCCCAAAATTTAATCAGTTCTTCCTTGTACCATTTCCAACAACGCCTGAAAGTGTCATGGAAATCCGTCCAAGACTTTTTGAGTTATCTTGCTAACCAACAGACAGACAGACAAACAGACAAACAGACAGACAGACAGACAGACAGACAGACAAACAGACAAACACACAGACAAACCCCAGCAAAAACATTACCTCCTCCTGGCCTTTTCGGCCTGGCGGAGGTAACTATTTAGTGACAATGGAGGAGAGTTCAATAATGATGAGGTGAGAGATATGGCAGAGAATTTCAACATAGAAGTTAAGACAACAGCTGCCTACAGCCCGTGGAGCAATGGACTTCTAGAGAGACATAATCAAACACTCACAGAGATCATAATGAAAATAAAAGCCGGTAACTGCTGTGACTGGAACACTGCTCTACACTGGGCACTCATGGCAAAAAACACTATGCACAGTGTTCATGGATACAGCCCATATCAACTGGTGTTTGGACAGAATCCCAACCTGCCCTCTGTGTTAAATGATAAACTCCCAGCCTTAGAGGGCACTACAAAGAGTGAATGGGTTGCAAAACACATCTCTGCTTTGCACGCTGCAAGAAGAGCTTTCACAGAAGCAGAATGTTCTGAAAGAATACGGAGAGCACTACGCAAACAAATCCGTCACACAGATGAAACATATGAAGTGGGTGATAAAGTCTTCTATAAAAGAGTGGACTGTCCAGAGTGGAAAGAGCCAGCAGTTGTTATTGGCCAGGATGGTGCAGTGGTGTTTGTTTGACATGGAGGAACCTGCATAAGAGTGCATCATGTCAGACTGAGAAAAGTGAATCCTAAAAGTGGTGAACATCAGACAACAAATGGAAATCCAGAAAACAATACAGACATTGGTGAAAAACAAGGAATGACAGGAACTGCTGAAAACACAGAGAACACAGAAAATGAAATGGAGGTTCAAGAAAACATGCTTCAGCCCCATTGCACCGAAGAAGCTACTGGAGTTCAGAGTGAGACTTCACTTTCCACGAATGGTGACAGAGAGACTCATGAAACACAACCAGAAATGCCTAACAGAGAAACAAACACAGTTGAAACATCCGGTGTTTGTTTGAAAACGGGGCAGGCCCTGAAATACATAGACAAAGACAGTGGGGTTAAACACACAGTCAAAGTTTTGGGGCATGCAGGCAAGGCAACAGGGAAATATAAAAATTGGTATAACTTGCTTTTTATGGAGCCTGATCGTCTAGATGGTAACACAAAATCTGTTGATCTAACACAGGTACAGAGTCTTGAGATTGAACCCACTGTCACTGATGTTAACACTAATGAAGATGTGTTTGTGGCTAATGATTTATCATTTGATAAAGCCAAACAAGAAGAAATAAAATGCTGGAGAGATAACAGTGTGTTTGTAGAAATGAAGGATGAGGGACAAAAGTGTATTTCAACAAGGTGGGTGTGTACTCTCAAAGATACCGTCTCAGGATTAGTGCCAAAAGCTTGTCTGGTGGCAAGAGGTTTTGAGGAGATGGAGATGTGTGAGCTGCAAAAGGACTCACCCACCTGTGCTTCAGAGTCCTTATGACTACTGACAGCAGTTATTTGTCAAAAACAATGATCACTTCATTCTATGGATATAAAATCAGCATTTCTTCAGGGAATGGAGGTGTCACGTGACATTTACATTAGACCACCTCCTGAAGCCAACTGTAATGGAATATTATGGAAGCTCAAAAAGTGTGTATATGGCTTAGCAGATGCATCATTGTACTGGTACAACAGAGTCAAAGAGATGGTGCTGAAAGCAGGTGGACAAATGTCAAAGGTCGATCCGGCTGTTTTCTATTGGTTAGATCAAGACTGCACCGTGTCTGGGGTGCTCGCCTGTCATGTAGATGATTTCATATGGGGAGGCACACAAAAATTCGCCACAGCAGTCATACCTCACCTGAAATCTATTTTTCAGGTTGGGCGTGAGGCACACAAACACTTTTCTTATGTGGGAGTAGACTTTGTGACTCTCGATAGAAAAGTACAAATGCACCAGGCGAAATACATTCAACACATGCAGCCCATACACATTGATCCATCGCGAGCAGTGCAGCAAGATTCGCCTTGCTGTGAGGAGGAAAAAGATAAACTCAGATCAAAGATTGGTCAGATTCTCTGGGTTGCCAGGCAGAGTAGACCAGATGTGATGTTTGATGCTAGTAACCTAGCATCAACACTGAAAGATGCAACTGTGACTTCCAGTCTGGACACCATGGTGATAGCAGCTTAACACTGAAGCTCCCAGACCCGATCCAGGAAAATACCTTGAAAATCAGATTTAACAGATTTTTGGAAGAGTGAAAATCAAAAGAAAGTCATTATGCCTAAAGGAAAACAGAAGAAATCGATATTTACCAGGCCAGGACATGCATCGGCCGGAGACTCTGATCCGGAGGATATCCTTTCAGAAGACGAGGAGCTGACTGAAGCTAGCAACAAGGTTAGCTTAAAAATGGTACTTAAAGAATTAAGACAATTTCGCCGAGAGTGTTGGGCCGAATTTCGTGAAATCAAAGACGAAATAAAAAGGACAAACAGCAGAGTGGACCAGGCCGAGGACTGAATCATGGAAGCAGAGGAAAGAATAAAAGGGCTGGAAGATACCGTGCTGGAACTACACAAACGACAGTCAAGACTTGAGGCTAAGCTAACCGACCAAGAAGGAAGACTAAGAAGAGACAACATAAGAATTCATGGTCTGAAAGAAGGAGTCGAGGACGGTTTCACCACAATGGCGGCATGCGTGGAATCCTTACTGAGAGAGAAGTTGGATATTCCCCAAACCACCGACTTGAAGATAGAAAGGGCGCACCGTACATTAGCCCCTAGGCCGGCGGCGGAAGCGCCACCAAGATTGGTGGTGGTGAAGTTCTCCAACTCCAGAATAAAAGAAGAGGTTGTAAGACTGGCTTGGCAGAAATAAGGATTTATGCACCAAGAGAGAAAAGTTTTCATGGAGCACGACTACGCCCCGGAGGTCCTTAAAAAGCGTCGGGAATACAACGACACTAAAAAGGTACTACGAGAGAAGAAACTGCGCTTTCAGACTCCATTTCCGGTGAAGCTGAGGGTGTTTTACGGAGATGAGACGTGTCTCTACAACTCGGCGGAAGAAGCAACCACGGATATGGCGAGAAGAGGACTCCCGGTAACGGTGTATAAACCCTCAGCAGACCCGATCGAAAGAATCAAGGCTCAAACGTGGTCCACACAGAGACCCTCAAAATCCACGGGCCAGCAGCGGGAAACCCAGCGCCAGAGCTATAAGGAAAAACTGAGCGTTTTCAGGAGGGAATAACGATATTTTTAATCAATCTGCACATCCAACCCTCCTCCTACAAGGTAACAAACATTAAAGGAGATGCAGAATCAGCAAGTGGTAAAACATTTCATGGAACAGACATAATATTAGAAACAAATAAGTCTTTAAAAAAAAAAAAAAAACTTGTTAAATAGAAATGTGACAATGAACCACATGATCTCTCCACACTAACAAATACTGTATTAACGTGACTGTTTGCTGTGATGGTGGTGGGAGGTTGCGCACAATTTCATAGGGTATAGGCATAAAAAAAATAAAATAAAAAAAATAAAATAAAATAAAATCAATACAAGTTCGGATTGGGATCTGAAATTCACGTTAAAAACATGGGACAACTTACAGGGGTAAGAGAGGGCCCTCAGCACGTAACGGAATCTGAGGAATTTCCCTCAGAGCCAACACACCATCAAGGCTCTTCTAAGGTCACTAAAAAGACCTCAGCTCAGGAAGATCTTTTGTCAGTTTTTTGTTTTAAAGTTTTATATAATATGTTCTTAATGTTCTTTCCAGTTTCTGAGTAACATAAAAGAGGGCCACCACACTGTTATACTAAATAAGACAACACAATGGAGAAACAGGGTGTAACCAAAATAATCTCATATAATGTAAAAGGGATCCTGAATCCAGTTAAAAGATCCAAGATTCTAGGCAAAATGAAAAAAGACAAAGCAGGAATATTTTTACAGGAAACCCACCTAACAGACGTGGAGCACACTAAACTCAATAGACAAGGGTTTAAAATGATCTCTTCATCTTCATATAAGTCAGGGAGGAGGAGGGGAGTAGCGACATTGATCTCAACCAAAATTATATTTGAAAAAAAATCAGAACACAAAGATAAAGAAGGGAGATTCAGTTTGGTACTTGGGCGGCTAGAGGGAGAAGATATCACCCTGCTGAATGTATATGCACCTCCAGGGGCTAACTGGAAATTTTATAAAAATGTATTTGACCTAATGATAACTAAAGCCCAAGGTTTAGTGATATGTGGTGGAGACTTCAATCTAAGACTGAATCCATACTGGGATGCATCAGGTAATTCTCCACATCAAAATAACACTCAAAGTGACTTCCGGTCTGGACGCCATGGTGATAGCAGCCTAACGCTGAAACTCCCAGACTCCAATCCAAGGAAAACATCTTCAAAATCAGACCTAACGGATTTTTGGAAGATTAAAAATCAAAAGACAATAACACCATGCCTAACCAAAAGCAGAGGAAACTGACATTCCCCAGGTCAGGACGCACAGCGACCGCAGAATCTGAACCGGAGGACCTCCGTTCAGAAGACGAGGACCTGGGCCTAGCTAACAAAAGGATTAGCTTGAAATCGCTATTTGACGAATTACGACGATTTCGGGCCGAATTTCTTGAATTCAGAGAGGATCTAAAAAGGGCGAACAGCAGAATGGACCAGGCCGAAAACCGAATCTTGGAAGCTGAAGAAAGAGTAAAAGTGCTTGAAGATTCTGTGCTGGATTTACACAGAAAACAGTCAAGGCTGGAGGCTAAGCTAACCGACCAAGAAGGAAGACAGAGATGAGATAACATCAGAATTCACAGTCTGAAAGAAGGAGCTGAAGATAGTTTCAACACAATGGCGGAATGCGTGGAATCCTTATTGAGAGAGAAGTTGGATATTCCACAAACCACCGATTTGAAGATAGAAAAAGCCCATCGTACATTAGCCGCTAAGCCAGCGCCGGAAGCGCCCCCACGTTCCGTGGTGGTGAGATTCGCCAATTTCAAAATAAAACAAGACGTTGTAAGATGGGCTTGGCAGAAAAAAGGATTTATGCATCATGAGAGAAAAGTCTTCGTGGAGCACGATTACGCCCCTGAGGTTCTTAAAAAGCGACGGGAATATAACGACGCCAAAAAGGTTCTACGGGAACAGAATCTACGCTTTCAGACGCCATTTCCGGCGAAGTTAAGGGTCTTTTATGGTGAAGAGTCATGTCTCTACAATTCAGCGGAAGAAGCAACAACTGACATGGCAAGGAGAGGGCTCCCGGTAACGGTGTTTAAACCCGCAGCGAATCTGAGCAAGAAAATCAGAGCTCAAACGTGGTCCACTCAGAGACCTTCAAAATCCACGGGCCAGCAGCGGGAAACCCAGCCCCAGAGCTACAAAGATAAGCTTTCCAGTTCCAGGAAGGAATAGCGACCTTTTTGTCTTTTTTTTTTTTTTTTCTTTTCAGTCACTCTGCACTTCCACCCCCCGCTCCTACAAGGTAACAAACATTAAAGGAGATGCAGAATCAGCATGTGGTAAAACCTTTCATGGAGCAGTTTTAGCATTAGAAACAAATGTCTTCTTAATTTAAAGGGGGAAAAAAAAATCATGTTAAAATAGAAACGTAACAATGACCCACATGTTGTCTCCACACTAACAAATACTGTATTAGAGTGAATGTTTGCTGTGATGGGGGTGGGAGGGTGCACACAATCTCATAGGGTATAGGCATAAAAAAAAAAAAAAATCATTACAAATTCGGATTGGGATCTGAAATTCACGTTAAAAACATGGGACAACTTACAGGGGTAAGAGAGGGCCCTCAACACGTAACAGAGTTTGAGGAATTTCCCTCAGAGCCTACACTCCATCAGGGCTCTTACAGGGTCTTTAAAGAGACCCCAGCTCAGGAAGTTTTTTTTGACAGTTTTTTGTTTTAAAGTTTCGTACACTATGTTCTTAATGTTTTTTATGTTCTTAATGTTCTTTCAGTTTCTGAGTAGCAAAAAAGAGGGCCACCACACTGTTATACTAAATAAGAAAATACAATGGAGAAACAGGGTGTAACCAAAATAGCCTCATATAATGTAAAAGGGATCCTGAATCCAGTTAAAAGATCCAAGATTCTACGCAAAATGAAAAAAGACAAAGCAGAAATAATATTTTTACAAGAAACCCACCTAACAGACGTGGAACACACTAAACTCAATAGACAAGGGTTTAAAATGATCTCTTCATCTTCATATAAATCAGGGAGGAGGAGGGGAGTAGCGACATTGATATCAACCAAAATTACATTTGAAAAAAAATCAGAACACAAAGATAAAGAAGGGAGGTACAGTTTGGTAACTGGGCGGCTAGAGGGAGAAGATATCACCCTGCTGAATGTATATGCACCACCAGGGGCTAAATGGAAATTTTATAAAAATGTATTCGACCTAATGATAACTAAAGCCCAAGGTTTAGTGATATGTGGTGGAGACTTCAATCTAAGACTGAATCCATACTGGGATGCAACAGGTAATTCTTCACATCAAAATAACACCCAAAATAGGAATACTCAGATGCTACTAAAAGAAATGGGAATCTGTGACATATGGAGGGAATTCAACCCCAATGTAAAAGATTATACTTTTTATTCAACGCCACATTCATCTTACTCAAGGATTGATTACTTTTTTATGTTTAATAGAGACATTGGAAGAGTAAAAACATGTAAAATAGGACTGATGGATCTCTCTGACGACAGTCCGATCTATATGGACTTAAACATCCAAAAATACACAAATAATACATTTTCCTGGAGGTTGAATTCAAATGTCCTGAAAGGACCACTGAAAGATGAATTGGAATCAGATATTCTCAGATATTTGGAAGAAAACGATAATGGAGAAGTATCCCCTTTAATACTGTGGGATGCGTGCAAAGCTGTAATAAGGGGAAAAATTATTGCAAAACTGGCAACCCAAAAGAAACTGAGACAAGAAAAACTAATCACACTAGAGTCAGAACTCAAGAACCTAGAAAAAGAACACAAAGACAACACTCATTCTAATGGCTCGCTCAAGATTAAAGAAATTAAAAATCAAATAAATGAGATCTACACAATAGAAATCCAGAAGAAACTTACATTTCTGAAACAAAAACACTATGAAGCAGGCAGTAAATCGGCAAAATTACTAGCCTATAAATTGAGGAAACAACAAACAGAAAGAGCAATCTACAAAATCAGAGACCCAGTATCAAAGGAAATAAAATTCAGAACTCAGGATATTCTTAAAAGCTTCGAGAATTATTACAAGAACTTATACTCCCACAAAAAACATAAAAACGCATCCGAGACATTCCCAAACACATTAAACCTTCCCCAACTTACGGAATCACAAACTAAAACCCTACTGTCAGAAATACAACCTAAAGAATTGGAAAAAGCAATTATGAAACTTAAAGCTAACAAATCCCCAGGAGCAGATGGCTATACAGCAGAATGGTACAAAACCTTTAAACAGCAACTATCTCCTCTCCTCCTGAAAACATTTAACTACGTCCTCCACACAGGGGAAATCCCCCCCTCCTGGAGAGAAGGGGTCATTGCAGTTATACCTAAACCTGAGAAGGATAAACTAGAATGCTCCAACTACAGACCAATCAGCGTATTAAATCAGGACTATAAGCTTTTTACCACTATCCTTGCCAAAAGGTTAGAAAACATACTGACAGACTTAATTCACTTAGACCAAACAGGTTTTATAAGACAAAGACAGACACAAGACAACATTCGACGCACTTTACACATAATTCATCATATAAAAAATTATAACTTAAATGCAGTCATATTGGGATTAGATGCTGAAAAAGCATTCGATTCGATTGACTGGTCTTTCCTATATAGAATCTTATCCAGTTTCAATTTTCATAACAACTTCATTAGAACTATACAGGCATTATATAAAAAACCAACAGCTAAAATAAGGATTAACGGTAATTTATCATCATCTTTTGAGCTGGAAAGAGGATGTCGTCAGGGCTGCCCCCTGTCTCCACTGCTCTTTGCAATCTTCATAGAACCTCTGAGCCAATGGATAAGACAAAATCAAGAAATTCAAGGTATTACACTTGGTCAGAAGGAACATAAAATAGCACTCTTTGCTGATGACATTTTAATATACCTAGGGCAGCCAGACACTTCTCTACCAGAACTAATCTCAGTTTTTTCAGACTATGGAGATTTATCGGGGTACAAATTAAACATGCATAAAACCCAAGTTTTAACATTCAACTATGACCCAAATCATTTTTCACTAAGTGAACTCAAAACTAACTGGGAGTTGGAATCTATGAAATATCTGGGGGTCAATATCCCGAAACAACTCGACAAAATTATAACACTAAACTATGATCCACTGGTGACAAAAATAAAATCTGACCTAGCAAGATGGAATACGATACCATTCTTAGGTACTGCACAAAGAATTGAAGCAGTCAAAATGAATATACTTCCACATCTTCTATACCTTTTCCAAACAATACCGGTAGAACCTCCCAAAAAAACATGGCAGGAGCTGGACAGAAGGATCTCAAAATTCATATGGCAGGGTAAGAGACCTAGAATCAGATATAGAACCCTACAGCTAAACAAAGACAAAGGTGGGCTCGCGCTGCCAAATATCAGGGACTATTTTATAGCTGCACAAATTAAAACTTTAGTAGAGATATGTAACCCAGTCTACACTGCACAATGGAAGGAGATGGAATGCCAAATAACAAGTGACATCCCCCTACAGGCGATAATAGGGAACAATGCCTTAACTAAACTCTTGAATAACACTAACCCGTGGATAGAGACCCCGCTAAAAATTTGGTTTAAGATAGTCAGAGAGAATCAAGCCAAAGAGCCCTATCGACTTCTGCAATGGATTGCCTATGATCAAGACTTTACCCCCAATAAAACAGACACTAGATTTAAAGAGTGGAAAGAGAAAGGGCTGATAAAATATTACGATTTTTTTAAGGGGCAAACTTTAAGAAGTTTTGAAGATTTGAAAAAACAAGGTCTAATAAATCAAGATCTTTACAGGTTCTTTCAGCTTAGACACCACATAAACAATATACTTAAAAAGGAGGATTTGGAAAGGGCCCAGTCAGGTGTTCTGAAGGTCTTCTTAATGGCATATAAAGGGATCCCAGGGATCAGATACATCTCTAAAATATACCAAGGTCTTCAAGACTTAAAAGGAGACAACACATCATATATAAAAGAGAGATGGGAAAAAGAGGGGAATTTCACTTTACAATTGGAAATATGGGAAAAGCTAAATAGACAGCAATGGAAAAGTACCTCATCCCTGCAGTGGAGAGAATTTGGATGGAAAAACTTGGTAAGATTTTTCAGAACACCTGCACAAAACAAATTTACCCATAAGGGGTTGAACTGTTGGCGCTTGTGTGGTGAAAAGACTGTAAATCATTTTCATGTGTTTTGGTCATGCCCAGTTATCCACCAATATTGGACCAACGTACAGACAATATTGGGGAAAATATTCAAAATAACAGTTCCCTTTTCTTTTGTAACTTTGTATTTGGGTTTACTACCGGACTCACTGGAAAGACGAGGAGATAAATACTTATTCAATGTTTTAATATTGGCAAGTAAAAAAGCCCTAACTAAAAAATGGATGCTGAAGGACTGTCCTACACCTGAAGATTGGATTAACGTGATTCAAGACATTTACTCAATGGAAAAGTTGACATTCGCACTGAGACAGGACATGGATGGGTTCATTAACTTTTGGCAACCCTGGATCGCATATGTGTCTTCCATTAGATCTAATCTTTGACAAATACCATTTCAATAATGGTTCCGCTCTTTGTTCCAACGCTACTCAGATGCCCTGTTACTTTTAATTACTTAATTTTCTGTTTGTTTGTTTTTTGCTGTTCTGTTTGTTTGTTTATTTGTTTGTTTTTTTTAAAATTTAATTCTCCTTAATTTCACTTTTTCTTTCACTTAAAAAAAGGGGGGGGGGGGTGTTGTAATAACTATCCTACCAATGTTGTCAAATAGCAAAAAATAAGGGAACATGTGATGAAAATGTAAACAATGCAATGCTGTAATGACCTGTATACCCTTTACAAAAACTTAAATAAAATAACACTCAAAGTAGAAAAACTCGGATGCTACTAAAAGAAATGGGAATCTGTGACGTGTGGAGGGAATTCAACCCCAGTGTAAAAGATTATACATTTTACTCAGCACCACATTCATCATACTCAAGGATTGACTATTTTTTATGTTTAATAGAGACATTGGAAGAGTAAAAACATGTCAAAGAGGACTGATGGATCTCTCTGACCACAGTCCGATCTATATGGACTTAAGTATCCAAAAATACACAAATAATACATTTTCTTGGAGGTTAAATTCAAATGTGCTGAAAGGACCACTGAAAGATGAATTGGAATCAGATATTCTCAGATATTTGGAAGAAAATGATAATGGAAAAGTATCCCTTTTAATACTGTGGGACGCATGCAAAGCTGTAATAAGGGGAAAGATTATCGCAAAACTGGCAATCCAAAAGAAACTGAGACAAGAAAAACTAATCACATTAGAGTCAGAACTTAAGAACCTAGAAAAAGAGCACAAAGACAACACTCATTCTAATGACTCACTCAAAATTAAGGAAATTAAAAAACAAATAAATGAGATCTACACAATAGAAATCCAGAAGAAACTTACATTTCTGAAACAAAAATACTATGAAACAGGCAGCAAATCGGCAAAATTACTAGCCTATAAATTGAGGAAACAACAAACGGAGAGAGCAATCTACAAAATCAGAGACCCAGTATCAAAGGAAATAAAATTTAGAATTCAGGATATTCTTAAAAGCTTCGAGAACTACTACAAAAACTTGTACTCCCTCAAAAAACATAAAAACGCATCCGAAGCATTCCTAAACACATTAAACCTTCCCCAACTTACTGAGTCACAAAATAAAACACTACTGTCAGAAATACAACCTAAAGAATTAGAAAAAGCAATTATGAAACTTAAAGCTAACAAATCCCCAGGAGCAGATGGCTATACAGCAGAGTGGTACAAAACCTTTAAACAGCAACTATCTCCTCTCCTCCTGAAAACATTTAACTATGTCCTCCACACGGGGGAAATTCCCCCCCTCCTGGAGAGAAGGGGTCATTGTAGTCATACCTAAACCTGAAAAGGATAAACTAGACTGCTCAAACTACAGACCAATCAGTGTGTTAAATCAGGACTATAAGCTTTTTACCACTATCCTTGCCAAAAGGTTAGAAAATATACTGACAGACTTAATTCATTTAGGTTTTATAAGACAAAGACAGACACAAGACAACATTCGACGCACTTTACACATAATTCATCATATAAAAAAATATAACTTAAATGCAGCCATATTGGGATTAGATGCTGAAAAAGCATTTGATTCGGTTGACTGGTCTTTCCTATATAGAATCTTATCCAGTTTCAATTTTCATAACAACTTCATTAGAACTATCCAGGCATTATATAAAAAACCAACAGCTAAAATAAGGATTAACGATAAATTATCATCATCTTTTGAACTGGAAAGAGGATGTCGTCAGGGCTGCCCCTTGTCTCCACTGCTCTTTGCAATCTTCATAGAACCTCTGAGCCAATGGATAAGACAGAACCAAAAAATTCAAGGTATTACACTTGGTCAGAAGGAACATAAAATAGCACTCTTTGCTGATGACATTTTAATATACCTGGGGCAGCCAGACACCTCTTTCCCAGAACTAATCTCAGTTTTTTCAGAGTATGGAGATTTATCGGGGTACGAATTAAACATGCATAAAACCCAAGTTTTAACATTCAACTATGACCCAAATCAATATTTACTAAGCAAACTCAAAACTAACTGGGAGATGGAATCTATGAAATATCTGGGGGTCAATATCCCAAAACAACTCAACAAAATTATAACACTAAACTATGATCCACTGATGGCAAAAATAAAATCTGATCTAGCAAGATGGAATATGATACCATTCTTGGGTACTGCACAAAGAATTGAAGCAGTCAAAATGAATATACTTCCACGTCTTCTATACCTTTTCCAAACAATACCGGTAGAACCTCCCAAAAAAACATGGCAAGAACTGGACAGAAGGATCTCAAGATTCATATGGCAGGGCAAGAGACCTAGAATCAGATATAGACCCTACAGCTAAACAAAGACAAAGGTGGGCTCGCACTGCCAAATATCAGGGACTATTTTAAAGCCTGTGGCCACACGTGTATTATTTTATGCCTCACATCTCAGAATAGAACAAAGAACTGAGTCTCCTTGGAGATAACAGGAGGGTGTGAAAGTGTAGTCCTTGTTATGCAGGAGACGGCCTTGGGAGGATCCTTTGTGTGTCTAGAGACTGTGTAGGGGACCCTTTGTTGGCCAAGGACGGAGAGGGGGAGGCTGAAGGATTAAAGAGAAAATGTATTGTGATTTGTGATGTTAATGCATGTGAATTGTGAGCTGTGAAAGCCTGGGTATATAAGGAATTTGTCTGAGAGTTCCTCTTTTTCAACTTGATCTATGATGGCGAATGTGTAATAAAACATGCCTTGAGACAAAACCTTGCCTCGTCATTTACACATTTCCACACTGGTGACCCAAGACGTACCACGCAGGAGGAGGAAGTTTCCCCCGGGCCAGCCTCGTCAGGAGCCCCCAGCCAAGCGAATGCCGCGACAGTCCAGCTACCGGACTTTTGGCAGAACAATCCGCGCTCCTGGTTCAATGCGATTGAGGCGCAGCTCAACCTCCGGGGGATATCGGTAGACACCACAAAATTCTACCACGTAGTCGCAAAACTGGACAACAACACGGCCCAGCATGTGGAGAGCCTGATCGACCAGCCGCCGGACAGCGACAAATATGACACGTTGAAGGCTGCACTCATCCAGCACTTCACCCCCTCGGTGGAGTAGCGAGCAGAGAGGCTCCTAGCGCTGACTGAGTGGGAAAATGACATGCCCGCGAACCTTATGGAGAAGTTGTTGAGGTTGAAAGGCTCTGACGACGATCACTTCATTTTCACCCACCTCTTCCTCAGGACTCTACCGTCAGCGGCGAGGGCGACCCTGGCCAGTTCGCCACTGTTGGCCCAACGGGACTACCACACTCGGCCCAGCGAATTGTCAATGCCACCAAGTGGCGCACGGCCATGGCTGCTGCAGCGAAACTCGGCGCGGCGACCGGAGATGACAGGGGGCCAGAGGCAGCGGTACCATACTCACCGACGACCGCGGCAGCAGGGGCCGGGGAACGCGGATCAGACGTCCTTTGTTTCTACCATCGCCGCTTCGCAGAGAGGGCATGCAAATGTGTACCACCATGCCAGTTCAGGCGTTCGGGAAACGCCAAGACCGGGGGTCGGTAGCAGCCGCGGCCCTCGGGGAGGAGAACAAGCTGCTTTACTTGTTGGACGCATGCTCGGGGAGACAGTTTCTCATGGACACAGGTTCCCAGTTGAGTTTCATCACACCTTCCTATGCGGACAGGCTAGCAGGTTCCAGAGGTCCCGGGGTGACAGCAGCGAACGGCTCGGAGATTAAGACCTTTGGTGAGAAGACCCTGCTTCTGTCTCTACACGGCCGTACATTTGAGTGGACTTTTGTTGTAGCAGCAGTGAATTTCAATATGTTGGGGGCTGATATTTGTGCTCACATGGTTTGTTGGTTGATCTCGCTAACAGGCGCCTGGTTAATGCATTTTCTTTTGATTCTATTCCCTGTACAGCGCGAGTGGCCCCACCATCAGCACAAGCCAACGTCACAGCTGCAAGCGGTAAGTTCCACACACTGCTCACTCAGTTCCCAGCACTCACGGTCCCCACATTTTCGGCGACCGTCACTAAACACGGGGTGTGTAGAAGAGCTTGGAAGAACGAGGCGGTATGATATATAAACCAAAGTTTATTATCAGCTCCTCTAACAAGTCTCATCTAAGTGCAGAAGCAGCAGAAGGAAAAAGAGACCGAATACCTCCGGCTCTCTGACTTAATACTCGCACATAACAAAAGACATGCATATCAAAGGCTGACATCCCTCATTATCTTAATCCCCCCATTGTCTTCGTACTTCCTCTCTTCACCCTGGGGGGGTGAGGGCAGCTCCTCCGGTCTCCACCGCAGTGCCTGGGAAACGCTTTGGTCTTCACTGGCGGTTGAGATCTCTTTGTCCCGTTCTGAAGTGTGAAGTCGCCTTACATATGTAATCACCAAACATTCTCACATGCTTCAACATATGTAGGTTATGGGATATATGATAATATAGACCACAGGGTGGAGCATTTTATTACCACCACCGGACCGCCCGTTTTTGCAAAAGCTCGGTGTTTGGACGCAGCTAAACTGGCCATAGCGCGCGAGGAGTTCGCCAACCTGGAGAGGTTGGGCATCATCAGGCGTTCGAAAAGCCCTTGGGCTTCCCCGCTACACATGGTCCCTAAATCTGACGGCTCGTGGCGACCTTGCGGTGATTTCCGCAGGTTGAACAACGCCACAGCGCATGACCGCTACCCAATCCCACATATCCAAGATTTTTCCGTTCATTTGGCAGGGGCGCGCGTTTTTTCTAAAATAGACTTGGTCCGCGGTTACCATCAAGTCCCAGTGCACGCTGAAGACGTACCCAAAACAGCGGTGACAACTCCATTTGGCCGATTCGAGTTTTTACGCATGCCATTCGGGCTTAAAGGGGCTGCACATACGTTCCAACGCATGATGGACGCGGTGCTGCGCGACCTCCCTTTCGTGTTCGTCTACTTGGACGATATTTTGGTAGCCAGCGCGTCCGAAGACGAACACGAAAACCACCTTGCGGCAGTTTTCCGGAGGTTGGGGGAGCACGGTTTAATAATCAACCCAGCAAAGTGTCAGTTCGGGGTGACGCAGATTGATTTTTTGGGGCATCGCGTCTCTCCCGAAGGAGCGGTTCCGCTTCCTGACAAGGTGCGCGCGGTGACAGATTTTCCCTGGCCACAAACGGTCAGGGTGTTACAGGAGTTTTTGGGAATGGTGAATTTTTATAACCGTTTCCTCCCTCGCGCAGCGCAGCTCATGCAACCATTGTACGCCGCGCTCAAAAAACAAAAATCCGCGAATAAGATCGAATGGTCTCTGGAGCGAGAGCGAGCATTCTCAGAGGTCAAAACAGCCCTGGCAAATGCTGCATTGTTGGCGCACCCAGACCCAACGGCCCGCATAGTGCTCACTACCGACGCGTCAGATGTGGCCATAGGGGCGGTCGTGGAGCAGCATGTAGCCGGGGCTTGGCAGCCGCTCGCCTTTTTCAGCAAGACTTTGCGCGATAGTGAACGTAAATACAGCGTGTTCAACAGGGAGTTGTTAGCCCTCCACTTCGCCATCCGCCACTTTCAGTTCTGGCTGGAAGGACGCAGTTTCACCGCGTTCGTGGACCACAAGCCGTTAACTTTCGCGATGGCCAAGGTTTCGGAACCGTGGTCAGGCCGGCAGCAGAGACAGCTGGCTGCCATCTCAGAGTTTACTACCGATATTCAGCATGTGGCGGGTAAGCTGAATGTAGTGGCAGACTGTCTCTCGCACGCCGTGGCGACCCCAGTCCGTGTAGGGATAGATTATGCAGCCATGGCCGCGGAGCAGGTCGGTGACGCGGATGTGTGCACGCTCCAGTCTGGACCAACAGGGTTAAGGCTGGAGAACAGGGTGCTGCAAGACAGCATGCCCCCCCAATCTGCGATGTCTCCACGGGGCGACTGCGTCCCGTGGTACCGGCCGCGTGGCGCCGCCGCGTTTTCTTTGGCGCACCCGGGAGTGCGCGCGTCAGTCAAAATGGTAGGAGAGAAATTTGTGTGGCCGAACCTTCGTAAACAAGTTAAAGAGTGGGCGGCAGCCTGCGTGGCGTGTCAACGTGCCAAGGTACACAGACACACAAGGCCTCCTTTGGAGCCGTTTCACATCCCGGCTAAGAGGTTCGATCACGTTCACGTGGACCTCGTGGACCCCCTTCCGCCGTCACAGGGGTGCACACATCTTCTGACAATGGTGGACCACACCATGCGCTGGCCTGAAGTGGTTCCACTGGCGTCAACCACAGCCGAGGAGGTGGCGCGCGCTTTTTTAACAGCATGGGTGGCGCGTTTTGGAGTCCCGTTGGACATTACGTCCGACAGAGGTCCGCAATTTGTTTCCGAACTTTGGTCAGCAATGGCCCGCAGCCTGGGTGTAGCGATCCACTGCACAACCGCGTACAATCCGCAGGCTAATGGGTTATGCGAACGTTTTCATAGGTCGCTGAAAGCGGCTCTCAGAGCATCACTGACAGATGCAAATTGGGTAGACAGGCTACCGTGGGTTTTATTGGGGTTGCGTTCCGCACCTAAAGAGGATTTAGAAGCCTCCCCGGCTGAGCTAGTTTTTGCACAGCCACTTCGGCTGCCTGGGGAGTTTCTCCCAGATAATCCTGCGCCAGATAGCTCCCCGTCTCAGCTGTTGCAGCGTGGCACGGAATCGGGCACGCTGCCCGGCCCCGTTCACCACAGTTTTCCGCGCGTTTTTGTGCCTAAAACTTTGAAAAACGCGGAGTTTGTTTTTGTCAGACACGATGCTCATCGCCCCCTGCTGCGACCACCTTATGATGGACCATTCAGAGTGCTGGAAACAGGGGACAAGCATTTTTTGCTAGATTTGGGGGGCAGGAGGGAAAAGATTGGCATAAACAGACTCAAACCCGCTTTTGTGGTGGCGGACGAGCAGGTGCTGTTGGCCAGGGCCCCTCTGCGCGGTAGACCGCCTCGGGGAAATTCCCCAGAACACCCACAGGGACTGACAAACAGTTTTCACCCCCAGACAGCAGCTCCCCAGCATGACGGTGCCGCAGAGGTGGTGAATCCTGCTTACAGCAGATACGGGAGAAGACTGAGGCCCAAGCAGCAAGTGGGCTGATGTGTAATGATTTTATCATGACATGCAGACTGTTATTCTGTTGTTCCATCTTAGATGTTTTTTGGGGTGGGTCATGTGGCCACACATGTGTATTACTTTATGCCTCACATCTCAGAATAGAACAAAGAACTGAGTCTCCTTGGAGATAACAGGAGGGTGTGAAAGTGTAGTCCTTGTTATGCAGGAGACGGCCTTGGGAGGATCCTTTGTGTGTCTAGAGACTGTGTAGGGGACCTTTTGTTGGCCAAGGACTGAGAGGGGGAGGCTGAAGGATTAAAGAGGAAATGCATTGTGATTTGTGATGTTAATGCATGTGAATTGTGAGCTGTGAAAGCCTGGGTATATAAGGAATTTGTCTGAGAGTTCCTCTTTTTCAACTTGATCTATGATGGCGAATGTGTAATAAAACATGCCTTGAGACAAAACCTTGGCTCGTCATTTACACATTTCCACAAGCCACACAAATTAAAACTTTAGCAGAGATATGTAATCCAGTCTACACTGCACAATGGAAGGAGATGGAATGCCAAATAACAAGTGACATACCCCTACAGGCGATAATAGGGAATAATGCCTTACCTAAACTTTTGAATAACACTAACCCGTGGATAGAGACCCCGCTAAAAATTTGGTTTAAGATAGTCAGAGAGAATCAAACTAAAGAACCCTATCGGTTACTGCAATGGATTGCCTATGATCAAGACTTTACTCCTAATAAAACAGACACTAGATTTAAAAAGTGGAAAGAGAACGGACTGATAAAATATTACGATTTTTTTAAAGGGCAAATTTTAAGAAGTTTCGAAGATTTGAAAAAACAAGTTCTAATAAATCAAGACCTTTACAGGTTCTTTCAGCTTAGACACCACATAAACAAAATACTTAAAAAGGAGGATTTGGAAAGGGCCCAGTCAGGTGTTCTGAAGGTCTTCTTAATGGCATATAAAGGGATCCCAGGGATCAGATACATTTCTAAAATATACCAAGGTCTTCAAGACTTAAAAGGGGACAACACATCATATAAAAAAGAAAGATGGGAAAAAGAGGGGAATTTCCCTTTACAACTGGAAATATGGGAAAAGCTAAATAAACAGCAATGGAAAAGTACCTCATCCCTGCAGTGGAGAGAATTTGGATGGAAAAATTTGGTAAGATTTTTCAGAACACCTGCACAAAACAAATTTACTCGTAAGGGATTGAATTGTTGGCGCTTGTGTGGTGATGAGACTGCAAATCATTTTCATGTGTTTTGGTCATGTTGTGGAAGATGTGAAAATGACGAGGCAGCGTTCTTTCTCAGAGTCAGCTTTATTCACATCTTCATCATTTCAAAGCAAAAAAAAAAAGAGAACATGAAACAGTAACTCTCGTCCTTAAATATCAGGGACTTCACACCTCATAGATCACATGTCCCACAGACCACCTTGCATAATAAAGACAGTCACAATGCATTTCACCACCTGGCATAATAAAGACAGTCACAACGCATTTCCCTCCATGATATCACTTACACTGTCTCCCATGCATCCTTTAATCGACCCCCCACAGTCTCCAGCCTTGCATAACAAGGCTAAGCTTCCTGCCTTTGTTTTGACCTAAAATGCAAGTCACAGAACTGGTCCAACAGGTCCATTGAGTGTTCACCACACAAGCCCCCACAGCATTTTAGAAAAACAGAACAACAAGAAAATAACCACATGCATGCCGTGATAGCATCAATACACATCAGTCCACATGCTGGATAGGCTTCAGCCTCCTGCCGAATCTGCTGTAGCTGGGGTTCACCGTCTCTGCTGCGCTGTCCCGCTGGGGATTTGCCGTCTGGGGGCGGAAACCCTTTGTCAGTCTCTGCGGGTGTTCTGGGGAAACATTACTTTGGGAAACATTACTGTGTGAAACCCTCCGTGGTGGTCTACCTCGCCGCGGGGCCTTTGCCAACAGCACTTCCTCCTCTGCCACCACAAAAGCGGGTTTAAGTCTGTTTATGCCAATTTTCTCTTTCCTACCCCCCAAATCTAGCAAAAACTGCTTGTCCCCTGTTTCTAGCACTCTGAATGGTCCGTCATAAGGCAGTCGCAGCGGGGTTCGATGCGCATCGTGTCTAACAAAAACAAACTCTGCGTTCTTCAAAGTTTTAGGCACAAAAACGCGCGGAAAACTGTGGTGCGCGGGGCTCGGCAGCATGCTTGATTCTATGTTACTCTGCAACAGCTGAGACGGGGAGGCGTTAGGCGCAGGGTTATCTGGGAGAAACTCCCCAGGCAGCCGGAGTGGCTGCGCAAACACGAGCTCCGCTGGGGAGGCTTCTAGATCCTCTTTAGGTGCAGAGGGCAACCCCAATAACACCCATGGTAACTTGTCTACCCAATTTGTATCCGTCAGTGATGCTCTGAGATCCGCTTTCAATGACCTATGAAAACGTTCACATAACCCGTTAGCCTGCGGATTGTACGTGGTTGTGCGGTGAATTGTGACACCCAGGCTGCGGGCCATTGCTGACCAAAGCTCGGAAACAAATTGAGGGCCTCTGTCGGACGTAATGTCCGACGGAACGCCAAAGCGTGCCACCCAAGCTGTTAAAAACGCGCGCACCACTTCCTCGGTCATGGTCGGCGCCACGCAGCCAGTACTACTGGACGCGGCCGTCCCGTGGAGACATCGCAGATTAGCGGGGGCATACCGTCTTGCAGCACCCTGCTCTCCAGCCTTAACCCTGTTGGTCCAGACTGGAGCGCGCGCACGTCCGCGTCATTAACCTGCTCTGCGGCCATGGCTGCATAATCTAACCCTACGCTGACTGGGGCCGCCACAGCGCGCGAGAGGCAATCTGCCACTACATTGAGTTTGCCCGCCACATGCTGAATATCAGTGGTAAACTCTGATATCGCGGCCAGCTGTCTCTGCTGCCGGCCTGACCACGGTTCCGAGACCTTGGCCATCGCGAATGTTAGCGGTTTGTGATCAACGAACGCGGTGAAAGAGCGTCCTTCTAGCCAGAACTGAAAGTGGCGGATGGCCAAATGGAGAGCGAGCAGCTCCCTGTCAAACGCGCTGTATTTACGTTTGCTATCGCGCAAGGTCCTGCTGAAAAAGGCGAGGGGCTGCCAAACCCCGGCTACGTGTTGCTCCACGACCGCCCCTATGGCCACATCTGACGCGTCTGTGGTGAGCGCTATGCGGGCCGTTGGGTCTGGTTGTGCCAACAACGCAGCCTTTGCCAAGGCTGCTTTCACCTCCGAGAACGCTTGGTCCTGCTCCGGGGACCACTCGATCTTATCCGCGGGTTTCTTTTTTTTGAACGCGGCATACAGCGGCTGCATGAGTTGCGCCGCGCGGGGGAGAAAACGGTTATAAAAATTCACCATTCCCAAAAACTCCTGCAATGCCCTGACTGTCTGCGGCCGGGGAAAATCTGCCACAGCGCGCACTTTGTCAGGCAGCGGGACTGCTCCTTCGGGGGAGACGCGGTGTCCTAAAAAATCGATCTGCGCCACCCCGAACTGACACTTCGCTGGGTTGATTATTAACCCGTGATCTCCCAACCTTCGGAAAACTGTGGCCAGGTGTTTTTCGTGTTCGTCTTCGGACGCACTGGCTACTAAAATATCATCCAGGTAGACGAACACAAAAGGGAGATCGCGAAGCACCGCGTCCATCATGCGTTGGAACGTCTGAGCAGCCCCTTTAAGTCCGAATGGCATGCGTAAAAACTTGAATAAACCAAACAAAGTTATTACCACTGTTTTGGGTATGTCCTCAGCGCGCACTGGGACTTGGTGGTAACCGCGGACCAAGTCTATTTTAGAAAAAATGCGCGCCCCTGCCAAATGAACCGAGAAATCTTGGATATGTGGGATTGGGTAGCGATCGTGCGCTGTAGCGTTGTTTAACCTGCGAAAATCCCCGCAAGGGCGCCATGATCCGTCAGCTTTCGGGACCATATGTAGGGGGGAAGCCCACGGACTGTTTGAACGTCGGATAATGCCCAACCTCTCCAGGTTGGCGAACTCCTCGCGCGCTATGGCTAGTTTAACTGCATCCAAGCGCCGAGCTTTTGCAAAAACGGGCGGTCCGGTAGTGGTAATAAAATGCTCCACCCCGTGCTTAGCGACTGTTGCCGAAAATGTGGGGACCGTGAGTGCTGGGAACTTAGTGAGCAGTGTGTGGAACTTACCGCCTGCTGTTGTGACGTTGGCTTGTGCTGTAGGCGGGGCCACTCGCGCTGCACAGGGGACAGAATCAAAAGAAAGTGCATTAACCAGGCGCCTGTTAGCGAGATCAACCAACAACCCATGTGAGCACAAAAAATCAGCCCCCAGCATATTGAAATTTACTGTTGCTACAACAAAAGTCCACTCATATGCACGGCCGTGTAGAGACAGAAGCAGAGTCTTCTCACCAAAGGTCTTAATCTCCGAGCCGTTTGCCGCCATCACCAGGGGACCTCCGGAACCCGCCAGTCTGTCCGCGTAGGAAGGAGTGATGAAACTCAACTGGGAGCCTGTGTGGACGAGGAACTGCCTCCTGGAGCATGCGTCCGACAAGTAGAGCAGCTTGTTCTCTTCCCCAAGGGCCGCGGCTGCTACCGACCCCCGGTCTTGGCGTTTCCCGAACGCCCGAACTGGCACGCCGGTACACACTTGCGTGCCCTCTCTGCGAAGCGGCGATGGTAGAAACAAAAGACGTAGATTACTTGGTTGTTACTTGGGTTGATTACTTGGGTTGTTACTGATATCTAGTGAAAAGCTCAAGTCAATGGCTCCATCAGAAATATGTTTAATGAGAAAATGTTGATGTGTTCATTACTTATTTTCCCCGCTGTATGTATACATATGTGGCAGAAACTTTGTCCCACTGCTAACACAGAGGCTACTTGACTGCGGGCCTTCAAGCACAACCGGCATGGTCTGTGGAATTTAAGATCCATATGGTCTCTCTCCACAATTCAGGCATTGTGAATTGATAGGATGATGGAGGTACAGGTTACTGCTGGGTGCTGAGACAATGAAACTATATTTACATTTAACTATATATACATATATTTACTTTAATCTGTTTGTATAACCCCGCTGAGGTGTACACCAGTGACAGAATTGAGTGCACCCTGATTGTTCATGTTGGGAAGATGGAAACTGAAAGCTGGGAGACTGACCTATTTAAAGGGTACCTGTCGTGAATTTTAACCAAAAGCTATTTCAGAGTATCAAATATGATACTAGTGGTTCCATCTAGTAATTTTGGTCATGATTCCTTCTCAAATATGCATGAGTTTCAAGTCAGTGCTCTCTCAGCCAGTCATGGTCAGTGAGATCTTGCCTCCTCCATGGCCAGTTTGAGCACCAGCAGTGATGCACAGTCATTGCTTTGTGCAATTGACTGGACTGCAGTAAAGTTTTAACGTCAGAATTTTATGTAATTTTTCCAACTATGTACCTGCATGTAATTTAATGAAATAAAATTCTAATATATCAAGATTTAGTTGTGTTCTGAAGTTACTTGACTGGGAACTTTCCTGTTCATCAGGTCCCCTTCTGCTGCTGGTCCCTGGAGGTAACTGTGGATCATGCCATCAATATAGGCCATTTCCAAGGACGGTTTGTGCAATATATATCCGTGCAAATTTTGTGCCATTTTGAACTGAGATCTCAACCCACTGAGCACCTGCTGAATGCATTTACTCGTCCACGGTAAACACGGTACTTTTCCATGGTAAAGCCGGAAACAACGATTATACGTCACTTCTGGCCGGTGATGGCTGCTCCCCATTGGTTTTGACCGAGTGGTTTTCGTAGGATAAAATTATTCAGTATACTGATTCTAGAGAGTTATTTTTACTGAATAAACACATTTTTGGTTTTATAAGTAATACTTAAAGCAGGATTAATGTGTTATAATGACCAGTGCAGATTTCCTTTAATTCTCTCATTTGTGTGCTGCTTTGAATGCGTTCTTGCCTTGTCAAAACAGGTTTTTGCTGTGTCCAGTGATTTGTGTTCAGATTGTGTCTCTGTTTATTAAATAAACAAGAGCAAACAAGAGAATAACTTTTCATACGATTGCTACAACAGGGAAAAAAAGTCAAGATGATAAAATGGTATGCTGCTAACAACAATGTAATTATTGGGGTCACAAATGTTCTGTGTATGCTAACTTTCTTAATGTTATTTTGAATTTGTTGTTTATCCCACTCTCTTTGGAAGTGCGGGACATGTGAAGGACACAACTTTCTTCTGTAAAAAAATAATCTATGAATTATTATGGATTTAAAATGTTTGTAAAAACACCCAGGAATATGTCTTTTTATGAAGATCCATTCATCTATCCATGAAAACCTTTAAAATGGACCCCCGCCCCCTTCTCTTCCAACAAAAAAATCCCTTCTAAATGTACCCAGTAGCTGTTGCTAAGCACCTACTTAAATACATACCGGTCACCTGTTGAGTCAGTACTGCAGAAGGGCTGAGATCAATGCCAGTGGCTAATTAGCACACCAGCAATTTGGCTTTGGCATGCTTCACTCATTTTTTCTTGGCATTTTCAGATGAAACAAAGAGTCCATCACCACAAAGGTATTATGGTTTTTGGTAGGATTGCCCCTCTGGGGCAATGAAGGAGAGCACCCACATGCAAGGCAAATTTCGTAAACCACATTTAATGCAGGAAACAGAACAGAAAATAATACAGCTTGTGGGCTGAACAAAGGCAAAACACCGTTGACTTCCAACACAGGGTAACAGGCAGGATGACTTACAGATTAACAGAAACGGATGAGATGCCAACTTAAACCAAGGACAATGCACAGGACACAGACTGAAATGCACATGCAGTGGTGTGAAAAAATGTTTGCCCCCTTCCTGATTTCTCATTATTTTGTATGTTTGTCACACTTAAATATTTGAAATCATCAAACAAATTTAAATATTAAATAAAGATAACACAAGTAAACACAAAATGCAGTTTTTCAACGAAGGTGTTTACTATTAAGGGGAAAAAATCCAATTCTACATGGCCCTAAACCTAATAACTGATTGGGCCACCCTTAGCAGCAACAACTGCAATCAAGCGTTTGCGATAACTGGCACTGAGTCTTTTACAGCACTATGGAGGAATTTTGGCCCACTCATCTTTGTAGAATTGTTGTAATTCAGTCACATTGGAGGGTTTTCGAGCATGAACTGCCTTTTTAAGGTCATCCCACAGCATCTCAGTTGGATTCAGGTCAGGACTTTGACTAGGCCACTCCAAAGTCTTCATTTTGTTTTTCTTAAGCCATTCAGAGGTGGACTTGCTGGTGTGTTTTGGATCATTGTCCTGCTGCAGAACCCAAGTGCACAGACACGTGAGGTCACGAACAGATGACCGGACATTCTCCTTCAGGATTTTTTTGTAGACAGCAGAATTCAATGGTTCCATTTACCACAGCAAGTCTTCCAGGTCCTGAAGCAGCAAAACAGCCCCAGACCATCACACTACCACCACCAGATTTTACTGTTGGTATGATGTTTCTTTTCTGAAATGCTGTGTCATTTTTACACATAATGGGGTGTAATGGGACACACACCTTCCAAAAAGTTCAACTTTTGTCTCATCAGTCCACAGGGTATTTTCCCAAAAGTCTTGGGGATCATTAAGATGTTTTCTGCCAAAACTGAGATGAGCCTTTATGTTCTTTTTGCTCAGTAGTGGTTTTTGTCTTGGAACTCTGCCATGCAGGCCATTTTTGCCCAGTCTCTTTCTTATGGTGGAGTCATGAACACTGACCTTAACTGAGGCAAGTGAGGCCTGCAGTTCTTTGGCTATTGTTGTGGGGTCTTTTGTGACCTCTTGGATGAGTCAACGCTGTGGTCTCGGAGTAATTTTGGTCGGCCGGCCACTCCTGGCAAGGTTCACCACTATTCCATGTTATCGCCATTTGTTGATAATGGCTCTCACTGTGGGTCGCTGGAGTCCCAAAAGCTTTAGAAATGGATTTATAACCTTTTCCAGACTGATAGATCTCAATTACTTTGTTTCTCATTTGTTCCTGAAAACAAGTCCCCCCCACCCCACAAAATCCAGAACAAAAAAACAGTTCATGAGGCAAAATCAAAGTTCCAGGCCCCAAAACAAAAACAAGACGGGATTGGGTGACCTATCGAAATCCCAGGGCCACTGGACCAAAGGGAAAGGCAGTTCAGGTGGTCTTCATAATCCCTGGGCCATGTGACTGGAGAATAAGACAGGTCAGGGGGCCTACCCAAGTCCAAAGGACCCCAGACCAGAGTATATGGACGATCTGGTGGCCTACCAAAGTCCTTAGACCACCAGACTACAAGGTAAGGGAGATCAGGGATGTTGAGCTCAGGACACAGTAACAAAGTAGTTTTAAGCTCAGGAAACATAAATACTGGGGCATTCAGTTGTGGAAGCAATAATACAGAGGCTTTTGGTTTTGAAACAGGAAACAGCAGCACCCTCGAAAACACCTCGAAAACAGCAGGTAAGCGTCCCCCGGCCTCTGGCGCGTCAAGTGGAGGTGCACCAACCTCTGGCGCAACAGGTGGAGGTCCACCGATCACTGGCTCAACAGCTGGAGGTCCACCAACCTCTGGCTCAACATTTGGAGGTCCACCAACCTCTGGCTTGACAGTTGGAGGTCCATGACCTCTGCCTTGACAGTTGGAGCGTGGTGCCCCTGCGGCTCCATCTTTGACATGACCACCTTGGACAAGGGAGGAGAACAGGGAGTCAATGAGGTGACACCACAGTCAATAGCAGCAGAGACTCGTGTGGAGGGCCCAAGAGCTGGTGGACTCGGCACTTGGATACCCCCACCAAGAGTAAGACAAGTCTTTTCTAAAATGGTTGTAGAAAATATTGGAAAAGGTACTTGCCTTAACTCTTGGTCTCCTGCTGCTGGAGTGACAACCTCATAATAAGCTGCAGGAGCAGTGGCCTCGGCCACTGGAGTAGATGATGTTTGGGGAGTGTAGGCTTCAGGCGCTAATGGTTGGTGTGCACTACCCTCAGGCACTGATGGTTGGAGCACACTGACCTCTGGAGCTGTTGATTGGGGTGCACCAAACTCAGGAACAGGCGATGTGGGCGCACCGGCCTCAGGAACAGCAGATAGAGGCTCTCTGGCCTCTGAAACACATGACGGTGGCACTCCAGTCTCTGAAACACATGACCTCTGAAACAATGGCTGAAGGTCTTCTGACCTCTGAAACAATGGCTGGAGATCTCCTGACCCCTGCAGCAATGGTTGGAGCTGGCTGGTCAATGGTGAATCCCAACAAGACAGGCTGATCTGCGGCAACCCCAGATGGAGCATGCAGATCACTGCAGATCCTCAAGCCCAGATGCAAGGGGGTCCACCCCCTGCACAGCTACCTCAGATGGGGGGAGGGGGGACGAATCTTCAACCAGGCCACTACTCACCCCCGTAGTGGAGCCCAGCGGAACAGCAGGCATGATGACTGGTGCTGATGGTGAAGAAGAGAGGAGGGGAGTCTCGGTGGAAGAGGAGATCCCTATCTTCGACGATCTGGGAGCTGAAGGCTCGTCCACCTCTGGCATGGAGAATTCAGTGGAGAGTAAGAATTCTTTGAGGAAGGCTGGAATGTCCTCCCTCAGATGAGGGTTAGCTGCCACCAGCTGGTGTGCCTTCCTTCATGCCAAATCCTGCCAACCTTCTCTCCAAAGGCAGAGTTTGAAGCACTCTCCCAACTGCCTGATGAGATCCTCCAGCTCCCTACGGCAGGTCAGTTCCTCCGGCAAAGGGTTGGAGAGAGTGGAGAGAGGAGAGGCAGATGAGTATGATGGGACGGCAGCAATGGCAGCAGATAATGGTGGAGAGAGCTCAGCAGTGGTGACAATTAACTGCTGCTGAGCTCCCTCACCAGGAATAGAACAAAACCTTTCTGTGGCAGATGTTAAAAAATGGAAAGGTACTTGCCTCTGTTCCCGCTCTGCTGTCACAGGGAAGTTGGATAAGTCCTCCTGGGAAAAGCCGGCACTCGTCTGACAAAGAGCCGGAGCTGAAGGTACGTGACATCGAGAGGAGTGGCATCTTCGGTCGCCTTTCTTCCACCCAGACAGCCGAACACCAACTGAGATTCACAAACCTCTTCATTCTTGGTGGCGAACTCCACAGCAGATAACAGTGGCGGGGGGGGGGGGGGGGCGCTGCCTCCGATGAGGAGGAGACTGTGGGAAACGGTGGTAGCGAAGGGAGGATAAGGTTCTGTACCCAGGGGTGAGAGCGCATGCTTGGCCTGATTGCGAGCAAGTTGGCGACTCCACCCCAGCAAAGCATCTCATTCTCCCGGCAAGAACTGTTCCGAGCGCTGGCAGCCATATCCTCAATCATAGCCATCACCTCCAGCTCATCCTGACTCCACTTTTTCTCTTCCTTTTTCACCTGCTGGTTCCTGGACTGTCAATGGCAATGAAGGAGAGGACCCACATGTGAGGCGAATTTCGTAAATGATAGAAAAATTCCATATTTGTCTTATATTTGTCTTTGTTTGGTCTCAGAGTCTAAGAGTTTGTGTAAAAATATCAAGACTACAGTTGCACTAGTTATCATCTTGTTTTCTAGCCTGCGTGGCTCCTGTGTGACTAGGACAGAGTGACCTGAGAAAAGCTAATCTGTACACCAAGTTTTGACCTGATGTACTGGACCAATCATGATGGACAATTTGCTCCTCCACCTCTCGGATAATGGAGGGCTTAAAGAACTGACTGATGTGTGTTTGAGTCAGAATGATGAGCGAATAAGATAAGATAAGATAAGATAAGCCTTTATTAGTCCCACAATGGGGAAATTCCAGGATTGCAACAGCACAGGGATAGCAACACTCAGAGCAATAATTAAGAAGATACGGAAGATATAAATAAGAGCAGTGGATGTACATACATACACATAAATATATAAATATATATACAAAGTGCGGAGCATTGTAGCAAGATGGAATAAACAGCATAACCGTCTACTTAGTTATCCTACATAGTATGAATATGTACCCATACATATTGTCACCCTCTGTAGCGACCGATATTGTCCTAGTTGTATATACTGGAGGGGACCATTGTGTAAGTCTATTGCGTCTTTTGCATTCAATACTATTAGGTCGTCACGTTTTTTTGCTATCTCTGCGAGCAGTCCTGCTTAGGTTATACAGTCTGACAGCCGTAGGTAGGAAGGACCTGCGAAACCTCTCGGTTGTGCACCTAGGATGATGTAATCTGCTGCTAAATGAGCTCCTCAGTGCGCTCAGTATGTCCTGCATAGGGTGGGACTCGGACTCCAGCAGAGATGACAGTTTAGCCGCCATCCTTCTCTCTCCTATCTCCTCCACTGGGTCAGGGCGCTGCCCCAGGACAGAGCTAGCTTTCTTGATCAGTTTGTTCAGTCTCTTCCTATCGGCTGCTGTAATGCCACTGCCCCAGACTATTTTTGTATTGTTCTCCACTGGCCAGTGTAATTAAATTTGCTGAAACTCTGATCCAGCCTGGTTTTTGACTGAAGGTTTTCAAGAATTTTTCTAACAGTAAACCATATTTAATTCAGGAAACAGAACAAAAGCAAAACATGGCTGACTTTCAACACAGGGTAACAGGCAGGATTACTTACAGATTGACAGAAGCGTGGGTGAGATGCCAACATAAACCAAGAACACTGCACAGGACACAGACTGAAACACACTTATATAAACAGGAGGGATAATCATGACAATAAGGAACAGGTGGGCACAATCAGGAGCAAACGGAAACCAATAATCACTGACAGCTGACACATGAGGAAGACAGAGGTGACAGGAGGGGTGGGGCTACACAGACTGACACCAGCAGGGAAGACACAGAACAAAAACAGGAGATCAGGGACAACACGGCCATGACAAATACTGATAATCACAGAAAATAACCAGAATAAACTTAAAACGTGAGCATGGTCCTCCGCCCGTGCACAGGTTCTAACTGTTTTCTAATCGAGTCAATAAATTCAATTCTAGCCTGTCTGTTTTGTTTAAACAGATGAAAAATATGCCACCAGATATTTAAAAGGACAGACAACTGAATTGAGACTGTCTAGTAGTTGCTTTTCAAACAGCACCTCACTGTGGAAATTAAGGTATCCAACACAGTTTTGCAATTCTCAAGTCTGCAGACTTGACAGTAAATTACTATTAGTAATTGACGGTTGCTAGAACACCTTTGAAGTGGAGTGATACACAGTGAAACACCGGAGTGCAATTAAGAACTGGCGCGTCATATCGCCTGACAGAAAAACCGCAAGGAATTGCGGGCAAAGTGTTCTGCCTGTCTGTGTTTATTAGTGAGCAATGAATGTGGTTAAGCTGAAGTTTTGAGAGGGTTGCTTCAGTCTGTTATGTATTCATTTTGTACTTATTTATTCAGATAAAAAATGACATTGAATATGGTATGCAAACATAGGAAATATAAATATACATATAAAACGTCATATAAAATCCAGGATGATACATGAAACTGAAAACTTATTTCCAGTGTGGCATAACTGAAGCTGCACCACCAGTTGTTGCCGAGTAGAGCTCACAGGTACATAAAGCAATACTGCCTAAAACTATCTGCTGTTTTATTATACTGATAAAACTATCCCAAACAAAAAACCTGGACACAAACCACTACACGCAGTGCTGGGGTTCCCCTTCTGTGCGCACTGGAAGGGCACATATTGCCTTCATTACGCATGGATTTAATATCAGCTGGGGACTGGAGTCCATTGAATGTTTTGTATCATTACATTAAGCAGATTCTCCTCTTTCAGGTGACAATAAATATGTCACTGTCCTGATTTAGTATGTTTTTATAGCAGCTAATTATACCGATAATTTTTTTCAGTGTGCCAGTCCGAGCGTCGGGTTTAATCACATTGCTGGATTAGTATTTCATGTCCTGTTGGTAATAATGTATATATACTTATCAAGCATAATATGTGACCCGTGCTACCAAAATGAGTCGGAATGTGCACAGCGTCATTACGAGCTGCAGGCACAAGAAGTCATAGATTATGACTCTTTCTTTGTTTGCTAGCTGCAAGTCCCGGGAAAACCCTCCTGAGTGCCTGGCATCATTGGAAAGCTTAGTAAACATACTTTCTAAAAAATACATATGTTTTTGCAGAAGCCATAACTCCCGATCGAATGCAAATTTTTAACCTAGCCAAAATATAAACAAATTGTCTTTTTCTGGGTCTGTTTTTGCGCACTTCCTACAAATTAAATATCATTTCGAAGGTCTTTCAATATAGAACATGGAAAAAATGTTACCTCAGTTTTGATAATTTCCTCAAAGTGACTCATTTTCCCAGCATGGGTCACATATGACAAATTTGAACATAAATCCAACATTTCACCACTAGGACTTAGAAATGCCTGTAGTTGCAGAGATGCATGCTAGTACAGAAGACTGTGTAGAAATAATGACTCCTTACCTTTGTGCAAACGGTCGTACACCCGGAAGATTTGAGGCGGGAGGACCCATCCATTGGTTAACTGAACATGAGCCTCTAATGATTTACAGTTTTTAAATTGCCCGTGGATTTATGCGCTCACCCCACAAACCGGGTAGGCAAAGACATCTGACAGCGTGACTTGAGGCAGTTGGTTGAGATCCGTGGTCCATTTCTTGTGCTCATATCAATCGATCCCCTTTATTTCTTAAATTTGTTGGAGGTAGTGCTCCTTTTTTAATTTTCTGTTTGCTCCATTCCATTGCATGTATGTCTGTTCACTTTAGCAGTTGCCTAGACCACAGGTAAACAAAGAAGCCAGACCATAACAATGGCAACAATGGCCCAGAATGCAGCACGGCATGACTTGAATGCCCATTCTCTATTATTGTGGAATATAGTAACTCCCCGAATCCCTGTTGTCCAATCAAATTGCTCGGTCGGACCTAACTGTTGTATGTTTATATGTACGTATATAATTTTGTGTTGTCATGTTTTGCATTGTCAAATGGGAGCTTACCTGCTAACTTCTGCCACGTAGCTCCCACTCTGTATGTTCCACTGACCAGCTCTCTTGTTTTTTAGCTGGGAGTCTTCTCCAAACTTTAAGGTTTTTGTTAGACAATTCAGTTTATTGTGTAAAAAACGCAGACAAAAACAAAGAAAACTCCAAAATGTTGGGAAAAGGGAAAACAGTTTAGCGTTCATCTCCTGTGCTGGTGTCCTGCTGTCTCCTTAATTGAATGATTGACTAACTTAACTCTTTGGAGCCTGGCTGAGAAAGCCCCTGCCCACTGAAACCTGACAGCCATTCAGCCTGTGGTGGACACACATACGTGACCTGCTTTGTGACTCACATTTTAGATCAGAACAAAGGCAGAGCTTGCTTGGTGATTACAGGAAGCTGCAAGAGTGTTAGCTTTGGTATGCAAGGCTTGAGACTGTGGGGGTATAATTAAAGGATTAAAGAGGGGATGCATTGTAGACAGTGGGGGCGATATCACGGAGAGAGGATGCATTGTTACTGTCATTATAATGCAGTGTGGTCTGTGATACATGTGACTTGTGAACTGTAAGAGTCCTGGTATTTAAGGACGAGCGTTCCCTGTGTGGCTCTCTTTTTTCTGCTTCGAGATGTTGGAGATGTGAATAAAGCTGACTTGAGAGAGAACTCTGTCTCGTCATTCACACATTCCCACACTGGTGACCCAAGACGTATCATGCAAGAGGAGAATTCCCCCGGGCCAGCCTCGTCAGGAGCCCCCAGCCAAGCGAATGCCGCTGCAGTCCAGCTACCGGACTTCTGGCAGAACAATCTGCGCTCCTGGTTCAACGCGGTTGAGGCGCAGTTCAACCTCCGGGGGATATCGGTAGACGCCACAAAATTCTACCACGTAGTCGCAAAGCTGGACAACAACACGGCCCAGCATGTGGAGAGCCTGATCGACCAGCCGTCGGACAGTGACAAATACGGCATATTGAAGGCTGCACTCATCCAGCAATTCACCCCCTCGGTGGAGGAGCAAGCAGAGAGGCTCCTGGCGCTGACAGAGTTGGAAAATGACATGCCCGCGAACCTGATGGAGAAGTTGTTGAGGTTGAAAGACTCTGACGACGATCACTTCATTTTCACCCACCTCTTCCTTAGGACTCTACCGTCAGCAGCGAGAGCGGCTCTGGCCAGTTCGCCACTGTTGGCCCAACGGGACTACCGCGCGCTGGGCCGAGAGGCGCAGTGGATTGTCAACGCCACCAAGCGACGCGCAGCCACGGCTGCTGCAGCGGAGCTCGGCGCGACGACCAGAGACGACAGGAGGCCAGAGACAACAGGAGGCCAGAGGCAGCGGTACCAGACTCACCGACGACGGCGGCGGCAGGGGCCAGGGAACGCGGATCGGACGTCCTTTGTTTCTATCATCGCCGCTTCGCAGAGAGGGCACGCAAATGTGTACCACCGTGCCAGTTCGGGCGTTCGGGAAATGCCAAGACTGGGGGTCGGTAGCAGCCGTGGCTCTCGGGGAAGAGAACAAGCTGCTCTACTTGTTGGACGCACGCTCGGGGAGGCAGTTCCTCGTGGACACAGGCTCCCAGTTGAGTTTCATCACACCTTCCTACGTGGACAGACTAGCTGGTTCCGGAGGTCCCCGGGTGACAGCAGCGAACGGCTCGGAGATTAAGACCTTTGGTGAGAAGACTCTGCTTCTGTCTCTACACGGCCGTACATTTGAGTGGACTTTTGTTGTAGCAGCAGTAAATTTCAATATGTTGGGGGCTGATTTTTTGTTCTCACATGGTTCGTTGGTTGATCTCGCTAACAGGCGCCTGGTTAATGCACTTTCTTTTGATTCTATCCCCTGTACAGCGCGAGTGGCCCTGCCAACAGCACAAGCCAACGTCACAGCTGCAAGCGGTAAGTTCCACACACTGCTCACTCAGTTCCCAGCACTCACAGTCCCCACATTTTCGGCAACAGTCGCTAAACACGGGGTGGAGCATTTTATTACCACTACCGGACCGCCCATTTTCGCAAAAGCTCGGCGCTTGGATGCAGTTAAACTGGCCATAGTGCGCGAAGAGTTCGCCAACCTGGAGAGGTTGGGCATTATCCGACGTTCAAACAGTCCGTGGGCTTCCCCGCTACACATGGTCCCGAAAGCTGATGGATCATGGCGACCTTGTGGGGATTTCCGCAGGTTAAACAACGCTACAACGCACGACCGCTACCCAATTCCGCATATCCAAGATTTTTCCGTTCATTTGGCAGGGGCGCGCGTTTTTTCTAAAATAGACTTGGTCCGCGGTTACCACCAAGTCCCAGTGCACGCTGAGGACATACCCAAAACAGCGGTAATAACTCCGTTTGGCCTATTCGAGTTTTTACGCATGCCATTCGGACTTAAAGGGGCTGCTCAGACGTTCCAACGCATGATAGACGCGGTGCTTCGCGATCTCCCTTTTGTGTTCGTCTACTTGGACGATATTTTAGTAGCCAGCATGTCCGAAGACGAACACGAAAAACACCTGGCCACAGTTTTCCGAAGGTTGGGAGATCACGGGTTAATAATCAACCCAGCGAAGTGTCAGTTCGGGGTGACGCAGATCAATTTTTTAGGACACCGCGTCTCCCCCGAAGGAGCAGTTCCGCTGCCTGCCAAAGTGCGCGCGGTGGCAGATTTTCCCCGGCCGCAGACGGTCAGGGAGTTGCAGGAGTTTTTGGGAATGGTGAATTTTTATAACCGTTTTCTCCCCCGCGCGGCGCAACTCATGCAGTTGCTGTATGCCGCGCTCAAAAAAAAGAAACCCTCGGATAAGGTTGAGTGGTCCCCGGAGCGGGACCAAGCGTTCTCGGAGGTGAAAGCAGCCTTGGCAAAGGCTGCGTTGTTGGCACACCCAGACCCAAAGGCCCGCATAGCGCTCACCACTGACGCATCAGATGTGGCCATAGGGGCGGTCGTGGAGCAACATGTAGCCGGGGTTTGGCAGCCCCTCGCCTTTTTCAGCAGGACCTTGCGCGATAGCGAACGTAAATACAGCGCGTTTGACAGGGATCTGCTGGCTCTCCATTTGGACATCCACCACTTTCAGTTCTGGCTAGAAGGACGCTCTTTCACCGCGTTCGTTGATCACAAACCGCTAACATTCGCGATGGCCAAGGTTTCCGAACCGTGGTCAGGCCGTCAGCAGAGACAGCTGGCCGCGATATCAGAGTTTACCACTGATATTCAGCATGTGGCGGGCAAACTCAATGTAGTGGCAGATTGCCTCTCGTGCGCCGTGGCGGCCCCAGTCAGCGTAGGAGTAGATTACGCTGCCATGGCCGCGGAGCAGGTTAGTGATGCGGAGGTGCGCGCGCTTCAGTCTGGACCAACAGGGTTAAGGCTGGAGAACAGGGTGCTGCAAGATGGTATGCCCCCCCTAATCTGCGATGTCTCCACTGGATGGCCGCATCCAGTAGTACCGGCCGCGTGGCGCCGCCGCGTTTTTGACTCGATTCATTCTTTGGCGCACCCGGGAGTGCACGCGTCGGTCAAAATGGTAGGAGAGAAATTTGTGTGGCCGAGCCTCCACAAACAAGTTAAAGAGTGGGCAGCAGCCTGCACGGCGTGTCAACGAGCCAAAGTACACAGGCACACGAGGGCTCCTTTGGAGCCGTTTCACATTCCGGCCAAGAGGTTCGATCACGTTCATGTGGACCTCGTGGGCCCCCTCTCGCCGTCACAAGGGTGCACACACCTTCTGACAATGGTGGACCGCACCACGCGCTGGCCTGAAGTGGTCCCGCTGGCATCAACCACGGCCGAGGAGGTGGCGCGCACGTTTTTAACAGCTTGGGTGGCGCGCTTTGGCGTTCCGTCGGACATTACGTCAGACAGAGGCCCTCAATTTGTGTCCGAGCTTTGGTCGAGAATGGCCCGCAGCCTGGGTGTCACAATTCACCGCACAACCACGTACAATCCGCAGGCTAACGGGTTAAGCGAACGTTTTCATAGGTCATTGAAAGCAGCTCTCAGAGCGTCACTGACGGATGCAAATTGGGTAGACAAGTTACCATGGGTGTTATTGGGGTTGCATTCTGCGCCTAAAGAGGACTTAGAAGCGTCCCCAGCGGAGCTCGTGTTTGCGCAGCCACTCCGGCTGCCTGGGGAGTTTCTCCCAGATAACCCTGCGCCAGACGCCTCCCCGTCTCATCTGTTGCGGAGTAACATAGAATCAAGCACGCTGCCCGGCCCCGCGCACCACAGTTTTCCGCGCGTTTTTGTGCCTAAAACTTTGAAGAACGCAGTTTGTTTTTGTCAGAAACGATGCGCATCGAACCCCGCTGCGACCGCCTTATGACGGACCGTTCAGAGTGTTAGAAACAGGGGACAAGCAGTTTTTGCTAGATTTGGGGGGTAGGAAAGAGAAAGTTGGCATAAACAGACTCAAACCCGCTTTTGTGGTGGCAGATGAGCAAGTGCTGTTGGCGAGGGCCCCGCGGCGAGGTAGACCCCTGCGGGGGGCTTCACAGAGTAATGTTTCCCCAGAACACCCACAGGTGCTGACAAAAGGTTTCCACCCCCAGACGGCAAACCCCCAGCGTGGCAGCGCCGCAGAGACGTTGAATCCCAGCTACAGCAGATACGGCAGGAGACTGAAGCCTAGACAGCATGTGGACTGATGTGTATTGATACTATCACGGCATGCATGTTGTTATTCTCTTGTTTGTTCTACACATTTTAGATCAGAACAAAGGCAGAGCTTCCTTGGTGATTACAGGAAGCTGCAAGGGTGTTAGCTTTGGTATGCAAGGTTTGAGACTATGGGGGTATAATTAAAGGATTAAAGAGGGGATGCATTGTAGACAATGGGGGCGATATCACGGAGAGAGGGTGCATTGTTACTGTCATTATAATGCAACGTGGTCTGTGATACATGTGACTTGTGAACTGTAACAGTCCTGGTATTTAAGGACGAGAGTTCCCTGTGTGGCTGTCTTTTTTCTGCTTCGAGATGTTGGAGATGTGAATAAAGCTGACTTGAGAGAGAACTCTGTCTCGTCATTCACACATTCCCACAAGCCAATCAAAATATGTGCTGCAACACAACCTAGTGCCTCCTATATCAACTCTACATTCTACTTCTTCCGCTGTCTCTCTCATGAAGTTCTCATTGTAAATGTTATGTTAAAGACAGTTACCAAGTAGAAAATAGAATCTGTGACTTACCAGATATTATAGACTCTCAGGAGAAATTGACGTATGAGGGGGACAAAAACATGTCTGTTTTCTGAGTGTTTCAATGTAGTGGTTATGTGGGTACAAATATAAATATATAGATGTGAGTGGGAATGAAGATTTCTTTTTTATTACCAGCACACATAAACTTGTTTGGGGCACCAGTACAGAAAGAATGAACAATTTTATTAATAATTCAATATTTGTGCCAGCAATGAATCAGTCTCAAAACCTGTGAGTTCTTTCTGCTTTTAATCAAGATGGACATGAAATTAAACAATAACTCCAATATGCCTTTTTAACAGTTTAATAAGAAATTTCAGGATACATTGTCATAATGCGCCCATTTCACGCGTGCAAAATAGGACACCAAATGCTTGCTGTAGGTTGGCACACTTATTAACAAAAACACAAACAAGAACGTTTCATACAAATACAACGAATGAAATGAAAAAACACAAATGCTGGAGGAGAGTTGGGCTCGACATCAGCGGTACAGTCAGGGAATGCCTGACCAGGGGAGAAACTTAGCCAGAGGACCTCGAGGGCTATGGGGCTCAATAGCTGAGAGAACAGAAAAAAAGGCACCAAGACGGAGCACTCCAACTCATCTCTACAGTGGGACCTAACCCACAGAAGTCCATGGCAGGAGAAGGCGAAAGTGTAGATTGAAGAAGGACACAACAACGACAGAAGCTGTTGTGTCCCTTAAATACACGCAAATTATCAGACAGGTGTAATCCATGATATAACAGAATGGACAGTAGCTGTGCAGCCCCGAAGGAATTGACAGCCGGAAAATGCACAGCGCTGTAAAAATAAACAAACCGGAAACCATAAGGAAGCAAACAGAAGAGAACTCAAAACTATCATAATAATCTTCTAGATAACAGTAAACAAACAGAAAAAGGCTCTTTTTTTTACCTTTTGTTCTTATTAAAGACAAAAATAGAAAGGAGATGTTTTTACCTTCTTTACATGTTTCGACTGTTCACTGCAGCCTTCGTCAGAAGTGTCAGCTGATTACTGTGAGGTGTCATTTTATCAGCTGACTTCCGTAGGCGGGGCCAGCCCAGCAGACCTGTCAGATCCCCCGAGCCTACGGAAGTCAGCAGATAAAATGACACAGCAATCAGCTGACACTTCTGACGAAGACTGCAGTGAACAGTCGAAACATGTAAAGAAGGTAAAAACATCTCCTTTCTATTTTTGTCTTTAATAAGAACAAAAGGTAAATAATTGAAAAAGACAAAATGAACCTACTTGAGCTATTACGTGGAAGTTATGGAGAAAAATACTCACTGGGCAGGAAAACTGGGCACGGCTCTAACCCCATGCCCCAGGATGTGTGGTGATCCGAGCGCCGATGTCATCCGCGTTCGGGTTACTCAGTATTTCTCCTTTTTCCCATATTATTTTCGGGTTGGTTCCAGGGCTTTTGTTGTGACAGCGTCAAGGCAGTACTTCCGGCTGTCAAAGCCGAGCCGGCGCTGAGACAGCTGTTCGCTATTTCACTAATTACATTCCTCTTTCCTGTTTGGTTTATGCCCGGTATTTAAGGGAGCAGCTGAGGCTCACTCCTCACTGCAACCTACACATATACACCTTCGTGTTCATGGACTGGAGTTCCTACCCCCAACTCCAGTCTTCCTTCTGTGTTTTGGATTCATTGTTGCTCGTCTCTTGTAAGTGTTTGTGTTACAGTGTAGGTTCCGTCCTCGCTGCACCTTCTCGTTTGTTGTCAGTGTTTATTATTTCGTGTTCTAGTTAATATACGTGTTTTGCCCCACGTGGCTATTTACTTTATCCTTTTGTCCTTTTTGTCAAATAAACAAGCAAACTTACTTTTGGCTCCTGGCGCCTCATTAATGCCCTGCAAGGGGCATTCATGACAGTAGGTCGCAGCCAAAAGAGACACCAGCCACAGTAAGTTTGTTTTGGGCTCAAGTCTTTTTCCCTTTTCCGGGTGCCAGTATTTTGGTGAAAGATGTCGGCATTCGAGCATGGGTGTTGCCCCGAGTGGTTGTGGGAGGTCGATGATCTCCTGTCCAACGCCCGTCTGCTCATTCCCTCCAACACCGCATATTGGTACCTGGACCTCGCACAAAGGACGCTTAAGCGCTATCACCTGACCTCGTTTCCGGAGGGCAAGGAAAGAGTGTCGGTGATAGCGGCACTGCAGGAACTGATAGAGAATGCGGCCAAGAAGCCTCCACTTCCTCTCCGGGACACGGTTGTCCAGATGAGGGGGGAGTCTCCTGTGGGGGCCAGTCCTCTGCGAGATTCCCGTCTGGACCCTGTTCTAGTTCGTCAGAAGAACTCCGTCTCCCAGTTTTCCCCACGTCTCGACGGAAGGGAAAGACAGCAACCTCAGTCTCCGAGTCATCCATTTCCACTGTTCCGTCAGCTCCTCATCCCTGGACTGCCTTGGCTGCTCTTCCCTCCTCCTCGGCATTCTTCAAGGGGAGAACCAAGCCCGCTACAGCAGCCACCATCGATTCCCGGGAGAACAGGCAAGTGTTATTTCATTCTAAATCTCAATATAATGAATTGCCTTGTCTGACTCCTGGGGGTGGAGCTCGGGGTTCACAGTCCTCTGAGCTCCCACCACCTGCTGCAGCCATAAACATTGAACCTGCTACCTCTGTGTCTCCTTCCCTTCTCCTTGAGCATCCCATGGTGCCAGGAGTAGACCGTCGGACAGAGGAGGAGCCTGCGGCCCTGGAGAGCCTGGTTCCAGTCCCGCAGCCATGTTACGGGCAGAGGAGAAGGCCTGACTGCCGTTTGGAGCCTGAGCCGACAATCAAGCGTCCCTGGGTCTCCGTGGAGGAGCAGTTGGCCCCAGCAGGTCACGGATCCCCTGCCACCACACCGTGCGGGCCGTCGGCATGGTCTTCAGCGTCAGAGGGTTCCTGGACTGTGATGACCATCACGCCAGCTGCGGAGCCCATCGCAGTTGAGTCGAAACCAGGAATGGCCCTCCAGATCATTGAGCCTGGCTCGTCGGAGTCCTGGATGGCGGTGGATCCCGAGATCAGGCAAGTGCTGTATTTTGTCTTTCTGCTTTCTGTGTTGGAGCATTCTTGCCTGTCTCTTGGGAAGAAGAGTGGGGCGCAGCCGAATGCTGCGTCCGAGCTCATCTCACCAGGCTCTGCCGCTGCCAGTGACCCTGACCCCGGTTCTCTCTGTCTTTCCGAGCCTTCTCCCAGGGTCACCAGAGACAAGTCAGCTCCGGTTGTTGCCATCAAGGCTCCAGGTTTGTGTTTGGAGGTCATCCCAGGCCCAGTCGGGGTCCATCGTGGGTGCTGTGTTGGCCCAATCGGGATCCATCGTGGGTGCTGTGCTGGCCCGGTCGGGGTCCACCGAGGGTGCAGCGCCAGTTCGGTTCAAAGTCTGTGAGGGAGCTGCAGATCCCCTTCCGCCTGACACCGGACTGGTTCCTCTTCTTCCCCCCTATTCTTCTCCACCGGATGCCGCTGGGGTCTCCCTTATCCGGATCAGCTTCCCCTCGCTGTCCCTCTCGGTAGGGAGGCTGCCTCCGAGCGTCCCCCTCTGGTCCTGGTGGTCTAAGGATGCGGATCGGCCTCCTGAGAGACTGTTTCGCTGGCTCTGCGTCCTGGGTCAGCCGCCCGAATGACTGCTATGTTGGTTCGGCAACTCGGTCCGGCCGCCTGAGGTACTGGTTCCCCATGTCTGGTACTTGGGTAGTCCACCCGAACTGTTCTTTTTTCTTTTTGTTAGGTGGAATCTGGATGCGGATAGGCCGCCTGAACTGCTTTTTTTTTTTTTCTTCTTCTTTCTCCGCTCTCTACCTGCCGGCATCCCTGAAAATGTCTTTTTTTTTTCCATATATATTTAAGGGATTTTCTGTTCTTTGCCGGGATTACCGTGTGTACCATGCAGATATTTTTTCTTGCTTATTCTGTAGTGCTTGAAGGTTTTTTTTTCTAGTTGAAGTATTATTGGGTACTTAGGTATTTTGAAGTGTACCTGTATTTTGGTTTCCTCTCGTTTTTCTTATTGGGCAGTACCTTACATATATTTTATTTATTCATTCTGTTGCACTTGATTATTTCTCTAGTTGAAGTGTTACATGGGACTTATGTATTTTGAAGGGTGCCTGTATTTTGTTTATTCATTCTGTTGCACTTGATTTAGTTTTGGTCATTTCTGTGTTTAAGTAACGCAATTATGGTTATCCATGTTGTTAGCTGTTCCTTGTGTTTTTTCCTCCTCTGGGTGTCGCTGTTGTCATTTTTTGTTTTTTGGTTCTCTCCCTCCTAGCCTGTTTCCCCCTCCACCCTCCCTGGGTCAGTCCTGGTAAGCCTTCTGGTTTTGTGTGTGTGTGTGGGGGGTCCTTGGATGTTACGTTAGGTGCCTGGAATGTGCCCTTTGAACGGGGGGTACTGTGGTGATCTGAGCGCCGATCTCATCCGCGCTCAGGTTACTCAGTATTTCTCCTTTTTCCCATATTATTTTCGGGTTGGTTCCAGGGCTTTTGTTGTGATAGCATCATGGCAGTACTTCCGGCTGTCAAAGCCGAGCCGGCGCTGTGACAGCTGTTCGCTATTTCACTAATTACATTCCTCTTTCCTGTTTGGTTTATGCCCGGTATTCAAGGGAGCAGCTGAGGCTCACTCCTTGCTGTGACCTACACATATACACCTTCGTGTTCATGGACTGGAGTTCCTACCCCCAACTCCAGTCTTCCTTCTGTGTTTTGGATTCATCATTGCTCATCTCTTGTAAGTGTTCGTGTAACAGCGTAGGTTCCGTCCTCGCTGCACCTTCTCGTTTGTTGTCAGTGTTTATTATTTCGTGTTCTAGTTAATATACGTGTTTTGCCCCACGTGGCTATTTACTTTATCCTTTTGTCCTTTGTGTCAAATAAACAAGCAAACTTACTTCTGGCTCCTGGCGCCTCATTAACGCCCTGCAAGGGGCATTCATGACAGGATGATGACATAGATGAACACATTCAGATGACTTTAAGGCAAGTGAATTCAACATGTATCATGAGCACATTAAAATTGGATTACTGACCATAAAGTGTATTATCAAACATTTGTGGAACCACAGAATAATAGTAATATTGTGGGCGACACACATTGTGGGCTCACGCTGCCACAGAGACAGGACTGTATGTGTATTGAGGGTGTCACGTCTGCAAGGACAGAGGACTCGAATCTGTAGAAGATAACAAGGAGGTGTTAGATTTGTCTCTTTGTCCCACAGAAGATGCCCCGGAGAGATTTCCGGTTCATCAGGAAATGAGAGACAATGGTGAAGCTTCAAAGGGATGCTTTGTGACTGTATGTTTACTGAAGACACCATGTGACTTGAATTCTGATGCTGGAAACATATATAAGGGTGTTGAGATATGATTCTGTCTCTTTCCTGCTTTGAGAATGATAGAAGCTGTGTTCTGTTAATAAAGCTGGTTTACGATTAAACTCAGCCTCGTCTTTGGAGCACATCTTCTACACTGGTGACCTACGACGAAAAATGAGCAGACAGAATTCTCCTGAGCGGGGCTCGGCGGAAGCCAGCCTGATGGCCGCCTCCACGATCCGGCTGCCCGATTTCTGGCAGCACAGCCCGCGCTCATGGTTTAGCGCAGTCGAGGCGCAGTTCAACCTCCGGAGAATCTCCAACGACGACACACGATTCTACCACGTGGTAGCGAAGCTGGACAGCAACACGGTCCAGAGAGTGGAAGATCTGGTTAATCATCCACCAGACAGCGGCAAGTACAGCGCATTGAAGGAAGCGCTGATCAGCCATTTCACCCCCTCAGTCCAACAACGAGCAGAGGGGCTCCTGACGTTGACGGAGGCAGAAAACGATAGACCTGCGGACCTGATGGTGAAGATGCTGAAGCTCAAAGACTCTGAGGATGGCGAATTCATTTTCGCCCACCTTTTCCTTCGAACCCTGCCACCAGCAGTGAGAGTGGCCCTGGCAGAGTCGCCCCGATTGGCCAGGCGAGACTACCATGGGTTGAGCAAAGAGGCGCAGCGGTTGGTCGACGCCCACAAGCGGAACGCGGTTTCAGCCGCGGCGGCCAGCCCGGGAACGGCGTCCGGAGACAGCGCAGGTCCAGCGGCTGCGGCGCCAGACGCACCAACGGCAGCGGCGACGGGAGCCAGACGACGCGGAGCGGAGGACGGCCCGTGCTTCTACCACCGCCGTTTTGCAGAGAGAGCGCACAGGTGCGTCCCACCGTGCAACTTTAAGCGCCAGGGAAACGCCAAGACCGAGGGCCGGTAGCAGCTGCGACCCTCGGCAACGAGAACAGGCCGCTTTACCTGACGGATGCACGCTCGGGGAAACAGTTCCTCGTGGACACGGGCTCTCAGCTGAGTTTCGTCACACCCACCTACGCGGAACGGCTGATGCCTTCTAAAGCTCCCTGGGTGTCAGTGTCAGCAGCGAACGGCTCCACGATTAAAACGTTCGGTGAGAGGACCATGCTTCTGTCCTTACAGGGCCGTTCATTTGAGTGGACATTTATTGTAGCAGCAGTCAGTTTCAACATGTTAGGGGCTGATTTTTTGTGCTCACATGGTTTATTGGTTGACCTTGCTAATAGACGTCTGATTAATGCACTGTCCTTTCATTCTATTCCCTGCACAGCTCGGGTGGCCCCGCCGACTGCACATGCCAGCGTTTCAGCTGCGGGTGGTAAGTTTCACACATTGCTTGCTCAGTTCCCAGCACTCACAGTCCCCACGTTTTCGGCAACGGTAGCTAAACATGGCATAGAGCATTTCATAACAACCACCGGCCCTGCAGTTTTTGCAAAAGCTCGGCGCTTGGACCCAGCTAAACTGGCCATTGCGCGCGAGGAGTTCACTAATCTTGAAAAACTGGGCATTGTTAGACGCTCCAAGAGCTCTTGGGCTTCGCCGTTACACATGGTCCCAAAGGCTGACGGCTCGTGGTGACCTTGCGGCGATTTCCGCAGGTTGAACAACGTCTCAGCTCATGACCGCTACCCGATTCCGCACATTCAGGATTTTTCTGTTCATTTGGCGGGGGCGCGCATTTTTTCTAAACTAGACTTGGTGCGCGGTTACCACCAGGTTCCAGTGCGTGCGCAAGATGTACCCAAAACAGCGGTCATAACTCCTTTCGGCCTTTTTGAGTTTTTGCGCATGCCTTTTGGCCTCAAGGGGGCCGCGCAGACTTTCCAACGCATGATGAATGCAGTTTTACGCGACCTTCCTTTCGTGTTCGTTTATTTGGACAATATTTTGGTAGCCAGCGCGTCCGAGGGCGAGCACGAAAAACGCCTCACAGCTGTTTTTCGGAGGCTGGCAGAGCATGGGTTAATAGTTAACCCAGCGAAGTGCCAGTTTGGGGTGGTGCAGATTGATTTTTTGGGACATCGCGTTTCGGCAGAAGGAGTGGTTCCTCTGCTAGATAAAGTGCGTGCCATATCGGATTTTCCGCAACCTCAAACGGTCAAGGCGCTTCAGGAGTTTCTAGGGATGGTTAATTTTTACAACCGGTTCCTCCCAAGCGCAGCACGACTCATGCAGCCATTGTACACCGCGTTAAAAAAACAAAAGCCCGCAAACAAGGTTGAATGGTCTCCGGAGCGGGAGCGCGCTTTTGCCCAGGTCAAATCAGCCCTGGCAAACGCAGTTTTGTTAGCGCACCCAGTTCCAACGGCCCGCATGGCGCTCACCACTGACGCTTCCGATGTAGCGGTGGGGGCGGTAGTTGAACAGTTTGTGGCAGGTACCTGGCAACCCCTCGCGTTTTTCAGCAGGACTTTGCGCGATAGCGAGCGGAAATACAATGCGTTTGACAGGGAGCTTTTGGCCCTACACTTGGCCATCCGTCATTTTCAGTTCTGGTTAGAGGGACGACGTTTCACCGCGTTTGTGGATCATAAACCGCTAACTTTTGCGATGGCCAAAATTTCTGAACCCTGGTCAGGCCGGCAACAAAGGCAATTAGCCGCAATATCGGAGTTCACTACTGATATTCAGCATGTCGCGGGTAAACACAATGTTGTGGCAGACTGCCTCTCGCGCGCAGTAGCACCACCATGCCCCATAGGGGCAGACTCTGTAGCCGTGGCCGCGGGCCCGGGCAGCGACGCGGGAGCGCGCGCAGCCCCGGTCTGTGTTGGGTTAGATTATGCAGCCATGGCTGCGGAGCAGGTTAACGACGCGGGCGTGTGCGCGCTCCAGTCTGGACCAACAGGGTTAAGGCTGGAGCACAGGGTGCAGCAAAATGGTATGCCCCCACTAATCTGCGATGTCTCCACCGGACGGCCCCGCCTCGTGGTGCCAGCCGCGTGGCGTCGCCGCGTTTTTTTTTTTTTTTTTTTTAATTTAAGTTTTTGTAAAGGGTATACAGGTCGTTACAGCAATGCATTTTTTACATTTTCATCACATGTTCCCTTATTTTCTGATATCTGACAACATTGGAAGATTAATTCTTACAACACCCCCTTTTTTTTTTAAAGTGAAAGAAAAAGTGAAATTAAAGAGAAAAAAACAAAAAACAAAAAACAAAAAAAACCAAACAAACCAGCAAAAAACAAACAAAAAGAAAAAGTAAGTAAATAAGGATAAAAGAGCATCTGAGTAGCGTTGGAACAAAGAGCGGAACCATTATTGAAATGGTATTTGTCAAAGATTAGATCTAATGGAAGACACATATGCGATCCAGGGTTGCCAAAAGTTCATGAACCCATCCATGTCCTGTCTCAGTGCGAATGTCAACTTTTCCATCGAGTAAATGTCTTGGATCACGTTAGTCCAATCTTCAGGTGTAGGACAGTCCTTCAACATCCATTTTTTAGTTAGAGCTTTTTTGCTTGCCAATATTAAAACATTGAATAAGTATTTTTCTCCTCGTCTTTCCAGTGAGTCCGGTAGTAAACCCAAATACAAAGTTACAAAAGAAAAGGGAACTGTTATTTTGAATATTTTCCCCAATATTGTCTGTACATTGGTCCAATATTGGTGGATAACTGGGCATGACCAAAACACATGAAAATGATTTGCAGTCTTTTCACCACACAAGCGCCAACAGTTCAATCCCTTATGGGTAAATTTGTTTTGTGCAGGTGTTCTGAAAAATCTTACCAAGTTTTTCCATCCAAATTCTCTCCACTGCAGGGATGAGGTACTTTTCCATTGCTGTTTATTTAGCTTTTCCCATATTTCCAGTTGTAAAGTGAAATTCCCCTCTTTTTCCCATCTCTCTTTTATATAAGATGTGTTGTCTCCTTTTAAGTCTTGAAGACCTTGGTATATTTTAGAAATGTATCTGATCCCTGGGATCCCTTTATATGCCATTAAGAAGACCTTCAGAACACCTGACTGGGCCCTTTCCAAAACCTCCTTTTTAAGTATATTGTTTATGTGGTGTCTAAGCTGGAAGAACCTGTAAAGGTCTTGATTTATTAGGCCTTGTTTTTTCAAATCTTCAAAACTTCTTAAGATTTGCCCTTTAAAAAAATCGTAATATTTTATCAGCCCTTTCTCCTTCCACTTTTTAAATCTGGTGTCTGTTTTATTAGGAGTAAAGTCCTGATCATAGGCAATCCATTGCAGAAGTCGATAGGGCTCTTTAGTTTGATTCTCTCTGACTATCTTAAACCAAATTTTTAGCGGGGTATCTATCCACGGGTTAGTGTTATTCAAAAGCTTAGGTAAGGCATTGTTCCCTATTATCGCCTGTAGGGGGATGTCACTTGTTATTTGGCATTCGATCTCCTTCCATTGTGCAGTGTAGACTGGGTTACATATCTCTACTAAAGTTTTAATTTGTGCGGATTTAAAGTAGTCCCTGATATTTGGCAGCGCAAGCCCACCTTTGTCTTTGTTTAGCTGTAGGGTTCTATATCTGATTCTAGGTCTCTTGCCCTGCCATATGAATCTTGAGATCCTTCTGTCCAGCTCCTGCCATGTTTTTTTGGGAGGTTCTACCGGTATTGTTTGGAAAAGGTATAGAAGACGTGGAAGTATATTCATTTTGACTGCTTCAATTCTTTGTGCAGTACCCAAGAATGGTATCATATTCCATCTTGCTAGGTCAGATTTTATTTTTGTCACCAGTGGATCATAGTTTAGTGATATAATTTTGTTGAGTTGTTTCGGGATATTGACCCCCAGATATTTCATAGATTCCGACTCCCAGTTAGTTTTGAGTTTGCTTAGTGAATAATGATTTGGGTCATAGTTGAATGTTAAAACTTGGGTTTTATGCATGTTTAATTTGTACCCCGATAAATCTCCATACTCTGAAAAAACTGAGGTTAGTTCTGGTAAAGAAGTGACCGGCTGCCCTAGGTATATTAAAATGTCATCAGCAAAGAGTGCTATTTTATGTTCCTTCTGACCAAGTGTAATACCTTGAATTTTTTGGTTTTGTCTTATCCATTGGCTCAGAGGTTCTATGAAGATTGCAAAGAGCAGTGGAGACAGGGGGCAGCCCTGACGACATCCTCTTTCCAGTTCAAAAGATGATGATAAATTACCGTTAATCCTTATTTTAGCTGTTGGTTTTTTATATAATGCCTGTATAGTTCTAATGAAGTTGTTATGAAAATTGAAACTGGATAAGATTCTATATAGAAAAGACCAGTCAACCGAATCGAATGCTTTTTCAGCATCTAATCCCAATATGACTGCATTTAAGTTATATTTTTTTTATATGATGAATTATGTGTAAAGTGCGTCGAATGTTGTCTTGTGTCTGTCTTTGTCTTATAAAACCTGTTTGGTCTAAATGAATTAGGTCTGTCAGTATATTTTCTAACCTTTTGGCAAGGATAATGGTAAAAAGCTTATAGTCCTGATTTAGTACACTGATTGGTCTGTAGTTGGAGCACTCTAGTTTATCCTTTTCAGGTTTAGGTATGACTGCAATGACCCCTTCTCTCCAGGAGGGGGGGATTTCCCCTGTGTGGAGGACATAATTAAATGTTTTCAGGAGGAGAGGAGATAGTTGCTGTTTAAAGGTTTTGTACCACTCTGCTGTATAGCCATCAGCTCCTGGGGATTTGTTAGCTTTAAGTTTCATAATTGCTTTTTCCAATTCTTTAGGATGTATTTCTGACAGTAGTGTTTTATTTTGTGACTCCGTAAGTTGGGGAAAGTTTAATGTGTTTAGGAATGCCTCGGATGCGTTTTTATGTTTTTTTTGTGGGAGTATAAGTTCTTATAGTAATTCTCGAAGCTTTTAAGAATATCCTGAATTCTGAATTTTATTTCCTTTGATACTGGGTCTCTGATTTTGTAGATTGCTCTTTCTGTTTGATGTTTCCTCAATTTATAGGCTAGCAATTTTGCCGATTTACTGCCTGCTTCATAGTATTTTTGTTTCAAAAATGTAAGTTTCTTCTGGATTTCTATTGTGTAGATCTCATTTATTTGGTTTTTAATTTCCTTAATCTTGAGCGAGTCAGTAGAATGAGTGTTGCCTTTGTGTTCTTTTTCTAGGTTCCTAAGTTCTGACTCTAATGTGGATAGTTTTTCTTGTCTTAGTTTCTTTTGGGTTGCCAGTTTTGCAATAATCTTTCCTCTTATTACAGCTTTGCATGCATCCCACAGTATTAAAGGGGATACTTCTCCATTATCGTTATCTTCCAAATATCTGAGAATATCTGATTCCAATTCATCTTTCAATGGTCCTTTCAGGACATTTGAATTTAACCTCCAAGAAAATGTATTATTTGTGTATTTTTGGATATTTAAGTCCATGTAGATCGGACTGTGGTCAGAGAGATCCATCAGTCCTATTTTACATGTTTTTACTCTTCCAATGTCTCTATTAAACATAAAAAAATAGTCAATCCTTGAGTAAGATGAATGTGGAGTTGAGTAAAATGTATAGTCTTTTACACTGGGGTTGAGTTCCCTCCACACGTCACAGATTCCCATTTCTTTTAGTAGCATCCGAGTCTTCCTGTTTTGGGTGTTATTTTGATGTGGAGAATTACCAGAAGCATCCCAGTATGGATTCAGTCTAAGACTGAAGTCCCCACCACATATCACTAAACCTTGAGCTTTAGTTATCATTAGGTCGAATACATTTTTATAAAATTTCCAGTTAGCCCCTGGGGGAGCATACACATTCAGCAGGGTGATATCTTCTCCCTCTAGCCGCCCAGTTACCAAACTGTATCTCCCTTCTTTATCTTTGTGTTCTGATTTTTTTTCAAATGTAATTTTGGTTGATATCAATGTCACTACTCCCCTCCTCCTCCCTGACTTATATGAAGATGAAGAGATCATTTTAAACCCTTGTCTACTGAGTTTATTGTGTTCCACGTCTGTTAGGTGGGTTTCTTGTAAAAATATTATTCCTGCTTTGTCTTTTTTCATTTTGCCTAGAATCTTGGATCTTTTAACTGGATTCAGGATTCCTTTTACATTATATGAAATTATTTTGGTTACACCCTGTTTCTCCATTGTGTTGTTTTGTTTAGTATAACTGTGTGGTGGCCCTCATTTGTGCTACTCAGAAACTGAAAGAACATTAAAAACAAGAAAAACATTAAGAACATAGTGTATAAAACTTTAAAACAAAAAGCTGTCAGAAGAACTTCCTGAGCTGAGGTCTTTTTAAAGACCCTGGAAGAGCCTTGATGGAGTGAAGGCCCTGAGGGAAATTCCTCAAACTCTGTTACGTGTTGAGGGCCCTCTCTTACCCCTGTAAGCTGCCCCATGCTTTTAACGTGAGTTTCAGAACCCAATCCAAACTTTTAATGATTTTTTTTTTCCTTTTATGCCTAAACCCTGTGAAATTGTGTGCACCCTCCCACCCCCATCACATCAAACATTCACGCAAAAACAGTATTTGTTAGTATGAGGAGAACATGTGGATTATTGTCACATTTCTATTTTAACAAGTTTTGTTTTTTTTTTATTACAAAGACTTATTTATTTCAAATATTATGACTGTTCCATGAAATGTTTTACCACATGCTGAATACGCATCTCCTTTAATGTTTGTTACCTTGTATGAGGGGGGTTGGATGTGCAGATTGATTCAAGAGAAAAAAAAAAAACCTGAAACCTGAAAACGGATAGTTTATCCGCGACGCTCTGGCGCTGGGTTTCCCGCTGCTGGTCCGTGGATTTTGAAGGTCTTTGTGTTGTCCATGTTTGCGCTTTGATCTTCTCACTCGGGTCTGCTGCGGGTTTAAATACCGTTACTGGGAGCCCTCTTTTCGCCATGTCAGCTGTTGCTTCTTCCGCCGAATTATAGAGACACGTTTCATCGCCGTAGAAGACCCTTAACTTCGCAGGAAATGGAGTCTGAAAGCGCAATTTCTTCTCTCTTAACACCTTTTTCGCGTCATTGTATTCCCTGCGCTTTTTAAGGACCTCCGGGGCGTAATCGTGTTCCACGTAGACTTTTCTCTCCTGGTGCATAAATCCTTTTTTCTGCCAGGCCAGTCTTACAACCTCTTGTTTTATTTTGAAATTGGAAAATCTTACCAACACCGAACGTGGGGGCGCTTCCGCCGCCGGCCTAGCGGCTAATGAACGATGTGCCTTTTCTATCTTCAAGTCGGTGGTTTGTGGAATATCCAATTTCTCTCTTAGTAAGGATTCCACGCATTCTGCCATTGAGTTAAAACCGTTTTCGGCTCCTTCTATCAGACCATGAATTCTTATGTTGTCTCTTCTTTGTCTTCCTTCTTGGTCGGTTAGCTTAGCCTCTATAGATGCTTGTCTTTTGCGTAGGTCCAGCACAGAATCTTCGAGCACTTTTATTCGTTCCTCTGTTTCCAAGATTCGGTTCTCGGCCTGGTCCACTCTGCTGTTTGTCCTTTTCAATTCTTCTCTGAATTCCCGAAATTCGGCCGTAACTTCTCGGCGAAATCGTCGTAGCTCCTCAAATAGTGATTTCAGGCTAACCTTTTTGTTAGCTATCACCAGTTCCTCATCTTCTGAACGGAGATCTTCCAGTTCAGATTCTTCGGCCGATACGTGTCCTGGCCTGGAGAATTTCAGTTTCTTCTGTTTTCCTTTAGACATGATGATTTTGTCTTTTGATTTTCACTCCTCCAAAAATCCGTTAAGTTTGATTTTCAAGGTGTTATCCTGGATTGGGTCTGAGAGCTTCAGTGTTAAGCTGCAGTCGCCATGGCGTCCAGACCGGAAGTCCGTCGCCGCGTTTTTGACTCGGTCCATTCTCTCGCGCACCCGGGGGTGCGCGCATCGATTAAATTGGTGGGACAGAAATTTGTTTGGCCCGGGTTGCGCAAACAGGTCAAAGAATGGGCGGCAGCCTGTGTAGTGTGTCAGCGAGCCAAAATACACAGACACACTAGGGCCCCGTTAGAACCTTTTCACATCCCCGCTAAACGTTTTGATCACGTGCATGTTGACCTAGTAGGCCCACTTCCATTATCGCACGGGCACACACATCTTTTGATGATGGTGGATCGCACCACGCGCTGGCCAGAGGCGGTTCCTCTGACATCAACCACAGCGGAAGAAGTTGCGCGAGCATTTTTAGCAGCGTGGGTTGCGCGTTTCGGTGTACCGTCGGACATAACGTCCGACAGGGGTCCCCAATTTATTTCCGAGCTATGGTCATCGATGGCCCGCAGCTTGGGAGTGAAGATTGCTTTCTTGATTTCTTTTCTTCCTGCTGCCTTCAGAGAGAGCAGTCGCATTTTTCCTCCCTCCTCCTATCCTGCCTTCCTGACCTAATCCCAGCTTGCTGCATCTGAGTGAGTGTCTGTGCCGTCTCACCATCTTGCTGATCTCAACCCAAATGGAAAATACGGAAAATGGATATAAGCTGGGCTTTAAACGCAACTGACACCACCTTTTCAAACAGAAAATTGGGCCCGGGGGAGCCCAAATGTGGAGAGACCCATGGATTGGAACTCATGTGTCTGTGTGATTCGACTGAAGATGTAGAAAAACATCTACCTGTTTTGGCTTTACGATCACAGGATTTCTGCTGATTGGGCTTTGGAGTTCTCCTGGTGTATCGAAAATTTAACTGGAAGAGCTAATCAAAATGCGGACCCGGCGGAGCTGCTTCTCAATAATTCGACCAGATGGGGAGTGCACGAAATAGCGGCAAATGACCAACATGGAATTTACCATCTGCATGCACTGTAGAGAGATGGACTCTACCGGACATGTTCATCTGTGTTTAGAAGGGGAAACATCTGGAGTCGCTTCGTGCTCTCCAGGGAATGATATGAATTTAAAGCCAGTGAATGTTAATTTGAATTGTAAGCTCAGAATATGGGAACAGGGAAATCCTATACTCTATCTGTGCAGATTCGGCCTTGAATCGGCGCCCCTGGATAACTCACTCCTCCAGAGTTGAGATAAGCGGATGTGTCAGCTGGCTCTGCTAACCCAAACACCGCTGCTGTGCGATAAACAGAACTCTTCAGGGACAGCGTTCATGAACTATAACATCTATCGTTGCCTAGGAGACTATTTGTTGTACTCCAGTAACTGATACACTCAACACTGCACACACACACTGACATCATCATCACACTGATATACACACACTGCTCTCCCTCCCTCTGCTGTGTGATTTGTCTACTAAATGTCTGCTAAATATGCATTGAGGTTTTTTTTTGCCTGCAATCAAAATTTCGCTTACTCATTAAGCGTCAATTTGATAAAACATGTTTTTTTCTCTCGCCTATTGTGTCATATCCTCTCTCTTTTCTTTTTTTTCCTTTTTTCTTTATGACTGGTGCCTAGCGGCTGCCCCGGCCTTGGATGCGCTCTGCAGAGCGTGCCCAAATGCCAAGTCACGTTTCGTTACCTTGTATTCATACATGTTGTAATGACAATAAAGTTGAATCTCATCTCATCTCATCTCAAGATTCATCGCACCACCGCGTATAACCCCCAGGCTAATGGTTTATGCGAACGCTTTCACAGGTTATTGAAAGCAGCCCTCAGAGCGTCGCTAACGGATACAAATTGGGTGGACAAACTTCCATGGGTTTTATTAGGGTTGCGTTCTGCACCTAAGGAAGATTTGCATGCTTCCCCGGCTGAATTAGTTTTTGCTCAACCTCTCCGTTTACCGGGGGAATTTCTCCCCGATAATCCCGCACCAAGTGGCCCCCCGGCTCAGCCGTGGCAGAGCGACTCAGGAGCAAACACGCTCCCTGGCCCGGTCCATCACAGTTTACCACACATTTTTGTGCCAAAGGCTTTAAAAAATGCAGAGTTTGTTTTTGTTAAACATGATGCTCAACGTCCAAGTTTGCGGCCGTTTTATGATGGACCGTTCCGAGTGCTGGAGACCGGGCAGAAGCATTTTCTGCTAGATTTAGGGGGCAGAAGAGAGTTGATTTGCATAAACAGGCTCAAACCCGCCTTTGTTCTGGCTGATGAGGAAGTGCAGCTCGCGAGGCCCCCCCGCCGTGGCAGGCCCCCGAGAGGACATTCTCCAAAGTCTTCACAGAAAGGTGCTAACAGCTTTAATCCACAGGTGCAGAGAGATGTTGCAGGTGCAGCCAAGCCAGGTTGCAGCAGATTCGGCAGAAAGTTAAAACCTAGGCAGTTGGTGGATTGATTAGCGATGTATGGAGTGCTTTGTGTTTTTCCTTTTTTTATTTTATGCCATGCAGGTTCTGCCTTACTAGACGTTTGGGGGGGGGGTAGTGTGGGCGACACACATTGTGGGCTCATGCTGCCACAGAGACAGGACTGTATGTGTATTGAGGGTGTCTGCAAGGACAGAGGACTAGAATCTGCAGAAGATAACAAGGATGTGTTAGATTTGTCTCTTTGTCCCACAGAAGATGCCCCGGAGAGATTTCCGGTTCATCAGGAAATGAGAGACAATGGTGAAGCTTCAAAGGGATGCTTTGTGACTGTATGTTTACTGAAGACACCATGTGACTTGAATTCTGATGCTGGAAACATATATAAGGGTGTTGAGATATGATTCTGTCTCTTTCCTGCTTTGAGAATGATAGAAGCTGTGTTCTGTTAATAAAGCTGGTTTACGATTAAACTCAGCCTCGTCTTTGGAGCACATCTTCTACAATATGAAATATGAAATTGGGGTGTATGAAACCTCTATGGAGTTGTGAAATGAAATAAACCAAAGGTTACTGTAAAAAGGATGCAGATTTAAGTAAAATGACTACTGACCAAGATTTGCTAAAAAGGAAAACTTGCAAAAGAGAAATTTAAAATCGAAGAGGTTGATAAAGAAAAGAAAAATACAGTATGGAGGTAGGCTGATTAATTTGGGATGTGTTGTGGCTGTATTTCCCATGCAGACATACGTGATACTCCATAGGCACTTATCAGATTAACTCTTCCTCTGAGCTGGTTAGAGGCTTCACCTAATGACTTATAAATTAGCATCTGAGCAGGCTTCTTTTGCATGTGCATTTCCGAATATAACCGAATTTTATCTAAATACCTTTAAGGTCCTGAGAAAATAATCAGACGAATCTGCCATGTTGAATTCCCTTTATTACTGCCGGCAGGAGAGGAGTGGAGAAGCAGCGTGCCTGAAGTTTCTGCCCTGCTCTGCTCAAACAAAGGAGGCATCTCCTTTTTAAAGGCTCCCCCAAGAGAATGCAACAGCATTTTTATGACCCTCTGGAATGTTAATAGCAGGCAGAGGGGGAAGGACGGGGGAAAACAGAGAGACACTATGCAGTTTATGTCCTAATATGGTTACAATAGGCAGTTTACAGAAACAGTTCATATATGGATATAAGAACAATTCATATATTGAGACACGCTTATAAAACATATGATCCCTAGTTACTCAACAAATAAATGCACAGCCAGTAATTAATGCATAGACAGTGAATTTCCACCACATTTTCCTTCTCTTGGTCATATATGACCATTTGTACAAGACTTAGCAAAAGTACACCCTCTCAGGTTTAAACTGGTGCGTCATGAACCATGACATAGAATAACAGCATATGTGAAGAGTCACAAATGTTTGCTTTATAAGTTTGGGACTAGTGGTGTAGTATATTAACAGCAAGCACTTATCCTTTATTCGTTAGCATTATCATAGCCATCAGGGAAGGGGAGATGTGACATGTCTAGGGCAGTGTGATTCAACATTTTCTGCTGGATTATCTGAATTCTGTTTGGCTGTGGGGAGAACTGTGTAATACATCATGTTGATAGCAAACATTTTAGACATCATATTACGAACTATCGGAATCAGACGACAGCCACAGAACAACAAAATCAGTAGAATTATTGACTAGCTATCCAGATTGATGAAAGAGTGCTTGCTGCGGATCAAGTCAACCCTGTAAACAGAGCAATGAAACAGTAAATAGAAACTCAGTTCCAACAGAAAACCGATTAGACCACCCATGCATATCATGTCTGTTGTGATCCACGCTTGGTGATGTTTTCGGCGTCTGTGACAGTGATCCTCTTCTGCAGCCTCGTGCTGCAATAAATGTTCAGTTTCTCCTTTGTCCATCATATCAGTATCAGTGTAAATGAGATGTATGCTGTATGTTTCTACTGAGCTGCGTTCGGCATACACTCAGGTTGTTTGTGACGGCTGTCAGGTGCAACAGTGTGCAGTCTTGTATCTGCACCCGGCTCTGCTTCTTCTCATCCTAGTCTACAACGTGGGGTGGTGATTGTGGCTAATCACCATCTGCTTCTTACTCCTGGTCTGGTCTGGGTTCTTCTGGCTTGACCCCTGGGACCTTCCTGCAGTGTGTTGTGTGGATCCATGTTGCCCTTTCAGCAATCTTCACAGTTGTGAATGTCGTCAAAAGGACTTGGTATGGACCCAACCACCGTTTGCTGTGCCAATTCTTCTGTTTAAAGCTTTTAACCACCACCCAGTCACCTGGTCTTATGTCATGGAGGATTCCCTCAGCAGGTCTGGGCAGGGCAGCTTTTACCTGTTGAGAAATGTTTTGTATTTGGCAGGACAAGGCAGAACAATAAGATAACATGGCATTTTCAAAATGTGAAGTGGTTAGAGGAGGCGGTGTCTTCCTCTCTGCAGAGAAACCTAGAAAGGGAGGGCGAGCAAACAAAATCTCAAAGGGTGACATGTTATATTTCTTTCTAGCCTGCATGCGCATGTACATGGGTGCTAATGGGAGGCACCTAGTCCAGGGTAGGCCAATTTCTTCTCCAAGTTTGGCAAGTTTGTTTTTCAAAGTACCATTTTCATGCTCGATGGCGTCACCTGATTGTGGGTGGTAGGCATAATGTTTTCTCAAATCAAAGCCCAATGTAATACTCAAATTGTGCCCTTCAGAGGTAAAGTGGGCTATCCCACAAAACTATTATTTTGAGAAAATGAGCTCTAAAGTTGAAATATTCTCAAAAAATCAGTGTGCCTATAGTTACCCCCTATAATAATTATAGGGGGTAACTTCTTAATGATATAGGCACACTGATTTTTTGAGAATATTTCAACTTTAGAGCTCATTTTCTCAAAATAATGGTTTTGTGGGATAGCCCACTTTACCTCTGAAGGGCACAATTGGTCAGTGCTTCATTTACGAAGTGTCTACCATTATTTCTGACAGTAATGCTCTGGCCACAGCGGTGCTTGTTGCATGCTTAGCTGGAAAGGCTTCTACCCATTTGGACCACATGTCAACCATTACCAAACAGTACTTTTTGCCCTCCTGCAGGGGCCGGGTGAGCTGCTAGGACCTGTTTGGGGACCCTGTGAGCATTGCTAGTGGCACAGATTAGACACTTTTGCAAAAATTTGCATGGTTGCATCAATTTACATGGTTGTATCATCTCTTCTCTTTACACATGGTTTTTCCCATGTGTCAATTTAGAAAAATGATGGAAGAAATCCTGGCCTTTGTGACATCCTTTCTTGGCCCATTTCTGACGTTCCTGTGGGGAGGAAAAAGACTGCATGGTAAGAAGTGAGTCAACAGGAGAGGGGGTTTGGTTGGTAGAAGGGCAGACACACAAAGGGGAAGAAGAGGTCATGACATGGGCTGCAGCAAGAGACAGGGCTGCAGCTTTAGCCACAGCATCAACACGTGCACTACCCTTAGATGCAGGGTCAGAAGATGAAGTGTGGGCTGTGCATTTGCACACCGCCACAGATAAAGGGAGGAGAATAGCCTCCAGCAGGCGTGACACATGTACAGAATTCTTCACTGGTGAGCTTTCAGAAGTAAGGAAGTTACGTTCACACCAAAGGGCACCAAAGTCATGCACCACTTCAAAAGCGTAACGAGAGTCAATGTAAATAGTGACCAATTGCCCTGTAGCATAAGTGCATGCCTCTGCCAAGGCAGCTAGTTCTGCAGCCTGTGCAGAAAGATGAGATGGCAAGGAGCCAGAGAGCAACGTACAGTGATCATCACATACTGCCCAACCCACTTTGTTGCGGCCTACAGAGAGGTCAACAGAGGCAGAGCCGTCAACATACAGGACAAAGTCTGGGTTTCGGCAGTGGAGTGTTGGAGAGGTCAGGTCTGGGAGAGGTGACAAAGTCTAGCAAGGACAAGCAGTCATGGTCACAGTCTGTGTCATTGTCACAAGAAGGTGTGGGGAGATTGGTGGCTGGGTTAATTGACTGTGCACAGCGTTTGACAGTAAGGTTTGGTGATCCGAGGAGGGTAGAATAAGCCACCTTGCATGGGAGAGGTGTGACGACTTCCGCTCATTCAGAAGCAGTGCAACAGCATGAGGAACATACAGAGTGAGCGGAGAACACAGAACAATGTCACGGGATGCCTCTACAGCACGTTCTGCTGCAGCCACGGCCTGGAGACAGAGAGGAAATCTTGCCATTACAGTGTCCAATTTGCAGGAGTAATATGCAACTGGCCGAAGTCTGTCACTGTGGGGCTGCAGAAGAACGGAGGTCATGCATCCGGACTTCTCATCAACATACTGAACAAAGGGTTTGGATGGATCAGGAAGTGAAAGTGTTGGAGGAGCCAAAAGAACTTTTTTTTTCATGTTTTTAAAAGAATCATTGGCAGCGGGTGTCCACTCAAAAGGGAAGTGTGAGGGACCCTTTGATGGAATGTTGTCACGCATTGGTCTCAATGCATGAAAAATCAGGAATAAAAGAGCGGCAATAGGAAGCCATGTCAAGAAAAGAAAGGAGTGTGGGACACATATGTGGGTTTCATATGCACAAATGTATATCACCTTATGCTTCATGTGTATATCACTGTATGCTTACTGTATGCTTCACGTCTCAGATGAACAAAGGACTGAGCCTCCTCGGAGATAACAGGAGGATGTGAAATGTGGTCTTTGTTATGCAAAGAGATGGCCGTGGGGGATTTCCTGGCTGCCAGTGACTTTGGGTGGGGGTGATAAGATCTGAAAGGGATGCATTGTTACTTGGGATTAAATACAGTGTGACTGGAGCTTTGAAGCTCCTGGGGTATAAAAAGGGGATGAAGGTCTGGGTTTCTTTCTCTTTCTGTATTGTTGATGTTGGAGAATGTGAATAAACCTGACTCGTGAGATAAACTCTGCCTCGTCCTTTCACATTTCCACAGGAGCTCCTTTTAGTTTTAGGCCTGGCCATGTGACAAACAGCATCTACAACGTTTGAGAGTGAGATTTGCCCTGAGCCAATATTCGATGACCCAAAGAGGTTACTGCAGGTTTACAAAACTGTAGTTTGGGCTCAGAGGCTTTGTGGCCTTCATCAGCCAAATGGCAGAGAAGTTTGATGGAGTCTGTTTGACACTGTGATTCATTAGATGTACACAGCAAGAGGTCATCAACATACTGAATCAGGACAAAATCTTCTGTGAGTGTTAATGAGCTTACTGAGTCTTTTAAAGCAGCATTATAGATAGTAGGGCTTTCATAATAATATCCTTGAGCTAACCTGGTGAAAGTGTAGAGCACCCCATTGAACTGGAATGTAAACCCAAAACAGATTCAAACTCTGGAGAGAGGCTGTCATGCGCCTCTGGTCTGAGTGGGTATTGCGGGCATTTGGGTCTGAAATCAGACTTTGGTGTGATTACCACTGGGGATCAGTTCTTTACGAGACCAGCATCATATTTGCGCTTTGCCCACAAAGATAAAGGGACATGTGATAGCATGTGATCCTCCCCTTCAGATGTAGCAGACAGGAAAATGGGCATAACCATCTATACTGTCTGTCCACATCCAAAGTTTGTATGAAATGTTCACCAGGAAGTGGAACTGTGTACTCCGTTCTGTGCATCTGGAGAGAGGGAGGGAATGAGACAGCAGTAAACTGTAGATGAGGAAGTGGTGTAGATGGAACCCAATCATCTGCGAGGTATGTAGCCAGGGCACGAGGACCCATCATGTAGTCTGCTGGGCATGACATGGCCGCTGCCCCATTGATGTGAATGAATGTGGCCCAGGCAGACCTGGACACAATACGCTGTGAAGGATTAATAGAATGGGGGCCAGGGGGTAGAGGATGATTGCGCCCACAGGGCAGGGGAGTAGGATCCCCAGCAGAGTGTGAAAATTGCTTTTGTGTGGTGTGTGTGCTTTATATTGTCTGTCCTTCTTTACCTGTCCTTTTTCCCCCTTCTCCACCCATTTCCTGCTTATCTTTCTGTGTCTTTGCTTCAGTTAATCACATTTCCACTGCAGTTTTCTTCCATCCAGCTACAATGCTCTGCACTGTGTGTCTGTGTGTGTGTGTATATATATATATTTTATAGTAATACGTACATATGTTTATTAGCTGCTCTTGCTTGCTTGTTTTTTTTTCTTGCCTTCTGATTGTTGCTCTGAGTGTTGCTATCCCTGTGCTGTTGCAATCCTGGAATTTCCCCGTTGTGGGACTAATAAAGGCTTATCTTATCTTATCTTATCTTATCTTAAATTGGTGTTAAATTTAGGTTATTCTGAATAATATGGAATGCTTTGAAGTTACTTTGAAGACTCAATTTGGTTATAAATCGGCTTTAAAGATTAGAAGTTTAAATAAAAGCTGCAGTCCCTATGTTTGACCACAAGATGGAGGCAATTTTCGTCTGCACTCCTGGAAGAGGAAACCCAGTGATGTCACTAAGGCTCCTGGGTCTCAACTCTAAGATGGCGGATAAAGGGCACTTGCTTTAAGTGGACTTAAGATGGCGTCGCTCGGCTGATCCTACACACGCACAGTGTAAAGCCATTTAGTGACGCACGGATGTGGGCGTGTTCGTCCTCGCGACAATGAAGCACGCCTTGTTTTTTAAAAGTGGGAGAGCTTAAATCTCCTTAAAACTTTATTCATTGAGGACTAGTTTTCACAATGGTTAGTTCAATTAATTTCCACAGGGATTCCTTCGCTTGTGGATTTGAACCAATGGGAGACAAACAGGATTGCTCAGCACGCGCGCGCACACACACACACACACAGACACACCCAGAGAGCGGGGGAAGAGTGGTTGAGTTCCCCCCCCCCCCCCTTCCTGGAGGAAATTCAGCCTGACAGATCTATTTTCCAACAAATTCCACACTGTCAGGACCAGGAAATTCATCTTCACAGATCCATTTTTGCAAAAATTCAGTCATATATTTCACCTTTGGGCCACTCACGCCGGAGCAGTCCTGTTTGGGATTTGACTTATAAGTCCCCACATTTATTTATGACCGATACAACCGTCAGCTGTCACAAAACATCTTAAGTGCCCAGTATGATGCGCTCTATTATCGACCACTGGTTAACGCCAGTGCGTCTCACTGTGTCTCAGACTATGTCCCCAAACCTATTCATAACAGGTGCTGTACACTGCCTTCAATTTAGTCCTGCCATGAGATCGACTCGCCGGACTCTAGAATTCCACGGGACTTTAACCCACTGGATATGCACAGATATCGGTCTATCAAAGTGAAATACTGTATATGACTGATTTTACCACAAAGATCTGCAAAACATGATAAATTTTTACTTACTCAGATTTTGGAGGCTTCTAAGACGGTTCATTGGGATGATGTGTCACGACTCCGACGATCGACGTCTCACATCGCCTGAGAGGCGGAAAGAGCCAAACTCTGTTTGGGGTGATCAGTCCACGTTGCCGATCAGAGATCAGTGATCAATCATCCCACTTCTGACACCAAGGAATGTAATCATTCCATCATAGGGATTGCGTCTCCACTGGCTGCTGTGACATTGAAATCATAATCGCCTGTCAGCTCATTCAATGGGAGGCTCTCTTGATGAGACAAGTATTTCTGCCTGCAGTCTTGATCTATCAGGCTGACCTGGACACCTGTATCAAACAGAACAGTAATGGCATAACCATTCATATTACATTTTAGTAAACAACTTTTCCCAATTAACTGTGGCATTCTCTAAGATGTGGGTTTGTCACTGGCTGGTGGGTCAGGGGAAATGGTAAGGTGACTGTGTGGCCTTTGCTCTGTGTGGCTAACATTTAGCTGGGACTGGGTGTGAGTGCCGGTCACAGGTCACCCCTCATTTGTGACCACTGCTGTTTTCCCACTGGCTTGCGTCTTCTTAGACACCCAACTGCACAGTGTCCCTCTCCACCACATGTGAAACAATAATGGCAGTCTGGCAGGTTTTGTTCAATGCAGGAAGGACAGCCATATGGTTTCTTCTTTCTCTGTGGTGGCTGTTTTGTATGTGTACTGGCACAGTGACATGACTGTTGAGGGGAATTCTGGCCTTGTGTATCAGGCTGCAGCTTTAACTGTTTAAATGATACCACCATTCGTGCCAGTGCCTGTACTTGTGGGGTCAGCTTTTGCAGTTCCTCATCTTTAAATTTACAGGGAGAGTCCTCTTTAATGTCACCTTGAAGCGGCATGAAATAAAGCAGCGTTGGTGAAGGTTTTAAGTAGAGTTTATTAAATCATACCGCCTTCACAGGATCCCCGCTCTGCTGCAAGTGTGAGCAGACCGGAGTGGGATCCTCAGGCTCTCAGAGGAGGAGACACAAAGTGTGTGTCTGCAGCAGCAGCTGAAGAGTGAGTGAATGAGAGACAGAACATGGATTTCAGTGCAGTACTTATACCCAACTCAGACAATACATCAAAGGGTATACACAGCAGTTGAGACATTTGCATTTAAGAGACATACATAACAATAGGCAGATTGCTGGCCTCTGCTCCAGCTTGCAGGACAAAGAGGTTACAAGGCACATCTACATATTGATCTCAGTCTCTAGGTCACAGTAAGGACAGGACGCATGAACACTATACATGAATGGCACATTAACATCTCAAAGCATGAATGGCACATTACATCTCAGTAGTGCAGCGGAAAAAACCAAGAGAAGCGAGCTGACTGTCCTTAATCTGTTGTGGGGGTTAACCGAACCGCCACACGCTCCCCCCCAGAGGGCACGGCAGGGGGCCGAGACCTCGATAATCCATCTATGGGAGCGAGCTGTGGGAGAAGCTCGCTGCAGGCGGAGGGGGAGGGAGGAGGGGGGTAGTAAGTGCCGGCAGGGGACGGTGAAATCGTCCAAGCCGCGCAAAAATTGCTTGTTGCTCCGCGCGTGGAGGGGCTGTCCCATTGCACGTGCGGAGGTCACAAGAAGAAAAATTAGTCTCTGACTCCTCTCGTGGCCATGAAGAAAACAGGAGAGGCGAGGCTGCGTAGCGGCTGTAAGAAAAAAAAAAAGACAAAAGCAGAGGGACTGGCGTGTTGACTTTAGGTGTAGGCGTAACCCTAAAGCCTCGGGAACCGCAGACAGCTGAATTCCCCTTGTGTGCCGTGGCTAAGACCATAAAATCCAGTGAGCAAGCTGCGGGCCTCAGGTGTACGAGCAAGCCTGAAGGGCCAGTGTGCAGCAGAAGGAAGGCGGTCAGTGTAGCCGTATGTGTCCCGTGCGTGGTGCGCCGTCCTCGTAACTCCCCGGTGCATGCGTCGGGGTTCCGTGATGGGTGGGTCAGCTGGAGAGGAGAACCAGGGTCAGGAAACTTGGTGGAGATCGGTGCAGTCGGCGCCGAAAAACATCTATGATGAGCTGTGGCTGCAAATTAGTCATGGTGCGTTGGAGCGTTGAGGGGAGATAGACGATCTTTGTTCCTCAGGCTCGGGTAGATGAGTAGGATCGCTGAGAGGAAGGAGTAGCGGTGAGAGGGAGAAAACATTCTGTGTCCCCCGGCCGGTCCAGCGTGGACGTCCCGTTCTCAGGCGAGGGTCACGCCATGACGTTTTCTGCAGTTTTCCCGGTCGTGGGTGATGTCCGGACAGTAGCTCGCCTGTGTTGGCTCCGCGTAGAGATCTCCCTGAAGCAGAAGGGAGGGCAGCTCGTTTGCGTCAGGCTGCTGTGTTCACTGGCAGCGTGTTTTTTTCAGCGTCGGGTCGCCAGCGTGGCCGTCCAGACCAGAAGGTTGTGTTGCACAAAGTGTGTGCATTCTTGGGGTCACCAATGAAGCGGCATGAAATAAAGCAGCGTTGGTGAAGGTTTTAAGTAGAGTTTATTAAATCATACCGCCTTCACAGGATCCCCGCTCCGCTGCAAGTGTGAGCAGACTGGAGCGGGATCCTCAGGCTCTCAGAGGAGGAGACACAAAGTGTGTATCCGCAGCAGCAGCTGAAGAGTGAGTGAATGAGAGACAGAACATGGATTTCAGTGCAGTACTTATACCCAACTCAGACAATACATCAAAGGGTATTCACAGCATTTGAGACATTTGCATTTAAGAGACATACATAACAATAGGCAGATTGCTGGCCTCTGCTCCAGCTTGCAGGACAAAGAGGTTACAAGGCACATCTACATATTGATCTCAGTCTCTAGGTCACAGTAAGGACAGGACGCATGAACACTATACATGAATGGCACATTAACATCTCAAAGCATGAATGGCACATTACATCTCAGTAGTGCAGCGGAAAAAACCAAGAGAAGCGAGCTGACTGTCCTTAATCTGTTGTGGGGGTTAACCGAACCGCCACAACCTGCCTTTTTTGAGCTCACCTCACCACTTTGGGCATAAATGACTTTTGTGCGTATGTTGCGACCCATGCGATGACTTTTTTCACTCTCCTCGCTGGTGGTTTTGGTAACTTGTCTCAGTAGAGCTTCATCTGTGACTGATGGGTCAGAGAGAAGCGGCTTTAACTCCCTCATAATGTTGTCGTCTTTGTCCCTTATCCCCAGGTAGATTGTGTGTAAAAACACATTCTGTACCATCTGTGCCTCGTACTTAATTTCTGCACTGGTTTGCCTTGATGTGAAAATGACCCTCTGCTGAAGCCCCACCATCCTATATAGAAACTGTTGTGGTGTTTTGGTTTCTAATTGTCTGGCTATAATCAGTTCTTGGAAAAGCGCTGTCGTGCCCTTCTCCCCCATGTGAGACCGTAAGAAACTCTTTAACTCAGTTACTGTCATCTCATCTTTTCTGATCAACATGTCTTTGAAGTGACCTGGCTTTATAACCCGCATGACTGCTTGAATGATTTCACTCTGTGTGTTGTTCTTTTAATCTCTCATCTATCTGTTTGCAGATGTTACCATAGCTAATATCTGCTGTGGTGTCACTAATCTGACCACCATGCAATTTGAACTCTTTTCCCTGAAGCAATACTAAATCTCTGAGAGTCACTAGACTTTCACCCCTCCGAGAAGGTGACTGTTCAGCAGCTCAACAGACTGGCTGAGTGATGTGTGTGCTGCTGGACTGGTTATAATCAACATGGTCACAGGCAGGCGAAGGGGGTGAGATACTATGGCCAATATTAAGGTGTAGTTCAGGAACTGCATCCTTGGAAGCCACATCATAGGCCAATGTGCTCATGTCAGCTTGTGTGTCAGTAGCACTTGTCATTTTTGTTGTTAAATTTTGGTTGTGAATGAGCCATAGCATCTGCCCCTTTCTCTCCCATTTCAACACTGTCAGGGTGACCTCTCATCATCTCATCAATAATATCCTTCAAATGGCATAACTGGGACATCCCCTCATCTTCTAACTGGAGTAGAGATGGGAAGGACATGTGAGAGCAAACATAGTCAAAACATTCATCTTCATCATGCTTATCCCACTTAGGCGGTCCCCCTTGAGGTGACGCTGGTGACGCACTCAGTCCCTCTCTCTGACTGTTGACAGATGTTCTGGACCGCTGGACATGCCAAGTCCCTCACTCTGACTGCTGACAGATGTTGGACTGCTTGGCGCATTCAGCCCCTCTCTCTGACTGTAGACAGGTGTTCTGGACAGCTGGATGTGCTGGGTCCCTCACTCTGACTGCTGACAGATGTGGGACTGCTTGGCACACTCAGTCCCTCTCTCTGGCTGTAGACAGACGTTCTGGACCGGCATAGCCCCTCTGCTCTGATGTCTTTGCAGGTGATCCACAGGTTCAATGATCACTGGACTGACGACCCATGATGTACCAATGGCGTCAATCCTGGATGAGCTCCTATGAAACTGTTACAGGCCCCAAGGCTGCGACCATGTAAACAGCTATATTTGAATATCGTCTCTGACTCTGGAAACTGGAAAATAGCAGAAACAAGAATGAGGCAGAGATGTGGCTTGTGTTTTCTTTCAGTTCTCTGAATACAATGAAGGTAAGATGGCATCCCCACTGCTGCTAAGTCATTTCCTTATACTGCCCCCTACTGTTCTGGAAACACATAGCCAATTTAACTGTGTTAATGGGTCTCCTTAAATTGGAAGTAGATATGAACATGACAATGAAACATACGAAAAATAAATAATTAATTAAAAAAGATAAATTATCATACCCCATGGGACCCGGCCAGGCTCAGCCTGAAGGAGTTACATGGGTCTGCCCTCCAGTGGGCTCACCACCTGCAGGAGGAATCATGGGGGTCTGGTGCTATGTGGATTAGGTGGCGGTCAAAGGCGGAGACCTTGGCGGACTGATCCCAAGCTTTCTAAACTGGCTTTTGGTACGTGGAATGTCACCTCTCTGGTGGGGAAGGAGCCTGAGCTGGTGTATGAGATTGAGAGATACTGGCTAGATATAGTCGGCCTCACCTCAACACACAGCTCTGGTTCCGGAACCAGTTTCTTGGAGAGGGGCTGGAGCTTGGCCTTTTCTGGAGTTGCCCCGGGCGAGAGGCGACGAGCAGGGGTGGGTATTCGTGTATCCCCCCACCTTGCTGCTTCTATGTTGGAGTTTTCCCCGGTGGACGAAAGGGTTGTTTCCCTGTGCCTTCGGGTTGGGAAACGGGTCCTGACCATCATTTGTGCCTATGCACCAAATGATGTTTCAGAGTACCCACCCTTTTTGGAGTCTGTGACTGGGGTGCTGGAGGAGAGTTCAATGCACACGTGGGAAATGACAGTGAAACCTGGAGGGGGGTGATTGGGAGGAACGGCCTGCCCGATCTGAACCCGAGTGGTGTTCAGTTATTGGACTTCTGTGCTAACCACAGTTTGTCCATAACGAACACCATGATCAAGCATAAGGGTGTCCATATGTGCACCTGGCACCAGGACACCCTAGGTCGCAGGTCGATGATCGATTTTGTTATCATGTCATCTGACCTGCGACTGTATGTCTTGGACACCCGGGTAAAGAGAGGTGCAGAGCTGTCAACTGATCACCACCTGGCGGTGAGTTGGATCCGATGGCAGGGGAGGAAGCCATTCAGACCTGGTAGACCCAAACGTATAGTGAGGGTGTGCTGGGAACATCTGGCTGAGGCCCCTGGGGGTCTTCAACTCCCACCTCCGGAAGAACTTCAACCACATTCCGAGGGAGTCTGGAGACATGGAGTCTGAATGGGTCATGCTCTCCACCTCTGTTGTTGAAGCGGCAGCCCAGAGCTGCGGCCGCAAGGTGGTCGGTGCATCTCGTGGTGGCAACCCCCGAACCAAGTGGTGGACACCACTGGTGAGGGGGGCCATTAAGCTGAAGAAGGACTGCTATCAAGCTTGGTTGGCTTGTGGGACTCCTAAAGCAGCTGACGTGTACCGGCAGGCCAAGCGGAGTGCAGCTCGGGTGGTTGCTGAAGCAAAAACCCGGGTATGGGAGGAGTTCGGTGAGGCCATGGAACAAGACTTTCGGTTGGCCTCGAAGAGATTCTGGCAAACTGTCCGGCGGCTCAGGAGGGGAAAGCAGCTCCCTGTCCACACTGTGTATGGTGCGGATGGGGCACTGTTGACTTCGACTGGGGATATCGTCGGGCGGTGGAAGGAATACTTCGAGGATCTCCTCAATCCCACTGATACGCCTTCCACAGAGGAAGCAGGGTTTGGGGACGAGGGGGATGACTCGCCTATCACAGGGGCTGAGGTCGCCAAGGTGGTTAAAAATCTCCTTGGTGGCAAGGCCCCGAGGGTGGACGAGATTCGCTCTGAGTACCTCAAGGCCCTGGATGTTGTTGGGTTGTCATGGTTGACACGCCTCTGCAACATTGCGTGGAGGATGGGGGCAGTGCCTTTGGCATGGCAAACCGGGGTGGTGGCTCCTCTCTTCAAAAAAGGGGACCGGAGGGTGTGCTCCAACTTTAAAGGGATCACACTCCTCAGCCTCCCTGGGAAGATCTATGCCAAGGTAATGGAGAGGAGAGTCCGGCCGTTGGTTGAACCTCGGATTCAGGAGGAGCATTGTGGTTTTCGTCCTGGCTGTGGCACATCGGACCAGCAATTTACCCTCTCGAGAATTCTCGAGGGTTCGTGGGAGTTTGCCCAAACAGTTTCCATGTGTTTTGTGGACTTGGAGAAAGCATTTGATCGCGTCCCTCGTGGATTTTTGTGGGGGGTGCTTCGGGAGTATGGGGTATCGGGCTTGTTGTTACGAGCTATTCGGTTTCTGTACGACCGTTGTGAGAGTTTGGTTCGTATTGCCAACACTCGGTCGGAGTCATTCCCAGTGAGAGCTGGACTCTGCCAGGGCTGCCCTTTGTCACCAATCCTGTTCATAATTTTTATGGACAGGATTTCTAGGTGCAGCCAGGGAATGGAGGGTGTCATGCTTGGTGACCACAGGATCTCATCTCTGTTGTTTGCAGATGATGTTTTCCTGTTGGCTTCATCCAGCAATGACCTACAGCTTTTGCTGGGATGGTTTGCCGCTGAGTGTGAAGTGGCTGGGATGAAAATCAGCACCTCCAAGTCCGAGTCCATGGTCCTCAGCCGGAAAAAGGTGGATTGTCCTCTCTGGGTTGGGGACAGGCTCCTGCCCCAAGTGGAGGAGTTTAAGTATCTTGGGGTCTTGTTCACGAGTGAGGGGAAAATGGAGCGAGAGATTGACAGACGGATTGGAGCAGCATCTGCAGTGATGCGGACGTTGTACCGGTCTGTTGTGGTGAAGAGGGAGCTTAGTTCTAAGGCAAAGCTGTCGATTTACCAGTCAATCTACGTTCCTACTCTCACCTATGGTCACTAGCTTTGGGTAATGACTGAAAGAACAAGATCGCGGATACAAGCGGCTGAAATGAGCTTTCTCCGTAGGATTGCTGGACTCATCCTCAGAGATAGGGTGAAGAGCTCAGTCATCCGTGAGAGGCTCAGAGTAGAACCGCTGCTCCTCCACATTGAAAGGAGTCAGTTGAGGTGGTATGGGCATCTGATTAGGATGCCTCCCACTTGAGGTGTTTCAGGCGCGTCCCACTGGGAGGAGACCCCGGGGCAGACCCAGGACTCGGTGGAGAGACTATGTCTCCCATCTGGTCTGGGAGCGCCTTGGTATCCTCTCTGAAGAGCTGGAGCAGGTGGCTGGGGAGAGGGAAGTTTGGGCTTCTTTGCTTGAACTGCTGCCTCTGCGACCCGGACCTCCGGAAAAGCGGTAGAAGATGGATGGATGGATCATACCCCATTTGCGACCACACATTAGTGGGTGTCACACAAGCCATAACTTCCAGTGTTCTGAGAGGTGTCTCCTGAAAAATAAGAATCTTCTAGATAAAAGTTAATTTTGTGAGATCCTGATTGAGATTGATCATAATACTCCATTCAGCCATTTGGGGGCCCTGTTTGACTTTCAAAGTTTGGGAAGAAAAGGGAGTAAGTGGTCTGGAGATTAACAGATCATTATCCAATCATAAAACTGTGGCTCACATATTTGAGATGCTTAAGCTGCATATGTATATTACTGCTACCTCACGTCTTAGAAGGAACAATAAGTCTGGACCTCCGGGGGATAACAGGAAGGTGCGAAATCTGTCTTTAGAAATGGTTCTGAGAAGACTTCCTGACCACCAGGCTTTTAGGTGGAGGAGAGAAGACCTGGGGGGTGATGTATTGTCTCGGGGGATTGAATGACAATGTGATTCTGTACTTTGATGTCCCGGGTATAAAAAGGGGGGACGTGGAAAGTTCTGTCTCTTTTCTGATTGAGAGGATGTTGGAGATACGTGAATGATTAATAAACCTGAATTGAGAAATAAATTCAGCCTCTTCATTTCACGCTCTCTACACTGGTGACCTTAAGACGTATAATGGGCAGAGACGATTCCCCCGAACCAGACTCACCAGGGACCAGCCGGGCAAGCGCAGTCTCAGTCAAGCTTCCAGAATTCTGGCAGGACAACCCGGACTCATGGTTCCTCCTGGCCGAGGCCCAGTTTGCCCTCGGGGGAATAACTGCAGATGACACAAAGTTCTACCATGTCATCGCCAAACTCGACAGCCGCACAGCTCGACATGTGCAGAGCCTGGTGCAGCGCCCACCCGCTGGTGACAAATACAGCGGGTTGAAAGCTGCCCTCATCCAGCGTTTCACTCCCTCAGCCCAGCAGAGAGCCGAGAGACTCCTGGCCCTGCACGACTTGGGAGAAAGCACGCCTGTTGACCTGATGGAAGACATGCTGAAGCTGAGAGGCTCAGACAATGACAATTTCCTCTTCACTCACATCTTCTTGAGAACTCTACCATCGCAGATGAGGGCGACCCTGGTGGGCTCTCAGTTCGTGACCCAGCGGGGCAGACCCAGGACTCGGTGGAGAGACTATGTCTCCCATCTGGTCTGGGAGCGCCTTGGTATCCTCTCTGAAGAGCTGGAGCAGGTGGCTGGGGAGAGGGAAGTTTGGGCTTCTTTGCTTGAACTGCTGCCTCTGCGACCCGGACCTCCGGAAAAGCGGTAGAAGATGGATGGATGGATCATACCCCATTTGCGACCACACATTAGTGGGTGTCACACAAGCCATAACTTCCAGTGTTCTGAGAGGTGTCTCCTGAAAAATAAGAATCTTCTAGATAAAAGTTAATTTTGTGAGATCCTGATTGAGATTGATCATAATACTCCATTCAGCCATTTGGGGGCCCTGTTTGACTTTCAAAGTTTGGGAAGAAAAGGGAGTAAGTGGTCTGGAGATTAACAGATCATTATCCAATCATAAAACTGTGGCTCACATATTTGAGATGCTTAAGCTGCATATGTATATTACTGCTACCTCACGTCTTAGAAGGAACAATAAGTCTGGACCTCCGGGGGATAACAGGAAGGTGCGAAATCTGTCTTTAGAAATGGTTCTGAGAAGACTTCCTGACCACCAGGCTTTTAGGTGGAGGAGAGAAGACCTGGGGGGTGATGTATTGTCTCGGGGGATTGAATGACAATGTGATTCTGTACTTTGATGTCCCGGGTATAAAAAGGGGGGACGTGGAAAGTTCTGTCTCTTTTCTGATTGAGAGGATGTTGGAGATACGTGAATGATTAATAAACCTGAATTGAGAAATAAATTCAGCCTCTTCATTTCACGCTCTCTACACTGGTGACCTTAAGACGTATAATGGGCAGAGACGATTCCCCCGAACCAGACTCACCAGGGACCAGCCGGGCAAGCGCAGTCTCAGTCAAGCTTCCAGAATTCTGGCAGGACAACCCGGGCTCATGGTTCCTCCTGGCCGAGGCCCAGTTTGCCCTCGGGGGAATAACTGCAGATGACACAAAGTTCTACCATGTCATCGCCAAACTCGACAGCCGCACAGCTCGACATGTGCAGAGCCTGGTGCAGCGCCCACCCGCTGGCGACAAATACAGCGGGTTGAAAGCTGCCCTCATCCAGCGTTTCACTCCCTCAGCCCAGCAGAGAGCCGAGAGACTCCTGGCCCTGCACGACTTGGGAGAAAGCACGCCTGTTGACCTGATGGAAGACATGCTGAAGCTGAGAGGCTCAGACAATGACAATTTCCTCTTCACTCACATCTTCTTGAGAACTCTACCATCGCAGATGAGGGCGACCCTGGTGGGCTCTCAGTTCGTGACCCAGCGGGACTTCCGTGCGCTGGCCCAGGAGGCGCAACGGATCCTCAGTGCCAGCAGACGGCACACAACCACCGCAGCAGCAGCAGACCTCGGCGCGACGACCGGGAACGGCAAAAGGCCAGAGGCAACGGAGGCAGACACACCATCAATGGCAGCGGCGAAGCCCCGACATCGCGGAGGAGACGACCTCTGTTTTTACCATCGTCGTTTCGCAGAGAGGGCGCGCAAGTGTATACCGCCATGCCAGTTCAAGAGCTTGGGAAACTCCAGGACCGAGAGTCGGTAGCAGCTGCGGCTTTCGGTGAACGGAACAAGCTGCTCTACCTGACGGATGCACATTCCGGGAGGCAATTCCTCGTGGACACAGGCTCCCAAGTGAGTTTCATCATGCCAACCTACGCTGATCGGCTGGCTGGCCCCGGGAGTTACGGATCATCAGCGGCGAATGGCTCGAGCATTAAGACCTGCGGTGAAAGGACTCTACTTCTGTCCCTGCACAGCCGCACATATGAGTGGACTTTTATTATAGCGGCGGTGAGTTTCAACATGTTAGGTGCTGATTTTCTGTGCTCACATGGGTTGTTGGTTGATCTTCCCAATAGACGCTTGGTTAATGCACTTTTCTTTTACTCTATCCCTTGTGCAGCTCGAGTGTCCCTGCCCACAGCACAAGCCAACGTCACCACAGCAGGTGGTAAGTTTCACACACTCCTCACTCAGTTTCCAGCGCTCACGGTTCCCACGTTTTCAGCAGCCGTTGCTAAACACGGGGTGGAGCACTTTATCACTACCGCTGGCCCCCCCGTTTTTGCAAAAGCTCGGTGCTTGGATGCAGCTAAACTGACCATAGCGCGCGAGGAGTTCGCCAACCTGGAAAGGTTGGGCATTATTCGACGTTCGAATAGCCCATAGGCTTCCCCGCTCCACATGGTCCCTAAGGCTGACGGCTCGTGGCGACCTTGCGGTGATTTCTGCAGGTTGAACAACGCCACAGCGCACGACCGCTACCCAATCCCCCATATTCAGGATTTTTCGGTTCATCTGGCGGGGGCGCGCATTTTTTATAAAATAGACTTGGTCCGCGGTTATCATCAAGTCCCAGTACGCGCTGAGGACATTCCCAAAACAGCGGTAATAACTCCGTTTGGACTTTTTGAGTTTTTGCGTATGCCATTTGGGCTTAAAGGCGCCACGCAAACTTTCCAGCGCATGATGGATGCGGTGTTACGCGATCTCCCTTTTGTGTTCGTCTACCTGGACGACATTTTGGTAGCCAGTGCGTCCGAAGAAGAACACGAAAAGCACCTCACGGCAGTTTTCCGGAGGTTGGGAGAGCACGGGTTGATAATCAACCCAGCGAAGTGCCAGTTCGGGGTGGCGCAGATTGATTTTTTTGGGGCATCGCGTCTCCCAAGAGGGGGCAGTTCCGCTGCCGGACAAAGTGCGCGCAGTAGCAAATTTTCCCCAGCCACAAACGGTCAAAGCACTACAGGAGTTTTTGGGAATGGTGAATTTTTATAACTGTTTCCTCCCCCACGCAGCGCAGCTCATGCAACCATTGTATGCTGCGCTTAAAAAACAAAAACCCTCAAATGCAATCGAATGGTCCCCGGAGCGGGAGCGCGCATTCTCGGAGGTCAAAAAAGCCCTTGCAGACGCTGCGTTGTTGGCTCATCCAGACCCATCGGCCCGCATAGCGCTCACCACTGATGCGTCAGACGTGGCCATAGGGGCGGTAGTGGAGCAACATGTTGCCGGGGCTTGGCAGCCGCTGGCCTTTTTTAGCAGGATCTTGCACGAGGCCGAGCGAAAATACAGCGCGTTCGACAGGGAGCTGTTAGCGCTCCACTTAGCCATTCGTCACTTCCAGTTCTGGCTAGAAGGTCGGCGTTTCACCGCGTTTGTCGACCACAAACTGCTCACTTTTGCAATGGCCAAAGTTGCGGAACCATGGTCGGGCCAGCAGCAGAGGCAGCTGGCTGCAATTTCAGAGTTTACTACTGATATTCAGCATGTAGCGGGTAATCTTAACGTGGTGGCAGACTGCCTCTCTCGCGCCGTAACCGCTCCAGTTCGCGCAGAGGTGGATTATACTTCCACGGCCGCGGAGCAAAATAGCGGCGCGGAAGCGTACGCGGCCCCAGTCCTCGTGGGGATAGATTATGCAGCCATGGCCGCAGATCAGGGTAGCGATGTGGACGTGTGCGCGCTCCAGTCTGGACCAACAGGGTTAAGGCTGGACAGCAGGAGGCTGCAAGATGGCATGCCCCCCTTAATCTGCGATGTCTCTACCGGACGACCCCGCCCGGTAGTGCCGGCTGCGTGGCGCCGTCGTGTTTTTGACTCGATTCACTCTCTGGCGCACCCGGGGGTGCGCGCGTCGGTAAAAATGGTAGGGGAGAAGTTTGTTTGGCCGAGCCTGCGCAAGCACGTTAAAGAGTGGGCAAGAGCCTGCATGGCTTGCCAGCGGGCCAAAATACACAGGCACACTAAAGCCCCCTTAGAGCCATTTCACATCCCGGCCAAGAGGTTCGATCATGTGCATGTCGACCTCGTAGGCCCCCTACCGTCGTCGCAGGGGTACACGCATCTTTTGACAATGGTGGACCGCACCACGCGTTGGCCTGAAGTGGTCCCACTGGCATTAACCACAGCCGCAGAGGTGGCCCGCACGTTTTTAACGGCTTGGGTAGCGCGTTTTGGAGTCCCGTCGGATATTACGTCCAACAGGGGACCTCAATTTGTTTCTGAGCTTTGGTCAGCGATGGCCTGCAGCCTTGGAGCAACAATTCACCGCACTACCGCGTACCACCCCCAGGCTAATGGTTTATACGAGCGTTTTCATAGGTCATTGAAAGCAGCCCTCAGAGCGTCGCTTACGGATGCAAATTGGGTAAACAGGCTACCATGGGTTTTATTAGGGTTGCGTTCTGCACCTAAAGATGACTTAAAAGCCTCCCCAGCTGAGTTGGTGTTTGCGCAACCACTCCGGCTGCCAGGCGAGTTCCTTCCTGATAATCCGGCGCCAGAACGTCCCCCTGCTCAGCGGTCACTGAACGACACGGGAGTGGACACGCTTCCAGGCCCCGTTCATCACACTTTTCCGCGTGTTTTTGTACCTAAATCTTTAAAAAACGCCAAGTTTGTTTTTGTCAGGCACGACGCTCAGCATCCAACCCTGCGACCACCTTACGATGGCCCATATAGAGTGCTGGAAACAGGTGATAAACATTTTTTGCTAGATTTAGGGGACAGGAGGGAAACAATTTGTATAGACAGACTTAAACCTGCTTTTGTGATGGCTGATGAGGCGGTGCAAGTGGCGAGGGCTCCTCGACGCGGGAGACCCCCCAGGGAGCATGCCCCAGAGTCCCCACAGAGATTGTCTAACAGTTCTCATCCTCAGATAGCGGTTTCACTACAGGACGGCGCCGCAGGAGCGGCTAAGCCCGCTTACAGCAAGTTTGGAAGACGGTTGAAGCCCAGACAGCCTATGGACTGATATTTGTGATTTTATCATGTGGTGTTGGCTATGTTGTATTGTTTCATCTTCGACGTTTGTGGGGGGGGGGGGGGGGGTCATGTGGCTCACATATTTGAGATGCTTAAGCTGCATATGTATATTACTGCTACCTCACGTCTTAGAAGGAACAATAAGTCTGGACCTCCGGGGGATAACAGGAAGGTGCGAAATCTGTCTTTAGAAATGGTTCTGAGAAGACTTCCTGACCACCAGGCTTTTAGGTGGAGGAGAGAAGACCTGGGGGGTGATGTATTGTCTCGGGGGATTGAATGACAATGTGATTCTGTACTTTGATGTCCCGGGTATAAAAAGGGGAGACGTGGAAAGTTCTGTCTCTTTTCTGATTGAGAGGATGTTGGACATACGTGAATGATTAATAAACCTGAATTGAGAAATAAATTCAGCCTCTTCATTTCACGCTCTCTACAAAACTGTCAAAATGTGAGTCCTCTGGGTAGATTGATTTAAGGAAGGTAACTCCAAACTTCCTTCCAGGGGGGTCCATTTGGCCATGGAAGGTGGCTTCAAAGCTCTGACTTTCTTGTGTGTTTTGAGGGTTTTTTTTATGATAAGGGTCTGAATTCCAAGACTTTCTCTTCAAGGAAAAGGATGAGTTTTGGAGTTATCTCTGGAATAAAAGTGAAAACATATGATTACATGATAGGATAAATCCTTTGTTGAAACACCCTCATAAAGAACGTGTGACTATCAGAGGAAAAAAAAAAATCCCCAAGTCACTTGATCATAGAAGCAAAAATGACTGGCTTTAAGAAATTTTCACAATACTGAATGGTAAAATGGAAGTTGTTTATGGTGTGATAAAAACTGATCCATCACAAATCAGAGCTGCCTCAACATTTTCACACACAAACTTGAGAAAACCCATTGACAACAGCAAGTTTAATGTAATTGCAGGCATTGCACTAATGTATGACAACAACCTAATAAATGTGCAAGACATTCTTATGATTAACAAGTTTAATATTGGATGTATTCTGCATCTAAGCACTCACAGACATTCACTCTAGCTATAAAGTATAGTCGAATCTGATGGGTCTCTGACTTTTCTGTAGGCCTAATGGTGACACTAGAAGCCATACTGAGAATTACATCTTTACAGGGACAACTGTGTTTATGTTTACCAAATTTCCAGGCAGAAATGATGAAAGTGTCCACTTCTTTTGGATGAAAACCAAGGTGTTCTCCAGGTAGTAAAGAGACAGAATCTCTCCAGTCCTCTGTCTGCTCCAGGACATCCTCCCACTTGGATATCCCCAAAATACCTAATTTAATAATCCAGGATTTGAGCTTTATAATGTTCCTCTTATGCTGAGGTTGGCCACCATATGTAGAATGATATTTTCAAAGATCTTAGTCTTTATTCCATAGCATGTGGCCATAGGCAAGAATCCAGCATGCTTCCTTAAATTTCACAGCAATCAATTCATCATTTAAAAATATTTTCGTTCGGCATTGTTAGGAGCCCATCCCCACACTAGGAAATCCTGCTCCATATCACCAGATGTATATGTGACACTGCAGGAGGCAGCGGCAAGTGGGGCTGCTTGTGAAAACATGCATGTACTCACGCTGTTTTAAGATTAAAATGACAGACAGTTTGTATGATATGTTAATCAGCAGCTGTTTGGATAAAACTGAAATGCCGTACAATGCTGCCAAGGAGCTCATTAAGAAGATGTGTACTGCATGTTTGTGTAGGATAGGAGCCCTGCCCTGTGGAGTAACTCTGTGAAAAAAGTGTAACATTTTAAAGATTTACACTGCTGGTAATGAAAGGTCATGTGTAAAATATGACCACCTACACAGAGAACTTCACAAATCCTCCAATCACATGACAAGAAGCAACATGATAGGACAGGAACAGCTTTAACACGTGACAAACTAAACTGGTTAATAGCATTTACATATTTTTTTTTCTAAAAGAGGAACTTAAGCTTTGCAGAACTTGAAATGAAGTCACCTGCACCATATAATGCATGCATTTGCATTAATTTAAATGTCACTTTGTAGAACTAGAATATGCCTTGCCACCAGACCTCTTGCCTTGAATCAACCGAATATTTGCGCTGTGATAAAATCTGAGCGCTTCCCACTGATTTGCATCAGCTGATATATGCGACACCGAGCCTTTGATTCTGACAGAAATTCAGTATTGGCAAAAGTGTCATCAGAATTGCTGTGAGAGTGAAATAGACTTGCTGACGTGCACATTGCTCGAAGCCTTTTATGCACTTATTCAAACAAAGTAGTCTCATCGGATCTTATCGACATGTGACGAAACAACGGAAGGCAGCACTTTCCATCCCTGACAGTAAACAGACGCTCTGTCCACAGGCCTGTCAGTGTTAGAGACAGCGCTCGTTAAGAGCTGACATCAAATGCTCACAGAGACGGATGATTTAAATATTGAATTGAGAAGCGGCGGCACCCAGACAGTGGAGAGCTGGTATGTGCTGACACTAAGACAGATGTATATTTTAGCAGTCGTTTCCCAGCTAAACTAATGGCTTTGGGGATGAGGGAGATGAAAGTCAGACCTGCAGATCCGCCTCGACGTCTCCGGGGTTTGGTGAAGTGTAAGTGGTAAAAACCCCCGGCACCCTGTACCTCAAAGTTCCCCACACACATGCTACTCTAGCATCAGAAGAGAGGTTCCCCTAACGGAGGCCCCTCACCAGGCCCCAGGCAACGGGGACACTAACAAGCTCTAATGATCTCCAGCTAGGCCTGTCCCTCCTCTTTTCCTCCCTTCACTCACAGCACAACCTGCAGAACAGACCTCGGAGCAGACAGACCTCCTCATTGGGTCATTTGGAACAAAGATTGGAGAAGAGTCTCAGATGGCTATTTCTTTATGGATCACTCTCCAAGAATATGCACTGATCAATGTATATGAATGAGAGTGAAAGAGTGTGGTTTGATAAAAACATGGAGACTCACTTATTTCTGCACTTCTGTTTCTGGTTTGCAGACTTTTGTAGCCATGCCTGCTTTCCAAGGGGAGACCAGATGTGAGACAATGAAAGGACTGAAAATAATTGCAAGCGTGTTTTTGTCTGCTTCTTATCATGATGAATTCAAGTATATCCATCTAAGACCAAAGAAGAACTCGGCTCTCACACATCAAAATGACAAAAAGGGCCAGGAGCTACAAGGGCAGTTTGGAAATATATGAATCATAAGACTATCAACCACTCCAGAATTATTATCTTTTTGGCATTGGTTTAGATGTTTTAAAAGTCACTATAATGGGGCTTAAAGAGGACATAATATGATCAGTCCCACTCTATGTTTTTATTTTGGAGCCTCAGTAAAGCAGATTTTCTTGATTTAAAAAAATCTTTATTAATCTCCCTTGATATGTTATAATCTCTCTCAAAAAACAGCAAAAGGCAGAGGACATGAGTCTTTATATACATATAGTAATGTTGTAATGACATAAATATATTTTTGCAGGTTGGTGGCATTCAGGTTACAATTTATTATAAAATAAATGAGGAGGAAAATGCTATCTTGAATGTTGTGAATGGCCCTTTTCAAGGGCTATTGAAGGACACCAAACGCACACTGTGGTTTCTGCACATTAATTAACGTAAAAACAGACAACATTAACATACAAAAACTAAAGAATGGAGTGTGTGGCGCTAACAAACAAGTACACAATGACAAAAGCTGGAGGAGAGTGGGGCTTGACGTCCAAGGGGACATGAAGCTGGGAACACCGAGCCAGGGGCGGAATCCAGCCTGAGCTCTCCCAAAGACTGCAGGGGCTCACGGCTAGAAATAAGGGAAACACATACGTTTACGGAGCTCTCCTACTCTCCTCAACAGCGGGACCCAAACACACTCAGGACATACAGCTCTGTTCACGAGGACGAGGTAACGTGGAAGAAGAACACGACAAACCCCAGAGGTTTGCCGTGCCTTTATATGCAATGCATAATTAGTGACAGGTGTGGATGCATGAGCCGGAAGCTGCACAGCGCTGTCAAAATAAAACAAAACCGGAACCGTAACGATGCAAACACAACAGAACCCCCAAAATGTACATAATGATACTACAGATACAAAAAGACAAGAATTAAACAGGAACCAGACACAGCAGACAGAAAAACACTAAACTAGACAAGAAACTGGGCACAGCATCCACCCCGGGCCCCAGGATCATGACAGTGAATTCATCAATCATCTGACAATGGTTTAAAATGTATCTCTGTAGACAAGCTGTTGTTGTCTCATATCAAATATTCTGTTCACACACTTGTGTAGACTACACAAACTATATACAGTGCTGTGAAAAAGTATTTGCCCCCTTCCTGATTTCTTATATTTTTGCATATTTGTTACACCTAATTGTTTCAGATCATCAATCAAATTTTAATATTAGACAAAGATAACCTGAGTAAATGCAAAATGCAGTTTTTAAATGATGATTTCATTTTTAAAGGGAAAAAAGCTATCCAAACCTACCTGGCCCTGTGTGAAAAAGTAATTGCCCCCTAAAACTAATAACTGGTTGTACCACCAACTGTGGTACCACCAACTGGTAATGAGTCTTTTACATCGCTGTAGATGAATTTTGGCCCACTCTTCTGTGTAGAATTGTTTAAATTCAGTCATACTGGAGGGCTTCATGAACTGATGGCCGGACATTCTCCTTCAGGATTTTTTGGTAGAGAGCAGAATTCATGGTTCTGTCAATTAGGGCAAGTTGTCCAGGTCCTGAAGCAGCAAAGCAGCCCCAGACCATGACACTACCACCACCATGTTTGACTGTTGAAACAATGTTCTTTTATGAAATTCTGTGTTAGTTTTATGCCAGAAAAAATGGGACACGTCTTCCAAAAAGTTCAACTTTTGTCTCGTCAGTCCTCAGAATATTTTCCCAAAAGTCTTGAGGATCATCAAAATATTTTCTGGAAAATGTGAGATGAGATGTTCTTTTAGTCCTGCAGCGGTTTTTGTCTTGGAATTCTCCCATGGATGCCATCATGAGCCAGTGTCCAAACTGAGGCAAGTGAGGCCTGCATTTCTTTAGATGTTGTTCTGGGTTTCTGTTTCTGATCTGTTCTTGAATTTCTTTAGATCACAGTGGGATGTGTTGCTTTTTGAGATCTTTTAGCCTACTTCAGGTTGTCAGACAGGCTCCATTCAAGTGATTTCTTGATTCATTAGATCTGGTAGTAATCAGGCTTGGGTGTAGCTACTGAAACTGAACTCAGTTTTCAAAAAAAAAAGTGATTAATCACAGTTAATTCATGATGTAACAAGGGGGGAATTACTTTTTCACATAGGGCCAGGTAGGTTTGGATAGTTTTTTATTCCCTTTAATAAATGAAATCATCATTTGAAAACTGCATTTTGTATTTATTCAGGTTGTCTTTATCTGACATTAAAATTTGTTTGATGATCTGAAACATTTAAGTGTGACAAATATGCAAAACTATAAGAAATCAGGAAAGGGGCAAATACTTTTCACAGCACTGTACTCACTTCCATAGTGAGTATGTAGTCACTTCCATATGCAAAATTTGATGGTTAGTGTTGTGTCACATCTAAAATCATATTGTGCCTTTACTAGGGTTGTTGACAACTACCGGTGGTGACAATAATAATTTAAAAGTGCAATATAGGGACTTCCGGGAAGATGGCGGAGAGACATAACGCTTAAACAGAGAGCTCTCCCTAGCCGGATTAAAAATCATCGGTAAATGGCCAACTCGACATAAGCGGATCAATAAACTAAGGGATGAAAACACGAAGGAGCCGGGCACAAGGACAAAAGCAGGGTAAAATTGAAGAATTCCTCTCCAACAATGCAAGAAAAACCGCTGAACGCGAAGCCCAAAAAAACGAGGTGTCTACAGCAGAAAAAATGGAAGACGCCAGACTCGAAAACATGAACACTGGCATCGCCAGTTTGGGTAAAGAGTTAAGAGAATTCAAGTGGCAGCTACAGCAGGATTTAGCGGCTCTTAAGGAGGAGCTGATAAAAGAGATTAAGGAGGAAATTATGGGCCTCCGAAGAGAAATGGAGCGCAAGCTAACAGAAAACATGGAGGAGCTGCGCTCCCAGCGGGCGTGTATGACAGAAGCGCAGGCCCGAATATCGGGGCTGGAAGATTGGAAAAGCGAGGCAAACGAACAACTACAGACCCTGACGACGCAAATGCAGAGGATGCAGGAGAAAATAAACGACTTGGAGAGCAGATCCAGACGAAGCAATATGCACATCTTTGGAATTCCGGAGGGCATTGAAGGCAACTCGATGACGAAATTCATGGATCAGTTCTTAAAAAAAGAGCTGGAACTGCCCGAAGAAACGGATCTGCAGATTCAACGAGCGCACAGAACCCCGGCACAGAACCCGAAACCAAACGCTACACCCAGGTCAGTTGTGGTAAACTTTGTGAAATATGACATAAAGGAAAGAATCCTGACACAAGCATGGAAAAAAAAGATACGAATCGGCGACAAACAGGTATTCTTTGACCATGACTACCCGACAGAAATTGTGCAGCAGCGGAAGAAATATGCCAACATTAAAAAAACGCTGAAAGAGAAAAAAATTAGATTCCAAACGCCGCTAACGAAAATGAGGATTCATTGGGAGGACGGCATAAGAACCTACAACACGGCCAGAGAGGCAGCGCGGGATATGATGGAGCGGGGCCTTGAGGTGAGCGTGCCAGAGGAAACGGCTGGAGCAGCGGCGGCCCTGAACGCATCACGACAGCCGGAGTGGAGACGAGTGAACGGCGGAAGAAGGGGGAGAGACGTGGCGCAGCGGGCCCAGGACAAGCTACAAGGCTTTCAACTGAAAGCCTAGATCATAACAAAGATTAAGAAAGGCACAGAAGAAATGAAGGCCAAGAAGACAAGGTAAAAGAGAAACAGATGGCTAGGAGAGGTTTAAGTGATATTTGTTGGACATTTCTAGACTAATGACTATTATTGGATAGTAAATATAGGTCTAGGGAGGGCCCTTCACTCTGTGAAGACAATCCCCCCACCCACCAACAGGGACCAGTGGGCAGAAGAAAGGCCCAAAGTACGGAGGTCGAGATTTTTTAATGTGTTTTTTATATAAATATGTGTTATTTTTGTTGTTAAAGGGGCTAGGAGCACAAGTTAAAAAAATGGAAAAACATGAATATGGGTAAAAATCTTAAGATAATGACACTAAACGTGAATGGTCTGAACTCACCTGTTAAAAGGGAAAGAATAATAAGAAAATTCAAAAAGGAAAAAGCTGAAATTATATTTATGCAAGAGACACATTTGAGCAAGACAGAACATGTGAAACTAAAGAGATTTGGCTATAAGAACTCCTACTACAGTTCATTTAAGGGAGGAGCTAAAAGGGGGGTTATGATACTAATTTCAAACAAAATACAATTTGAAAGTGAACAGGAAATCCAGGATAAAGAAGGCAGGTATGTAATAATAAAGGGAAGAATAGATGGTATGCAGATTACATTAGTGAACATATATGCCCCACCAGAAAGTGACAAGGGTTTTTTTCAACATCTGTTTGATCTCATAGCAACACACAGTGAAGGAGTCCTAATTTGTGGAGGAGACTTAAATGCTGTCATGGATCATGAAGTTGATACAACAAGTGTTAAGAAGACAAAAAAACATGTAACAAAGTTCATAAGAACCTCACTGGCAGAAATGGGTATGGTAGACATATGGAGGGACCTACACCCACTCAAAAAAGACTATACACATTATTCAGCAGTCCATAAAGTACACTCTAGAATAGATTACTTCCTTATGAATGAAGGTGACAGACACAGGGTGAGAAATTGTTGGATTGGAGGGGCAGAAATATCAGATCATAATCCTATATACATGGAAATATATTTAAACAATAGAAAACGACAAACAACATGGAAACTTAACGTAGGACTGTTAAATGATGAGAAAATGAAAGAAAGAATAAAAATAAACATAAACGAATATATCCAAGAGAATGACAATGAAGAAGTGGACCCAACAATACTATGGGACGCACTAAAAGCCGTGTTAAGAGGAAAATTAATTGTTGAAACAGGAAAAGCAAATAAGACTAAACTGGAAGCGTATGAACAAAGATGTGAGAGACTGAGGGAATTAGAACGTAAACATCAAAGCACAAATGATCCAAAAATATATCAAGAAATTAAAGAAGAAAAAACAAAGATAAAAGAAACACAAATGGATGAAATTGAAAGGAAAAATAGATATCTAAAGCAAAAATATTATGAAACGGGACCAAAAGCCACAAAACTGCTGGCAAAACGGTTAAGAAAACAACAAACAATGAATAATGTATACAAGATTAAAGACCCCACCACAAATAAAACCACAGTTAACCCAGAAAACATCGAAGAAATATTCCATAATTACTACCAAGAACTATACTCGCAACCTGAAGAAACAAATACTAAAGATATTAAAAAATTTCTAGGCACATTGGACTTGCCATCAATAGGAAATCAACAAAATGAAAAGCTAACAGCAGAAATAACAACACAAGAGATTAGAGATGTGATTAAGTCACTTAAAAACGGTAAATCACCAGGTAGTGATGGATACCCATCTGAGTTTTATAAACTGTTTATAGAAGAACTCACGCCACAACTCCTAAAGTCATTTAATTGGACGTTGAACAACAACAAAATACCTCCATCATGGAACGAAGCAATCATTTCAGTTATTTTAAAGCCAGGGAAAGATAAAGAACAATGCAGAAACTATAGACCAATCTCTTTATTAAATATGGATTATAAAATATATACAACAATTATATGTAAACGAATAAAGACATTCTTGACGGAATTGATAGAAGATGATCAAACTGGTTTCATAGAGGGACGCCAAACACATGACAATATCAGGAGAACAATACATATAATTAACCAAATACATAAAGAAAAGAAAAGCGCAGTAATAATGAGTTTAGACGCAGAAAAAGCATTTGACAGGGTTAACTGGAAATTCCTATATAGTGTACTGGAGCGCTTTGGATTTAACGAAAAATCAGTACAATGCATAAGGACGCTATATCAAGAACCTGTGGCAAGAATCAAGATAAACGGTAGCTTAACAGACAAAGTAAATATACAAAGATCAACTAGGCAGGGATGCTGCTTATCGCCCACCTTGTTTGCTCTGTTCATAGAACCATTGGCTCAAGCGATACGACAAAATAAGAAATTAAAAGGTGTAACAATAAAGGGGGCGGAACACAAGATTGGGCTATTTGCGGACGATATTATAGTTTACCTTGAACAACCAGATGAATCAATAATGGAAATGATGAACTTGATAGAAAATTTTGGAAAATTATCAGGATACAAGATAAACATAACAAAAACACAAATACTGACATTCCACTATAACCCTCTAAACCAGATAACTGATAAGATCAAACTAAACTGGAAACAAAAAGAAATAAAATACCTTGGAGTGAACATACCTAAAGACCTAAGCAAAATATATAAAGCAAACTATGATAGGTTGGAACAAGAAATAAAAAAAGATATTGATAGATGGTCAATCTTAAATATGGATCTGAATTCAAAAATTGAGACAGTCAAAATCAGCATACAACCTAGATTACTTTACCTCTTCCAGGCTATACCAACAGAGATTCCAGATGCCCAATTCTCAAAGTGGGACAGGATGATATCGAGATTTGTTTGGGGAGGTAAAAAACCATCCATCCATCCATCCATCCATCTTCTACCGCTTTTCCGGAGGTCCGGGTCGCGGAGACAGCAGTTCAAGCAGAGAAGCCCAGACTTCCCTCTCCCCAGCCACCTGCTCCAGCTCTTCAGAGGGGATACCAAGGCGTTCCCAGACCAGCTGGGAGACATAGTCTCTCCACCGAGTCCTGGGTCTGCCCCGGGGTCTCCTCCCAGTGGGACGTGCCTGAAACACCTCAAGTGGAAGGCGTCCAGGAGGCATCCTAATCAGATGCCCATACCACCTCAACTGACTCCTTTCAATGTGGAGGAGCAGCGGTTCTACTCTGAGCCTCTCCCGGATGACTGAGCTCCTCACCCTATCTCTGAGGGTGAGTCCAGCAATCCTACGGAGAAAGCTCATTTCAGCCGCTTGTATCCGCGATCTCGTTCTTTCGGTCATTACCCAAAGCTCGTGACCATAGGTGAGAGTAGGAACGTAGATTGACTGGTAAATCGACAGCTTTGCCTTAGAACTAAGCTCCCTCTTCACCACAACAGACCGGTACAACGTCTGCATCACTGCAGATGCTGCTCCAATCCGTCTGTCGATCTCTCGCTCCATTTTCCCCTCACTCGTGAACAAAATCCCAAGATACTTAAACTCCTCCACTTGGGGCAGGAGCCTGTCCCCAACCCGGAGAGGACAATCCACCTTTTTCCGGCTGAGGACCATGGACTCGGACTTGGAGGTGCTGATTCTCATCCCAGCCGCTTCACACTCAGCGGCAAACCATCCCAGCAAGAGCTGTAGGTCATTGCTGGATGAAGCCAACAGGACAACATCATCTGCAAACAACAGAGATGAGATCCTGTGGTCACCAAGCATGACACCCTCCATTCCCTGGCTGCGCCTAGAAATCCTGTCCATAAAAATTATGAACAGGATCGGTGACAAAGGGTAGCCCTGGCGGAGTCCAACTCTCACTGGGAATGACTCCGACCGAGTGTTGGCAATACGAACCAAACTCTCACAACGGTCGTACAGAGAACGAATAGCTCGTAACAACAAGCCCGATACCCCATACTCCCGAAACACCCCCCACAAAAATCCACGAGGGACGCGGTCAAATGCCTTCTCCAAGTCCACAAAACACATGTAAACTGGTTGGGCAAACTCCCACGAACTCTCAAGAATTCTCGAGAGGGTAAAGAGCTGGTCCGATGTGCCACGGCCAGGACGAAAACCACATTGCTCCTCCTGAATCCGAGGTTCGACCAACGGCCGGACTCTCCTCTCCAGTACCTTGGCATAGACCTTCCCAGGGAGGCTGAGGAGTGTGATCCCTCTAAAGTTGGAGCACACCCTCCGGTCCCCTTTTTTGAAGAGAGGAACCACCACCCCGGTTTGCCATGCCAAAGGCACTGCCCCCGACCTCCACGCAATGTTGCAGAGGCGTGTCAACCATGACAACCCAACAACATCCAGGGCCTTGAGGTACTCAGGGCGAATCTCGTCCACCCCCGGGGGGTGGGGTGGACGAGGTAAAAAACCAAGAGTGAAATATAAAACTCTCCAATTACCAAAAGAGAAAGGAGGCATGGGCCTACCGAGTCTAAAGGAATATTACTACTCAGCACAAATAAGATATATCATATGTTGGTGCGACGAGGGATATGAGGCAAAATGGAAAGAAATGGAAAAGGAAATTGAGGGACTCCCAGTACAAAGCATAATAGGAGATAAAGATGCATATAAGCAAATCAAACAAATAGACCCAATCACTAAATTTACTTTAGAACTGTGGTATAAAATAGTACAAAAATATAATATAAAGGAAGACATAAAACTATTGAAATGGGTAGCATTTGACAGTCAGTTTGAACCGGCAAAACAAGATAGGGGATACAAAAATCTGGTGAACAAGGGAATCACAGCATGGGGCAATATCGGAAAAAAAGATCTCGGGAGCTTTGTAAACATCAGGAGAAAATTTAAACTAGAAAGATCGGAATTCTTCAGATATCTGCAGATGAGAGACTATTATATGAAGAAGATTAGGCATAACCTCCAAACAGATGTGAGCGAGATTATACAACTCATTTTAAGCTCATATACAGGAAATAAAATAAGAATTATTTCAAAGCTATATCAGAAACTTATGACAAACAATCATACAAGTAACTATATAAAGGAGAAATGGGAGAAAGAGCTCAATTTAAACATAACAGAAGAAAGCTGGCAGGAAATATGGAAAACACAACACACATCAACAAATTCAAGGACATGGAGGGAATTTGGATGGAAAAACCTGATTCGCTTTTTCATTACACCACAGATTCAAGGAAAATATACAAATACCCAATCTTTATGCTGGAGGGGATGTGGGACTCAAAATGCAGACCACTCACATATGTTTTGGAAATGCTGCAAAATATCATCATTCTGGAAATCTATACATGTGACAATACAGAGGATATTAGGATATAATATACCAATGAACTGTAACCTGATGTACTTATGTGATCTTAAAAGAGACAATGTTATACAGGCTGAGGACAGATATCTAGTTAAAATCTTGTTGACTGCATGTAAAAAAACTATCACAAAAAAATGGCGATCAGAAGTTCTTCCTGACCAAGAACAATGGACTGACATTGTTGAGGACATACGTATGATGGAAAAACTAACATATCGACAAAGAATGCAAGAAGGACTATGGGAAAAAAAATGGCGGAAATGGACACACTACAAAGTGCAACAACGAGGCAGAAATTGAAAGAACAACCAAAGACACTGAAAAAACCAGAAGAATTAAGAGATGGAAACTAAAAACTTGATGCTCCAACATTTGTCCCCCCCCTTTTTTTCTTTTTCTTTTTTTTTCTTTTTCTCTACCCTAACCCCTTTGTTTTTTAAATGTAGAATGTGATCTAAATGCATTATATATGATGAAAAATGAATAAAAATCTAAGTTACAAAAAAAAAAAGTGCAATATAGAGGGCACTCAGAGAGCGCATACCTCTGCCAAGGTTCCATCCCTTTCTCCGTTTACCTGTCTGTACCTCCATCCATCTGACCATACCTCCATCCTTCCGTTCATCCATACAATGTAAGATAGAGCCTGTCAGGAATATCTGCTTGGAAGGCAGATGTAGGTGGAAAGATGGACCCAGGGCACAGGCAGGACTTCGGTACAAATAATAATTTATTAACAAAAAACTCAAAGGACAAGACAGGGGTGCAGCACGAGGGCTGGAAAACAACTTGGAATATGCAGTTAGCAAAGCTCATGGAGACACACTGGAAGACTACGGAGAGAAAATGACAATGACCCAACCATGAACTGAAAGCAAAAGGCAGCATATATAGGGAAGAAACTAATCAGAGGAACACGGGACAGCTGGGAGACAATCAGGGCTGAACAGTACACATGAGGGTAATAATGACGACAGGGGATGAGCATGGCAGACTACATGCAACAGACAACAACTGGAAAGCGCAGAGGACACTTAGAAAATGATAATTATAATACTAATACAAAAAGGGCAAATAATAATGATAACGGGGAAACTACAAAGACATGAAAATGATACTAATAATACCAATAAACAGGATGGATAGGAACAAAACTAAGACTAAGACAAGAATATTAATTAAACCAAAACATAGTAGTGATCAAGATAATAATAACCTAACACAGGAGACAATAAGTGCAAATAATAAGGGAAAACACAAGGATATCAAAATAACTTAAAGCATGGGCATGGTCTGAGGACAATACCCAGATCCTAACAGAGCCTCCAAAATCCAAAGTATTCATCTGTGGCAAAAGGGCTACCTCTGGTGATAATAAATCCATCCAGTAGTTTTTGTGTAATCCTGCAAACAGACAAACAGACCTGATTACGTTACCTCCTTGGTGGAGGTACAGTGGTGTGAAAAGATGGTTCCCTCCCTTCCTGATTTCTCATTTTTTTTTGTATATTTGTCACACTTAAATGTTTCAGATCATCAAACAAATTTAAATATTCGATAAAGACAATGCAACTAAACATAAAATGCAGTTTTTAAATGAAGGTGTTTATTATTTAGGGGGAAAAAATCCAAACCTACATGGCCCTGTGTGAAAAAGTGATTGCCCTCCCTATTAAAACTGTCATGAATTGCCTCTGAGCAGAGAAATGAGACCCCCGCGCTGAACTCCCATTAGTGGAATTTATTACAAGCGAAAAAGCAACACAAGTCCCAGAGGTGCACAAAAGCAAAGTTCAAACACTGACGAAAAACTTACAAGCGAAGAAGATTCAAGATAAACTCACCAGAGCAGAAATGGGCTCCGGTGGCAATGAGGAAAACAAGACTGCAACAGTGAGGGGACAAACGGGCAGTCTTTAAATAGTGGGGGAATATGATGAAACAATGGGTGGCAGGTGTGAGCTGCATGAGCGGGCAGGTGACCTAATTAAACAACAACTCACAGCTGAGGGCAAGGGAACAGGCAGTGAGACAATGACAGGGTGGGAAATAAATTAAGAGCCTGAGCCCAGTGAAAACCACACTCAGCCTCATGATAGAGCCCCCCCCCACCTTAAGGGGTGGAGTCCAGACACCCCAAGGTAGCACCCAAAAGAGAAAAAAGCCCCCCCCCCCCAAAAAAGTAAAAGAATAAACCATCTCGGGTGGGAGGTGGGGGGAACAGGCTTAGGAGGGAACAAAAAACACAGACCCCACTCATGACCCACACCCACACAATATCAGACCCCTGGGCCCCTTAGGCCACAGAGCTAAACAGTTTGGGCAGCCGGCCAGAGTGCCAGACCTGACAGATGGCAAGGTGGTGCAAGTCAGGTGGCCTACTGGAGAATAAGGGCCGCCCAACCCAACGGCACAGTCTGTCAGGCAGTCGACCAGAGTTCTTTAGCCAACAGAATAGGAGGGGTGGCCCAGGAGGCAGCTCCCCCATGGGGAGGCCCAGCGAAGGGAAGGAGAGCTGAGGAGGAGGAACTACGATGGCGTCTGGCACTGGAGGGGGAACAACGACGGTATCTGGCGAAGGAGGGGGAACCACTACACCCTTGGACTGGCCAGCAGCACCCTTGGTGGTCCTGGACAGAGACATAGTAAAACCCATGGTGGGTCCGGACTGGAGTGAGGTTGCACCCGTGGTGGTCCCGGATTGGGACAATGCAGCATCCACAGTGGCTCTGGGCTGGAGCAATGCAGCACCCGCGATGGCTCCGGGCTGGAGCAATGCAGCACCCGCGATGGCTCCGGGCTGGAGCAATGCAGCACCCGTGGTGGCTCCGGGCTGGAGCAATGCAGCACCTGTGGTGGCTCCGGGCTGGAGCAAAGCAGCAAGCGCGGTCGCTCCAGGCTGGAGCAATGCTGCACCCGCGGTGGGTCCAGACTGGACTGAGGGTACACCCTTGGTGGGCTTGGACTGGACCAAGGCACCACCCTCGGTGGGCCCGGACTGGACCAAGGCAGCAGCCTCGGTGGGCCCGGACTAGACCAAGGCTGCACCCTTGGTGGGCCAAGACTGGGCCAAGGCTGCACCCTCAGTGGGCCCGGACTGGGCCAAGACTGCACCCTTGGTGGGCCTGGACCGGGCCAAAGCTGCACCCATGGTGGCCCTGGGCTGGGGCGTAATGCCTATGATGGACCTATACTGTAGCACAGCAACCAAGTTGGTCTTAGGCTGGGGCGCAGCACCCACGATGGTCCCCGACTGGGACACAACACTCATGGCGATCCGGACTGAGGGGGAGCTGCGCACATGGAGGTCCTCGGCTGGGACAGAGCACCTGCAACGACCTCAATGAAAGGGGAAGCAGCACCCACGGAGGACCCGGGCTGGGCTGAAGCTGCACCCAAGGAGGTCCTGGGCTGGGACGGAGCATCCTCAACGACCTCAGTGGGGGGAGCTGGACCCACAGCAATCTCGGGAGGCAAGCCTGGACCCATGGAGACATCTGGCAAGGGTGTTTTTTCCTTGGCGACCCTGGGGGCAGACTCGGACAAAACATGCAGAGAGACTGGGTCAGGGTCACCAGCAGTGGTGGAGTCCGGTGAGGTGTGCTCAGGTGCAGCTGACGGCTGCACCCGACTCTCCTCACCAAAAGCCAGGCAAGATCTCTCCAAAACAGACACAAGAAAAACAAAGGAAAGCACTTGCCTGAGCTCAAGCTCTACTGCTGTCCAGGACTCCGTCAATCTAGACGATGGTTGATCACGCCTGGTCCTCTGGAGGTCCAGCCCCAACTCTGCTGCAGCGGCCCCCGCAGCAGGCATGGTGATCGGTATAGTCCTGGGACCTCTCATTGATGTAGCCCATGCAGGTGGCTTGCCCTGCGTGGCGACTGGAGGTCGGCTCCCTGCTTCCTGCTTAGCTGAAGCCCGGGAACTCTTCTTAATCGGCTCAGGCATCAGCTTGGGTTCAGCACTTTCCCTCCATCCATAGTGTGGTTGCGGGGCTGGAACCAGGTCCTCTAGAGCCGCAGGCTCCTCCATCGTCCGGCGGTTGAGTTCCAGGGCCGGTGGACACTCAGGGGCGATAGGAGGAGACACAGAGAGAGCAGGTAAAGGGTTTGTAGCTGCAGCAGACAGTGAAGACTCAGGGGATTGCACAGCTTTAACCTCCTCTCCGGGAATCAGACAAGGCAATTCATGTTTAAACGACAGAGAATGAAAAAACACTTGCCTGTTTTCCCAGGGCATGATGTTTTCTGCTGCAGCTGCTTTGCAGTCATCCCTCTCTGTGGCTACGGTGGACGTGGGCCCCTCAGAGGATCGTGGAGGAGCCATCCCTGCAGGCATGGAGGTGGGCGGAGCCGAGGGAGAAATGGCCAAACCCTGAAAAGCAGGAAAAAACGCTGAGAAGGGGGAGGCAGCAGCTGTGGAAAAAGTAGATGCTGGCAAGGCAGCCAGAGGGGAAAATGGCACTGCTGGAGAGGTCTTCTCCCTCGGCGAAGGAGGGGCTGCTGACAGGGAGGCGGAGACATTCTTTTGGTGGCTCGGAGCTGGATGACGGCGTCTCGGAGCTGGTGACGTGGGAGCTGGAGGCGAAACTGGCAAACAGGGAGGGGAGAAGGACATCTGCCGTGGAGAGTGCCTCTGCCTCACCTTCGGCTCTGCTGGAGACGGCCCCATTGTCAGCCGAGGAAATAACCGCTGAAGCGCGGAAACCATGGTCAACAGTTCCGCGTATTGGGAATATTTCTACATGACAGGGTGTGCCTCCAGGATCACCACCACCCCATTCACGCTCTTCCAGGTCTTTTTGGGTCTGCGGGCGGCGAGAGCTTCATTCACAAAACTCTGGATGAAGTCGGCAGCCCACTCCTCCTCCAGGCTGGGGGACCCCGCTGCTGATCTCCCTTTAGTTGGCAGAGGCCGGCGCGCCAGGGACATAATGAGCTCCAGGTGAGTGAAACACAAAAAAACAGAAAAAGCAAAATCCACTAACAACAGCAGCTGAGTCTCAACTGGCGGCAATCTTCTGTATCTTCTGTCATGAATTGCCTCTCTGGGCAGAGAAATGAGACCCACGCGCTGAACTCCTGTTAGTGGAATTTATTACAAACAAAAAAGAAACACAAGTCCCAGAGGTGCACAAAAACAAAGTTCAAACACTGAGGAAAAACTAACAAGCGAAGAAGATTCGAGATAAATTCACCAGAGCAGAAATGGGCTCTGGTGGCGATGAGGAAAACAAGACTGCCGCAGTGAGAGGACAAACGGACAGTCTTTAAATAGTGGGGGAATATGATGAAACAATGGGTGACAGGTGCAAGTTGCATGAGCGGGCATGTGACCTAATTAAACAACAACTCACAGCTGAGGGAAAGGGAACAGGCAGTGAGACAATGACAGGATGGGAGTGTCTGGAAGAGGAGGTAAGGCAGTCATGTCATGAAGAACAAAATATAAATCCTGAACTACAGGAATTGACAAAATAATACTGATACTAAAGACATAAATAACTAACAGAATGATAAACCACTAAGGAAACATCGTAACACAATACACAGGAAAACAACACAAAGCTGGAAAAAATACAGAAAATGTTCAGAAATAAATTAAGAACCTGAGCCCAGTGAAAACCGCGCTCAGCCTCATGACAAAAACATAAATTAACTGTGGTTTATCACATCTTTGGAAAGCTGAGTTCAATTTCTCGAGCCACACCCAGGCCTGATTACTACCACACCTGTTCTCAATCAAGAAATCACTTAAATAGGACCTGCCTGACAAAGTGAAGTTGACCAAAAGATCTGCAAAAGCTGGACATCATGCTGCAATCCAAAGAAATTCAGGAACAAATGAGAAACAAAGTAACTGAGATCTATCAGTCTGGAAAAGGTTATAATATGGTGCACATTTAGGGCGCATATATGGCATGCTTGTATGGTACGCATTTTCTCTCACATGTATTTAGTAGGCATGACGGTGCATACTCTAGAGACTTCAAACGTCCAAAAGGACCTGACCCGGCAGAGACCTCGGGAGGTGCGAAGTGGTTTCTGGAGAGACGAGAAGTCAGAGAGAATGTCCCAGCAGGAGCCCCCGAGGCGGAAGAGACAATAGAGAAGGCAATGAGCCTCGGAGGCTATATGTTTACTGAAGGACTGTGGGTTGAAGGTGTGATATTTGATGTTGGGGGTTTTGTGTCTCTGGGGGTATAAGAGCTGTGAGGAAAGATTGTTCTGCTTCTTTTTGTTGAGATACACTTCTTGTTAGAGGATGTAAACTCTGAATAAACCTTTCCGGTGACACGGCTGCATCTGAAACGTGCCTGCCAACAGGAGGGTACAGGAAGCATGGGAAATAATACAATAGGAAGGAGCAAAAAAATCATTGATTTCAGAATAGTGGTCATATATGATCAATATTATGATTACAAAGAAAAAAAAGCCCTCAATGCACAATCAGCAGACCAAAAAAGTTCACAGGACACAAAGAGAGCAGTGAGTGAATCATCTTTATCATCAGTTTGTGGATCAGTATGAGTGTAATGTTGAAAGTAGGTGTTGTATCAGTTAAGAACAACAAGGACTCTTTGGCAGGAGATGTTTTGTCTGGCTGCTGGCATTGTCCTTGGCCATGCAGCTGCCTGTCCGAAGGCCATGAGCTCAATGTTTTGAAAACAAAGACTGCAGATGATCAGGAGGATTTTTGTGAGGGAGTCAGATTTAGTCGAATAGTACTGATCACAGAGAGGAAAAACTTTATATTCTCTTACAGATTCAGTACTTAATCCTTCATTGCTGGGCTGCTGCAGAGCGACGCGGGATCAAACACCCTCCCCGGTCCAGTTCATCACAGTTTCCCACGCGTTTTTGTGCCTAAAGCCTTAAAGAATGCAGAATTCGTCTTTGTTAGACACGACGCACAGAGGTTAGGTTTAAGACCACCTTACGATGGACCGTTCAGAGTGTTAGAAACCGGGGAAAAGCCTTTTTTGCTCGATTTGGGAGACAGGAGGGAATTAGTCTGCATTAACAGACTCAAACCTGCTTTTGTGTTAGCTGATGAACAGGTACAGTTGGCCAGGGCCCTCCGCCGCGGCAGGCCGCCGGGGAGACATTCTGCTAAGCTTTCACAACGATGTGCTAATGACTCTGATCCACAGATGCAAGAGACAGCCACAGGCAGAGCGAGACCAGCTCACAGCAGATATGGCAGGAAGTTGAAGCCCAGGCAGTTGGATGTATGATCTGTTGTGCCAATTTTTTTCTCGTTCTGTGTGATATGTCATGATTCTATGCATTTGAGGTGTAACTTGTCCTTATTTAGACGTTTGGGGGGGTTATATGGCGCACATTTAGGGCGCATATATGGCATACTTGTATGGTACGCATTTTCTCTTACATGTATTTAGTAGGCATGACGGTGCATACTCTAGAGACTTCAAACGTCCAAAAGGACCTGACCCGGCAGAGACCTTGGGAGGTGCGAAGTGGTTTCTGGAGAGACGGGAAGTCAGAGAGAATGTCCCAGCAGGAGCCCCCGAGGCGGAAGAGACAATAGAGAAGCCAACGAGCCTCGGAGGCTATATGTTTACTGAAGGACTGTGGGTTGAAGGTGTGATATTTGATGTTGGGGGTTTTGTGTCTCTGGGGGTATAAGAGCTGTGAGGAAAGATTGTTCTGCTTCTTTTTGTTGAGATACACTTCTTGTTTGAGGATGTAAACTCTGAATAAACCTCGCCTGAGAAATAAACTCAGTCTCGTCTGTGAAGGCATCCTCTACAATAAAGCCATTTCTAAACCTTTGGGACTCTAGCAAACCACAATAAGAGCAATTATCCACAAATGGCGAAAACATGGAACAGTGGTGAATCTTTCCAGAAGTGGCTGGTTGACCAAAATTACCCCAAGATTGCAGCAACGACTCATCCAAGAGGTCACAAAAGACCCCACACCAACATCCAAAGAACTGCAGGCCTCACTTGCCTCAGTTAAGGTCAGTGTTCATGACTCCATCAAAAGAAAGAGACTGGGCAAAAATGGCCTGCATGGCAGAGTACCAAGACGAAAAACACTGCTGATCTCAGTTTTGGCAGAAAACATCTCGATGATCCCCAAGACTTTTGGGAAAATGCTCTGTGGACTGATGAGACAAACGTTGAACTTTTTGGAAGGTATGTGTCCCATTACATCCGGCATAAAAGTAACACAGCATTTCAGAAAAGGAACATCATACCAACAGTAAAATATGGTGGTGGTAGTGTGATGGTCTGGGACTGTTTTGCTGCTTCAGGACCTGGAAGACTTGCTGTGGTAAATGGAACCATGAATTCTGCTGTCTACCAAAAAATCCTGACGGAAGAATGTCCGGCCATCTGTTTGTGACCTCAAGCTGAAGCACACTTGGGTTCTGCAGCAGGACAATGATCCAAAACACACCAGCAAGTCCACCTCTGAATAGCTTAAGAAAAACAAAATGAAGACTCTGGAGTGGCCTAGTCAAAGTCCTGACCTAAATCCGATTGAGATGCTGTGGCATGACCTTAAAAAGGCGGTTCATGCTCAAAAACCCTCCAATGTGGCTGAATTACAACAATTCTGCAAAGATGAGTGTGCCAGAATTCCTCCACAGCGCTGTAAAAGACTCATTGCCAGTTATCGCAAATGCTTGATTGCAGTTGTTGCTGCTAAGGGTGGCTCAACCAGTTATTAGGTTTAGGGGGCAATCACTTTTTCACAAAGGGCCATGTGGGTTTGGATTTTTTTCCCCTTAATAATAAACACCTTCATTTAAAAACTGCATTTTGTGTTTACTTGTGTTATCTTTGTTTAATATTTAAAATTGTTTGAAGATCTGAAACATTTAAGTGTGATAAACATACACAAAAATGAGAAATCGGGAAGGAGGCAAGCACTTTTCACACCACTGTAATTACTTCCACACTGATAATGCACATATGATGGAGTCAGCAAAAAACATTCCTGCTTGGCTTGCCAAGGGGTCAACCCTCTTCGTAACTGTGATATCCTACCGTGTAGCAATGATCACACTTGAGTTATTTCTTTGGCTAACTCTGCCGTTTATTCTGCAACACACACAATATGACTGAACATGGATTCTGCGCGGGGTTTTCACACTCTTGCTCTAATGTGTCCCCTTCATAGTAATGCTAAACAATACAGATAGTTCCCCCTAGAGGCATGTGCCAGTAATGATTTATTTTAGACTTGCAGTCTACCACATCCCTCCCCTCTAGATTAAACTACTTTTAATTACCTTAGCCAATTATGCTAGACATCCTGGAACTCCCATTTAATCCTAAACAATCACAGTTACTTTAACTTCTTAAACACATGTGCCATACATATAATTTCTTTCTCTTTTCTTTTCTTTTTTTTTTTTTTCACATGTATAACACACATAACAGTCTAACTGGGGATTTGGTTTGACTACCGCATCCCAGTGAGGTTCCAGGACGCATTCTTGTCCTGTGGCTGGGGAACTCACTACTGACTAAGTATAGTCCTTCAAGTAGTCTGGAGCTTTCCTAGCTCGCTGAGATCTTCTCACGGCGGGTGAGCCAACTGCAGGTGAAGACTCAGACTGCTCCACTGTTTCGGCTGCTGCAGTGCTGCCCGTAGAATCTGCAGAGACGGTTACCTCAGGTTTCACCTGAAGTGGTGGTTCGTTGATGCTCTCCTCAGGATGGGTGTCAGACAACACCTCTGGTGCCATCGGCAGGGGAATGGAGCTCCTACCACGAACTTGGTCGATGTGTCGCCTCACCACTTGTCCATGACCTAATGTCACCTTGAATGACACAGGGCCTGTCTTTTCTGTTATTTCTCCTGGTACCCAGGCTGGTCCTGAGCCAAAGTTGCGGGTGTAGACCACGTCTCCTTCTCTCAGTATTCTCTCTCTAGCATGCATGTCATGATAACCTTTTTGTTTCTCTTGTTTGTCATGCACTTTGTTTCTGAAGTCTGGATGTATTAAGTCAAATGTTGACCTCAACTTTCTTCCCATCCATGGACCTGCGTAGTCAATGTGAATTCTTCTCCATGGTTTATCTGGAACTTCCCAGGGATGTAGTGGGGCTGCTGGAGGACTGTTCCTGTTCTCCTGGCATGCCGCACATGACTTCACAAGCGCCTCCACCTCTGCATCCATGTTGGGCCACCACATGTAACTCCTCGCCAACGCTTTCATGCGAGTGATGCCAGGGTGTGCTTGGTGTAGTTGTTGCAGTAAGGCATTCCTACCAGGTGGTGGAACAACCACGCGTCCTCCCCACAGGATACAACCTTCCTGGGTGCTGAGCTCATCCTGTCGTCGGGCATAGGGAATGAACTCAGGACTGTTCATCTTCGGCCATCCTCGCAAGATGTATTCTCGCACTCTTGCTAGAACAGGGTCTTTGTCTGTCCACTTCTTTATTTGTTGTGCGTTCACCAGGGGCACGCCAATATCTTCAAACAATAGCACTCTCTCCTCCTCCTCAGGCGTGCTGTCTCTTCCTCCATCCAAGGGTAGCCTACTCATCGCGTCAGCATTCGTATGGTCCCGTCCGGCTTTGTAAACGATGGTGTACTCATACGCTGCTAATGTAACGGCCCATCTCTGAATTTTCTGAGATGTCATCTGGGGTATGGCTCTCATTTCACTGAACAGTGAAATTAGTGGCTTGTGGTCAGTCACTATAGCGAACTGTCTCCCGTACAGGTATTTGTGGAATTTTTTTACACCAAATACTACTGCAAGGCCCTCCTTGTCTAGCTGGGAGTAGTTTTTCTCAGCTGCACTAAGAGTTCTTGAGACGAACCCTATGGGTCTCTCTGAGCCATCCTCCATACGATGAGAGAGTACAGCTCCCACACCGTAGGGTGATGCGTCACACGCCAGGATGAGTGGTTTGTTTGAATCATAGTGCACTAACACACTACAGGACTGAAGTAGCGCTTTGGACTCTTCAAACGCCTTCTGCTGCTTGACCCCCCATGACCATTTTTCTTCCTTCTTAAGTAAGGTATGTAGTGGTGCCAGCAGCGTGGAGAGCTTTGGGAGGAACCTATGGTAATAGTTCAACAAGCCCAGGTAGGCTTTTAACTCAGTAACATTTTGTGGCTCAGGCGCCTCCGCAATGGCTTCCACTTTGTCTGTTAGAGGGTGTAGACCACTGGCATTAATCTTGTGGCCTAGGAACACCACCTCTTTTCCCATGAACTCACACTTGCTTCTTTTCAACCTCAGACCGCTTTTCTCCAACCGTTGAAGCACTTCCTTCAGCGTTTTCAGATGTTCTTGTTCATTTGGTCCTGTACAAAGGATGTCATCCAAATAAACGGCAACATTCGGAATTCCACCTAGGATGCCCTCCATAGTTCTCTGGAATATAGCAGGACTGGAAGCTACTCCAAATGGTAAGCGTGTGTAGGTATATAAGCCTTTGTGTGTATTGATGGTTACATACTTTCTTGATTCTTCTTCCAGGACTACTTGTTGGTAGGCGTGACTCATGTCTAATTTCGTGAAGTGTCGGCCGCCATTCAGCTGTGCGAAGAGGTCCTCCACTTTAGGAATTGGATACTGATCCACCCGTGATGCTCGATTGACAGTGAGTTTGTAATCTCCACATATTCTAATGGAGCCATCCGGCTTTCTCACTGGGACTATGGGCGCCGCCCATTCTGCAACCTGCACTGGCTCAATGATCTTGTCATCCAGCAGCCTCTGTAGCTCGCTTTCGACCAGTGGCTTGACTGCATAGGGTACCGGTCGGGGTTTGCAGAATCGTGGTTGGGCCTCCTTGTCCACATTAATCTTTGCAGTGACACCTTTTAGCTGTCCTAAGCCTTCTTTGAACACCTCAGCGTGTCTTTCGAGGATCTCCTCCAGCTGCAATTTGGGCTGAGATTCCACTTTATTCACCAACTGATCAATCATGGCCAGTTCTTGTAGCCAACTTCGCCCTAGTAGATTTGGTCCTTCGCTCCCAACTACTACTACAGGTAAGTCCTTTTCTTTGTTTTCGTGCTGCACCTTCACTTGTGCCATGCCTAGCACGTCTAGCTTCTCTCCTGTGTATGTTTTTAATTTTAATGAACAGGGATTTAATTCTGCTGTGTCTGTTTTCTTCCACAGTTGTGTATATTGCTGTTTACTTAATATGGTTACTCCACAGCCTGTATCAACTTCAAATGTTACTTTCATTCCATTAACATTCATGGTACGCGTGATGGGCGCTACCTTGGTCAGCTCCTCTGACGTGTTGTAAATTGTGTGAAAACCCATGTCTTCTGTATCACTTTCTCCCTCCCCTCTCAGTTGATTTGCTCGCTGTTCCTTTCCTGGGCCCTTGTTTTCATACTTTTGCCCTTTTACTGTTGCTTTCAGCACCTGTGCGCTGTCCACCTTTATTCTACATGCTTTCTTAATGTGCCCTCGCTTGCCACAATTATGACACAGCTCAGTGGCAAATTTGCACTCGGCGGCATTGTGCTGGCCTTTGCAGCGATAACAACTGGGGAATTTGTGCTGAGTTTTGTCAGTCAACACTTTGTGGACACCTACTTGGGTCTTAGGCACACGAACATGCGTTGCTGTGTCCTCTGCTAGTTTCCTTTGCATTTCTCTCACATCTTTAGATGCTGTTTCCATCGCTTGGCATAATTCCAAAGCCTTCACAAAAGTGAGTTTTGTTTCAGATAAAAGTCGCCGTTGCATTCGGTCATCATTCACTCCACACACAAGTCTGTCTCTTAACATTTCTTCCAATGAGTCTTTGTAATCACAGTGCAGTGTTAATTTCTTCAATTCTGCCACATACTCTGCTATGGACTCAGTGTTCCTCCTTATGCGTGAATTAAATTTGAATCGTTGCACGATTTCACTCGGTTTGGGGCTGAAGTGCTTCTGAAGCTCAGCAGTAAGCTGGTCGTACGTTTTATCTTTCGGTAATGCAGGGCTTATTAAATTTCTCAACAAACTGTAAGTAGTTGCACCAACTCCACTCAACAGTACAGCCTTCCTTTTGTCTGGCTCCTCAATGTCATTAGCTTCGAAGAAAAAGTCCAACATTTCACTATATTCTTCCCATGACTGAGTCGAGTTATCAAAAGGGGTTACCGTTCCGATTACAGCCGCCATTGCTCGTCGTGGTGGGGAAACCTCGTTTTTCCTCCTCTGAACTTGCACTCGAACTACTGGAGTCACTTGAGTTCGCCACACTTGCAATGTTCTCTGTTTCTCGCCGCTGATTTTTTTCTTTTAATCCTCGTCGCCAATTGTGTGATATCCTACCGTGTAGCAATGATCACACTTGAGTTATTTCTTTGGCTAACTCTGCCGTTTATTCTGCAACACACACAATATGACTGAACATGGATTCTGCGCGGGGTTTTCACACTCTTGCTCTAATGTGTCCCCTTCATAGTAATGCTAAACAATACAGATAGTTCCCCCTAGAGGCATGTGCCAGTAATGATTTATTTTAGACTTGCAGTCTACCACAGTAACATAAGTAGAATGCCAGATTTGTTGTTTTGGCCAGTTGCCATTTGATGTAAATAAATGCTTTAAATGACAATATTATGACTTTGAATTTGGGTGAGTTGAAACCTACTGAAAACAATTCACTCAAATTCCAAGTCAAGATGCAAATAGTTACTTTATTGATAATAGTGTTGGTGAGGTAATTAGCTGACCTGCAGAGGGGAAAATAGAGGAGGTGGTAAATGTGGCAGTAAGGAGATAATATGAATAGTGCAGAAGGTGTGAGTGGAGAAGGTGGTTGGGGAGAAGGAGAAGTGGTGGTGGTGAGTTTGGAGGTCCTTTGCAGGTGGACATCATGCATGGACCAGGTAAGATTGAGGTAGGTGGAGGTTGGATGGTGGTGCCCTGGGCCAGGGGACTTATCCTGAGAGTAATTAGGTTAGTGGAATTAATTGATTTTGTAAGGTGACGTACTCTTAGCAGGAGCGGTGAGGGGGTGACGCAGGTAGGCAACAATAGGAGGAACAGCGCTGGGTAGTCACAAAGATGACTCCACAGGTTAGGTAATGTGTTGCAAGAGCTTACTTGGGAGTTCCAGGAGTGGGTCGGGGCAGTGAGTGTCGGTGCAAGCAATACACACCAGGAGTCCAAGAGAATAATCCACAGAAGATCACGAGCAGGAGCTCTCAAGGAACGCTGCATGCAGCTAAACAACAGTCCCAAACTAAGTGAGGCAGTGGCTCCTCCTTTTGTAGGGAGAGGCTAATCAGAAACAATTAACGGTAAAAAGTGTGTGGGTTTGCATGCGTGTGTGTGTAGGCACACTCACTCATGACCGCTTATGACACATTTGTTCTCAAATCTACCAAAAGGACCACATGAAGACTGGTGTAGTTCTGTATTGGTCCTAAATTGTTCAAATGCTGCTTGAAGTTAAAGACTCTAAATGAGTTTATATTTGATTCTCCGTCTTTGTAGTTGGATGAAGATGGCTTCAGAGATATTTCAAAAGTGTCATTTGTGTGTCATAAAATCCATCCATCCATCCATCCATCCATCCCATCCATCTTCTTCTGCTTAATCCTTTTCGGGTTGCGGGGGGGCTGGAGCCTGTCCCAGCATCTTTGGGCGAGAGGCAAATACAGCTTGAGATAATTACAGAGAAATTATAATTACATAATAATAATAATAATAATAATAATAATAATAATAATAATAACATAATTACAAAGAATTTATAATTCTTTATTTTTTTAATTCTGAAGACAAAATGGCCTCATGCAGGATCAGTAAACACTTTGAAACAGATTAAAGGCCATCAGAAGCAAGAAAAATAGTTCAAAGGCTCATATCTTTGTGAAATCTGAAAGATAAAAACACCAGTTGCAATGGGCACTATATTCAGTGGATTGTCTGTTACAAGTCAGATCCTCTTTTGTTGTGGAGTAGTCATTCTTCTCTGTGAATAATGAGCATAAGACGATCAGACATCAAAAGCTGTTTTTGCCCTCTGAAGTTTGTGCCAGAAACACACATCCTTATTAGACTGGTCCTCAGCTACTGGGAACAGAAAGTTCCCAGCTTTGGCTGTTGTGAGCCATTGTGTTTGCATCACTCTCTAACCCCTAAACCTTCGAGTGCATAATTGAGTAGTTACAGAATATTTTCACTAAGTCAAAAGTTGCTGTCCAGCCCTAGCAAGCAGCTTGTCTTTGCTGCAGCTTAGTTTACTTCAAAATTCTCTTAAAACTTAGCTCTGTGTATATTTCTGCCAGTCCTGAAGCCCTTGTAATCAACAGGGAATTGACCTAAAGGTCTTAAAAGGTCCACTTTGAAATAGATCAGAACCCACTTACATCCCTGGATGTGAGAGGTGTGAACATAAATTTCGCATTGGACAGTGGATGAAATTAATATGAATTCCCAATATTTTGATCTCAGCATTGAGAAAGGATAAAAGGCGCAGTCCAAAGCACATCTGAAAAAGGAGCTTACATTTTCTATAATACTGAACCCAAGTCAGTCTTTGATCTTTTAATCCTGTGCTCATAAGGTTGTGAGATAAGCAGGCATGACTAACGTCTCCTTCTAATAGTCAAAAAAGAGGAGAGCCCACATAATGAGCTCTTTTACCCCTTTTGAAGACAAATTGGACTAAAATTCCATGTTTAATGGATCTTCCTTTCAATAGAATTCTGTTTAAAGTCAAGGGAGAGATGGTCAGTCACGTTAACAGTGGTGTTAACGCTGAGAGGGTGCCTGCCTTTGTTTTTTTCTCTTCCAGATGTCTGCCTGAGCTGTCTTCTTTTGCTTTTGGGATGCTCATCCTTCTTATTTCTTAATTTAGCCAACACTGTCACACAGACTGGCATACAGGCTTTATGTAAATATGGGACTGGAACAGCACAGTGGCTGGCTGTGCTTCTTTTTGACACATCCAGCTGCTGCCACCTATGGTCACCTCTCTGTTCAGAACTCAGCTCAGATTGTATTTATTTTCCTTAAAGACCCTGACAAGTGAATTCAGCATTTTTTTTCTAAACATAATATACATATGTATATACGTATATTACAAATGTGGTGCTTAAATCATGGTAAAAGGCTTATAAGTGTGCAGAGCTAAACAGCAGAGTTCCACTGCTGAACAGTTTTCTGGCAGTTCTCTTGCCAGGATTGTGGCATACCACTAATACCATCTTAAGTGCCACCTGAAGTGCCACAGACATGGGGACGCATTCACGTAATAAAGACACCGCACCGTGGGTATATTAAGAGGCTAACGGCATTAGATGTGGTCTTTGGTGCTCCGGCTCTAGCCTGCTACTAGCCTGTACCCCGTTTTACTAGCTTAATAAAACCACCATTCAGCACAGCCACTGCTTCCGCCGTCCCTCATTCTCAGACATAACAATGGCAATGAGGAGAAAAATTGGTTTTCTGGAGGAAAATACAATATTTTCCTGAAGATGGAAGCGTGTCTGGTACCCCGGCTGGAGAGTGAGGTGGCTCGACGAATCAAGCTCCGCCAATGCCAACAGGGAGTGGGAGAGATGACCCAGCAGTATGTCTAGAGTTAGCATTCCAGCTGGAGGCCATCAACAAGCTAACATCACAGCTAGGTGACCAACAACAACAGACCCCGCTAGCACAAGCAGCTACCCCGGCAGAAGAACCCAGCTACATCGAAACCTGCTCGGAGGATGCCGAGGTGAATGCTCTGGGACAGCGGAACATCATGGGACACCAAATGTGCAGTAACTGTGGTTCCCTGACACACCGAATGAGAGTGCGCTCCTGCCCGGCCAGGGGGCAGCAACGCCAGTACATGGAGAGAGTACGTAAACCGGACTCGCCTCTGATCCTCGCCCAGCATAAGCTTCAGGGAGCTACCACAGCGCTGCAGGAGAGGGAGTTCATGGCCAAGACGGACTCCGGTGAACTATGACAACCGGCTGTGCGTCCTGTCACCAGCGGGCGCAACACACTGCCACGACCACAACCAGATAGAGGGTGTAAATTGGGCTCGTCTCAGATCCTTGCCCGACATAAGCCTGAGGGTGCTGCCGCAGCTCTGCAGAAGAGATAATCCGTGGCCAAGCAGGACCCAGCAGAACAACACCAATCCAGAGTGTGTCCTGCCGCTGGCAAGAACAGCATGCCGCCACAACCGCAACCAGCATCCGGGATGAGAGAGCAGTAGAGTCGAGTGCAGCTGAACAGATCGCTGCTCGCAGTGCTTGATTAGGGTCGGGTACGTCGATCTGTATGCCCAGAGGACCCGCAGATACTCCTGTCACTGCCGATGCAGATCACCACACAGTTGGGGCCAGCCAACGTCCAGATGGCCGATGGTTCAAGATGGCACACCAGCCGTCTGGGACAGGTAAGAGCAGCTGAACCAGACCAAGCCGCAACGCTGGAGCAGACCCAGCTAATGTGAAACCCGGACTGGGACTTTGCCGATGAGAGAGCGCACCCAGATCTGCTTCAGCCAGCACCTCCACAGGCGTGACCACCGCAGGCTCGCCAGAAGCCCTCCCGAAGTTAAACTGTTAAAATAACTCTGTTTTGAATTGTTTAGCAGAGCATGGTTGCAACACAGTAGCAGAATAACCCACTCAACCATGCAGGGCTCTACCGGTAGTTCACCCAGTTGTCCAGGTTCTTATAAGTTTGTATAACGGTTCATAATAAAAATGGTCATGGGTCTGACTGATAATATTACCATATTGTGCTTTAACATCATACAGCAATGTATTTGTCATCGTGCTTAGGTTAGCCACAGCACTGACAACAGTATACTGCTGAATACATGTGAACAAACACGGTTACAGTATCTAACAAAAGTGAGTATGCTCCTCACATTTTTGTAAATATTTTGTTATATCTTTTCACGGGACAACACTGAAGACGTGACACTTCGATACAATGTAAAGTAGTCAGCATACAGTTTGTATAACAGTGTAAATTTGCTGTGTAAATTTGCTGTCCCCTCAAAATAACTCAACAGACAACCATTAATGTCTAAACCGCTGGCAACAAAAGTGAATACACCCCTAAGTGAAAATGTCCAAACTGTACCCAAAATGTCAGTATTTTGTGTGGCCACCATTATTTCCCAGCACTACCTTAACTCTCTTGGGCATGGAGTTCACTAGAGCTTCACAGGTTGCCATTGGAATCCTCTTCTACTCCTCCATGATGACATCACGGAGCTGGTGGATGTTAGAGACCTTGCACTCCTCCACCTTGTGTTTGAGGATGCCACACAGATGCTCAATAGGGTTTAGGTCTGAAGACATGCTTGGCCAGTCTATCACCTTTACCCTCAGTTTCTTTAGCAAGGCAGTGGTCATCTTGGAGGTGTATTTGGGGTGGTTATCATGTTGGAATACTGCCCTGCGGATCATGATCTGCTTCAGTATGTCAGTACATCTTGGCATTCATGGTTCCCTCAATGAACTGTAGCTCCCCAGTGCTGGCAGCACTCATGCAGCCCCAAATCATGACACTCCCACCACCATGCTTGACTGTAGGCAAGACACACTTGTCTTTGTACTCCTCACCTAGTTGCCGCCACACACGCTTGACACCATCTGAACCAAATAAGTTTATCTTGGTCTCATCAGACCACAAGACATGGTTCCAGTAATCCATGTCCTTAGTCTGCTTGTCTTCAGCAAACTGTTTGCGGGCTTTCTTGTGCATCATCTTTAAAAAGGGCTTCCTTCTGGGACGAAAGCCATACAGACCGATTTGATGCAGTGTGCGGCATATGGTCTGAGCACTGACAGGCTGACTCCCTACCCCTTTAACCTCTGCAGCAATGCTGGCATCATTCATATGTCTATTTTCAAAAGGCAACCTCTGGATATGACGATGAGCATGTGCACTCAACTTCTTTGGTCGACCATGGCGAGGTCTGTTCTGAGTGGAACCTGTCCTGTTAAACCGTTGTATGGTCTTGGCCACCGTGCTGCAGCTCAGTTTCAGGGTGTTGGCAATCTTCTTATAGCCTAGGCCATCTTTATGTAGAGCAACAATTCTTTTTTTCAGATTCTCAGAGAGTTCATTGCCATGACGTGCCATGTTGAACTTCCAGTGACCAGTATGAGAGTGTGAGAGCGACAACATCAAATTTAAAAAACCTGCACCCCATTCACACCTGAGACTTTGTAACACTAACGAGTCGCATGACACCAGGGAGGGAAAGTGGCTAATTGGACACAATTTGGACATTTTTACTAGGGGTGTACTCACTTTGGTTGCCAGCAGTTTAGACATTAATGGCTGTGTGTTGAGTTATTTTGAGGGGACAGCAAGTTTACACTGTTATACAAACTGTACACCGACTCCTTTACACTGTATCAAAGTGTCATATCTTCAGTGTTGTCCCATGAAAAGATATAGTAAAATGGGGCAGCACGGTGGCGGAGTGGTTAGCACTGCGGCAGCACAGTAACTCACCCTTGGACGGGGGATCCTGGGTTCGATCCCAGCCCCCGACCAACAGTGATTTGTGTGGAGTTTGCATGTTCTCCCCGTGTCTGCATGGATTTACTCCGGGATTTCTCCGGTTTCCTCCCACATGCCAAAAACATGCAAGTTAGGTTAATTGGCATCAACTGGGGATTCTAAATTGCCCTTAGGTATGACTGTGAGAGTGACTGGTTGTCTGTCTCTCTGTGTTGGCCCTGCGATGGACTGGCAATCTGTCCAGGGTGTACCCTGCCTCTCGCCCAAAGATGCTGGGATAGGCTCCAGCACCCCCGCGACCTGAAACGGATTAAGAGGAAGAAGATGAATGAATGAATGAATGAATGAATGAATTTACAAAAATGTGAGGGGTGTGCTCCCTTTTGTGAGATAGTGTATATCATCTGCCGATAGCCAGGCCATGCATGCTTGTTAGCTAGCTCTGTGCTACATTATATGAAATGGTTCTGGTTATTAAACTTAAACTAGCTTGCCAAGTGCTAAAGAAGTTCAAATATCTAACGTAAGTTTATAGAGTATTATTTAGGAATAATGTTGGCTTATGATTAGAAATACTGTTACATTTGAGCATGACATTTTGACAGTTTCAGCGTCATTCTATGATCGGACTCAGATAGATAGATAGATTAGTTTATTTGACAGGGACAGTGCAATAAACATAGACAATTAATCAGTGACAATCAATCTGATGTGTTGCACATAGAGTGTATAGCTATTAGCTAATTTGCAACTCTTGTCCCTGGATGGGCTTTAGAAAAGAGAATCAAGTAAAGAGAGAAAAAAAAAAATACACAATAACCACATACATCAATGCAAAAAAAATTATAAATACACAATTATAAATATTATAAATATTATAAATATTATAAATACACAAATATAACCAACTCTTGTCCCTGGATGGGCTTTAGAAAAGAAAATCAAGTAAAGAAGAAAAAGAAAAAAAAGAAAAAAACAACAACACAATAACCACATACATCAATGCAAAAAAGATTATAAATACACAATTATAAATATTATAAATATTATAAATATTATAAATACACAAATATAACAACCTGACTCACATTTGCCTATTTCAGGCCTCCCTCCCTTCGTCACTCACTATAAACAAACACATTCATTCCTTCCCTTCATTCACTCTCACCTTGCAGACAATCAATTCATACATGAGTACATTCTTGTTTATTTTTCAGCCAGTTTTTAACCTTTTTAGTGAATGTTTTAAAGTCCGTTATTATTTTAATTACATTTGGCATTGTGTTCCAGATGTGACTGCCCTTTATAGAGAAAGCTGTTTGTCCAAATGTGGTTCTGCGGTGGAATATTTTACAGTTATTGTTAACAGAACTCCTGGTGGCTCTGCTGCTGTCCTGTCTTTGGACGAAACCAGCAAGTGGCTCGGATCAGACATAACAGGACTAATTCATGGTTAATCATCCATGTTGTTTAATATACAGGCTGCTGTTGTATCTGTAGACTGGGCTTTTTACTTTCTGGATAATGGAAACTATGGATTGAGACTTTACAGACAGCCTATGAATATATAAACCAGTAATCCCCCGCCTCTTGCAATATTGGTAAGTAACTTTTAAAAGTTTTCCATTAAAATTGCACAGAAGGAAATAGCGCCCCCCTCCCACACACACACACACTGTGATTAGCTGCTTAAATACAGTATATTAAGAGTGGGAGTGAGGGACCATTGCATCTATTTGCCAAGATCGCTACTTTTATATTTATTTGGGGGGGGGGGTGTCATGTTATCTTCTGTACACATTTTATGGTCATATTTCAGTCATTTGAAAACTGAAGCTCCCCAGCTGTTTGTATATCTCTACTTAAACACGGATTTGTATAGTCATGTGAAAAAATTAGGACACCCCATTAAATATTCAGTTCTTTATTAAGAAATGTTCACATATCTATGTCTAACCTTGGTTTTGTTTTTATTTGCATTTTTTAAACATTTATTTTAGCCATTTTAAGTGGGAATGAATGTGGGGGTGTCCTAAAAAAGGTGGGGTGTCCTAATTTATTCCTCACTATTTGTTTAGAATTACATTTTACAGAAAATTTGAAAAAAGTCTTTAATTCATTTTTAATTATTTAGTTGTATTACATGAATCTCCCAGTATTTTTAATATTGATATTAAATATCCATATGCCCAAATATGTAAAACAAACAAACAAACAAACAAACAAACAAAACACACAGGCTTATACAGGGTGTCCTAATTTTTTTTTACATGACTGTATGTAGTAATTGGAAAATACTGCATATACTATAAGTAAGATGTCCCTAAAACTTCACTAGTCAATAAAAAAAATCATCTGCCAACAAAATGTGTTTGTATGCAAAGTAAAAGCAGTAATTCTGTTTTTTAAATTTAATGATTTGACATTCTTAAGTTTAATCTACACTTTTACTTGTATTCAGTGACACAAAAGTTTTTCTTTTTCTGTTTGTGAAACATATTGATTAGACATTACATTTTATACCAGCCTGTTTTTTAAACTATAAAACTGATCCAAGTTTATCATTAATTGAACTTTTTTTTTTTTGAATAGGTGTTATCTCCATCCATCCATCCATCCATCTTCTACCGCTTTTCCGGAGGTCCGGGTCGCGGAGGCAGCAGTTCAAGCAGAGAAGCCCAGACTTCCCTCTCCCCAGCCACCTGCTCCAGCTCTTCAGAGGGGATACCAAGGCGTTCCCAGACTAGCTGGGAGACATAGTCTCTCCACCGAGTCCTGGGTCTGCCCCGGGGTCTCCTCCCAGTGGGACGTGCCTGAAACACCTCAAGTGGGAGGCGTCCAGGAGGCATCCTAATCAGATGCCCATACCACCTCAACTGACTCCTTTCAATGTGGAGGAGCAGCGGTTCTACTCTGAGCCTCTCCCGGATGACTGAGCTCCTCACCCTATCTCTGAGGGTGAGTCCAGCAATCCTACGGAGAAAGCTCATTTCAGCCGCTTGTATCCGCGATCTCGTTCTTTCGGTCATTACCCAAAGCTCGTGACCATAGGTGAGAGTAGGAACGTAGATTGACTGGTAAATCGAGAGCTTTGCCTTAGAACTAAGCTCCCTCTTCACCACAACAGACCGGTACAACGTCCGCATCACTGCAGATGCTGCTCCAATCCGTCTGTCGATCTCTCGCTCCATTTTCCCCTCACTCGTGAACAAGACCCCAAGATACTTAAACTCCTCCACTTGGGGCAGGAGCCTGTCCCCAACCCGGAGAGGACAATCCACCTTTTTCCGGCTGAGGACCATGGACTCGGACTTGGAGGTGCTGATTCTCATCCCAGCCGCTTCACACTCAGCGGCAAACCGTCCCAGCAAGAGCTGTAGGTCATTGCTGGATGAAGCCAACAGGACAACATCATCTGCAAACAACAGAGATGAGATCCTGTGGTCACCAAGCATGACACCCTCCATTCCCTGGCTGCGCCTAGAAATCCTGTCCATAAAAATTATGAACAGGACCGGTGACAAAGGGCAGCCCTGGCGGAGTCCAACTCTCACTGGGAATGACTCCGACCGAGTGTTGGCAATACGAACTAAACTCTCACAATGGTCGTACAGAGACCGAATAGCTCGTAACAACAAGCCCGATACCCCATACTCCCGAAGCACCCCCCACAAAAATCCACGAGGGACGCGGTCAAATGCCTTCTCCAAGTCCACAAAACACATGTAAACTGGTTGGGCAAACTCCCACGAACCCTCAAGAATTCTCGAGAGGGTAAAGAGCTGGTCCGATGTGCCACGGCCAGGACGAAAACCACATTGCTCCTCCTGAATCCGAGGTTCGACCAACGGCCGGACTCTCCTCTCCAGTACCTTGGCATAGACCTTCCCAGGGAGGCTGAGGAGTGTGATCCCTCTAAAGTTGGAGCACACCCTCCGGTCCCCTTTTTTGAAGAGAGGAACCACCACCCCGGTTTGCCATGCCAAAGGCACTGCCCCCGACCTCCACGCAATGTTGCAGAGGCGTGTCAACCATGACAACCCAACAACATCCAGGGCCTTGAGGTACTCGGGGCGAATCTCGTCCACCCCTGGGGCCCGGCCACCAAGGAGATTTTTAACCACCTTGGCGACCTCAGCCCCTGTGATAGGCGAGTCATCACCCTTGTCCCCAAACCCTGCTTCCTCTGTGGAAGGCGTATCAGTGGGATTGAGGAGATCCTCGAAGTATTCCTTCCACCGCCCGACGATATCCCCAGTTGAAGTCAACAGTGTCCCATCCGCACCATACACAGTGTGGACGGGGAGCTGCTTTCCCCTCCTGAGCCGCCGAACAGTTTGCCAGAATCTCTTTGAAGCCGACCGAAAGTCTTGTTCCATGGCCTCACCGAACTCCTCCCATACCCGGGTTTTTGCTTCAGCAACCACCTGAGCTGCACTCCGCTTGGCCTGCCGGTACACCTCAGCTGCTTCGGGAGTCCCACAAGCCAACCAAGCTTGATAGGACTCCTTCTTCAGCTTAATGGCCCCCCTCACCACTGGTGTCCACCACTTGGTTCGGGGGTTGCCACCACGAGATGCACCAACCACCTTGCGGCCGCAGCTCTGGGCCGCCGCTTCAACAACAGAGGTGGAGAACATGGCCCATTCAGACTCCATGTCTCCAGACTCCCTCGGAATGTGGTTGAAGTTCTTCCGGAGGTGGGAGTTGAAGACCTCCCGGACAGGGGCCTCAGCCAGACGCTCCCAGCACACCCTCACTATACGTTTGGGTCTACCAGGTCTGAATGGCTTCCTCCCCTGCCATCGGATCCAACTCACCACCAGGTGGTGATCAGTTGACAGCTCTGCACCTCTCTTTACTTGGGTGTCCAAGACATACGGTCGCAGGTCTGATGATACGATAACAAAATCGATCATCGACCTGCGGCCTAGGGTGTCCTGGTGCCAGGTGCACATATGGACACCCTTATGCTTGAACATGGTGTTCGTTATGGACAGACTGTGGTTAGCACAGAAGTCCAATAACTGAACACCACTCGGGTTTAGATCGGGCAGGCCGTTCCTCCCAATCACCCCCCTCCAGGTTTCACTGTCGTTGCCCACGTGCGCATTGAAGTCCCCCAGTAGGACAATGGAGTCTCCAGGAGGAGCACCCTCCAGCACCCCAGTCACAGACTCCAAAAAGGGTGGGTACTCTGAAACATCATTTGGTGCATAGGCACAAATGATGGTCAGGACCCGTTTCCCAACCCGAAGGCGCAGGGAAGCAACCCTTTCGTCCACCGGGGAAAACTCCAATATAGAGGCAGCAAGGTGGGGCGATACAAGAATACCTACCCCTGCTCGTCGCCTCTCGCCCGGGGCAACTCCAGAAAAGGCCAAGCTCCAGCCCCTCTCCAGGAGACTGGTTCCGGAACCGGAGCTGTGTGTTGAGGTGAGGCCGACTATATCTAGTCGGTATCGCTCAATCTCGTACACCAGCTCAGGCTCCTTCCCCACCAGAGAGGTGACATTCCACGTACCAAAAGCCAGTTTAGAAAGCTTGGGATCAGTCCGCCAAGGTCTCCGCCTTTGACTGCCACCTAATCCACATAGCACCGGACCTCCATGATCCCTCCTGCAGGTGGTGAACCTACTGGAGGGCGGACCCATGTAACTCCTTCGGGCTGAGCCCGGCCGGGTCCCATGGGTGGAAACCCGGCCACCAGACGCTAGCCTTCGAGCCCCTCCCCCAGGCCTGGCTCCAGGGTGGGGCCCCGGTAACCCCATACCGGGCGGGGTACACTGAATCCTTGATATACAATTCATGAGAGTCTGTTGGATCGTTCTTAGTCTGGCCCTTCACCCAGGACCAGTTTGTCTTGGGAGACCCTATCAGAGGCAAATTGCCCCGGACAACATAGCTCCTGGGATCACTGGGGCACGCAAACCCCCCCACCACGATAAGGTGATGATCCATGAGGGGGTAGGTGTTATCTGTCTTCATGAAATGTTCCATTCCAGCCAGTGTGAGAATCTTTGCCAGCGGTTTAGACATTAATGGCTGTGTGTTGAGTTATTTTAAGGGGACAGCAAGTTTACACGGTTATACAAACTGTACACTGACTCCTTTACACTGTATCAAAGTGTCATATCTTCAGTGTTGTCCCATGAAAAGATATAATAAAATATTTATAAAAATGTGAGGGGTGTACTCCCTTGACTGGGACCAGAGAAGCTATTGTGCGACAGACAGCTTTGTGTCTGACTGATCACAGCTGTCCAAAACACGAAGCGGCAGAAAGACTACAGGTACACTGATCATAATTTGTCTCTATCATTGTCTGATGTTAAGATTCTCAGTATGTGCTTCGTTGGCCTCCGTCGGTCTATGATGACCATGGAAGAGAATCCTAAACGTCTACTCTGCTGGAACAGCACCGCCTGTGGCTGAACAGGCCGATGCACGAATGGCAGTCCCTGTCACACAGGTCGCACTTGTGGGTGGTCTCCGTGCTGCTGGAGCTGTGGCGGTTCTTCCTGCGGGTCCTTTTTTCATCTGCTGCAGCAGTCAGTCTCTCTTCACCCGCCCTGAGCTGTCTGGTCAGGGTGCCTCTCCATTTGGAGCGGTCCGTTGCAAGGTCCTCCCAGCGTTCTGTGTTGATCTCCAGGGCCTTCATGTCTCTCTTGCAGACGTCTCTAAAGCGCAGCTGTGGGCGGCCAACGTCTCTCCTGCCAGTCGCCAGTTCTCCGTAGAGGACGTCTTTGGGGATTCGGCCATCCTCCATACGGTGAACGTGGCCTAGCGAGCGGAGCCTGCGCTGCCTGAGTAGAGTGAACATGGAGGGAAGGCCGGCACGGGACAGAACTTCTGTGTTGGGCACTTTGTCCCGCCAGAATATGTCCAGGATGCGGTGAATGCAGCGCAAGTGGAAGGAGTTCAGTCTCTTTTTCTGCCGGGCGTATGTTGTCCACGTCTCACTCCCATACAGCAGTGTGCTGATGACGCAGGCGTTGTACACTGCCATCTTCGTCTTGACAGAGAGTTTGGGATTCTCCCACACTTGTGTGGTGAGGCGAGCAAGTGTGGAGGCTGAGTTTCCAATCCTCTTGTCGATCTCTGTATCAAGGGAGAGGTTGCTGCTGATCGTGGACCCCAGGTACGTGAACTGATTCACGACCTCCAGCTCGTAGTCATCGAGGGTGATGGTTGGTGGTGCTTCCGTGCCTTGCGCCAAGACGTTAGTCTTCTTCAGGCTGATGGTAAGCCCGAAGTCCTTGCATGCCTGGGACAAGCGGTCCATCAGGGTCTGAAGCTCCTGCTGTGTGTGGGTCACGACTGCAGTGTCGTCTGCGAACAGCATGTCTCTGATTAGAGCCTCGCGTACTTTGGTTCTGGCTTTCAGGCGGGCGAGGTTGAAAAGCCTGCCGTCAGATCTTGTATGCAGGTAGATTCCCTCTGTTGCTGTGCTGAAGGCATGCCTCAGGAGCATAGCAAAGAAAATCCCAAAGAGGGTTGGCGCAAGTACACAGCCCTGTTGCACTCCGCTGCGTATGTTGAATGGCTCTGAGACGTTGCCGTCATGCTGCACTATCCCCTGCATGTTGGTGTGAAACGATTCGATGAGGCTTTGCAACTTTGGTGGGCATCCTATCTTTGGCAGGATCTTGAAAAGGCCCTCTCTGCTGACCAGATCGAACGCTTTGGTGAGGTCGATGAAGGCGACGTACAGGGGCATGTTCTGTTCTCTGCATTTCTCCTGGAGTTGGCGGATGGAGAATATCATGTCTACCGTCGATCGCTCAGCGCGGAAGCCACACTGAGACTCGGGGTAGACACGTTCGGCAAGCTTCTGTAGACGAACGAGAACAACTCATGCGTAGACTTTGCCAACAATGCTGAGGAGGGAGATGCCCCTGTAGTTGCTGCAGTCGCTTCTCTCCCCTTTGTTTTTGTAGAGGGTGATGATCTTGGCATCCCTCATGTCCTGTGGTACGGCACCTTTCTTCCAGCACTGGCAGAGGACGTCATGCAATGGCAGCAGTAGGGCGGTCTTGCAGTGCTTGATCAGGTTGGGGGGTATGCCGTCGTTGCTGGGTGCCTTGCCAGCGGCCAAGCTATCAATGGCCTTGCTGAGTTCGTCGATGGTTGGCTCGGCGTCAAGTTCGTAAATGGATGGCAGGCAATTGATGGCATCAAGGGCTGACGGTGTCACGGTGTTCTGTCTGGAGTAGAGGTCGGAGTAGTGCTCCACCCATCTCTCCATCTGCTTGTTCTTTTCTGTGATCATCTCCCCAGTGGAGGATTTGAGGGGGGCCGTCTTGCTCTGAGCCAGACCAAGTGCTTTCTTGATGCCATTGTACATACCACGGATGTTCCCTGTTATGGCAGCGGTTTGAATGTCTTGGCTGAGCTGAGTCTAGTACTTGTTGGCACAGCGCCAAGCAGTCTGCTGAACTTTGCTTCTCGCAGCCCTGAGAATCTGGAGATTCTTCTCGTTTGGGTACTTCTTGTACTCGGCAAGAGCTGAGCACTTGGCTTCAATGACGGGGGTCATCTCGGTCAACTTGGCATCAAACCAGTCCTGTGACTTCGAGGTCTTCCTCCCAAAGGTAGCCAAGGCTATGCGGTGGATGGTGTTTCGCAGCTCTTCCCACTTCTGCTTTGCTGACTCTCCTTCTTGTGGTACACCAAGTTCCAAAGGTGGAGGCAAACCGCTCAACAAGTTCTGGTTGGGACATCTTGCTGGTGTCAATCCGTGCCTTTCCAGGCTGTCTAGCAAGATGGAATTTCCTCAGCTGCAGCTTGACCTTGCAACACACCAATGAATGGTCTGTGTAGCAATCTGCACTCTGGAACGAACGGGTGATTAGCACGTTCTTCAGTGAGGCGTGCCTGGTCAGGATCAAGACCAGCTAGTGCCAGTGCTTTGAGCGCGGATGTCGCCAGGAAACCTTGTGTTGGGGCTTGGTCTTGAAGAATGAGTTTGTGATGCACAGATCATGATAAGTGCAGAACTCGAGCAGCCGCTGTCCGTTGTTGTTCATTCTGCCCACGCCAAATGGTCCAAGACAGGAGGGCCAGGAGTCGTGGTCAGCACCCACTCTGGCATTGAAGTCTCCAAGGAGAATGAGTTGTTCAGAGTTGGGTAAGATCCTGACAGTTGTTGCGAGATTCTCGTAGAACTCGTCTTTTGCCTCTGGTGTGGCTGTCAGTGTTGGAGCATACACACTGACGAGGGTGACTGGGCCTTGAGTGGTGTTGAGGTGGAGGGTGAGGAGTCGTGCAGAGCCATTGCTGCCCGGTTCCACCATCTTCAGCAAGGTGTTCTTCACTGCAAAGCCCACTCAATATAGCTATTATAGCTATATAGCTATATTATAGCTATAATTATATTATAGCTATATTATATATAGCTATATTATAGCTATACAGTGATCCCTCGCTACTTCGCGCTTCACCTTTCGCGCCCTCAGTGCATCGCGGATTTTTCAGAAATATTCATCAAAAATTCAAAATTGAGAAAAAATGGGCAGGCGCTAGCAGAAGGCAGGGAGACTACATTAGAACATCAGGTATCAACACGGACAGCCGCTCAACTCAAAATCCACCTCTCTGACCACCGCTCCACTCCTCTCCGCCCACCTCTTCACTGCTCGGGAATTTCGCAAGCTGATTGGCCGAGACGTTTTACCTCGCAAGCTGATTGGCCGAGATGTTTTACACAGCTTCTCTCCCTGCAGAGCGCCCATACCCACCGAAGGAAGACCGCATTCATTGTTCTTTATTGCTAGTCTCGCAGCGTGGAACTTTTCGCTGTTCTCTTGTCCCTTTTTGTGTGAAATAGTCTTCCCGTCGAGCCACTACGCCGCCTCCTGCAGCTGCCCTCGACAATCCTGCGCCTCTAGCACCTCACGATGAGGCGTCACCTGAGGAGCAGTAAAGCTCTCATTAACCTGTGCAGTACGTAAATCATCTTCATCTTGAGTTACGTATCTTGTTATAAAAATAAAAGAGTTCTAAAAACATATTTATGTACACTTTATTTACATCTACGTATGTATGTACACTTACACACACACACACACACACACACGTATCATATGAGAGAGAGTGAGCGAATGAACGAATGTGTTATTTATGGGTGACGTCATTAGGGGTGACGCTACTTCGCGGTTTTTCACTTTTCGCGGCCGGTTCTGGAACCCATTAACCGCGATAAGTGAGGGATCACTGTATAGCTATATAGCTGCAATATCGCTATTAAAAGAAAATATTCTTCTCACAATCTATTACTAAATACTGTATAATCTGCAGTTGCATTTATATTCTGATGTAAGAAGTTGACATCTCAACGCTGTATAAATGTGGAAAATTAGAAATAATATTTGTCACAAGAACTTTTTGGCCTGTGTTATTCATTATGCCGGTGAAACTGAGAGGCATACGGTAATCAGTTAGAGCATCTGTGAGTGGACGTATGTGTGTGCGTATCTGTCTGTCTGCCTCTCTGTTTCAGCTCGCCCAGTCAAAATTAAGTGGAACTAAAGGCTTGTATCATTGTATTGCCATATTTTCTCAACTTTTAATTTGCTTCCGAGATAAGGCTTTGTTTTCGAAATAAACACAAATTTAACTCATCTTTAACCTCTTGCACTCCGGGATACCGTGGGCGGTCACGTCTCTGTGTACTAGTGTGCCCTCGTGCACTAGTATGAGGGCGCACTAGTGGTTCAACAGAATTATTTTAAAAACAAACTCATGAAACAGGCCTGGACAAAAATGATGGTACCCTTAACTTAATATTTTGTTGCACAACCTTTTGAGGCAATCACTGCAATCAAACGATTTCTGTAACTGTCAATAAGACTTCTGCACCTCTCAGCAGGTATTTTGGCCCACTCCTCATGAGCAAACTGCTCCAGTTGTCTCAGGTTTGAAGGGTGCCTTCTCCAGATGGCATGTTTCAGCTCCTTCCACAGATGTTCAATAGGATTTAGATCAGGGCTCATAGAAGGCCACTTTAGAATAGTCCAATGTTTCGCTCTTAGCCATTCTTGGGCGTTTTTAGCTGTGTGTTTTGGGTCATTATCCTGTTGCAAGACACATGGCCTGCGACTGAGACCAAGCTGTCTGACACTGGGCAGCACATTTCTCTCTAGAATACCTTGATAGTCTTGAGATTTCATTGTACCCTGCACAGATTCAAGACACCCTGTGCCAGATGCAGCAAAGCAGCCCCAGAACATAACAGAACCTCCTCCATGTTTCACAGTAGGGACAGTTTTCTTTTCTTGGTATGCTTCATTTTTGCGTCTGTGAACATAGAGCTGATGTGCCTTGCCAAAAAGTTCCAGTTTTGTCTCGTCTGTCCATAGGACATTCTCCCAGAAGCTTTGTGGCTTGTCAACATGCAGTTTGGCAAATTCCAGTCTGACCTTTTTATGATTTGTTTTCAACAGTGGTGTCCTCCTTGGTCGTCTTCCATGAAGTCCACTTTGGCTCAAACAACGACGGATGGTGCGATCTGACACTGATGTACCTTGACCTTGGAGTTCACCACAAATGTGTTTAGAGGTTGTTCTGGGCTCTTTTGTTACCATTTGTATTATCCGTCTCCTCCTGCGGCCATGTCCAGGGAGGTTGGCTACAGTCCCGTGGATCTTAAATTTCCGAATAATATGTGCAACTGTAGTCACAGGAACCTCAAGCTTCTTGGAGATGGTCTTATAGCCTTTCCCTTTAACATGCTTGTCTATAATTTTCTTTCTAATCTCCTGAAACAACTCTCTCCTTTGTTTCCTCTGGTCCATGTTTAGTGTGGTACACACCATGTCAACAAACAGCACAGTGACTACTTGTCAGCCTTTAAATAGGCCGACTGACTGATTACAAGTTTGTAGACACCTGTGATGTTAATTAGAGGACATATCTTGGTTGAACATGTCCCTATGGTCAGATTATTTTCAATCTTTTCTAGGGGTACCATCATTTTTGTCCAGGCCTGTTTCATGAGCTTGTTTTTTAAAATAATTCTGTTGAACCACAATTCAAAAGCATTGTCTGATTTTCATTGGTTAATTTTCACAGAATTTTTATTTATTACCACTTTTGTCAGATTCAAGTTATTTCTGTGACCATTGTGGGTTTTTCTTTCATTAACAGAGGGGTACCAACAATTTTGTCCATGTCTGTACATGTCAATTTGGGCTAAAATAACACTCACAGTCAATAACCATCTTATTTACATATGTAAAGCACGGAGTAGCAGCTGTTAGCTTAGCGATTAGCATAAAGACTAACATACGGTTTTCAATGTGTAATAGCGTACCAGAAACGTCAGACTACCAACTGAAGATAACGTATGTGGCGACTAATCATTTCCACTATAAAATTACTTACAGATGATGCTTTAACAAACACAAACGAATAAAGAAGGCCAGGAAAGTGGTGCTGCCGTGTATCGTAGTGGGACCGTTTTTTTCAACAACTTCCTGTCTCAGTTCTTCTTCTACCGTCTTCAATAAGTTAACTAAAACGACCACTAGATGCCACATAATACCAAGCAATAAACATAACATTAACCACAGTGAACACAACACAGTGTGTTAGCAAGAATACTCCAAAACTACTGGATGGATTTTGATGAAATTTCTTACCACAAGTGGTCTTTGGACTAGAGATGAACCCATAGCATTTTGGTGATGATCCGAGAATGCATACCTCCACCAAGGCTCTGGCACCAAATCATCAGCACCTTGGTGCTTTCATTTAACAGAGCACCAATTAACAAAAAACAGGACATGGTGAAGTACTTGGGGTATGAGATCTGCCAGCCTGAGCGTTTTAAAATCTGACCTACCTGCTCAACAGTGACCAAACATCAGACGCTGCAAGAAATGCAGACTAAGGTATTTATGCCTTGGTGAAACTGGGAGGCATATGGTAATCAGTTAGTGCATCTGTTTGTGGATGTGTGTGTGTGTGTGTGTGTGTGTGTTTGTCTGTCTGTCCGTCCGCCTCTCTGTTTCTGCTCTCCTGGTCAAAATTAAATGGTACTAAAGGCTTGTATCATTGCCACTAGAGGCAGCAGTGTGACTTTTTTTACAGCACATGGATGACGTTCTGTTACAGTCGATCTCTAGCTGAACTGTTATAAAATAGTGGCTACTGAAAAAACAAACATGTATTCAGCAACTACACCATTTATTCATCACATCGACTGTTTTCACACTGGTTTTGCTGTTTAGTTTTGCAGAGGGAGGATGAGGTAAAACTCGTTAAAAACTCCAACTCCCAACATTCCTCGCCAGTAAATGGTTGCAGTGATCTGCGCATGCGCCTGGAAACTCCTGCCACAGGGAAGTACTGAGCAATCTGCCAATACTGAGTGAACAAATGTCCGTCTTTTTGCCCATCTGTTTTCTTCCTCTGCCACGAAAGAGCAAAAGCTCCTGTTTGTCCTGATTGCCTTGCATTCAGGTACCTCCATCGCTTCCGGCATTTAGTGCTCTTCTTTTGTGTTTGGATTGCAGCTGTTCAAATCAGTTTGGTGGCTCTTGGCTGCCGCCGACAGTACGGACATGTGAACTGCAGATTATTTTCACTGCTCATGCATGTACTCCAAAACTACTGGATGAATTTGGATGAAACTTTTACCAGAGGTGGTCCTAGGGCTAGAGAGGAACCCATAACATTTTGGTGATGATCCCAGAGCACATACCTCCACCAAGGCTCTTATCTTCTCACATTGTGTTAGCAAGAATACTCCAAAACTACTGGATGGATCTGAATGACATTTTTACCAGAGGAACCCACAACATTTTGGTGATGAGCTGAGAATGCATACCTCCACCAAGGCTCTGGCAACGAAGCATCAGCACCTTGGTGCTTTCATTAATTTGGGAATTAAGACAACATACCAGTATCATGGCGTGTTAAATTCTTGACAGCTCACACGCATGATACCAAACACAGGATGGAACCACACTGAGGGGCACGTTTGGCAATTTTATTAATGGCAAAATAACAGTGCACAGCTATAGAAACAGTCACTCGCCAGAGGAAATGGACCTGTAGAGAGAAGACGAGAGCCGTGAGCTGAGGAGTAGAGTAAGGGGAAAATGAGTGAGCCAAGACTGTATAACCTAAGCAGGGCTGCTCGCAGAGATAGCAAAAAAACGTGACGACCTAATAGTATTGAATGCACAAGACGCAACAGACTTACACAAAATGGTCCCCTCCAGTATACAACTAGGACAATATCAGTTGCTATGGAGGGTGACAATATGTATGGGTACATATTCATACCATGAAGGGTAACTAAATAGACGGTTATGCTGTTTATTGCATCTAGCTACAATGTTCCGCACTGTGTATATGTATTTATATATTTATGTGTACATATGTATATTCACTGCTCTTATTTTCTTATCTTCTAAATTATTGCTCTGAGTGTTGCTATCCCTGTGCTGTTGCAATCCTGGAATTTCCCCATTGTGGGACTAATAAAGTCTTATCTTAGTCTAAAAATCTTATCTTATCTTATGAGCGGGTGCAGGTGTGTCTTCTGCCTCAGGTGCAGTGATGAGTTGATGACGGTGAGACCGGAGGGGAGAGGCGCGCTCCCGCTGCCCATGACAACCAGTCTACATTTTAAAAACACCAACATGAACAAACTCAGACAGACTTGATGATGTGAAAGATTTATAATATTTAGCTATCTATAAATTCACAAAGTCTCTGTCTATGTGTTTCTGTGTGTGTCTGTCTGTTCCACACATATCTCTTGATCCATTGTTCAGACTGACCAAAGGTTTTATATGTGTTTTGCTGAGATTACAAGGGTGTGCATCCCCGAGTATGGAGTCTCTCAGTCAAAATATGTCATTTTTATCAATAAAAGTTTAGCCACTGCTCTGTGTCTCTTCATGCCCTGGTTTCAAGAAGTGTGGGCGGGGTTTTGGATTGACTCCGTGCTGATTGGATAATACAGTATGTGGCATAACGGCCATGCTGATTGGACAATACATGGCACCATGACCATGCTGACTGGATAATACGACCAGTCAATCACCACAGTGAACCACAGTGAAAAACGACAAATTTGACTAGAAAAAGATAATACTGAAGATTTAATGCTTAAAAAAAATTATACTATAATATTACTGTGATTGCGTGGCTTTAAAGGATAATTCGGCATATTGATGGCTGAAATGCAAAACCTCCTATCTGCAGGATTTTCCGATTTGCGGATTTCACTTTGGATGATGAGAACAAGGAAGGGTGCTCATATTTGCAAGACAGTCCCGCCCTTTACTGTGACAGAAAATTATTCTGATGAAAAAAACAGCATAGCATTCTGCAAGAAAACAAAAAGGTTTCTTTCGTTTTCTCAAAAAAGTGCATTTTTCATTTAGTATGTTTAGCATTTCGGGCATCGATATGTGGAGAACACGAGGTGCACCGGAGTGTGTGTGTGTGTGTGTGTGTGGGTGGGGGGGGGGCAGCCAGACTGGCTTATCGCAGTCCTTCCCAGGGAGCCAAGCCCAGCCTGTCTGATTAACGGGACGGAGTCTTGACTGCTGCTTCATCCGTGTGTCGCCACTATCCTTTGCTGCACTGCAGGTTCAACATGGCGTTCTTCCTGGTGCACGGCTATCAAAAAATTAAAAGTTAATAAAAATAATATACCATCATGATTGTGGAGAGGAATGGCCAGATCAACTGCATATCATATGTGGACACATACTATGCGTGCTTTGACTAAATGATGACCATGACAAAAACCGCCCAAATAACGAAATAAATAATTGTTTATTTACTGTTATATATGTTATATATATAATTGTTTATTTATTTACTAATAATATTGCTAAAATATAAATGGATACACTACAATGGGTCTCAAATATTTGTAAACATGTCCTGCTATAGTGCTGCATGAGTTTACTGACGATAGGCTATAAATTACACATATAAAATAAACCAATTAGTATAATGATGACTGAGCAACTCCCATTCCCCAAAGTGCAAGATACAACACTTATGGATATAACTCATAAAAGAGCACATTAATAAGTCTGACAAACAAATAAACAAGGGTTCTTAAACAGTCGCTAATATTGGATGTCCCATTCATTTTCAGTAATTCTGTAATTAATATTCACACAATCAAAAAATCAAATCTTAATGTCCAGTCCCTCTTATATTTGTCAAAGTCTAACATGTGACTGCCTGCATATAGCCTACACCTCTTTGTATTCCACTTTCAAACAGCCTATATTTGGGCCTGCAAAACCTAATTGGGCTACCTGTTTTCAGACAAGAATACTTGCTTTCTACGGGCATGTACTAGTTTTATTAAATTCAAAATTGGACAGCTACAGATGTTTTAATTGGGAGGTTTGAACCCAGTGTAGTCGTCATCTTCATGAGGGTACTCATGCTGAATATGAAGGACAACACAGGATGGTATCTTCACACAGTTCTGCTTTCCCAAAAACCACCAGCACCAGGAAACAAATATGTCATGATCCTGAGCATGGTGGGTGCCGTGCTCAGCCTCAGTTCAAGCTTAGTCTTTTTCTTTTTGTTTGTTTCTTTGTTTATTATGGCCTGCTGTATTTGGTTCCTGTGTAGTTATGATTTGTATGTATTCTTAGTGTCGTCCTTATTGTCCTGTCTAGTTATTGTGTCATTTTGTATTTTATGGTATTATTTACATCTTGGGGTTGTGTTGTCTTATTCTTGTATTATTATTTAGCTTCCTGTTTTGTGCTTTTATTTTGACAGTGTGTTTTCCATTGCCATGTCCTACTGTTTGCTTCCTCAATAGTTTCAGCCTTTCTCTGAGTGAAGCTGGTTTTTCCACGGAGGTGGACGGGAGCGCTCTGATCAGGTATTTTTTCCTTTTTTATTTTTGTCAGCCATGAGCTCCATTTACTTTCGGGTGTGACTCCCGCTGAGTTTATCTCTTTTTCTCTGGGATCTCCACATGCCTCAGCCTGTTTTTCCCCAGGCTGTTTTTTCTCCTGTAATCGTGAGCCCCGCCCTCTTCCAGCACACCTCCATATCCATTATATGCATGTGTAGTGTTTTTGTGTCATGTTCGTCTTTTGGTTAATAAATGTGCAAAACTCACAGCGAGCGTTTGGTGTCCTTCATAGCCCTTAAAAGGGCAATTCATGGCAAAATGATCTGTAGGCCAAGTATCGAGCATGCCTGTAAAAATAAAAACAGCAGAAATAAATAATTTTATTTTATTTTATGGGCTTGTTTGGTGATCTTCTCTAATGACTTAACATCTCAAATCCATCAATCAAAGCTTTGTTTATATAACACTTTTCATGCAAAAAGATGCAACGCAAAGTGCTTCACACATTGAAATAAAACACAATTTACCCCCCCCCCCCGCAAACACACACACACAAAGAAACTTTCATCAGTATAATACTTAAGGCTTAAGGCAACACCATCACTAGGGAGCCATCATCAGCAAGGAAAGTGCCAAATCCACGGCTACAGGAACACCACCTCTGAGACCGCCCAAGTCCACCCCGAGAGGTTGACACCGCAGGTGCAGCACCACAGCACACCAGCCCCTCAGCTGGGCAGACCAAGGCAATCATAGGCCAGCACCCCACAGCCAGAAAACAGGCACAACCCCCACGGGAGGGCTCCCTTTGCGGAAACAACGGAACTTGGACAGGGCAATAAAAAGTCACTGATAAATAATAAGATGGTTTGCTAATAAAAAGACTAGGCAGTTAAGGTGACTAGAAAAATAAAACAACACCTAAATACAGTCAAACAGACATATATTCATAAATATTAATAATTTGCAGTAAGATAAGTGATTGTGACATAAAATAGATTTAAAATCAGAAATTAAGAGAATTAAAATAGGAAACTTGCGGCGGATGATAAAATAAGGCAGCGATGCTGTGGTTTTAAGGAAGTTTATTATATCATACCGCCGTCACGAGCTCCTCTCCCGGCGCCGTGCATGCGCGCCGGGAGCGAGCCCACAGCTCTCAGAGAAGGAGAGGAGGACACAAAGTCTGTGTCCAGCAGCAGCCGTTGTAGAAGTGAGAATGAGAGGCACATTTACAGCACAGTGCAGCTTATATACTCAACTCAAACAATAGATCAAAGACATTCACAGCAGTTAATCTGGGCATTTGCATATCAGAGGTACAGACAGGATGCATGAACACAATGCATGGATGACAATTTAACCTCACGGCTGTAAACGCAGCATGCAGCGGAAAAAACCCAGGAGTGCGAGCTGACTGTCTCTGTGTTCTGTCTGTGTGTTGTGGGGGTTGAATCAAACCGCTACAAACTAATCAAAAGCAAGGTTAAAATAGTAGATCTTGAGCCTGCTTTTAAAAACATGGACATTCTCGGCAGCCCTGATGTTCTTCAGCAAGCTGTTCCACCGACGTGGGCTGTAGTAACTAAAAGCCGCCTCACTGTGGGTGCGTGTTCTAACAGTAGGAATAGTTAAAAGGCCAGTGCTACGGTGGAACACGGTGGATCATATGCCAAAAGCAAGTTTGATAAATAAGAAGGCCCAAGACCATGCAGACATTTATAAACCAATAAAAGAACCTTAAAATTGATGAAGGAAATTTGGAGCCAATGCAATGATTTTAAAATCGGTGTGATGTGTGCCTGCCGTCTGGTCGTCGTCAAAACACGTGCAGCTGAATTCTGTAATAACTGCAGATTTGAAATTGTCTTTTTGGGAAGACCAGAGAGCAGGGCATTCCAGTAATCAATACGACTGGTGATAAAAGCATGCATCAGTATCTCTGTGTTTGCTCGAGAGAGAAGTGGTCGGACTCTGGCTATATTCTTTAGATGGTAAAATCCTGTTTGTGTTATATACGTATGTGTTATATTTTTAATGTGTGGAGTAAAACCAAGCTCAGAATCTAAAATGACGCCCAAATTCTTAACATGTTGAGATGGGGTAAAGGAGAGACTATGTAATTTTGGTAAAATTTTCTCTCTCTGAGCTTCAGGACCAATGACTAAAATTTCAGTTTTGTCCTGATTGAGTTGAAGAAAGTTTTCTGCCATCCATGACTTGATGTCTAAATTAAAATACAGTTAAAAAGGGTGTTAATTGGTTCCATGTCATTAGGAGACACAGCAATATACAGTGGTGTGAAAAAGTGTTTGCCCCCTTCCTGATTTCTCATTTTTTTGTATGTTTACCACACTTAAATGTTTCAGATCATCAAACAAATTTAAATATTAGACAAAGATAAAACAAGTAAACACAAAATGCAATTTTTAAATGATGGTGTTTATTATTTAAGTTTTTGTAAAGGGTATACAGGTCGTTACAGCAATGCATTGTTTACATTTTCATCACATGTTCCCTTATTTTCTGATATCTGACAACATTGGAAGATTAATTCTTACAACACCCCTTTTTTTTTTTTTAAAGTGAAAGAAAAAGTGAAATTAAAGAGAAAAAAAACAAAAAACAAATTAAAAAAACCAAACAAACCAGAAAAAAACAAACAAAAAGAAAAAGTAAGTAAATAAAGATAAAAGAGCATCTGAGTAGCGTTGGAACAAAGAGCGGAACCATTATTGAAATGGTATTTGTCAAAGATTAGATCTAATGGAAGACACATATGCGATCCAGGGTTGCCAAAAGTTCATGAACCCATCCATGTCCTGTCTCAGTGCGAATGTCAACTTTTCCATCGAGTAAATGTCTTGGATCACGTTAGTCCAATCTTCAGGTGTAGGACAGTCCTTCAACATCCATTTTTTAGTTAGAGCTTTTTTGCTTGCCAATATTAAAACATTGAATAAGTATTTTTCTCCTCGTCTTTCCAGTGAGTCCGGTAGTAAACCCAAATACAAAGTTACAAAAGAAAAGGGAACTGTAATTTTGAATATTTTCCCCAATATTGTCTGTACCTTGGTCCAATATTGGTGGATAACTGGGCATGACCAAAACACATGAAAATGATTTGCAGTCTTTTCACCACACAAGCGCCAACAGTTCAATCCCTTATGGGTAAATTTGTTTTGTGCAGGTGTTCTGAAAAATCTTGCCAAGTTTTTCCATCCAAATTCTCTCCACTGCAGGGATGAGGTACTTTTCCATTGCTGTTTATTTAGCTTTTCCCATATTTCCAGTTGTAAAGTGAAATTCCCCTCTTTTTCCCATCTCTCTTTTATATAAGATGTGTTGTCTCCTTTTAAGTCTTGAAGACCTTGGTATATTTTAGAAATGTATCTGATCCCTGGGATCCCTTTATATGCCATTAAGAAGACCTTCAGAACACCTGACTGGGCCCTTTCCAAAACCTCCTTTTTAAGTATATTGTTTATGTGGTGTCTAAGCTGAAAGAACCTGAAAAGGTCTTGATTTATTAGGCCTTGTTTTTTCAAATCTTCAAAACTTCTTAAGATTTGCCCTTTAAAAAAAATCGTAATATTTTATCAGCCCTTTCTCCTTCCACTTTTTAAATCTGGTGTCTGTTTTATTAGGAGTAAAGTCCTGATCATAGGCAATCCATTGCAGAAGTCGATAGGGCTCTTTAGTTTGATTCTCTCTGACTATCTTAAACCAAATTTTTAGCGGGGTCTCTATCCACGGGTTAGTGTTATTCAAAAGCTTAGGTAAGGCATTGTTCCCTATTATCGCCTGTAGGGGGATGTCACTTGTTATTTGGCATTCGATCTCCTTCCATTGTGCAGTGTAGACTGGGTTACATATCTCTACTAAAGTTTTAATTTGTGCGGCTTTAAAGTAGTCCCTGATATTTGGCAGCGCGAGCCCACCTTTGTCTTTGTTTAGCTGTAGGGTTCTATATCTGATTCTAGGTCTCTTGCCCTGCCATATGAATCTTGAGATCCTTCTGTCCAGCTCCTGCCATGTTTTTTTGGGAGGTTCTACCGGTATTGTTTGGAAAAGGTATAGAAGACGTGGAAGTATATTCATTTTGACTGCTTCAATTCTTTGCGCAGTACCCAAGAATGGTATCATATTCCATCTTGCTAGGTCAGATTTTATTTTTGTCACCAGTGGATCATAGTTTAGTGATATAATTTTGTTGAGTTGTTTCGGGATATTGACCCCCAGATATTTCATAGATTCCGACTCCCAGTTAGTTTTGAGTTTGCTTAGTGAATAATGATTTGGGTCATAGTTGAATGTTAAAACTTGGGTTTTATGCATGTTTAATTTGTACCCTGATAAATCTCCATACTCTGAAAAAACTGAGGTTAGTTCTGGTAAAGAAGTGTTCGGCTGCCCTAGGTATATTAAAATGTCATCAGCAAAGAGTGCTATTTTATGTTCCTTCTGACCAAGTGTAATACCTTGAATTTTTTGGTTTTGTCTTATCCATTGGCTCAGAGGTTCTATGAAGATTGCAAAGAGCAGTGGAGCCAGGGGGCAGCCCTGACGACATCCTCTTTCCAGTTCAAAAGAAGATGATAAAATACCGTTAATCCTTATTTTAGCTGTTGGTTTTTTATATAATGCCTGTATAGTTCTAATGAAGTTGTTATGAAAATTGAAACTGGATAAGATTCTATATAGAAAAGACCAGTCAACCGAATCAAATGCTTTTTCAGCATCTAATCCCAATATGACTGCATTTAAGTTATATTTTTTTATATGATGAATTATGTGTAAAGTGCGTCGAATGTTGTCTTGTGTCTGTCTTTGTCTTATAAAACCTGTTTGGTCTAAATGAATTAGGTCTGTCAGTATATTTTCTAACCTTTTGGCAAGGATAATGGTAAAAAGCTTATAGTCCTGATTTAGTACACTGATTGGTCTGTAGTTGGAGCACTCTAGTTTATCCTTTTCAGGTTTAGGTATAACTGCAATGACCCCTTCTCTCCAGGAGGGGGGGATTTCCCCTGTGTGGAGGACATAATTAAATGTTTTCAGGAGGAGAGGAGATAGTTGCTGTTTAAAGGTTTTGTACCACTCTGCTGTATAGCCATCAGCTCCTGGGGATTTGTTAGCTTTAAGTTTCATAATTGCTTTTTCCAATTCTTTAGGATGTATTTCTGACAGTAGTGTTTTATTTTGTGACTCCGTAAGTTGGGGAAGGTTTAATGTGTTTAGGAATGCTTCGGATGCGTTTTTATGTTTTTTGTGGGAGTATAAGTTCTTATAGTAATTCTCGAAGTTTTTAAGAATATCCTGAATTCTGAATTTTATTTCCTTTGATACTGGGTCTCTGATTTTGTAGATTGCTCTTTCTGTTTGATGTTTCCTCAATTTATAGGCTAGCAATTTTGCCGATTTACTGCCTGCTTCATAGTATTTTTGTTTCAGAAATGTAAGTTTCTTCTGGATTTCTATTGTGTAGATCTCATTTATTTGGTTTTTAATTTCCTTAATCTTGAGCGAGTCAGTAGAATGAGTGTTGCCTTTGTGTTCTTTTTCTAGGTTCCTAAGTTCTGACTCTAATGTGGATAGTTTTTCTTGTCTTAGTTTCTTTTGGGTTGCCAGTTTTGCAATAATCTTTCCTCTTATTACAGCTTTGCATGCATCCCACAGTATTAAAGGGGATACTTCTCCATTATCGTTATCTTCCAAATATCTGAGAATATCTGATTCCAATTCATCTTTCAATGGTCCTTTCAGGACATTTGAATTTAACCTCCAAGAAAATGTATTATTTGTGTATTTTTGGATATTTAAGTCCATGTAGATCGGACTGTGGTCGGAGAGATCCATCAGTCCTATTTTACATGTTTTTACTCTTCCAATGTCTCTATTAAACATAAAAAAATAGTCAATCCTTGAGTAAGATGAATGTGGAGTTGAGTAAAATGTATAGTCTTTTACACTGGGGTTGAGTTCCCTCCACACGTCACAGATTCCCAATTCTTTTAGTAGCATCCGAGTCTTCCTGTTTTGGGTGTTATTTTGATGTGGGGAATTACCAGAAGCATCCCAGTATGGATTCAGTCTAAGATTGAAGTCCCCACCACATATCACTAAACCTTGAGCTTTAGTTATCATTAGGTCGAATACATTTTTATAAAATTTCCAGTTCGCCCCTGGGGGAGCATACACATTCAGCAGGGTGATATCTTCTCCCTCTAGCCGCCCAGTTACCAAACTGTATCTCCCTTCTTTATCTTTGTGTTCTGATTTTTTTTCAAATGTAATTTTGGTTGATATCAATGTCGCTACTCCCCTCCTCCTCCCTGATTTATATGAAGATGAAGAGATCATTTTAAACCCTCGTCTACTGAGTTTATTGTGTTCCACATCTGTTAGGTGGGTTTCTTGTAAAAATATTATTCCTGCTTTGTCTTTTTTCATTTTGCCTAGAATCTTGGATCTTTTAACTGGATTCAGGATTCCTTTTACATTATATGAAATTATTTTGGTTACACCCTGTTTCTCCATTGTGTTGTTTTGTTTAGTATAACTGTGTGGTGGCCCTCTTTTGTGCTACTCAGAAACTGAAAGAACATTAAAAACAAGAAAAACATTAAGAACATAGTGTATAAAACTTTAAAACAAAAAGCTGTCATAAGAACTTCCTGAGCTGAGGTCTTTTTAAAGACCCTGTAAGAGCCTTGATGGAGTGAAGGCCCTGAGGGAAATTCCTCAAACTCTGTTACGTGTTGAGGGCCCTCTCTTACCACTGAAAGTAGTCCCATGCTTTTAACGTGAGTTTCAGAACCCAATCCAAACTTGTAATGATTTTTTTTTTCCTTTTATGCCTAAACCCTGTGAAATTGTGTGCACCCTCCCACCCCCATCACATCAAACATTCACGCAAAAACAGTATTTGTTAGTATGAGGAGAACATGTGGATTATTGTCACATTTCTATTTTAACAAGTTTTTTTTTTTTTTTTTTTTTTATTACAAAGACTTATTTGTTTCAAATAATATGATTGTTCCATGAAATGTTTTACCACATGCTGAATATGCATCTCCTTTAATGTTTGTTACCTTGTATGAGGGGGGTTGGATGTGCGGATTGATTCAAGAGAAAAGAAAAAAAAAAAAAAAGGTCGCTATTCCAACCTGAAAACGGATAGTTTATCCGCGACGCTCTGGTGCTGGGTTTCCCGCTGCTGGTCCGTGGATTTTGAGGGTCTTTGTGTTGTCCATGTTTGCGCTTTGATCTTCTCACTCGGGTCTGCTGCGGGTTTAAATACCGTTACCGGGAGCCCTCTTTTCGCCATGTCAGCTGTTGCTTCTTCCGCCGAATTATAGAGACACGTTTCATCGCCGTAGAAGACCCTTAACTTCGCAGGAAATGGTGTCTGAAAGCGCAATTTCTTCTCTCTTAACACCTTTTTCGCGTCATTGTATTCCCTGCGCTTTTTAAGGACCTCCGGGGCGTAATCGTGTTCCACGTAGACTTTTCTCTCCTGGTGCATAAATCCTTTTTTCTGCCAGGCCAGTCTCACAACCTCTTGTTTTATTTTGAAATTGGAAAATCTTACCAACACCGAACGTGGGGGCGCTTCCGCCGCCGGCCTAGCGGCTAATGAACGATGTGCCTTTTCTATCTTCAAGTCGGTGGTTTGTGGAATATCCAATTTCTCTCTTAGTAAGGATTCCACGCATTCTGCCATTGAGTTAAAACCATTTTCGGTTCCTTCTATCAGACCATGAATTCTTATGTTGTCTCTTCTTTGTTTTCCTTCTTGGTCGGTTAGCTTAGCCTCTATAGCTGCTTGTCTTTTGCGTAGGTCTAGCACAGAATCTTCGAGCACTTTTATTCGATCCTCTGTTTCCAAGATTCGGTTCTCGGCCTGGTCCACTCTGCTGTTTGTCCTTTTCAATTCTTCTCTGAATTCCCGAAATTCGGCCGTAACTTCTCGGCGAAATCGTCGTAGCTCCTCAAATAGTGATTTCAGGCTAACCCTTTTGTTAGCTATCACCAGTTCCTCGTCTTCTGAACGGAGATCTTCCAGTTCAGATTCTCCGGCCGATACGTGTCCTGGCCTGGAGAATTTCAGTTTCTTCTGTTTTCCTTTAGACATGATGATTTTGTCTTTTGATTTTCACTCCTCCAAAAATCCGTTAAGTTTGATTTTCAAGGTGTTATCCTGGATTGGGTCTGAGAGCTTCAGTGTTAAGCTGCAGTCGCCATGGCGTCCAGACCGGAAGTCCAAGTCGATGGTGTTTATTATTAAGGGTAAAAAAAAATCCAAACTTACATGGCCCTGTGTGAAAAAGTGATTGCCCCCCCATTAAAACATAAATTAACTGTGATTTGTCACATCTTTGGAAAGCTGAGTTCAATTTCTCTAGCCACACCCTGGCCTGATTACTGCCACACCTTCTCTCAATCAAGAAATCACTTAAATAGGACCTGCCTGACAAAGTCAAGTACACCAAAAGATCCTCAAAAGCTAGACATCATGCTGTGATCCAAAGAAATTCAGGAACAAATGAGAAACAAAGTAATTGAGATCTGTCAGTCTAGAAAAGGTTATAAAGCCATTTCTAAGCTTTAGGACTCCAGCAAACAATAGTAAGAGCCATTATCCACAAATGGTGAAGACATGGAACAGTGGAGAACCTTCCCAGGAGTGGCCGGCTGACCAAAATTATCCCAAGAGCGCAGCAACGACACATCCAAGAGGTCACAAGAGACCCCACAACAACACCCAAAGAACTGCAGGCCTCACTTGCCTCAGTTAAGGTCAGTATCTGTGACTCCACTATAAAAAAGAGACTGAAACCAAGACAAAAACCACTGCTGAGGAAAAAGAACATAAAGGCTTGTCTTCATTTTGCCAGAAAACATTTTGATGATCCCCAAGACTTTTGGGAAAATATTCTGTGGACTGACAAGACAAAAGTTGAACTTTTTGGAAGGTATGTGTCCCATTACATCTGGCATAAACGTAACACAGCATTTCAGAAAAATACCATCATACCAACAGTAAAATATGGTGGTGTTAGTGTGATGTTCTGGGGATGTTTTGCTGCTTCAGGATCTGGAAGACTTGCTGTGGTAAATGGAACCATAAATTCTGCTGTCTACCAAAAACTCCTGAAGGAAGAATGTCTGGCCAGCTGTTCGCGACCTCAAGCTGAAGCACACTTGGGTTCTGCAGCAGGACAATGATCCAGAACACACTAGCAAGTCCATCTCTGAGTGGCTTAAGAAAAACAAAATAAAGACTCTGGAGTGGCCTAGTCAAAGTCCTGACCTGAATCCAATTGAGACGCTGTGGCATGACCTTAAAAAGGCGGTTCATGCTCAAAAACCCTCCAATGTGGCTGAATTACAACAATTCTGCAAAGATGAGTGGGCCAAAATTCCTCCACAGTGCTGTAAAAGACTCATTGCCGGTTACTGCAAATGCTTGATTGCAGTTGTTGCTGCTAAGGGTGGCCCAACCTGACATGGTTTGTTGACCCAGTGAGCAGACTCGGAGACCAGAGTAGATACAATTATCTTTATTACAATAATGTGGAGCGTGTGAATGTGTGGGTGTGTGTTCTTGCTGCAGCTGGGGGTGAGCAGAATGCCATTTGACCTGGCAACCCTAGGGACAAACAGAGAGGCAGGATGGTTAGTGGCTTCACAGCTGAGAATGTGCTGGTTAATCTGCAGCTTACTGTTTGTTGAGATGTAGCGATGGTCAGGTTAGCACGGCGGCTATGGCCAGGAGGACAGCGTCCACAGAGCCCGTTGCAGTGTGTAGATGATGAAGGTGTAATCTATGAGAGGGTGAGGTTCAGTCTGCTGCCAGGAGGGACAGGGTCCGCCACCACGGAGCTCCACCTGTGCACAGGGGACTGAAATGGAGAAGGTGAGGGAAGGCTGAGGCTTACTTGCGTGGTGGAGAGTTTCCTTCCAAGCGTAGGCGGGTTGTAGGTAGACAGCAGGAATGCAGTCAGGCTGAGGCTACGGTCTCTGGAATCAAAGAAGAGGGCGTGCATGGTCTTCATGAAATAAGACAGATGACTCCGCACGGATTCTAGGGCAGCGTGGATTATATAGCCCCAGCCGTGATGAGAAACAGGTATGTGCGCAGCTGGAGAGGATAATCACATCCAAGCAGGCCATCACACAACCAGTTATTAGGTTTAGGGGGGAATCAGTTTTTCACACAGGGCCATGTAGGTTTGGATTTTTGTTTCCCTTAATAATAAACACCTTCATTTAAAAACCGCATTCTGTGTTTACTTGCGTTATCTTTGTCTAATATTTTCACACTTTTTCACATCACTGTACAGTTGTGTGTCGTCAGCATAGCTATGGTAATTAATGGCACGTCTCCTGATTACATCCTCCAGCGGCAGCATGTACAGATTAAAAAGTACTCAACCTAAAATTGAACCTTGGGGCACACCACAATTTATATTTTAGACTCTGGAAGAACATGTATCCATACTTACAAAAAAGGTCCTGTCTGTGAGGTAGGATTTGAGCCAATTAAGAACAGTACCAAAGAGGCCAACCAGATCCTTTAGTCTGGTTAAAAGAATATGGCGGTCTACTGTATCAAAGGCAGCACTTAGATCCCGTAGAACCAGGACTGAAATTCTGCATGAGTCCATATTGTGCCTTGGGTCATTAACAATCCTGACCAGGGCTATCTCGGTACTGTGATTCATCCTAAAACCAGACTAGTTTCTGTAAGTATTTATTATTTTGGAGAAGTGAGAGTTTCTTGTTTGTTTGACCGTGTTATTATATATTTTCAATTGTTCATGTAGAGTTTGGTAGCAAACAGTTAATTTTGTTTTTCCTCCACCTTCTCTCTGCTGTCCTGCATTTTCTTTTCTGCTGTTATATATCTTCATTCCACCAGGGTGGGACAGGTTTAGTTTTTGCATTTTTGGTCTTTAGTGGTGCAACCAAGTCCAGCGCTGTTTTTAGTTCATGGTTAAAACTGTCAGTTATAAAATCACATGACACAGGTAGAACCTCAGCAGGAACATATTCACTGAATAAAGCTGATGATGTCAAAAAACACACAGAAGTGATCTGAGACAGCCAAGTCTACAACAGCGGACACACTAGTGGACAGGCTATAGGTGATAACAGAGTCTAAAGTGTGTCGTCTGTTGTGAGTTGACTATGTTGTGTGTTGTTTAAAATCCATACAGTTAAGAAGGTTTAAAAATTTACTAGAAAAAGAATTAGAAGGATCATCTATGTGAAGATTAAAATAACCAGCTATGACTACCTTGTTATATTTTGTGAGGATAATTGACAGCATGTCAGAGAATTCATTGATAAATGCTGCACATGGTTTCTGTGGTCTATAAACTGTGATGCATAAAAATTGGGGGGTTGTTAAAAACAAATGCATGATATTCAAAGGTGGTGTACTTGTTAAATGTTATTTCTTTATAATTAAAATCACTAGAGATTATTGCTGCAGTTCCACCACCTTTCTGACCCTTCCTTTTAGAAAACAAAAAGTTAAAATTGGGTGGAGAGACTTCGGTGAGAACAACTGATGCATCGGTACCCAGCCACATCTCAGTTAAAAGCAGATAGTCCAGTTTATGATCTAAAATCAAATTATTAATAATGAAAGATTTATTTAAAAGGGAGTGGACATTTAAAAGAACCATAAAAGCTGTTGAAGAGTTGGTGTGTGAGGTGGTTTGTTGGGTATTTAAGTTAATTTTGACATGGTTCTTATGGTTTATTCAACCAGTCCGAATCCTTCATGGTCTATTGTTGGAGATAATGGGGGAAATGGTGTAGGTAGATGGTGAGGGGGGACTGGTGCAGGGGGTGGTGGAGTGTGGTGGGGAGGAACTTGTGAGTAAAATGCACCTACAGGGGGAGACAGTCAGGCTGACGGAGCAGTTGAAACAGAATAAAATATAATGCTTGTTAAAATGCGGGCGCCCAGCCTGCTTGGATGTACACCGTCTCTCCAATAAAATGATGTGCAGTTCCAAAACAGGTTAAAATTGTCAGTGAAAATAAAACCATACACTGCAGTAGACACTTTGCCATTGGCTTTCTTAAACGCCAATATCTGGTGTTTTTGGAAAAGAACCACTCTAAAACCTGGTTTAATTTGTCTGTTGGCATGTTTGTCACATTAAATTAAAATTGCTGTAGAGCCTTATTTTTACTTTTCCCTTTCGCTGCTCATGTCTTGCAGAATGGGACTCCCAGAAGTTGTCTCCTCGATTCGTCAATGTTCTGTCTTGATCATTTCAGATGTACGGATGTAAGGGGATAAGGACCTGTACTTGTACGTATAGCGCTTTTCTAGTCTGAAAGACCACTCAAAGCACTTCACTAGTACTAACCCTATATTCTAAGGGCCTATCAGAGACATATACCTAGGGACAATTTAGAATCACCAGTTAACCTAACATGCATGTGTTTGGATTGTGGGAGGAAAAAGGAGCACCCAGAGTAAACACACAGGCACAGGGAGAACATGCAAACTTCCACACAGAAAGGTTTCTACCCCTGCCAGCCTGAGGATTTTAACTTGAGACCTTCTAACTGTTAATCAGCAGTGCTCACCACTGTACCACTGTGCTGACCACCAAACAGGACCTGGACAGCAATTTTTAAGATGTATTTATATTTTCATGAATTTCCATGATAAGGTTTTCAGATGTATTCCATTTTTCTGACATATAGTGGTTGTCTAAAACATAGAAGTGTCTCAGTGGCATTTCTTTATAAAGCTTATGGAATGTCACATTTATTTCTATTGTCAATATTTCCCATAGATCTTGTATTGATATTGTAAAATGGTGTGACCATGGGACACATCTTCATTGTGGCTGTTGAAGAAATAAGCTACTCACTGCATCGGTTAGATTATCATAGCTTGTTAAATCTGGTGACTTTTTTTAATGGATGTTGTACCCTGCTATCACCTCCTTGGAAAGCTCCATTCTTCCCTTCAGAAAAGACAAAATGGGTCTACAGTGGGCCTCAGTGTTACAGACTACACCACAAAGTTTGACATTTCAAGCATTTTAGTCTAAATCACAGTATTTATACAACCCTGAAGACCTTTTAAATTCAGCAGTTAAAGGACTCCCAGCATCTGAGATCAAATTCTTTTTGTTGTTGTGATAAATAAAAATAAATAACTTCATCTTCATGCCATATACATATACAGTACATGTGCTGTGACTACTGGGTAAAACATTGTAGTTAATGGGGGAAAATGACAAACCCACAGAGATGTCTCAGTTAGTGGTCTGTATTTGCAGCTATTGGATGTTTTGAGGTTTTTTTGTGGATCTTCTGGCAGCTCTCCACCTCTATCCTGAACCTGCTGAATTGTTTGTTACAAGACATTTTAGTACTCCAAATCTAGTGGTTATGTAATCATACATCACTCTGTTTTCTTAATACATTAACCTTTTCCTGTACCTGTACAAATCATTTAATTTGTGGAACTATAGAGCCATTTAATTCAAATTGGTGAGACTATAATCATGACTCTTGACTACTTTTACATTACTTAAGATAATGCTGTGGCGCATGTATTTTTGCCTACATATGTATGAGTATAAAGTGAGATGCTTAGGATTGCATATGTGGATTGACCTCACGTCTTAGGATGGGACAATATGTCTGGACCGCCTGTGGATAACGGCAAGAGGACGGAGGTACCGGGATAAGGAGCTGAAAGGACTTCCTGACCTCCTGGGGCCAGGCGGAGGACTAAAGGACTCGGGGGGAGAGTTATTGTCAATGCGGGGTTTTGACAGAGATGTGTGATTCTTCCTTTGATGTTGATGTATAAATGTGGGGGTTCTGATGCAGCTCTCTCTCTTCTGTTCTTGAGAGATCGCTGGGGATGTGAAAGCTACATTAAAACCTGAATTGAGAAATAATTCAGCCTCGTTATTTCACGCTCCCCACAATGCTACTTTCATTGGAGTATAGTTTGTGTATCCCCACCTCTGGCAGTCATTAATTAATGTAAACAATCTTAATGATATTTGAAACGTTTAGAGCATAATCTAACTGTTACGGGGGAACGACCCCGCTTTGTAGGGGGAAAGTCGTAAACACCTGCCCTGGGTGACTACCGGGATGTCAGATCTAGGTCTGAGACCCCCAGTGTCAGTAGCCCCTGTACTTACGTCAGTGGGTGAGTTGTGACCTGTTTGACTGGACTCTCTGGCTTGAGAAGGGTGGAGTGAATGTGGATTACAAGGGCCCAAACTCTCATTAACAGCCAGAGGTTTCTTGCTAAAGTGCGCTTCTTGGCAACAACAGAGCTAACCGGTGGTGGCTTTCTCCCTGTAGTTCTAGAAAACAGGTGGAGTGCTCCTACCCCAGGGCAACTCTTCCTTCCACAAAAGATGGTTATATATCACAACTTTAAGTGAGACAGTATTGGCTATTTATTAAGGAGAACCCTTGTTCTTAATGGCATAAACACAACAGTGGCAGACCCCACAACATGCTATATTAATATAATCGGAATTCCCAGTATTTTAACTCAGGTGTTGTGGTGATCCACCACAATCTACATGGACATTCAATCTTCACACTCAGCTAGCCTGCACTAAGCAGAGGACAATTTGCATACGGACAGAGAGCCCCTAGGAGACAATCAGAACAATGGACTACTGTTATACATCCCCAGATTAAGGAGTGGACGTCCGGGCGCCAGTTGGTCACGCAAATGATATGTATTGACTGATATGTTTATCAATATGCAAATGTGCCATGCATTCTCTCTGTTGGTATAACATGTATAAAAGAGCTTGCTATACATGCCTCAGGGGCACAGCACAACACAACGCAGCGCACAGTGCTACAAGTGTGTCTCATGATGTTGGAGGAAAATAAAACTCTGCAACCTGCCAGCTTGTCGCATCTCGCCTGAACTTATTTTTCCTCCCCACTGGTGACCCTTGACGAAGAATGTAACACGAGGCGAACACCCCGGAGATGACTCCGACCGGGAAAGCCCCAGCACGCGTAATGGTGTGCCCCTCGCCTGATCTCTTCCCTCCACACTGGTGACATGACGAGAGAGAATGACCGTCTGCTCCCTCTCACCACGCTGTGGACACAGAGGACCAGAGAATGCCTGCAACTTCTTCATCTTCACCAGAGCGAGCGCTCTGGAGCGCAGCACTGGGACCAAAACGCACCATGAACGGCGACGTGAGCGAGCCAAAGGAAGCAGCCTGAACGGGGAAGGACATCGGCACTGACTGCGTTGATTTCCACCAAGCTCCCCGACCCTGACTCAGCTCGCGACAAGCGGACCTCCCGCGCACAGAAGCCCTGCACGCACACCGCAGGATTACGAGGACAGCGCAACTGCCAGTTATGTGGTCATGGTGCCAAGTGCGCACCACGCACAGACACAAACCGGCTCCACAGACTGACGCATCGTCCTCCGCCGCTGCACATTCCCGAGAAAAACAGCCGATGGCCACCCTCGGAACCTTCAGGGCTGCTCAAGCACCTGAAGCAGACGTGCAGCCCACACACAGGACTTTGTATGGGTTTCTCAGCCACGCCGCACAAGGGGAATTTAGCCGATTGCTGTCCCCGATGGCCTTAGGGCTGCTTCCGCACCTTAAAGCCAAACTGCCAGGTCCCTCGCACAGCTGCAGTTGTTTCACAGCCGCTACGCATCCTCGGGGAATTTGGCCGCTCGCCTTCCCCACATCCTCGTTGGACTGAGCCGCGAAAGGAGTCAGAGATAATTTTTTTTTTTTTTCACAGCCGCTGTGGATCTCCGCCAGGTTTAAAGGGAAAGTCCCTCACCATCGCGGATCCACATGCAATTTTTGCGCGGCCCAGACACCTTTGACGTCCCGGGCCGGCACTCACTTACTCCCACCCTCCTCCCAATCCTCCTCCACAGCACTTTTCCCGCACCTCCCTCCCTAAAGCCGGCCGATCGCCGTTTTGTTCCATTACGCACGAAATGCACTGGCCCGTGTGGCCACGATCCACGGCCGTTCAACGTGCTGGAATCCGGAGCTAGAGCCAAATGACGGGGGGGGGGGTCACAACCCCTGCTGAGTGTTCTGGGGGGGGAGCCCTGTGGTGACCCACCACAATCTACATGGACATTCAATCCTCACACTCAGCTAGCCTGCACTAAGCAGAGGACAATTTGCATACGGACAGAGAGACCCTAAGAGACAATCAGAACAACGGACTATTGTTATACATCCCCAGATTAAGGAGTGGACGTCCGGGCTCCAGTTGGTCACGCGAATGATATGTATTGACTGATATGTATATCAATATGCAAATGTGCCATGCATTCTCTCTGTTGGTATAACATGTATAAAAGAGCTTGCTATACATGCCTCAGGGGCACAGCACAACACAACACAGCACAACACAGCACACAGCGCTACAAGTGTGTCTCATGATGTTGGAGGAAAATAAAACTCTGCAACCTGCCAGCTCGTCGCATCTCGCCTGAACTTATTTTTCCTCCACAGTGTCACCCTTAATCACAGCATCAGTAGTAGACTCCTGACACCTTAGCCCAAAACACACAGTCAGAATTTCCCCCCTCTCTCAAAGGAAACAAGATAATACTCTGTCACCTAAAAATTGGAATGAAGCAGGCAAAATTGTCCCAGGTAAAACAACAACAACAAAAAATTAATAATGTTGAAGGCCACAAAAATGAACAGGAACAGAAGTTTTCCTTTTCAGATTAACAGAACTGCAGAAAGAAGAAAATTCACAAAAAAAAAAAAAATCACAAATAAAACTAAAGGATGTCACTAGAGTCCTTAAGAGGCAATTCCAAAAAAATCCACCGGACGCATTCTGGTCATTCCCACCATAAGCTATCAGGCCCTAGTGTGGTGTAAATCCTCAATGTCCCAAAATGGCAGTTCTACAGTCCTTTACGTCTTTACAGTCCTGTACTGTCTTTAACGAGGTACACCGACCGTAACATGGCACACAGTTCAAATAAAAAAAAAAAATTAAAACTTTACCTCGGGCTCCCGTGTGGTATAGTAACAAATTTAGAACAGTTATACCAAGTTGAATATAGCAACTAGCACACCCACACATAACAGGGTGAAAAGGAGATGCATTGGTGAAATGACGTCTGGATGGCAGGGGCAAAACTCCCACCAGCTCCCACTTTAATCCGGGATCCGTCTGCCTGTGGCAACCACTGATGTCTTCTGGAATCCACCTGGCGGCGAGTGCACGCACTCAGTGAGCTATCTTTGCAGAACAGCCAAACTTTCACTAGCAGAAACACGCGGTTGACCCATACGCCTCTCTGTGGGTAATTTATAGGACCGAAGGTGGCTGGATTAATGTAATGTGAACAAACTTGAAACAACAGTCCTGCTCACTGGGTCAATATCCACTCCACCAGTGAGCCACTTAAGCTGTTAGTCTCTTCTTGTCCTGGGCAACAGCGGGGTGGGGAAGCTATGTCAGGGCTAACACAATAACTTGTCAAGTGAAACCCACTTGCAACTTCAAGCTGTGTAAAACAAAAAAAAAAACCCAACAACACTCCGACGACGAGATGTACCATTTTCTCCAAGCAAGTATCGCCAACGCTCTGACTCAAAACCCACGAGTCCTGTGTGCAAGCTTGGTGACACTTTTATACACTTTCGACTGCCCTGTCACTCATTCTCTTCAGCAGCCTCTGCGAGTTTTCTCTTCCAGCTCTTTCTGGGCTCCCTGCGTCTTCCCCTTGATCTGCCCCAGCTGCCCCATCAGCTCAGCCTTCTCTCACCCTATTCGCTCCTTCTGTTGCCTGATAGGCTACTCTACTTCCCCAGTCGATCTAACTTCCTATTAGGCTGCAACACCTGTCAAAGGAGTCTTAAGTGGCTGGTATACCATTTTAGGGAGCATATTAAGTATACCGTTACATAAAGCTCATCTTAGGTTTTAACCCATAAGAACCCATGGTCCCATAATTTTCCTTGAAGAAGAAAGGGGTCTGGTTCAGCAATCAACACAGCAGTCAGAAAACCTGTTAAAGACTGCCACAATATTATCTGCTTTTTTCAGACTATAAAGAATGTATATTTTAGTGATATTTAAATTTTATTTGTAAAAAAATGAAGGTTCCCAGACACCCAAGGAAACATCCCAGACCACCCCCAGCCCCAACAGGAACAAACAACACAAACCCGGGTGGGAAGTAGGGGGAACAGGAAAGGTGGGAACACAACACCCCGCCCAGGGTCCACAATAGCCCTCCTAAGTCCAAAGACGTGGAGGCTCAGGAGGCCGCCCAGAATCCCAGGCCCAGCAGGCAGTTTGGCGGACACAGACTGGTGGCCTGCCAAAATGTACGGGCCATCTGGCCCAGAACCCCAGTCCCTCAGGCAATCGGCCAGTGCTGTAAAGTCACCAGAGCCGGCAGGATGAAGCAGGAGATGGCCTGCCCACTGGGAGGCTCACAGGGGGGTGATCGGACCATAGAGAGGGAACCCCCATGACGTTGGACAGAGAGGAGAAGGGAGCCACGGTTTCCTCAGGCAGATCCACAGCACCCTCGGTGATCCTGGCTTGGGCCACGGCTGCCTCTGCGGTGGACCCTGATCGGGCTGGCTCCGCTGCACCTGCAGTGGACCCCGACCGGGCCGGCTCCACTGCACCCGTGGTGGACCCCGACCGGGCCGGCTCCGCTGCACCCGCGGTGGATCCCGGCCGGGCTGGCTCTGCTGCACTCATGGTGAGCTCCGGCTGGGCCGGCTCTGCTGCACCCATGGTGAACTCCGGCCGAGGCGCCACTGCACCCGTGGTGAACTCCGGCTGGAGCTTAGCTGCACCCATGGTGAACTCTGGCTGGAGTTTAGCTGCACTCATGGTGGTCCCCCCAACGGGGGAGGTCAAGCTCCCCTTGGCCTCTGGCGCTGACCCCCGATCCTCAGAGGCTTCTGGTGGGATCAGCTGCTCTCCGGTGACCCTGTCAGGGGGCTCTGAACCCGGGGAAGGAGAAAGAGAGACAGGGTCAGGGTCGCTGGCAGAGGCAGAGCCCGGTGAGGCAGCCCCGGGGGCTACTGTGAGCTGCCCCGGGTCCTCCTCACCATGAGCTGGGCAGTGTGACATTGATATTGACTCTATTGACATAACGGAGCACACTTGCCTGAACTCGGGCTCCACCACCGTCCAGGACTCAGGTGATTTAGGGTGCGCGGGTTCCTCCGGTCTGTCGGGTGCTGCACCCCCGTCGACCTCCTCCGGGACCCCTGGGCCCACGTCGTCATCTGTGGGCAATCCAGGTTGTGACAGCTCCTCTCTGGCGACCCTAGGAAGGAGCTTAAAGGGGATAGGAGGGGAGGAACGGTTAGGGTTGCCGGCAGCAGCAGAGCCCGGCGAGGGGAATCCAGATGCAGCTGGCAGCCGCACCCGGCTCTCCTCCCCAAGAGCCAGACAAGATCCCTCCATCACTGACAAATAAACTACCAGAGAGGCTACTCGCCTGTGCTCAAGCTCTACAGCTATCCATGACTCTGACGATGCTGACGATGACGTTCTGGACCCATTGGCTGGAGGTTTGGTCCGGGGGATGACTCTGCTGCTGCGGCCCCCGCCACAGACGTGATAGTGGTAGCAGTTCTGGTGCTCCATTGTGCCATCTTCCACACCACCAGCTCCTCTGGTGTAGCGGCTGAAGATGGCCTCTCCACTGACCCAAGAGCTGGACCTTCCCGGGCCTCTGGATCCTCTCTCCTCGAGCGACCTGGATCCGGTGCTGGCAAGCTCATGGGGGTACACAGAAAGGGTTGGGTGAGGTCAGGTATGGGGGCACTACATGCCGCTGGGGTGGAGCACTCAGGGGGCTGCTCACCCTGAGTCTCGTCGCCAGGAGGCAGGCAAAATTGTTCATCAGACATAAAAGTTAAATGAGAAATAACTTGCCTGTCCTCCTGACATGAGATGTCCTCAACGGCCTCTGAGACGTCTCCCCCCTCTGGGGGTTCCTCTTTGTGCAGCGCCGGCGAGACCGGAGGCCTCCTCCAGTGGGGGTTCCACCTCCTCTTCTTCCTAGATGGCTCAGGGATCAGATAGTCCGGGATGCAAAGCGCTGCACTTGACAGCGAGTCAGTCGTGCTGAGAAGCTCCGTCTTCTCCAGAGAGGGAAGCGGAGTGGTCATAAGGAGCTCGAGCGCTGGGGGACCCTCGTCCGACTCCTCCTCGACCCGGCAGTTGAGCACGGCGAGCAGGTTCGACCACTCCTCGTCCGTCGGCAAGCCCGGGGATTGAGCAGGCTTCGGCCCGGGAGAAGAAGCAGGGGACTCCACCAGCACGGCCGCAAGGACACACCTTGGTGCCGGAGAAGGGTCCTCCAAAGCCGCTGGCTCCTCCATCATCCGACGGCTCTGATTCCGGACCAACAGACGCTCAGAAGAAGATGGAGAAGACACAGAGGGGGTAGGAAAAGAGTTATAAACTACAGCTGCTGGAGGGAGCCCAGCGGACTGCTGAAACTGGGGCCCTCCCCCATGAGACTTACAAGGTTTATTATTATCAAAATGAGTTGAATGAAAAGACACTTGCCTGTCATCCCGGTCTTTGATGTTTACTGCTGCAGCTGGCAGGCTGTCATCCCTCTCTGTGTCTACTGTGATTTGACCCTCTTCCAATGGGTGGAGGAGGAGCTGTCTCCATGGCTATGGAGGAGGGCGTTCCTGAGGCGGCCCAGGCAGACTTCACAACAGCTGTTGTAGAGATGATGACTGCCGAAGACGAGGAGGGCCTTCCCCGGTGTCCCTTCGCGGGATGACGCCACGTCTGGGCGGCTGATGCTGATGGTGAAGCGGGTGAAAGAACGGCTGAAGGCTGTGGAGTGTGTTCCCGCTCAGGCTCTGCGAGGAACGCCGCTCTCCTCACACCAGGAAACATGCGCTGGAGCGCGTGGACCAAAGTGATCAGGTCTGCATACTGAGGGTAATACCAGAGACCAGGATGCACTTCCAGGATTCCCTCTGCTGGGTCCATTCTGCTCCACTTCACCTTGGGTCCGTGGGCTTTATGGGCCTCATCCATAAAGTCCCAGATAAAGGTTGCCGCCCATTCTTCCTCCACCGTGGGATGCCTCGTCGCTGATTTCCTCTGGCCGGCGTGGGAGTGGCATGCCGAAGGCATAGTGGGGCAAACCGATGGGTGAAAAACAGTTCCAAAAATAGAAAAAGGGTGATGTGTGGGTGTACCCGCTAAATCCTCTTTCGGGGCTGGGTCATTCTGTCATAAACCCTCCTGTGCGCTTTTCCAATGTGCACGGCGAGGGGTGAAATAATGAGGATTTACATGCTGGAGTTACACCACACATATTTATTAAACACAGCGATTCAGACGCACAGTTTCAACAATAGTTCCCCTTTGAAGCTTAAGGAGTTCTCAAGGATGCTCAACAGTCTACAGGTGAGGATGACCGGGGAAAACACACACAGTAGATACTCACAGAACCGGAGTTGTCTGAGTAAGTCCAAATAAGCACCGAGGGCAACACAGTCCTTTAACGACGTGACTTCATATGGCGATTAATGACCGTATGTGCAGTGCAATGACCCAGCAATGCGTGACTGGAAAAACGCTCCTTAAGTACACGCATTGCTGGGGATTGTAGATTGAACGCACCTGGGCAAGGACCGGGACAGATTATCAACTGGGCTGGGAACAGCTGATGGTAATCAATGAGGGGGCGTGGTCGGACCGGCAGACTGTCAGCAGTACACACAGCTACCGGCTCCAGAGCAGTGGCTATGGATATGGTAACACACTGAAAATACATACTAAACATGCATACACAACGGCACCAAGACCCACAGAGAGATCAGGACTGAGCCGGGGGGGAACCAAGCCGGCTCGGCTCCTGACAGATGGAATGGATCACCATTTGGAAGATATGACCGGCTCTATTAAGGTGCTGGAAAATAAACTGAATACCATAAAACAAGACATAATGGACAACGAGAGACGTATTGAAGACGTGGAGTCCCGTGTAGCCGTAGCAGAGGAACACCAGGATAAGCATGAGACAACATTGGCCTCAGTCATGAAACCTATCGCTTACCTGGAGTTAAAGGCCCAGGACCTGGAGAATTGTGGATGGGAGAAAAACATCTGAATGTCTGGGCTCAAGGAGGGTGCCAAGGGGAGCTGCTCTCTGCTGGATTTTGTGCAGGGCATGCTGACACAGTAGCTGGGCTCGAGTTCCGGGGGATTGTTGGCTTTGGAGCAGGTCCACTGGGTGCTGGCGCCTGCGAGGTCCGACCGAAGCTGGCCTGACCTCATCCGATTCCTCAAACTCCAGGATAAGGAGCTTGTTCTCCTTTCAGCAAGACAACGGGACATCATCCACAATGGATCTAAGCCAGGGGTGGGCAATCATGTGCCATGGAGGGCTATTCCACTGCAGGTTTTCTGTTCCACCCAGTGTCTTCAGCAGGTGTTTGCTCTGATCAGCGTCAAGGATTGCTAATAACTGAAAACACCTGCTGAAGACACTGAGTGGAACAGAAAATCTGCAGTGGAATGGCCCTCACTGCCCACCCCTGATCTAAGCTCACCTCTACTCAGGACCTTTCAGTGGAAACTATCCGATGCAAGCATGAATTCTCTGGTGTTAAGCAGTGGTTCCTTGACATTTTTTTTTTTTTGATTTTGTATACTTTATTGATCCCCAGAGGGGAAATTGAGGGCATCCACCTGGATGGATGAAGCAGCTACGGTACGGCGCTATCCCTTTACCATTCACACACACATTCACACCTAGGGCCACTTTAGAGTCTCCAATTAACCTAACCTGCATGTTTTTGGCCTGTGGGAGGAAACCGGAGAAATCCCGGGGTAAACCCACACAGATACAGGGAGAACATGCAAACTCCACACAGATCACTGTTGGTCAGGGGCTGGGATCGAACCAGGGATCCCATGGCCAAGGGTGAGTTGCTGTGCTGGTGCAGTGCTAACCACTGCGCCACCGCACCGACATGGGCATCTTTCAAGGATTTCATCACCTCAAGTTGAGAGTGCTGCACCAGGGAAAAATCCACTTGCTGATGTCTCCACAGGAAGCTGAGGAATTTTACCAGAAAATCAAGTCTGGTTAGAGTACGGACGACACGAAGGTTTGAGATGTCTGTTCACTGGGGTTCAGCGTCTATAGGCTGTGTTACAATTAATGCTTTCATTATTACTTTAGTGCCCGTAGTGGCTATTTTCCAGCCTATTTTTTTTTAAGTTGACCCCTTTTGTTTCCATAAAGTAGTTAGCTCTATCTTTAATTTTAAATATGCAGTGTTTATGGGTAAAGCTCTTGCTTTGTCGTCTTGGACATGAGTCATCAATTGCCCATGTCAACATTTACATTTGGGGTTTTGCCTTGTCATTTAGAGACTAGGCTGATTTTTTTTCTCTTTGGGGGGGGTTCCTTATTATTATTATTATTATTATTATTATTATTGTCAAGCAATGCAAAATTATATAACATCTTAACATGGTTACCACACTTAACATAATATCATTTAACACCAGAGGTCTGGTTCACCCCATGAAACATAAGAGTTGTAACATTTTTGAAAAAGGAAAAGGCAGATATTGCTTTTCTTCAGGAAATTCATCTGTTTAGTGAGGAGCACGAGAAATTGAAGAGCGATTAGAACAAAATAGTAATCATGAAGGAAGGTATGTGTTAATTCATGGGGTCCTTTATGTGTCAGGGATGACCAGAGGGGCATTCCTACTTTGAATTTATTTCTGTTCTCTGTGTTTTTTGCTATTTGTATTTTGATTTTTTTTTTTTGATTTTGTATACTTTATTGATCCCCAGAGGGGAAATTGAGGGCATCCACCTGGATGGATGAAGCAGCCATGGTACGGCGCTATCCCTTAACCATTCACACACACATTCACACCTAGGGCCACTTTAGAGTCTCCAATTAACCTAATTGCATGTTTTTGGCCTGTGGGAGGAAACCGGAGAAATCCCGGAGTAAACCCATGCAGATACGGGGAGAACATGCAAACTCCACACAGATCACTGTTGGTCAGGGGCTGGGATCGAACCAGGGATCCCATGGCCAAGGGTGAGTTGCTGTGCTGCCACAGTGCTAACCACTGTGCCTCCGCACCGCACATTATTTTTATGTGATTATCATGGTCCTGTTTGTCATTTTGTTTATCATAGTCATGCTATATCTTGGGTTTGTTTTGTGTGTGTTTATTTCCACTAGTCCTGCTCATTTCATGCTCTGTTTTCTTTTTGATTTGTCACAGCTGTTTTGTGTTCGCTTCACCTGTTATTTAAAGGACGCAGCCCCTCAGTGAGGCGCGGCATCATTCTTCTCGGCTCAGCTCAGTTGGCGTTATTCCTGCCCTGTCTAGCCTGCTCAGTAAGTTTTTCTGTCAGTGAGTTTTTGTTTGCATTGAAAAGCCTTGTCTGCTCTGTTCAGCTCTGAGTTACGTTTGAGTTTTTGTTTAATAAAATGTCTAACGCTTGCTGCGCAATTGAGTCCAGTTACTGTATCTGCCCGGAAGGGTGAAACATGATATTATGGACAAAACATATCATTCTTCAATATATCGACACCTAACAAGGACAATCCTAAATTCATGACTGATTTAATCATTTTATTGAATCAATTCAATAAAGATTTTAAAATAATTGGTGGAGATTTTAATTGCTAAATGGACAATAACTTGGATAGAATCTCATCTAGAGAATCTAATCCTAATGCATCAAAGGCCATTAAGACAGCTTCTAATGATGCAGGTCTTGTGGGTGTATGGAGAGAGTTAAACCCTACAGTTAGAGACTATACTTTTTACTCAGTGAGACATAAAACATCACTCTATAAATCACTATAAATTCAAGAAATCTGTCGGTGTGTCTGTGTGTCATGATCATAGGCCGCCTATGATGTTCCTATGATGTCTGCATGATGTCCTATGATGTTCCTATGTTGTTTGTATGATGTCCTATGATGTTCCTATGATGTTTGTATGATGTCCTATGATGCCAGTGATCATAGGACCGTCTACATGATGTCTATATGACATTCAATTCAATTCAATTCAACTTTATTTATATAGCGCCATTTCACAACAACAGTCATCTCATAGCACTATCAACTGTAGGGGGGGGACCCCCACAGTTGCAGAAAGACCCCAGCAATCAGGCGATCCCCTGTGAGCAAGCACTTGGCGACGGTGGAGAGGAAAAACTCCCTTTTAACAGGAAGAAACCTCCAGCAGAACCAGGCTCAGGGAGGGGCAGTCATCTGCTGCGACTGGCTGGGGGGGTGAGGGGATAGAGAAGAAAAGAACAGACATGTAGAGAGCAAACAGCACGATGGGGACTCAATCTATGAGAGAGAACAAACAGATGTTAATGACCAGCAAAAAACATCAGACATCAGATAAACAGTAACGCTGATGTTTCTAGGATCTCTGAAGGATGTCTACATGACGTCATACAGACCGCATCACTCCCTACAAGACATATACAGTATATACACACAGGGAATCAATGGGGAAAAGTGAAAGTGACAAATGTAGAGAATGTGGAGTAAAAGAAAATGTCGAGCACATCTTATTACACTGTCACAAATACGGAAATGAAAGACAGAGAAGGGAAAATGAAGTTCGAGAGGCCGGTAGGGAATGGGATTTAACTGGGTTTCTGGGAACAGATGGAGATGGAGAGGCAATAAGAATCACAAGAAGGGCTCTTTTCTCTTTTTATAAATAACACAGGATTAAGTCATAGAATTTAGGGGTCGGGCTCAGATGACATAATGTTACACACTCTTGTACAGTAGGTGGCGGTACGCACCTTTCAGTTGTTTGCTATCCGCCAGTAACCGAGAGAAGAAGAAGAAGAACATAACACTGAACAGTAACAGGCAGGAAGAAGAAGTAACAAGCAGGGGCAAACACAGACAGCAAGGCATGGTTACAGAAAACTGGATGAGCGGGGCTGCACAGATAATCACACACAGAGGACCAGAGGGGAGATAAGACCAAGGCAATAATGAGAATTAGATTGACGAGAATAATAATAATAATGCTGATAATCTAAAAGGAAGACCAGTGAAGGGCTGGTTGCCAACCACCAATCAAATCTAAGAGAAGAAGAAGAAGAGTGTGGTGTCACTGGCTGGCTGGCTGGCTAGCACAGCTATTGACGCCGCCGAGGACACAGTTCAAGGACAGATAATTTCATCACACATAAGGAGTTGTTCAGAACTCCTTATAAGAACTCCTTATACAAAGATATAGGGTGATGATAATCAAGTCAGTGGCGGTAATGCACCTGTAAGCTGGTTGCCAACCGCCAATCAAATCTAAAAGAAGAAGAAGAAGAAGAATGCACCTTGGCTGGCTGGCCGGCTGGCACAGCTATTGATGCCCCCTAGGACACAGTCCAAGGACGGACAGTTTTTTCACACATAAAGAGTTGTTCAGAACTCCTTATACAAAGATAAGGAGTGACGAGTGACGAGTGATAATAGAGTGACGATAGTCAAGTCAGTGGCGGTAATGCACCTGTAAGCTGGTTGCCAAATGCCAATCAAATCTAAAAGAAGAAGAAGAAGAAGAAGACCAATGAAGAAATAAATATGCAAGACATAATAATAATAATAATACCAACCCAGGATAATAATCACTCTATTAAAGCAAGAAATATGTGTGTCTGTCACGTTTATAGGACATCATAGGACGGCCTATGAACTCTGCCTGATCATCATAGGATGTCCTATGAACTCAGGCATCATAGGACACACAATGCCGTCATAAAGATATGATGTCTATATGACAGCACATAGACAAATGTGTCTTATAGGACATCATAGGACGGCCTATGATCTCTGCCTGATCATCATAGGATGTCCTATGAACTCGGGCATCATAGGACTTGCGATCCCGTCATAAAGATATTTGCGATACTGTCATAAAGATACAATGTCTATATGACGGCACATAGACAAATGTGTCTTTATGATGTCATATAGACCATCACTCACGATGCCTAGACTAATGTGTCTTTATGATGTCATATGGCTAAAAATTGGCAAGGTGAATAAGTCACAGGGCCAATCTTTACAGCGCATTCATGTTTTCTGCACAACAGATTTCTGCAGCCATGGCCAATTCTACGTTGCCGCAAGCAGAGTTGCCAGCTCAAGCAGTCTTCGTATTATTGCTCAAGATGAAGAAACTAAGCAAAAGCATTGCTTTCTCAGCAATGTCATTTTTAAAGAGGTGCTGACACAATAAAAATGTGTAACCTTGGAGAATGCCAGTCTACACTACAAATGTGTAAAATGCCAAGCAAAACGCTGATTTTTTCTGGGTGCTCCAGTTTCTTGGTTTCTATGGGCATGCACAGGCCTTCCTGAACAGGGTCGAAAGCCACTTTTTCTCAGATCTATTTTCATGATCCTGCCCATGAACTGGAATTATGACACGCCTATCCCTCAACCAGTGGTCTGAACGAAGAAGAACAAGACCCACTAGATGGAAAGCAATAGAATGAGGAGAACTGCTGCACGTCAGAAAAGATGCCGTGAACATGAAACACCTCAGGTTCCAGCAGTACGCCACAGGCATGACTGTGAACAACAAAGCCATCTGAGACAGGAGGAGACCCAACGGGCATGCAGAAATACTTGCTTATACTTGGTTTCTACGGGCATAGACGAGTATGCATGGGTATGTACTAGTATATATAGACACAGGTAATCAATATAACACAGAACAGTAACAGGCAGGAGAAGAAGGAACAAGCAAGGGCAAACAGAGACGGCAGGGCATGGTTACAGAAAACGGGATAGGCGGGGCTGCACAGATAACCACACACAGGGGACCAGAGGGGAGACAGGACCAAGGCAATAATGATAATGATAATGATAATAATAATAATAATAATGCTGATAAACTTAAACTAAGAGGAAGGCCAATTATTGGTGATGTCAAAGATCCAAGGCAGATTTCACCATGGTTGCTATTGCCATGGTAACAGTAACTTTCTTTGGGCATGCAGAAATGTTTGCTTACACTTGCTTTCTATGGGCATGCACAGGTATGCACAGGCATGCACTAGTATTCTAGACTGGACTTCTCTCTCCTACCTATGGCTCAGCTTTCCTCTATAATCTCCTGTTGTATAGGATCAATACTCCTATCAGATCATTCACCAGTGTATCTTCAATTTTCCTTTCCTCAACAGATGTGCTAGACTAAGGGCTGGTGATTTAATACTTCACTTTTAACAGACACAGAAGCATGTATTAACATAAGACAATGGCTGGACCATTATAGGCAGGATAATGCGGCCTCTCCTGTTACTCCTGCACTAATACGGGATGCAGCTAAAGCTGTGATTAAGGCTATCTGATTTCATATACATCTGCAAAAAAGGCAATCCATCCATCCATCCATCCATCTTATACGCCTGCATCCTCTTCATCCACAACGGAGCGCACTCTCCGGAGCGGGCAGCACTGGGACCGACACGCACCATGAACGGCGACACGAAGGAAGCAGCCTGAACGGGGAAGATCATCGGCGCCGTCTGCATTGATTTCCACCAAGCTCCCCGACTCTGACTCACCTCCCGACAGCAGACTTTCTGCGCACAGAAGCCCCTCGCGCACACCGCAGGATTACGAGGACAGTGCAACTTCCAGCTATGTGGTCACTGTGCCAGGCACGCGCCACGCACGAGGGACAAACTGGCTCCAGACTTATACATCGTCCTCCGCCGCTGCACATGCCCGAGAAACCCAGCCGATCGCCATCCTTGGAACCTTTAGGGCTGCTCACGCACCTTAAGCAGACATGCAGCCCGTACACGGGACTTTGTATGGGTTTCTCAGCCACAGCGCACAATGGGAATTTAACTGATTGCTTTCCCCGATGACTTTAGGGCTGCTCCCGCACCTAAAACCAAACCGCCAAGTCCATCACACAGCTTCAGTTTTTTTCACAGCTGCTACACATCCTTGGGGAATTTGGCTGTTCACCTTCCCCACATCCTTGCAGGACTGAGCCGCACGAGGAGTCAGAGACTTAATTTCTTTTTGCTCAGCTGTTGCGGATCACCACGAGGTTTACCGGGAAAGTCCCTCACCATGGCGGATCCACACACAATTTTTGTGCGGCCCAGACACCTTTGACATCCCAGGTCGGCACTCACTTATTCCCATCCCCCTCCCCCTCCTCCACATCGTTCTTCCTGCACCTCAAAGCCGGCTGATCGCTGGTTTGTTCCATTACGCATGACGCGCACCCGCGCCGTGCACCCACGATCCACGGCCGTTCAGTGTGCTGGAACTTGGAGAGGAGCACACTGTCTTTTCCATCTCTCCCCCATCCCCCCCATGGACTGACATGCCCTCCGACACGCCTCTACAGCAGGACAGTTCTACCGGAGCTGGAGCACAAACAACCGGGGGGGTCACAGCCCCTTCTGAGTGTTCTGGGGGAGCCGTGTGGTGGCCCAGCACACTGCGGATGGACACTATTTCACACTCATCAGGGCTGGAGGAAAAGGAGGACAATTTACATACGGACAGAGAGCCCCAGGGGGCAATCAGACGGGACTGTTATGTATGCGTCCTCGGAGAGGACGTCCGGGCCGGGCGCTAGCTGATGTCATGCTAATGATGTGTATTGAGTGATGTGTGTTAGATGACAATCACTATGCTAATGTGCCATGCATTTTCTCTGTATAACGGTATAAAAGAGCTGGTGACACATGCCTCAGCAATGCAGTAGCTCACCGAGCTACAAAGCGCGTTTCAGTGTGTTGGAGGAAATAAAACCTTGTACCCTTCCAGCTCGTCGCATCTCGCCTGATCTATTACCTCCACAACGTGATACAAAGGGACAATTGAAATATGATCTGCAATCAAAACAATCTGAATTCCTTAAATTTTATTCCAAGTTGTATACATCAGAAAACCCCACTGAATAAGAGGTTCAGACATTTCTAGAGAAAATATCTTTGCCCTAAATTTCTGAGGAGGATAAAGAGCGTCTGTGTTATGTATGGAAAATACCTGAGCAAAGGACGAAGCAAGATGAGTTGGCGAACACAGCTTTATTGATGTAACTGGTATAGCAGTTACACGGCAGGCACCTGGTCAAAGAGACCGTAAGATGACGCCCCTGTCTTATATAGAGCAGTGCGGTGAAGTGACGGGAAGTGCACGTCACCACGCTGCACTTCACCATTTATTAGACAACATTTCCTCCCCCCTTTACAAAAGTCCAAAACCACACACACAATTGAACACCCCCCCCAAAAAAAAAAATAAAATAAAAATTTGGGACCCGAATCACACGAAAAAAACAAAAACTAATGTACTAAATTGGCCTAACACACTCACTTAAAACAACCTAAAATAGGGCTGATGGATGGACTGCTGCACAGCCCACATGGCATGGTGGATTATTCTGCCACCCATAACTAAAGAAAAGTCCATTATCAAACTAAAATTACTTGCTGTGCTCCTAAACTAAAATACAAACACCAAAATAACCCCATACCATAACATGCATGTAAAACCATAGGAACTATAAACAACCATTTTTACAGCACAGTCACTTGGGTGGGAGAGGTAGAACCGGCAGGGGGCCCAGGGCAGCCCCTCAGCAGCAAGCGCGCGCCTGGAAGCGGCAAACCTCTGAGAAGATGGTTGATCTTCTGGACGATGGAGCCCGACTCCTTCACCACCACCAACTACCATCCAGCCTTGTCACCCGGAGCCTCTTCCCAGACACGCCAAAGCTGACTGTCGTGCCTTGATGAGCCGTCGGACAATTGGAAGTATGCTGTGCCCAGTTTTGCCACTATGCCAGACACCCTTGATGTTTTGCTGGCTGTTGCTTGGCCCATCTTTGCCGTGGATGTTCTTCACCCCGAAGCCTGGCTTGGCCTGACGTGGTGCTGCTGAGCATGCGGTAACTCCATGCTCGTTGGTCTGGCCCTGCCCTCTTCTAAAACTGTCGTAGCAGTCACTATCATAGCTGCAGACCCTCCATCCCCCTGCGGCCAAGCTCCGGAGGCATTTGGGACTGGCACATTGGTGTCACTCACCGACGCAGGTGCCTCGCCGTCACGCTTGGTACCCCCCTCTACCATGTCCCGAGCGCCGGCACTGAGACCATCCTGCGCCGAACGTGAGTGAAACTGGTCCTGCTTGACCGCAGTGGTGTCTGTTAGCTCTTCATCCCACACAACATTCTCTTTGACCACTAGAACTGGAGGGTTCCAGCGGCCGCAACTCGACCATTCTTTCCCGGCATTGTCTTTAATGGCAAAAGCCAATCCATAAAACAAATCACAGCCCGTGATGTTATCGCCTGGTGCTGTCACGTGGAACGTGAAGTCAACCATCTTCACAGATTTGTACTGGACTGTTAACTCCAAAGTCCCAGCTGTGCACAGCCTGCCACCTTCATAGCCATACAACGGTGCCGAGCTACCTCTAATCCTGTAGTGGGGGAAAAACTTCCTCACCGTGGCCCAATTCAGCATCAACCCCTCCACCCCCGTGTCAAGGAGCAGCGGTATCTCCACACCGTCCAGTTCCACTGTGCAGTACGTGTACCCATTCATGCTGGGGGACACTGTATGGATGGTCGTCGGGGGTGGGCGGAGTAATTTCTTCCATGGGCTCTTCGGTTCAGATACACGGCACACCCTAGCATAATGGTTCAAGCGTCTACATCTGCTACAATGTTTTCCCCTAGCCGGGCAGTCCTTCACCTTATTTTGGTGCATTGCAGGCCCACAACCCTTGCACAGGGGTTTTCCCAGGGCAGCCCTTTGGCTGGAAGCATTGGTTTCCGTAACATTGTCATCCAAGCTATCCTTGCTTTCCGAGTCCACAACATTTGCCCCAACAGGTGGCTCTGGTGGCCGCTGTGACTGGTACCAGGTTAGCGCTGAAGCTAGTTTGTCTGTGGTCTCCAGCTGTATTGCTAGCTCGACGGTTCTGGCTAATGTTAAGTCATTGGGTGCCGTGAGTAGCCTAGCCCACAATGCGGCGCTGCACATGTGCTCTGCAAGCTGGTCACGTACCATTTCATCTTCCAACTGCCCAATGCGACACTCGCTAGCTAGCTGCCTTAAGTTAGCGACAAACTGGTGAATAGGCTCACATACCCGCTGATGTCACTGCCGAAAACGAATCCTTAGGACAGTTACGCTATCCGGGGTGTGGAAATAGTTGGCTAGCAGCTCCACGACATCCTCAAAGGAATCTGAAGCTCCGAGTGTGTGCAGGACTCCCTGGCCCCCAATACCCAGAGGTTATTGACAAGAAGCGCACATGCCCTTATCTTGTCGAGCTTACTGAGGTCCAGCGCGGTGATGTAGGTCTGGAAGGCCTCGAACCACATCGGCCAAGGCACTGGCAGTTCGCCCGGAAGCTTGAGAAAGGGATAAAGTGGTGTGATACACACCTCCATGAGTTAATCCTCGATCTCCAAATGTTATGTATGGAAAATACCTGGGCAAACGATGAGGCAAGATGAGTTAACAAACACAGCTTTATTGATATAATTGGTATGGCGGTTACACGGCAGGCACCTGGCGTAGGGCACAGGTCAAAGAGGCCATAAGATGGTGCCCCTGCCTTATATAGGGCAGTGCGGTGACGTGACGGCAAATGCATGTCACCGCCCTGCACTTCACAATAAAGGTGCCATTTATTATATACAACAGTCTGAACTCTCCATTTACTCCGGAGGAGGTCCTGAAGGCAATTATGTCACTGCCTTCTGGAAAGAAGCCAGGCCTGGATGGGTTTCCAGTAGTTTTATAAGGCTTTTTGGCCAAAAATTTAGCAACATTGTATGCCAGTGCTTACAGACTTTTTTGAGAATGGGTCTCTTCCGGAGTCCATGAATACAGCAATAATTTCATTAATACCTAAAAAGGACAAAGTCCCTTCTGAATGTACCTCGTTCCGCTCAGTTTCTCTTCTCCCAACTGATTTTATGATAATATCAAAATTAATTGCACATAGACTGGAAAGCCTTATGCCTCAGCTCATTCATGCTGATCAATCTGGCTTTGTTAAATCTCGATATGGTTCTGATAATATTAGAAAACTGTTAGATGTGATTGACCACTCGGCTCTGCACAGTCAATCTGCACTTGCCGTGTCACTTGATGCAGAAAAAGTATTTGATAGGGTCGAGTGGCCATATCTGTTTTCAGTACTGAAGAAGTTTAATGTTGGTGATAAATGTATTGAGCTTATTAAGTCAATGTATGGTAATCCACAGGCCCAAATAGGTATAAATGGTACTCTTACAGAAAAAATTTAAGTTATTCAGAGGATGTAGACAAGGATGTCCACTATCTCCTTACTTATTCAATCTGGCAATTGAACCCTTAGCAGAGGCAGTAAGGACCTGTATAGACATCTCTGGAATTGAAACAGGTAAAATTGAAAACAGAATTTTGTTATATGTTGATGATATTATTATGTGTCTCTCTAAACGACTCCGGCAACCAATTTGCAGGTGGCAGAGACGGCTACCTACCTGGGGGAGTTCAGCGCATCTCTGTCCACTCCGTCCACTCTCCGTCCACTTCCACCCTTGCTCCGGTTCCGGCTTCTTCAGATGTCCAGGACCACAGCAATAGACACTAGCTTCATCTCGGGGATAAACCCAAAGCCCCGGTTGGTACTTCTCACACTCAATGCGCACCCTGGACCTTGATTGGTCCAGCTGGCAATCATTGTCGGTCTGCCAGACGGGGTCGCACCTCTTCTCTTCCCCTGCTCCTCAAAAATAGATTCGACATCCTTTCTTTGGAGGATTTTCCCCACCTGGACGGTGGCCGTCTGCCCATGGCCGCCCCTCCTCCTCCTTCCTCTCCTTCAGCGGTGGCTCAGGTCCGCAAACCCCGGACTAAGACTACTGTAGGTGTGCCAAATTACACACCAGCTCCAAATAGAAGACAGCGCATCACCCCGCCTTCACGACAACAACACCCTGGACAAAATTATTCTCCATGTCAGTATCCACCGACAACCCCCCCCCCAGACAACGCTAGTAATTGGTGACTCGATTATGAGGAACGTCAGAAGCAGGTACTGTACCACTAGATTTTTTCCTGGGGCTAGAGTCTCTGACATTGAGGCTCTTATCCCTGACCTGCTAAATGAATTCCCCCGCGTTCAAACTGTCATAGTACATGTTGGATGCAATAACATCCCAGATGAAGCATCAGAGATTTTAAAGAGTCACTTCAATGAATGAATGAATGAACTTCAGGAGCCTTCTGTCCACTCTTGGAACTGTGGCAGACGTGCGTTTATCTCTGGGCCTTTGGCACCTCTCAGACGAGGCTGCAATTATTTTAGCAGAACTCTTAGTCTTAATACTTGGTTGTGTTTTACTTGTCCTATTTTTAATATTGGTTTTTTAGACAATTTTAACTTGTTTTGGAATAGCCCATCACTTATGAGGCCTGATGGCATCCACCCAAATAGACTTGGTGCACGTGTTTTAAGAGGCAATCTGTTCTATTCCATTCAGTGTTTTTTGGTACAGTGACTGAAACTTGGTGTGTTTACTCACTCTGAAGCTCCTGGGTCTGCCAATCAGCCCTTTTTTGGTTCTGTTTCCACTTCTCATATTAATCCCATTAATCCAAATAATCTTCACTGTTTGGATCAGCCTTTGATTTATAACCCTACAGAGACTGTGTCTGTCTCCCGTTACGCAAAATATTATAACCCAAGACTGTTACGACCCGAGCGCTGGGTTCTGATCATGCTCGGGCTAAGTTCAACTCGCTGCCGGCCTTGATAACTGTGGGTTGTATTCTGGCCTCACCAGGCTCTTATTGTGAAGGTGCTCGGTGGGTCTTCCGCCTGTCAAGGCTGGTCAGCTGTGTGTCTTTACTGCTCGTTAGTGTTCGCCTTCATAAAGCGGGCACTAGCGGCAGTAAGGTTGCAGGAGTATTGTCAACACTTTGTCAGACATTGTCAACACCTTGTCAACACCTTGTCAAGCCTTGTCTATGCGTCATTAGACCTTCATGTCAGGTTCGTTATCTCATGCTATGTCACAGTTTAGCTCGTAGTGGCTGGGGTTCGCCCTGCGAGCTTGTGTATTGATTTATGTGTGTTTTTGCTGAAAGCGGCTTACAGTCTTGTCCTGTCTTGTGTGTCAATAAATCACCATCATCGCAAAACTCACTGGTGGACTCTTGGCGTCTTATGGTGATCCGCGAGGGTCACCGCATGACAGTATACTCCTGCCACGACGTCTAAACGGAGATGCCACATCGAGACGCCTTTTCACCGTGAGTTTTTGCCTTAATTGGACTGTTGTTCTTCCCTGTCTGGGTATCTATTGCTGGGAGAATGCGTCATCCAGGGGCCGCGGTCGGCGCCCGGGCAAACAGCTAGCGGAGGCTCTAGAGTACGTAGACGGTACTCTATTCACCGCTACGCTGTACGACACTCCCAGCGACATATGTCAGCACCTGGACTACGCTGAGGTTCTGTTGGACAACCTTCCTCTTCACTACGACGACCACCTGGAGGTTATGAGGAGGACGGCTGAACTCGCTGCACAGCACGAGATACTCCGTGGGCTGGAGGGAAATCTCGGCAGGAAGCCGAAGAGGAGGCATCCCCGCTCCTCATGTCCGGATCCCGTTCCTGCCTCAACTCCGGTCCAGGAGTTCGCTCTGCCCAGGGGTGATTCCCACCAGAGAACGTCATCATTCGGGAATCCCCCAGAGAAGCTCCAGCTCGCAGCTGCTTCCATCTGGGACCGAGTGGCGGCTGCTTATTCCGCAACTCACCCCTCATTGATTATTAAACATGTGACGGCGGCAGTCAGACTGGTGGAGAGGAATCCTAGATTAAGTGACCTCCCGGAGTTTGCCGACCTCCTCGCCTCAATCTCAGCACAGGAGCGGCGATTCCGGACCTTACCTTCACCTCACCCTCTGCCAGAAACCGCCGTCACCACCACAATCGACCTCAGCAGAATCCCCAGCTGGACTTGCTGCCGGCAAAGCCTGTCAGCGAACGTCGGAGAGCGGCTCCACCTCGTCCTCCCAGGGGGCCCTTTGTCGCCATCCAGCGGGGAGAAGGAGGAACAACGTCCCCTACAGCAGGAACCATCTCTTCCCTGGGAGAAAGGCAAGTGCATGATAACTTATTACATCATGATTATAATCTGCCTTGTCTGACTCCTGGGGGCGGAGTTCGGGGTTCGCAGCCCCCCGAGCTTCCTCCACTTCCTCCGCTTTCTCCTGCTGTAGAAAAAATTACTAAACCCGCTGCCTCTGTGTTCCCCCGGTTGAGCGGTCTGTGACGCCAGGCCAACGTCGTCAGATGAAGAGGGGGCCTGCAGTGCTGGAAAGCCTGGATCCGGCCCTGCAGCCACGTCGTGGACGGAGGACAAGAGTGGACTGTGGCCCGGCGCCTGAGCCAATGATGAAGCGTCCCCGGGTCTCCTCGCCGGAGCGGTCCGTGCCAGTGGGTCGAGGGTCCCCTGCCCCCACGCTATACGGGTCATCGGCGTGGGCAGCAGCGCGGGAGGAACCTCAGGCTGCAGATGACATCCTGCCAGCTGCGGAGCCCGACGCAGCTGAGTTCGAGCCTGCTGACGAGAGTCGCTGCAATGAACCTGGATGGTCGGAGTCCTGGGTGGCAACAGAACCCGAGTGCAGGCAAGTGCTCCCTCTTTTGTCTCTGTCCCCTGTGTTGGAGCATTTTTGCCTGCCTCTCGGGGAGGCGAGTGAGGAGCAACTGCCTGCTGCTCCCGAGCTCGTCTCGCTGGGTTCTGTTGCTACCAGTGATTCTGATCCTGGTTTTCTTGTTTCTGAGCCTTGTTGCAGTGTCGCTGGCGTGGAACGAGTCGGAGTCACTGGGTTGGAGGTCCCAGGTTTGGGGGTGGAGATCGTCAGCGGAGCTGCACCGACCCAGTAGGGGTCCGTCGTGGAGGCTGCTGTGGCCCAATCGGGGTCCGACATGGGTGCATCGGAGGCCCAATCGGGGTCCACCACGGGTGTGGTTCTGGCCAAATCGGGGCCCAACATGGGTGCACCAGAGGCCCAATCGGGGTCCACCGCGGGTGCGGTTCTGGCCCAATCGGGGTCCAATGTGGGTGCACCAGAGGCCCAATCGGGGTCCACCGCGGGTGTGGTTCTGGCCCAATCGGGGTCCGACGTGGGTGCACCAGAGGCTCAATCGGGGTCCACCACGGGTGCGGTTCTGGCCCAATCGGGGCCCGACATGGGTGCAGCTGGGACCCAATCGGGGTCCAGCGGAGGTGTAGTGCCAGCGTGGTCCGCGGACGGGGGAGGAGCTGCAGACCTTTCGCCGTCGGATGGATTACAGGCTCATCCTGGCCATCTGTCCCCTCTACTGAGGCACCGCCCCTGTGCATCATCGCCGGGGGCCGTGGCGGCTCCTGTTCACTCGCCCCGGCTCTCCCGAGTTTTGTCCTCGTCAGGGAGGCCGCCGTGGGCTGTTTTTCCCCGGGACTGGTGGCTGAGGGACACGGGTCTGCAGCCTGAGGAACTGTTTCGCCGGTTCGGCGCCTCAGGTCGGCCACCCGACGTGTTGTGTGTGTCTTCGGGCGACCTGGTTCGACCACCGGAGGAGCGGACGTGCTGGGCGTTGGACTGTGGTGAGCCGCCTGGTCATGTCCTGAATCCTGTGACCACCCGATGGCTGTTGGACACGGGGAGACCACCTGAACTGTTCCTGTGGCGCTTGGTCTCCGCCGGTCAGCATAAACTGTCGGGGGGGTAGTGGTTTTTCTGGGTTGATTTGTCACAGTGATTGTTCTGTTGTTTTTTTTTTTCTCGTCCTTGCTGTCCTGTGTATTTTGTGCTTGGTTATGTCTTGCAGTTGCCCTCGCATGTGTTATGTTCTACTGTTGCCTTGTTTTTCTCTGTGTATTTTGTCTGATTTTGAATATTTGGTATTTTGTCATAGTCTTGTGTTTAGTATGTCTGACCCAGTAGTTCTGGTTTTTCGTTTTCTCCATGTGCATTTTTTGATTTAACCTGAGTAGTTATTCTTGTCATTGTCCTGTATGTCGTTTTTCTTGTCACTGTTTTGTTTCTGGGTTTGGTCTCTCTCCCTCCGCTCCTACCCCCAGCCACCCACCCTTGGGGGGGGGGGGGTGCAGGGTGGTCCTTGGGGCGTTCTGAGCCCGCCCTCGGAGGGAGGATACTGTTACGACCCGAGCGCTGGATTCTGATCGCGCTCGGGCTAAGTTCAACTCGCTGCCGGCCTTGACAGCTGTGGGTTGTATTCTGGCCTCACCAGGCTCTTATTGTGAAGGTGCTCGGTGGGGCTTCCGCCTGTCAAGGCTGGTCAGCTGTGTGTCATTACTGCTCGTTAGTGTTCGCCTTCATAAAGCGGGCACTAGCGGCAGTAAGGTTGCAGGAGTATTGTCAACACTTTGTCAGACATTGTCAACACCTTGTCAACACCTTGTCAAGCCTTGTCTATGTGTCATTAGACCTTCATGTCAGGTTCGTTATCTCATGCTATGTCACAGTTTAGCTCGTAGTGGCTGGGGTTCGCCCTGCGAGCTTGTGTATTGATTTATGTGTGTTTTTGCTGAAAGCGGCTTACAGTCTTGTCCTGTCTTGTGTGTCAATAAATCACCATCATCGCAAAACTCACTGGTGGACTCTTGGCATCTTATGGTGATCCGCGAGGGTCACCGCATGACAAAGACAAATACAACACAACCTGATAAATACATGTCTTTCTGCAGCTCCTCGTCATCCACCCCCCCCAACTTTGCCCCTGTCTTCTCCCTTAGAGAACCTTTCTTTGCTCCCCCCAAAGTTAATAAAAAAGTTAATAAGAATAGAATGCATAAACATCCCAAAGTGATTAAACAAAATGTTGGTAAAATTCAAATCAAACCTCAAGTCTTTAAATTTAATAATTTGGCCTCTGTTCCTCCCCAAAATTTCATCCCTCAATTTTCCATTCTAAATTACTAGTTAATGTCAAGCAAAAATCATGTTTTAATTCCTTTGAGGGCCTGGTCCTCAGTGTGGGGCATGTTGGCTATCTTGGCTTGAACTCAGTTCTTCTTTGCCATAGTTTACCGTCCTCCCTTGGCCTACTCAGTTTCTATCCAAATTTGCTGAATTTTTAGCTGATTTAGTGCTGAAATCAGATAGAATAATTATTGTAGGGGACTTTAATATACATGTTGATGTAGAGAGTGACTGTCTTAATAAGGCATTCAATTCAATTTTAGACTCAATGGGGTTTCCCCAGAAAATAGAAAATTCTACCCCTTATCTCCACCATATATTGGACCTTGTTTTGACTTATGGTATAGATATAGAAAATCTGGTAGTGTCTCCTCATAATCCTGTACTGTCAGACCATTGTCTGTTAACCTTTGATTTCACTATTTCTGATTATTTGACTCCTAAAGAAAAATATTACTACAGCAGATGTCTTTCAGATAATGTTAACAAATTTTTGCAGGTTGTCTCCTCTATACCATGGGTCAACACAACGGAAATAAAAGATGGAGAGCCTGCTCCTTTCGTAATTGATAGCATGGTAGATATTGTTACAGCCTCTCTGCATTGGACTCTAAATTTGGTAACCCCTTTAAAAAAGAAAAAGTCTAACCAGAGATTTCTAACCCCTTGGTTTAACTCAGAAACTCATAGCTTAAAACAGAAGACTCATCAATTGGAAAGGAAATGGCGTTCTACTAATTTAGACGAATTCTATTTAGCATGGAGAAATTATCTCTTAATTTATAAAAAAAAATCTCTTAGAAAAGCTAGATCAAGTTATTCTGCATTAATAGAAGTGAATAAGAATAAATCCAGGTTTCTTTTCAACACTATAGCCAGGCTGACAAAGAGTCAGGACTCGGCCAATCTTTGCATCCCCCCTGAGCTTTCTAGTCAGGACTTTCTGAACCTTTTCAATCATAAAATTTTATCTATTAGAGATAAAATCAGTCAGATTCTTCCTACCGTAAACTCAAGTACATTAACTACTACAACTCCCTCAACTGATATCTGTTTAGATAAGTTTACTCCAATCGACCTCTTAGAGTTGGATAAAATAATCTCCTCATCTAAGCCTTCATCTTGTCTTTTGGACCCTATTCCTACCAGGTTATTTAAAATTGTCTTCCCAATTATTGGTAGCCGTATTCTTCATATAATTAATTCTTCTTTAACTCTGGGTTATGTACCACTGGCTTTTAAAATTGCTGTAATTAAACCCTTACTCAAAAAGCCGATGCTCGATCCAGGAGTTTTGGCTAACTATCAACCAATCTCTAATCTGCCTTTCATTTCAAAAATCTTGGAAAGAGTTGTTGCCGTGCAATTGTTTGACCACTTGCAGGGAGTTGGTTTGTTTGAGGAGTTCAATCTGGATTCAGAGTTCATCACAGCACTGAAACTGCCTTAGTGAAGGTCACTAGTGACCTCCTTATCGCATCTGATAATAGACTTGTTTCTGTTCTTGTCCTTTTAGAGCTTAGCGCGGCCTTTGACACTATCGATCATGCCATTCTACTTCATAGATTAGAACACTATGTTGGACTAAATGGAACACCGCTGCAGTGGTTTAAATCTTATTTGTCCGATAGATTTCAGTTTGTTCACATCAATGATGAATTTTCTTCCATCTCTAAGCTCAGTCACGGAGTTCCACAGGGATCTGTGTTAGGCCCTACTCTTTTTAGTTTATATATGCTTCCGTTAGGCAATATCGTTAGAAAGCACTGTATACATTTTCATTGTTACGCAGATGACACACAACTATACCTGTCAATGAAGCCCGATGATTGTAATCAATTAGACAAGTTAGACGCCTGTCTTAAGGATATCAAAGCTTGGATGACTTGTAATTTTCTGCTATTAGATTCAGATAAGACTGAAGTCATTCTTGTTGGCCCAAAACACCTTAGAAATTCCTTTCCAAATCATGCTCTTAATTTAGATGCCACCACTCTCACTCTGAATAGTTCTGTGAGGAACCTTGGAGTTATTTTTGATCAAGATCTGTCCTTTAATTCACATATTAAATTTGTTTCTAAGACTGCCTTCAATCATCTGTGCAATATTGCCAAGATTAGGAGCATCTTGTCTCTGAATGATGCTGAGAAACTGATCATGCCTTTGTCAGCTCTCGATTAGATTATTGTAACTCGTTATTATCAGGTTGTCCTAAAATATCCTTAAAAAGTCTTCAGTTTATCCAAAATGCTGCTGCAAGAGTTCTAACTGGTTCTAGAAAAAGAGGTCATATCTCCCCGGTTCTGTCCTCCCTTCATTGGCTTCCCATAGAGTTCAGAATTAAGTTTAAATTTATTCTTCTCACTTTCAAAGCTCTTAATAATCAGGCCCCCTTATATATAAAAGATCTGATATTACCTTACCATCCTAATAGAGCACTACACTCCCAAAATGCTGGATTACTTATAATGCCCAGAATCTCCAAAAGTACATTGGGAGGTAGAGCCTTCTGCTATCAAGCTCCTTCTCTGTGGAACCAGTTACCACTCTGGGTCCGGGAGTCAGACTCGGTCTCTATTTTTAAAAACAGGGTAAAGTCCTTCCTTTTTAATATAGCCTATGATTAGGGAGGGATTTTGTGTCTCTTAACCCCGCTTCTGTTTTATGTCCGTCCTCTTCACCCTCTCTATCCCCTCACCCCCAGCCAGTTGCAGCAGATGTCTGCCCCTCCCTGAGCCTGGTTCTGCTAGAGGTTTCTTCCTGTTAAATGGGAGTTTTTCCTCTCCACCATTGCTAAGTGCTTGCTCACAGGGGATCGTCTGATTGCTGGGTCTTTTTGAAATTGTGGGGTTTTCTCTGCATTTTGTAGCGTCATGAGATGACTTCTGTTGTGATGTGGCACTATATAAATACTGTAAAGCTGAATTGAACTGAATTGAATTAAACCAGAGAAGTCAAATCCTGCTCTATTGGGTCTCATCGATAAATTTGGAAGGGTATTGGGTTACAAAATAAAATTTGGAAAATCTAATGCCTTTACATTGAATTTACCAATCTCTAATACTCTAAAAGCTATTTCACCATTTGTTTTTTTACAGAATGGATTTAAGTATTTCGGGATGAATGTATCCCAGAGACCTGAAGACTTATTTAATTTAAATTATCCCCCATTAATTCAAAATCTGAAACAAGAATTAGAACATATGAGCTTATTACCCATCTTGTTTCTAGGTCAAATTAATGTCATTAAAATGAAAATACTGCCTCGTTTAAACTATTTGTTTCAATCACTTGCATGTAGACACAATATTTTTTTTAAGTCTATAAACAAGATGCTGAGCTCATTTGTTTGGAAGAATCGTCCACCAAGAATAGCTTTTAAAACTTTAACCAAAGTTAAAGAGAAAGGGGGATTGGGACTTCCATATCCTCAATTATATTACTGGGCTGCTCAGATAGAAAGATTGATAACCTGGGTGCAAAGGAAAATGACTTACTGGACAGATATTGAGGAAGAACTCACCCCTTTTCACTGAACACTTTACTGTTTATTAATAATATAAACGTTCTTAAATCAGTATCTAGAACTTACGTAGTTTACAATATTCCAAGGACATGGTGGGACGTAAAGAAATTTTGCAGAAATCATGAAAGAGTTTCTTTGTTGGCTCCACTGTCCCTTAATCCAGACCTGCCGGCTTCTGTAGGAAAATCACTGCTCCTAAAGTAGAAAGAATTTGGTATAGAACAATTTCATCATCCACTCAATAAAAATTCCCTTAAGTCATTTTTAGAGTTGATGTTGGAATTTAAAATCCCTAAAGAGGATTTTTATAAATATTTACAAATTTGCAGTTGTGTTACTACATTGATGAGAGCGGGAAGACTCATTTCTGAGCTGACTGGAATGGAAGATATTTTTATAAATTCAAAATCACTTAAAGGAAAGATCTCTTTATTGTATAATACCTTACTTGAACATCATAGTTCCTCAATGACATCATTGGAAATGGTGTGGCAGAAAGATCTGACATGCGACCTCGCTGATGGTCAGTGGGAAGCTATGTGTCAAAATGGGTTTTTTTTTGCTCTTTCCTCTAACAAAAGTATTGAGCAAAATTACAAATTTATGCATAGGCTGTATCTCACTCCTGTGCGCTTATCCAGGATATACCCTAATTTATCTTCACAATGCCCTCGCAGTACAAGAGAGGTCGGATCTATCCTGCATATTTTCTGGACTTGCAAGATGTTGAATCAGTTTTGGCAGGATGTTCATGACTTAACAGTAAAGGTCCTAAAAATACCAATGGACAAAATCGCAGTACTCTATCTGTTTGGGACAGTGTTGAACAGGACATTAGTCCCATGTCAGTGAAGTGGATGGGAATTATCTCATACATTGCTAAGAAGTGTATCCTGCTCAACTAGAACCAGCAAAAACCTTCAACTTTCACACTCTTTAAATGGATTCTTAAGAGCACGTTACAACTGGAGCAGCGCACCTATAATTTGAAAAACAAGGGGGATAACTTTATGCAAATGTTGGAACCTTTTATCAACTTCTCACTTAATTGATTTAACTGTCTTTTTAAATATATTGATCATGTGTATTTGTATTTGGATAGCTGGACATAGAATTATATCTGATGACCATATGGGTATTTGCCTATGTCACAAGCTGAGTCCAATGTTCTGCCGGACTCAGTCTTGTGGCTCTTTGTTTGTATTTATATATACTTATCTGTTGTATTTTTGGTGCCCTTTTGAATTTTCACTGCTTTCTATTTGTCTGTTTATGTTTCAGTTCGCTCTGGCTTTGTCTTGTTTCATTTGTAATTATTGTCTAGTCTGTACTTGGTTTTGTTTATATTCAGTCTCTGGGTTGACAGCTGTCAGGTGGCATTTCTGGGTTTGTGTTGGTGCCACCTGTCAAGCTGTCAGCCGCCCCTCCCTCACCTGTCAGTACCACCAGCTGATTCCAGTTATTAATTGCTGTTCCCTTCTCCTGCTCAGGCGTACCCATACCTGTTATCACTCGTATTGTTATCGCATTTGCTATTTAAGCTCTGTCAGTTCACATGATCATTGCCACTACATTGAATGTTTCTCCACTGAGTGCTCCTCAGGACACTTATCCTGTTATCCTCATTCCTCGTCTCCTCCTGGGCTTAACAGTTCAGGAGTGCATCCTTTTGTAAGTTGACTTTGTTTTGCATTTTGTGTTTTTGCACTATTTTGGACTTGTGTTACTTTCTTTAATAAATGTCGCAAACATCATCCAGTGTTTGGGTTTGTCTCTCCTGCCTTGTAGAGGCGAACATGACAGCCTATACTAACATTTATTTTTTGTTGTTTTTATGTCTATTTTTATTTTTTTTTCCTTTCTTTTCTGTTGTGGGATTTTTGTAGGATATGATTGTTAATATTTCAAAATGTATAAATAAAGAATTGGGGGAAAAATCAAATCATGATGCTCCTACCCTGATCTATACAGCAAAATAAAACTACAGATGAAACATGTTCTTTTCTTTGCTAGTGTTGCTAGTGCTAATGCTAGGTTAACGAAACACTGGTCTCTAATACATACTGTTAACTCTCATAAAAAGGAGGATTTTTTTTACCATTCTGTTACAGACAGGATGGATGGGGTTGATCCTCTGATGAATCATTGTCCTCTGGCTCTTCTGGCTGAAAAAGTTACACTATCCACCTTATTCCTGAGGGCGCTGCTGTAGAAATGACTATGGGCGCAACTTCCGGTTTTGGCTGAAGTAGTGTTAAATCGGTCAGCAAGAGTGGAGTAGTGGGGCATTTAAAATAGCGTTTTTAAAAGTTTTTCAAATTCATTTTAATGTATAGTCCTCATACATGTTTTGCACTCAAGTGGCAGCTAATCTCAGCACTTGTAGTTTTTGTATTTTTTTAATGTTTTGGCATGATTTCCTTCTTGCCTTGAGAGAGAGCAGTCACATTTTTCTTCCCTCCTCTCCTGCCTTCCTGATCTATTCCCAGCTTTGCAATGTTGCATTTTTGTCTGTGTTTAGTCGCTCTTCTTCTGCTGAATCTTAATCTAAACGGAAATTATGGATTTGGAAGCGGCTTAAATGTGCTATTGTCACTATTTTTCAACAAGAATTGGGCCAAGGGGGAGCCCAAGAATTGGAACCTGCGAGGAGACTCATGGACATTGGAATTCATGCGTCTGTGGAAACATTATTGGTTATGATCTCAGGACTTCTATTTTTGGCTGTGGAGTTCCCCGATGCATCAGAAATTGAAGGAAGGTGAGAGAGCTGATCAAAGCGGACCCGGCAAGCTCCTTCATCAAATTCAACCAGTTGGGGAGGGCACGAGTAGCGGCAAACAGTGAACTGAATGAATGACAGTGATTCAGTGGAGGAATACATCTGGAGCCCTGTGCTCTCCATGGAAAAACAGTTTAAGCCTGCACATATAATGGAAGCACAGAATTACACGGGTGAGGACAAATTCTATTCTCTGAGTGTACTGTGCTGATTTGATTTGACCTTGTTTGGTGCCCCTGTGTTTACATTCCTCCTGATTGAGATAAGCAGAAGGACCGGCTCTTATGTCTACCCAAACAATTGACAATCAGTTGTTGTCGTATCAGCGGATTGGACCCTCAAGGACAATGCCCATGTGCCTTCTGCAAGCAAGAGAGATAGACTCTGGACTTGTTTATAAGTCACATGATTATAACATCTATCCACTGCCAGGAGGCGCCCTCTGCTGCTCACTAACAACTGTTACATTTACACTACACAATGCATACAACATTACATGCATACAATACACTGCCTCTTAACTTTTGTGTGTGATCTCCTGCTAAATGTCTGCTAAATGTGCATTTTTATTTTTTTTTATTGAGGTTTTTTTTGCCTGCAATCAAAATTTCGCTCACTTGCCGAGCGTCATTCTGATAAAACATGTTTTTTTTCTCTCGCCTACTGTGTCATATCCATTCTCTTTTTCTTTTTTCCTTTCTTCTTTATGACTGGCGCCTAGCAGCTGCCCCGGCCTTGGATGCACTCTGCAGAGCGTGCCCAAATGCCAAGTCACGTTTCGTTACCTTGTATTCATACATGTGTAATGACAATAAAGTTGAATCTCATCTCATCTCATCTCATTTCTGGTACTTGTTGCTGGTGTTTGTGGTTGTGCCATAGACTCTGTAAATGGAGGTTTCTCGCCGGCAATGTGTAGATGATGCACTGAAAACTAACAAGGACTGTTGGTGTAATCGGTGATACAGACGCAAGAGCACCAGGTATGTTTTCACTTGTATGAATGTCACAGATCTGACGTTTATGCGTCATATACACTACCGTTCAAAAGTTTGGGGTCACTTAGAAATTTCCTTATTTTTGAAAGAAAAGCACTTTTTTTCAATGAATATAACTTTAAACTAATCAGAAATACACTCTATACATTGCTAATGTGGTAAATGACTATTCTAGCTGCAAATGTCTGGTTTTTGGTGCAATATCTGCATAGGTGTATAGAGGCCCATTTCCAGCAACTATCACTCCAGTGTTCTAATGGTACAATGTGTTTGCTCATTGCGTCAGAAGGCTAATGGATGATTAGAAAACCCTTGTGCAATCATGTTAGGTCTGCAATGCTGTAATTGCTGCAAATGGAGCATTCTTTGACGAAAGCAAAGTTTGAAGGAAAAAATTATTATTTCAAATACAAATCATTATTTCTAACCTCGTCAATGTCTTGACTATATTTTCTATTCATTTTACAACTCATGGTGGTAAATAAGTGTGACTTTTCATGGAAAACACAAAATAATTGTCTGGGTTACCCCAAACTTTTGAACGGTAGTGTATGTCACCAGATGCAAGGCTGCATGAAGTAAAATAATAAATAAAAAGTAGTAATAGTTTGCTTTCTAAGGCTTAATGATTCAAGAAAGATATCAAATAGTTTTTTAGGTTTTTTTTTTTTTTTTTTGCATTTGTTGCACTGCTTTAGAACGATATGAACTTGATATTAGCACCTTCAGCATGCATTAATTTTGAAATTATCACAAAATATAGATCAATAAAATTTTGAACAATTGTCAGAAAAGGTCTGTACGTGTTAAGTTAAAAAACAAGCATTCACGGCATGACAGCAGCATGAGCATTTTAAATTCGGGGTAAAACAAACAGCTGCAGCTGTCTGTATTTACCCCAATATTAAAACACCCAAGCACGGTGTTGTGGTTCTTTGTGGCTCTGACTAGATTCTCCCTCTGCTCTGAGGTAAATTTGATTATGTCCAACATCTTTTAACAAAATGCAACCGACTTTATTCCGGTGGTGACATAATGCACGGCTCAGGAGACGCACACACACAGGCTCAGAGTAGCTCAAATAGCTTTATTGACAACAAGGGTGTATGAATGTGTGTCTGCGAGATGTGAATGTGTTGGTGGCGGCGTCTGCTTCGGGCACAGAGGCAGGAGACCGTACAGCCGGACAACCCTATGGGAAAAGCACAGGGAGAAGGGTGACGGGCACACACCAACACAGGAGATATACAAGTGGGGAAGGAGCTTACTTGGAAAGGGCGGATGACTGGCACAGCAAGGAACGAGGTCCGGTAGACAGCCACCTGGAGAGTCCGGTGCAGCAGCGAGGAACAGGCGATGGAGAGGAATAGTCCGCCGCCGGGAAATCCACCTGTGCACAGGGGAGCAGACTTGGAGAAGAAAAAGGTAAGATCTTCTTACCGCAATGTTTGCTGAGAATGAGAGGGAACTCACAGCAATCCGTAGTGAAGTCTGACGGCTTCAGGCCGAAGCCCAGGGCGAGGCGGCTTAAATCCCTCGCCGCTGATGATGTGCAGGTGTGCGTGCAGCTGGCGCCGCTGATGAGCGGCGCGGCGTGACAGTACACCCCCCCTAGCAGCGCCTCCTGGCGATGGCTTCTCAGGGTGCGCTCGGTGGAATTCAGCGATGAGCGATGGGTCTAACACAAACGACGAGGGTACCCACGGCCGATGTTCAGGCCCATAGCCCTCCCAGTCCACCAAGTACTGCAACCCACGACCCCGACGCCGGGAGCCCAGGATGGAGGAGACAGGCCAGGCCGGATGGCCATCAATCATCCGGGGCGCGGGTTGCGCAGCGGGAGGAGGGCAAAGGGCGTCGGAGACTGCCAGCTTCACCTTGGACACATGGAAGGTGGGGTGGATGCGGAGGGAGGGGGGAATAGCTACACGCACAGCCACCGGGTTGATGATCCTGGTGATGGGGTATGGGCCCATAAAACGCTGTGCCAGCTTCCTCCTCTCGCCCTTTAAAATCACGTCCTGGGTCGACACGTAGACTTGCTGAACAACTCTGTACGCCGGGGCAGGTCTTCTGTGCCGGTCCGCCACGGCTCTGTTGCGCTCCGCCGTGCGTAAAAGCGCATTGCGTGCTGACGCCCAGATGGAGCGGAACTGCCTGAGATGCGCCGTACTGAGGGGACAGTTACCTCACTCTCCTGCGCCGGGAACAGCGGGGGGTCGTAACCCAGGGACGCCTTAAAGGGGGACATCCCTGTAGCAGCAGAGCGAGCGGTGTTGTGGGCGTATTCAACCCAGGTGAGGTGGTTACTCCAGGACGTTGGTTTGGACGCCGTGACGCAGCGGAGCGCAGCCTCCAGCTCCTGGTTGGTCCGCTCACACTGCCCGTTGGTTTGGGGGTGATGGCCGGAGGAGAGGCTCACCTTGGCTCCCAGGGCGTTGCAGAACGACCTCCAAACCTCTGAAGAAAATTGGGGCCCCCGGTCCGAGACCACGTCCACCGGAATCCCATGCAGCCTGACCACGTGCTGGATTAGGACGTCCGCCGTCTCCAGGGCAGTTGGGAGACCTCATAGGGGGACGAAGTGTGCCGCCTTGGAGAAGCGGTCGACGATGGTCAGGACGGTGTCGAAGGTGTTAGAGACTGGGAGTCCGGTGACGAAATCCAGGGCGATATGCGACCAGGGCCTGCCAGGGACGGGCAGAGGCTGGAGCAAACCCGCTGGAGGGGCATTACCTGATTTGCTGGTGGCACACACTGGGCAGGCCCGGGCGTAGCGGGCAGCGTCCCTCCGCAGGCCCGGCCACCAGAAGGACCGCTGGAGGAGGTCAATCATCCGGGAGGAGCCAGGGTGGCAGGTGAGCTTGGATGTGTGCAACCAGTGGATTACCTCCCCCCGAACCGTGGATGGCACGAACAGCCTCCCCTCCGGTCCGCCACCAGGGTCAGGTTCCACTTCCTGCGCCTTCCGGATCTTGCTTTCTATGTCCCAGGTGACGGCTCCCATGACGCACGACCTGGGTAGGATGGTGTGGACAGTGTCCTCCGACTCCTCAGGGGCGAATTGCCTAGAGAGGGCGTCGGGCAGGCCGTTCTTGGAGCCAGGCCTGAAGGTGATGGTGAATTGAAACCTGGCAAAGAACAAGGACCAGCACGCCTGGCGGGCGTTCAGGCGCTTGGCAGATCTTAGGTACTCCAAGTTCTTGTGGTCCGTCAGGACCACGAACGGCAGGTTCGCCCCCTCTAGCCAGTGACGCCACTCCTGTAGCGCGAGCTTGATGGCGAGGAGCTCTCTGTCCCCCACGTCGTAATTCCGTTCCGCCGGGGACAAGCGCCGGGAGAAGAAGGCGCAGGGCCGCTTGGTTCCGTCATCTGGTGACCGCTGGGATAGAACCACCCCCACTCCCTTGTCCGAAGCGTCCACTTCCACGATGCACTGCAGCGCAGGGTTGACTTGGCTAAGGACCCGGGAGGAGGAGAACTCCGCCTTCAGCACCTGAAAGGCAGCCGCGGCCTCTTCGGTCCACCGGAACGGGACCTTAGGGGACGTGAGGCGGGTCAGCGGGCCGACGATGGTGCCAAAATTTGGGACAAAGCGGCGGTAGAAATTTGCAAACCCGACGAACTGCTGCACCTGTTTTCTTGATGCAGGTGTGGGCCATTCCACCACCGCCTTCACCTTCTCTGGGTCCGGAAGCACCTGGTCGTGGGAGATGATGAACCCGAGGAAGGATGTTGTCTTCGCGTAGAACTCGCACTTTTAGGCCTTCACATACAACCGGTTCTCCAGCAGTCTTTGGAGGACCCGCCTCACGTGGACCCGGTGCTCGTCCCTGGATTTGGAGAAGATGAGAATGTCATCCAGGTAGACGAACACAAAAAGGCCAATGAAATCCCGGAGGACGTCGTTGATAAGGCGCTGAAAGACGGCTGGCGCGTTGGTCAACCCGAACGGCATCACCAGGTACTCGAAGTGGCCGTTCGGGGTACGGAAGGCTGTCTTCCACTCATCTCCCTCCCGGATCCGGACGAGGTGGTATGCGCTGCGTAGATCCAGCTTGGTGAACCAAGTCGCCCCCTGGAGGGAGTGGAAGGCGGTGTCCATGAGGGGCAGGGTGTAGCGATCCTTCTCCGTAATGTCGTTTAGGGCGCGATAGTCGATGCAAGGACGGAGGGACCCATCCTTCTTACCCACGAAGAAGAATCCTGCCCCCACAGGTGATGACGATGGCCGGATTATCCCAGCACTCAGCGACTCCTTGAGGTAAGCGTTCATGGTCTCCTTCTCCGGCGCTGACAGGCTGTAGAGTCGCCCAGAGGGTAAGGGTGCCCCCTGGCGGAGGTTAATTGCACAGTCATAGGGCCTATGAGGAGGAAGAGACATCGCCTTGGACTTGCTGAATACCATACCCAGGTCGTGAAATTCCAATGGCACCAGGGACAGGTCCGGGGGCGCAGCGTCCGTAGGTGTAGGAGGAGAGGACGGGGAGCAGGCAGCGGACTGTAGACAGGTGCTCATGCAGAATGTGCTCCATGCTGACACCCCGGCGGACTTCCAATCCAAAACGGGGTTGTGGAGGCGTAGCCAGGGATACCCCAGGATGACGGGCGACACAGAGTTGGGCAGGACGTAGAAGGTTATCTCCTCCCGATGGTTTCCAGAGATGATAACCGGAATGGGGACGGTCTGGTGTGTTACTCTCCCCAGGGAGACACGGGAGAGGTTGACCAGGAAGATAGGGGTTTTTAATGCCTGGCAGTGGATGCCCAATCGGGTTGCCAGGCTTTGTGAAATAAAACTGCCCTCCGCGCCCGAATCCACCAGTGCGTGAGTGAGATGCCCAGTGGAGTTGTGACAAAATCGGACGGGCAGCTTCAATTGGGTGAGGGGACTTAACCGATTGACGTCCGCGAGGCCCCCTACAGTGACTCGCGGACCCCGCCGTTTGGCTTTCTGTGGACAAAGCTCTACCGTGTGTTGATTATCTCCGCAATACATGCAGAAATTCAATTCACGGTGGCGTTGTCTCTCCGCCGGGGAGAGCTTTGTCCAGCCCGTCACCATCGGCTCCGACTCCTCGGGGCGCGATGGTGGTGGCGTCGCCAGGGGGCGAGCTTGGAACGGGCGCGACGAGGCTCCACGAGAGCGAGAAGAAGACGACCTCCGCCCCGAGGAGCGCTCGTGCAGCCTGTTATCCAAACTGATGGCAAGAGACGTTAGCTCCGCTAGAGTCTCCGGGATATCCCGTCCAGCTAGTTCATCCCTCAGATCATCGTTGAGACTGCGGAGGAAAAGGCCACAGAGGGAGCGTTCCTCCCAGCCCAATTCCTCCGCCGCTACCTGGAAGTCGACCGCATAGTCCGCTGCCAACCGGCTTCCCTGCTGGAGGCTGAGAAGCCGATCGACCTGGACCGTCTCGGTACGAGAGTGGTCAAAGACCTCCAGGAAGCATCTCACGAATTGGTCATACGTGAGGGTGGCATAACTGGGCCTCGCCATTACGGCGTAAGTCCAGGTTAATGCTCGCCCCTCTAGGAGATTCCCGATATAACCAATTCGGCTATGATATGAGGGAAAGTCTCCGGGCACACGGTGGAACACGGACTCACACTGCATTATGAACCCCCGCGCTCCGCCGAGCTTACTGCTAAAGCGGGCGGGGGTTGGAATGGGCATGAGCCGAGTCGGTGCTCCCGGAGCCTGCTGGATGGCCGCCGGAGCAGCAGGAGCCGCGCCACCCTGACGAGCCGGGGGGAACGGCTGTTGGGGGTTCAAGCGGTCCAATCGGTTAGTTATAGTTATCAATTGATTGAGTATCACCTGTTGCTGATAAGCTATTTGGTCCACTCGAGCCCCGAGAGTGGTAAGCCGGTGTGCGAGCCCGCCGTCTGCCGAGCCGCTCTGCTGAAGCCATACTGACATAATGCACGGCTCAGGAGACGCACACACACAGGCTCAGAGTAGCTCAAATAGCTTTATTGACAACAAGGGTGTATGAATGTGTGTCTGCGAGATGTGAATGTGTTGGTGGCGGCGTCTGCTTCGGGCACAGAGGCAGGAGACCGTACAGCCGGACAACCCTATGGGAAAAGCACAGGGAGAAGGGTGACGGGCACACACCAACACAGGAGATATACAAGTGGGGAAGGAGCTTACTTGGAAAGGGCGGATGACTGGCACAGCAAGGAACGAGGTCCGATAGACAGCCACCTGGAGAGTCCGGTGCAGCAGCGAGGAACAGGCGATGGAGAGGAATAGTCCGCCGCCGGGAAATCCACCTGTGCACAGGGGAGCAGACTTGGAGAAGAAAAAGGTAAGATCTTCTTACCGCAATGTTTGCTGAGAATGAGAGGGAACTCACAGCAATCCGTAGTGAAGTCTGACGGCTTCAGGCCGAAGCCCAGGGCGAGGCGGCTTAAATCCCTCGCCGCTGATGATGTGCAGGTGTGCGTGCAGCTGGCGCCGCTGATGAGCGGCGCGGCGTGACAGGTGGAGACATTGATATATCTCAGAGCTTTTATTTGTTTACAGCGTTAGCATCTTAGCAGCAGTGCTAACAAGCGGAGCTACTGTCTGCGAGGCCACTTTTTAAGGTCATCTTCCCATCCCTCCATAGCTGTGGCAACTGGTATGATTATATTACTGTTTTGAGTTGCAAAAGGCCATGTTCCCGCATTTTTGATGCCGAAGTTAATTGTTTTTTAACAAGGAAAAGTGTCCCGTTTCAGTGACAACCACACGTTCTAAACTAGTACCGGAAGTTGCGCCCATAATTCATACAAGGCATTATGGGGCCTAGGAATAAGGTGGATGTATTCCTGATTCTTTCCCCAGGTTTCAGCCATGTTTGATTGACAGCTGACACTTGACACTGTTCCAGGAGTGGGTGTGATTTCAGTGCCTGCTGAAGACACTCCTCCACCATCTCAGAGCAGAGAAGGCTGGTTGATTTTTCAAGATTTTTAAAGCTGGTTTTATATAAATGGTGATATTTTTAAACATTCAAATTTGGCTGGACAGTTGATAACACATTTTTGTCTGGTCTGGTAGACTCAAAGCGCATTTACTGATTCACTTGTCAGGGTCTTTAAGTGAGCCTGCCAGATTTTACTCCAAGTTTCTGGTTCCAGAACTCCGGTTATGATTCTGTTTGATCAGCTCAGAGTTGATTGACCTTGAGACATGTGCATTCACGGCAAACCTACTAAGACAGCATGTATTGAACACAGATAAAGCGAGCAGTGGAAGAAAAGAGAGATAATTATTTCTTTGAGGAAGTGTTACAAGCACTCTTGGAGGAATATGAGGAGTGGAAAAAAAAACCAAACCCACAATCAAGAAAAAAAACCCAGTGACATCAGCCAAAGATATAGGGAGCTGAACAGCAAAGAATTGCCAACTGCATGAAGTGAGTTTTTTAGATTCTTCACCAAGGGACAATCTACTGTATATAAGTTTACGTAAGTATTTCTATTTGATTTGCAAAGGGATCAAGCCTCTTAGTGATGTTATTATGTCTGGAAAACACATGGAATAACCAACGGAGAGTGGAGTTTACTGGGAACACGAACTTTATTGAACTGTACACAAAAGTTACTGAGTGGTAGTACAGGTCATATGATGGGAGGCGGCGCACGTGCAAAAGACCTCGCGCTCTGGCCATTCTTGGCTTTTACAGTGTTACCAACTTGGCGATTTTGTCGTTAAAGCTGGTGATTTTTCAGCCCCCCTCGCAACAAATCTAACTACTTTTCCTGGTGTTACCAAAGACTTTTCTGGTGTTTTGGACACTGACGTGAAAGTGCGCGATTGCTCTGCAGTTATCATCCTCAACTAGCAGTGGGTGGTACCGTGAGGCTCTCCTGTCCTCTTCCCATCCCAAAGCAATCACGGGCAGTCTCGGTCAGTCTCACAGTAGCCTCGTGCAGCACCAGTGTTGCAGTTACAATAAATTAATAGTTTTTTCAGAACTGCAATATCTGATATCAACTGAATGCTGCAGCAGCGGCATGAAGATGACCTACTCTTTCTGTGAGCCCGCACATTATTCTTCTCTACTACAGTGTCCATTACAATTACACGCAAATGACATATTATGCAAATTAGTGATGACATCATTTATCGACTTTTGTCGACTTTTAGGACAGCCAATATTCACTTTCCTTACTGAGGAGTTGGCAACAGTGGGCTTTTATAAGTCGGCGTGATGATGTCTGGCGTCATTAGCATCTTTGCTGGTAGCCGCGAATTGTTAATGTTTGGCAAACTGGTCCCGCACCATTTCGTCCTCCAACAGCCCAAATTTGCACATGCTAGCTAGGTAGCGGAGGTCCGCGATGAACTGTTGTGTCATCTCTCTGGTCTTTTGTCGCTGTTGGTGAAACTGAATGCGTTGTGCCAACATGTTGTCTGGTGTGGTGAAGTAGCTAGCTAGCAAATGAACTGCTTCAGCAAATGTTTCCGTTGGTCCCAGTGTGTAGAACAGATGTTGTCCCTCTATGCCCAGATTGTAAACAAGTAGAGCTCGTTTCCATGCCTCATCTAGCTTGCCCAGGTCCAGTGCCGAGATGTAGGTGGTGAAGACATCGTACCAGCACAGCCACGGTATGGATGGCTATCTGGGGGCCTCCAGGAAAGGCTGTAGTGGCCTCAGACATGCTTCCATGGTTCACTCTCGTCGTCAATTGTTATGTCTGGAAAAACGTGGCATAACCAATGGAGAGTGGAGTTTGCTGGGAACACGAACTTTATTGAATTATACGCAAAAGTTACTGAGTGGAAGAACAGGTCGTATGCTCGGAGGCAGAGCGCATGCAAAAGACCCCATGCTCTGACCATCCTGACCAACCATAAGTCGGCGTGATGACATCACCGGCTGGTAGCATCAACACACCGGCACTGAACCACAAGTGTGGGTTTTTGAACACCACAGATGTGAGTAGAGCACTGGACTCTGATTTAAGAGGCTTTGAGTTTGTTAAGTGAATATTTGGTGTCTGCCTTGCTAAAATGTAATAAAGTCTGATGATTCCATCCTTCATTGTTTATTTTGTGACGCTCTATTAAGGCTTTTTAACTTTACCCACGTACCTAGATAATCAGATTATACAGTGTGGATTTAAATTTTTTCCCATATTGCAATTACAATAAGGCATCACTATACAAGCCTTGCTGTTGTGTTAATCTATACAAGCCTTTTAAAGGTGTTTTTCTATTCAACCCATTTCCCTTACCCTTTTTTCATTGAATGAATGTGGCCTTTTTATTTGAACTTTTTTTTACAATCTTACTACCTTCACAGTCCAATATGGTGTCCTTGTTTTGTAATCTAAGTTTTTTTTCCCCCTTTTTGACAAATTACACAACACAGCAAAAATAATTTTTTTGTAAGTTGTCTGTGTTTTTTCAACTGATTTAAAACAATTTTGCATCACTGAATCTGAAAATGACACCCGTTTCTCTCGATCAGGTCAGGTTTTTATATTAAGTTATAAGCAATTGTACAGCAGTTGTACAGTTGTACTGTAAATTGAATAGTAGACATTGATAAAGGCAAGTACATGTAAATTGAATGTTACATCATCATTGTTCAAAATTCAGAGAATTTCAAGAAATAAAAAAGAATTTTGCATCAAATAAAGTGAAAATACCCGTACATGTAAACAAAAACGTAAGAAAACATGTGGCCATAGTTCAAAAAGTTGACCTGATTGAGCAAAACCAATGTAATTTTTGGATTCAGCACATCAAAATTGTCCTAAATCAGCTAAAAAAAACTTAGACAATAAATTTGGTGTTGACCAGTGTTATCCTTCATTAGGCCAAAGACCGTAAGATTGTTAACACAATTAAAAGGCTGAAGAGGAGCAGATAGAAGTGGACATGGAGGGTCCAGAGGGTCTACAAAGTTATATGGACAAAATATGCCAAGCACCCAATATATGACTGTCGTGTTTGAAGACAAAGGATTCGCAGCAGAACCTATTTCTGTTCCATAATAAATAAGGCAGTGTGGTGACGTGACAGGAAGTCCACGTCACCACACTGCACTTCACAGTAAGGTGCCACAAATCCACATACCACAATTAGCTCTTTGATTCTCTGTCATCACACTTGTATTTGTGGATGTGGTTCCTGTTATATTTAAATATTCTAAACGTAGTGTGATATATGTATTGAATATGACAGTGTAAGATTGACATGCACCTCCAGGTGGTGCCTCCGCCCTGCCCTATATAAGATAAGCCTTTATTAGTCCCACAATGGGGAAATTCCAGGATTGCAACAGCACAGGGATAGCAACACTCAGAGCAATAATTTAGAAGATAAAAAAATAAGCGCAGTCAATATACATATGTACACATAAATATATACAGTATACACAGTAGGGAGCATTGTAGCTAGATGGAATAAACACCATAACCGTCTATTTAGTTACCCCACATAGTATGCATATGTAATATACATATTGTCACCCTCTGTAGCGATTGATATTGTCCTAGTTGTATACTGGAGGGGACCATTTTGTGTAAGTCTGTTGCGTCTTTTGCATTCAATACTATTAGGTTGTCACGTTTTTTTGCTATCTCTGCGCGCAGCCCTGCTTAGGTTATAAAGTCTGACAGCTGTAGGTAGGAAAGACCTGCGAAACCTCTCGGTCACGCACCTAGGATGATGTAGCCTACTGCTAAATGAGCTCCTCAGTGCCTTCAGTATGTCCTGCATAGGGTTGGACTCAGACTCCAACAGAGATGACAGCTTAGCCACCATCCTTCTCTTTCCTATCTCCTCCACTGGGTCAAGGTGCTGCCCCAGGACAGAGCTAGCTTTCTTTATCAGTTTGTTCAGCCTCTTCCTATTGGCTGCTGTGATGCCACTGCCCCAGCAGACCACTCCAAAAGTGATGGCTGATGCCACCACCGAAACGAAGAAGGTCTTCAGGAGCACCCCTTGTACACCAAAAGACGTGAGCCTCCTCAGTAGGAACAACCTGCGCTGTCCCTTCTTGTAGAGTGCGTCAGTATTGTGTGACCAGTCTAGTTTATTATTCAAATGAACACCCAGGTTCTTGTAGGATGTCAGCATCTCAATGTCTGTTCCCTGGATGTTTACTGGTGCTGTGAGGGGTTGTCCTTGCCTGCAGCAGTCCACCACCAGCTCCTTAGTTTTCCTCACGTTGATCTGGAGGCAGTTCCGATGGCACCAGTCCACGAAGTCCTGGATAAGTCCTCTGTACTCAGCTTCATCTCTGTTGGAGATGAGGCCGACGATCACAGAGTCGTCAGAGAACTTCTGCAGATGGCAGTGTGTTATGTTGTGTGAGAAGTCCGCAGTATAAAGGGTGAACAGGAAGGGAGCCAAAACCGTTCCCTGGGGGGCCCCCGTGCTACCGATGATCGTGTCGGACACACAATCCCGGGTTCTCACAAACTGTGGCCAGTTAGTGAGGTAGTCCAGGATCCATGATGACAGGTGCTGGTCCACCCCTGCGCACAGCAGCTTGTCCCTCAGGATCATCGGTTGGATGGTGTTGAAAGCACTGGAGAAGTCAAAGAACATGATCCTCACTGCGTTCCCGGGCTTCTCCAGGTGGAACAGGGAACGGTGAAGAAGGAAGATCACTGCATCCTCCACCCCGATGCCATGCTGGTAGGCGAACTGGAGTGGATCCATTGCTGGTCCCACCAGGGGGCGGAGGTGAGCAAGGAGCAGTCTCTCCAGGGTCTTCATCAAGTGAGACGTCAGGGCCACTGGCCTGTAGCTGTTCAGGTCTCTGGGGTGGGAAGTCTTTTGTACGGATACCACACAAGATGTTTTCCACAACTGTGGTACCCTCCCCAGCTTCAGGCTCAGGTTGAAGATGTGCTCCACAATCCCACACAGTTGGTCTGCGCAGGACCTGAGGAGCTTTGCGCTGATGCCGTCCGGTCCCGAGGCCTTCTTCGCCTTGATCTTCCTCAGCTCCGTCCTCACCTGGGTGTTAGTGAGGGTCAGGTTGGGGGGATGTGTGCTGGGAGTGGGGGGGTGTTGGTGAACAGGGGTGTGGACAGCAGGTCTCGATGACTGTAGAGGCAGCAGTGGTTGGTGTACAGGCGGGGGGGAGGGCGGTTGGTCAAACCTATTAAAAAACAGGTTCAGATTGTTCACCCACTCCCTGCCCCCCTGTGACCTGGGAGGAGGTATTCTGGAGCCCAGAGACGGTTTTGAGGTTTCTCCAGATCCCGCCGATGTCGCTCCGTTGCAGCTTGTCCTCCATCTTCTTGCTGAAGCTGACCTTGCCTTCTCTTATCTTCCTCCTTAGCTCCCTCTGTACGGACTTCAGCATCTCCCTGTTCCCCGACCTGAAGATCCTCTTCTTCTCTCTCAGAAGTGTTTTTATCTCAGGGTTGATCCAGGGTTTGTTGTTCGAGCAACACTGTACGATCTTGGTGGGTACGGTGTTGTCCACACAGAAGTTGATGTAGTCCGTGATGGTGTGAGTGAGGCCGTCGATGTCCTCACTATGTGGATCGCAGAGCTGCTCCCAGGCAGTGATTTCAAAACAGTCCTTTAGCGCGTTCATTGCCTCCTCAGACCATATCTTCACCATGCGCATAACTGGAGGTTGTCTGTGTACTAGGGTTTTGTACACTGGCCGGAGATGAACCAAGTTGTGATCCGATCTCCCGAGTGGGGGGAGTGGTGATGAGGTGTACGCCTCCTTAGTATTTGCATAGAATAAGTCCAGTGTTTTATTGTCTCTAGTGTGGCATGTGACATACTGGGTGAACGTGGGCAGAATGGGGGACAGTGAAATATGGTTGAAATCACCTGAGATGAGGAGGAGAGCATCTGGGTGTTGTGTCAGCAGCCTGACAGTTACTGAGTGAATGGCGTCATGCGCTGTCCCAGCGTTCGCCGTCGGATTTGCATAAATAACAATGCAGATCACGTGTGAGTATTCCCTCAGGAGATAAGCAGGCCGCATGCTAACAGCAAGCAACTCAGTGTCTTTGCTGCAGTGTTGCTCTTTAACAGTGATATGTCCCAGTTTACACCAGTTGTTATTGACATACATTATCACTCCACCCCTTGCCTTCCCACGGTCTGGTGTCCTGTCTGCCCGTATTGCATGGAAACCCTCCAGTTCGATGTTAGCATCTGTTGCTAGTTCTGCTAGCCACGTCTCAGTTAACAACATCACGCTAATCTCTCTGAAGGCGCTTTCATAGCGGGGGATAGCCGCTAGCTCGTCAGTCTTATTGAGTAGCGATTGGACGTTCCCCATAATAACGGATGGAAGGACGGGTCTGTACCTTATATTCTTCACCCGCCATCTTACTCCAACTTGACATCCACACCGTTTTTGTCTTATTTCTCCCAGTATGTCGGGTTTTTGCGTTAGCATCGTGGGCTGGTTAAGTGCTAACAGCTGGTCCCTGTTGTACTGCGTCCCGCTATAAGCAGTGGCTCCGTCTGCTGGCTCAGGCGACATTTGGGCGATCTACGTGTCTGTGATGGATAAGGTGTCGCCGGATCAGAAAGTTTAGCAAGAGAAACCAGATAGTAAATAAGAAATAGGCTGGATCGGTCATCTTATTATTCTCTTATCTCGCCTGAGCTTAGCCGGTGATCTGTCAGTAGCTGTCAACATCAGTGAGTTCAATAAAGCTGTGTTCCAAGTCACCTCACCTATTCTGTGAACCAAAGGTAATTACAGACATAACACTGACGACGAGGATGGGACTAAACCATGGAGGTGTACATGGTCCCTATTTGCCCTTTTCTCGAGGTGCCCAGAGAACCGCTGGTTCCCAAGCCTAGGTGATACAAGACTTTTCAGAATTGCGTTGCTGCACTGGGGCTCGGGGAGCTCGACAAGTAGAGAGCCCGGGCGCTATTGGTGCACAATTTGGACATAGAGGGCCAGTGGATCCTGCAAACGCTCGGTGCTGCGGATACCTACAGACAGGTAGCGGAGCTGCTAACTAGCCATTTCGACACCCCGGATAATGTGACGATCCAGAGGATCCGCTTTTGGCAGTGACGTCAACGGGTAGGTGAACCCGTCCGGCAGTGTGTCGCCGATTTGAGACAGCGTGCTAGCGAGTGCCATTTCTGAGCCTTGGAGGAGGAAATGATTTGTGACTAGCTGGAAGAGCATACCTGTAGCACCACATTGTGAGCTAGGCTACTTATGGTGCCAAATAAGCTCACATTAGCCAGAGCCCTTAAGCTAGCACTCCAAATGGAAGCCGCGGACAAGCTAGCCCTAGAGCAAATCAGGAGCCAGCCACAACAGCCACTAGAGCCTCTTGTTGCGGCAAATGCCACGGGTCTGGAGAGTGAAGATAGCTGGGACGGCGAGGAGATGGAAGCCAATGCTACGAGCCGGGGGTTGGCCCCAGGAAAGTTCCTCTGTATGGGTTGTGGGTCTAAGACGCACCGGAAAAAGGCTAAGGACTGCCCGGCGTGAAGAGCATGGTGTAACAGATGTGGTTGCTTGGACCATTTTGCCAGGATGTGCCGTGAAGTTAAACCGGAGAGCCCATGGAAGAAATCACTCCGCCCGCCCCAGACAACCATCCACACGGTGTCCCCAGGCACGAATGGGTACACATTTTGCACGATGAGGCTGGACAACGTTGAGGTGCCGCTGTTGATTGACACGGGAACTGAGGGTTGTCTGTTGAATTGGGCCACGGTGAAGAGGTTTTTTTCCCCAGCACAGAGTTAGAGGCAACCCAGCGCCGTTGTACAGTTATGGAGGTGGAAGGCTGGACACGGTCGGGACTTTGGAGCTGACTGTTCGGTATAAGCCTGCGATGGTGCTTGACTTCACATTCCACATGACAGCACGGGGCGATAACATCATGGGCTGTGATTTGTTTTACGGGCTGGGTTTCGCCATCAAAGTCAATGCTGGAGAAGAGTGGTCGGGCTGTGTTCAGTGGAACCCTCTGATTTCGACAACTGATGAAGACGTGGTGTGGGATGAAGAACTACTGGATGCCATGACCAATGTTGCTCAGGGCCAGTGCAGGAGGGTCTCAGTGCCGGTGCTTGGTAAATGGTCGAGGGGAGTACCAAGCGTGACGGTGAGGCGCCTGCACTGGTGAGTGGCGCCTATGTGTTAGCCCCGGATGCCTCAGGAGTCTGGCCACAATGGGACAGAGGGTCTGCAGCTACGATGGCACATGTTACACCAGCATTGCAGGAGGTCTGGATGAGGCAGATGAGCACAAGAGATTGCGTGCTCGGTGACAACGCCTCAAGCCGAGCCGGGCCCCACTGAGGGTCCTGGATTGGGTCTGGGTGCAAGGTGAGGAGTGCCCACAGTGAAGATGGGCCAGATGTCAACCCCAGGAGCGTCGGGAGTGTCTGCGCATAGGGGCCAGACTGGACGCAATGCACTTCAGGCTCTCTGATGGCTCGGTGTGGCACGCGAACGGGCTTTGGCGTGTCTGGGAGTAGACTCTGGGAGATGAGGCTGGACGTAGGACGAGGTCGAGAGTGAGGAGGAGTGGCTTCAGCGTCCGGAGGGCCAGCCACCACCTCGAAGATCGGCAGTTTCCAGGGGCGCATCGGCTGAGAGGGTGCCCTGGGCCCCCGTACCAGTTATGCCCTTTCTACTTGAACACTTGGGCTGTACATAGTATACTGTATATTGAAGTTCTATTGTTGTTGTTGTTAAAAAAAAGAATGTTATATATCGAATGTTAATGTTATATAAGGGATTTTTTTTCAGTTTTAGTTTAGGAACACGACGTACAATCTTAGTTACTAATGGACTTTAAGTTACTCTAGCAGGTGGCAGAATAATCCACCTTGCTGTGTGGGCATGACGGCAGTCCACCCATCCTCCCTATTCTAGGTTTTGTTGTGTGAATGTGTTAGGCCATTTAGAGACATTAGTTTTCATTTATTAGTGTGTGATTCAGGTCCCAAATTGGGGAGGGTCTTAATTGAGTGAGTGGTTTTGTACTTTTTAAGGGGAGGGGGAAGTGACATATGTATTTAATATGACAGTATTCTAAGAAAGATGGACACGCACCTCCAGGTGGTGCCTCCACCCCACCCTATATAAGGCCGGGTCGGCCATCTTATTATTCTCTTATCTTGCCTGAGCTTAGCTGGTGATCTGTCAGTAGCTGTGTGACGACGAGGTGTCACCACTGGTATGATTTATTGTATGTGTGATTGTTATATTTGTGATGTTGTAAATGTTATGACTGTTGTAAAAGTACACACACTATCTCTATGATCTGTCATTATCTAATTTGAGTGCCTTGTTGAGATAATTGCTATGGTTAATTATTTGGGTAAAAACAATTGGTAAATTATTTAGTCCACATACCTTTGCCAACATGCTTCCTGTGGGTGTCCAGGCAAAAGACTCTGTCAGGGGTTGAGGGCCTTTTTATAGGACACCTACAGGAAGGAATCATGTATGGTAAGTTAGAGGGGAGGTTTAGGTTTTGTAAATAGGGGTTTGAAGTATTTATTGAATTATTTATAGTGTTATTTATAGTGTTATTTATTTCTGTGTTATTTATATGTATTTTGTATAGCTGGGAATTATTTATGTATTTTTAGATATCAGTGGGTATTTGTGGAAAACAGAATAATGTTATTGTTTTACCTAGGACATGGTATGTCCTGATTAACATTAATTATCTCAGTTGTGTATATAAACAGGTGTGGTTAATGATATACGGAGAGTTATTTCTTGATCTCTTGATCACTTACTATATCTCTTAACCTTCAGTTGTTATGGAGAGTGTTATTGAAGATTTCGTGTCGGTGTGAAGACGTTATTTGGATTATTATCTGTAAGTAAGTCTTTTGGAAAATAAATTGAAAGACTGATAATTGAAGAATTGTCTCAAAGCCTCCTGCTTCGCTTGGCCACACACCAATTTGTGACAAGCTGTCAACATCAGTGAGTTCAATAAAACTATGTTCCAAGTCATCTCGCCTGTTTTTGTGAACCAAAGGTAATTACAGACGTAATGCATACCCCCCAACATAACCTGAACATAATCTAGTCAGGGCAGGTTATGTTCACAGCCTTTGTTACTATACTTACAAACATACTCTGAATTTTTGGAACCAAAAACTCAGAGTTACCACAAACTCTAAGTTAACTTACCCAGGTAAGCCATTAAGCCTGATTTTTGGAATACCACCCTGGTGTACCCTGATCAGAAACAGGGGTGGAGGTGATCAGCCTGTTTACATGTGCAAAATTTCTTCAGTCTGATTACAGTTCAGATCAGAACTTTATACTGTGTTCCAAATTATTATGCAAATAGGATTTTAGTGTTATAAACATTCAATTTTTTGTTTTTCAATTAAACTCATGGATGGTATTGTGTCTCAGGGCCCTTTGGATCACTGATATCATTCTCAGACACCTGTCATAATTAGTTTGCAGGGTGAGCCCAATTAAAGGAAAACTACTTCAGAAGGATGTTCCACATTATTAAGCACGTCACAGGTTTCAAGCAATATGGGAAAGAAAAAGGATCTCTCTGCTGCTGAAAAGCATCAAATAGTGCAATGCCTTGGACAAGGTATGAAATCATTAGATATTTTACGAAAACTTAAGCGTGATCATCGTACTGTGAAGAAATTTGTAGCTGATTCAGAGCACAGACGGGTTCATGCAGATAAAAGCATAATGTGGAAGGTTTCTGCCAGACAAATTCATTGGATTAAAACAGCAGCTGCTAAAATGCCATTACAAAGCAGCAAAAAGGTATTTGAAGCTGCTGGTACCTCTGGAGTCCCACGAACCTCAAGGTGTAGGATCCTCCAGAGGCTTGCAGCTGTGCTTAAATAGTAATTCAGCCACTCCTAACCAATGCTCACAAGTAGAAATGGTTGCAGTGGGCCCAGAAAACTCACAAGTTCAATGGATGCAAGAATTGTGAAGGTTATATCAAAGAAGGTGTCCTATGTTAACATGTAACTTGGCTTGTTAAGATGTTTTTGATTGAAAAAGCATTTGATTTCAGTAAATATGGCCTCCTAATGCTGCAAATTCAACAGATGACTATTTTCAGTTCTTTAAAACCAATAAAATGTTTTGATACTCTGTTGTGCATAATTTGGAACAGTGCATTTTGAGGTTTTTTTTTTTATTTTGCAAAAAAAATTGTTGTCATTGGGAGATTTGTACAACAAAATATGAATTATGCTCTAACGGTTAATGACTTGAAAATTATACTGACTGTCATTTGTATCGACTATTTAACAAAATCAGAGACACCAGTCATTTGTATAATAATTTGGAATGTGGTATACTGTTCACATGGACCCTGAAAAAGTTGATCCAATTATGACGTGCGTTTACATGCCTCATGTTTCAACAGACTAAATCATTTTGACATGCACAGAATTGTCTGACATTCCAGAAATAGTAGAAGAAGAAGCAACTTCCAATGTAAACAAACCCACTTTGTGTGTCTTTCTCTTTTTGAAATGGATCTGTATTGTGTTATTCAGACTGTACTTTTGCTTCTGCTGGTCTCCGTAATGAAGCTACAAGTCCAGCAGTACATACTTCTGCATATGACGATCAGAGGAAGACAGCAGGACAATACAGACCAGTTTTGTTTTACTCCCGCCATGTCTTCCGCTAGCTGCTGTAAAGGAAGAAATACGTTACATCGACGTGAGGCTGATGTACAGACATCCGCAGTAAACATATTTTCTACCCAAACTTCGGAATAAGTGTTTATATGCACACCAATCGGATCAACAATTGACATAACCCACCTGTCTTGATCGGAAGGAAATTTTGATCCAGAGGAGTGTGATCAGGTCAGAATCTTCAGATTGGCATGTTTACATAAAGCATTTTTATTCCGATCAGGCTCTTAATCCAGTTACTTGTGTCCATGTAAACATGGCTCATGTGGGTGTGGACGAAAATAGGTTTGGCACCCCTGAACTAAAGTTTAATGAAGAAACCAGGATGCTACAAAGCCATTAGGATTCAAAATCAGTGGCAAAACATTTTATGTATGAAATTAAAAATTTCAATTCAGATCTTTGACCTTAAAAATAAAATAAGTGTTCATAATTATTCTTTGCAGGCTGCTGCGGGGCATCTAATCTTTTTTAACGATTAGAGCCTTTGTGACTGCCTTTGTAACTGCAGCTGGGTAATAGTTTCTTTCTGGCTCTCCCACAGGCTGTGATGAACCTTTAATTGGGTGATACTCAGTCCTGTTGCTCTCTCACTCTCTGTATTACTCTCTTTCTTCCTTTCATGAGCACACAAAGTTATTTAAATCTCTCTAATACTTTCATCTCATATTCTCTTTGCCTCATTGTTATGCAACCACAAGAACTCAGATGTAAAAGACACTGTGGGTACAAAAAGATGAGTTTTTATTTCTGATTTTATGCATTACTTCTCTTCACATATCTTGCATTCTCCCTGGACAAATTATACTCCCGATTTGAAGTGGTTTGGGGGTGCGGGCGAGGCTGAACAAGGCCAATTTGTTTAAAGGCTGGTCTCGTCAGGATGAGGCGCACCACAGAGCAATATTCATTACATTTGAGTTTTTTACACTTCTGACGGGCGCGCTATCGTGTGGCCGTTTTCATCTGTGCGTTTGATGATGGTTAAAGGAGAAGGGAGCCATTGTCCTCTGTGGCCTGCAGGCATGTTTGGAGCTACGCAGAGTGAGTCAATGGCGAGTCGGGGGCCGGCTAAATGTCACATGGCCACGCTCACATAGCTTAATGCAGCCCTGTGTCTGGCCCTTGTCCTTGTCCCCCTCCAACTTGTGTGTGTCTTTATCCCTCTGTCTCCAGCTTCTCCCTCTGTCTCAGAAGTACATGCCATCTGGTCTGGCTCCACATCTGTGTATATCCTGTCTACAAAGCCCAGACAGCAGCACTCTTTGTGCAGCAACTCTTTGCGTACAAGCTCTTTGCACGCTGATGCACCTGCCGCAGCTTAAAGCTCTTTACCCATGCAAAAGAGGAAAGCCCATTAATAGTGTTCACCATTAAACATCACATGTTGTAAAGCGCTTACTGTTTATTGCCTGAGGCTGAGATGCAGCTCAGAATGGGAAAAGCAGAAGCAACTCCACAGAGGAACTCCATTTTCAAACCTGCCAGCAACACAGTATCACCGTGTTGACCTTTTGTCAAAGAAGGAAGTGTGTGTAGAACTATAGAGAGAAAGACAAACCCTATTCAGACAAAATATGAACAAAATGCATGGTTAAAATGAATAAAAAGGCTAAAGAAGCTTCACATTCTTTGGCCTTGGTAGTTGTTTGTTGTTTGTGGTGGTGCCTTGCATGGCAGCAGCCCCTCTGATTCTACATGTGATTAATATTGTAGACAGCAGAAACATAATTGTGTTCTACTGTACATGATTGGCTGTGTGGACTGAATGACAATAGAGATAGCTTCTTCTACTTTACTCCAATATGAAATATACACCATATGGACAGTAACGGGCTTCCTACACATTACTTTTATGGCATCCCATTTGAAATCCACAGGCATTAATATGGAGCTCCCCCCCCACACACACACACACAGCTACAACAGCTTTCACTCTCCTGGGAAGGCTTATACATGACTTTGGAGTGTGCCTGTGGGAATTTTGGCTGATTCATCCAGAAGAGCAATTGTGAGGCCAGACACAGATGTTGGACAAGATAGGACCTGGTTTGCAGTTTCTGTTCTCTTTCATCCCAAAGCTGTTGGGTGGAGTTGAGGTCAGGGCTCTGTGTGGGGCAGTCAAGTTCTTCCACACCACACTCAAACATGCCTTGCTTTGTGTACCGGGACACTTGCTTTATGTTTACGGTTTCAGAGAACATGCAGTGATAATATTTGTCCAAACAGGAAAAAAAGTAATTTTGTGAGTGTTACATAATAATTACCTCCGCCAAGGAGGTAATGTTTTTTCCGGGGTTTGTCTGTCTGTCTGTCTGTTACCAACATAACTCAAAAAGTTACAAACGGATTTTGATGACATTTTCAGGAAAGGTGTGTAATGGCACGGGGAACAGATGAATACATTTTGGTGATGATCTGAGAGTGCATACCTCCACCAAGGGCTTTGTTTGTATTTGTGCAGCAGGATTACACAAAAACTACTGGATGGATTTGGATGAAATTTTCACCAGAGGTGGTTCTTGGGCTACAGAGGAACCCATTATATTTTGGTGATGATCTGAGAATGCATACCTCAACCAAGGCTCTTATCTTCTCACAGTGTGTTAGCAACAATACTCCAAAACTGATGGACAGACTTTGATGCCATTTTCACCACAAGTGGCTATAGGCCTACACACAAACCCATTACATTTTGGAGGTGATCCATGACAAACGGAAGGAGCCTTGGCGGAGGTATGCACTCTATGAGTGCTTTTCTAGTTTGAAATGTAAATGGTGGGTGTAATTTGGCACAAATTTGAGTGATCTGAAAAGGATGTACCAATGCATATTCCTGTTAATTTTTATACATGGTTCAGAAAATCTGTACCAGTCAGTCGGTAGTGATAATGCAACAAAAAGTTGAGAATGAGAAAGTAACAAAAGGAACATGACCCATTTTGTAAACTCATTGGGGGAGAAAGCCTTAACATTTCTTGAGAAGTGTTTTTGGACTGCAAGCCATCCATGCTGAAGTAACTATCAATAGATTATCCTAGTTTATCATCAAATTTGCTCAAAATGTGGCTATAAATTAACAAAATAAACATCTGTCATAAAATCGCCCTACCAGGGCAGGACTGAGGACACCAAATGCCAGCTGTGAGTTTGCACATTTAATAACACAAAATATGAAAATACAAAAACAACACAAAACACAACACTTACAAAATAAGGAATGGCGTGTGGGATGATGGGGCTCATGTCTGGAGATAACTGGGGACACAGCCTAGAAGGAGCCAGGCTGTAGCGCATGGAAACGCCAGGGAAAAAGAGAAAGCCAAGATGGAGCATACCTGTCCAAACCCACAGAACCATACAGGAAAAACTCAGAAGGACGCTGCAACAAGCAAATGATACAGCAGTCCTTAAATAGGCAGAAAGAGATAATTACAAATGATAACAGGTGTGGGTGACATGAGCGAGGAGGATTAACCTAAATAATGACAGCTGTGCTGGCCTGCAAACTTGAGCTCCACACGGAAGTAAACACAGGGCGCCGTACAGGAGAGTATGGCAAAAGGTGACTGAAATTATACCAAACGAGAAACAGACTGAATAATACAAAACGAAACACATAACTCATAAAGGTGAGGATAAGATAAATACAAACCAGAGATGTAAATAATATAATATACCTAGAAACCAAAAGACAAAAGGAGAGGTGAGGACAAGGACGGAGAAAGCTCAAGTAAAAACACAGGAAGATAATATAAACAAGATCTCAAAATGCATAATAATAACAAATACGATAATAATGATCAAACTAAGATATGATAACAGACAACTCAAAATAAACCAAAACAAAGAGCAACTCAGATCACATCATACTACCAAAACCATACTGAGATACAATAATAAACTGAAATAAGGAAAATACAGCTAATAATCAGAAATTAATCTGAAGCATGAGCACGGCTCTTCCCCTGTGCTCAGCATCATGACATGCCCTAAAAGTCTCTTAAAATTAAATCATTCTGCAAGTAAATGCCAAGCTACTTCTGTGTCAGCTCCATTTTTTAGCTTCTGAAGTAACATCCATCCTTTACAGTCTATGCAGTCATTACAGATTTTACAAGCCCGCAAATTACATGGTAAGTACAGGGAAAGTACCAGTAAAAATGAGATAAAACAGTGAAAACATGGTAAAATGCAATTAAAAAAAGTTTAAAAAAATACACCTGGACTTTCATTGGGCATATTTTTGGTTAAAAAAAATAAATGGGGAGGGAAAGTGGTTAAAACCATGTTAAAAAAAGAGAAAAATGGAAAAATTGAGTTAAAAAAACATGTTAAAAGAAGGGTAAGCTAGAGGGCACTCTGAGAGTTGCCCACATACCTCCATCAAGGCTAGGTTAAAAATGTGGAGAAGTGATTCAGATACCACATGCTGATCTGGATCTGAGACAAAGGGACAAAGTAATGCCGAAGAAAAAGTTGCTGTTGTGTCCAGTAAGGAGTGGACAATGACTGCGTGTTTTAACATAACTTTTTTATTAGCCAACCTGCTCAACTGTACACACTAAGGCTCTCTCTAACTCTATGCTTTTTGGCCATGACGTCACACTATCATAACTACGTGGTGGTATGTTACATTTATCCCCCTTTTTTAAAACCTTCGAACAGTGCAATTGGGCTTGACGCAAATTAGTGTACAGATCAACATTAGGCCTGAACAGGGACAACCTGACTGGATAAACTGGGTAGACTGCCAGTTTACCTGCGTAGCCTTGTGGGTTATTCTGCCACATGACAGGCTACGCACTAATCTACAGTTTAAAAGTCCGTAATGTAGTCTCTGAGGTAAGAAGGCCTCTGGTGGATCTGAGCAGGACAGGGCCCAGGCTGCAGAGGTTCGGCCAACACATCTGGGTCAGGGAAATGCTCAGCTGGGGTCCCAGGCCATACATCCGGGAAGTCCCAGTCCCCATCCATGTGGCGTGGATCAGCTGCCATTGCCTGATCCAAGGCAGCGGGGGTGTCACCCGTCTAAAGCGACTAGCATGCCAACGTGAACCGTAAGCCAGGCGAAAGGTAGCTGGTCCCAGCTGTGCCATAATCTGATGTGGAACGGATCAGAATGAGAGCAGCTTGTGAGAGCGACTGGATCGATGAATCCAGACCTAGTCCAGCACTGCGAGCGCAGGATGTTTTGCATGATGCTTGCTGTCATGCTGCTGCTTCATGCTGCTTTGCTGTTCTGCTACTCTGTTGCCCGGGAAGGATGTCACCGCTGGAGCGTCTCCCACTGGAGGGCATAGACAGTCCAGGGGAAGCTGCAGCTCACGCCCCAGCATCAGCATATTGAAGATTTGTATATCTTCGTAATAATGGTGACTGGGATCGTTCTGATTGGAACTGGGATTGTCCTGGTGTACCGCAAATTGCTGAAGATGGATACAACCTATCAAAATGCTGGCCACGCGAGGTGCATCCATCAAATTGGAAAAATGGAGGAGACTTTGATAGCGACAAATGGAGAACTGTCTCGGAAGGTGGATTACATCTACGCTTAAGTCTATCCACGACGGACTCAAAGCCCTCGCAATGAAGGATTAAGCACTGAATCTGCAGAAGAAAATAAAGTTCTTTCTCTGTGTTCAGTCTATTTGGCTCAATTTCCCTTACAAAAATCCTCCTGATAATCCCCAGTCTTTGTTTTTCAAAACACTGAGCACACGGCCTCTGGACAGTAGCTGCTTGGGACAATTGCCAAGGACAATTGCTGCAGCCAGACAAAACATCTTCTGCCAAAGTGTCTTGTGCTCATATTGATACAACATTGCTTCAACACTACATCCACACTGACCCAGAAACTGACAACAAGATAACATTCACTGCTCTCCTTGTGTCCTGTGGACTCTGGTCTTGAATGTGCATCGTGGGCTTTTTTTGTCTTTGTAATCATAATATTGATTACTTATGGTCAATATTCTGAATTCAATGATTTTTTTGCTCCTTCCTATCGTATGATTTCTTATCTGTACCATCCTATTGGCAGGCGCGTCCCCGATGCAGCCGTGTCACTGGAAATGCAGGTTCATTTTCTGTGTCAAGTCAAATTCTCTCGTATGTTATCAGTGATCTGTTAATGTACTTGGCAATAAATCTTTTTCTGATTTCTGATTCTGATTCAGGAGGGCTGGAGAACTGTCAGCTGTGGCTTGTGGTGTTGCTCTGTAATAAAGGAGGGTGCTCTGCAGTGCTGATGAGAATGATAGGCCATCTGCCATGTGCACTCTAAGCCCATTCTTGAGAGTCTGATCAAACCTTTCCACACTGCCGTTGACCTGAGGGTGGTGCAGGGCGGTTCTGATGTGCTTTGCTCGCCTCCTGATGAGGAAGGCAGCAAAGTCAGCCGAGATGAATTGTCAGTTACTGTTATCAGTGGTGACGGTGTCAGACATACCCCAACAGGCAAACAGGGAGGAGAGGAAGTCGACAACCACCTTGGTACTGACTGACCCAGCGGGCAGCACCTCGGGCCATTTGGAGTGGAGTTCGTAGGCCATGAGGCGGAAGCGCTGGTGCTGCGGGATGCCATGGAGTTCACTGCTGATGTCCACCTGGATGTGGGCCCATGGTGTGTTAGGCCACGGCAGAGGTTGTAAGGGTGGAGGCCGGGGCAGGCCGGCCTTACCGCTAGTGAGGCAGGCTGCACAGTCCACCACTGTCTCCACATTCCTGTTGATACCCAGCCACCAGACAAGGCCCCTGCAGCGTTGCTTGACCTTCACAATGCCCAGATGGGTTTTGTGACCCATGGCCAGGATGCGTTCCCTCGGGGAACCCTGAGTGGTCCCTCAGGGCGGTCGGGACCACTGTGCACAGCCCTCTTGCCACACAAACATCATTTCAGCGGGAGAGGTCATCCTTGATCCGGGGACAGGGTGCTAGTACCTCTGGAACTCTGGCAGGCCAGCCCTCCCAGATGAAAGTGCAAAGCTGGGCTAATATGGGGTCCTGTGCAGATACTGCCTGAAACTCAGGTAGGGAGACAGCTACCTGGAGCTATGTGTACAGCATCAGGACCAGTTCCCGCTCTGAGGAGTCTTGTGCAGCATCAGGCGCAGGGCTGGATGTGGGTCTGGAAAGCAGGTCTGCCACAACGTTCTCTCTGCTGGGCGTAAACTGTGTGGTGAAGTTATACGCCTACAATTCCTCTGACCATCGGTAAAGACACAATGGTTTGTGTCCCGAGCCTGTTGTGCCCAGCAGGGCTGTTAGGGCCTGATGGTCCATCCGCAGTGTAAAATGCCGACCATAGAGATACATGTGCCACCGCTCACATGCCCAGACACAGGCCAGCCCCTCCTTCTCCCCCACTGAGTACTTCTGCTCGGTTGGGGTAAGCAACCTTGAAGCAAATGCTACAGCACAGGTGTCAAACTCATTCCATGGAGGGCCAAGACCCTGCAGGTTTTACCTCCACCCAGTGTCTTCAACAGGTGATTTCTCTGAATTTCTACCCACTGATTGCTGATCAGTGAAAACACCTGCTGAAGAGACTGGGTGGAAGTAAAACCTGCAGGGTCTTGGCCCTCCATGGAATGAGTTTGACACCCCTGTGCTACAGGGTGCTTGGCCCCTAGCTGGAGTTGGGACAGGACCGTGCTGACTGCAGTATTATATACGCTGCAGGTCACAAACGTGGGGCTTTGCAGGTTGAAGTGGGCAAGCATGGGTGGGGAGGTGAGCTGTGATTTACAGTGCATCCAAAAAGTATTCACAGCACTTCACTTTTTCCACATTTTGTTATGTTACAGCCTTATTCCACAATGGATTAATTTTTTTTCCTCAAAATTCTACACACAAAAAAAAATCAGACTTCATAAATAAAAAGACAAATCTGTTTCTTCCGATGTATTGTGGTCAGAACAAAGTTGACTTAAGCCTGGTGAAAATCAAGACAAAATCTTCTTAGCACAGTAATTTAAGAAAAAAAAAGGAGTAAAATAAGGAAAGGTGAATTTTAAAGAAAAAAAAAACTGAAAAAAGTTACATAGGAACATGGATAGCTTGCGCTCCGGGCCTGCTTTGGAAGGAGGGCCAAACATGATTTTCCCTGGACGTCTTCAAGACTCAAATGGGCCAAAGGAAAGTTTTCCGCCTTATAAGGTGTGGCAGGATGGCCCAATGATTTTGAATGACACTGAGCCTGACCAGTTACATTCAAAGATTAGGATTGGATCTGCCCATTAGCGTAAACTTTTGACCAATTGCACTGAGTTCCTTTGTTTGGTCCAGGGTCGTAAAATTGACTAAAATGGGTATGAAGGAAGAACTGAAATCTGATTGGTCAGTTCATAGCCTTTGGAATGTAAGCCTCACACAGAGAAGAAGAGAGGATTTGGTATGAGAAGTGAAATCATCCTAAAACATACAGTATAAGCTGCCTATTAAAGCATAAATTCTTTAAAACTTTAGTGACTAAGCTATTCTATTTTATGAAGGAGCAAACAATGTGTCTACATTGTAAATAAAATATTTTTTTATAGTGGACATGCAAAATTAATTCTTTCTGAAAGTAAGGAAACATATATCAAATCATATCAGTGAAAGCATCTCAAACCATAATTGTCCATTACAGGGTACAGCCATAATCTTCAAAAGCAGATGTTGTCTATGGAGAATGACAAGTTAGTTCATTGTTCACAATTCATAGTTTTAAGCATCAGAGAGAAAATCTTCAGTCCTCAGGAGAAATATTCCTGTGTTATCCATTGGAGGTCAATGTTGGACGTTTGAGTCTTAATGAGAGGAATCTTGCTGGTCAAGAGTCTGTGGAACATCAGGTTGTAAACGTGTCCCTTTAGCATTCTTTTGGCAAATGGATTTGAGAGGAAATGACTCCAGACCCTGGGCAAGGAGGAACTTATCCACTTTATGGCCAATGGCATAAGGCTTCACAGCTCCGGTCTTGGGTGAAAAGGAGGGGCTTTCGACCAGACTTTTGGGTGAAACAATTTCTCCTCAGCAAGGAGTAATTTTATAAATCTGGATCCAGCTGAGGATGCTACAGTGGACAATCGATATTTGTCAGGGACCACCACTTTGTTCACCTGCCTGAGGTCAACGCAAGGACGCAGGCCATCCGTCTTCTTCTTTCCCACCACCAAATTGAAGATCCAGTGCGAGGCGTCAATTCGTTCAATTATGCAAGTGTCTAGCAGCTTCTGCAGCTCAGTTGTAACATTGTCCCGCAGGGCAAGGGGCAGCCAGCACAGAGATTGGATGACAGGGGACACGGATGGGTTGACGAGTGGTTGGTGGTTGAAGGTGGTGAGGCAGCCCAGCCCAGTGAAAAGTGACAGCCAGCGCTGCTGCCAGGGCGTGGTCACTGTCAGTATGGTGGTGCCCATGTTGTCTGTGATAGAGAAGCCCAAGGCGCAGAACAGATCAAACCCCAGGAGGTTGGCACCATGGCGAGACACCTAGAAGGTGAAAGCTGGGAAAGGTCTCAGGCCGTAGCGAACGGAGAAGATGGCAGTACCCACCATGCCAATTTTATTGTGTCTATAGCTGTACAGCGGCTCTGCATCTGCCCTGATTGTCTGTTGGGGAAAGAGCCGCCGGTCTGTGGATTCGTTGAGGAGAGACCTAGAGGCAGCCGTATCCAGTAGCAGTGGCAAGCATATACCGTCCAGCTCCACTGTGCACTGGGGGTGGGTTCAAAAGATCGATACAACGATATAGATCAATCCACGTTTGACTGAGCTGATATCAATCCACAAAATCCGCAGATCAATCTTTTAATATATAATGCTTTTACGTCTGTGAATGTCTGCTGAGTCTGATCAGGTCAAAACCGGGTCAGTGAGCCAGGAACCACGACCAAGAACCAGAAACACCTGGAGTGCTAACAGAGCTAACAGCTAACAAGCTAATGGATATGCTAGTTCTTCTTCTGTGGTGTTAAAACGGTTCTCATGTGGCAAGAGTTCCCTGCCACACGTGCGCATGTCTTTACGTCTTAATTTACATGAGCGGAGAAATGGTTTTGTACTTGTCACTACAGAACATGTATGTTGGAACATAAAGTCGATGACTGATAAACTGAAAACTCATGGAGACTGGCTGAAACCAGTGAACAAAGAGGGAAACTTGGAGCTGCTGAAATTGTAAGTAAAATATCATTTGTTTGTTTTAACATTTGTGTCATAAATCAATAATTTATCTGGCATGATGGTGGCTTCTTTTACAAGCTATTGATACAGAGTTAACTGTTGGTTAAGCGCTGTGAATAAATGAAGAATAAAGGTATATTTTATGAGATTATGGACTTCTAGCACTTAAGTAAGAGATTTGAAGATTATAATGAATCACAGTAAAATGAAAATGGCAGAATTAATAAAGTCTGCAGTACGAGCCATTTTTACTCAATAGAACTTAACTGAAATGGACAAATCTTCCTAGGAAATGAATTGAAACCCTTTTCAAAAATGGAAAGTTAATTTGTAGTCAAAATATAAATAAAAAAATAAAAGAAACTAAATTATTAAACCCTACTGTCGTGTGGGGATTTAAAAATACGATTATTAATTTTACTGTGAAACCTATTCTTTTCATCTTCCCTTCACATCTATGAAGACTGAGCTTCCACTCTAAGATCCATCCTGCACTGAGACCTTCTGAAGGGAAGAGGTTGTCAGTGGAGGAGCCATCCCTGCTTCGTTGTGGATTTCAGCACAGAAGAAGACCTCAAAATTTTCAGGGTCTTAGTTTGTAAATTTAAGATTCAAGAAGGTGCTGCCATAATTTTCTCCATACTCCAATATGCATTCAGTGCATTTTAGTTGTTGTAATTATTTTATTTTATTTATTTTTCTTAAGTTCTCTTTAAGAATACAATGTTGGTCATTTTTTAATAATTTTACTGAGTATTTATTTCAACATAAATCATTATTTAACAGGAAATTTTTGGCAATCCTGTGCTTTTCTTGTGGTGTTACATAGAACAGCATCACTGTAAACTATAGAAAAAGCAGCTACTTTAAAATCTGTACTTCCTCACGCAACTTTCAGTGCAAAAAACCTCTAAAAATGTCAACTTTTTGAAAAAGCTCCCACAAATTCAGGCTTTTTGGGCCACAACAATCACAAAAACAGCCAACGAAATCCTGGAGGGACTGAAATACAGTGAGATTACGTATACATGCTTCATGCATTGAATTTGTTTCCTGACTCTGGGTTGTTAACTTGACTCTACATGCCCTTTGCACTAAAGAAAGCACTTGCTAGCACTTTGTGAAATCATAAGTTAAATAATAAAAAGTGCATTTTTGTAACTGATTTTGGGTCCATTCTATATGTGATTATTTATGTATTAACAAAATTAGAGTATTCTTGGTACAATTAGCAGCATTAGGTCTCGAAGATTTTTTTTCCTGGCAAGTAAAATGGCTATTAAAATGGTAATTTTCCAGATCAAATCGAGATCGGATCAGAGTGAACTGAACCGGAATCAAATCGATTCAGAATCTCAAGAATCAGAATCGAATCGATTCTGGAAATTAGGTATCGTTCCCAGCCCTACTGTGCACCACTTAAATGGCTTGGTGGTGGATCCCACAGAGTGGATAGTGGTTGGGTTCGACTGGAGGGATGAGTGGCGTCGATGTCTTGTAGCGCCGAACAGCACACTTTGGAGAAGTGGTTGAATTTACCATAGCATTGGCATCTCTGTCCTGTGGCTGGGCAGGTTGGTGCACGTGTGGGGCGAGAAGAAGAGCCACAGTTTCCATGGGGCTGGTGTGCCATGGTGTCTTGGTGTTCCGCCACATTAACCTCAAGTTCATCCTGAAGCTGAACGACTGGGGCCACTGTCTGTGCCAGCGGAGCAGAAAGCGAGGGGGCCAGGTATGAGGCAGCTAGCCACAATGCTAACTGAACGGTGGACTCAAACTGAAAGGCCATTTCCATTGCCTTAGACAGCAACAGGTCGTCTGGCGCCATAAACAGTTTCTCCCACAACCTGGTGTCGGCCATGTGCTTGGCAAGCTGGTCTCAAATCATCTCCTCTTCTAACTGGCCAAACTTACAGAGGCTAGCCAGACACTGGAGATCAGTGACATTGTGGGGGATAGGCTCACCTGGCTGCTGTCAGCGCTGATGAAAGATGATTTGTCTCTCCATGTCCTCCTTCACTACATCCATGAATCTTCTCTGTGGTCTTCCTCTTTTCCTCCTGCCTGGCAGCTCCATCTTCAACATCCTTTGTCCAGTATATCCACTATCCCTCCTCTGCACATGCCCAAACCATCTCAGCCTTGCCTCTCTTACTGTGTCTCCAAACCGCTCAGTGTGAGCTGTCCCTCTGATATACTCATTTTGAATCTTGTCACTCCTAGTCACTCCCAATGAAAATCTTAGCATCTTCAACTCTGCCACCTCCAGCTCCACCTCCCATTTTTTTGGTCAGCACCACCATCTTAAAACCATACGTCATAGCAGGTCTCAGTACCGTCTTGTAAATCTTCTCTTTCACTCTTGCTGCTACCTTTCTGTCACAAATCACCCCTGACACTCGTCTCCACCCATTGCACCCTGACAGCATTCTCTTCTTCACCTCTCTTGTGCATTTTCCATTGCTTTGGATGGTTGACCCCAGGTATTTAAACTCATTTACTTGCACTACTGCTACTCCTTCCATCTTCACCATTGCACCTGCCTCCCTCTTATTCACACTCATGTATTCTGTCTTGCTTCTACTGACTTTCATTCCTCTTCTCTCCAGAGCATACCTCCACCTCTCCAGGTTCTCTTCCACCTGCTCCCTACTCTTACTGCAGATCACAATGTCATCTGCAAATATCATGGTCCATGGAGACTCCTGCCTGATCTGATCTGTCAACCTGTCTATCACCAAGAAGAACCTCAGAGCTGATCCCTGATGTAATCCCACCCCCACCTTGAATCCATCTGTCACTCCTACAGCACACTTCACCACCATCTCGCTGTCCTCATACATGTCCTGCACAACCCTCACATACTTCTCTGCCACTCCTGACTTTCTCATACAGTACCACACTTCCTCTCGTGGCACCCTATCATATGCTTTCTCTAGATCCACAAAAACACAGTGCAGCTCCTTCTGACCTTTTCTATACTTCTCCATCAACACTCTTAAAGCAAACATTGCATCTGTACTACTCTTTCTTGGCATGAAACCATACTTGTCACCTCTCCTCTTAACCTGGCTTCAACAACTCTTTCCCATATCTTCATAGTGTGGCTGATCAACTTTATGCCTCTGTAGTTACTGCAGCTCTGAACATCGCCTTTGTTCTTGAAAATTGGTACCAAAACACTTCTCAACTCTTCAAGCATCCTCTCACTCTCCAAGATTGTGTTAAACAATCTGGTTAAAAAGTTCACTGCCATCTCTCCTAAACATCTCCATACCTCCACAGGTATGTCATCTGAACCAAGCGCCTTTCCATTCTTCATCCTCTTCAAAGCTGCCCTAACTTCTGCTTCGCTAATCCTCAGGACTTCCTTGTTCACTATCTTTCCTTCATCCATCCTCCTCTCTCTCTCATTTTCTTTATTCATCAGCTCCTCAAAGTACTCCTTCCACCTTCTTAACACACTCCCGTCATTTGTTAGTACATTACCATTTCTGTCCTTAATCAACTTAACCTGCTGTACATCCTTTCCAGCTCGATCTCTATGTAGCCAACTGATACAACTCTTTTTCTCCTTCCTTAGTGTCCAGCCTCTCATACAGCTCACTATATGCCTTATCATTTGCCTTTGCAACCTCTTTGCCGTGTGCCTCGATTCCAAGTACTCCTTTCTACTTTCTTCATCTCCCTGACTATCCCACTTTTTCTTTTCTAATCTCTTCCTTTGGATACTTTCCTGTACCTCCTCATTCCACCACCAAGTCTCCTTGTCTTCTTTCCTCTTCCACTGGATACACCACATAACCTTCTAGCCATTTCCCTCAATACTTTTTCTGTACTTTCCCAGACATCTGGTAATTCTTCCCTACCACCCAGAGCCTGTATCAACTCCTTCCTGAACTCTGTGCAACCTTCTTCCTTCTGTAACTTCCCCCAATTAATCTTTGGCTCTGCCTTCACTGTTTTCCTCTTTTTGCTTTGAAAAATCATCTGACAGACTACCATCTGATGCAGTCTAGCTATATTTTCTCCTGCCACCACCTTGCAGTCTCCCATCTCTTTCAGATTTCTCCTTCTTCATAAGATGTAGTCCACCTGTGTGCACCTTCCTCCACTCTTGTAAGTGACCCTATGTTCCTCTCTCTTCTTGAAGTATGTGCTCACCACAGCCATTTCTACCCTTTAAGCAAAATCCACAACTATCTGTCTTTCCACATTTCTCTCCTTAAGACAATACCTACCCAGGACCTCCTCATCACCTTTGTTCCCTTCACCTACATGTCCAGTAAAGTCTGCTGCAATCACCACTCTCTCCCCCCAGGGAACACTCTCCATCACTTCATCCAACTTACTCCAGAATTCCTCTTTCTCTTCTACCTGACACTCAACTTGTGGGGCATATGCATTAACAACATTCAACATCACACCTCTGACTTCTAGCTTCAAACACATGATTCTGTCTGACTCCCTCTTTACCTCCTGAACACTCTTCACATACTCTTCCTTCAAGATTACTCCTACTCCATTTCTTTTCCTATCTACACCATGGTAGAACAGTTTAAATTCACCTCCAATGCTCCTAGCCTTGCTTCCCTTCCATCTGGTTTCTTGAACACACAGTGTATCTACTTTTCATCTCTCCATCATATCAGCCAACTAATTCTCTACCTTTACCAGTCATAGTCCCTACATTTAACATTGCTACTCTCACCTCCACACTTCTACCTTTCCTTTTCTTTCTCTTCCTCCTAATACGCCTTCCACCTCTCCTCCTCATCGATCTTCAACCAACAGTAGCCCAATTTCCACCGGCACCCTGTCGGTTAACAGCATCGGTAGCGGTCGTTGTTGACCCGGGCCTTGACTGTTCTGGTATGGAAGTCTCATTCATCATGATTCGCATATTTAATTTGGCAAAGGTTTTACGTCAGATGCCCTTCCTGACATAACTCTCCCCATTTACCCTGTCTTGGGACTGGCACTAGGAGTACACTAGCTTGTGGACGCCCTGTGGCTGGCTTATAATGCTCCTCATTCAAATCTATTAATATATTATAAATCTGTCATCTGCACACTGGAGTGGTGGCCTTGTTGATAGAGCAGCCGCCCCACAACCGGGAGGTTGGGGGTTCAAGTCCAGGCCGGGTCATGCCAAAGACAATATAAAAATGATACTTCCTGCCTTCTAGCTTGGTGCTCAGCATAATAGAATGGGGGAAGGAGAAGTTGTTTGTGGTTGTGCCTTGCATGGCAGCAGCCCCTCTGATTCGACATGTAGTTAACACTGTAGATAGAAGAAACGTAATTTCATTCTACTGTACATGATTGGCTGTATGGACTGAATGAAAACAGAGATGGCTTCTTCTTCTCCAGAGTGTCTCCAGACTCTCAATTTGACAACTAGTTGATTAGTTGTCTGATATTCTTCTTTATTTATTTTGGACTAAAACAACAATAATTTTTTACAAATTTTTAAACAATATAACTTTAAAAATCATTTGGTGCAAATTAAGCCAATTAGAAATAATTAAAGCATCCATCCATCCATCCATCCATCTTCTACCGCTTAATCCTTTTCGGGTCGCGGGGGGGCTGGAGCCTATCTCAGTATCTTTGGGCAAGAGGCAGGGTACACCCTGGACAGATCGCCAGTCCATCGCAGGGCCAACACAAAGAGACAGACAACCATTCACTCTCACATCCATACCTAAGGACAATTTAGAATCCCCAATTGATGCCAGTTAACCTCACCTGCATGTCTTTGGCCTGTGGGAGGAAACCGGAGTACCCGGAGTAAACCCACGCAGACACAGGGAGAACATGCAAACTCCACACAGAAGGGTCACCGATGGTCTGGGGGTGGGATCAAACCCATGATGGTCAAAGCAGAGTGGAAAAAATGTTTAATAAATACCTTCTTCCACTGAGCTCAATGTTGGTTATAATTTTCAAAAAAATGTGTGGCACTGATAGACAGTCGGCACATACTGTATAATTCACTGTCCAAAACCCCATTAAAAATATCAGGTAACAAACTAGCAGTTATCCTGCAAGACAAAAAAAGCTGAAAACATTGTTAAAACTAGAAAAGCACTCGGAGAGCGCAGACCTCCGCCAAGCGCCGTAGTTCCCCCCCCATACAGTGTTTGTGTGTACGTTTTCAGATTTCTTGACCATGAAAACATATGACTAGCAATTGGATTCACAATGATAGCATTAGTGGTTCAGTAGTAAAAGCATTACCTCCTTGGCGGAGGTAATAAACTGAAGTGTTGGTGTTGTGTCCATCTCCTCCATCTGCAAACTCCCAGGCTGCGGGCGTTGCAATTCATCGCACAACCGCGTACAACCTACAGGCCAATAGGTTATGCGAGCGTTTTCATAGATCACTGAAAGCAGCACTCAGGGCTTCACTGATGGATGCAAATTGGGTAGACAGGTTGCCGTGGGTTTTATATTGGGGTTGCGCTCCGCGGCAAAAGAGGATTTAGAAGCTTCCCCGGCAGAGAGCTTGTTTTTGCGCAGCCCCTATGGCTGCCCGGGGAATTTCTGCCAAATAATCCCGTGCCGGACAGCTGCCCGTCTCAGCTTTTGCAGCGTAGCGCAAACACAGGCACGCTGCCGGGCATGGCCCACCACTGTTTTCCGCGTGCTTTTGTGCCTAAAACTTTGAAGAACGCGGAGTTCGTGTTCGTCAGACACGACGACCAGCGCCCTCCATTGCGCCTGCACACATGTTGAAAATGGCCGTATCTCACAATGTTAAAGAATCCTTTAAAAAATTCCTGTATCCAGACGGTGATCCGGATCATCCCCAAAATTTAATCAGTTCTTCCTTGTACCATTTCCAACAACACCTGAAAGTTTCATGGAAATCCGTCCAAAATTTTTGAGCTATCTTGCTAACCAACAGACAGACAGACAGACAAACAGACAGACAGACAAACGCTGGCAAAAACATAACCTCTTGCGGCCTACGGCCTGGCGGAGGTAATAAAAGGTTCACCTCTACATCCCTGTCAGACAATCTTCTCTCCTCTCTTTTCACTCATTTGAACTCCTTTTACTATTTTTTCTTTTTTATTTACAGATTGAAGAAAAACTGTCAGTTGTATGTTATTGATTTCAGACAAGTATAGAGTGACATCAGTGGGGTCTGGAGAAACCTTAAAACCATCTCTGGGCTCCAGAATACCTCCCCACAGGCCACGGGGGGCAGGGAGTAGGCGAACAATCTGAATCTGTTTTTTAATAGGTTTGACCAACTGCCTTCCCCCCCGACTGCACAACAACCACTGCTGCCACTGAAGACATCAAGTCCTGCTGCCCACTCCCCACTCCACCATCACCCCCCTACTCCCAACACACAGCCCCCCAACCTGACCCTCACTAAGACCCAGGTGAGGATGGAGCTGAGGAAGATCAAGGTGAGGAAGGCGTCGGGACTGGACGGCATCAGTGCAAAGCTCCTCAAGTCCTGTGCAGACCAGCTGTGTGGGATTGTGGAGTACATCTTCAACCTGAGCCTGAAGCTGGGGAGGGTACCACAGTTGTGGAAAACATCTTGTGTGGTACCTGTACCAAAGACTTCCCACCCCAAAGATCTGAACAGCTACAGACCAGTGGCCCTGACGTCCCACATGATGAAGACCCTGGAGAGACTGCTCCTTGCTCACCTCTGCCCCCTGGTGGGTCCAGCGATGGATCCACTCCAGTTCGCCTACCAGCATGGTATTGGGGTGGAGGATGCGGTCATCGTCCTCCTTCACCATTCTCTGTTCCACCTGGAGAAGCCCGGGAATACAGTGAGGATCATGTTCTTTGACTTCTCCAGTGCTTTCAACACCATCCAACCGATGATCCTGAAGGACAAGCTGCTGTGCGCAGGGGTGGACCAGCACCTGTCATCATGGATCCTGGACTACCTCACAAACTGGCCATAGTTTGTGAGAACCCGGGACTGTGTGTCCGACACAATCATCGGTAGCACGGGGGTCCCACAGGGAACGGTTTTGGCTCCCTTCCTGTTCACCCTTTATACTGCGGACTTCTCACACAACACAACACACTGCCATCTACAGAAGTTCTCTGACGACTCTGCGATCGTTGGCCTCATCTCCAACGGAGATGAAGCTGAGTACAGAGGGCTTATCCAGGACTTTGTGGACTGGTGCCATCGGAACTGCCTCAAGATCAATGTGAGGAAAACTAAGGAGCTGGTGGTGGACTACCGCAGGCAAGGACAACCCCTCACAGCACCAGTAAACATCCAGGGAACAGACATTGAGATGGTGACATCCTACAAGTACCTGGGTGTTCATCTGAACAATAAACTAGACTGGTCACACAATACCGACGCACTCTACAAGAAGGGACAGCGCAGGCTGTTCCTATTGAGGAGACTCAGGTCTTTTGGTGTACAAGGGGCGCTGCTGAAGACATTCTATGACACGGTGGTGGCATCAGCCATCACTTTTGGAGTGGTCTGCTGGGGCAGTGGCATTACAGCTGCCGATAGGAAGAGACTGAACAAACTGATCAAGAAAGCTAGCTCTGTCCTGGGGCAGCGCCTTGACCCAGTGAAGGAGATAGGAGCGAGAAGGATGGTGGCTAAACTGTCATCTCTGCTGGAGTCCGAGTTCCACCCTATGCAGGACACACTGAATGCACTAAGGAGCTCATTTAGCAGCAGACTACATCATCCTAGGTGCACAACCGAGAGGTTTTGCAGGTCCTTCCTACCAACCGCTGTCAGACTGTATAACCTAAGCAGGGCTGCTCGCAGAGATAGCAAAAGACGTGACAACCTAATAGTATTGAATGCAAAAGACGCAATACACTTACACAATGGTCCCCTCCGGTATATACAACTAGGACAATACCGGTAGCTACGGAGGGTGAGAATATGTATGGGTACATAATCATACCATGTATGATAACTAAGTAGACAGTTATGCTGTTTCATTCCATCTAGCTGCGATGCTCCGCACTGTGTGTGTTTGTTTGTATATTTATATATTTATTCCATCTAGCGACAATGCTCCACACTGTGTGTTTATATATTTACATATTTATTCCATCTAGCTACAGTGCTCCGCACTGTGTGTGTTTATATACTTACATATTTATTCCATCTAGCTACGGTGCTCCGCACTGTGTGTGTTTATGTGTTTGCATATTTGTTCCATCTAGCTACAATGCTCCGCACTGTGTGTGTTTATATATTTGCATGTTTGTTCCATCTAGCTGCAATGCTCGGCACTGTGTGTGTTTATATATTCATATATTTATTCCATCTTGCTACAACGCTCCACACTGTGTGTGTGTTTATATATTCATATATTTATTCCATCTTGCTACAACGCTCCACACTGTGTGTGTTTATATATTCACATATTTATTCCATCTAGCTACAATGCTCCGCACTGTGTGTGTTTATATGTTCATATATTTAGTCCATCTAGCTACAATGCTCTACACTGTGTGTGTTTATATGTTCATATATTTAGTCCATCTAGCTACAATGCTCCGCACGGTGTGTTTATATATCTATATGTTTATTCCATCTAGCTGCAATGCTTCGCATCGTGTGTCTACTGTATATATTTATGTTTATATGTACATATGTATACTTGCTGCTCTTGTTTTTTTTCTTGCCTTCTGATTGTTGCTCTGAGTGTTGCTATCCCTGTGCTGTTGCAATCCTGGAATTTCCCTGTTGTGGGACTAATAAAGGCTTATCTTATCTTATCTTATCTTAAGTATATCCAGTTGATGGCATTTCATAATAAAAGCACATAACAAAAACAACCATTCTGAAAACTCCATCACTGTAGAGGGCTTTTATTTTTACATAACTTAGGATGTATTGAGCTGTGATGGTGAAAATAAATTCCACTAATTCAGACTTTGGTCATGTCTGTGAATCCAGCATTTACTGTATATCGCAGGCAAATAATTTTAAAGTTATTGAGTAGGAATTCAAGGATTGTGTTGTGTATGGAAACTGGCAGGGGCGGGGAATGGGATGATGTCAGGCGGGCTACGGCGGGGAGTACAAATAGTAATGTGCGCCAAATAAAGTTCAGATGCATGTTCACCCAGACACTCTCCGCCTGCTTTATTTCAGACATAACACTTGGTGACGAAGAAAATTATGGGCGCATGCGTTGTGGAAATGCCTCCATTCCTGCAGGACCAGGGTGCACCAGCTATCCCTTGGGCACGCTGGAAGAGCCTGTTTCAGGTTTTTTTTTGATGGCAGCCGGCTTTGACGGGGATTCCGACGAAAAGCAGAGGAGCCTGTTGTTTCATCATCTGGGCGCAGAAGGACAACGCCTGTTCCTCATGCTGTGTGGCGATGACTCACTGGAAGAGTTGTTGTCAAAGTTGGACGACCTGTTTGGGGACAGTGCCATGGTCACCGAGAGGAGGTGCAGATTTTTTAACCGTGTGCAACAAAGCGGTGAGTCCATTTTGTCTTTTCTAATGGGACTGTGTGGTTTGGCGGAAGAGTGCAAGTTTGGGCCACTAACGGACGAGCTAGTCCGTGATAGATTGGCGCATGGCACGACTAGCGAGTGGCTAGGGGCCACGCTGTGGGTGACAAAACAGACTTTTTTCTCTAATTGAAGTGGTGGACTTGATTAAGCTAAGGGAGTACGTGGCCCTGCGGGGGCTGGGAGCCTTCACGGGTGAGGCACCGGAGGACTGGGCCTCGGCACCACAGGTGTCGGCTAATGTGCTAGCTAGGCTTCGGGGCCGCTCAAAAAAGAAAAGGAAGAAGATGAATTTGGGAAAACAGCCCGTGGCATGTCATATGGCCCGTGTTAGGTTCGTGGACCAAGTTGGCGAAGGCCCGCTTGATGCTGGCCACGTGTGTGTGGCGCAAGGGGGAAGAGGGTGCCTAAAATGGTACGTGGTGCAGCTGGACGGCGTCGACGCGTCCCTCATGCTGGACTCGGACGCTGGCAGGTTTATTTTGAGCCTGGCAACACTGAAGAGGTTATTCCCGGAAAAGGTCATTAATCCAGGAGCCATAAGGATATTTGGTTATGGCCGCGCTGAGATCAACATTTTTTTTTTTTGATTTTGTATACTTTATTAATCCCCAGAGGGGAATTTGAGTGCATCCACCTGGATGGATGAAGCAGCCACAGTACGGCGCTATCCCTTTACCATTCACACACACATTTACACCTAGGGCCACTTTAGAGTCTCCAATTAACCTAACCTGCATGTTTTTGGCCTGTGGGAGGAAACCGGAGAACTCCCGGAGTAAACCCACGCAGACACGGGGAGAACATGCAAACTCCACACAGATCACTGTTGGTCAGGGGCTGGGATTGAACCAGGGATCTGTTGCATCTAAAATGCTTTCACCCCCAGTTCTTTTATACGAAGGCCAAATAACCAGACTGAGAGATGAAATATACTTTCACTTATTTTACTGAAAATGAGGTATGGTACAAGCAGCGCTGGAACCCAGCTCTTAAGCCATTTCTTAAAAGTGAGCTCCCGAATTCTGGAACTTATGGCGGATGATAAAATAGGCAGCGAACTGAGAGGTTTTAAGTAGGTTAAGCTGAGGCCTCGATAGTCCGGCTTTGGGAGCGAGCTGCGGGGGAGGCTCGCTGCAGGCGGCGGTGGAGGGAGGGGGTGGGGGTAGCAAGTGCCGGCCCGGGACGGCGAAATTGTCTGGGCCGCGCAAAAATTGCCTGTGGATCCGCAATGTTGAGGGGCTGTCCCGCTGAACGTGTGGAGGTCCACAGCAGCTGTACGAAGAAAAATTAGTCACTGACTCCTCTCGCGGTTAAGTCCTGCGAGGATTAACGGCGGCCATGAAGAAAACAGGAGCGGCGAGGCTGCGTAGCGGCTGTAAGAAAAAAAAACAAAAGCAGAGGGACTTGGCGTGTTGACTTTAGGTGCGGGCGCAACCCTAAAGCCCTCGGGGACCGCAGACTGCTGAATTCCCTTTGTGCGCCGGGGCTAAGACCATTAGAAACTCCTGTGAGCGAGCTGCGTGCATGCCTCAGGTGTGCGAGCAGCCCTGGAGGTTCTGTATGCAGCGGCGGAGGACGATGGCGGTCTGTGGAGCCGTTATTGTCCCGTGCATGGTGCGCCATCCTCGTAACCCCCCAGTGCGTGTGCAGGGGTTCCGTGCGTGGGTGGGGCCGCTGGAGAGGCGAGTCAGGGTCAGGGAGCTTGCTGGAGATCAGCGTAGTCGGCGCCGATAATCATCCCTGTTGTAGTTGTTGCGTAGTTCGCTGTGTCGGGTCATGGTGCGTTGGAGCGGTGAGAGGGAGTAGACGATCTCTGTCCCTCGGGCTTGTGTCGATGCGGAGGAGCGATGAGGGGGAGTAGATGATCTCTGTCCCTCGGGCTCATGCAGATGCGTTGGAGCGGTGAGAGGGAGTAGACGATCTCTGTGTCCCTCGGCCGGTTCCAGCATGGATGTCCAGGTCAGAAGGTTGCTGCACAAAGCGTGTGCTTTCTTTGGGGTCACCAGCGTGGCTGTCCAGACCAGAAGGTTGCGTTGCACAAAGCGTGTGCTTTCTTCAGGGTCACCAGCGTGGCTGTCCAGACCAGAAGGTTGCGTTGCACAAAGCGTGTGCATTCTCGGGGTCACCAATATGGTGGATGATAAAATAGGCAGCGAACTGAGAGGTTTTAAGTAGGTTTATTAAATCATACCGCCATCATAGGAACTCGCTCCAGCCCTTGTGCAGGCGGGTTGGAGCGGGTCCTCAGGCTCTCAGCAGCAGTAGTCAGAAGTGGTTGTAAGAGTGAGAGAGAGTGAACATGAATCTCAGTCAGCTTATATACCCAGTTACAGACAATACATGAAAGGCATGGGACATTTGCATCAGAGTAAGAGCAGGAAGCTTGAACACAATGCATGAATGGCACATTAACATCACAGTACTGAGCAGGAAAAAGCCAGACGAAGCGAGGCTGCCTGTTGACATTAATACACACATTTCACTGTTATGTTAATTGCTCTAGCCGAGCGCTCTGTTTGTCCCAGTCTGTTGTGGGGGTGCCCCACAGAACTTACAGTTTTTATAAAACCTGACTGCACCCTAATGCTCACCCACTCTCTCACACAAAGAAGAGGGGTTTGTCCCTCATTGAATCTATATTCTTTCATCCATGTGTTAGGAACAGCTGCGGGCTGACCCATTCTATTTGATTTCAGCAAATGTCATGAAGTGTGTGCGTGAATGTGTGACCTCAAAGCTGTAAGCTATGGCATGCAGAGCAAGCAGTAAAAGAAGTGTGAAAAGCAATAAAGGAAACAAGCAATCAAGGAAGTGTGATAACATTTGCACAGAAACTGACATTCCAAGAAAAACAGATGCAATTGGAGATTTTACCTGGCAGATCCCATGGCCAAGGGTGAGTTGCTGTGCTGGCGCAGTGCTAACCACTGCTCCACCGCACCGCCTAACATGGTTGGCACAGTCGAGTTTGATGTGGTGTGCGGACGTCAGAAGGCGCCGAAGTTCGTTTTCCAGGTGGCACGGCATGGAACGGACCTGCTTGGAATTGACTTACTGGGACAGTTGGGGTTTTCCATTCGGGACCCTCAGGGCTCAGTGGTGCTGACGGCATTCTTGGACTGGCAACTCCGTTGGCCGGCGCTGTTCATTGTTCTTGGTCAGATTGAGACCTTTTGCCACCGCCCGTTGGCGAATGAGTCGGTGATGCCCAGGATCCAACCGCTTCAGCACTTACCGCTGGCGTTGCGTGATGGTGTGTCAGTGGAGCTATTGAAGCTGTTGGATGCGGGGATCATTTTACTGCCCTCCCATCGAGTTTCCCAGTTTTCGACTAGTAGACAGCAAGCTAACACGTGTGGTGCAGGCCTCAATGATGACAAGATGTTTCCTTTTATCTCGTTTATTGAAGCTACCCCACAAGGAACTCAACGTGATGTACACTCGTCTTTTGGGTTTTACATCCGTTTACATTTGTTCCTATATCCGTGTAAAACTGCAACAAAGTAAACATATACACGCCGTCAATGATATGGTCACCGTATTTAGCTTAGCACATGTTAGTGTTAGCTCTAGCTTAGCTTGGTAACAATGACTGATAGGACTAGAGTCAGATCGCTTAAAATACACCAATGCAACCATGCAGTTCTCATTGTAGCTGTTAACACTGTCAAACCATGCAGATACTCACGGACTAATGATGTCCAAGGCGCCGATAATTAACAACATCCACAGCGATTGTACAATGAGTGACGCTCTGCCTCGTTCTCCGGTTATATCATTACTGCGCATGTCCAACACTTTGTGTATCAGTTCAAAACGATGCTTTCACTACACCACTAGAGGGAGCCAAACTCTGTTACATGAAATGCTGTAATGGGAACTTTTAACTTAATACATGGAGGCAGCATAATCATCGAGAGGGTGGATGCGTCCCCTTGGATCTTGAACCTGGTGGAGGCGAAGAAGAAGGATGGAGGGATCAGGCCATGCATCGACCTGGGCATGGTGAATGAGGCGATTGTTCCGGATAAATACCCCTTCCTGACCATGGAGGAGCTCACGGCGACGTTCAGCGGGTCCAGGGTGTTCACCAAGCTGGACCTTCGGCAGAGGTATCTGCAGGTACCGCTACATCCAGATAGCAGGAACCTGACGGCATTCGTGACCCATATGGGGGTCTTTAGGTATACCTGAATGCCGTTCGGGTTGAGTTCCGCCCCCAGCTGTTTCCAAAAAGTGATGGCCACAATGCTGGTGGGCTAAAAGGGGTTGTAGCTTATCTGGATGATATCGTGGTGCATGGTGCAACAAACGAGATTCATAATGAGAGACTGGAAAAGGTGTTGAGACGGATGCAGGAGCACGGGGCCACACTCAATGGTGATAAAGGCTTCTTTGCTGCAGAGGTGATTGATTTTGTGGGATTCCGGCTGACCGGCGAGGGTCTACGACCACTACATTCCAACGTGGAGGTGATGCTTCGCATCCCAGAGCCCACCACGCCCGTGCAGATTTCATCTTTCCTTGGTATGGTGAATTTCTATGACCAGTTTATCCCGGACTACTCAGAGACGATCATGCCCCTGAAGGCCCTGCTGAAGCAGGATGCGCTGTGATAGTGGACCCCGCCGTGCTCGGCGGCTATTTCGAAGCTGAAGCAGCAGCTCACCTCTCCACCAGTGTTGGTGCATTTTGACCCTGGGTTGGAGATGGTGGTGACCTGCGATGCGTCTGGGACCGCGTTAGGTGCGGTCATGTCCCAAATTCAGGTTGGAGTGGAAAGGCCGGTGACATTCGCTTCCAGGTCCCTCTCGCCGGCGGAGTAGAAGTACGCGGTGGGTGAGAGGGAGGCACTGGCTTGCATCTGGGTGTGCGAGAGGTGGCACATACCTCTACGGACGCCGCTTCACCCTGATGACGGACCACCGAGCACTCACCACGCTGCTGGAGACATCAGGATTGTGACATAGGCTGCTAAGGCTTCATAGGTGGTCACAGCGCTCAAGGGCTTATGACTTTTCCACTAAATTTACCCCGGGCAGAGAGAACATTATGGCGGATCTTCTGTCACGAGCTACAGTGGACGTGTCGGAAGTTGTCGGGGATGACATTAGCGCCGATGAGGAGGAACTGGTGAATGCCCTGTGTGGATCTCTTCAGGGTGTGGGCTCCCCGCAAGATCTTAAGGATGAGTTGGAACGGGACCCGGTTATGGTGCAGTTGCATTCGGTGATTCGTGAGGGTTGGCCAGCGAAGGCCCTGAGCAAGCTAGCCCCTTTTCACCGTTTCCAGGACAATCTCAGCTGTTGGAATGAGGTTTGCGTGGCCAGGGGCCACGCAAACGGCATCTTACAACAGTCGATTTCTGGTGTCGATTTCATACGGCACCATACAACAGATCATAGTCGATTTCATACGGCACCATACAACAGTCGATTTCTGGTGGTGGTATATGATCTGTTCTCCAAGTGGCCAGAGGTGCTGCCCACTGGTTTGGTGACAGCAAAGGTGGTCACGGGATTCCTATCTGCCTTATTTGCATGGTGGGGAATCCCGGACACCATCATGACGGACAATGGGCCCCAGTTTGTGTCGGGAGCTTTTGAGGACTTTTTGACCACGAAAGGGGTGAAACACACTAGGACAGCGTTCTATCACCCCCAAGCCAACGGGGGGGGGGGGGGGGGGTCGAAAGATTTAATAAGACCCTGAAGAACGGGCTGAGAGCTCATCTGGCTGATGGATTCTTGTTCTCGGAGGCACTCCAAAACACGCTGCTCCACTACAGGGCGTTGGTCCACACGATGACGGGGTGTTCCCCGGCGCAAGTCATGTTGGGGCGGGAGCTGTTGCTGCCAGTTAATAGGTTGGAGCCGCCGAGGTCAGTGCCCCGGACAAGCGATGTGGCACTGAGGAGAAGAGTCACAGACCAGCAGCGGAGGATGAAGGGACGGTTCGATCGGAGGCACCGGCCAAGGAGCCACGACCTGAAGGAGAGGGATCGGGTGATGGATTAGGCACCCTGTCAGGGCCCACAAACTTCGACCTTTGTGGACAGGACTGCGGGAGATTAGGAGTCGGCGGGGCCCTGACACATTTGAACTGGATGACGGATCCAAGTGGCATGCCAGCAGGTTGAGCTGTGCGACACCTGGCAGGGGTTCGTACGCTGTCAGGGATTTGGACAGGTATTTAGACTGGTTGGCCACGCCAGGTGGGGGTTCGTAGGCTGTCCCGACGGTGCTTGGGGCTGAGTCCCCAAGGGGGGGGGGGGGGAACTCCCGGCTACAGTACGTCGGAGGACTGCTTATTTGGAGGACTACATGGCAAGGACTGTTATGGACAGTTTCAGTTGGGCATATTGGTGATGCACCTGTTGGCCCACTGATGGACTTGTATATGTATATAGGACGGTGTTGTGTTGTTGTGGTGTTTAAAAAAGATAATATTATTTTGTTGTTCTCTGTGTTATAGTTCGACCTTGTGTGTGTGTGTGTGTGTGGGGGGGGGTGTTGTGTATGGAAATTGGCCTTTGGGGTTTGCCGTAGCTCTGCTGGGGTGGGGAACGGGATGATCTCAGGCGGGCTACGGTGGGGAGTATAAATAGTAATGTGCGCCAAATAAAGTTTAGATATTTGTTCGCCCAGACACTCTCCGCCTGCTTTATTTCAGACATAACAGATTGTTTCTTATTTTTAAGGATAATTAAGGTGTTGATTTTAGAAAATCGCATTTAAGAATTTTTATGGGCCTGTAGACACTAATGAGGCAGCTGTTTTTCGTTGTTTGTGTTTTTGTGGAGAAATTTTCTCCACAACAACTATACATGAACGCAAAGAGAGTTAAACTCTCTATTTTCCTCTGTGATTTTACTTTTTCTGGATTTGTTCATATCTTGCCGAGGGTGGTTGGAAGCTGCTGCTGTCCACATGAGGAGAGGCTGAGCGGCTGTGTGCAGTCAGAGCCGAATAATATGAGTGTTGCAACACTCCAATAGACTTCTATAGAAACTCTGGAATGTGAAAGTCATGTGGGTCATGGAGCGGCAAATAGTTCCAAACAATGAATTTTTCTCCATAGACCACCATTCATTTCACGGAGTGTCTGCTTAATAATCATGGTGTGGGCAACATATGTTGGTTACATATGCTCCACAAATATATTGCTGTGTGTTGATTGTATTGTGTACTGCACATCTCAAGGAACAAAAGGACTGAGCCTCCGAGAGAGCCTCCGGGAAGTAACGGGAGAGTGCGAGGTTTGACCTTTGTTTCAAGGAGATGACCTGGAGAGATTTCCAGACCACCGGAGGCTAAGGGACAATGGTGTGAAGATCAGAAGAGTTACATTGTGACTGGGATTAAGTACCATGTGACTGTATGTTTGATAAAACACCATGTGACTGCAGTTTTGATGTCCGGGGTATAAAGGACAGATGTGAGATAATTCATCCTCTTTTTCTGCTTTGAAATTGTTGGAGTATGTGTTTGTGAATAAAACTGAACCTGAGGAATAACTCAGTCTCATCCTTCCGCACATCCTCCACAATGGGTAAGTTAATGAATGGCCATTGTTTTGGTCATTTTACCACTTAAGTTAACAGGTGGATTCTGTAGTCTATGATCTTGTTTTATTTTGTTAGCTTTTTTCTTCTGTATGTGCAGTAAAAGCTCAAACCTGCAATTGTTATTAGCTTGTGCTAGCTCAACTAGCTAGCCGGGTCAGCCCATCTATCCATCCATCTTCTTCCGCGTAATCCTTTTTGGGTGGCGGGGGGGCTGGAGCCTATCCCAGCGTCTTTGGGCGAGAGGCAGGGTACACCCTGGACAGATCGCCAGTCCATCACAGGGCCAACACAGAGAGAGAGAGACATCCATTCACTCTCACATTCATACCTAAGGACAATTTAGAATCCCTAGTTTGATGCCAATTAACCTAACTTGTGTAGCGGCTTGAATTCAACCCCCCCACAACACACAGAGACAGTCAGCTCACACTCCTGGGTTTTTTTCCGCTGCATGCTGCGTTTACAGCTGTGAGGTTAAAGTGTCATCCATGCATTGTGTTCATGCATCCTGTCTGTACCTCTGATATGCAAATGCCCAGATCGACTGCTGTGAATGTCTTTGATGTATTGTTTGAGTTGAGTATATAAGCTGCACTGTGCTGTAAATCTGCCTCTCATTCTCTCACTCTGATTCTGCATCTGCTGCGAGACACACACACTGTCCCCTCTTTGAGAGCTGGAGGAACGAAGCGGCAGCCTGCTCAAACCATGGGCTGTAGCCGAGTTCTGATGAAGGCGGGTGATAATAAAGCTATTTAAAAATCCAACGCTGCCTTTATTTTATCATCCTCTTCACTGGTGACCCCGGAATGCACACGTTTTGCGCAAACACAACCTTCTGATCTGAACAGCCATGCTGGCGACCCGAGACTGAAGAAAACGAGCGGCCAGCGAACACAGCACCCGGGCATGAATGCTCCGTCACAGCGGCCTGACTGGTCTTCCCTCCCTGCAGCCTCAGGGAGACCTCGACGCAGAGCCCACGGCGGGCGAGCCGCTCTCAGGACATCAACCAAGACCGGGTAAGCGGCAGAGAACGTCATGGCGCGCCTTCGCCGAGATCGGCACATCCATGCGGGACCGGCCGCGCAACTCCTCCACATCAGAGCACAGGCGGGCGACTCCCATGGCCAACGGAGCACACGTGGACCTGAACGCACCATGACTAATCTGCAGCCACGGCTCGTCAGAGATGTTTTTCGGCGCACACTGCGCCGATCTCCAAGTTTCCGACCCCGATTTCCTCTCCAGCGGGCCCACCCACGCATGGAGCCCCAGCACGCGCACCGGGGGTGACGAGGACGGCGCACCACGCACGGGACAAATACGGCTTTTCCGACCGCCTTCCTTCTGCTGCACACTGGCCCTTCAGGCTTGCTGGTACACCTGAGGCCCGCAGTTTGCTCACGGGATTTTATGGTCTTAGCCACGGCACACAAGGGGAATTCAGCTGTCTGCGGTTCCCGAGGCTGTAGGGTTACGTCTGCCCTAAAGTCAACACGCCAGTCCCTCTGCTTTTATTTTTTTTTTCTTGCCGCCGCTCCTGCTTTTCTTCATGGCCACGAGAGGAGTCAGAGACTAATTTTTTTTCTTCTTCTTATCTCCGCATGTTCAGACGGGACATCGCGGAGCAGCAAACACTTTTGGCGCGACTCGAACGATTTTCCCGCGCCCGGTCAGCATTTGCTACCCCCCCCTCCTCCTGCACAGAGCTTTTCCCTGCTCGCTGCCCAAACTGCAACACCGAGGTCACGGTCCCCTACCGTGCCCTCTGGGGGGGAGCAGTGTAGCGGTTTGAATTCAACCCCCCCACAACACACAGAGACAGTCAGCTCGCACTCCTGGGTTTTTTTCCGCTGCATGCTGCGTTTACAGCTGTGAGGTTAAAGTGTCATCCATGCATTGTGTTCATGCATCCTGTCTGTATCTCTGATATGCAAATGCCCAGATCGACTGCTGTGAATGCCTTTGATGTATTGTTTGAGTTGAGTATATAAGCTGCACTGTGCTGTAAATCTGCCTCTCATTCTCTCACTCTGATTCTGCATCTGCTGCGAGACACACACACTGTCCCCTCTTTGAGAGCTGGAGGAACGAAGCGGCAGCCTGCTCAAACCATGGGCTGTAGCCGAGTTCTGATGAAGGCGGGTGATAATAAAGCTATTTAAAAATCCAACGCTGCCTTTATTTTATCATCCTCTTCACTTGCATGTTTTTGGCATGTGGGAGGAAACCGGACCAGCCCTTATTTCAAAAATCTGTTGTACAGTTATTGGGTGAAGGCACAGTTTTGGAGAGACATTAGAGATCGGTAGTAGCATTATATGATGGGACATGACGTGAAAACCTGTGACAGAGAAGATGTGACTTATTATTTTGTTCACAGCAATTGTAGTAGCATTAACAGCATAACAGGACTATGGTGGTGGATTTAAAAGACGGCTTACAAAATTAAATTGTTCTGCTTTTTTATAGATGAAAACTTGAAACCATGAGAAACTGATATGTTTACCAGCAAACCTGCTTTCTACAAGGAGGAAACGAGGGACAAAGTAGGAAATTATCAAATACAAGTCTTTACATCCTCCAAAGTCTTCATCAGTGTCAACCCTGATAATGGCAATGCTATTTTTGATATCCATAAATTAGCACTATTAATATTTTAGGATTCTGCTGAAACAGTCTTTGCTTATTTGAACAAACTGTTGTGAGAAACACGATAAGAAAGGTCCTCAGGATGAAGACTGGTTTAATTAATGCAGTTGTAAACAAAGTGGAAACAATCCAGATCTACACAACTTAATGGAATAGAAGTAATGCTAATGATGTGTGTTTATTTTAACAGTAAATCAAGAATTAAATGCTAAAACCAATCAAAAATATTCTGGAAACAGCTGGCTAGTCCTGTGCAGACCAGCTGTGTGGGATTGTGACGTATATCTTCAACATGAGCCTGAAACTGGGGAGGGTACCACAGCTGTGGAAAACATCTTGTGTGTTTTCCATCGTGCTGTTTGCTCTCTACATGTCTGTTCTTTTCTTCTTCTCTATCCCCTCACCCCCCAGCCAGTCGCAGCAGATGACTGCCCCTCCCTGAGCCTGGTTCTGCTGGAGGTTTCTTCCTGTTAAAAGGGAGTTTTTCCTCTCCACCGTCGCCAAGTGCTTGCTCACAGGGGATCGCCTGATTGCTGGGGTCTTTCTGCAACTGTGGGGGTCCTCCCTACAGTTGATAGTGCTATGAGATGACTGTTGTTGTGAAATGGCGCTATATAAATAAAGTTGAATTGAATTGAATTGAATTGAATTGAATTGGTACCTGTACCAAAAACTTCCCACCCCAAAGACCGGAACAGCTACAGACCGGTGGCCTTGACGTCCCACTTGATGAAGACCCTGGAGAGACTGCTCCTTGCTCATCTCCGCCCCCTGGTGGAACCAGCGATGGATCCACTCCAGTTCGCCTACCAGCATGGCATTGGGGTGGAGGATGCGGTGATCTTCCTCCTTCACCGTTCTCTGTCCCACCTGGAGAAGCCCGGGAATATGGTGAGGATCATGTTCTTTGACTTCTCCAGTGCTTTCACCACCATCCAACCGATGATCCTGAAGGACAAGCTGCTGCGCGCAGGGGTGGACCAGCACCTGTCATCATGGATCCTGGACTACCTCACGAACCGGCCTCAGTTTGTGAGAACCCGGGACTGTGTTTCCGACACGATCATCAGTAGCACGGGGGCCCCCCAGGGAACGGTGCTGGCTCCCTTCCTGTTCACTCTTTATACTGCGGACTTCTCACACAACACAACACATTGCCATCTACAGAAGTTCTCTGATGACTCTGCGATCGTTGGTCTCATCTCCAACGGAGATGAAGCTGAGTACAGAGGGCTTATCCAGGACTTTGTGGACTGGTGCCATCGGAACTGCCTCCAGATCAACGCGAGGAAAACTAAGGAGCTGGTGGTGGACTGCCGCAGGCATGGGCAGCCCCTCACAGCACCAGTAAATATACAGGGAACAGACATCGAGATGGTGACATCCTATAAGTACCTGGGTATTCATCTGAACAATAAACTAGACTGGTCACACAATACTGACGCACTCTACAAGAAGGGACAGCGCAGGCTGTTCCTGCTGAGGAGACTCAGGTCTTTTGGTGTACAAGGGGCGCTGCTGAAGTCATTCTATGACACGGTGGTGGCATCAGCCATCACTTTTGGAGTGGTCTGCTGGGGCAGTGGCATTACTGCAGCCGATAGGAAGAGACTGAACAAACTGATTAAGAAAGCTAGCTCTGTCCTGGGGCAACGCCTTGATCCGATGGAGGAGATAGGAGAGAGAAGGACGGTGGCTAAACTGTCATCTCTGCTGGAGTCCGAGTTCCACCCTATGCAGGACATACTGGATGCACTGAGGAGCTCATTTAGCAGCAGACTACATCATCCGAGGTGCACAACCGAGAGGTTTCGTAGGTCCTTCCTACCAACGGCTGTCAGACTGTACAACCTAAGCAGGGCTGCTCGCAGAGATAGCAAAAAGACGTAACAAACTAATAGTTTTTTTGAATGCAAAAGCTGCAATAGACTTACACAATAGTCCTCTCCGGCATACAACTAGGAACATACCGGTCGCTATGGAGGGTGAGAATATGTATGGGCACATAATCATACCATGTAGGATAACTAAGTAGACGGTTATGCTGTTTCATCCCACCTAGCAACAATGCTCTGCACTGTGTGTGTTTATATATTTACATATTTATTCCATCTAGCTACAATGCTCAGCACTGGGTGTGTTTATATTTATATATCTATATATTTATTCCATCTAGCTACAATGCTCCGCACTGTGTTTTTATATATCTACATATTATTCCATCTAGCTACATTGCTCCGCACTGTGTGTTTATATACTTGCATATTTATTCCACCTAGCTGCAATGCTCCGTACTGTGGGTGTTTATATATTTACATATTTATTCCATCTAGCTACAATGCTCTGCACTGTGTGTTCATATATTCATATATTTATTCCATCCAGCTACAATGCTCTGCACTGTGTGTCTGTGTGTGTGTGTGTATATATATATTTTATAGTAATATGTACATATGTATATTAGCTGCTCTTGCTTGCTTGTTTTTTTTCTTGCCTTCTGATTGTTGCTCTGAGTGTTGCTATCCCTGTGCTGTTGCAATCCTGGAATTTCCCCGTTGTGGGACTAATAAAGGCTTATCTTATCTTATCTTATTTATAAATGTAAAATATTCTCTTGTATCAATTAGCTCACCTGAAATTAAATTTTAAAAAATTAACTGTAACTGAACTATGAACATAGAGGAAGAATATCTGGTTTCTTTCTTTTCTAATTTTTATATTATAATCCAGCAAACAGTTAATTTTGACTTTTTATGTATATATAATTTGAATTGTATGAGACACTACATGTAGACATTTTTTTTCCTCATGTGAACACATTTAAGAGAAAATCTAAAGTTTCCCAAATAGTTCTCCAATGCATGCATAAAAACTAAAAATGTGCATGAAAAAGTTGCACATTTAATATAAAAATTATAGGAAAAAAAGTAATGAGTTATTTTAGAACATTTAATTTTTTTTATTTCAATATAAAAACGTCTCAAAAGTAGCAAATTTATGCAAAAATTATTCAAATTTAGGAGGAATAAATAAAAGTAGTAGAATTAAAAGAGAAAATTTCTGAGAAAAACCTTCCTATTTGGGTAGGAGTCATCAAGTCTTAAGGCACAGTGACGTGCTTTTTTTCCCTGTCATTTCTCTTCAGCTGATAGAAGGTTGTTGGAGGCTGGAGCAGTGACCATTGGGGCTGTTGGAACAGTGGAATGATGAAGGAGCTGTGGTTTGATGATTAAGCTGTTAGAGTAAAATGGAACACAATATTGTGTGTCATGGGCAGTAAGAGCGCGCCCCTCCCGTCCTACCTCACATTCATCAACTCATCACTGCACCCTGAGGCAGAAGACGCACCTGCACCCGCTCATCAGCCAGCGTACTTAAGGAGGCTCTCTCCGCGCATTCAACGCTGGCTCGTCTGGGTATACTGCCTGCGAATACTGACAAGCAAGTATAAGTTGACAAGTTTAGACGTGTCGTCTTACCTTGTTTCTCCTCTTTTCCTCAGGTTGCTGCCACCGTGCAGGTGTGTCTCCGGGACTGTGCACGGTCTCCTGCCACATCTCACTATCCCTCAGCTTCCTATCTCCACCCAGTCAGGCACCATCAGCTCATCTTCCCCACACCCTACTGGTTTGTCTATTCTCCGCTGGGTCCCTGCCGGTTCTCCCTGGAATTCAAGTAAATGACATTTTGGCTCACCCATTTCCCCAACTCCATTCCTCCGCTCACAGCTCTCGTCTTCTCTCCACAGGGTGGTTCCTCTGGCGAGTGACTGTTTCTTCAGCTGTGCGCTTGTATTTTGCAATTTAATAAACTTTCAAATGTTCCCCCCTTGTGTGGTTACTTCCTGTGCTGTGGCATCGGGCATGTGAGCTGTCAAGCTTAATTAATCATGACAGAACGAGCCAGCCAGGATGGTAGTTCAGCCGGTGCCTCACCACAGGAACTGTCTGCTTTGGATCGCTTGTCGGTGAAGAAGCACCAGCTCGCTGTGCTGACACAGCAGGTGTCGAATATGATGAGGCTTTGGACTAGTGTGCCTCCTCAGACTCCTCCTCCTCAGCCTACTCCTCGCACTGTGGTGCGCCGTACCACCTCCGCTCCCACGCCTTCCCCATACACGGGGGAGGTGGGGAAATTCAAAGGCTTCCTTATCCAGGTTCGCATGTATTTGGAGCAGGTCGGGGAGGTGTACCCTGGGGATGTGGCCAAAATTCAGTTCTTTACACTGTTGCTCAAGGACCGAGCCCTTGAGTGGGCACAGTTTACGATAGATAACCCCGAGGGGTGTTGGTACACGTTTCACCAATTTGTGGACACTTTCTCTTGTGCGTTTGGCCGTACCCAGAGTCAGGGCAATGTCATGAGCCGCCTGATGACACTCCGCCAGGGCACTTGGCCAACAGCCAAGTACTCGGTGGACTTCTGGGTTGTAGCAGCTGATTCAGGGTGGAATGATATTGCTTTGCGCAGTGCATTCCTCCACGGGTTAAATGCTCAACTCCGTGATGATCTGGTGGTTCACCCTGTCCCGGAGACTCTCGACAGTCTCATAGATCAGGGAGTTGGTTTGGATAACCGGTACCGTCAGCGCGCGAAGGAGCGCAAGTCCTCCTCTCGCCTGCGCACCGAGCATGTGTCTGCTGCGGTTACTGACACTGGCGGTGCTGGCTCTTCGCCCGAGCCCATGGAGCTCTCTCGGCATTTGACCGACGATGAGCGAAGGCGAAGGGCTGGTGCGTGCGCCGCCAGTGGCTAAAAGACACAGCCTGTCAGTAACCATGGGGGGTCTGGCAGGCGGGACTAAATCTACTCCCCCCAGTAATTTTTTCAATTTCAGACCTCGTGCAATTGCTGGAGGTTGAGAGGAGGTCTATGGCGCTGGTTGACTCGGGGTCAGAGTGTAAGTTCATTTCTGCTAAGTTCGTTAGGCAGGTGGGTATTCCCACATGTAAATTGCCCCGTGATCAGAGGATCACTACTATATCTGGCTGGAAGGTCGCGGTAGTCACCTGTAGCACGGTTCCCATTTCCATCCTCCTTTCCGGGAACCACCAGGAGTAGCTCTCGTTCCTGGTTCTCCCTGTTTCATCTTCCCCGGTGGTTCTTGGTTACCCGTGGCTCAGGAGGCATAACCCAATTATCAATTGGGATCAAAACGCCATCTCCTCCTGGAGCCCTTTATGTATGGCCCACTGTATGCATTCAGCGGAGCGTTCCCCATCTCTGTCCGTCTCCCTCCCCCCAGTCGAGCCACCGGACCTCAGCCTCATTCCCCGGGCTTATCATGATTTGGGAGAGGTCTTTAGCAAATGGACAGCATTGTCTCTGCCGCCTCACCGCTCTTATGATTGTGCTATAGACCTCATCCCGGGGGCAAGGTTGCCGTCCAGTCGGTTATATAGTATTTCTGGCCTGGAGAGGGAGGCGATGGAGAAATACATAAAGGAATTGCTGAATGCTGGCCTTATTCGGCCATCATCGGCTCCGCTCGGAGCTGGATTCTTCTTCGTCGGAAAGAAGGATGGCTCGCTGCACCCATGCATCGACTACCGGGAGCTCAATGCAATTACCATCAAAGACAAGTACCCTCTGCCTTTGATTAATTCAATGTTGGAGCTCCTTCAGCGCTCACGGATATTCACCAAGTTAGACCTCAGGAATGCTTACCATCTGATCCACATTTGCGAGGGCAACGAATGGAAGACGGCGTTTAAAACTCACCAGAGGCAATTTGAATATTTAGCGATGCCTTTTGGGCTCACTAACACCCCCGCTGTCTTCCAGCGGTTAATAAACGACGTCCTTCACGATATGCTCTACCAATTCGTGTTTGTCTACTTGGATGATATTCTAATTTTCTCCCGCTCGCCAGAGGAACATGAAGCCCATATCAGGGCCATTTTTATAATGGCTCTTGGAGAACCAGCTCTATGTCAAGGCAGAGAAATGTGAGTTCTCCACTACATCTACCACCTTTTTGGGCTTCATAGTGGCTGAAGGGAGACTGATTGCCGACCCGGCCAAGGTGAGGGCAGTGCTGTATTGGCCAACTCCCCATTCCTGTAAGGAGCTTCAACGCTTCCTCAGGTTCGCAAATTTTTATCGCAGGTTCATCAGGAACTACAGTGGGGTGGCACTGCCTTGACGCAGCTGACATCCATTAAGGTTCCCTTTCACTGGACCTAGGCAGCTGAACGGGTGTTTGTTAAATTAAAGCACCAGTTCACAGAAACACCAATCTTGGCCCAGGTCGACATGCAGCTCCAGTTTGTCCTTGAGGTGGATGCATCTGATTCGGGGGTTGGCGCTGTGCTGTCGCAGCGCATGCCCCGCAATCAGAAGCTCCACCCATGCGCATATTTCTCTCATCGGCTTACACCGGCCAAGAGGAATTATGATGTGGGGGACAGAGAGCTGCTTGCCATTAAGTTGGCATTGGAGGAGTGGAGGCATTGGTTAGAGGGGGGGCTGTTCACCCCATCATCATGTGGACAGACCCCAAGAACCTCGAGTACTTGTGGTCGGCCCGCCGACTAAACGCCAGGCAGGCTCGCTGGGCTCTATTTTTCCAGTGATTGAATTTTACCATCACCTACTGGCCTGGCACCTGGAACACCAAACCGGAAACGCTATCGTGCCAGTTTGATTCCGGGGAGATAGTGCCCTCTTCCCCCCCCCCCCCCAAACCATCATACCGCCTTCGTGCATCCTTGGAGCCCTTACTTGGGATATCGAGTGGAGGGTCCGCCAGGCCCAGTCCCAGGAGCCTGTGCCAGTAGGGTGCCCCTGGAACCATCTGTACGTCCCGGCCGCCCTTCTCAGCGATGTCATCCAGTGGGGTCACACAAGTTGCTTCGCTTGTCATCCTGGCATTGCTCAAATTGTGGACTTTGTCCGACGAGCGTTCTGGTGGCCCATGCTGCAGCAGGACGTACGAGAGTATGTGAAAGCCTGCCAGACCTGCGTCCGGGGGAAATCGGTCTCCTCTCCCCCATCTGGTCTCCTCCATCCCCTCCCCACCCCTGGTCGTCCGTGGTCACACATCGCCGTGGACTTCGTCACTGGACTGCCCCCCTCCCGTGGCAAGATGGTGATTCTTGCCATCGTGGATCGCTTCTCCAAGGCGGTGCATCTGGTTGCCCTCCCGAAGTTCCCCTCGGCCTTGGAAACGATAGTCCTCCTCACAGACCACGTGATCCGGGTCCACGGTATTCCCATGGACACTGTGTCTGACCGGGGGTCCTCAATTTACGTCCCAGGTCTGGAGGGCCTTTTTCCGGACCTTGGGAACTACAGTGAGTCTCTCCTCTGGAAACCATCCGCAGAGCAATGGGCAAGTGGAGTGCGCCAATCAGTCCCTGGAGGCAGCCCTGTGGTGCGTAGCAGCCGATAACCCGTCATCCTGGAACACACAACTCTGCTGTCTCCACTGCGACTGGACTCATCCCGTTCGAGGCGTTGTTGGGGTACATGCCGCCTATTCTACCCATGGCTGAGAGGGAAGTCACAGTTCCATCCACAGGGGCCCATGCTCGTCGCTGCCGGCGTGTCTGGAGGTCTACTCGGGTCACCCTTGCCCGCACCAAGGTACGCACTCGGGCTGCTGCTGATAGGAAGCGGGTTCCAGCTCCCAAGTATGTCGTCAGGCAGCAGTTCTGGCTGGCAGCGAGCCAGATTCCTCTGAAAGAAAAATCCAAGAAGCTGTCCCCCCCGCTTCCTAGGGCCATACACCATCTCTTGGGTGATAAACAACACGTCGGTCCAACTGAAGCTGCCTTTGACCCTATGGGTGAACCCCACGTTTCATGTCGCCCACATTAAGCTCCTCTTGGTCAGTCCTCTCTGTCCCCGCCCCCAAAAGCCGCATCCTCCCCCTTGGATCGTCGACGGCCACCCCGCCTACACCGTACGTCATGTGTTGGATGTTCGCTGTCGGGGCCGGGGCCTGCACTACCTAGTGGACTGGAAGGGCTATGGCCCAGAGGAATGGTTCTGGGTTCCCCCATCGCGAGTTCTGGACAAGGAAATGCTCCGGGCCTATCACCGTGCTCACCTAGAGAAGCCCTCCAGACTGCCAGGAGGCGCTACTAGAAGGGTGGCCCCTGTCATGGGCAGCGAGAGCGCGCCCCTCCTGTCCTGCCTCACATTTGTCAACTCATCACTGCACCTGAGGCAGAAGACATACCTGCGCTCACTCATCAGCCAGCATACTTAAGGAGGCTCTCTTCGCGCATTCAATGCTGGCTCATCTGGGTATACTGCCTGCGAATACTGACAAGCAAGTATAAGTTGACAAGTTTAGACACGTCGTCTTACCTTGTTTCTCCTCTTTTCCTCAGGTTGCTGCCACCGTGCAGGTGTGTCTCCAGGACTGCGTGTCTTGTCACATCTCAATATCCCTCAGTTTCCTATCTACACCCGGTCAGGCACCATCAGCTCGTCTTCCCCACACCCTACTGGTTCGTCTATTCTCCACTGGGTCCCTGCTGGTTCTCCCTGGATTCCCAGGTAAGTGGCATTTTGGCTCACCCATTTCCCCAGCTCCATTCCTCCGCTCACAGCTCTCGTCTTCTCTCCACAGGGTGGTTCCTCTGGCGAGTGACTGTTTCTTCAGCTGTGCGCTTGTATTTTGCAATTTAATAAACTTTCAAATGTGCCCCCCTTGTGTGGTTACTTCCTGTGCTGTGCATCGTGCATGTGAGCTGTTAAGCTTAATTAATCATGACAATTGTGTAGACATAGTTAAATGACTCTGACACTAAACTAAATTATTTCTAAAGAAGTTTTTAACCTCTGAGATGACAACATGGGCATGTTGGTGTTACAGGACAGGTGGGTGTGACATATTCATTGCATTCAGATATTTTGGTTAATTTCTGTGACTCATTCATACCAAAATTATTTTGAGAACAGTACATGTGGTGTGTCATTACATGCAGTAAAGGTTCTGGTTACATGGTCACAATAAATTGACCACTGGGAATAAAGTGATAATGATTTTGTTGTGTTTACATGCACTGATTAAATGGATAATTGGAGAGTTAACCACTTGAGTTAATAACCATAGTTACATGGCCACTTGAATAATCAGGACACTCCAGAAATCCAATCATAACCGGTTTATTCGTGTCCATGTAACCATGGTTAGGGTTGGGCTCTTCCTCGTTTCGTGTTTGGGAGGACAGCATCAGTCCTCAGTCTGGGTTTGTTTTTTTTTTTTCCACAATATCTTTATTGAACCTTTTTTTTTTTTTTAACAAACATGATACAAGCAATCAAACACTAACACTAAAGTACTACAAAAAAAAAAAAAAAATGCACTAAAAACACCAACAACCACCAACAAAATCAAGTCTTCAACAATGCTCCTCTGTTTAGTCTAGACAATCCAATACATAAGTATACATATTATGTTCACCAGTTTGGAATTTACAAGGTCCACACACATCATTCACCTTCTTCTTCAAGAGTTATGTTTAAATTTTTTACATAATCAATAAAAGGTCTCCATATATTCTCAAACACAATTTCCTTTGATTTCAGTATATATGTTACTCTTTCGAATGGAAGGTTTGTTAACATCTGTCTTAACCACTGAGTCACATCTGGTCTATGAGTCTTTTTCCATAATAGTGCAATACATTTTTTGGCATTAAGCAAACTGAGGTCTATGAATGTTCTTTCACTTTTTTTTTTCCACAATATCTTTATTGAACCTTTTTTTTTTTTTAACAAACATGATACAAACAATCAAACACTAACGCTAAAGTACTACAAAAAAAAAAAAATGCACTAAAAACACCAACAACCACCAACAAAATCAAATCTTCAACAATGCTCCTCTGTTTAGTCTAGACAATCCAATACATAAGTATACATATTATGTTCACCAGTTTGGAATTTACAAGGTCCACACACATCATTCACCTTCTTCTTCAAGAGTTATGTTTAAATTTTTTACATAATCAATAAAAGGTCTCCATATATTCTCAAACACAATTTCCTTTGATTTCAGTATATATGTTATTCTTTCTAATGGAAGGTTTGTTAACATCTGTCTTAACCACTGAGTCACATCTGGTCTATGAGTCTTTTTCCATAATAGTGCAATACATTTTTTGGCATTAAGCAAACTGAGGTCTATGAATGTTCTTTCACTTTTATTAAAATTATGCTTTTCTGGGTACAGACCCAACAAAAACAGTTTAGGATTCAGTATGATTTGTTTTGAGATTATTTTTTCAATTGTTACCCTCACCTCTTCCCAAAACATTCTTATTAATCTACATTCCCATAAACAATGAAATAGGGTTCCTTTACTTTCCATGCATTTTGTGCATGTATCTGGTATATTTTTGTTATATCTATTTAACTCCTCCGGTGTAACATACATCCGCATTAACCATTTGAAATGTATCAATTTAAGGCGTGCATTTATTGATTTGGTTTGAGCTTCTGTACAAGCCAATTCCCATTGTTCCTCCGAAATTTCAATTTGCAGATCTTCTTTCCAGTAGTTTAATCTTTTCAGTGAATTTTCACTTGAAGATAGTGTCAATGAGTTATAAAACTCTGAAATAATACCCTTTCTTTTACTATCTTTCATCATCATTTTTTCCAAGGATGAATAAATAGGTCGAGTGAGAGCTTTATTTTGATTTGATCGAATAAAGTTTCTAAGTTGAAGATATTTAAAAAAATGTGTTCTATTGAGATTAAATTTGATCCTCAGCTCTTCAAAAGACATTATGTTGTCTGCACAAGGCAAATATAAATCCTGAATCTTTTGTATCCCTTTTAAATTCCATACTTTAAATACAGCGTCCGCTCTCCCTGGTTTAAAATATTGATTACCCCATATTGGACTAAATTGTGACAATAACTGTGGTTCTTTTAAATAGTTTTTAGCTTCACACCATATTTTGATCATATGCTTTACAAATGGATTTTTAACTTGTTTTTGTAATTTTTTTGCCGAATCTGAGTATATGAATATGGGAAGAGGTAAAGGTAAATTGTATGATTCCATTTCAGTCCAGTGAGGGAGATCATTTGATGAAAAATAATATGTCATAGACCTCAGTTGTGCCGACCAATAATACAACATAAAATTTGGACATTTCAGACCTCCACGATCAAATGGTAAATATAATAAAGACAGACGTAATCTAGCCCTCCTGTTGTTCCATATAAATTCCACTAACTTTTTTTTTATTCTTGAGAATAGATCTAAAGGTGGTGATAAGGGAATGTATTGAAATAAATAAAGTATTTTAGGTAAAATATTACTTTTAAGTATATTGATTCTCCCGATCATCGACATTGGTAGTGACATCCATCTCTGAGTTAACTCATTGATATCTGACATTAAGGCTTCATAGTTGACGCTGGCGACTGATTCTAGCTTAGGCATAATTTGGATTCCTAAATATTTAAACTGATTTACAACATTGAATTGATTTGCCTCAGGGGCTGGGTAATTTCTCTGGGTCTCATTTAGCATTAATATTGAAGATTTAGTTTTATTTATTTTATATCCTGATATTTCCCCAAAATTCTTTATTAAATTCAACAAGGTTGGAATTGATTTTTTTAGATTCGACATAAACAAAATTATATCATCGGCGTACAGGGAGATTTTATGTTCTGTTGGCCCAACTTTAATTCCATATATTTGTGAATGTAAACGTATCGCTATCGCTAAAGGTTCAATTGCCATAGTAAACAGTAAAGGTGAAAGTGGACAGCCTTGTCGACATCCTCTATTGATTTTTATTGGTTTTGAAATATTGTTATTTGTTAGGATTTCTGCTGTAGCATTATTGTATATTATTTGAACCCATTTTATGAAATTATTTCCAAGTCCAAACCTTTGTAGGACTCCAAAAAGAAAGGGCCATTCAACTCTATCAAAGGCCTTTTCGGCGTCCAATGATAGGAGAGCTGTATCCGGTGCTTCTTTATTAAAATAAATAATATTAAATAGTCTTCTTACATTATGGAAGCCTTGTCTACCCTTTATAAAGCCATTCTGATCTCGATTAATAATATTTGGTAAAATTTCTTGTATTCGTCTTGCTAAAATTTTACAGATTATCTTAAGGTCGGCGTTTAATAGGCTTATTGGTCTCATATTTTCACATTTATTAGAGGGCTTACCTGGTTTTGGCAGCAGTATAATTAAGGCATTATTTATGTATGATGGTAAATTATTATTTTGAAATGCTTCTAAAACCATTTCCAAAAAAGGTTTTATTAATTTATTCTTAAATTTTTTATAAAGGTCAACTGGAAGACCATCTGGTCCTGCACTTTTTCCTGATTTCATATTATCAATGGCTAGCCCAACTTCTTCTTGACTAATTTTAGACTCCAATATCTCCCTGTTTTCATTTGGTATACACGGTATAGATAGTTCGTTCAAAAACCCATTTAGTTTTGTTAAATCAGGTTCATTTTTGGTATCATATAATTTTTCATAGTAATCTCTAAAGGCTCTATTAATTTCTAAAGGATCTATAACTACCTGTCCGTTACTTATAATACTGGTAATTGGTGTTTTAATTTCCAATTGTTTAATCTGCCATGCTAATAATTTTCCTGATTTTTCACCTTGTTCATAAAAAGATTGTTTCAATCTTAGAAGACTCGAGGCAGCTCTATTCGCTGATTTTTTGTCGTATTCAGCTCTCAAAATCAGTAATTCATTCTCCAACCTTGGGTCACTTCCTGCATACACTTTTTCCTGAAGACTTTTTATTTTATGTTCCAATTTAGCTCTCTCCTCTCGAGTCTTCTTAGATTTTGATCCTGTATAACTAATAATATGTCCCCTAATAAAAGCTTTGAAAGCCTCCCACTTTACACATGCTGATGTTTGTGTAGTATTGATGTCAAAGAACTCGTCTATCTGTTTTTCTATATACTTGACAAATTCCTCATCCTGAAGCCATTTATGCTGAAATTGCCATCTACCTGATTCCTTTGTCAATTTTTTATCTACATATATTAGACAACAGGGTGCATGATCAGAGATCACGATGTTATCATAAAAGCAGTTTTGAATCTTGGACCTTAATTCTGTGGAAATCAAAAAATAATCAATACGTGAGAATGTCTTGTAGGTACTGGAATAACAAGAATAGGCTTTAACTTGTGGTTTCATTTCTCTCCATATATCTAACAATCTCAATTCTTTCATAAAATGATTAATAGTCATCCTACATCCAATGTGCGTACAATCCAGTCCTGTTGATCTATCCACACCTGGATTCAATGTACAATTAAAATCCCCTGCTATTATATGTTGCCCTGTAAGTGATGATAAGATGAGAAATAAATTAGCAAAGAACTTCTGATCATCTATATTGGGACCATATAAGTTCACAAGATTTATATTTTCTAATAGCAAAGAACCTTGAATGATTACATATCTTCCAAATTTGTCTCCAATTACATTTTTCACTTGAAAAGGAACTGATTTATGTATGAGAGTCATAACTCCCCTGGCTCGGGATGAAAACGAAGAGGTGAATACACTTCCCTGCCATCTACTCCTAATTCTTTTAACATCCTCCTCTATCAGATGAGTTTCTTGTAAAAACACAATTCTTGAACCCATGTCCTTTATTTTATTCATAACTTGTTTAAGTTTTTTTAAATTTTGTAGACCTCTGCAATTCCATGAAGTTAAACTAAGATTAACACCTTGGTCCATGATCAATAGAGAGTTTGGGATTACCTTGCAGTGTAAACATGCTCATACAGAGAAGCAAAAACATGAGTGGTTGAACATTCATCCTACAAACTACACACAAACAAATTTCCCCTTCCCACACTTGTGGCAAACCCCCCAAAATCAAAAGAAAAATTCTGTCTCCCGATATAGCCATCGACCGTTCCACACCCACGGGGAACAGCCTAAGCCACTCCTTCTTCATCCTCCCAATCACCCTAACTCTACTGCTTTTAATGACGTAACATTAACTCTCCTCTGTAGTTTTCCAACTTAACTCCAAAATTTTTAACAACTTTGTACATCATAGTTTGTTTTTTTTGTTTGTTTTGTTTTTGTTTTGTTTTTTTAATATATAATACAATCTATATTTTGTAAACTTACTATTTACTTCAAGTCAGTCAGATGCCTGTGCAAATGCTTAATTATTCTACCTTATATTTTGTTCATGCTTAGCTCCCACCAGTCTCTTCTTCTTCTTTGATCTTCTTGATGAACTCCTGCGCCTCCTCTGGGGTCTTGAAGATGTGGGTTCTGCCCTCATACGTGGTCAGCAGTCTCGCAGGATAGATTACACCATGACGAATCCCAAGGTTGCGCAGCTCCTTACGTACGGGATCAAACTGCTTCCTCAATTGCTGGATTCCTGTGGCCAAATCTGGGTAGAACCGCACCTGCTGGTCCTGATGTTTAATCTCTCCTTTTTTAGCTCGTGCAGCGTTGAAGATCTTCATCCTGTCTCTGTTGCTAAGAAACTTCATAATTAAGGTCCTCGGCGGTCCCTTATCTCTCCGTGGGCCAATACGATGTGCTTTTTCCAGAACCACTGCTGATTGCAACTCCTCGCTGCCCAGCACCTCCGGAATCCACTTTTCCAGAAAGGAACATACGTCCCGACCTTCTGATTCCTCTGGAAGACCCACCAGCCTCAAATTATTCTGTCTCGACCGAGATTCCAAATCCAAAATATTATCTTCCAGAGATTTATTTTTTTTTTCCAAAGTGCGCACCTTTAATTGAAGACGGGTGACGTCATCTTCAGCACTAGCGAGACGGAGCTCCATCTGCGCCGTTCGTTCTACACAGTCACCCAATTCCTTTCTTATTCCTTCCAACGCTGTCATAATCCCATCAAATCTAGAGGAAAAGTCCGCTCTCATTGAACTCATGGCAGCCATCAGCGCATCTGCGCCTCCCCGCGCAGACATCGCACCGTTGCCAGCCTCCTCCGCCATATATGGAGTTTTGTTTACTGCGTCACAGACCTGAAAGTCCGTTAATTTGGACTGTTTCGGCGGCTCGCTTTTTCCTTTTCCTGGTTTTCCAGCCTTAGGCTTCGCCGACATATCCTCGCCCAAATGCTGGGATACGTTCTGTCCCAAATGAGAGAGTTATTTGCCGATTTTTTTTTTTTCCAGGAGCAGAGCAGAGCGAGACACGTCCGTCCTACGTGGCAGCCATAACCGGAAGTCATGTTCTTTCACTTTTATTAAAATTATGCTTTTCTGGGTACAGACCCAACAAAAACAGTTTAGGATTCAGTATGATTTGTTTTGAGATTATTTTTTCAATTGTTACCCTCACCTCTTCCCAAAACATTCTTATTAATCTACATTCCCATAAACAATGAAATAGGGTTCCTTTACTTTCCATGCATTTTGTGCATGTATCTGGTATATTTTTGTTATATCTATTTAACTCCTCCGGTGTAACATACATCTGCATTAACCATTTGAAATGTATCAATTTAAGGCGTGCATTTATTGATTTGGTTTGAGCTTCTGTACAAGCCAATTCCCATTGTTCCTCTGAAATTTCAATTTGCAGATCTTCTTTCCAGTAGTTTAATCTTTTCAGTGAATTTTCACTTGAAGATAGTGTCAATGAGTTATAAAACTCTGAAATAATACCCTTTCTTTTACTATCTTTCATCATCATTTTTTCCAAGGATGAATAAATAGGTCGAGTGAGAGCTTTATTTTGATTTGATCGAATAAAGTTTCTAAGTTGAAGATATTTAAAAAAAGTGTTCTATTGAGATTAAATTTGATCCTCAGCTCTTCAAAAGACATTATGTTGTCTGCACATGGCAAATATAAATCCTGAATCTTTTGTATCCCTTTTAAATTCCATACTTTAAATACAGCGTCCGCTCTCCCTGGTTTAAAATATTGATTACCCCATATTGGACTAAATTGTGACAATAACTGTGGTTCTTTTAAATAGTTTTTAGCTTCACACCATATTTTGATCATATGCTTTACAAATGGATTTTTAACTTGTTTTTGTAATTTTTTTGCCGAATCTGAGTATATGAATATGGGAAGAGGTAAAGGTAAATTGTATGATTCCATTTCAGTCCAGTGAGGGAGATCATTTGATGAAAAATAATATGTCATAGACCTCAGTTGTGCCGACCAATAATACAACATAAAATTTGGACATTTCAGACCTCCACGATCAAATGGTAAATATAATAAAGACAAACGTAATCTAGCCCTCCTGTTGTTCCATATAAATTCCACTAACTTTTTTTTTATTCTTGAGAATAGATCTAAAGGTGGTGATAAGGGAATGTATTGAAATAAATAAAGTATTTTAGGTAAAATATTACTTTTAAGTATATTGATTCTCCCGATCATCGACATTGGAAGTGACATCCATCTCTGAGTTAACTCATTGATATCTGACATTAAGGCTTCATAGTTGACGCTGGCGACTGATTCTAGCTTAGGCATAATTTGGATTCCTAAATATTTAAACTGATTTACAACATTGAATTGATTTACCTCAGGGGCTGGGTAATTTCTCTGGGTCTCATTTAGCATTAATATTGAAGATTTAGTTTTATTTATTTTATATCCTGATATTTCCCCAAAATTCTTTATTAAATTCAACAAGGTTGGAATTGATTTTTTTAGATTCGACATAAACAAAATTATATCATCGGCGTACAGGGAGATTTTATGTTCTGTTGGTCCAACTTTAATTCCATATATTTGTGAATGTAAACATATCGCTATCGCTAAAGGTTCAATTGCCATAGTAAACAGTAAAGGTGAAAGTGGACAGCCTTGTCGACATCCTCTATTGATTTTTATTGGTTTTGAAATATTGTTATTTGTTAGGATTTCTGCTGTAGCATTATTGTATATTATTTGAACCCATTTTATGAAATTATTTCCAAGTCCAAACCTTTGTAGGACTTCAAAAAGAAAGGGCCATTCAACTCTATCAAAGGCCTTTTCGGCGTCCAATGATAGGAGAGCTGTATCCGGCGCTTCTTTATTAAAATAAATAATATTAAATAGTCTTCTTACATTATGGAAGCCTTGTCTACCCTTTATAAAGCCATTCTGATCTCGATTAATAATATTTGGTAAAATTTCTTGTATTCGTCTTGCTAAAATTTTACAGATTATCTTAAGGTCGGTGTTTAATAGGCTTATTGGTCTCATATTTTCACATTTATTAGAGGGCTTACCTGGTTTTGGCAGCAGTATAATTAAGGCATTATTTATGTATGATGGTAAATTATTATTTTGAAATGCTTCTAAAACCATTTCCAAAAAAGGTTTTATTAATTTATTCTTAAATTTTTTATAAAGGTCAACTGGAAGACCATCTGGTCCTGCACTTTTTCCTGATTTCATATTATCAATGGCTAGCCCAACTTCTTCTTGACTAATTTTAGACTCCAATATCTCCCTGTTTTCATTTGGAATACACGGTATAGATAGTTCGTTCAAAAACCCATTTAGTTTTGTTAAATCAGGTTCATTTTTGGTATCATATAATTTTTCATAGTAATCTCTAAAGGCTCTATTAATTTCTAAAGGATCTATAACTACCTGTCCGTTACTTATAATACTGGTAATTGGTGTTTTAATTTCCAATTGTTTAATCTGCCATGCTAATAATTTTCCTGATTTTTCACCTTGTTCATAAAAAGATTGTTTCAATCTTAGAAGACTCGAGGCAGCTCTATTCGCTGATTTTTTGTCGTATTCAGCTCTCAAAATCAGTAATTCATTCTCCAACCTTGGGTCACTTCCTGCATACACTTTTTCCTGAAGACTTTTTATTTTATGTTCCAATTTAGCTCTCTCCTCTCGAGTCTTCTTAGATTTTGATCCTGTATAACTAATAATATGTCCCCTAATAAAAGCTTTGAAAGCCTCCCACTTTACACATGCTGATGTTTGTGTAGTATTGATGTCAAAGAACTCGTCTATCTGTTTTTCTATATACTTGACAAATTCCTCATCCTGAAGCCATTTATGCTGAAATTGCCATCTACCTGATTCCTTTGTCAATTTTTTATCTACATATATTAGACAACAGGGTGCATGATCAGAGATCACGATGTTATCATAAAAGCAGTTTTGAATCTTGGACCTTAATTCTGTGGAAATCAAAAAATAATCAATACGTGAGAATGTCTTGTAGGTACTGGAATAACAAGAATAGGCTTTAACTTGTGGTTTCATTTCTCTCCATATATCTAACAATCTCAATTCTTTCATAAAATGATTAATAGTCATCCTACATCCAATGTGCATACAATCCAGTCCTGTTGATCTATCCACACCTGGATTCAATGTACAATTAAAATCCCCTGCTATTATATGTTGCCCTGTAAGTGATGATAAGATGAGAAATAAATTAGCAAAGAACTTCTGATCATCTATATTGGGACCATATAAGTTCACAAGATTTATATTTTCTAATAGCAAAGAACCTTGAATGATTACATATCTTCCAAATTTGTCTCCAATTACATTTTTCACTTGAAAAGGAACTGATTTATGTATGAGAGTCATAACTCCCCTGGCTCGGGATGAAAATGAAGAGGTGAATACACTTCCCTGCCATCTACTCCTAATTCTTTTAACATCCTCCTCTATCAGATGAGTTTCTTGTAAAAACACAATTCTTGAACCCATGTCCTTTATTTTATTCATAACTTGTTTAAGTTTTTTTAAATTTTGTAGACCTCTGCAATTCCATGAAGTTAAATTAAGATTAACACTTTGGTCCATGATCAATAGAGAGTTTGGGATTACCTTGCAGTGTAAACATGCTCATACAGAGAAGCAAAAACATGAGTGGTTGAACATTCATCCTACAAACTACACACAAACAAATTTCCCCTTCCCACACTTGTGGCAAACCCCCCAAAATCAAAAGAAAAATTCTGTCTCCCGATATAGCCATCGACCGTTCCACACCCACGGGGAACAGCCTAAGCCACTCCTTCTTCATCCTCCCAATCACCCTAACTCTACTGCTTTTAATGACGTAACATTAACTCTCCTCTGTAGTTTTCCAACTTAACTCCAAAATTTTTAACAACTTTGTACATCATAGTTTGTTTTTTTTGTTTGTTTTGTTTTTATTTTGTTTTTTTAATATATAATACAATCTATATTTTGTAAACTTACTATTTACTTCAAGTCAGTCAGATGCCTGTGCAAATGCTTAATTATTCTACCTTATATTTTGTTCATGCTTAGCTCCCACCAGTCTCTTCTTCTTCTTTGATCTTCTTGATGAACTCCTGCGCCTCCTCTGGGGTCTTGAAGATGTGGGTTCTGCCCTCATACGTGGTCAGCAGTCTCGCAGGATAGATTACACCATGACGAATCCCAAGGTTGCGCAGCTCCTTACGTACGGGATCAAACTGCTTCCTCAATTGCTGGATTCCTGTGGCCAAATCTGGGTAGAACCGCACCTGCTGGTCCTGGTGTTTAATCTCTCCTTTTTTAGCTCGTGCAGCGTTGAAGATCTTCATCCTGTCTCTGTTGCTAAGAAACTTCATAATTAAGGTCCTCGGCGGTCCCTTATCTCTCCGTGGGCCAATACGATGTGCTTTTTCCAGAATCACTGCTGATTGCAACTCCTCGCTGCCCAGCACCTCCGGAATCCACTTTTCCAGAAAGGAACATACGTCCCGACCCTCTGATTCCTCTGGAAGACCCACCAGCCTCAAATTATTCTGTCTCGACCGAGATTCCAAATCCAAAATATTATCTTCCAGAGATTTATTTTTTTTTTCCAAAGTGCGCACCTTTAATTGAAGACGGGTGACGTCATCTTCAGCACTAGCGAGACGGAGCTCCATCTGCGCCGTTCGTTCTACACAGTCACCCAATTCCTTTCTTATTCCTTCCAACGCTGTCATAATCCCATCAAATCTAGAGGAAAAGTCCGCACTCATTGAACTCATGGCAGCCATCAGCGCATCTGCGCCATTCCCCACAAATATCGCACCGCCGCCAGCCTCCTCCGCCATATATGGAGTTTTGTTTGCTGCGTCACAGACCTGAAAGTCCGTTAATTTGGACTGTTTCGGCGGCTCGCTTTTTCCTTTTCCTGGTTTTCCAGCCTTAGGCTTCGCCGACATATCCTCGCCCAAATGCTGGGATACGTTCTGTCCCAAATGAGAGAGTTATTTGCCGATTTTTTTTTCTCCAGGAGCAGAGCAGAGCGAGACACGTCCGTCCTACGTGGCAGCCATAACCGGAAGTCCAGTCTGGGTTTGTTAGTTTTGTTTCTTGTGAATTACTCCCTCTTAAAATTGGCCTGCACATTCAATCATTTTAATTTCCCCATTAATATCACTGTTTTACTTCAACATAAAAAAAAATAAATCACAATTTATGTGCAGTCATAAATGTTTGAGCTTGGAGATGGAAATGTTTTGTGGAAATAAAGGTACTGCATAAAGTTTTCTGTTGTTGTACTGTTTCATTAAAGTAATGCTGTTTCTGCTAACTTGTCTCATACATCTTTTCTCCTTTCTGTGTGTGCTGGAACCCAAACATCTGGATCACGTTCTCATCTTTATTTGTGCATCCATAAACTGCACAGAAAATCATGCCTAGAACCTGATCTGAGAACATTTTAGGATTTCATTGTTTTTGGCATCAAAATACAATTTATGAAGTCAAACCCTTCTAACATTGGAAGAAAATATTCATTTTCCACAATTAATTATGTTATGTTGTTTATGTAATTATGTTATGTTATACATGTTATGATGTTACAATATGGATAAATAAAAAATAGAAAAAAGGCTTGCTTTTATGTGAATCACTGGTGCTGTTATCTATTTAAATTCAATCATGTAACCCCAGTCCTACCTGGAAGAGGAGACAATGGTGCCAACACGCTCCTTACTGGTATTAGCTGACAGTAATTTGTCAGGCAGAAGTTCAGAGTGAAAAATGAGGAGGTCTTTGCATTTTTATTAATTTTTATTTAAAAAATACAATTTCATGGCATGTGTACTACATTGAATATTTTCATAAAACAGACTGTTGCACCTTGACTACATTAGCCATGTTTACATGGACACAAGTAACCAGATTAAAAGCTTGATCGGAATAAAAACGCTTCATGTAAACATGCCAATCTGAATTTTCTGACCCAATCACGCTCATTCGGATCAAAATTTCATTCCGATTGAGACGGGTGGGTTATGCCGATTGTTATTCCGATTGGTGCGTATATAAACACTTATTCCAAAGGTTGGGCAGAAAATATGTTTACTGTGTATGTCTGTACGCCAGCCGCATGTCAATGTGATGTATTTCCACCTTTACAGCAGCTGATGGAAGACATGGTGGTAGTAAAACAAAACTGGTCTGTATTGTCCTGCTGTCTCCTTCTGTTTGCCATATGCAGAAGTATGTACTGCTGTACTTGTAGCTTCATTACGGAGACCAGCAGAAGCAAAAGTACAGTCTGAATAACACATTACAGGTCCATTTCAAAAAGAGATACAAAGCGGGGCTTGTTTACACCGGAAGTTGCTGCTTCTTCTATTTTCAGAATGTCGAAACGTCGATGTGCGCATGTCAAAATGATTTAGTCTGTTCAAACGTGTGACACATGGAAACGCACGTCCTAATCGGATCAGCTTTTTCAGGATCCATGTAAACAAAGTTCTGATCTGAATTGTAATCAGATTGAAGAAATTTTGCTCATGTAACTGTGGCTATTGTGTTAGAAAAGCCTCTAATATTTAGTATTTTCCACCCTGCTTAGTCACTAGTTTTCAGAATACAGTGTAATGTTTATGTACTAGTACATCTCAGTAAATAGAATAACATGATTTACATTTTAATTTAAAAAAAACTACAATCAAAATTAAATTTATAAAAAGGCCTGAAATATTTCCTTGTGCCTGTAATGAATATTGAACATAAAGTTTTGTCATGAACGCCCCTCCTGGGCACAAAACAAACTCAAGCGCTATGACTGCAGTGAGGACATTTATTAACAGAAAACACATAACTGTTCCAAAAATAACTGTGTAGACATACCAAAATGACAACAAGGAACTTACACAGAGATGAGTCTCCAGAGTTGCAAAAAACTCTGGAGAAGAGGAAGGGGAGACTGGACAAAGGGCGAATGGTCCAGTCCAAACATCACTGTGGCTGCCGCACTGATGAAGAGTACAGCAGTCAAATAAATAGTGGAGGAACTAACGAGCTGCAGGTGCAAATGGAAGATGACCTAATTACCAGCTGATTGCAGCTGACAGGCCCTGAAGCACAGCAGTCAGCTGGAGGGTGTGTCTGGGAAATGAGAGCAGAGCTCTGCCACGAAACAGGAATGTAAACCAATGCACATGTACAGAAAATCCAAAAACAGACTTACAGATAAATAATACCGAAAATAAAGTGAACCTGAGCTCAGAAACATGACAAGTTTGTTCTTTTGAATTATAATTTTTTTTTCACAATATTCAGATTTACTGAGAGGCACTAATGTGTTATATTTACATTAACACACAGAAAATCTTTCCAAACTTGAAAGGTTTAGGAATAAAGTGCACAATCCCTAGTAACTTAGCTAAATCACATTAAACTGACTGACAGCAGGTTTTTTACTACATATTTTCAATTCAGATAATTCTGCCTAATCTTGGCAAAATAACCCATTGCATTCAGAAGTTGATAATTCAGTAATCAGTGCACTGAAGCCATAATATAAGGTAAGGCCATACAGCTAGGCAGTGATATTTACACTGCAGCTTTCATCAGTGCGAATCAGCAGTTCTCCTTCCCTCCAAAAAAAAAAAAAAAATGCTGACAGTCTTTTTAAAGCTGCTCTTTATATTATAATCCATTTAAATCTGTTCATTATAAGTTTAAACAATAGGTATTCTGAATATTTACCTAATATGGCTAAAAAATGTTAATACCGCAGATTACCAGAGAAGCCATTCACACACCATTATAGAAAGGCCTTTGTTTGGAACTATTTGGAGCTCCATGAATCACGTGACCGGGCACCAGCGAGATCAAAGAATGTCGCAACTCTCATTATACAGCTCTGTGTGCAGTCATTGTCAGATGTGACGCAGTCACGCATAGTTGACAACATAAAAAAGAATTAAAAAAATATATATATTTGATGTTCCTAAAAGTATGCCTTTCCGTTGAGAAATGTATCCAATTGCAATAAACAATAATTAAAAAAATTAAATAATTAATAATTTCCATGTAACTGCAGGGAGCCACAGCATAGGGGCTGAAGGGCCACATGTGGCTCCGGGGCCACGAGTTGCTGACCCCTGCCCTAGGTTTACAGCTCTTTTTTTGGGGGGTGGGGGGTGGTAGGTATTGTGAAGGTCAACAATGACAAACTCTTAAAGGAATCATGGTGTTCATAAGTTTCTTTTAATAATAACAGTTTCTTTTATTAACAACAGTTTCTTTTAGTAACAGCATTCAGTATAAATAAAAACTAAAAAAACAATTATTCAACAAAACATCAGAATATTAGAACAACATTGAACAAAATATCTGAACATTTGTTTATATGGCAATTATCAACAAAGTGAGCAGCTTTTGTCACTGCAGTGTATTTTTCTGGGCTTTTGGAAGAACATTTCAAGAGCCTTTTGATATGGGAAGTCTGACACATCTAGCTCATTTATTGAGATTCGCATGCAGGCTTCAAGATGCTCTGGGTCAAAATGTGTCAGGCGGTGATGACCGGACTTTTGCTGCCTGTTGGGGGCAGGGCGTGCAGCACTTGGGCTTTTTTCTACACTTGGACCTGGGGCAGGAGAGCTACTTCAGCTGCTACTAGTAGGAGAGCTAGTGTTGCAGCCTTCATCAGCCTGGGTGCGTGTGAAAAACGCAGATATTTTTTCTGCTTCTCAGTTGGCTGATGCAACATGCTTTCTTATGCGCTCTCTCTCCATTGATGTGAGTGTGTTCACCTGTATGTGTGCACGTGTCTTTGTGTGTGCACGCATGTGTCTGTGTTTATACGCAGCAGAGTTACAACCTGCTGCATGATACAGAGCGCAGAGAGAAGAAGAGACAGAAATGAGCTGCAGGTGTGTAAATGAGACAACATAAGGATATTTAGTTTGTTTAATAAAAGGACAAGGTAAAGACTTGCTCTATAGTGAATGCGTCTTAAAATGACTTCTGTTGTGATCTGGTGCTACATAGAAAAACAAAATTAACTTGAAACTCTGGGGGGGGGGGGTTATAATAGTAGGGGAAACACTGCAGCATATGTAATGACAATTCAGTCTTGCAATTTGTTTATACTCAGTGTGAAATGGGGTGTGATTACATTACAGAGTGTCTATGGTTTGTGTCCGCCCAGGATATCCTGCTGCGCTGCTGGCAGTCTGCTAATGAAGGTTGACAACTCATAAAACTAGACACTTGTCCACTTGTTTGGGGCTGAGAACAACCAACATCAAGATGTGGTTTCTGGAGGAGGTAGCGGCATTTTACCAGCTGTGTGCCCTTCTACATGGTGTTGTGAGCTCAAGCATGCTGGCGTTTTTTTGGAGGGATCTCTGTGGCAGATGCAGGACAGCTGCAGAAGAGGTGGCCCCGTCTCTCTGCAGAGTGATTTTTTGCATTGGTCTCAACTGTGGCAGCTCTGCTCATGCGTGTGGAGCAAGACAAATTTTTGCTTTGTGTTTGGTCCGAAGGCACCTTGAATCTTTCCTCTTCAAATTCTTCAATCTTGTTGCCGCAATCGCATATATGTATCACTTAGCAAGTTCATAATCTAACAATGAATGAGAACTTCCTTTTAAAAAAAAATCAAACAAAGAAGATCATCATTATTACTACATTTAAACTGCCACCCACTGACATGGAGAAGCCACAACAACAAATTATTTGCAACAATAAAATAATCCGTTTTGGAACTTTTTTTGTATACTTTATTACTCCTCAGAGGGACATTACAGGGCATCAACTTGGATGGATGAGGCAGCCACAGTTCGGCGCCAATCGCTTCACCATTCACACCTAGGACCACTTTAGAGTCTTCAGTTAACCTCACATGCATGCTTTTGGCCTGTGGGAGGAAACCACAGTACCCAGGGTAAACCCATGCAAACTCCACACAGAAGGGTCACCGATGGTCAAGGGGTGGGATCGATCCTGTGGTCTTCTTACTGTGCTGCCACAGTGCTAACCACTGCACCACCGAGCTGCCCCCCTAGAATCAATTGACATGATTCTAGCAAACAGACCCACAAGAAGGCAACGAGAAGACCAAAGTACAATGCAAAATAATCTTTTATTGAACAATAATGGTGAAATACTGCACGAGAAGTCTGGCAACCCTGCAGAGGGGGAGAAGAGAGAGAAGAGGTAAATATGGATATTTCTGGAAAAGAGTAATTGTGGATAATTGTTTGTCCCTCTTACAGGTTAAGGAGTTGACCCAGCAGTGAGCAGGTCTGCCTTAAGACTCTTCGGCACCGAGGTGCATCCAACAACAGTGAATATAGACAAGGTGGTGGGTTGGTGCTTAGGAGTGAAGGGAGAGATTAGTGGGATAGTGTACATTGGTAAGTCGACTTACTTTCTGGAATAGGGTGAGGGTGGTGAAGGTCCGGATGCATGGCTCCGCCAAAATGGAGATTCCAGTCCGCCAAGAGTAGTCCTGGAAAGATAGCTAGCCAGCATACATGTGTAGAGAGGAGAGAAAAATGTGATCAGGTCTCAGGCAGCACACTGGGGAGAAGTGGCCCCGACGACAGCAGAAGAGAGTCTGACGGGCTCCTGGGAAACAGAGAAATGGATTGCAAGGTTTTGTCCATCCATCCATCTTCTTCTGCTTAATCCTTTTTGGGTTGCGGGGGGAGGGGGGGGGTGCTGGAGCCTATCCCAGCATCGTTGGGCGAGAGGCAGGGTACACCCTGGACAGATCGCCAGTCCATCGCAGGGCCAACACAGAGAGACAGACAACCATTCACTCTCACAGTCATACCTAAGGACAATTTAGAATCCCCAGTTTTTGATGCCAATTAACCTAACTTGCATGTTTTTGGGATGGGGGAGGAAACCGGAGAAATTCCAAAGTAAACCCACGCAGACACGGGGAGAACATGCAAACTCCACACAGATCACTGTTGGTCGGGGGCTGGGATCAAACCCAGGATCCCCCGGCCAAGGGTGAGTTGCTGTGCTGCCGCAGTGCTAACCACTCCACCACCGCGCTGCCCTATTTTTATGAAAAGATTGTGATGAGTCTGGACTTGAATTGACCTGAGAGCGGAGAAGAGAACAGAATACAACGCAAGTATGGAGATTAACAGAAAATAGGAGAAGTGCGATGAATGATTAGTCTTAAGAAGAGGCCTGAAGCAGCAACCTCTTTGAGTAGGAATAGCATGGGAGAACTTGTGGAGCATTTGTAATGGATGTATTTACTTACAGAGGGGGAGAGGGAGATGACAGGAGGGATGATGATCTTTTTTGGGTAAGAATTTTCAGATGGAAATGGAGGATGGATCTGGTAACTTCAGAACTTGTCTGAGGTGAGTATGGAGGTACCCCGGATTCAGAGATTTGATCCTGTAACAGCTGGTTAGTGATAATTGTTGATTGTAGTTTGCTTACTTTGCTTACTTACTGGGAACAGCTGTGGCACAGGTGTAGTGCGGCCGACTACTAGTGGTGTGCGATACTGCAAGATTTGGTATCAATCCGATACCAAGTAAATTCAGGGCCAGTATCGCCGATGCCGATACGATACCGATACTTTTTAATCATTAAATGGCATCATCAAATTACTAAATCTGAATGAATTTTCATGACCTTTAAATGTTTTGTGATTTTTTTTTCCTTTGGATTGTTAATTAGTTAAAACAGATTTTGGGCAAAGTTTAGAGGTAAATACATACAGTATCACGTTCACAGTTAACACAAAAGGGTAATTAAATTCAATCAAATCTGAACAATATTACATTATCATTACATTCCATTACACTCAGTCTCTTATCATGCTCATATTCTGACTCCAAACATGAAAAAAAGATAGTCTGTAGCAATGTCCCCACTACAAAGGCGTATTAGGTTCACATTGAAAAAAAAATTTTGAGAATAAAGTTGAAATTTTGAGAAAAAAAAAAAGTCAAAATTTTGAGAAAAAAGTCAAAAGTGTATTTTGAGGAAAAAAGTTGAAATTTCAAGAAAAAAGTTGTGCTTTCTGAGAAAAAGTCAAAAATTTGAGGAAAAAAAGTCAAAAGTGTATTATGAGAAAAAAGTCAAAATTTCAAGAAAAAAGTCTCGAGAAACTGTCCTTCAAGCATCTATCATTTGTGCAGTGCTGTGGACCCTCAGGACTCAACAAAATGCCATGGATAGACGAGTTAGTGAATTTGTACTTCAAAATCGGCTTTAGTAACATGGAAATTATTTCTCTGTTAGCACATAAACATGGTGTGGTAATAATTACGTTTAACATGACGACAAACAGACTGCTTCTATCGCGCTCTACTCAGTGGAGTTATCACTACAGTTTCACTATTTTAGAAGAGAGGCATCTGCTGCAGCTCCAACAGCCAACATGTGCACAGACCGCGGTCCGCACACAACTTTTTTTTTCTCACTATACTATTTTGATTTTTTTTTTTCTCGAAATTTCAACTTTTTTCTCAAAATTTTGACTTTTTCTTAAAATACTCTTTTGGCTTTTTTTTCTTGAAATTTTGACTTTTTCTCTCCATTGGCATTGCAGATGCTAATGGAGAACTTCTACTTGTACTATGTTCAGAGTACAACCTTGTGATAATCAACACCCTATTTAAGCACAAGGACACACACAAGAAGACATGGATGCACCCAAGATCCAAGCACTGGCACTTGTTAGACTACATCATAGTAAGGCAGAGAGACATAAGGGATGTATTGGACACCACAGCAATGAAAGATGCGGACCATGGTACTGATCATGTTATGCTGAGATCTAAATTAAGGATTTGCAGATGAAAACAGCACTGCAGGACAAGTGCGAAGCCACCACAGAAGCTAAACACTAGTGCACTGAAAGGCCAAAAAAAGCAGGACGAATTTGGACAGGAAATGGATAAAAACTTGAAAGATTGGGACAGCAAGAACTCAGAGAATAACATAGAAAAGAAATGGGCAACACTGAAGGATACGGTATATCAGACTGCGAGTGATGTTTTACGGCACCCTGAGAGGAAACATCAAGATTGGTTTGATGAGCATGATGAACATCTGAAGAAACTACTAGAAGTGAGGAACACAGCTAGGCAGGAAAATCTACAGTGTAACACAAGGTCGAAGAAGAAGAAATACTCAAAGGCTCAGAGTGTGCTACAGAAGTACACCAGAGAGATGAAGACCAACTGGTGGGATGAAAAAGCAAAGGAACTTCAAACTGTAGCAGATATGAAGGTCATGAAAACATTCTTTACAGGTTTGAGAGAAATCTGCAGCCCTAAACCAAGAGGATTGATCCAACTAAAGGCTACAAATACGGAAACGGTTTTGCAGGAGAAAGACAAGATCCTGGACAGATTTGCAGACCACTTTGACCAACTACTAAACAACCCTGGAGATCTCGGTGAAGAGGCTAAAGAAGCTCTAGCGCAGTGACCAGTTCTATCACGTCTGGATGAACCACCAAATCTCGATGAACTAATGGCAGCTATCAGGACAACACAGGATGGTAAAGCTCTAGGAAGGGATGGAATTCCAGCAGAAGTGTGGAAATTTGGTGGTGTTCAGCTGACCAACTGCCTGCACGAGCTCATCCAAGAGATATGGGATGCCCAGAAAGTACCCCAAGACTGGAAGGATGCAAGCATTGTGCCTTTGTTCAAGAAAGGTGATAGGAAAGATTGTGGAAATTACCAAGGTATATCACTGCTAGCCACTGTTGGTAACAGTCTCTCACGTGTACTACTGAACAGACTCAATGAACACATCTCGTAAAATGTACTACTGGAAACCCAGTGTGGCTTTAGAAGTGGAAAAAGCACAAAGGACATGATTTTCTGCTTGAAGCAGGTCCAAGAAAAGTGAATCGAACAGAACATGGCGCTTTATGTAGTCTTCATTGACTTCAGTAAAGGACTTCGGCAGGTACTCAAGAAATATGGTTGTACAGAGAAGTTTGTCAACCCGATCGAGGCACTCCATCCAGGTATACAAGCAAACGTGGCAATGAGTGGTTCAGTGTCCAAAGACTTTTCAGCAAGCAACGGGGTGAAACAAGGGTGTGTGCTGGTGCCTACACTCTTCTTGCTATTTCTGTCAGCCATGCTTGAGGTGACCTTCAAAGACACTTCAGAAGGAGTATACATTCAAACAAGGAAAGAAGCAGACTTGTTCAATGTGGCACAGTTTAAAGCAAAGAGTAAGACATCGATAAAGGTAGTAAGAGAAATGCTCTTTGCCAATGGCAGTGCTCTAGTTGCACACAGTGTGGAAGATATGCAATCTTTAGTGGAGAAATTTGCAAGAGCAGCTAGACAATTCAGCCTCAAAATCAACATCAAGAAGACAGAGTGCCTCTATCAACCACCAAAGTTCCAGTTATCAACATCACTACCAGAAGAGATCAGCATTGGTACAGAGCCACTAGACAAGTGTAAGACTTTCAAGTACCTTGGGAGTACTGTTTCAGAGAATGCTAGGCTGGAGGATGAACTATCTCTCAGAATGGGAAGAGCGAGTGCTGTGTTTGGAAACTTGAGGGAGAGACTGTGGAACAATCGACATGTGTCTATCTGTGTGAAATGCAAAGTGTACAGAGCGACAGTACTGGCGACTCTATTGTACAGTGCTGAAACTTGGACTGTCTACAGGGTGCAGGTAAAGAGACTCCACGCGTACATGATGAGAGACCTTTGAGCCATAATGAATATCTCATGGAAAGACAACCAACATAGAAGTGCTGAAACGAGCTGGTCTACCATCAATGGAGGACATGTTAATACAGATGAACCTGAGATGGCTCAGACATGTTGAGAGGATGGATCACCAGCGTCTGCCTTGGCAGTTACTCTACTCATAGTTATGCGAGGGCAAATGCAATTAGGGTAGACCAAGGCTCAGATTTAAAGACACTGTAAAAAGAAACCTGAAGAAGTTGGATATAGACAGGAGTTCCAGGCAGCAGAAGGCAAAGGACAGAGCTGCATGGAGGAATCTGATCAGACCTAAATGAAACAGTCATTGTCACCCCCGACAGACTGCTATGTTGATGATGATGAGGCCATAGTATACTCAGGGTATAATTTAGCCTAGGCCACTTAAACCTCAGGTATAGTCTGGACTGGGGGTATACTGTGGCCTGTTACACCAGGTCTAGGTCGCTTAGTCAAGGGAGGAATGGGAGGCTTTCCGGGAGAAACACTAGGTTCTGCCATGTCACAGAAGCAGTGATAAAACTCGCCAATAAAGTCCTCAAGTTCCTCCAGCTCCATCGAGCAGATAGCGAAAATGATATATGAAAAAAGAAAGAGGAGAACAAACAATTGGTTAGTTTGATAATGACAAGAAAAAAGCTACCTCTGAAAAGTTTGTCTATTCTTGCCTAATGCAAGTCGCCATCTTGGACTATTGCACAACACTCTCGAAACGTCTCGTGATCACAGTGTCATCAGACCTTTAGCCTTGCATTTCTTTGCTGTTCTACTAAAGAGATAAAAATAAACAGTTTTTTTTTCCAACAGGACATATCATTGTTAGTAGAGATATTGCTGTAATTTTATAGCAATGCTGTCGTTGTTTACATTCTTGTGCTCAAATGTGAAAAAAATTGTATTACAAGGTTAAATGTTGCATGTTTTTATTAATCAAAATCTATATCGGTGAAGAAACGTATGAGGAGGACTAGTCATCACGGAGAAGATGCTGTTTAGTGAAGAGAGCAAACATTTATTCTGCGCCAACAAACTTAATCCAACAGAGGGGAAGATAAAAAGATTTATATTACTGGCTCATAAATGAAAGATAGAAGGTTTCCGCACCATCTTTTGCTGTTCTGGCTTTCATTAGGAAGAACTGATCAGCTGGAGCAACATGCAATGTGAAATTAAAGGGAATGCTCAAGTAAGAGATTTTTGCATGCAGAAATCTATTCTAGTCAATATGTTTAATGCAAAAAACTTAGCAGTGCATTATAAAAACTGAATAATGTGGAAAAAGTTACTTCTGAATAATTCTGTTAAAAAGTTAAAGAGTCTGTGACATAATTCAACCAAGACATCATTAGAAAGAAGAACTACTGTTTTTATTCTGTGTAGACAAAAAAATTCAATAAAATTTTGCTTCCATGTACTACCATAAATTACATCATGATGCAGACTATTGCGATGTTCGTTTGTCGAAATTGGGTCAAACTCTGCCGCCATTTTGTGACGTAATGAGGTGAACCAAAGATGTAAAAAAGTATGGCTGAGTACACTGAAGCGGAGGAAGTTGTGAGCGATCTCAGCGAAGATTTGAATGATTTGTCAATAGTTTTTGAGGAAGAAGCAGGCGCTGTTTTGATATGGGCGATCGTCCGTATCTCTGCGCAACAGTCATCCATATCTCTGCGCTGTTTTGATATGGACGATCATCCATATCTCTGTGCAACAATAGTCCGTATCTCTGCGCTGTTTTGATATGGACGATCGCCCGTATCAAAACAGTGCAGAGAAGCAACAGTATCAAAACTCGCCCAGAAAAGAGTTTGTGTAATTGATTTTTTTTTCCACATAAGGCGATCGTTTGGTTTACAGAAATTTTGGCTTTAATTTTTTTTTTTTTTTAATTTCTCTGATCGGGTGTTCAGGGAAATTAAAAAAAAAAAGCCCAGATATTCAGTTTCGGTAGGCAATGAGATTTATAAAAATGAAAACGGAAAAAAGTAATACAACTAACACAAAGTCGTTCCATTTGGAGTAACGTCAACACTCGGCTTCAAAATTCATATGGGAGGATTTTACTTTCAGCGGAAAAAATATAATAAAATCACAATCGCCTTATGTGGAAAAAATCAATTACACAAACTCTTTTCAGTCTCTCAATTTTTATTTATGAATATTTTTTGTATGTTTTCCAAGCCTTGTGGTGTTTTTTCTGTGTTTTGTTTTCTGATGATTTATCATTCTGTTTATTAGTTACTCTTCAGTGTTATTATTTTGTTGTCTCTGTAGGTAGTTTAAAACCATTTTGCCTTTTCCTGTGGCAGGGCCATTATTCCTCCTTTCCCAGACATCCAGACAATGGACGCTCTAAAGGACTGTTTTGAAACCACTGCCTAGGAGCAGCTCTGCGAGCCACATGGTGAGGACATCGACGGCCTCACTCACACCATCACGGACTACATCAGCTTCTTTGTGGACAACACCATACCCACCAAGACCATATGGTGTTGCTCGAACAGCAAACCCTGGATCAACCCTGAGATAAAAACACTTCTGACAGAGAAGAAGAGGATCTTCAAGTCGGGGAACAGGGAGATGCTGAAGTCCGTACAGAGGGAGCTGAGGAGGAAGATCAGAGAAGGCAAGGACAGCTTCAGGAAGAAGATGGAGGACAAGCTGCAACAGAGTGACATCGGCGGGGTCTGGAGAAACCCTAAAACCATCTCTGGGCTCCAGAATACCTCCCCCCAGGCCACGGGGGGCAGGGAGTGGGCGAACAATCTGAATCTGTTTTTTAATAGGTTTGACCAACCGCCCTCCCCCTCGACTGCACAACAACCACTGCTGCCTCTAAAGTCATTGAGACCTGCTGTCCACACCCTACTCCACCAACACCCCCCCACTCCTAGCACACAGCCCCCCAACCTGACCCTCACTAAGACCCAGGTGAGGATGGAGCTGAGGAAGATCAAAGCGAGGAAGGCCTAGGGACCAGACGACATCAGCGCGAAGCTCCTCAAGTCCTGTGCAGACCAGCTGTGTGGGATTGTGGAGCACATCTTCAACCTGAGCCTGAAGCTGGGGAGGGTACCACAGTTGTGGAAAACATCTTGTGTGGTACCTGTACCAAAGACTTCCCACCCCAAAGATCTGAACAGCTACAGACCAGTGGCCCTGACGTCTCACTTGATGAAGACCCTGGAGAGACTGCTCCTTGCTCACCTCCGCCCCCTGGTGGGACCAGCGATGGATCCACTCCAGTTCACCTACCAGCATGGCATTGGGGTGGAGGATGCCGTGATCTTCCTCCTTCACCGTTCTCTGTCCCACCTGGAGAAGCCCAGGAATGCGGTGAGGATCATGTTCTTTGACTTCTCCAGTGCTTTCAACACCATCCAACCGATGATCCTGAAGGACAAGCTGCTGTGCGCAGGGGTGGACCAGCACCTGTCATCATGGATCCTGGACTACCTCACTAACCGGCCACAGTTTGTGAGAACCCGAGATTGTGTGTCCGACACGATCATCGGTAGCATGGGGGCCCCCCAGGGAACGGTTTTGGCTCCCTTCCTGTTCACCCTTTATACTGCGGACTTCTCACACAACACAACACACTGCCATCTACAGAAGTTCTCTGACAACTCTGCGATCGTTGGCCTCATCTCCAATGGAGATGAAGCTGAGTACAGAGGACTTATCGAGGACTTCGTGGACTGGTGCCATCATAACTGTCTCCAGATCAACGCGAGGAAAACTAAGTAGCTGGTGGTGGACTACCGCAGGCAAGGACAACCCCTCACAGCACCAGTAAACATACAGGGAACGGACATTGAGATGGTGACATCCTACAAGTACCTTGGTGTTCATCTGAACAATAAACTGGACTGGTCACACAATACCGACGCACTCTACAAGAAGGGACAGCGCAAGCTGTTCCTACTGAGGAGGCTCAGGTCTTTTGGTGTACAAGGGGTGCTGCTGAAGACATTCTATGACATGGAGGTGGCATCAGCCATCACTTTTGGAGTGGTCTGCTGGGGCAACGGCATTACAGCAGCCGACAGGAAGAGACTGAACAAACTGATCAAGAAAGCTAGATCTGTCCTGGGGCAATGCCTTGACCCAGTGGAGGAGATGGGAGAGAGAAGGATGGTGGCTAAACTGTCATCTCTGCTGGATCTGAGTCACAACCTATGCAGGACATACTGAACGCACTGAGGAGCTAATTTAGCAGTAGACTACATTCAATTCAACTTTATTTATATAGCGCCATTTCACAACAACAGTCCAGCAAAAAAAAAAAAAAAATTTCATTGAGAGTGAAGAAAGGAATGAGGCCCAGTGCATTATTGGAGGTCCTCCGGCTGACTAAACTTATTAGCAGCATAACTAAGGGAGGGTTCAGAAACACATGATCCCTCCCTAATTGTAGGCTATATCAAAAAGGTAGGTTTTAGCCCTATTCTTCAAAACAGAGATCGAGTCTGACTCCCGAATCCAGATTGGCAGCTGGTTCCACAGGAGAGGAGCTTGATAACTGAAGGCTCTGCCTCCCATTGTACTTTTGGAGATTCTAGGTATTACAAGTAATCCTGCATTTTGGGAGCGTAGTACTCTGTTAGGATAATACGGTAGTATCAGATCTTTTAAATAAAAAGGAGCCTGATTGTTTAGAGCTTTGTAAGTAAGAAGAAGGATTTTAAACTTAATTCTAAACTCTATGGGAAGCCAATGAAGGGAGGCCAGAATCGGAGAGATATGATCTCTCTTTCTAGTACCTGTTAAAACTCTTGCTGCAGCATTTTGGATCAGCTGAAGACTTTTTAAAGATATTTTAGGACAGCCTGATAATAAAGAATTACAATAATCTAATCTCGAGCTAACAAAAGCGTGGATCAGTTTCTCAGCATCACTCTGAGACAAGATGCTCCTAATCTTGGCAATATTATGCAAATGATAGAAGGCAGTGTTAAAAACAAATTTAATATGTGAATTGAAGGACAGATCTTGATCAAAAATAATTCCAAGGTTCCTCACAGAGCTATTAAGAGAAAGAGTAATCGCATCCAAACTGAAAGTTTGATTTGGAAAGGTATTTCTAAGGTTTTGTGGACCAACAAGAATGACTTCAGTCTTATCTGAATTTAATAGCAGGAAATTACAAGTCATCCAAGCTTTGATTTCCTTAAGACAGGCTTCTAACTTGACTAATTGATTACTATCATCTGGCTTCATTGACAGGTATAATTGTGTGTCATCTGCATAACAATGAAAATGTATACAGTGCTTTCTAATAATGTTGCCTAACGGAAGCATATATAAACTAAAAAGAGTAGGGCCTAGCACAGATCCCTGTGGAACTCCATGACTAAGCTTTGAGTTGAAAGAAAACTCATTATTTACATGAACAAACTGGAACCTATCAGATAAATAAGATCTAAACCACTGCAACGAAGTTCCATTAAGTCCAACATAGTGTTCTAATCTATCAAGTAGAATATTATGATCGATAGTATCAAAAGCTGCACTAAGGTCTAAAAGGACAAGTACAGAAACCAGTCCATTATCAGATGCGATGAGAAGGTCGTTTGTGACCTTCGCTAAGGCTGTTTCAGTACTATGATGGATTCTAAACCCAGATTGAAACTCTTCAAGTAAACCATTTCCCTGCAGGTGGTCAAATAATTGCGTAGCAACAACTCTAAGATTTTTGAAATGAAAGGGAGATTAGAGATTGGTCTATAGTTAGCTAAAGCTCCTGGATCTAGCGTTGGCTTTTTGAGTAAGGGTTTAATTACAGCCGTTTTAAAAGCCTGCGGTACATGGCCTAAAGTTAATGAAGAATTGATTATATGAAGAATAAAGCTACCAATAAGTGGGAAGACTTCTTTAAATAACCTGGTAGGAATAGGGTCTAGAAGACAAGTTGAAGGTTTGGATGAGGAAACTATTTTTGTCTAACTCACAAAGGTCGATTGGAGTAAACTCATCAAGACAGACATCAATTGAAGGAGTTGTAGTAGTTACTGTATTTAAGTTAACTGTGGGAAGAATCTGATTGATTTTATCTCTGATGGATGAAATTTTATTATTGAAAAAGTTCATAAAGTCCTGACTAGCAAGCTCTAAGGGAATGCTAGAATTGACAGAGTCCTGACTCTTTGTCAACCTGGCTACAGTGCTGAAAAGAAACCTGGGATTATTCTTGTTCTCTTCTATTAATGCAGAATAATAACTTGTTCTAGCTTTTCTAAGAGATTTTTTATAAATTAAAAGATGATTTCTCCAAACTAAATAGATTTCATCTAAATTAGTGGAGCGCCATTTTCTTTCTAATTGACGAGTCTTCTGTTTTAAGCTACGAGTTTCTGTGTTGAACCAAGGAGTTAGAAATCTCTGATTAGACTTTTTCTTTTTTTAAGGGGGCCACCAAGTCTAGAGTCTGATGCAGAGAAGCTGTAACACTATCTACCATGCTATCAATTACAGAAGGAGCAAGCTGTCTATAGCTTATTTCCGTTGTGTTGACACATGGCATAGAGGAAACAATCTGCATAAATTTGGTAACAGCATCATCTGAGAGGCATCTACTGTAATAATATTTTTCTTTAGGAGCCAAATAGTCAGAAATAGTAAAATCAAAGGTTAACAGACAATGGTCTGACAGTACAGGGTTATGAGGAGACACTACAAGATTTTCTATTTCTATGCCATATGTCAGAACAAGGTCCAACGTATGGTGGAGATAATGAGTAGAATTTCCTACTTTCTGAGAAAACCCAATCAAGTCTAATATTGAATTAAATGCCACATTAAGGCAGTCACTATCTACATCCACGTGTATATTTAAGTCCCCTACTATAAATATCAGATTTCAGCACTAAATCAGCTAAGAAATCAGCAAATTCGGATAAAAATTCTGAGTAGGTTGATGGGGGACGATAAACTATGGCAAATAAAATTGGGTTTAACCTAAAATTGCTAAAGTGCCCAATACTGAGGACCAGGCCCTCAAAGGAATTATAACATGTTTTTTGCTTTACATTAACTAGTAATTTGGAATGGTAAATTGTTGCTACTCCTCCTCCACGACCAGAACTTCTGGAATTTTGACAGTTTAAATAACCAGAGGGAGTTGATTCATTTAAACCAACATAATCCTCTTGCCCTAACCAAGTCTCTGTAAGGGATATTAAATCAATCTGATGATCAATTAACAGATCATGGACTAACAGAGACTTGGGAGATCATCCTAGGTGCGCAACCGAGAGGTTTTGCAGGTCCTTCCTACCTACGGCTGTCAGACTGTATAACCTAAGCAGGGCTGCTCGCAGAGATAGCAAAAAAACGTGACGACCTAATAGTATTGAATGCAAAGGACGCAACAGACTTACACAAATGGTCCCCTCCAGTATACAACTACGACAATATCAGTCACTACGGAGGGTGACAATACGTATGGGTACATATTCATACTATGTAGGATAACTAAGTAGACGGTTATGCTGTTTATTCCATCTTGCTACAATGCTCTGCACTTTGTATATATATTTATGTGTACGTATGTATATTCACTGCTCTTATTTTTATTTTTCGTATCTTCTTAATTATTGCTCTGAGTGTTGCTATCCCTGTGCTGTTGCAATCCTGGAATTTCCCCATTGTGGGACTAATAAAGGCTTATCTTATCTTATCTTATCTTATCCCCACCTGGTTAATAACTCTCTGCCTGCTCTCCTTGCCACCTCATCTGCTAGAGTTTTGTAATTAGGTCACCAATCTGCTCTGGTTCCCCACACCTGCTATTCATTGTACCATTTCTCTCCACTATTTAAGTACTGCCTATTCAGTCTGTCACTGCGCCTAGATTGGATGTTCAAGACTGGTTATGTTCTGGATTCCTCTGTCTGTTCATTACTCAGATCTCCTCCTCACTTACTCCTGAGTCAACCCAGCTCAGGAGTGCTACAGCCTGTAAGTTTTTCTTTTTTGCATTTTGTGTTTTTGCACTATTTTGAATTCATGTTCTTTTTTGTTAATGAACTGCACAACACCATTCAGCACATGGGTTTGTCTTTCTGCCCCAAAGGGGCAAACATGACAGAATCTAGCCTGCCAGTAAAAAAAAAACAAAAAAAAACAACTGTGGTGTTTGTGTGTTTTTTCAGCTTTTTGTGTTTTTCACCAACCTGTTTTGGAGCTCACCATGTCCGACCTGGACAATATGGAGTGGTGGGTGGTGTGCTTCCTGGAGGGCATTTGGTCACTGACACAGGCCTCCCGTTCTCCCATGACAGTCCAAGAGAGTTGGGATGGCGCGGCACGGGTGATGGAGGCATGCCCCAGCCTGTGGAATCACTCAGAGGCTACAAACATACTCCTCTCCATATTCTCCCTTCCATGCTCAAGTGAGGAGTGGAGGGAAGCAGCTCCGATGCCTGCGCCAACCCCAGTGAGGAGTGAGCACTCACACCGGCAGAAGCCCAGCCCCTCTCCTAGGTCACCAACTTTAGCTCCACTACAGCGGTGTCATCCCACATTGGACCAACAGAGGAAGCCCTCCTCCTCTTCGGCAGCCATTTTCACAATGTCTTACCCAACAATTCCAGCGGCAGAGCCTCTCTCTCCTCCTTCCTCACTGGCTGTTCCGCCAGCCTGTACTCTCTCCACTCCTGCTGCAACTCCCGTTGCTCTCGATGTGCCCTCCTGCTGCCGAGAGGTCCTCCAGGGTTTCCCCGGTTACGCTCACTTCTGTGTCCACAGGAACGGCTCCTCCACAATCCAGGTTTACCGTTGACATGAAGAGGGATGACTGTCCGTCTCCCGCAGCAGACAACACCAGGATCCAGGATGACAGGCAAGTGCTATTTCATTCTATTCCATCTTATAATGATATGCCTTGCCTGACTCCCGGGAGAGAGACTCAGGTTAAGCAGTCCCCTGAGCTCTGTCCTCCTGCTGCAATTATTAAAACCTCACCTATCCCGTCCGTGTCTTCCCCATCGATCCCTGAGTGTTCGCTGGTTCCAGAACTGAGCCGTTGGATGATGGAGGAGTTGGTGGCCCTGGAGGACCCGACTCCAGAGCCAACACGGAGCTGGCCCCCAGTTTCCATGTTGGAGGAGCCACCAGTGTGGGTCACGGCAGCTGGGGCTGCAAGGACTGCAACGACCATCACGCCTGCTGCGGAGGCCGCTGCAGCAGAGTGGAAGCCCAAGCTGGATCTCCTGAGGGCCAAGCCCGAAAAATTACCATCACCCGGATCGTCGGAGTCCTGGACGGCTGTGGAGCTCGAGTTCAGGCAAGTGCTCTCTTTTGTTTTTCTTCTCTCTGTCCTTGAGCAATCTTGCCTGGCTCTTGGTGAGGAGAGCCAGGTACAGCCACCCGCTGCACCTGAGCTCGCCTCACCAGGCTCCGCTGCTGCCGGTGACCCTGACCCCCCTTCTCTATCTGTTTCCTCTGAGCTTATCCCCAGGGTCACCAGAGACATTTCCATCATGCTAGAGGTCTCTCTGGCTCTCTGCCCCAAAACAGCAGGGGGACCAGCTTCCCCAGTGGAGGTTGCGGGTGCTCTGTCCCAACCCGGGACCTCTGTGGGTGTAGCCCCAACCCAGGCCAGGTCCTCCATGGGTGCAGCTTCCCCTCTGCCCGAGGCCATCATCTGGGTTCTACCTCCTTGGTCCAAGTCCTTGTGGGTGCTGCTCCCTGGTTGAGGATACTTGTGGGTGCGGCACCCCAGCATTAACCTGACGTGGGTGCTGCGCTGCAGTATGGGCCTACCATGGGTGATACCCCCCAGCCTGGGGCCCACCGTGGGTGCAGCGTTGGCCCAGTCTGGGTCCACCGTGGGTGCTGCAAAGCTCCAGCCCGGAGCCACTGCGGGTGCAACCTTATCCAACTCCAAGACCACCGAAGGTGCTAGCCAGCCCGAGGATGTCAAGGCCTCTCCCCTTCTGTCTGATGCCATCGGGGTCCCCCTTCCTTCTCTGTCAGATGACGTCATGGTCCCCCTTCCTTCTTTGCCTGACGACATTGTGGTTCTCCCTCCTCTCCTCTCCTCTCCATTATTGGGTCTCCCAGTGGGGGAGCCACCTCCCTGGCCACCTCTCCTGTTCAGGTGGCTAAAGAACTTGGGCTGGCCGCCTGAAAGACTGAGCCACCGGGTTGGGTGGTCCTTATTCTCCAGCATGCCACCTGACTCGTACCACCTGGCCATCCGGCTGGCCTGGGACTAAGGCAGACCACCTGACTTGTTTCACCCTGCTGTCCGCCGGGCCTGGGACTTTGGTCGGCCCCTGAACTCTAGAACTTCTTGGGCCGGGGGAGGCGGGGGTCTAATTCTGTGTCTCTCTGGTATGGGTCCTGAGCGGGCCTTTTGTTTAATTTCCTCCTAGCCTGTTTCCCCCACCACCCACCCTGGGTGGGTTATTGTTGTGCTCTGCGGGGGGGGGGGGGGGGCAGGTTTTTTTCCTTTTCTTTTGGTGTTACCTTGGGGAGTCTGGAATCCACCCCTTAAAGGGGGGCTTTGTCACAGAACTGAGCACGGGGTCCGGGCTTAGTCTCTCAATTTTTATTTAGGAATATTTTTTGTATGTTTTCCAAGCCTTGTGGCGTTTTTTCTGTGTTTTGTTTTCAGATGATTTATCGTTCTGTTTATTAGTTACTCTTCAGTGTTGTTATTTTGTTGCCTATGTAGGTGGTTTAAAACCGTTTTGCCTTTTCCTGTGACAGGGCCATTATTCCTTCTTTCCCAGACATCCCCACCTGGTTAATTACTCTTTGCTTGCTCTCCTTGCCACTTCAGCTGCGACAGTTTTGTAATTAGGTCACCAGTCCGCTCTGGTTCCCCACACCTGCTATTCATTGTACCACTTCTCTCCACTATTTAAATTCTGCCTATTCAGTCTGTCATTGTGCCTAGATTGGATGTTCAAGACTGGTTATGTTCTGGATTCCTCTGTCTGTTCATTACTCAGATCTCCTCCTCGTTTCCTCCTGAGTCAACCCGGCTCAGGAGTGCTACAGTCTGTAAGTTTTTCTTTTTTGCATTTTGTGTTTTTGCACTCTTTTGGACTCTTATGATCTTTTTTGTTAATGAACTGCACAGCACCATTCAGTGCATGGGTTTGTCTTTCTGCCCTGAAGGGGCAAACATGATAACAACTTTTGGTACTGCTGGCTGATCATGTAAAATCCAATGACATAATTATCTAATATCATTATATAAGACATTTGAGAAAGTATCCAGCAACACAGCAAAAAAATGGCATTTTTTTAATGCCCCCCTCAAAAATTAAGCTCTCAAATTTCCCTGTTTATTGCCCCCCCCTCCCCCAACAATGAAATGGGATTTTCGCCCCTGGTATTGTGGAATCCGACTATGAAACCTAAAGGCTTTTTTGGATGTCATCTCAATATTCAGAGCATTGTCTCTGAAACAGAACAAATACAACAGCTATTGACAAATTCAAATCTTGACTACGTATGCCTCTCAGAAACCTGGTTAACCTTAACAACACCTCCAGCTCTTTTCAGTGTATTAGGGTACAATACCTATAATCAAGACAGAAAAGATGGCAGGGTAGGAGGGGTCATGATTTATGTAAAGGATGGTTATCAGTGTATACAACTTAACACTGCTAAAAATACGCTGGAATGTGTTGGAGTTAAAGTTGTACCTGAAATCGCCTGAAATGTCTTTTGCTTTGATTGTGATTTATCAACCTCCATCCTCTAAGGAAACATTTTTTGTCTATCATATGTACTAAAACAGTTTGGCAGTAAAGAGTTAATCCTCATGGGTGATTTCAAATTAAAGGACATCACCAATAAGTTTCATATGGATCAGATGATCAGTAACCCAACTAGAATAACTTGTTCATCTCAAACTCTCCTTGATTTGATTTTTACCAACAAACCTGACTGCATAACAGAAAAATACAGTCTAATTACTGGCATGTCTGACCATAATCTCACTTCAGTAGTACACAAATTGTCAAAATCAGGATACAAAAAGCTTACTGATGGTGGAAAATACATCTCGTACATACCAAAGAAAAGCATAGAATCATTTGAAAATGAGTTACAGCATATAAAGTAGAATGAAATAAATTGTGATTGTGTGGTGACACTAGACACTGCGGGTGGACATTCTCCCACACCCAGAACCAGGAAGAGGGGCTGAACAATGGACTGAAGGGGGTAGCCCCCCAGCGGGGTAATTAGACCAGACTATGAGGCGCCTTTGCCACCTGCTGCTCTAAGCTGCAGCACAGGGAGGCGAATGCATTGTGATAAAATGTAACATGTGTTATGATAATTGTGTCACACATTGCCTTTGTCAAACCCCATGCAATATGCACCAGCCCCAGTTTCTGTGTGCAGGTCAATAAAGCTATATAAAGAGAACGCAGAGAAACTGGGGGAGGCTTCCAGGCTTCTAGGCTGCTACAGACACACGGCCCCAGCGTCCACGCTGGGGTCCATAGGCTGTATATATGTTAGAGAGTCAATAAAGAATCCGTGTAGACCTACGCTCATGCCTCGCCTCCACATCCTTCCTTTATATACTCTATAATATAAACTGTGAACAGACGTGAAAATATGATGTCAACAATCAAAGAAGTTATCTCAAAATATAAAATAGCACTAAGCACAAGAGAAGATAGGATCTACCTTGGTTAAATGAAAAATTATGGAATCTCATGAAAAAAAGGGATTTTGTGCTTAAAAATGGCTAAAAATTGATTTAAGTACAGATTGACTGATTTTTAAAAGCCTCAGAAATGAAGTCACTATGCAGCTTCATAAAGCAAAAGCCAATTTCTTCTAAGACATAATCAAAAATGCAAAACAGAACAACAAAAAACTCTGGAAATGTATTGATAAACTCACCGGAAAAAAAATGCAAAAAAAAGTCAAGTCATACAACTCAGTTTGAATGGAAAACTTCTCTCAGCTAGCTTAGATATAGCCAACAATTGTAATGAGTATTTTATCAAATCGGTACAAGAACTGTGTCTGAATTTTACCCAAACATACCTGCACCAAATTAAAATAAATCAGGAAACTGATCTAAACCTTAAACCCACAAATGAAGTAAAGCTTAACAAAATTTTATCATCTCTATCAAGTTCTAGAGCTAAGGATATTCATGGACTAGACACAGTAGGAGACACAGAGCAGGCAGACAAAATCCAAGACAGAGGCAGGCTCAGGGTCAAAGTCAGACACGGGTCAGGGCTGGGCAAGATAAAACAGAAGGTTAAGGCTGCTTGTCCATCAAACGCGTTTTTTTTTTTTTTCGCTCTGGGCGGCTATTTTCCATTCATTCTCTATGTAGTACAGCGCTGAGCGCCCTTGGTGCTGAAACGCTCTTGGCGGTGGCCGTTTTTTGTCACGGCGCTCAGGGCGCTCAGAGTTGAAAAAGTTCAACTTTTCAGAGACTGCAGCTGAGCTCGTCAATGTCTGACCTTATCAGAACTGCTGCATGGGCGGGACATAGGACGCCGGTACTAGTCCGTACTCAGACTCCTGCTTTCCGTGTCATCCTATTTTTGAATGAATGAATGAATTTATTTGAATGAATGAATTCATTCATTCATTCAAAAATAGGATGACACGGAAAGCAGGAGTCTGAGTACGGACTAGTACCAGCGTCCTATGTCCCGCCCATGCAGCAGTTCTGATAAGGCCAGACACTGACGAGCTCAGCTGCAGTCTCTGAAAAGTTGAACTTTGACATAGGACGCCGGTACTAGTCCGTACTCAGACTCCTGCTTTCCGTGTCATCCTATTTTACATCCAGAGCTGCTAGAAAACGTTTCCTGTCCATTGTTATTTAGAGACTGCTATTAAAATCAGTACAAAGTCTGACAATAAGGAAAAGCGGAAGTGCTGAGCTGAGAGTGATAAGCTGTTGCTGGGATACAGGGCACAGACTTTTTTTCCTCAGAGTGCTGCGCACAAACTCTGAAAAAAAATGCTCAGGGTGGTCGGGGGACAAAAAATGCATTTGGTGGACATGCAGCCTAACAGTTTCAAGAACACAGGACACTTTGCTGGTTGAGGGTCAGATGCAACAAAAGTGTTGGGACGGCAGGCTCCGGAGCTTCAAGGGTACTCCAAGCTTATCCAAGAAATATTTGGTGAAGCGTGTTTCAAGGCGTGTATTGCTGATGTATGCGTTGACGTTGTACCACGTGACTGGGTCAGGAAGCCATTCATGATTTTGCACGCAACAAGAAATAAAGCGAGCAGCAATACATAATGGAAATCCCTGTCCCTCACATTTTGTGTTGTTGATGTTTGACTGTGTAAGGGATTTGTCACAGCCAGTTTTTCAGATGGAGGCAGCACCAAAAACACAGACTTCTCCTGTTTGGGAACATTTTGAGCGCATTTCTCCCATTGATGTATTTTCCACAAATACTGGCCAGTTATTGTAACTGAGGTGGTGGCTTAGGGGTAAAGCATCTGCTATACAAGTGGGAGTTCTGTGTTTGAATCCCAGCTGGGTTGTTCTTGTAATTTTATTTTTATTTGCAAGGTGAAGTGTCTGTTGTGTTTCAAAGAGCTTGGATCATTATTACGCGTCATTATGCTGAAGCACTATTGCTATTGTGCCCTGCATGAGAATAAGGCCAGAGTTGAATATACTGGGAAAGACAGTATAAGACTGTTGAAAGTTTATTTCTTAATAAAAATGGATAAGTAGTACAAGCACACCAAGTGACACAGGCACATTCAATGTAGTCACCACAGTTTTATTATTTCTTTTTCCCCTTATGATCACTGAGATTTCTTAAAAGACAGCACATTTATTGAAACTGAAAAAAATACACACTAAACCAAAAATGCCCTTGTAAAAATCTGCATGCTGTATACTTTTTGTCAACTACATGGCCTAGTAGAGAAAATGAAGTTTCACAAGGCTTTGTTGATACGAACCATTTTGATGGAAAGGCTCAAGTCTTCAAGAAAGCCTTACCAGGCTGTCATTAAGTAGTAGCCTAGCGGTAAAATGTCTGTATTGCATCTGGAGAGCTAGGGATCAAGTCCTAGTGAGATTATTCTTATTTATTTTTATTTGCAAGGTGAAGCATCTGTTGTGTTTCAAAAAGCTTGGCTACAACAATAACACATCATTATGCTGAGGCACTATTGTGGCCTGCATGACAATAAGGACAGAGATGAATGTACTGGGAAAGACAGTATAAGACTGTTGAAAAGTTATAAAAATGGATAAGTAGCACAAGCACATTCACTGTAGTCACCTCAGCTTTAATATTTCTTTTTTCCCTTATTATCATTGATATTTCTTAAAAGACGTGCATTTATTGAAAAGAAAAAAATACACAAACCAATAACACCCTTGTAAAAATCTGCATGTTGTATACGTTTTGTCCACTAGATGGACAAGTAGAGAGAATGAAGTTTCACATGACGCCTCGTCTATATGAACCATTTTGATGAAAGGCCTCAAGTCCTCCAGAAGGCCTCACCTGGCCATCACTAGTTGGGGAAGCATCCCATTTATACAGTCTACCGATTGGCCACAGGTGGTGCTTGCAGCTTCTTCTTCTTTTAGATTTGATTGGCGGTTGGCAACCAGCTTACAGGTGCATTAAATTACCATTTATTGACATTCAACTGTACAGCAGAACCAGATTGTGTTTTACCTATCTACTGTGTTAATCACACACACCAAGTGTAGAATCAGAGGGCCACTGCCATGCAAGGCACCGCCACAAATTTCCCTCCTCCATTCCATTATTGCTGAGCAACAAGCTGGACAGCAGGAAGTTCCACTTTTATATGGTCTTTGGCATGACCCGGCCGGGATTTGAACCCCTGCCTCCCGGGCGGATGCTCTACCAACTGAGCCACCACTCCAGTTCTCACCTTTATCCTATCTGTGGGATGTTGAAAGTAGATTTAAGGCTGAATTCTTATTTTTAAGGATAATTGAGGACATATTTTTGGATAAAACAATTAAAGACTTTTTAAAGACTCGTGGACACCCAGTATGAAGCTGCACCTCAGAAAAGTAAAACATGTTAAAAAGTAAATCAAGTCCCAGTTTCATGAAGTCAGCAGTAACAATCAGCCAACTGAAGAAATCTGATGATCATTTAATCCTGTGTGGATCTACTAATCTACACTGATTTATAATGTTAATCACATCTGGACTCACCCAGCCTTCCTGCAGTTCCTCACAGCTGGAATCAGTCTCTGTTTTCCCTGATGTTATGTTTTGTACTTCTTCAGGTCCAACTCATCCAGAACCTCCTCTGACATCTGCAGCATGTACACCAGAGCTGAACAGTGGAACACAGAGAGTTCCTTCTCTGATCTGTTCTCTGACTTCAGGAGCTGTTGGATCTCCTGATGAACTGAGAGGTCATTCATCTCCATCAGACAGTGGAAGATGCTGATGCTCCTGTCAGGAGAGATTTCATCACTGTTCATCTTCTTCAGGTTGTTGATGACTCTCTTTATAGTTTCTGGACCGTACTTTGTCTTACCCAGCAGGCCTCCTAACAGTCTCTGGTTGGACTCCAGAGAGAGGCCATGAAGGAAGCGAACAAAGAGGTCCAGGTGACCATATTCACTTTTAAGGGTTTTCTCTATGACGCACTTGAGGAAAACATGCAAAAATAAACGGTTCTTCTCCTTCCCAAGAAAGTTCTTCAGAACCTCAGTCTTCTTGGTGGTGAAACAGTTGAACATGTAGACTGCAGCCAGAAACTCCTGAATGCTCAGATGAACAAAGCAGTAGACTGGTTTCTGGAACATCACACACTCTCTTCTGAAGATCTGTGTACAAACTCCTGAGTACACCGAGGCCTCTGTGACATCCAGACCGCACTGCTCCAGGTCTTCTTGGTAGAACATGATGTTTCCTTTCTCCAGATGTTCAAATGCCAGCCTCCCCAGCTTCAGAAGAACTTTCCTGTCAGCCTTTGTCAGCTCCTCTGGACTTGTCTCATGTCCCTCATGGTACTTCTTCTTCCTCTTTGTCTGGACCAGCAGGAAGTGGGAGTTCATGTCAGTCAGGGTCTTGGGCAGCTCTCCTCTATGCTCTGTAGTCAACATGTGCTCCAGAACTGTAGCACTGATCCAGCAGAAGACTGGGATTCTACACATGATGTGGAGGCTCCTGGATGTCTTCATGTGGGAGATGATTCTGCTGGACAGCTCTTCATCACTGAATCTCCTCCTGAAATACCCCTCCTTCTGGTCATCAGTGAAGCCTCATACCCCTGTCATCCTGTCCACACATGTAGGAGGGATCTGATTGGCTGCTGCAGGTCTGGAAGTTATCCAGATGAGAGCTGAGGGAAGCAGATTCCCCTGGATGAGGTTTGTCAGCAGCTGTCTGACTGATGACTTCTGTGTGACATCACACATGCGTTTCTTGTTGGTGAAATCCAATGAAAGTCTGCTTTCATCCAGGCCATCAAAGATGAATAAAAGTTTACAGACGGCAAGCTTCTCTGCTGTGACCTTCTGTAATGTTGGATAGAAAACATGGAGCAGCTCCAGAAGACTGTATTGCTCATCTCTGATCAGGTTCAGCTCCCTGAATGGAAGCACAATCACCACACTGACATGTTGGTTCTCCAAGCCCTCTGCCCAGTCCAGAGAGAACTTCAGCACTGAGAAGGTTTTTCCAACACCAGCAACACCGCTGGTCAGAACCACTCTGATGGGTCTCTGTTGGTCAGGGAAGGCTTTAAAGATGTCGTGGCACCTGATTGGTGTGTCATGGAGGGAGTCCATCTTGGAAGCCGTCTCCAGCTGCCTCACCTCATGTTGGGTCTGAACCTCTTCACTCTGTCCCTCTGTGATATACAGCTCAGTGTAGATCCTGTTGAGGAGAGTTCCACTTCCTTTTTCATCACTTCCTTCAGTCACATGTTCACATGTCCTCTTCAGACTGATCTTATGTTCATGTAAAACCTCCTGCAGACCAACATCAGTTTTGGATCTTTGTCCATACTGGGGACAGGAGGGGGATCCTGATGAAGCAGACTGGTCCCTGTATGAGGAGATGCACTGTTTTGAGTCTGAAGGTCCAGGTTCATCACTGAAGTCTGACATGCCTCCTATGGACCGATCACTCCTCATAGACAGATGTGTGGATAATGCTGCTTCTGCTCTGCTATGGAGGCTCTGATCTACTGAAGGTCCAGGTTCATCACTGAACTCTGGTGGATGACCTCTGGACCAATCACTCCTCATAGACAGACATGTGGATCCTCCAGACTCTGCTCTGTCCTCCTCTTCCTCCATCTTGATGATGTCAGTCAGTTTTGAGTCTGAAGGTCCAGGTTCATCACTGAAGACTGGAGGATTATGTTTGGACTGATCACTCCTCATAGACAGACATGTGGATCCTCCAGACTCTGCTCTGTCCTCCTCTTCCTCCGTCTTGATGATGTCAGTCAGTCTGACTCAGTTTCCAGCCTTCTGCTCTCAGCTCTGAGACGAGTCCACACTTTGCTCCTTCTTCTTCTGCCATGACTTGATTATCATCACTCTATATCTTTGTATAAGGAGCTCTTATAAGGAGTTCTGAACAACTCCTTACATGTGAAAAAAATTATCCGTCCTTGGTATTCAGCAAGTCTGCTTAAAAGTGTCCAGCTGCCACCAACTACTCTAAAACTGTAGGGACAGAAGTGCAATCAGCAAGGAGAGAGAGGGAGGCAGGCAGGCAGATCAGACAGGAGTCCTTACAAAAAGACCAAAAAATGCTTCTACACACTTTCTAAACCAGCATGACTATTGGCTATAACAACCAAAAACGAGTCCTGCAACAAATGGCCTGACCTTGTCCTCAGACAGTCAGTATATTTTTTATTACTTATTTTGTACCCGTAGGTAGATTTGTTTTGCAGTCTGGTGACAAACCACCAGCTGCCGGTCGCTGTGTGCACAAGCGCCCCGTATCCCTAACCTGCATGTTTTTGGTATGTGGGAGGAAACCCACGCAACACGGGGAGAACATGCAAACTCCACACAGATCACTGTTGGTCGGGGGCAGGGATCGAACCCACGATCTCACGATCCCCCAGCCAAGGGTAAACTGTGCTGTCACAGTGCTAACCACTGCACCACCGTGCAGCCCATAGTATATGAAACTGTATATGAAACTGTCTCCACAATAGTTTAAAACAACATATTTTCAATGGACCCTGTGGAGTTGTAGGGCATTTTCACATCATACCTGAAATTCAGAATCAGAATCAGAATCAGCTTTATTGGCCAAGTATGCACAACACATACAAGGAATTTGACTTTAGCTAAAAACTTGCTCTCGTTGTTCAGGTGGAGGATTTAAATAAGATTTAAATAAGGATTCAATGACAACAGAGTATGTACAGTAAATTACAGTCTGTCCACGTTTCTATAAAAGGATGCAAATATATACAGGAATATATGCAGTTATTTACTCAGACTAGCCACACTTTGCAGAAATATATGAAAAAAATATACAATCATACAGTATTTCAATGTGAACTCAGACTCAGTGATATAATGTCTTAATATCAGTGATATAATATCTTCGCTTCCGGCCTTCAGAGAGAGCAGACGCTTTTCTCTTCTCTCCTCCTTCTCCCTCCCTAACTGACTGAATCCCAGCTTGCTACTGTCTGTGTCTGCGTCGCTCTTCTACTGGCTGATTCTTGATCCAAACGGAAAATTATAGATTTAGTAAGCTGGGCCTTGAACACAATTGACACCATTTTTTCAATGAGGAAATCGGGCCCGGGGGAGCCCACCTGTCCTGCAGGTACTGCTGCTGCGGGTTATGTGAGAGACACATACAATTGGAAACTTATGTGTCTGTGCGACCTTTCAATTTAAGATGCGGAACACATCTACCTATTCGGCTTCATGATCTCAGGACTTCTACTGATCGGCTTTGGGATAGTCCTGGTGTATCGAAAACTGAAGAAGATGGACAGAGCTTATCAAAATGCTGACCCAACCAAGCTCTTTCATCAATTTGACCAGCTGGGGAGGACTCTGTTAGCGGCTAATAGCGAACTGAATAGGAAGATTGACAACATCACGACGTCGCTGGGAGCTCTTCAGGAAATGATTTTAAAGCCTGGCAATGATGGAAATTATGGAGCACTGAACGCATAAGAGATGAAAATTCTTTCTCTGAGTGACTGTGCTTATTCGACCTTGTTTCGGCGCCCCTCAGCTCTCACTCCTCCTGGATGTAGATAAGCAGTAGAAATGTTTTGGCTTTCTCTCCTTCATAAACAATCTGGCGTACAGGAATCTGAACTCTCAAGGACAGCGCCATGTGACTGGTTCAGATAATTCCATCTGCCATGCACTGAGAGTTGATCTCACAAGGAAATGCTTTTCTAAGTTTCAGACACTAAGACATAACATCTGCTGAGAGAGGATTTTTGCTGTCCACCAGTAACTGATAAACACTCACTCTGCATTCAACATACACGACTGATTCATTTACGCTGATGTACATACACTCACTGCCTCTCTCTGCTGTCTTGTTTTTGTGAGGTTGATTGTCTGCTCTGTGCTATAGAGAGGTTTTTTTCATTGTAATCATAATCTGCTTACACAATTATTGTTATGACTTGCCGCTCATCAGTGGCGCCAGCCGCGCGCACACCTGCTCCTCGTCAGCGGCGAGGTATTTAATCCACTCTGCCCTGGGCTTTGGCCTGAAGCCGTCTCTCTACTTCGGCCCCTTTGCTACTACGGATCTCAAACCGACTAGTGAAGATATCCTGGGTAAGCTCCCCTTACCTCTCTCCTCTAGCCTTCCCCTGTGCACAGGTGGACGTTCCCGGCGGCGGACTTCATCATCTCGCCGTTGGCTCTACGCTGCTGCCACAGGTACCACAGGTCGCTGTCTCCCGGGCTTCGCCCTTGTTGACGCCAGCCACCTGTCACAACCAAGTAAGCCAGCTACCATCATTATTCCCTGTATTGGTGTGGTGCCCGTTACCCTTCTCCCTCTGCTCTCTCCCACAGGGTTGTCCGGCTGTATGGCCTCCTGCCCCCGTGCCTGACGCAGACGCCACCACCAATACATTCTTATTCCACAGACACGCAGCCATACACTTCCTTGTTGCTAATAAAGCTGTTAAATCTATCCTGAGCCTGCGTGTGTGTCTCCTGGGCCGTGCATTATGTCAATTATAAGCTGTATTTTGATAACGAAGTTTTTTTCTTTCCGCCTACTGTGTCATTCCCTTTCTCCCCCCCCCTTTTATCTCTCACTGTTTGATGAGGCGCCTTGTTTATGGCTGCCGTGTCGTTGTGCTGCGCTCACATGCGCGCCAATGTCAAGTCAAATTCCTCGTGTGTTTTTTACATGCTTGGCAATAAAGCTCATTCTGATTCTGATAATGTGAATGAAGTAAAAAGCAGAGTGAGAGTTATGTGCAATGTAAGAATGGATGAAAAGTCATGAGTACAGCAACAGGTAGGACTAGGTGAATGTTAGGAGTTCATCAGAGTGATGGCTTGAGGAAAGAAACTGTTCCTGTGACGGGTGGTTTTGACCTTCAGTGATCTGTAACGACGACCAGAAGATAGAAGTTCAAACAGTTTGTGGCCGGGGTGTAATGGGTCAGCACAGATGTTTCCCGCCCGTTTCCTGGTTATGGACCGATATAAGTTCTCAATGGAGGGTAGGTCGGTACCAATGATCCTCTCCGCAGACTTAATGATCCGCTGCAGTCTGGTCTTGTCCTGTTTAGTGGCAGATCCAAACCAGACAGTGATGGAAAAGCAGAGGACAGATTGGATGATGGCAGTGTAGAAGACAACCAGCAGCTCCTGAGGCAAATCAAACTTCTTGAGCTGACGCAGAAAAAACAACCTCTGCTGGGCCTTTTTCCGGACAGTGTCTATATGGGAGGACCACTTCAGGTTCCGGGAGATTGTGGTACCCAGAAACTTGAAGGAGTCCACAGTGGACACTGTGCTGTTGAGGATGGTGAGTGGGGGGAAAGGGTGTCGCCTGAAATCCACAGTCATCTCCACCGTTTTGGCTGGGTTAAGTTCAAGATGGTTCTGGCCGCACCAGAGGATCAGCTGCTCCACCTCCCGCCTGTATGCAGACTCATCATCATCCCGGATCAAACCGATGACTGTAGTGTCGTCCGCAGACTTCAGGAGCTTCACCGAAGGGTCCTCTGAGGTGCAGTCTTTGGAGTAGAGGGAGAAGAGCAGTGGGGAAAGGACAGATCCTTGGGGGGCGCCAGTACTAATTTTTCGGGAGCTGGATGTAAATCTCCCTAGCTTCACCTGTTGCCACCTGTCAGTCAGAAAGCTGGAGATCCACTGGCAGGTGGAGGGGGGCACCTTGAGCTGGAGGAGTTTCTGATGAAGAATGCCTGGGATGATGGTGTTGAACGCTGAGCTGAAGTCGACAAACAGGATCCTGGCGTACGTCCCTGGGGAGTCGAGGTGTTGCAGGATGTAGTGTAGTCCCATATTCACTGCATCATCCACTGACCTGTTTGACCGGTAGGCAAACTGCAGTGGGTCCATCAGGGGGCCTGTGACGACCTTCAGGTGGTTCAGCACCAATCTCTCCAAGGATTTCATGACCACAGAGGTCAAGGCAACAGGTCTGTAGTCGTTTAATCCTGTAACAGAGGGTTTCTTGGGAACTGGAATGGTGATGGAGCGTTTGAAGCAGGAAGGCACATCACACAGCTCCAGTGATCTATTAAAGATCCGGGTGAAGATGGGGGCCAACTCGTTGGAGCAGACTCTCAGGCAGGACGGAGACACACCATCAGGTCCTGCAGCCTTCTTGATCTTTTGTCTCTGAAAGACCCGGCGCACCTCCTCTTCACAGATCGTTAGTGCTGGTGGGAGGTCAGAGTGGAGGAGGGATGGAGTTCCTGGGGCTGCAGATAATCCTTTTGTGTGGGTGGGAGGTGAGAACTGTAGGTTCTTTTCAAAACTACAGTAAAAGCTGTTTAGGTCGTTAGCCAGCTGGAGGTTTTCCACAGGGTGGGGGGATGGTCTCCTGTAGTTGGTGATATTCTGCAGGCCTCTCCATACAGAAGCAGAGTTGTTGGCTGAGAAGTTTTTTTGTAACTTCTCACTGTAGCTCCTCTTAGCAAGCCTGATCTCCTTCGTCAGCATGTTTCTGGCCCGCTTGTACAGAGTCCAGTCACCAGTCCTGTAGGCCTCCTCCTTGGTCTGACGTAATTCCATACCAAGGTCCAGATCATGGTTCATGTTTTTGTTATACATTTGGTCCAGTTTAGTTTTGCACTGCTCCCTATTCAAGCAAACTAAACAACCTTATGTGAACTATGTCTTGTTGTCATTACGACGCCCTGTTGGCATGATGATGTTTGCATAGTGATGTTATGCTTGACACCACCCACTCGACGCTGATTTGAGCAATATAACACGGAAATGTCGTGAGCAGAGTGTCGAGCACTGTGTCAACACGGCCACAGTTATGTGACCATAGCGAACGAGGCCTCATTGTCACATCACATGATTTGAGACCTGGCAAGAAATTTGAGAGGGCTCCGCGTTGCATACGTCAATAAGATAAGATAAGATAAGATAAGCCTTTATTAGTCCCACAATGGGGAAATTCCAGGATTGCAACAGCACAGGGATAGCAACACTCAGAGCAACAATCAGAAGGCAAGAAAAAACAACATCTAGTAAACATATGTCCATATTACTATAAATGTATATATATAGACACACAGTGCAGAGCATTATGGTTGGTTGGTGAATGTGCAGCAGAAAGTCTAAGCTCTCTCTCCGCGGATGCGGCGATAGTGAAGGATTTAAAAGGGGTCTGATTCACCACTCAAACTGAGGGTTTTTTGAGCAGAAAGGACTATTCACCCCCTGGGGAGCAGAGGAGACGCCAGGGTGGCTGGAGGAAGAGAGTGTGTGAGAAGCAGGACTGGCATTATGTGATGTTAATGTGCCACGCATGTCTTTGTTCCACTGAATGATTGTTGTTGAGCTCCCTGGGTCTCATATATATATATATATATATATATATATATATATATATATATATATATATATATATATATATATATACAGTATATATATATATACGTATATATATATATATATATATTATCTCACAAAATTGAGTACACCCCACACATTTTTGTAAATATTTTATTCTATCTTTTCATGGGACAACACTGAAGACATGACACTTTGATACAATGTATAGCATGTGTAACAGTGTAAATTTGCTGTCCCCTAAAAATAACTCAACACACAGCCATTAATGTCAAAACTGCTGGCAACAAAAGTGAGTACACCCCTAAGTGAAAATGTCCAAGTTGTGCCAAAGTGTCAATATTTTGTGTGGCCATCATTATTTTCCAGCACTGCCTTAACTCTCCTGGGCATGGAGTTCACTAGAGCTTCACAGGTTGCCACCGGAATCCTCTTCCAGTCCTCCATGACAACATCACAGAGTTGGTAGATGTTAGAGACCTTGAGCTCCTCCACCTTCCGTTTGAGGATGCCCCACAGATGATCAATAGGGTTTAGGTCTGGAGACATGCTTGGCCAGTCCATCATCTTTACCCTTAGTTTCTTTAGCAAGGCAGTGGTCATCTTGGAGGTGTGTTTGGGGTCGTTGTCATGTTGGAATACTGCCCTGTGGCCCAGTTTCCGAAGGGAGGGGATCATGCTCTGCTTCAGTATGTCACAGTATATGTTGGTATTCATGGTTCCCTCAATGAACTGTAGCTCCCCAGTGCCGACAGCACTCATGCAGCCCCAAACCATGACACTCCCACCATCATGCTTGACTGTAGGCAAGGCATACTTGTCTTTGTACTCCTCACCTGGTTGCCACCACACAGCCTTGACACCATCTGAGCCAAATATGTTTATCTTGGTCTCATCAGACCACAGGGCATGGTTCCAGTAATCCATGTCCTTAGTCTGCTTGCCTTCAGCAAACTGTTTGTGGGCTTTCTTGTGCATCATCTTTAAAAGGGGCTTCCTTCTGAGATGACAGCCATGAAGACCAATTTGATGCAGTGTGCAGCATATGGTCTGAGCACTGACAGGCTGACCCTCACCCCTTCAACCTCTGCAGCAATGCTAGCAGTACTCATACATCTATTTTCAAAAGACAACCTCTGAATATGATGCTGAGCACATGCACTCAACTTCTTTGGCTGACCATGGCGAGGCCTGTTCTGAGTGGAACCTGTCCTGTTAAACTACTGTATGGTCTTGGCCACCGTGCTGCAGCTCAGTTTCAGGGTGTTGGCAATCTTCTTATAGCCTAGGCAATCTTTATGTAGAGCAGCAATTCTTTATTTCAGATCCTCAGAGAGTTCTTTGCCATGAGGTGACATGTTGAATTTCCAGTGACCAGTATGAGAGAGTGTGAGAGTGATAACACCAAATTTAACACATCTGCTCCCCATTCACACCTGAGACCTTGTAACACTAATGAGTTGCATGACACGGGGTAGGGAAATGGCTAATTGGGCACAATTCGGACATTTTCACAAAGGGGGGACTCACTTTTGTTGCCAGCGGTTTAGACATTAATGGTTGTTTGTTGAGTTATTTTGAGGGGACAGCAAAATTTAGACTGTCACACAAGCTGTAGACTGACTACTTTACATTGTATCAAAGTGTCATATTTTCAGTGTTGTTCCATGAAAAGATATAATAAAATATTTACAAAAATGTGAGGGGTGTACTCACTTTTGTGAGATACTGTATATATCAGAGGTTTTGGTCACTGAAAATTGTCCTTCCACAGAATTTTTCTAGCAGTGACTACAAATTCTGAAAGCTGTCTATCATTTGACTGATTACAGTATATGGAGGGTGATCTAATTAAAGTAAATAAAAATGATAGATTGACAGAATTTTTATAAGCCTGTCTGAGAAAATAACATAACAAAAAGTGTAGTGCAACCTGTGATATAGAGTGTTGCCCTTTTTCAGATTTTCAACTCAAATGCAGTTCTGACAGTCACCAGATGACAGTCTTTATTAGACGTTTCATAACACTGTGTCACTTGTGAAGCAATTGTCTCAAAGTTGCTCATTGTTTCACGAAGCCTCAGTTTTAACATCACTATGTTTTTATTGTTAGCATAGACCAGTAGCTAGCAAACATGTTTTCTGCAACCCCGGGTCCATTGGTAACTGCACTTTAAGTTGAAACTTTGGAAGGTACCATCTAGACTAGAATATGATCCAGGTTGTAATTAAAAAGGACATTTATCTTTCTCATCAGCCATGATGATTTTCAGGAGGCACTGCCAGTTCTTTTTTTTTTTTCCCAAAACTCTGCTGCATCCTCTGGTAAGTTTCTACATTTTTATGATTTTTTTCATGTGACTATACTGCTAACAGCCATATTTCCTCTGTCTGCTATCATGGCCCATTTTCCCTCTTACTTGCTGCCTTAACTTCCTGTGTTTGTCCAATAGTCCAAAACTTGGGAGACCAAGGAGGTCCCAAACAAACAGCTGGTGATAAACCCCAACCAACAGGTCCCGGGCACCAACCTCCCAAGGAGACAGTGGTCTACACTCAATCGCTTCAGGACTGGACATGGCCCCTGCTTGGCCAGCCTTCACAGATGGGGCAGTAGCCCTAGCCCACTGTGCGCATGTGGAGAGGAGCAAACAATGGAACACATCATAGAGGTTTGCCCGCTCCAAAGACTGGAAGGAGGATTACACACCCTCCATACAGCAAACCAGGAGGCAACTGCTTGGCTTAAGGACTTTGCATTCGCTAAATAAATAAATAAAGTCCAAAACTTCATGAAAATTGCTTTCGCACTCTAAACAAACGAGACCAAGGTTCAGTTTGATCCAGACTGAGACCACCCCTTCTGCAGGACCAGATTTTGGCTCTGTGGTCCAGACCATGGTTTGGAGGAGGTTTTACACAAATATTTGGTCTGAACCAAGTTGAAAATCTAAAAGTCCATAATTTATTATCTATTAATATGTAAAGAGAAGGGAGTGACACTGTAGTGGGACATCAGTCCAGCTGTGATACATTGTACACTTTTTTCCCTTTATTTCAGCTGCTCCCTTTCCGGGTCTCAACACCGTATCATCACCTGATATCGCATGATCCACATGTCGATTTGGCAAAGATTTTTCACGAATGGCCATCCTGACGCAACCCTACCCATTTATCTCAGCTTGGGACCAGCAAATGGAATATACTAGCTTGTGCTCCCCCTGTTGCTATAGGTAACCATCTTTCCTTCCCACATTCCATTATGCTGAGCACCAAGCTAGGAGGCAGGAAGTACCATTGTTATATGGTCTTTGATATGACCCGACCAGGGCTTGAACCCACAACCAAGGTAATGTTGAGTGCTAAATGCATCACTGTATTATAGTTATTGGAAAAGCCAGTTTTTGTTTTTTTTAGCTTCAGTGTTTATTACATCTCTGGTGACACCTGATGGTTATTTTTATGGTATTGCGGGGGCACGGTGTGAGGGTTTTCTCCACCCAGAAAGGCAGGGGGAAACAAGAGGACAATGGACCGAATGAAGAGGTGTCACCGGGAGGGGGAGGCATCAAATGGGACTGCTGGTTCTATGCGGCCCCCTGGGGAGAGTAAGAATGACTGGTGCTGCAGACAGGAGAAAGGTGTGAAAGTGGCACCGGTGTACTGTATGTTATGTTAATGTGCCACACATTCCTTTGTTAAACAACAATGTATGATGGTCGGAAGCTCCAGGTCTCCATGCATGGGAATAAAGATATAAAAGGGGAGTGCACAGAGACCTGAGAGCTTTTAGCCTCATCGCTGCAGTGCTGTAGTGCTGCTTCGCTGTTTTGCTGTTTTGCTGTTATGTTGTTGGAGAAAGAATAAAGCCTTGTGTCATTCAGCTTGTTGCCTCGCCTATCCCTTTCTCCACACTGGGATACACTTTGGAAAAAACACATGCCCCGGCCAGGTGTTTTTAAAAAATTCTGGATGTGTGGAATAGGATAGCGATCGTGCTCCATAGCGTTGTTCAAGCGCCTGAAATCGCCACATGGTTGCCACGACCCATCGGCTTTAGGCACCATGTGTAGCAGGGCTGCCCACGGGCTGTTGGAGCACCTGACGATACCCGACTGTTCTAAGTTGGCAAACTCCTCGCGTGCTCTGGCCAGTTTAGCTGTGTCCAGGCGCCAAGGTCGCGCAAATACCAGTGAGCCTTTTTGTAGTTATGAAATGTTCAACCCCGTGCTTCGTTATCATAGATGAAAACGCCGGGACCGTGAGTGCTGGGAACTGTGCGAGTAACTGTTGGTACTTACCCCCTGGAGCTATAACGTTAGCCAGTGTTGTCGACCCAGCTCCCCGAGCTGTCCAGGGCAAAGAGGCAAAAGAGACAGCATCCACTAATCTCCTATTAGCAACATCAACTAATAACCCATAAGCACATTAAAAATCTGTGCCTAAAATGGGACCGGAACATGCAGCTACCACAAACTCCCACTGAAAGTGGATCCCAGTGTGGAGAAAGGCATAGGCGAGGCAACGAGCTGAACGACACAAGGCTTTATTCTTTCTCCAACAACATAACAGCAAAACAGCAAAGCAGCACTACAGCGCTACAGTGCTACAGCACTGAGGCTAAAAGCTCTCAGGTCTCTGTGCACTCCCCGTTTATAGCTTTATTCCCATGCATGGAGACCTGGAGCTTCCGACCATGGAGCTTCCGACCATCATACATAGAACCAGCAGTCTCGTCTGATGCCCCCGGTGACACCTCTTGATTCGGTCCATTGTCCTCCTGTTTCCCCCTGCCTTTCTGGGTGGAGAAACCCCCACACCATGCCCCCACACAGCACCCCCCCCACAAACACCCAGAAGGTCCTCTAACCCCCCCCCCCCCCCCCCGTCCTTTGGGTTTGAGCCGGCACCCATAGCGGCTGTAGCGGGGGATTGCCAATCCAGTAGAATTGATCTGCTGGTGAGGTGTACTGAAGAGCACGTCAGTCTGTGGAGGGAAAGGGGGAAGGGGGAAAGCACATCAGCTTCGCAAGTGCAGGTCCCTGCCGAGGGATCACCAGCTTGCAGAGCCAATAACGGCGGGCGTCCGCGCCGGGGTCCGGTGTGCATCGTGCCTGCTGAAAACAAAACCGGCCTTCTGCAAGCTTCTTGGGATGAATGAGCAGGGGAAACAATGGTGGGCCGGGCCGGTGTTAGAAAAATACCCGATTCTTTGATTGAAAGATCCAAGAACAAGCTGGAGATTTCTTCAATTTAAAGATGGAACATTTATTTAGAAGTCACAAGTAAAGCAAGCAGCGCTGGGTGCAGCGTGACGCAGCTCCCTCTGGAGCGTCGCCACACTGACCCCGACTTCCGGGTGCGTGTTACAGTTATCTTCTCGGGTTGGCGGGTTGGACCAACCCCCTGTACAATAGGATGGGCTTGTACGCGACCGTCTGACTGGCCAGTTTAACTCTGACTTGAACAGGCTATCCGCTATTCATGTTACCGATCTCCTAAAATGTACTATCAAAAGTGTGTGTGAGAATGTTGTCTTGGGTGTGTAACTAATGTGAAAGACCTGACTAAAGAGAGAGAGAGAGAGAGAGAGAGAGAGAGAGAGAGAGAGAGAGAGAGAGAGAGAGCGCTCTATAGCTTTGCCTAATTCCAGTTTATCAGTTTACCATAGCATATTTGTTCATAAGAATGCAAACAGAATATGTATAGCATATGCGTAGAGCATAATGGGAGGTTGCCTACAGATTTGTTCATAAGAATGCAAACAGAATATGTATAGAATATGTGTAGAGCATAATGGGAGGTTGCCTACAGATTTGTTCATAAGAATGCAAACAGAATATGTATAGAATATGTGTAGAGCATAATGGGAGATTACCTACAGAATTATTATTTTGGCACTAACTTGCCATTAACCCTTTCACTCCCCCCTTTGACATGATTTTATCATGTCAACCATGCATGGTGTGAGAGACGCTAGCGATTAACAGATGGTGAATAAGGCAGGTCCCTGCATTGTGTGTCAACCCAAGAGGCTTGCACCATTGGTTCTGCTACCCTTGCCTCCCCCCTTGTGGACACCTTAGCGCGGTGCAGCGATGTCTAAGAGATGAACTGTTACCAAGTCCTGTACCCCCACCGAGGTCTCCTCCTGATCATAGTACTTTGTCCGGTGGAGTGGACCATGTGGGGGTCATAGGGTCAAATAGGGTCAATCCACGAAGCCCACAAAACCTTTGTCCACCAGTTGACCCTTGCCAGGGCTCGCATCATTCAGTTGCCTGTATCCGCAGCTGTGGAGTACAGTCCCACCTCGTTGACACACACCGGTACCATTAGAAGCCAAACAACTGTGTGTCCGCACTCTGAGAGGCACATCTCGTCCCATGAGGTCTATAGGACAGTCTGGTGGGTGCAGCAGAGGGTATGTACAGTAACATCCAGTCCAGCCGGTGAACAGTTCAGTGATGCTGTCCCAGGGATGCTACCCCCCTGTTGCTGGACAGAGGTGAAGATGCTGGTGTTGGTAAGGCTTGAGCACCTCCAACATCCACCCTGGATGGTGGAGGTGCGGTGGATGCACTCGGATACCAGTCCATTCTTCTTCTAGGGGCTGAAGTCATACAGTCACTTGCCCTATGACCTTTTTCCACGTCACAGGCACACGTCGTGATGGTCTGGTGCTCTCCGCCATGCATCTTCCCTGTACCCTACACCTTTAATCGAGTGCCGATACAAACAGCTCAGCCGGGGCAGGACCAGTAATGGTCTGAAGGGTTGCCATCACAATGTATGGAGCCTGTACCATTTTATCCTTATTCACTATATCTATGTATCTATGTAAGTTATCTCCTATCAGCCTTGAGTGTGTGATTGTTGACCATATGAAATCTGCAAGCAGTGGTTGTGTTGTGATGGGTGTGTTAGCTGATGGAACCTATATGTTCAGCAGTGGGTAAGCAGTAGACAACATCGTTCAAAGTTAGGAGACATCCTTATCCATGCATTGTTGTATTCAGGCATTCAGAGATTCTAACCTTCACCCTTATCCAGACTACCTGACCGTAATTAGCATGATGGAAATAAACACGCAAGAGTACTATAAGTCTCACACCCGTACCTGTGTGTGGTGAGCTATGTATGATTTATGTATTATCAGTAGCACACTGTGTTTACAAATAATCTGTGATGGCATAATGGTCTTCCTCGTCATCATCCTCCGTCTTGGGGTCCTCAGCTCCTCCTCTCGACCCAGCAATTGGTCTAAGACTTGCTGATGACTACCACTGTGGAAAATTGCTTTTGTTAACGCCCTTCTGGGCTTCTGAATATATTGCCTATAGTGTCGTACTCTGCTCCTTTTGTTAGATCTACATCTGGTTATCCTTTTACCATAATCAATTTGGAATTTGCTTAAAATTTTTCTCATCCCCTCGTTTGTTAATGTTAAGATTGGTCATATAGGAGATTTCTGGGCGTCAGTGTCTACCGCCTTTTGTGCTGTGGTTACCCAGTTAGGAGTCAATGCTTATGGTTTTAATTTGGGAGAATATTCTATGTTAAGGTCAGGTATTGGTTTTCCATAGATGGCTCTATTCCACAGTAGAGGTGACAAAATGTCCAACATTTTCCAATCCATGTGTTTGGGTTTAACCAGTGGGATGTGTGGAACTCCCCATAAGTTGAAATGTCTCTTATCCTCTTCAATTAGGACAATGGATGCTTCCACACATTTCTATGTTTATCAGTCCAATTTTATGACCAATCTGGAGGATGGATGTGCAAATAATGGTTGTTAATAATTTGGATCATATCTGTTCAATCACCTATAGTACATGGGGTACAATGCTACTTTTACAGACGTTGATAGGTGTTCTACTGGTAGCTTGCCATTTGCAGAATTTAAGTTGCAGAAGTTACTTTTCTGACCTTGAAAAGTCCTGTACATCATTACCTGGAGTTCCTACTTTACATGCAATAATTTAATTTTTGCTAATTTTCTGCATACGTGTAGAAGTGAGTCCACTTATCTGTTCTCGTCTTTAAGTATGCAGCCCAGTTTTTCCGTGGTGGGTGTGGGTGCCTCCCTCCCGCCAGCAGCGGCCATTGTGGGGCGTGCTCCCTTCTCCTCCTCCTCCTTGCTGTCCTCCCCCCTTGTCCTTTTGGCCTCCTTTTATAAGAGAAACAGATTCATGGGGAGCCTCAGGCTCCCCTTGTGTCAGCCATTCCATAAATAAGTGCGTGTTTTTCCTTCAAATTTTATTTTCCCTTCTTATTTAGATTTCCAACATTGAGTCAAGAAAAGAACTGCTTCAAAGCCTTTATTTAATTTTGCTAATTAATACAAGATGGGATAATAAGATTAACTCTCCACCATGCCAAGAGATATTATTTGTACTACTGTAATTGAATGCTGTGTGGATTTTTGTTTTTGTACTGGATACACCTTCATGTTGCTATTCATTTTTGCCACTCAGTGTTTGTCTACCAAGAGTTCTGTTCAATGACATCCTATGCATACCTGGGCAGCATGGTGGTGCAGTGGTTAGCACTGTTGCCTTACAGCTAGAAGGTTCCTGGTTCGAATCCCCAGGTTGGCAGGGGTTGGAACCTTTCTGTGTGGAGTTTGCATGTTCTCCCTGTGCTGTGTGGGTTTACTCCGGGGGCTCCGGTTTCCTCCCACAATCCAAAGACATGCATGTTAGGTTAATTGGCTGTTCTAAATTGTCCCAAGATATCTGTTTCCTATAGTCCCTTAGAATAGAGGGTTAGTATTAGTGAAAGCACGTTGAGTGGTCTTTGTGACTAGAAAAGCGCTATATAAGTGCAGGTTAGTTAGTATTGGGGAGGAACATAACTGGGGTGTTAGATTGACTTTAAATAACTGAGTATATAGTAAAGCTATAATTTTTGCTGTGAGTGTTTGCTCATTAATGTTAATATTCACAATTAAAAGAAATGCACTGAAAGAGTAGATACCTATTGCCTCATTTCTGCTTTAAGTACTTGGAAACATTTACAATGGCTGCCTGTGTTTGTGCATTCTTCCTGACACTCTTCAGGATTGAGCAAAATTTAAATTATTTATTATTATTGTTATTATTTTTCTTTTAAAGCTACATTTGCAAATCTTACACGGATCTTTATTGTTCTTTGGTTACACATATTCTGCTTTCATTTATTTTTCCATTTCCATCTCAACATCAGAAATATTTTCTACACTTGCTAAATCCACCGTTCTTCTTCCCCTACGTACTTTTTCCATCAGAAACACTCGATTTTTACCATCCACTATCCGTCTGTGTACAAGACTTCACCTTTCCCTGGACTAACTGATGAAGCTGCATATCTCACATCTATAGTCTCTTTCAGTATTAAAACTTCCTTTCATTCATCTGGTCTCGGTTCTCTTCAGCCTTCATCAACATTCTGTTACCATCTGCTTGTCTTCTTCATGATCCACTGTCTCGTCATTCATACTACTGACTACTGTCCACAGCTAATGCTCCATGCAAGGTCCTACACATAAAAGTGATCGGTTTCATTCTGAAAAGTCAGCTTTATAATAAACCAACGTGGCTCATTTCAAAATTCTGTCTCGTGGCAAAACTCATCATCTCTTGATCTCTACCCTGGTATCAGATGCTTTTCCATTACTGACCTTTCAAATTTGTTTTGGAATTAAATAATGACTCTGGGTCTGAGTATCTGCCTTTTGAGGAATGTATTAAAATAAGACGTCTGCTGATTACTCTGAAAACTTAAGCATAACAGAGTCATCTGTATCTTGGTGTGGTGGAGTTTTCTGTACTTTTTTCTTCTGAAGAGATAACCTCCAGATGAGCTAACACCATGCCTACAAAACTATACCCTTTGGATAAGGCCGGTGCACACACAGCTATATGTACAGATGTGGACAAAATTGTTGATACCCCTCTGTTAATGAAAGAAAAATCCACAATAGTCACAGAAATAACTTGAATCTGACAAAAGTAGTAATAAATAAAAATTCTATGAAAATTAACCAATGAAAATCAGATAATGCTTTTGAATTGTGGTTCAACAGAATTATTTTAAAAAACAAACTCATGAAACAGGCCTGGACAAAAATGATGGTACCCTTAACTTAATATTTTGTTGCACAACCTTTTCAGGCAATCACTGCAATCAAACGATTTCTGTAACTGTCAATGAGACTTCTGCACCTCTCAGCAGGTATTTTGGCCCACTCCTCATGAGCAAATTGCTCCAGTTGTCTCAGGTTTGAAGGGTGCCTTCTCCAGACGCCATGTTTCAGCTCCTTCCACAGATGTTCAATAGGATTTAGATCAGGGCTCATAGAAGGCCACTTTAGAATAGTCCAATGTTTCACTCTTAGCCATTCTTGGGTGTTTTTAGCTGTGTTTTGGGTCATTATCCTGTTGCAAGACCCATGACCTGTGACTGAGACCAAGCTGTCTGACACTGGGCAGCACATTTCTCTCTAGAATACCTTGATAATCTTGAGATTTCATTGTACCCTGCGCAGATTCAAGACACCCTGTGCCAGATGCAGCAAAGCAGCTCCAGAACATAACAGAACCTCCTCCATGTTTCACAGTAGGGACAGTGTTCTTTTCTTGGTATGCTTCATTTTTGCGTCTGTGAACACAACACTGATGTGCCTTGCCAAAAAGTTGCAGTTTTGTCTCGTCTGTCCATAGGACATTCTCCCAGAAGCTTTGTGGCTTGTCAACATGCAGTTTGGCAAATTCCAGTCTGGCTTTTTTGTGATTTGTTTTCAACAGTGGTGTCCTTCTTGGTCATCTCCCATGAAGTCCACTTTGGCTCAAACAACGATGGATGGTGCGATCTGACACTGATGTACCTTGACCTTGGAGTTCACCATGAATGTGTTCAGAGGTTGTTGTGGGCTCTTTTGTTATCATTCGGATTATCTGTCTCCTCCTGTAGTCACGTCCATGGAGGTTGGATACAGTCCCATGGATCTTAAATTTCTGAATAATATGTGCAACTGTAGTCACAGGAACATCAAGATGCTTGGAGACTGTGATGTTAATTAGAGGACACATCTTGGTTGAACATGTCCCTATGGTCACATTATTTTCAATCTTTTCTAGGGGTACCATCATTTTTGTCCAGGCCTGTTTCATGAGTTTGTTTTTTAAAATAATTCTGTTGAACCACAATTCAAAAGCATTGTCTGATTTTCATTGGTCAATTTTCATAGAATTTTTATTTATTACCACTTTTGTCAGATTCAAGTTATTTCTGTGACCATTGTGGGTTTTTCTTTCATTAACAGAGGGGTACCAACAATTTTGTCCACGTCTGTATGTATATGCTTCATTCTTGAGTCTACTCGGCCGAGTGTTTGCTGCTTTTACCTCAAGTTATCTTCTTGTTTCTCTAGTCTACTCTAGTCATGTTTGTTTTAATTTATCTTCTCCTATAACGCTCTTTACTCATCTCTGGATGATCAAAAACAATCACCCTTGTTACGCTGCCATCCCTCATCCCATACCAAGTGTAAGGAACTGTGTAAAGAATGTGACTTTCTTGTAAACTTACAGCTTTTCTCTAAATTGTCATTTTTCTCCTAACAAATTTTGGATTTTTTTCTTTGTAAATTTGCAACTTTTCCTCAAATGTGCAATTTTCTTTGAAACTTGCAATTTTACCTTTATACCTTTTTGCATAAATTTTCAATCTTTGTCTTAAGTTGTGATTGTAAATCAGCATTTTTAGCATATTTTGCACCTCCATCTTACAGACTTGTACCCGATCTACCCTCACACGTTCATACCCCATGTTGAGTTAAAAAAAAATGCCTACTGCAAATCTGTTACTTTAACAATGTGATTAGATTTCAACAAATTTGTAAAGCATAAACAATACTTTTCTCTAGCTTTTCTTGAACTCTTGGCTGCACTGCCCTCACATGTTTGGTTAATTGGTTGTTCCAAATTGTCCCCAGACCTCTTTCTCCTATAGGCCCTTAGAATAGAGGGTTAGTACTAGTGGTGGCCTTTGAGACTAGAAAATGTGCTAATAAGTTTAGTTCATATCCATAAAGCTTTGGGAAATGTGCAAAAAATACAGATAGGATGGTCTGGGAATCTCTAAATATGTATTGACCCTTGAGTATAAAGGAGCCCTAAACCTGCATCCTTGCTCTTGGCCAGCAGGTGGCTAGTTTTCTTGTAGCAAAAGGTCAGACTGCCTGATATTCTGTGGAAAAATGACCCTTCAAGACTCAAGAATTTTCCAGATTTTGGTCTTAATTGCAAGCCTTCTTTTTATTAGATGTTTCTTATGTGGAACATGGGTGGGCAATATAAGCTGCTGCTTCAGCCATCACCCTTTTCGGATAACTTATGTTGAACTGTACAATCAGGGGAGTTTAATGTTTAATTCAACCTTGTTGGATTTTTCCTTGATATATTGTTCTGTTCCTTTCTTTTAATCTTTTCCAAAAAATAAAGATTCATTCATATTTATAAGCTCTTTCTGTAGCTACTCAATAGTTTGCATACATGGTAGCATTTTAGATGAGAAAGCACACTGACCTCTCAGCTATAAGGTTGAGAACATTGTGATCAGTTATCTTAGTTTTGCTGTTAGATTCACTCCCTGCTTGTTAAAAAAGATACCACTTGCAAAATGCCTAACTTCAGACTTCAAGACAGTAAACCTTAATGACTTAGTAACTTTTCTATCCGTTCCTGTCCCACTCTCCCCCTTTTGAAACAGAACGGCATTAATTTCAAAGCCGTTCTTTTTCAACATTCTGTAGGGGAGGTTACACATTGTGTTGCTAATTGGGGGACCCCCCTGGATGACCTTGCATAGGAAGTATTAGTCCCATGGGCGCCTCTGACTCTTATTGTTAAAACTCTGACCTCCTGTGGCCCTGCAGCTGATACTGATAGGTCAAATTAGGTGGGGCATGGGTATGGCTTTTTTGAAGATTGGTCATGTATTGGGTTTGCTCAGTATGGGGTCTTGGCACGTCTCTGATATGGAAAGCAACAATGCTGTACTTACATGTGCTCAATTGTTCCTCTTTGGTTCATCTTTCCCTTTGCTTTGCATTCTTTTACTGTTGCAGAGGGAGGAGGGGGTCGCTAGGTGGTGGCGGAGGAGGAGGGTGGACGCCTCCAGGGGGCCTGAAGATGGTCTCACAAGGTCACTGTTATGGTGTGGCCCTCACGGACCGCTAATGAGACGCTATAGGCGACCAGTGAGTTTGTGATTTATTAAACAAGGACAAAAGGTACAAAATAATGAGCCACGAGGGGCAAAACACAAATAAACACTAAGGCAAGAACACACTGATGATACACACAGATTAATCAATAAACTAACAAAGAGTAGCGAGGAGTTAGAGGATGACTGGAGCTGGGACGTAGGGACTCCAGCCTAACGTTGGGGAGACCAGCATTATCCATTCATGAATGAGGTTGCAGCCCGGAGTAGCCTAAGCTGCTCCCTTAAGTAGGGCGAGATGATTAATCAGCTGATGAGGCGTTAACAGCCGAATCAGATCAAGTCCAGCTGTCACTGCTGAGCTCGGCTTCTGACAGTCGGAAGCCCCACAGAGACGCTGTGAAAATAAGGGCTCAGAGAGCCCATGAGGAATTACTAAAGACTGGGAAGGAAACACTGCATGACCCAAGCGCGGACAAGATTGGCGCTCAGATCATGACAGTACTCCCCCCCCGAAGGACGCACTCTGGGCGTAAACATAACATCCAAGCCTCCCCCCCACCCAGAAGGCAACGAAATCCCACCAGGGTGGGTGGAGGGAGGAAAAGGCTCGGCGGGCGAGAGTCACAAAAAGAAAAAACACCAAAAGAACGACCAGGGCCAATACAGAACAAATATTAGCATGGTGCACAACAGAGCAAAGAAAAAAAAAATAAAACAAAAACACAAATATACTCCATAATGCCCAGGTAGAAGACCAAACCAAAAAAAAAAAAAAAAAAAAACCAAACAGGTTAAACAACCATAATACACAAGCGTCTCTACCAGAGGAAGGGAAACACAAAATCCCGCTAAAACAGCGGCAAAATACAGACAGTTTAAATCAATTCAAATAAACGAGCAAAGGCAACAAAAGAACATCTGCCCGACTACGAAGAGGACAATCAAAGGGAGAGAGGGGGGAAAAAAATCATTACAGGAATGCAGGCGGGCAGAGCACAATAACACAAAAACAAATAGTTCGGGAGGTCTAACTGCATCCAGCTTCCAGATCGCTGGCAGGAAAACAAGGGAATGTTCGGGCGGCCTACCCCAGTCCCAGGCCAGGAAACAGTACCTCTGGTGGCTGAACCAGTTGCCGAACAGAAAGTCCAAATGGTCAGGTGGCCAACCCAGTATGCCAAACGGGCAAGGCAGTCTCCCAGGTGGCCGACCCGAGTCACTCAGCTACCAAGACCGCAGGGGAGAACTTGGAAACGGCCCCTCTATAGAGAGGGAAAATGAGGAAGGGCCGGACCGATAACGGATAGCTCCAGCGGCCCCCGATGGAAGGGGAAAAAGAATGGGGGAAGGATGAGGGACCAGTCCGACGTCGCTCAGCGGAGACTCTGCAGCTCCACCTCTGAACTTCACCAGATTAGGCACTGTCCTCCTGTCGGATCCCACGTGAGCCCGAGCTGCACCCATGATGGACCCCGATTGGGTCGCGGCTGCACCCACGACGGACCCCGATTGGGTCGCGGCTGCACCCATGACGAACCCCGATTGGGTCGGAACAGCACCAGGAACGACCTCCTCTGCCTGAGCCCAGATCCTCCAGAACAGAGACAAGGACCGACTCATCACCGGCGACCCTGGGAGAAAGCTCAGGAGAGGGAACAGAACTGGAATCAGAATCACCAGCAGCGACAGAACCCGGCGAGACAAGCTCGGATGCAGCAGACGGCTGCACCCGGCTCGTCTCCACGAGAGACAGGCAAAAATGCTCAAGAATAGAAAGGAGGAAGACAAAATAGAGCACTTGCCTGATCTCGAGTTCTGTCGCTGTCCAGGACTTCGGCGATCCGGGTTCAGGACGAAGAAGGACGTCCTCTGGCTCCCACTCGACTACGGCGGGCTCCGCAGCCGGCATGATGGTCTCCACAGTCTGAGGACCCTCCAACGCTGACATCCATGCTGACGACCCACACGGCGTGGTGGCAGGAGATCCTCAACCTGCTGGGTCGAACCGCTTCTCCCTGGAGACCCGGGGATTCTTCGTCGTCGGCGCAGGCTCCAAGTTGCTCCAAGTTGCAGTCCGACCTCCTCCTCTGCCCATGATGTGGCTGCGGGGCTGGATCCAAACTCTCCAGGGCCGCAGGCTCCTTCCTCGTCCGGCAGCGTAGTCCTGACTGCGAGGAACGTTCAGGGGAAGGAGACACAGAAGCAGCAGGTCAGAATCAGAATCAGAATCAGATTTATTGCCATTGTTCATGTAGTACACAAACTAGGAATTTGTCTCGGTGCAATGCTGCAACATTAAAACATGATAAGATAAAGAGATAAACTAAAAAACTTAAAGACTAAAACCATGCAATAAGTGTAGAATAATAAGTAATAATAATAATAATAATGAGTAATACTAGTCACAGCAGTTTTAAATAAATTAGCAAGTAGCAGATGATGTGCAGTCGATAATGCAACAGAAAAACAGTGATGAATGACATGAGTCTGGTTGAGCTGCTGTATATAGTGCACGAGAGTCAATAAGTCACTTAATGTTCAGCAGTCTGATGGCAGAGGGGAAGAAGCTGTTCATGTGACGGGAGGTTTTAGTCTGAATGGACCGAAGTCTTCTACCTGAGGGGAGGGTGGCAAACAGTACATGACCAGGGTGTGAAGGATCGGCCATGATCCGGCCTGCACGCCTCCGGGTCCTGGAGATGTACAGATCCTGGAGAGATGGGAGCTTGCAGCCGATCACCTTCTCAGCAGTGCGCACGACGCGCTGCAGCCTTAGTCTGTCCCTGGCAGTAGCTCCTGCGTACCACACGGTTATGGAGGAGGTGAGGATGGACTCGATGATGGCCGTGTAGAACTGCACTAACATCTTGGTGGGTAGCTTGAGCTTCCTCAGCTGCCGCAGAAAGAACATCCTCTGCTGGACCTTTTTGATGAGGGAGCTGATGGTTGGCTCCCACTTGAGGTCCCGGGTGATGGTGGTGCCCAAGAAGCGGAAGGAATCTGCAATGGTGATGGGAGAGCCTGTGATGGTGAGGGGGGGCAGGGGGGTTGTGACTTTCCTGAAGTCCACAATCATCTCCGCTGTCTTCAGAGTGTTCAGCTGCAGGTTGTTGTGGCTGCACCAGGACACCAGCTGGGCCACCTCTCTCCTGTAGACGGACTCATCGCCGTTGGAGATGAGCCCGATGAGGGTGGTGTTATCCGCAAACTTGATCAGCTTAACAGACTGGTGGGAGGAGGTGCAGGAGTTGGTATAAAGGGAGAAGAGTAGGGGGGAAAGTACACAGCCCTGGGGTGATCCGATGCTGATGCTAACAGAGTCTGAGACAGACTTCCCCAGCCGCACATGCTGCCTCCGGTCCGTCAGGAAGTCGGTGATCCACCTGCAGAGGGAGTCAGGCATGCCGAGCAGGGACAGCTTGTCCTGGAGCAGAGCGGGGCGGATGGTGTTGAATGCAGAGCTGAAGTCCACAAACAGGATCCTGGCGTAGGTTCCCGGGGAGTCCAGGTGCTGCAGGATGGAGTGGAGGGCCAGGTTGATTGCGTCGTCCACAGACCTGTTGGCACGGTAGGCAAACTGCAGCGGGTCCAGGAGGGGAGTGGTGATGGACTTGAGGTGGGACAGGACCAGGCGCTCAAAGGACTTCATGATTACAGAGGTGAGCGCTACAGGTCTGTAGTCGTTAAGTCCAGTTATCCGTGGCTTCTTGGGGACAGGGATGATGGTGGAGGATTTGAGGCAGGTCGGCACGTGGCATTGCTTAAGGGAGGTGTTAAAAATGTCTGTGAAGACAGGAGCCAGCTCTTTCGCACAGTGTCTCAGGGTGGAGGGAGACACGCCGTCCGGACTGGGGGCCTTGCGTGGGTTCAGTCTGGAGAACTGTCTGTGCACGTCCTGCACACTGATGACAAGGGCAGGGGGGGAGGAGGAGGAGGGGGGGACCGTTTTTGATGAATTAGCGGCCGAGGAGGCAGTGGAGCTGGGTGGAGGGGGGGAGTTGGACACAGCTGACGAGGTGTCAAAACGGGCGTAATGTTGGGACAGTTTTTGACAAAGGGCTTTGTCATCCTGACCCTTAGAAGCCTGAGGCCGATAGTTGGTGATTTGCCTCAGTCCTCTCCACACAGAAGCCGAGTCATTAGCAGTGAACTGCTGCTGGAGTCTCTCAGAATACACAGATTTAGCTCTCTTCAGCTCTCTGTTAAACCGATATTTAACCTCCCTGTAGCAGTCCCTGTCTCCACTTTTCAACGCTGCTTCCTTCTCCTTCCTGATCTGTCTGAGCTTGGCATTGAACCAGGGCTTATCATTAGAGTACCTCACCCTGGTGCGCGATGGAAGAATGTTCTCCTCACAAAAGTTGATGTATGAGTTCACAGTGTCTGTGTACTCATTAAGATCATATGTGGCTCCTTTAAACATGTCCCAGTCAGTTATTTCCATGCATGTGTTCAGTTTCTCTCCGGCTTCACTGGTCAATTTCTTCCTGGTGGTCACAACAGGTTTAGTGAGCTTCAGTCTCTGTCTGTATGTGGGAATGAGGTGGACCATCACGTGATCAGATAGTCCGAGCGCAGCGCGGGGAACAGCGCGATACGCGTCCTTCACTGTGGTGTAACAGTGATCTAGTGTGTTCTCACCTCTGGTTGGACATTTAATAAACTGTTTGTATTGGGGTAGCTCGTGACTCAGATTGCTCTGGTTAAAGTCGCCAACCACAATAACCAGGGAGTCCGGGAAAGTCCGCTCCGCATGTTGGATGTGATCTGCGAGCACGCGCTGAGCCACGCGCGCGTCCGCGTCGGGAGGGGCGTACACAGCGATCAATACAAATGAAGCAAACTCCCGCGGGGAATAAAATGGCTTGCAGTTAATGGAGAGAAATTCTAGGTCGGGAGAACAGTGCCGGGAAATCATAGTTACATCAGAGCACCAGCTGCTGTTAATGTAAAAGCATACTCCTCCTCCTTTAGACTTACCGGAGAGCTCTGTGACGCGATCAGCACGAAACAGCTGAAATCCCTCAAGGCTGATCGCGCTGTCCGGAGTAGAATCATTAAGCCAAGTCTCAGTAAAACAGAGGGCAGACGAATTAGCGAGGTCCTTAAATCGCATCAGCAGTCTCAGTTCGTCTACCTTGTTAGAGAGAGAGTTGGTATTGGTCAGAAATATTCCAGGCAAGGCTGTGCACGTGCCCCTCTTCCGAAGCCGTTCGAGAGCTCCCGCACGTCTTCCTCTCTTCCGCCGTCTCACTTTTTGGGCTAGAAAGTGGACCAGATCGGCGGCAGGAGCCAAAAAAACCGGGAGAAGGTCCGTGGGAGTGAAAGACCTGATATTTAGAAGCTCTTCTCGGGTATAAGAGCAGGCAGACACACAACTGATGAACAGAAACAAACAAATTAAAGGGCAGCGAAGCACCATGGCGGCCACTGTGGGCGCCATCTTGGATCACTATTAATTACTGCAGCAGGTGGAGGGAGCTCGGGGGACTGTAAACCCCGAGCTCCACCCCCATGAATCAGACAAGGCAATTCACTCAGAGAGGGAAAAGAATGAACGTGCACTTGCCTGCTTCGCTGAGGACCGATGATACCTGCTGTAGTGGACTTGGTTCCCCTCTTTCCCCGCTGGATGGAGACGGAGGGCCCCCCGGGAAGACGAGAAAGAGCCTCTCGCACCGGATCAGATACGGGAGCAGCCGGAGACGGACTCGTGGAGTTCACAGCAGCTGGAGGGGGCATCAAGGAGGGGAGAGGAACAGCCGAGGCGAACCGGGATCGAGGAGCTGACGGAACAGCGGGGACAGATAACCTGGAGGTGGCTGTCTTACTTCTCCGATGAGACACGGAGGCTGCAGCTGGCTGGGAGACAGAGTTTGTGCAGCTACCTGGAACTGGATCCGGACGGGGTTCTTGCTGAGGCTTGCAATCTGCATGGAGATGACGTTTACTGGCAGAGGGCGAGGCGAAGGTGAGGTTACGGAAACGCCGCTCCTGCGCAGAAACAGAGGCGAGCAGGTCGGCGTTTTCGGGGTAATCATACAGTTCTGGATTCCTCTCCACCAGCCTGACCGCCACCGTCACATGCTTTCTTATCGGTGTGGTGAGCTGCAGCCACTCAGTCCTGGATGGAAATCGCTGTCAGTTGTAAATCCTCCGGGGGAATCCGGACTGACGTCTCACTCCGTTGGGGATGACCTTTGGGCGGTGTGAACTCCTGGACTGGATGAGGGACAGGAATGGGATCCCGAAGCGAGGAACGAGGATGCCTCCTCTTCGGCTTCCTGCCGGAGTTTCCCTCCAGCCCACGGAGCTTCTCCCGGTACGCAGAGATGTCCGCCATCCTGGCCGTGATTTTAGGATGGTCAGCGTAGCGAGGATGGCGGTTAATGGTCACCTCAGCGAAGTCCAGGTACCAGCGTGCATCGCTGGGAGTGTCATAGAGGCGAGCAGTGAAAAGGATTCCATCAATTTCCTCGAGGGCCCTCACCAGCTCGTAGCCCAGGCTCCTAGCGTAGCCCTTGAGCGGCGCCATCTCCCAGCACACTGGTACACGGTAAGTGGAAAATCAAGTCCAAATAAACTCACGGTCACCGGCGTTTCAGTCTGGCTGCGACCTACTGTTATGGTGCGGCCCTCACGGACCGCTAATGAGATGCTATAGGCGACCAGTGAGTTTGCGTATTTTTTTAACAAGGACAAAAGGTACAAAATAATGAGCCACGAGGGGCAAAACACAAATAAAGACTAAGGCAAGAACACACTGACGATGCACACATATTAATGAATAAACTTACGAAGAGTAGCGAGGAGTTAGAGGATGACTGGAGCCGGGACGTAGGGACTCCAGCCTAACGTTGGGGAGACCAGTGTTATCCATTCACAAATGAGGTCGCAGCCCGGAGTAACCTAAGCTGCTCCCTTAAGTAGGGCGAGATGATTAATCAGCTGATGAGGCGTTAACAGCTGAATCAGATCAAGTCCAGCTGTCACTGTTGAGCTCGGCTCCTGACAGCCGGAAGCCCCGCAGAGACGCTGTGAAAATAAGGGCTCAGAGAGCCCACAAGGAATTACTAAAGAATGGGAAGGAAACACTGCATGACCCAAGCGTGGATGAGATCGGCGCTGACCATGACAGTCACTGGGGGAGGGATGGCGTCCTCAGCCACATAGCCACCACTTCCTTTCAGATTTAGAAAGTGAAATAGGCAAGCTGTTAAACAGCGTGTTTTTGTCCTTTTCCGTTGTATCGTGTTTATTGATTATTTTGCGTTTGTTCTCACCGTTGCAGCATAAGTTTTTTATTCTTACATTACGTTTTTTCTTCTTTCCTTTCTCCAATTGTTTCTCCATATTTTGTCTTGCATCCTGCACAAAACTTTAACATTTCATCAGTTTTCAGTTTTTTCAAAAAACAAATTTCCCTTTCCATTTTCTGCCCACTCTCACATCCACAAGGTTCATCTCCACAACAAAAACTCCTATTTATTTATTTTTATTCATCCATTTTACTTTATTTTATTTATTCATTTATTTTTGTATTTATAAGTTAATTCATTTATATATTTACTTATCTGTTCCAATCTGCAATTTTCCGTTTTTCATTTAAATGATCTCACTTTTATATAGTGTCCACCTAGAATTTTTTTTCTACACTCTTATTGAGGAATAAATCTCCCTATCTACAGTTTTATTGTATAAGTAGGAATAGTTATTATTCTTAAACTACCCTCTGCCTAATTTGAAGTTGAGCCTTTTCTCTCCAAGCTGAGTGGGCATGCTTTGCCTCACTACAAACAAACCCACATAGGCAAGCGCGGGAGGACTTTATTTTGCCGTGCATGGCCTTAAAGCTTTCCTTTCAGCAAGAGAGACAAGGTTCCAAATTTATTATTAAGATTTAAATTCTTATTGGCAGTAATTTTGTGAAATAGTGCACTTCCTATATTTGGCCACACGATGGAGGCACTGTGCCGCAGCTTGAAGGTGGTTCAAGATGGCATTCTCATGCATATGCGCAGTGAATGCAACACGCGCAAGATGGCTCCTGAGCCTATTGTTCACAAACCACTTTTTTTTTTAAAGAAATGGAGTGCTGCCTCCCTAACCCCAGCTGTATATATGCCAGAATAACCTTAGAACTTTAATTTAGTGCTTCATTTTAATACCGTTAACTCAAGTAATTCTCCTCTCAGCAACCTGTTTTACAATCTCACCTCCACTCGGTGGTGGGGGCGCGTTACCTCCCTCCTTTTATGGAAAAACACACACTCGCCTTTGTTCTGGCCACGCGGTCCGGAGCGGGCCATTAGTTAAATCATGCTATATGAAAAGTTTAATAGATATTTCCAATGCCCGGTATTTCTCAAACCACACTTTTATCCCCTAAAGACACAGAATTACACAGACATTCGGGACCAGGCTAACCCTAGTTCCCATATTTGAGGAGATGAACACGGCTGATTCCGCTGTTCCCTAAGTCTCTTATTTCGGCATGGACTGCATCCGAAATACTTCACCTATATGGTATTGTTTCTTAACGGCATCAGGTTCTAATCCTGACTATTTTCATTTGAGAAGACTGGCACGACCATTGCCCCTTAGTCTTATTAAGTTTTGGGTACAGACTGCATCCCAAAACCTCACCGATCCGTTTAATCTTTTGTTAGACATAGGACACTTTCGCTGGGGCCTCAGCAGGTCCCCCACGCACAAGCGGTGCCATAACTAACTCTGATACACATAGGACACTTTCACTGGGGGCTTCTTTCAGCCCCGAGTACAAGCGGTGCTGTGTGTCCAGCAGATTAACCGGTCGTGGCCTCGCTCCACAGCGGCATCGGGTCGAACACTTTCAATGGCTCCCCCCGGAATCAGGTTACTAAAACCTGGCTCTTTTCATTTGAGGAGATGTACCTGGGTGATTATTAGTCACCCTGGCTCCTAAGTCTCGTCATTTTGGTTCAGACTGACTCCAAAATGTTTTATTTGATAGACCATACACCCGTGAATTGTATGTCTATGATCGCGACCATTCTACCTCAGACTGAAAATAGAACATGTGCACTTCCCTTTTAACTTTTCAAACTATTTGACTATTTGTTTAGACTTTACATGTGACTCCCAACCAAATGATAAAATTTGGGGATCGGATATACCCCCTTTATCAGACAACTGTAAATTTAGAATGGCCAAACTGCAGAAATTTGTGTTAAAAAAGGTTTTCTGCTTACCTTTTTTTTTTTTTGTTCAGGCGCCACCGCTATCTGCAAAAGGGTCCTTCTGATTTGTTGCGTTCAGGCTCGCCTCAGAATATTTCATCCGGGTCACCGGCACCAATTTGTTAGAAAAATACCTGATTCTTTGATTGAAAGATCCAAGAACAAGCTGGAGATTTCTTCAATTTAAAGATGGAACATTTATTTAGAAGTCACAAGTAAAGCAAGCAGCGCTGGGTGCAGCGTGATGCAGAGTCGCCACACTGACCCCGACTTCCGGGTGCATGTTACAGTTATCTTCTCGGGTTGGTGGGTCGGACCAACCCCCTGTACAATAGGATGGGCTTGTACGTGACTGTCTGATTGGCCAGTTTAACTCTGACGTGAACAGGCCATCCGCTATTCACATTACCGATCTCCTAAAATGTACTATCAAAAGTGTGTGTGAGAATGTTGTTTTGGGTGTGTAACAAATGTGAAAGACCTGACTAAAAAGAGAGAGAGAGAGAGAGAGAGAGCTCTATAGCTTTGCCTAATTCCAGTTTATCAGTTTACCATAACATATTTGTTCATAAGAATGCAAACAGAATATGTATAGGATATGTGTAGAACATAATGGGAGATTGCCTACAGACTTGTTCATAAGAATGCAAACAGAATATGTATAGAATATGTGTAGAGCATAATGGGAGATCACCTACAGAATTATTATTTTGGCACTAACTTTCCATTAACCCTTTCACCGGGTTGCTCCTAGCCTCTGTCTGTGTAAAAATTGCACGGGTGGATCAGCCTCGGGTGTGGGGTTTTCTGGTAGAAACTCTCCGAGGATCAGTGGTGGCTGAGAAAAAAATGAGTTCTGCTGGGGGGGCTGCCAAATCCTCCTTAGGTGTGGAGCGCAGCCCTAAGCTGGGGAGGCTGCCAACCTCCTTAGGTGTGGAACGCAGCCCTAAGCTGGGAAGGCTGTCAAATCCTCCTTAGGTGCGGAGCACAGCCCTAAAAGAACCCAGGGCCGGTGGTTGACCCAATTTGCGACCGTGAGCGTATTGTCTCCCTGAACCTGTGTCTGTGACATACAGCAGCTTGTTTCTGTCTCCAGCAGTTGCAGCTGCTAATGACTGCTGGCCATGCCGTTTCCCGACTTCTTGCATTCAAATTCAAATTCAAATTCAAACGTTTATTTCAAACTCAGGGTTCATATTAAATGTAGAACTAAAACGAGTAGAAAATAAATAAATAAATAAAAGTATATACAGATCAGCAGTCACTCGGCACTCTTGTAACAACAATAACATACAATATTGAACTCAGTATAAAATAGAACGCCACCACTTCCAAATGCTGGAGTGAAGTGTGAGTGACGAGTTGACAATTGCTGATATAAGATGATTGTTACATGCCAGCAACCTTCTCACAAAACTGTAAACATTCTTTCATATAAACTCGCCAAAAGACGGAATGTTCAAGGACACAAACATCTTGCTTGCACTCGATCTACATGGTATATCTAACAACCTTCTTAGGGAGTTATTATATGCAATGCGGATTGTGTTCCTAACAGCAACATTGCTATTAAACCATAAAGGCGAGCAATACATTGAGGTACAGAAGGTCTTGAACAGCATACATTTAACATCAGGAGAACATCTATGGAAATTTCGCAACAGTAAATTTGTTTGAGCATAGAGTTTCCTGAGTTGCCTGTTACAATCAACATTGGTCTTATCAGATTCAATCCACACACCTAGGTATTTGACTTTTTCAACAAAGTTCAAGCTATTACCACAAAGTGGCATAACAGGATTCGAAGTATTGACACCCTTTGGTTTGAAAGCCATACACATAGATTTAGTACAGTTGAACAAGATGTCATTTTTTTCACCATATTTTTCACATTCCGAGAGGAGATGTTGCATCGCTGCAGTAGACAAACTTAACAAACAGAGATCATCAGCATAGAAAATGTGATTTAACAGTGCACCGTTAATGGAGCCGCCCACATTAGTATTGTTCAACAGTACACTGAGATCATCAACATAGACATTAAACAACAAGGGTGACAGTATACCGCCTTGTTTAACACCGTTAGTCACATGAAATTTGGATGAGGTAACATTGCCCCACCTAACAACCATAGACTGCCTTCTGTACCAGTATAACAGGATGCTAACAATGTAAATAGGAATACCTCGATCGATCAGTTTTCTAAACAAACACCAGTGGTTAATCCTATCAAAAGCTTTGCTAGCATCTAAAAACGTAGCATAGACACTAGTGGATTGGCTTCTGAAGTAGTCAACAAATTCATGGAGTAGGCAAACAGCCTTATCAGTTGAATGGGCTGACTTGAAACCAAACTGATTGTCGTTTGTCCACAGATAATCCTCAATTCTGTTCAGAATTAAACCCTCTAACAATTAAGATATGACATTTGCAATAGCTATAGGTCTGTAGTTGTTCATATCAGACAGACTGGCACACTTGTTTTTCACCAAGGGAATAATAACAGAGTCCATCAACATATCTGGCATCTAACCATGAACAAACATACAGTTAAAACACAATGACAACAGAATACACAAATTGGAATCAGCATTGATGAGGCATTCACTGGTGAGACAATCAGGGCCAGCTGATTTGCCTTTCTTGAGAACTTTGACCAGTGAAGCAACTTCAACAGGAGTAACAGCAGAAATATCGGAGGTATCAAACATGTCATTATACAGGCGAACATCATGCATGACAGAATCCTTCATTGAAACATTCTTGACTGAGTTGAAAATAGCTTCATAATGACATTTCCACTTTTCAGCAATATTAACATCACCAGTCACACCATCAATAGTGATCTAACAGACCGGTGGGAGCTCATAGCCTTCATTTGTTTCCAGAATTCTACCATGTTCAGTTCACTCATATGACTAGCTAACTGGTCACATTTGATACTTTCTTCATTGCGCCTACATGCTCGTAGAGCGTATTTGAACCTAGCCCTACAACTTTTCATGTTATCAAATACTGGACCAAAACGTGGTTTGCTATTACTCCTCCACCACAAAAAAGCATCCTGAGCAGCTGTGTGGGCCTCGCTAACAACATCATTCCAGCCTGGGACGTTATATTGGGTGGCCACACTGTGACTAGGAATGCATTCACTCACACAAAAATTTAAAGCATCAACAATATCGCTGTAAAACCTGTCGATATCATCCCTGTGTGCCGCACAATTACGGTCGTGACACCTGATGGCGTCCGTAGAAGCACGGATGTTACAGAGTTTCCTATGAGTAAGTTTCTTATATCTGGACAGGTCTGACGCTGTGGCATCACGCTATTTGTATGTCCTACTACCCGTTGTGGCCGAGGGAGCTCCCCGGGGGCCACTTACAGCACTTAATACTTCAATATCCATAGATAAAGGTACATGATCGGAACTCACATAACCATACAGAACTCTGATATTGGACACGTTATCATGGCCTGAGGATGTAGTCACACAGTGATCAAGCCATGATGTAGAGCCATGAGCCATGCTAATATGAGTAAAGGTATCACCTGGTAAGATAATCCTGTCCGAGATGTGTAAAGAGTATCTCTCACAAAAAGACACCAGTTCATTTCCAAAACAACTTGAACGTGATATATTAGCGTTGAAGTCACCAAGTATATACACATATGGAGTTGGAAAATCCTCAGTGATACGTTTAACAAGACTCATGCAGGGCAAGTATTCATCCAAGTTTTCAACACTGTCACAGGGGAAATAAGCACACAATATAAGACAGTGAAAGTCACCCACGTTGACTTCAATACCTGTAACTCTTACGCACTCGTAAGTTTTCACAACACAACTGTTCGCAAGTGACTTCCGCCATAGGATACCAACGCCGCCATAGGGGCGACCTAAGATAACACGTTCTTCCGTATCCATAAAAGAAACACCTTGTCCTATAAAATCACCATGTATTCTGCTCAGAATAGACAATTCATGTTCAAACAACCAATGTTCCTGCAACAACACAATGTCATGGTTATCACATAAACTGGAGATCTCATTAGTTGAAGTTTTTACATTCTGGCAGTTGAATGAACATATTCTTAGGTTGGTCCTACTACTGAATGGATATGATGACAAATACAATAATGACAATCACATGTAGTTCATTTCCTCTCAAAAAACTGTCGATAGTATAAACCAGATGGCCACACATTTTTTTCAAGCAACTTCTTGCTGCAACTGGCAGGACATGTAATTTTGAAAGAGGCATAACCATCATGCTTGGTTTCTAGTTGCTCAATCTTGAGATTGTCGTTTATTTTAACATGAGTTTTGATATAGGAGCATACATGATGGGGTCTGGTGGTGGGGTCGAGTCGACTGATGAAGACTTGGTGCTTCTTATGACCTTGACCTTGACCCTGATGTCCACCAGACGTTCTACCAGACTTCGGTACAACGCGTAGCTGTGAGTGGGGGCGTGTCTTGTTGACAACCTGTAGCTGGTTCGTGGTCTGCTTGGCAGTCGATTGGTTGTCAGACGATTGAAGTGCATTGGCGTAGGACCTCTTCTTCTTCTTGGAATGGCGACTCTCGACTTCCTCGAACTCGCATTCTTTGGCAACTACAGCAGCTTTGGCAACTTTGGCAACACCAGCAGGGCTGCTGTCGACAGCGTCATCAGCACAGGCCTCTGCAGAGTTGGTGGCCACGTCCGCATTCTCACCGTCGGCCGTGGCAGTAGGTGGTGGACCGCAGGCTGCATTGGGGACAGAGGCGTGATCGACAGCTGCTACCACAATCTCTTCATCGCTGGTGATGCTGACAACGCTCTGAGTACTGCCAACCTCATCCTCACCTTCCTCGACCAGGACGTCAGCTGGAGGAGATGTGTCGCCGAGTTTGGACTTTATTGCCGCCACGTTGTCCTGGATAGCAGATATCGTTTTGAACACAGTAGCAATGCTCTCTCCAAGAGTCATCACACGGCACACATCATTAGACAGCCTGGCAAGGTCAAATGACTCCAACGAAGCTGGTGGCAAATTCCTGAGGTTCTGGGCAACGTATTGTGGTGCCTGCTGACCAACCTCATTCAGCTTGTGGTATATGTCGGTGATGTTGTCCCTCTTCCGGTTGGGGCCGATCCTCTTCTTCATCTGCGATGTTCCCTCTGGACACTGCTCGAACAGCAAGTTCTTTGCTCCTTCAACCTGATTCTCATTGTAGAAGTCGCCAACCCATTTCACAAGATAGTCCATCGAGACATTATCCATCTTGTTCTGCATAAAGTACAGCAACTCACAGACGGACATCTGACGTGAGAATGCTGTAGTTAGCCCATGCAGGGGAGGGTCGTCACCATGGTTGTCACCAGCCGTATCTGGCGTTAGTCCATTTAGTCCAGATGACATTTCTGACAGTTATCTAACAAGATGCTGACACGTAGTTAGCTCACCAACATAAGTTTAGCGAGTTAGCTTTGAAGCCCAACAGGAGTAACGTTCAGCGAGGCTGACCATTAGATTGGCGGGGCTAACGTTAGCTTAGCGTTAGCATTAGCTTAGCTTTAGTGTGATAGAGTCTATAATTACGCTCTTGTGTGTATTAATACACACGCGCTCTTGGTTCCACCTCACTGCGGCTCAATTCGCCCTCCGGGGAATAACGGTAGACGACACCAGTATCTACTTCAACTCACACAAGTGTCCATTCGCCGGTCTTAGTGGTTACCTTCTCACTACCTTCTCAGTGCAGCTGTTTATCTGGGATAGCAGCGGAGACGAAGAGCAGTCTTTAGAAAGCAGAAACGGGGCCAGAACCGCCAGAACCTTCTCCGGGTCAGCGCTGTTGTCGTACGAATATTCCCCACATTTGTTGGTGGCCAACAAAAGTCGTTATTTTTAACGGTTTTACTCAAATTCTCAGCTCGTTTCAGGCATCACAGCTGCACCAGTCAGCTGCACCAGAAGCATTGGCATGGCGGCATGCATCGCTGGGCGTTTGAGCCGAAACGGCAATGATAGAAGCAGATCGCCCTGTTCCTGCGTCTCCTGGTGTCTGCTCCAGCTACCACCAACGGCTCCTCGACCTCACTGGTATCCCTCCAGGATGCCAGCGGCTCCTGGAGCAGGTTTGTCGCCTGTTGCGTGGTGTGCGCACCCGGCGCCACGACCACATAATGATATTTTGTGTCATCCATCGTTATCCCGCGGAGTGCAAACTGGGCTTCTATGTGTGAAGACCACGCTGCTGGGTCGTGAAGTCAGAAGACCGGGAGCTTGACTGAAACCAAGCCCGTGTCACTGGTGCTCTCCCTCCAGGTAGTCTCTGGGGCAATGATCAGCTCGTTTTCCATGACACATCAGGGTCACCAGTGTGGAGAAAGGGATAGGCGAGGCAACAAGCTGAACAACACAAGGCTTTATTCTTTCTCCAACAACATAACAGCAAAACAGTGAAGCAGCGCTACAGCGCTGAGGCTAAAAGCTCTCAGGTCCCTGTGCACTCCCCTTTAATATCTTTATTCCCATGCATGGAGACCTGGAGCTTCCGACCATCATACATTGTTGTTTAACAAAGGAATGTGTGGCACATTAACATAACATACACCAGTGCAGCTTTCACACCTTTCTTCTCTCCGCGGCTCTGGTCATTCTTATTCTCCCTGGGGGGGCGCATAGAACCAGCAGTCCAGTCTGATGCCCCCTGGTGAAACTTCTTCATTCGATCCGTTGTCCTCCTGTTTCCCCCTGCCTTTCTGGGTGGAGAAAACCCCCACAGTATATTAAATACATTTTGTCAAAGACAATTCCTTAAATGTTTTTGTGCCATGACCGAGTCAACTGTTATAGCAAAAACTGGCTGCTAGTAGTTTTAATTAAGGAGATTAGCAGAAACACTCTTGCAAGTTTGATGCAAATGTTTTTATTCCATTTAACATTCCTTGCAATTAATGAAAACAGACATCTGACATGATTCAGATTTTTTAAATATTTGTGTGCATTGTGTATATTTTTATTCCATTGAGTAAAGAGTGACATATTCTTTCAACATAAAGAATGTGCCTTTGTCTTTGCTAATGTTTTGTACATCATATAAACAACTGAAAAGGCCAACAGAGGGGGCCAGAGTAAACAGAGGAAGACCCCAGGACCCCGTCAAACACCTCACCCCTAAACAGACAGCTCAGACATGTCGGCCCTATCAAAAAAACAACCGGAGCCTGCCTTCTGCTGCATGTCTGATGGGTCATGATCAGGGTCGTTGACTGGCTACAGTTTTTTTTAACAAGGAGGGCAGTGATTCACGTTATTCACGAAGGATTCTTAAAGAAACCTAAAAACCTACATGTATTTGCATAATTAAATACTTTACATAAGCCCCCGACCAACAGTGATCTGAGTGGAGTTTGCATGTTCTCCCCGTGTCTGCGTGGGTTTACTCCGGGATTTCTCCGGTTTCCTCCCACATGCCAAAAACATGCAAGTTAGGTTAATTGGCATCAAAACTGAGGATTCTAAATTGTCCTTTGGTATGACTGTGAGAGTGAATGGTTGTCTGTCTCTCTGTGTTGGCCCTGCGATGGACTGATGATATGTCTAGGGTGTACCCTGCCTCTCACCCAAAGATGCAGGGATAGGCTCCAGCTCCCCCATGACCCGAAAAGGATTAAGTGGAAGAAGATGGATGGACATAATATAAATATAAACATTTCCCACATTAGGTCACTATCCAGTTGCATGTAAGATGGGTAACATGATTTTTTCCAAAAGATGATATCTTGTGTTAAAAAATATTTAGAATAGAACAATTTAGACAGAAGGACAGAGGAACAGTGGAACACAGAGCATGAAAAAATAGGTTGAAATCAATTAGGATAGGGCCATTACCAAGAAGGGAAAACTGAGAAAATGAGGAAGTTGCACAGAATAGAAGGGGATAATTCCTTGAAAATTAAGTATAACAAAATTGGTTAGGTCATATGTCTCTTTCAGCCCCTGGGCCATAGAACACATACTGTGCTCAACACAAATCCATGGATACAGTAGCTTAGAGGAGCACAAACATATCAGGAAGATAAAATTTGCAGCATGTGAACCGAATATTTCAGAGGTTTGATGGAGAAATGTGAATTATTTGGGTGCTAATCTAAAACATCATCATCTAGGCAGCTTGTTGATCTGCTGGCCTTATTTCGTTGCCTTCTGTCGGCTTGCAAAGACAGATGAAAGACCAATGTAAATTTTGCCAGAACTTGATCCAATGTGGGAGTGGAAAGCTGTTTTCTGCTAATATAAATACCACAGGACACACCCAAGTCTTATATGCCTCTCAAAAATACTTCTCAACGTCTTTTTTCTTTCTTTTTTTTTTTTTTTTTTTTTGGCAAAATGGCATTGTCCTTAGGCATGAATGTGAGAGTGAATGGTTGTCTGTCTCTCTGTGTTGGCCCTGCGATGGACTGGCGATCTGTCCAGGGTGTACCCTGCCTCTCGCCCAAAGATGCTGGGATAGGCTCCAGCTCCCCCGTGACCCAAAAAGGATTAAGCGGAAGAAGAAGGATGGATGGATGGCAGCAGTCTTCAACTTCTCATATTTTGCCACCTCTCCAGTGCTGGTTCCTCTCAGATTGCAATTTATTTTGCAGGAAGAAGAAGAAGAAACCCTGGCTCTCAGTTTGACTGTGGTACTGACATCCCTTGGGAGTGGTAGAATTGTAATACCATCCCATTAAGTTAGGATTTATAAACAATTTGCCCACATAATTAGAGCTGTGAATAACTTTATATTTATCTGCCGCTATGAGGCAGCATAAAACAATTGTGCTGTAATCTTTATCAGACGATCTGAGTGGGGAGAGACTGATCATAGCGAGCTGTGTACTTTCTGATAATGCAGTTTCAGGCCCTCTGTGCGCTCACACGGGCCTTTCATATGTGCTATTTATGTAATTATTACGCTCATGAATTGCGGATTGTCAACTGTAGCTTGAAGATGAAGCACTGTGTCAATTAAAGTGATCTGCATTTGAAGTCCGCATCATCCACCACTACAGAGAGAACAGCTCCTCTGATGTGCAGGCATGAATACAAGCAAATGCATGTGATTAAATATTGTTTCCTATTATTGTTTACTTGGAGATTCCTCTGAAGTTAATTCAGAATGTCTCTCACATTGAATCACTTTGTGCTGCACATCAGAGACAGAGCTTGAAATCAAATGCTTTTTTTGTGTGTGTTTTTTGGCTTTCTCATGGAAAGTTATTTCAGAGATTTATTTCAAACACTTACTCTTGTCAGGCTGATCTGAAGCTTTGGAATTTCAGAAATGTATGATTCTCTCCAGAGCCATCATCAGCCCAGACTCAACTCAAACTTTCCACAACATGTGCGCAGTCAAACACATATTGGCTTCTCAGAACTCCTCTCCAGAGTGGACATGTGCATCTAGGATTGTTTGTGCTGGATATAGTTGTTTAATGTTGAAATTCATCTCTCATTTTAACTTCACTGGTGGTTCCATGTGTCACAGCAATTTTCACACATGAATTGTACACCATTTGGGGAGATCAATTGGAATATTTTCAGGGTTTTTTTTTTTTTTCAAAATTGTAGAACACAATGGAGAATAGTCATTATTAAAGCTCCTTGCAAAACTAGAAATACTTTAATGATTAGGATTTGCCTGGAGAGAGCACAGAAGAAGACAGCTGCGTTTGCTAGTATGTTAGCAAAATTCCACAAAAACTACAAAATGGATTTTAATTGAATTTGTTGGAAAGGTACAGAGTGAAGTAGTTTTGAAATTGGATTCAGACCCTTATTAATTTTCAAAGAATTTTCCGTGGATCTTTATGAAAAAACCCCCAAAACATTTCAGGCATATAGAGGTGAATATGCTGTTTTCTGCACACAGACTGGGAGGTCTTCAAAATAGCAGCCTCCCAGGAAGACAAGACAGCTGTGGAGGAGTATGCTGAAACGGTCACCAGCTACATCGCGAAGTGCACAGAGGATGTCACTACAGTGAAGACCATCACTATGCGGGGAAACCACAAGCCCTGGATGACCGCAGAGGTGCGCTCACTGCTTACAGCCAGAGATGCAGCCTTCAGAGCGAAGGACAGGATCGCCCTCCGCTCAGCCAGGTCTGCGCTCTCAAAGGGAATTAAGGCGGCAAAGCGTGCCTATGCGGAGAAAATCCATGGACACCTCTGTGACACTAGGAACACCAAGCAGATGTGGCAGGGAGTTCGGACACTGACGGGCTATAAGTCTAGGCAGGTGATCGATGATGACGACGCTTCACTTCCAGACAGGCTCAACAACTTCTTTGCACATTTTGAAGCATCAAACCCGACAATCAGAGGGAGGGCTGGCCCACCTCCACCATCGGTCGGACCAGCTTTTACCATCAACACAGTGGACACACGGAGGACCCTAACCAGAGTCAACCCACGTAAAGCTGCAGGACTGGACAACATCCCGGGACGTGAGCTCCGAGACTGCGCGAGCGAGTTGGCGGATGTCCTGACTGATATTTATAACATCTCCCTGAGTCAGGCCATCGTTCCCAGATGCTTCAAGACCTCTATCATTGTACCGGTGGCAAAGAAACCAGTTGTGTCCTGTTTGAATGACTTTCGTCCTGTTGCACTGAAACCAATTGTGATGAAGTGTTTTGAACGGCTTGTCAAACCACACATTACAGCCTGCCTCCCTGCATCACACGACCCGCTCCAGTTTGCGTATCATTCACACCGCTCCATGGAGGATGCTATAGTCACCACCCTGCACTCTGTCATCACCCACCTGGATCAGAAAGACACCTACGCCAGACTGCTGTACATTGATTTCAGTTCAGCATTCAACACCATTATTCCCCAGAGACTGATGGAGAAATTACTCCTTCTTGGTCTGAACACCGCCACATGTCTCTGGATCCTGGATTTCCTGACTGAGAGACTTCAGTCTGTCCGGGTTGGAAACAACATCTCCAACTCTGTCACGCTGAGCACCGGATCCCCTCAAGGCTGCGTACTCAGTCCACTGTTGTTTACACTTCTAACACATGGCTGTGTATCCAGACATGAGGGGAACCAGATTATTAAGTTTGCATATGACACCACGGTGGTGGGACTTATTCAGAGGGATGAGGAATCAATGTACAGGGAAGAAGTAAGAGACCTGGAGGGCTGGTGCAGGGAGAACAATCTGGTGCTCAACGTGGACAAAACGAAGGAGATGATTATCGACTTCCGGCGGTCACAGCCTGAACACGTCCCCCTCAGCATCGGCGGCCGTTTAGTGGAGAGAGTGGAGAACATCAAGTTCCTCGGAGTGCAGATCTCGCAGGACCTGACCTGGAACAAGAATTCCTTGGGGATCAGGAAGCGGGCTCAGCAGAGACTTCACTTCTTGAGGAAACTCAAACAGGCCTCTCTCCCCACCTGCATCCTCAGAACCTTCTACAGAGGTGTGGTGGAGAGTGTTCTGATGTACTGCATTGCTACATGGTACTCCAGCTGCAGTATGTCAGACAAAAAAGCCCTGCAGAGGATAGTCAAGGGAGCTGAGAGGGTAACTGGAGTCTCCCTCCCCTCTGTCCAAGAACTTTTTCAGAACTGTTGTAGGAGCAGGGCACTGAACATTGTCAAGGACCGTTCTCACCCTTTGCATAAACACTTTGAACTTCTGCCATCTGGTAAACGATTCCGGAGCATCAGAGGCAGAACCACCAGACTGATCAACAGCTTCCTTCCACAAGCTGTTAGGATACTGAACAGTTGACCCGGAATCTCTCATATTCACTACTGCACCTACGGACATTATGTGCATTATTTGTATATTATAGTTAGTTAGTTTTTTCAAGTATGTCTCAGGGATGTGTGAACGGATTGGGGTGGGGGGTGAAGATATGTGTGAGTGTGTTTTAAATCATGTTCTTCTACTTATATGGATGCCGAGAGAAACGCAATTTCATCTTGCCTGCACTACAGTTGTATGTACAGAAATATGACAATAAAGGCTGATTTGATTGGATTTGATTTGATTTGATATCTATGAGTATGCAATAGATAAAATCTGGATGTCATTCTGGCTTAAAGCTATCACCTGCAAATTTAAAGGGGTCATAAATTGAAAATTGGTGTGTATGTAGGTTTTAACCTTCTGAATTGTGTCTATTGGTCATGTGATTATCGAAAAAATATCAACACACTTCTCTTCAAAAAACAAACAAACAGTTTTTATATTGTTTTTCTCTCAAGGAAACAGTTTTGAGTGTTCCAGGTTCACTTTGGGACATCCTGGGATGTCCTTGATACCTACCACCAACTCTATTATTAGCCAGCATAGCTGTCTGTCATGTAGACATTGGGAGCCAGAGGTGTTAGCGTTCGAGATAACAGTAGTGCTTGGAAGCTTGCACCAAGTGCGGTTTATATTGTCAATTTCTTTAGATTACAATCACCCTAATAGACATTCCTGCTTCCACCTGGTTCACTAATCCATAGTCGATAATATATCTTGCATCATTCTGGCATATTTTGTTATATTTTTACCATGATTTTATATTGAGCTGTTAGCGCTAGCATGCTAGGCAGTCAGAGCTGATCACTGTTAACCAGACACTGTCATGAACCGAGCCCGTGTTTCCTGTGGGCTTGGTTCTGATCAATCCTGGTGGCTCAGGCAGTGGGTTTATCATGTGGAGTTGTGTTTTGATTTCTTGTTGTTTTCATGTCTGTGCATCATTTCTGTTCCTGCCTGTAGCTGCCGCTCTGGCCTGCCCGGCCATGCCCCCTCTTTCTGACAGTCAGCTGTTTGCCCCAGTAATCATCTTTCCTGCGCTCGCCCAGGTGTTCCCAATTTGGTGTAACCCAGCGTTTAAATCCTAGTCCTTTCTCCGCTCGCCGTGCACCATTGGAGAGGCACACGGAGAGCTCATGACAGAAAAATCCAGCCATAAAAATAGGATTTAGCGTGTTACACTCACACAAATCATTTTTTCAATTTTGGACTGTCTCATTTTCACTCACCTGCTTTCCGGGCGCAATGGCTGAGCTGCTGGAGAGGGAGCTGCGCTGCTTTGTCTGCTGGAGGACATACTCTCGTGGACGCTGGAGCCCTGTTCACCCGAGACAGCTCGATGGGCTCGGGATACGGTGGTGAGAGTGGTAAATCGGGATAGCCTGTGGGACCATCCGGAGGCGACCAAGATTCTCTGGGATATCTTCGCCGTGCCATGCGTGGGGTTGAGTGCGGAGCTGCCAGCATTCGAGCCTCCCGTGGCTACACTGCCGTCGTTTCCGGATAATCTGGAGTGCTTCGGCCTGGATTATCTGCAGCCGGATGGTGTGCTCAAAATCCCGGACTATCTGGTGCTCCAACCGCCCGCGAGGAGAAGGAAGCCTTGCCGGAGGAAGCCCCCCTCGTCTTCTGCAGCCATCATCGCCCCAGTCGCCAAGATTGTCCCGGCTACGCCCACCTCCACGTTATTGGAGCCAGCTCCTCTACAACCCTTTAAAGGAGTCAGTGACACGGAGAAGGGTGATTGGCAACAGTTTGCAGCTGTCTGGGAGCCGGGGTGACAGGCAAGTGTTTTCTCATTTCATTCCATCTAATTGCAAACCTTGTCTGTCTCCCGAGGGAGAGGCCCAGTTTAAGCAGTCCACTGGGTCCTATCCTCCGGCTGCAAATATTGATTCACCTTTTCCCCTCTCTGTGTCTCCTCCCATTCTCCGTGAGGGCCTGTTGGACCTGGATGATCCATTCCTGTAGCCAGCATGGAGAGGCTTCTCTGCAGCCACGCCAGAGGAATTCCCAGCGTTGGAGCCCCTGCAGGAAGAACATATGACTGTTACTACCATCTTGCCAGCTGTGGAGGCTGTTGCTGCAGAGTTGCCCACGATTGAGGAGGGATGGGCCGCTGAATATATCCGGACCTTCGTCAACGGGGCCCTCACCGCCCGAGGACCGAAGAGGAAGCTGGAGTGCTTGGAAGAAGCTATGGAGGTTTTGGAGGCTTATCCTGGGTTATGGGACTACCCCGAGTTCGCTGACCTGCTGGTGACTGTGAGTTCACTTCAGCGCTCCTTCCCCAGGCTAACGTTCCTCACGGTGCTGAGACAGAGACCCAGAGATCAGCAGACCTTCATTCCTCGGGACTCTTTGACTGACCCTCCTCCGTCTCCAGCATGGTCAGTCCCAGAGACCAGACCATGGTGTCATCTGGTGAGGAGACGCCGGGAGAAGCCTTCCCCTCCTTCAGCTGTCAACGTCTTTCCAGCCTCCAAGAGGGCCATGCTTCCCCAGTCCATGCCCACTTCCGCATCTCCCGAGCCAGCTCTTCCATCGTCCAGAGGGGGAGCCAGAGCCAGCGCAGATGTGAGTGAGGATGACTGCCGGCTCCCCGGAACTGTGAACATCGAGCACTGGGAGAACAGGCAAGTGTGTTTTCGTGCTATTAAAAATGATAATGATAAACACTGTCTGTCTCCCGGAAGAGAGGCCCAGCTTCGGCAGTCCGCTGGGTCCTCCCCTCCAGCTGCGGGGGTAAACTACTTCCTTGTCTCTTCTGTGTTCCCCCCATCGATTCCTGAGAGTGAGCAGAGCCACTGGACGATGGAGGAGCAGGTGGTTCCGGACGATCCCTCCCCGGAGCCAACAAGGAGAGGTTCCCCTGCAGCCACGCTGGTGGAGTCCCCTGCGTTGGAGCTACTGCAGGAAGATAATAGGACTGCTGTCACCATCACGCCTGCTGCGGGGACCGCCACAGCAGAGTCATCCCCCGGACCAGACCCCCAGCTGACGGGACCCGGACCGTCATCGTCAACAGCGTTGGAGTCCTGGACGGCAGTAACTAACTAACTAACCTGCACTTATATAGCGCTTTTCTAGTCACAAAGACCACTCAAAGCGCTTTCACTAATACTAACCCTCTATTCTAAGGGCCTATAGGAAACAGATATCTAGGGACAATTTAGAACAGCCAATTAACCTAACATGCATGTCTTTGGATTGTGGGAGGAAACCGGAGCCCCCGGAGTAAACCCACGCAGCACAGGGAGAACATGCAAACTCCACACAGAAAGGTTCCAACCCCTGCCAACCTGGGGATTCGAACCAGGAACCTTCTAGCTGTAAGGCAACAGTGCTAACCACTGCACCACCGTGCTGCAGTAGAGCTCGAGCACAGGCAAGTTGTCTCTCTTGTAATTCAATTGCCTTTGATCAAGAGATCTTGTCTGGCTCTTGGGGAGGAGAGTCGGGTGCAGCTCTTGGCCACATCTGAGCTCCCCTTGCCGGGCTTTGCCGCTGCCGGTGACCCTAACCTTTCCTTCTCTCCCATGCCTGCCGAGCCCCTCACTAGGGTCGCCGGGCAGGAGCTGCCATCACCATGGTTGCCAACTGACGACAACGGGATGTTGGCAGCCCCAGAGGAGGTCAACGGGGGAACAGCACCGAGCGCGATGACGGAGGCTATACACCCCAAATTGCCAGAGTCCTTGACTGGGGTGGAGCCCAAGTTCAGGCAAGTGTGCTCCATTATATCAATACCACAGTTATCCATGTCACACTGCCCGACTTGTGGCGAGAAGGGCCTGGGGCAGCTCGTAGCAGCCCTCGGGTCCACCCCACTGGGCTCCGCTGCTGTTGGCGACCCTGACCTGGTCTCTTTCTCTCTCCCTCCAGGGTTGGAACCCCCTGCCAGGGCCGCCGGAGAGCAGCTGATCTCGCCAGAGATCACCGAGGATCAGGGCCCAGCGCCAGGTGACATCAGGAGCACTACCTCCCTCGCTGGGGAGGCCACCGCAGGAGCAATGAGGCGCCCAATGGGGGTCACCGCTGGTGCAACAGTGCTCCAACTGGAGTCCATCGCGGGTGCAGCCATGTCCCAGACCAGGACCATGGTGGGTGCAGCTCTGGTCCAATGTGGGTCCACCGTGGGTGTTGCAGAGCCTCAGCCGGAGGTCACCGCGGGTGCAGCCAGGCTCCTGCTGGAGTCCATCGTGGGTGCAGCGGAGCCGGCCTGGTCAGGGGCCACCACGGGAGCAATGAGGCCCCCGATGGGGGTCACCGCTGGTGCAACAGTGCTCCAACTGGAGCCCACCGTGGGTGTAGCCAGGCTCCTGTTGGAGTCCATCGTGGGTGCAGCAGAGCTGGCCCGGTCGGGGGCCATCATGGGTGCAGTGGAGCCGGCCTGGTCGGGGGCCATCGTGGGTGTAGCGGAGCCGGCCTGGTCAGGGGTCACCGCGGGTGCAGCTGAGCCTCAGTTGGAGGTCACCGTGGGTGCTGCTAGGCTCCTGCTGGAGTCCATCGAGGGTGCAGTGGAGCCGGCCCAGTTGGGGCCCACCGTGGGTGCAGCTGGGTCCCAAGCCGGGATTCCTGAGGGTGCTGCAGACCGCCATAAGGACGCCATGGTCCCCTTCTCCCCCCGGTTGTACGCCATGGGGGTTCCCTCCTTTCGGTCCGGTCACCCACCAACGAGCTTCCAGGTAGGCAGGCCATCTCCTGCCTCACCCCGTCAGCCCTGGTGGATTAACAATGCTGGCTGACAGCCTGAGGGACTGAGTCTCTGGGCCAGATGGCCCGTGTTCTCCGGCAGGCCACCTGACTGGGTTCGCCGAACTGCCTGTTGGGCCTGGGACTCAGGGCGGCCTCCCGAGCTGCCACGTTTTTGGTCTGGGGGGGTTAGTTGTGGACCCTGGGTGGGGTATTGTGTTCCCTCCTTTCCTGTTCCCCCTACCTCCCACCCGGGTTTGTGTGTTATTGTTGTGCCTGTCGGGGTTGGTGGGGGGGAGGATTCCTTGATGTTACCGTGGGTGTCTGATATCCACCCCTAGAAGGAGGGGCTCTGTCATGAACCAAGCCCGTGTTTCCTGTGGGCTCAGTTCTGATCGATCCTGGTGGCTCAGGCAGTGGGTTTATTACGTGGAGTTCTGGTTTGATTTCTTGTTGTTTTCATGTCTGTGCACCGTTTCTGATCCTGCCTGTAGCTGCCGCTCTGGCCTGCCCGGCCACACCCCCCTCTTTCTGACAGTCAGCTGTTTGCCCCGGTAATCATCTTTCCCGCGCTTGCCCAGGTGTTCCCAATTCGCCACGCCAGTGGTGTTTGTACCTAAGCAACTCTTTGCTAGACAAATGCCGCTGGATTATTGTATGTGTTGGATGGTCATTCTCCGCCATCAACCATCACGTTAGTAAGGACTGTCTGTGTGTCTTGGATTCTCGCTGTGACGACTCGGTCTGCCCCCCCACTGTGAGTAACTGCCTGTGCGCTGTTCCACCGCTGTTACCCTCCTGTGTGTGTGGAGGGCAACCTTGAGGATGCTAACAAGGATCCAAGCTGTTCTGTGTCTGTATGTTAAGCTGTGTGTTAATAAACGTGTGTGTGGTGTAACCCAGCGTTTAAATCCTAGTCCTTTCTCCCCTCGCCGTGCACCTCTCCAACGGCGCATGGAGAGCTCATGACAGACACAGCTTGTCTATGTGGGGAGGAATTGACAGACAGGTTGCCTGGATCTGGAAGTTATTGATCGGTATTTTTGAGAACTTCAATTCACCCCCACTGGAATCCTTGTCCATCTAACAACACTTTACCATATACACACGTGGACAAAATTGTTGGTACCCCTCTGTTAATGAAAGAAAAACCCACAATGGTCACAGAAATAACTTGAATCTGACAAAAGTGGTAATAAATAAAAATTCTATGAAAATTAACCAGTGAAAATCAGACAATGCTTTTGAATTGTGGTTCAACAGAATTATTTTAAAAAACCAAACTCATGAAACAGGCCTGGACAAAAATGATGGTACCCCTAGAAAAGATTGAAAATAATCTGACCATAGGGACATGTTCAACCAAGATGTGTCCTCTAATTAACATCACAGGTGTCTACAAACTTGTAATCAGTCAGTCAGCCTATTTAAAGGGTGACAAGTAGTCACTGTGCTGTTTGTTGACATGGTGTGTACCACACTGAACATGGACTAGAGGAAGCAAAGGAGAGAGTTGTCTCAGGCGATTAGAAAGAAAATTATAGGCAAGCATGTTAAAGGAAAAGGCTATAAGACCATCTCCTAGCAGCTTGATGTTCCTGTGACTACAGTTGCACATATTATTCAGAAATTTAAGATCCACGGGACTGTAGCCAATCTCCCTGGACGTGGCCACAGGAGGAGATGGATAATACAAATGGTAACAAAAGAGCCCAGAACAATCTCTTAACACATTCATGGTGAACTCCAAGGTCAAGGTACATCAGTGTCAGGTCGCATCATCTATCGTTGTTTGAGCCAAAGTGGACTTCATGGGAGACGACCAAGGAGGACACCACTGTTGAAAACAAATCATAAAAAAGCCAGACTGGAATTTGCCAAACTGCATGTTGACAAGCCACAAAGCTTCTGGGAGAATGTCCTATGGACAGATGAGACAAAACTGGAACTTTTTGGCAAGGCACATCAGCACTATGTTCACAGATGCAAAAATGAAGCATACCAAGAAAAGAACACTGTCCCTACTGTGAAACATGGAGGAGGTTCTGTTATGTTCTGGGGCTGCTTTGCTGCATCTGGCACAGGGGGTGTCTTGAATTTGTGCAGGGTACAATGAAATCTCAAGACTATCAAGGTATTCTAGAGAGAAATGTGCTGCCCAGTGTCAGACAGCTTGGTCTCAGTCGCAGGTCATGGCTCTTGCAACAGGATAATGACCCAAAACACACAGCTAAAAACACCCAAGAATGGCTAAGAGCGAAACACTGGACTATTCTAAAGTGGCCCTGATCTAAATCCTATTGAACATCTGTGGAAGGAGCTGGAGCATGCCGTCTGGAGAAGGTATCCTTCAAACCTGAGGCAACTGGAGCAGTTTGCTCATGAGGAGTGGGCCAAAATACCTGCTGAGAGGTGCAGAAGTCTCACTGACAGTTACAGAAATCGTTTGATTTCAGTGATTGCCTGAAAAGGTTGTGCAACAAAATATTAAGTTAAGGGTACCATCATTTTTGTCCAGGCCTGTTTCATGAGTTTGTTTTTTAAAATAATTCTGTTGAACCACAATTCAAAAGCATTGTGTGATTTTCATTGGTTAATTTTCATAGAATTTTTATTTATTACCACTTTCGTCAGATTCAAGTTATTTCTGTGACCATTGTGGGTTTTTCTTTCATTAACAGAGGGGTACCAACAATTTTGTCCACGTCTGTATTTCATTCTTAAATGCTATTTTAGCTTAGCTAAAATTTCATTTTCCCAAACTGGGATACAGTTGACACCAGATTCCAGGGTAAACTTGGGTTGGTGACCAGATGAAACATTCGCCACTCATTCATGTATGTTTTTGTGCTTATTGTACTCCAGGGGCCGGTCATATACTATCTGTTGTGTCTCTAATTAATGAGGAGTTGAGGTGACGTTTTATAGTTTTATTAGAACATGAGCCAGGAACACAGGAATCACTATCGCTAGTCTGAGAGCCACAGTTTAGTGTTCTCGTACAGCGTGTTGGAACGCTGACTAAACACCAAGCTAAACCGTAGTCAATGAAGACAGAGTCGATGCAAGATTCATCATTTACTTCCACACTTCATCAACATTTGTGAAAACTGTAACAAGAAATTACAAATATACATTACGTCTCTGTTTTACAAATAATTTCTCCATACATATCCTTTAACATTGAGTTCACATTACATATGCACTTTACTTAACATCGTGTAACTGTTTCTACATGTTTTTTACCGTGTTTTTTAACTGCAAATAAACTTCCTCGAATCTGTCATTAAAATTACAACCCTTTTAACAAATCGTTAATATTTATGATTCTTAAACTCCTTAATGTTAAATATATGAACTTACGGCATTGCTTTCGTGATGTTTAACAGTGGATGCCAATGGATTAAATTCAGAACATGGAAAACATGTCTGCCATACTCTTGAAGAGAGCCAGGAAAGAGACAGGAAGTAATAGACAGGATGTGAGGTAAACAGATGAGGCACTTCAAAACAAAGTTACCTGTGCACACAAGTAAACCTTATCGACAGTTATTTTATATTTTAACTAAATAAAGGACAAAACATTTATTAAATGAGAAATATCTATGCAAAGAATAAACAAATGCCTTATGGGCATTACACTCCCCGCCTGGCCTCAGTGAGGCCACTTCGAATATTGGAGAGCCTAAAACATATAACTTTATATCAGTCCTTGCGCAGAAGTAGAATAACTTCTGAAACTGGCCTCAAAAAGGTTTTTGGAGTCCCTTGGTCAGTGGTTTTCACTTCAACCTTTCTTACGAGGCCATCCCTTCCAGGGAATGTGGCGGTGATTCTGGCCATTGGCCAGCAGTTGCGAACAGTCTGTTTGTCTCTGAGAAGAACAAGATCTCCAACTTGAAGATTTCTGCGTGGCACAGTCCACTTTTGTCTGTGCTGCAAGGTAGGTAGGTACTCGTGACTCCATCGTCTCCAAAACTGGTTTGCAAGGGCCTGTACCTGTCTCCACTGCTTTGTATAAAGGTCCTTGTCTGTGAAATCTCCGAGTGGAGGTGGAACACCAGACTTCTGTGTGAGGAGCATTGATGGTGAAAGAATGAAGGGTTGTTGTGGATCTGTGGATACAGGTAAGAGTGGTCGTGCATTGATGACAGCCGTGACCTCTGCCATTAGCGTGCAAAGTACTTCATGGGTTAAGCGAGTTTTCTGTTGCAACAGCATTGAGTCAAGGATTCTCCGGGCAATTCCAATCATACGCTCCCAAGAACCTTCCATGTGGGAGGCATGTGGCGGGTTGAATGTCCAGCTGCATCCTTGTTCACTCAGGTACTTCTGCACAGTTTTGTCCATACCAAGCTCCTTACATGCTCCAGTGAAGTTGGTGCCACAATCAGAGTGTAGTTGCTTTGCAGGGCCTCTGAGTGCAAAAAAGCGTCTAAGGGCATTTATACAACTGGAAGTGTCCATTGACTCTATCACTTCAATGTGCACAGCCCTTGAACTGAGACAACTGAACATGATGGCCCACCTCTTACTCTCTGCCTGTCCTCCCCTGGTTCGTCTAGTTGTAACAGGCCAGGGCCCGAAAACATCAAGCCCCACATAAGTAAAGGGGGGACAAACTTTAAGGCGTTCAGGTGGTAAGTTAGCCATGGATTGCTCTTCCGTTTTCCCCCTCAATTTGCGACAGTTGATGCATTTGTGAAGAACTGTGTTGATCAGTGTCTTGCCACCCAAGATCCACAGACCGGCTGCTCTGATTGCTCCTTCCGTCAGATGGCGGCCTTGGTGCTTCACCTGCTCGTGGTGACGTCGTGTAAGCAACAGAGAAATGTGGCTATCTTTGGGAAGAATTACTGGATTCCTTTCTGCAGAATTCAGTTCAGAATGCTTTAGCCGCCCTCCAACACGTATCAGTCCACCCTCCAGGGTCGGGCTCAGGTTCAACAGGGGGCTGTTTGTTGGCAATACCTTGTTAGATCGTAGTGCTGACAGTTCTCTTGTAAACGCTGCCCTTTGAGCCGCTTTCAAGATAACATCTCTTGCTTGGGCCATTTCATCTGCAGTACGAGGTAGATGACACTTATGCCAACCTTTGCACTTGCTGTTTTGATTCGACTGTTTGTGGGCTCTTGCCATGTGGATAAGGAAAGCGACTCCTCTTACCAGCGAGGTGAAGGTGGAAAGTGTTGGAAATGATCAGCACCAAGAGCTGTCTTCTCCAAGTGAGTGACATAAGTTTGCACTTGTGGCCGGATTTCAGAATCTTTCTCAGGTTCAATGAGCTCAAACCTTTTAGTGTCCTTTGATATTGCTGGTGATGACTGACGCAGGAATGAGGGGCCAGTGAACCAAGATGTCTGTACAAGGTGAGCAGCAGGCAAGGATCTGGATGCGTGGTCTGCTGGGTTCTCTTCTGTACACACATAATTCCACTGCTCAGGACCTGAAGACTGAAGGATACGTTGTACTCTGTTGTGGACGTATGTGTAGAACCGTTTGGTCTCATTACAGATATATCCAAGGACAACTTTACTGTCCGTATAGAACTGTACAGTATCTATCTTGAGATCCAGCTCATTTTGGATGAGATCTGCCATCTCCACGGCAAGAACAGCCGCACAAAGTTCAAGCCTAGGAATTGTTGGTTCTAACTGAGGTGCTAGCTTTGCCTTGCCCATCACGAACCCTACTTCAGCTTTCCCATCTTCTTGAACTGCTCTCAGGTAAGCAATAGCTCCAATAGCCTTGTTTGAGGCATCCGAGAACACACACAATTCTGTGTGCACTGCTTTGGTGAGGGAAGTTGTTGTGTACATACGTGGAACATGAAGCTCTTTCAAACCTTGGAGGGAATCTCTCCAAGCTTCCCAACTCTTCAGCTTGTCTTCTGGGATTGGCGTGTCCCAGTCGGATAGTTCAGAGGTAAGCTCCCTGAGAAGGGCTCTTCCATGGATTGTAATGGGTGCCAGCAAACCCAAAGGATCGAAGATACTATTAACAGTAGAAAGAACTCCACGTCTCGTGAATGGCTTGTCTGTGTTTGATGTGGTGTAGGTGAATGTGTCTGACTTGATCTCCCAGAGTAGACCCAAGCTCCGCTGTGTGGGCACTGTTTCTCCACTGAGATCCAAGTCTTTGATTACTGGGGCACAATCTTCAGGTGAGAACGCTTCAGTGACTACCTTAGAGTTAGACACAAACTTGTGCAGCCGAAGGTTTGATTCAGCAAGTGAAGCCTGTGTTCGTTGGAGAATGTCAATGGCCTCTGTTTCGGACGGCAAAGATATTAGGCCATCATCTACATAAAAGTGTCTGTCTACAAACTTGACTGTGTCATCACCATGTTCTTGGGCCCCTTCTCTGATGGCCTTTCGCAGCCCATAGATGGCCACTGCAGGGGATGGTGTGTTGCCAAAAACATGCACCTTCATCCTGTACTCTATGACAGGCTTACTGAGATCATTGTCCTTGTGCCACAAAAAACGGAGGAAGTTGCGGTGGTTTTCATGCACCAAAAAGCAATGGAACATCTGCTGGATGTCCGCCAGGATCGCAACTCTTTCTTTTCGGAACCGCAGAAGGACACCAATGAGGGAGTTATTAAGGTCGGGTCCCGCAAGAAGCACATTATTGAGAGACAGGCCGCAGTGCTTGGCACTGGAATCAAACACCACCCTGATTTGATTGGGTTTTTGTGGGTGATAGACTCCAAAAGAAGGAAGATACCAGCATTCCTCATTTTCCTCCATTGGTGACGCTACCTCTGCGTGCCCATTAGCAATAATTTTCTCCATGAATGCAACATATTGCTCCTGCATCTCAGGCCTCCTTTGCAGGGTTCGCTGGAGAGAGAGAAACCGCATCGCTGCTTGTTCCCTGTTATTTGGCAAACGTTGACGTGGTTCTTTGAACGGGAGTGGAGCTACCCAGTTGTTGCTGTTGTCCCTGTAGACATTTGCATCCATGATCTTTAGAAAGAGAATGTCCTCCCTGGATGGAGCGAGTTGGTTGTCGTGCTCAGTTCGGTCGAAAACAGTCTGTCCTAGCATCCTTTCCGGTGATTTGCTAGGCCTGGTAAAGTTTTGTTGTGTCTCTTTGACAGACATGGAGCTTGAACAGGGTTTGAAAATGGAATGGCGCCCACCATCCCATATATTGGTCTTGAATGTGTCAACTGTTGGTTTGTGTGCGTTGCCTAAGCAGACTTCGCCTACCACTACCCAACCCAGATCTAGAAGTTGGGCAAATGGAGCATTGTGTGGTCCATTTATCTGCTGTCTGACCTTATGCACCCTTAGCACATCTCTTCCGAGTAGCAGGAGTATTTCTGCTTCTGGGTCTAGCTCAGGAATACATTTGGAGATGTGATGGAGATGGGGGTGATGCAAAACAGAGTTGGGTGTTGGGATCTCAGCCCGATTGTTTGGAATCTCTTGGCACTCAAGGAGTGGTGGAAGCGAGATGACGGTTTTGCCGTCCAATGATTCAATCTGAAATCCTGCTGCTTGTTTCCCGTATGGTTTCACTATTCCGGCACAGGTTCTGAGTTGGTAAGAGAGTGGTTTGCCATCCACACCAAACTGTTGAAAGAATTCTGGTCTGGCTAAAGAGCGGTTGCTCTGGTCATCAAGAATTACATAGGCTTTGATTGCCTTGTCCTTGTTGCCCTTCTGGTATATCTTTGTAAGACATATTTTGGAGCACGAACGACTCCACTGACCATGACCACAAACTTCTGTGCAACTTGTACTAACATCAGATATGTTAGACTCTTCCCCCTCCCTGCCGTTCTTTCGCAACGGTGAAGGAGCCTTTTCAGTTTGAGGTGGAGGGCCAGGATGCATGGCTGCATCGTGACTGGTGCTTCCGCATTCAGAACACTTCACAGGGAATTTTCAGTCTTTGGCTAGGTGGCTAGGCGAGGAACAACATTTGAAGCATATTCCTTTCTCTTTGAGGAAGGCCTTTCTGTCTTCAAGGGACTTGTTTCTGAATGTTCTGCATCTTTTAAGAGGGTGTGGTTTGTTATGCAAAGGACAGTTTTTATAAGGAGCCGTATTGGTTGGGGAAACATTGGTTTTATGGACTGTAATGGGCTAATGGAATAAGCTGCTCTACATCACAGATGCGAGTTCCGGGCGACACTTCCTCGTGGACACTGGGGCCCAAGTGAGTTTCATCACCCCGACCTATGCTGACCGGCTGGCAGGCCCCCGGGGTAACAGGGCAATGGCGGCGAACGGCTCGAGCATCGACACCTTTGGAGAGAGGACTCTGTTTCTGTCCTTACACGGCCGCACTTATGAATGGACTTTTATTATTGCGGCGGTGAGTTTCAACATGTTAGGTGCTGATTTTCTGTGCTCACATGGTTTGTTAGTTGATCTTGCCAATAGGCGGCTGGTAAATGCACTCTCTTTTTATTCTATTCCTTGTGCAGCTCGAGTGTCCCCGCCACCAGTGCAGACCAACGTCGCCACAGCAGGCGGTAAGTTTAACACACTCCTCACCCAGTTTCCAGCACTCACAGTCCCCACATTTTCGGCAACAGTTGCGAAACACGGGGTGGAGCATTTTATCACTACAGCTGGCCCCCCCGTCTTCGCGAAAGCTCGGCGCTTGGATGCCGCTAAGCTCTCCATAGCGCGCGAGGAGTTCGCCAGCCTGGAAAGTGTAGCATCATCTCACTTTGGCTCAGCAACAATTATTCTTCTGCTTAAAGACATTTTTGTTTCATCCAGGAATAACACAAAGAAATGGATTTTCTTCCCCCAGGCCACAGCTGAAATCCCCTTTGTTTTGTTAAAACCAGCCTAAGGAATTTCCCCAATGTCCGGCTTCACTTTTATTGCCCCCATAAAACATGCAACAGATCCACGACTCAGCTAATTTCCTTAAACTCTGGACATGCTGGATTTAAACAGTGAACTTTAAAGTACATTATTACAAACTCAATTCTAAACCTTCATTCTTTTCAGAACTATGAAAATGCAGATGGACTCTAATGTTTTTGATGTGGAAAATCAATATGTGTGAAATGCATTAATCTGTGATTTTATATATATGCATGCTAATGTTTGAATGAATGTTTATTCCTGCATGTTGATTTAGAAGCACTGCTTATAAGATACACTAAGGTTAGTTTAGTTATACATAAGTGTGTAACAGTACATTCCAATGTATTTAAAACTGTGTATTCCTGTGGACTGATATCACGTGTCACCAGTCTTCATAGAACCCCAGCTTCTTCATCCTATTGGTCTCTCACAGACAAGGCCTGTTATTGGACTAAAGGTTCATCGAGCCCGCCCACGAAGGACTCTCATTGGCTGAGATCCCGGAAGCCCGCGGAACATAAATAGCAGATAGACCCCTGCTTCAGACTCTTGCTCTTTTCGTCACTTCTTTTCGTCAGCCCTCTTTTTTTGAATGAATGAATGAATTTTATTTATTTATTTCGGATAGTACATTACAGGTTAAAAGAAACTGTATAATATAACAACAAGGTCAAATTAGACAAAGACTCCTTCTACTAGCCCTCTTTTGCTCCGCTTCCCCGGATTTCTTTTCGGCTGCTCCCTTTTTTCTGATCTCCTCCATTGTCTACACACAGCAAGGAAGAAAAAGGACCGTCTGAACAAGGACTTCGACCATGTGTCGCTTTTCTGAACACAGAGCAGATAACTCGTAATTTGTTTATGTCACTTTGTATTTTCTTTTCCTCTTAAATACCTTAGAATTCCTATTTCTTTGAGCTCAATTCTTAATCGGAGTTAAACTCCGATTTTTATTCATCACTTTTCTTTGTTAAACTTTCTGTAAAACCACCGTTTGTTTGATTTTAATGTAAACTTAATCTTGACTTTATTTTTATAATATTTTTCTTGACCAAGCACCCACCAGAAGCTACTATTTTTATCTAAAGTCCGAAAGTTTTCTTTTCTAATTTGAAATCGGATTAGATATCTTTTAATTATTATCGAAGACCTCTGCAGCCGTTTGTCTAGCAGGAAGAAAAGACGCAGCTGAAGAATCAACGCGCAGCTGTCCATCACACGCTGAAGAAGCATCGGCACCATCTGGCTAGAACCCAGTTTCAACTATGGGTCATACGGCCAAGATCCAGCCCCCTTCGACCGCTTGAATTTAAAGGTCGAACTGTGGACCCTGAAATATCTGCGGGCAGATATTTCCCCTAACATCCACGAAATCTTGGGCTGTGGACGACGACAGAACTATCATCACCGAGGAGCACGTGAGCTGCAAAAACTTTAATTCCTCTGCTGAATCAAATTTTTGAGGTTCGGTAATAATTTGTATATCTAATCAGATGCAAATTAAGAAGCCCTTACCATAACTCTTCTTTTCATTAAAATTCCATTTTTATTTTCTTAAGATCAATCAAGGACTTTTTCATATAATTAATAAACTTTCTCCATAAATTTGCGTTTTTTTTATATAATCTGTTAACTCAAACTGATAGAAATTCATTTCTCAGTTTAACCCTGGTTCCGAAAATATTGACATTGTTAATCTATCATTTAATTCAATTCAATTCAATTCAATTCAACTTTATTTATATAGCGCCATTTCACAACAACAGTCATCTCATAGCACTATCAACTGTAGGGGGGACCCCCACAGTTGCAGAAAGACCCCAGCAATCAGGCAATCCCCTGTGAGCAAGCACTTGGCGACGGTGGAGAGGAAAAACTCCCTTTTAACAGGAAGAAACCTCCAGCAGAACCAGGCTCAGGGAGGGGCAGTCATCTTGGTGACATCCTATAAGTACCTGGGTATTCATCTGAACAATAAACTAGACTGGTCACACAATACTGATGCACTCTACAAGAAGGGACAGCGCAGGCTGTTCCTGCTGAGGAGACTCAGGTCTTTTGGTGTACAAGGGGCGCTGCTGAAGTCATTCTATGACATGGTGGTGGCATCAGCCATCACTTTTGAAGTGGTCTGCTGGGGCAGTGGCATTACTGCAGCCGATAGGAAGAGACTGAACAAACTGATTAAGAAAGCTAGCTCTGTCCTGGGGCAGCGCCTTGATCCGATGGAGGAGATAGGAGAGAGAAGGACGGTGGCTAAACTGTCATCTCTGCTGGAGTCCGAGTTCCACCCTATGCAGGACATACTGAATGCACTGAGGAGCTCATTTAGCAGCAGACTACATCATCCCAGGTGCACAACCGAGAGGTTTCGTAGGTCCTTCCTACCAACGGCTGTCAGACTGTACAACCTAAGCAGGGCTGCTCGCAGAGATAGCAAAAAGACGTAACAAACTAATAGTTTTTTGAATGCAAAAGATGCAATAGACTTACACAATGGTCCCCTCCGGCATACAACTAGGAACATACCGGTCGCTATGGAGGGTGAGAATATGTATGGGCACATAATCATACCATGTAGGATAACTAAGTAGACGGTTATGCTGTTTCATTCCATCTAGCAACAATGCTCTGCACTGTGTGTGTTTATATATTTGCATATTTATTCCATCTAGCTACAATGCTCAGCACTGGGTGTGTTTATATATTTATATATCTACATATTATTCCATCTAGCTACATTGCTCCGCACTGTGTGTGTTTATATACTTGCATATTTATTCCACCTAGCTGCAATGCTCCGTACTGTGGGTGTTTATATATTTACATATTTATTCCATCTAGCTACAATGCTCTGCACTGTGTGTTCATATATTCATATATTTATTCCATCCAGCTACAATGCTCTGCACTGTGTGTCTGTGTGTGTGTGTATATATATATATATTTTATAGTAATACGTACATATGTTTATTAGCTGCTCTTGCTTGCTTGTTTTTTTTCTTGCCTTCTGATTGTTGCTCTGAGTGTTGCTATCCCTGTGCTGTTGCAATCCTGGAATTTCCCCGTTGTGGGACTAATAAAGGCTTATCTTATCTTATCTTATCTTATCTTATCTTATCTTATCTTATCTGCTGCGACTGGCTGGGGGGTGAGGGGATAGAGAAGAAGAAAAGAACAGACATGTAGAGAGCAAACAGCACGATGGGGACTCAATCTATGGGAGAGAACAAACAAATGTTAATGACCAGCAAAAAAAAAATATTTCATAGAGAGTGAGGAAAGGAGTGAGGCCCAGTGCATTACTGGAGGTCCCCCGGCTGACTAAACCTATTAGCAGCATAACTAAGGGAGGGTTCAGAAACACTTGATCCCTCCCTAATTGTAGGCTATATCAAAAAGGTAGGTTTTAGCCCTATTCTTAAAAACAGAGATCGAGTCTGACTCCCGAATCCAGATTGGCAGCTGATTCCACAGGAGAGGCGCTTGATAACTGAAGGCTCTGCCTCCCATTGTACTTTTGGAGATTCTAGGTATTACAAGTAATCCTGCATTTTGGGAGCGTAGTGCTCTGTTAGGATGATACGGTAGTATCAGATCTTTTAAATAAAAAGGAGCCTGATTGTTTAGAGCTTTGTAAGTAAGAAGAAGGATTTTAAACTCTATGGGAAGCCAATGAAGGGAGGCCAGAACCGGAGAGAGATGATCTCTCTTTCTAGTACCTGTTAAAACTCTTGCTGCAGCATTTTGGATCAGCTGAAGACTTTTTAAAGATGTTTTAGGACAGCCTGATAATAAAGAATTACAATAATCTAGTCTCGAGCTAACAAAAGCGTGGATCAGCTTCTCAGCATCACTCTGAGACAAGATGCTCCTAATCTTGGCAATATTACGCAAATGATAGAAGGCAGTCTTAGAAACAAATTTAATATGTGAATTGAAGGACAAATCCTGATCAAAAATAACTCCAAGGTTCCTCACAGAGCTATTAAGAGAAAGAGTAACTGCATCCAAACTGAAAGTTTGATTTGGAAAGGATTTTCTAAGGTTTTTTGGACCAACAAGAATGACTTCAGTCTTATCTGAATTTAATAGCAGGAAATTACAAGTCATCCAAGCTTTGATTTCCTTAAGACAGGCTTCTAACTTGGCTAATTGATTAGTATCATCTGGCTTCATTGACAGGTATAATTGTGTGTCATCTGCATAACAATGAAAATGTATACAGTGCTTTCTAATAATGTTGCCTAACGGAAGCATATATAAACTAAAAAGAGTAGGGCCTAGCACAGATCCCTGTGGAACTCCATGACTAAGCTTTGAGCTGAAAGAAAACTCATCATTTACATGAACAAACTGGAACCTATCAGATAAATAAGATCTAAACCACTGCAACGAAGTTCCATTAAGTCCAACATAGTGTTCTAATCTATCAAGTAGAATATTATGATCAATAGTATCAAAAGCTGCACTAAGATCTAAAAGGACAAGTACAGAAACTAGTCCATTATCAGATGCAATGAGGAGGCTGTTAGTGACCTTCGCTAAGGCTGTTTCAGTACTATGATGGATTCTAAACCCAGATTGAAACTCTTCAAGTAAACCATTTCCCTGCAGGTGGTCAAATAATTGCGTAGCAACAACTCTTTCTAAGATTTTTGAAATGAAAGGGAGATTAGAGATTGGTCTATAGTTAGCTAAAGCTCCTGGATCTAGCGTTGGCTTTTTGAGTAAGGGTTTAATTACAGCCGTTTTAAAAGCCTGCGGTACATGGCCTAAAGTTAATGAAGAATTGATTATATGAAGAATAAAGCTACCAATAAGTGGGAAGGCTTCTTTAAATAACCTGGTAGGAATAGGGTCTAAAAGACAAGTTGAAGGTTTGGATGAGGAAACTATTTTGTCTAACTCACTAACAGACATCAATAGAAGGAGTTGTAGTAGTTACAGTATTTAAGTTAACTGTGGGAAGAATCTGATTGATTTTATCTCTGATGGATGAAATTTTATTATTGAAAAAGTTCATAAAGTCCTGACTAGTAAGCTCTAAGGGGATGCTAGGATTGACAGAGTCCTGACTCTTTGTCAACCTGGCTACAGTACTGAAAAGAAACCTGGGATTATTCTTGTTCTCTTCTATTAATGCAGAGTAATAACTCGTTCTAGCTTTTCTAAGAGATTTTTTATAAATTAAAAGATGATTTCTCCAAGCTAAATAGATTTCATCTAAATTAGTAGAGCGCCATTTTCTTTCTAATTGACGAGTCTTCTGTTTTAAGCTACGAGTTTCTGTGTTGAACCAAGGAGTTAAAAATCTCTGATTAGACTTTTTCTTTTTTAAGGGGGCCACCAAGTCTAGAGCCTGATGCAGAGAAGCTGAAACACTATCCACCATGTTATCAATAACAGAAGGAGCAAGCTGTCTATAGCTTATTTCCGCTGTGTTGACACATGGCATAGAGGAAACAATCTGCATAAATTTGGAAACAGCATCATCTGAGAGGCATCTACTGTGATAATATTTTTCTTTAGGAGCCAAATAGTCAGAAATAGTCAAATCAAAGGTTAACAGACAATGGTCTGACAGTACAGGGTTATGAGGAGACACTACAAGATTTTCTATTTCTATGCCATATGTCAGAACAAGGTCTAATGTATGGTAGGAGGTAATGAGTAGAATTTCCTACTTTCTGAGAAAACCCAATCGAGTCTAATATTGAATTAAAAGCCACATTAAGGCAGTCACTATCTACATCCACATGTATATTAAAGTCCCCTACTATAATTATTCTATCAGATTTCAGCACTAAATCAGCTAAGAAATCAGCAAATTCGGATAAAAATTCTGAATAGGTTGATGGGGGACGATAAACTATGGCAAATAAAATTGGGTTTAACCTGAAATTGCTAAAGTGCCCAACACTGAGGACCAGGCCCTCAAAGGAATTATAACATGTTTTTTGCTTTACATTAACTAGTAATTTGGAATGGTAAATTGTTGCTACTCCTCCTCCACGACCAGAACTTCTGGGATTTTGACAGTTTAAATAACCAGAGGGAGTTGATTCATTTAAACCAACATAATCCTCTTGCCCTAACCAAGTCTCTGTAAGGGAAATTAAATCAATCTGATGATCAATTAACAGATCATGGACTAACAGAGACTTGGGAGTTAGAGACCTAATATTTAATAAACCACATTTAATTTTTAAATTATGAGGAGGAACAGAGGCCAAATCATTCAATTTAGAGGCTTTATGTTTAATTTGAGTTTTACCAATATTTTGCTTTATCACTTTGGGATGCTTATACATTATATTTTTATTCACTTTGGAGGGAGCAGACAACGATTCTCTGATGGGGAAGACAGGGGCTAAGCTGAGGGGTGGCGGATGAAGAGGAGCTGCAGAGAGGCGTGTAAGACTATGACTCTGCTTCCTGGTCCCAACTCTGAGTAGTCATGGTTTTGGAAATTTGGATAAAAAAGATGCCAGATTGTTAGATAAATGAGAAGCACCATCCAAAGTGGGATGAATGCTGTCTCGTCTCATAAGACCAGGTTTTCCCCAAAAAGAGCTCCAATTGTCAATGTAGCCCACGTCATTTTTAGGACACCACACAGACAGACAGCGGTTCAAGGATGACGAGCGACTAAACATGTCATCACTGGTCAGATTGGGGAGGGGCCCAGAGAATACTACAGTGGCAGACATCGTTTTTGCAAACTCACACACCGATTCTATATTAAGTTTCGTGACTTCCGACTGCCGGAGACGGATGTCATTAATGCCGGCGTGAATAACAATTGTGGAGTATTTACAGTTACTTTTAGCCAGCATTTTCAAATTTGACTCGATGTCGCCTGCTCTGGCCCCAGGAATACATTGGACTATGGCCGCTGGAGTCTCTAGGTTCACGTTTCTGACTACAGAGTCGCCAATGATCAGAGTTTTTTCCTCAGCGGGTGTGTCACTGAGCGGGGAAAAATGATTAGAAACGTGAACAGGTTGGTGGTGAACCGGGGCTTTGCGACTAGGCTTCCTTCTCACCGTCACCCACCCAGTCGCTGCTGAGGAGAGCCGGGGAACCGCTGACAGTGGGACCTAAGCTAGCTAGCTCCGCTGCAGCTAATGGGCGTCCGTCGAGATTAACTGGCGCAGACGGTGTTTCAATGCAGCGGAGCCGGGATTCCAAATCAGACAACCTCGCCTCGAGCGCCTCAAAAAGACAACATTTATTACATTTACCGTTATCACTAAAAGAGGCAGAGGTGTAGCTAAACATCTGACAGAGAGAGCACACCAGAGGAGAGGAAAGAGAGGTAGTAGCCATAGCTAGTGGCTAGCTAGTGGCTGGAGAGCAAACCACACAGGCAGACAGCAAAACAGGAAGTGACGATACGTTACTACAAGGAAGTGACGATCCTCTCGCTGTCACAAAGAAAAAAGATTGATTTTGTGATTAAGGAAATTACTGCAATGTCTGTTAATCATTTCATTTAATAAATATTTAAAAATGAGAGAAGTTGTTGGGAATTTATTTCATTCCGAGTCTGTTTCAAGCCCAGGTATCGAATTCACGGAGAATTTTTGAGACTGATTATTGATTAATTTATTGAGTGATCAAACAGGTATAAAGTGAAATTAAAGATTAAATTGCTTCTTAAAGACAGAAGCTGGTGCCCCTTACAAGTGTTATTAACTTTTCTGATGTATATGACATGAGATTTGAGCTCAGATTCCAATACATCAATATAAATTAAATAATTCATACCTGATCATATTTATTATTTATTAAATATTTTTATTTTCCCTTACATATTTTGGTTTCCCGTGTGAAGGCCTGGCTGAACTTGACACGACTCAGAGTGAAAGAAATTAATACATAGGCTGTGTGTGATTTTGGTCAATTTTAACTCACAAAGGTGGTTCATTTGTCTGCAGCCAGTCTATTGTCTCTGTCTCTGTGTCACGAGGGGGAGGGGGTGAATTCGCCCCCCTGATTACTGTGTGTGTGTGTGTGTGTGTGTGTCTGCTGACCAAGAGAAGGTGGGGGTGAAGAGACCCCACTGCACCCTAGTCAGTTTAGTTTTTTCAATGCATGCTTAAGCGTGACTACACGCTGAATAATTAAAATAGGCCTGGGAACAAAATAGCGAAGAAATCCTATTTGTTTTCCCCGTTATTTCAACACCCCGCAGGCGAAGCAAACCCTTGGGGGATTTAATTGAATTAACCATTGTATAAACTTGTTGAATAAAGTTTAGGGAGACCAAAGTTTTCCCGCCTTTGGAAAGCAAGGCGTGGTTTTATGGACTGAAGCTTGAGCTGCATCCACGTGGCACGTGCACGCTCAGTCGCGCACGCGACTGTCAAGCTGTGCATAAAAAAACTGCGCATGTGTAGATCGGCTCAGAGACGCCATCTTAAGTCTAGGTAGAGTTCCCTGTAGCCGCCATTTTGAGTAGAGATCCTTGACTCCTTGTGACGTCATTGGGTTTCCTCTGCTGGAAGTGCAGACGAAAACTGCCTCCATCTTGTGGTGAAACATAGGGACTGCAATTTTTATTTAAACTTCTAATCTTTAAAGACGATTTATAACCAAATTAAGTCTTCAAAGTAACTTCAAAGCAATTCATATTATTTGGAATAAACTAACTTTAACACTAATCCAAACTTTTATGCCAAGAATAAAAGGAAAAGGACCTGTTGGCTTCTGAAAGTTTTTCTCAGTGGTGAAATCCCATTCATTGCATAGATACCTATAGCAGGAACATTTATAAACACCCCTATTGTATTTAATCACTTACATAACCACATATTATAATCTTGTAAGCTAAAAGCAAACATATTTACACACTTTTAAGCAAAAAGTTGCAAACTTTGAAGCTATATGTGTGCTTATGTTGCTGTTTTTAAATGTGATATGGTGTGATTCCCTTCCCACAGAAACCCAGTTTTAGTTTAAGGATTCTAATGCTGATGTTTACTCAAGAGTAACATTAAAGTAGAATTAATCCTGTGCATTTTGACAAATTTACATACTTAGTGAATATTTATAGTTTTTCCTCTTTCTCAAATTTAGGAAACCACATTAAGCAATTAACACTTAAGAGAAGCTCTAGGTGTTATTTAAACTCATTGTGTCATTTCTGGATTCATGCTTTATCTACAGGAAAAGAAAAACACTTAACCAACCCGCATAATTTTCAAATTTTTCCCAGGATTTAAGAAAAAGTCAAAAAGGTGCAAACATTGATTATTCTGTAAATAAGAAATTTATAGATCACAATCAAGAAAGATCACTATTGGCTTCAATCCTAAGAAATCCTTGGATATCAAATACTCAAACAATTCACTTGTTTCTAATTTGTAAATATTTTAAACATTTAATGCTTCAAAGGAAAATAGGCTTTAACAAATAAAACCAAAGGAAAGCCTTAACTTTAAAAGAAAGTGGAAACGTATAATCTTAAATCTTTAAAGCATTTAGCCTCTTTTGTTTTTGTATTTCTTTTGTAAATAAACTCCTCACTTCAAAGTGACATTTTGCAAAATTCCAAAGCTAGTTATTGATGACAAATTCCAATACTAGACTTGAAAATCAAAGGAAAGAAGTCAATCCACACAATTGAAATTCCTGTTTTGTTTTGTGAAACAAATTCAATCCAATTTCAATTCAACTTTATTTATCAACATACGGTTTCAACGAACGAATTATTTGAAGCATCTCTACATTTCTAAATAATTTCAAAATTCTATTTCCCATCCTGCAAGCCTACAAGTTGAAACAAATTCTAAAGGAACTTTCAACTATCACGGTTGTAAAATAAAACACTCAAGGTTAAACCTTGTTGAACACATTTAAGAATAATCAACCAGTTGAATTAAAAAAAAAAAAGGCTAAATAACAACAACGGTCAGACATGACGAGTCATCAGACAACCGACCAATTAACCAAACTGGATGACCTTCAAACAACATTGGAAGCATGGACTTCTAATTTAATTTCTAGCTTCACAACACGGGTCAAGGAAACACAGCCCGAAGAATTGGAGCAACTCACTGAAGAACTTTTGAATGAACACACTGAAAAACCACCAGAAGGCAAGGACCTCACCAGTGTGTTAGGTAAGTTTGCGCGAACATTAGTCGCAAGATTAAAGGTAGCTGAGTACGAGCTAGCAAATCGACAAACAACGATCCTATCTCTCCAAGAAGAGAATGAAACACTGAAAGAAAATTTGGAACAATCTCAAGAGGAGAATGACAAAACTCAAAACCAACTGGATGAAGCGGTACAAGATTTGGACCGTGCAGAGTCAGAAAATAAACGGTTGATAGGTAACAATGACGTGCTTCACCAAGACAACAATGAACTTGAAGATGCCCTTCAAGACACAAAGAAGGAACTCAGAAGAGTTGAAGGTCAACTTGAAAATGTGAAGAAGGACTACAAGGAATGTCAACTGCTCCTAAAGGAAAGACATGAACACCGGGACATCCACCGCGCTCCCTCGCCCGATTCCCGTTTCGAATACGAACGACCGCATGGACAGCGTGTGTGTGCCCCTTCAGACCGCGACCTTGACAAGATCGCGCAAAATATCACCAAATTTGATCCAGGACCTACGGGTTCACCTGATGCCAAAGTCTATTTACAGGACATTGATTACTACCTGCGTAAGTATCCTGATGCTACAACAGATGATCGCATCTATCTGATTAAACTAACATCTAACAGGTCAGTGTCAAAATTCATAGACAGACAGCCGACAAACATGAAAGCAGATTACACGCTGCTCCGCGAAGCCATCGAAAAGGAGTTCTCCGACGACTGCCTACAGGCAGGGCTAACCGCAGCCCTAGCCGTAAAGCAAGGACGCTCAGAGCCAACACAAGCCTACTACCAGAGACTCCTACTTGCATATTTTGGATCTCAAAATACACCAGGGATGGAAGAAGACCACAATTTCAAGACCCTCTTCATCCAAAACCTCCATCCCACTGTGAGCCATTACCTAGGAGTTACAGCTAACCCAAGGTCAAACTCAATAAGTCAGCTGAGAGAGTTTGCACACTATGCGTTCCAAAAACAGCAACAAAGTCGCAACAAGCACGCTGAGCTTGCTACCGTGCTAGCTATTAGCGATGCATCTAACACCTTGGAGTTGGAAGGAGCCCCTCGCTCTTCTCCACCTCTTACACCACGAGTACATCAACAGCCGAAGCATTTTTCCAACCGACCTCATCAAGGTCAAAACCACACTAGGTCCTCTGGATACCACTTTGGACCAACTTTGCGAAAACCCGACTACAGTTGTAAACCATATCCATGGGATAGGTCACGAGAACGCGATACGGACTACCATGATGACAGATACCGATACGAAGACACACGTAACTGCGACAAATGGTCTCCATCCCATCACAGAAGCTCAGAAGCAGAGACCTATCACAAACCTTGGAAGGAAGAAGAAACTCCTACATTCAGTAGAGAAGCTATTGAAATTGTCCAACACCTCCTAGCAGAGATTCAAAGCTACAAAGAGAATAAAACTGCTAACATTCTAGCTATATCAGCTATGCCAACTCAAAACAAGCGTTCCAAACGAAGGAAACGCAAGAAGAAAATCCCTCATGCAAATGAGGAAGGACCAAAGGACTCAACACAGTCCAGTGCTGTTATGGCAGTCCAACCACAGGTCACAGACCACTCCTCTAACAACGTGTCGCAACTCTGTGTCGAACCATCGGTTCCACAATTCCTATGCGATTTAAACGAGAGGGGGTGGCAGGGAAATTCTACCTTCCACTGACCCTTGAAGACATAGTATGTCAGGACACTGTTTTAGACACCGCTGCTGACATCACTCTCATGTCACACACCCTTTTTGACAAACTACGTGTAGCCGCTAACAGCGCTAACAAACATTTGAAACTGGAACCCTGTTCATTAGCCGTGCGACCATATGCGCTCACTAAAACAACCCTGTTGGGCGTATCACTACTAAACATGTCCATTGGACCCATGACCTTGACACACCCGGTCTACGTGTCCAAACTTGACGCCATTCCATTACTTGTTGGCAAAGACCTACTGAACCGTTTTGAGCCACTGATTGACTTCAAGAACCTCAAACTATGGGCTCAAACGCAACACCCTCACCCATTTGACCCAACAAGAACAACTGAATCACAGTGCTTTGTTCTAAATACTTTGGACACTCCAAGTCTCACACAACTAGCACTGTTGGAACAACTGCAACCGAGTGAAAGCGACCGCCAAGACCAAGGTGAGTACTGTCCACGAGAAGTCAAAAGTCACCTTCAAATATAAGGTCAAGCCAAACACTTAAATGATCTTGAAAACTCAATGGCCGAGCAGAAAACCCCAAATGGCCCCCTTGAAACCCTCGATACCCATGATTCAATGGTGGTGTCACATTTTGAAACCCACCCACCCACCCATGAGGCCTGCATGGTTACAAGAGCCACACCTACCTGCTCTCTAGACCCTCTAAAACCTCAACTTTTTGCGACAACGAACCCAACTTTTGCAAACGCAAGGCGCACAGTCACTCAACCTTGTAACCAAATGATCCATAAAACCGTCAAACACCGGTTGGATAAAACGATACATGCGCTGCCCGCATCTAAACCCTATGACATACCAAACCTGAAACCACTTCATGCGACACAATCTTCTCTGCAGCTATGCAATGGCACTCCTGTTCATGCTTCTGACGAACCATCATCGCCACCGATCAGAGTTCCTCGAAACCAGAGGGGGGGTGATGACTGCCAATGCCTATAACATTCCAGCTGCAGAACACAAAAGCGTCAAAATGACATACAAAGCTCCCAAGGCTGTATTTCAAAACCATTCGGACCGATTCGCCAAACGACACAAAGCGTACAACGATCAAAAACTCTCGCATGACAAACTGCGAAGGGGGGACAAGATCTTCCACCCCACATTTGTACCGCAGACACCTGAAATAAATTTACAGGAAAGGAAAATCACTCCTAAATTCCTGCCCAAGTGGACGAATCCACACATTGTCAACAACAATCTTTGGCCACTCAAGAGCCAAATCCAGGACCCCATTTTCAAATGGGCTCACCAAAATCAGAGTAACCTTTACCAAAACCCCATGGGACTTGTCGGGTACAACACTGTCAAAGTAAGTCCATAAATAAGATTAAAATCAAACCTACGTCGGAGAAATAACTGTAGCTAACTACTAGCCTCAGGTACACTCAGTCGAATTTCTCCAATCAGTTAACTGCATCCAAACCTCCAGAAAGGAAAGGGTATATTAAAACCAAATTAGCCCTTAAACAAATTTCAAAGACCTCTGTAAAATCTAATAAACTTCAGTCAACTTACTATTATCAAATAGTACACACAAATACATTCAACACCATTAGCTTGAGCTAATAATCTTAAAACTCCCATCAAAAGTGAAAAACAAGCACAAGGTTTAGAGTTCAATCTCTATCTCTATTCTGTAATTTCCCAGTTTTGGGATCAATAAAGTACATCCATCTAAAAGAAATCATTCCACCTCTAAGAGGAATTTTCATTTGCCAACCAGGTATCTAAAGAAAGATCAACAAGAATATTAAGATCCAAAACCACTCACTTTTATGTTTGCCAAGATGATGGCCCTCCTGTTTATCAGTTTAGCCATCTGCCTAGCAATCACACCCACTGTTACCCAGTCAGAATTGGGCCAAGCCAAAACGAAAGGTCAAAGATCCTCGGGTGGATTCTTGATAACAGCCTCATCGTTAGAGCCTCTAGTTAACCTTGGCATGCCCACTGTTAACTCGGTCAACACCGCTAAACCGAAACGCCAGGTTGTCGAACCACAAATGGTTACCAAAATCTTACAAGACACTGTGTTGGTTTTGAATGCTTGCTCCGAAGCTTCAGTCAAATTCAACAAGGTCTTGAACTCTTTGCTCTTTGTGTTAAAGGTTGACTATGCTCACACACAGCCAATGTCTATATTACTCTCAGAAATAGCTAGAAACATTAGCTTTTCAGTTAATGCTTTAGCAATGAATATGCTCTCTCATCCTATCCTTTTTGCAGTAAATCCAAATTTACTTCTCATTGCCATCCAAAGAATGATAACGACATCCTATGCCCACTCAGTTTTTCCGAACAAAAGCCTCAAACACCCTATGATTTGGACATCTGTGGAACCATGGTTTAGTCTAACTAAACAAATTCAATTTGAACCTCCTTGAGTCACCTCAATATTGATTAGTCTGAATCTACCTCAAGTATGAAAGAATTTTATTTTTGCTTTTGACTAAGATTTTTGGATACATGCTTGTGTGTATATACAAATAATCCTTTATACTTTATTTAGATTTTATGCACATTTAAACTGTTTGTGAAATTTTGACTAGATATTTTTTTTTCCAGCAAACCCAAAACATTTATATCAAGTATGTTAAAACCCACATACTTCTAGTTCACTTTTTTTTCAGTCTTTACAGGCTTATACAGAGCTTTAGTATATCCTAGACAATTATACAATGTTTATATTTGGTCATGCCAAAATTATTTTTGAAATTTCCAGAAGTTTTTCAGAAAACCAAATTTAAGGACCTACACTTTGGAATAGATACTGTTCACAAGCTTAAGACTTATCGACATCAGAACTTTAGTTTAGCATTTGGATCAAGCCTCGCCAAATTGGGATTTGATGCCTAGGATTGCTATCAACGCTGAATCAACGTCACCATTGATACCAGAGGGGGGACTGTAGCATCATCTCACTTTGGCTCAGCAACAATTATTCTTCTGCTTAAAGACATTTTTGTTTCATCCAGGAATAACACAAAGAAATGGATTTTCTTCCCCCAGGCCACAGCTGAAATCCCCTTTGTTTTGTTAAAACCAGCCTAAGGAATTTCCCCAATGTCCGGCTTCACTTTTATTGCCCCCATAAAACATTCAACAGATCCACGACTCAGCTAATTTCCTTAAACTCTGGACATGCTGGATTTAAACAGTGAACTTTAAAGTACATTATTACAAGCTCAATTCTAAACCTTCATTCTTTTCAGAACTATGAAAATGCAGATGGACTCTGATGTTTTTGATGTGGAAAATCAATATGTGTGAAATGCATTAATCTGTGATTTTATATATATGCATGCTAATGTTTGAATGAATGTTTATTCCTGCATGTTGGTTTAGAAGCACTGCTTATAAGATACACTAAGGTTAGTTTAGTTATACATAAGTGTGTAACAGTACATTCCAATGTATTTAAAACTGTGTATTCCTGTGGACTGATATCACGTGTCACCAGTCTTCATAGAACCCCAGCTTCTTCATCCTATTGGTCTCTCACAGACAAGGCCTGTTATTGGACTAAAGGTTCATCGAGCCCGCCCACGAAGGACTCTCATTGGCTGAGATCCCGGAAGCCCGCGGAACATAAATAGCAGAGAGACCCCTGCTTCAGACTCTTGCTCTTTTCGTCACTTCTTTTCATCAGCCCTCTTTTGCTCCGCTTCCCCGTATTTCTTTTCGGCTGCTCCCTTTTTTCTGATCTCCTCCATTGTCTACACACAGCAAGGAAGAAAAAGGACCGTCTGAACAAGGACTTCGACCATGTGTCGCTTTTCTGAACACAGAGCAGATAACTCGTAATTTGTTTATGTCACTTTATATTTTCTTTCCCTCTTAAATACCTAAGAATTCCTATTTCTTTGAGCTCAATTCTTAATCGGAGTTAAACTCCAATTTTTATTCATCACTTTTCTTTGTTAAACTTTCTGTAAAACTACCGTTTGTTTGATTTTAATGTAAACTTAATCTTGACTTTATTTTTATAATATTTTTCTTGACCAAGCACCCACCAGAAGCTACTATTTTTATCTAAAGTCCGAAAGTTTTCTTTTCTAATTTGAAATCGGATTAGATATCTTTTAATTATTATCGAAGACCTCTGCAGCCGTTTGTCTAGCAGGAAGAAAAGACGCAGATGAAGAATCAACGCGCAGCTGTCCATCACACGCTGAAGAAGCATCGGCACCATCTGGCTAGAACCCAGTTTCAACTATGGGTCATACGGCCAAGATCCAGCCCCCTTCGACCGCTTGAATTTAAAGGTCGAACTGTGGACCCTGAAATATCTGCGGGCAGATATTTCCCCTAACATCCACGAAATCTTGGGCTGTGGACAACGACAGAACTATCATCACCGAGGAGCACGTGAGCTGCAAAAACTTTAATTCCTCTGCTGAATTAAATTTTTGAGGTTCGGTAATAATTTGTATATCTAATCAGATGCAAATTAAGAAGCCCTTACCATAACTCTTCTTTTCATTAAAATTCCGTTTTTATTTTCTTAAGATCAATCAAGGACTTTTTCATATAATTAATAAACTTTCTCCATAAATTTGCATTTTTTTTATATAATCTGTTAACTCAAACTGATAGAAATTCATTTCTCAGTTTAACCCTGGTTCCGAAAATATTGACATTGTTAATCTATCATTTACAAGATTGATTTTGTGATTAAGGAAATTACTGCAATGTCTGTTAATCATTTCATTTAATAAATATTTAAAAATGAGAGAAGTTGTTGGGAATTTATTTCATTCCGAGTCTGTTTCAAGCCCAGGTATCGAATTCACGGAGAATTTTTGAGACTGATTATTGATTAATTTATTGAGTGATCAAACAGGTATAAAGTGAAATTAAAGATTAAATTGCTTCTTAAAGACAGAAGCTGGTGCCCCTTACGAGTGTTATTAACTTTTCTGATGTATATGACATGAGATTTGAGCTCAGATTCCAATACATCAATATAAATTAAATAATTCATACCTGATCATATTTATTATTTATTAAATATTTCTATTTTCCCTTACAAAAGGCTGGGCATTATTCGCTGTTCGAAGAGCCCATGGGCCTTGCCGCCGCATATGGTCCCTAAAGCTGACGGCTCGTGGAGACCTTGCGGCGATTACCGCAGACTAAACAACGCCACAGCGCATGACCGCTACCCAATCCCACACGCTCATTTTTTCTAAAATAGACCTGGTTCGCGGCTACCGTCAAGTTCCAGTCCGGCCTGAGGACATTCCTAAAACAGTGGTAATAACCCCTTTTGGACTTTTTGAGTTTTTGCGAATGCCGTTTGGTCTTAAAGGCGCTGCACAAACATTCCAACGCATGATGGATGCCGTGTTACGCGATCTCCCTTTTGTGTTCGTCTACCTCGACGACATTTTAGTCGCCAGTACTTCCGAGGGCGAATGCCGTTTGGTCTTAAAGGCGCTGCACAAACATTCCAACGCATGATGGATGCCGTGTTACGCGATCTCCCTTTTGTGTTCGTCTACCTCGACAACATTTTAGTCGCCAGTACTTCCGAGGAGGAACACGAAAAACACCTCACTGCAGTTTTTCGGAGGTTACGAGAGCACGGGTTAATAATTAATCCAGCCAAGTGCCAGTTTGGCGTGGCGCAGATCGATTTTTTGGGGCATCGCGTTTCCCCAGAAGGGGCAGTCCCGCTACCAGACAAGGTGCGCGCAGTGGCAGATTTTCCCCAACCACAAACGGTCAAATCATTACAGGAATTTTTAGGAATGGTAAATTTTTATAACCGTTTCCTACCCCACTCAGCGCAGCTCATGCAACCGTTATATGCCGCGCTTAAAAAGCAAAAACTCTCCAATACGATCGAGTGGTCCCCGGAGCGGGAGCACGCATTCGCGGAGGTTAAAAAAGCCCTTACTGACGCTGTGCTTCTAGCTCACCCAGACCCAATGGCCAGCATAGCGCTCACCACTGACGCATCAGATTTGGCCATAGGGGCGGTTGTGGAACAGCAGGTTGCCGGGGTTTGGCAGCCGCTGGCATTTTTCAGCAGGTCCTTGCACGGGGCCGAGCTGAAATACAAACTGGAGTAGTTTGCTCATGAGGAGTACGCCAAAATACCTGCTGAGAGGTGTAGAAGTCTCATTGACAGTTACAGAAATCGTTTGATTGCAGTGATTGCCTCAAAAGGTTGTGCAACAAAATAGTAAGTTAAGGGTACCATCATTTTTGTCCAGGCCTGTTTCATGAGTTTGTTTTTTAAAATAATTCTGTTGAACCACAATTCAAAAGCATTGTCTGATTTTCATTGGTTAATTTTCATAGAAATTTTATTGATTACCACTTTTGTCAGATTCAAGTTATTTCTGTGACCATTGTGGATTTTTCTTTCATTAACAGAGGGGTACCAACAATTTTGTCCACGTGTGTATATAGTCTATTCTTAAATATGAAGTCTCATTGGTAGAGTTTATATTTCTCTATCCTATGCCATTCACAGTTTTTTTCTGAGAAGTTTGACCCCTTTGTTCTGACAAAAAAAAGTCTGAAGCCTTAAAGAGCTCAGCAACACACAAAAGCTCCCTACACAGCAAAGCATTATGCCAAGCCAACTAATTAAGAATTAACACTGTATAAATCCCCCCTGCCTGCTTGATTTTGATAGTAGGGGGAGGATGAGGAAAGATGACTTGGGGTGGGGGGTACAGAGGAACTTTGGGCTTTCAGAACACAAACTTTGCCGAGCCTTTTTAAACTTCGTCTGGCCAAGTCTGAATCAAAGCGAGCGGACAATCTTCCCTTTCATCTCTTTGAGCCTCTGAAGGAACGGACTGTGTCCTGCCATGGCTGTGAACTTGTAAAGCTTAGCACTATGAGGGTCATGGTGGGGTTTTTTTCGGAGAGTCGTCCTTTGAGTATATTTTTGTCCTTCTCTAACCTTTTGATCTAAATCTTCTTAACTTTAAATGAAGTGCTTCACCCTCTTGAAGATTCAGGCTTTCATGTCACTGTCTGTCTAGAGATGTAAATCCGCTTGAAGACATGACGACTTGACCACGTTGATCAAATGTAGTTAGAAGTGAAGAATGGACATTTTTATTTCTTTTCATCAATGTTATATTCAGCAAAAAAAAAAAGCCTGTTTAACAAAAATAGTAGTGTAGCTTCACTTTTGGACTGAAGACCTCATGTGCATTTCTGACAGATGATTTTGTTTGATGTGAAGTCAAGGTGTGAATTAATTTGACATCTTAATCCTGTTACTCCTGCCATAATACTCTATACCCTTTGCAAGGAGACATAAAAAGGAAATAATAAAAAAGAAAAAGCTCTGTCACATATGGTTGTATCATCATTATCCAATGCTAATTTTGTAAAACTAAAGAAAAATGGCAAAGTTTGGGATTGAAAAATGAAGCCAATGTGGACGTGACAAAATAGCCCTTCTTTCAAAAATTATCATCATCATCATCATCATCATCATTTTGGTTTCTTTTTAAAATAGCCTGCACTGCACATATTCTACAACAAAACAATAAAAATAATTAATTAAAAAATGTTTTCTGGGTGTTTGACCTTGTGGTATAATGTTATAGAGGGGCAACAACCCTGCTGCTTTCTCCTCTGCAGCTAAATCATTATTGGAACACACACTTGTATATTCTCTCATGCTGCTAAAGGACACAATACAGACAGAAAGAATAGTTTGTAGTGGGCCCAGGACTGAATCTTGGGGTACACCCAACAGATCCTCCAGTTAGTATGCTTACCTTCTTTGTATGCTCCTGCCCTTCAGACATGACAAAAAATATATCCATATGTTAAAGCCCAGATTTGCTCAGTTTTACATTTGCTTTACATCTGAGTCGCTGATTCTCTTTTTTCTCATTGATATTAAAGTTGGAAATCACTAGAGGCCCCACAATACAATATACTTGGGCTGCGATACAATATTATCATGAGCTTGTGATTTTTATTACCCTTCTTCCTCTTCTTCCTCCTCTGGACTTGTCCTGCAGAGAGCTGGCTCTGCTGCCCTGCATCTGGAAATTCCCCCCCCCCCAAATAAACAAACAAACAAAAAATACTGCCTGTAAGGATTCCCATACCTACTAACTTTTCAAACCTGAAAAGCCTAGTAGTTAGCCAGGGTCCAGGACAAAATCCTGGTGGGGGGTTCAGGGGGGTGAAGCCCCCCGACGCCAAACAAATATTAGCATTAAATCAAGTTAGAATGTAGCTAACAACCTCATATTTCTTCAACTTTCAAACCTGAAAAGCCTAGTAGCTAGCCGGGGTCCAGGGGCCGCAGTGTCAAACAAATATTAGCATTTGACATAGAAGTCACATATTAACTATATTAAAGGTAAAATATCTAAATCAATTGCAATACTACACAGAGCAAAATATTTGCTGAATCAACAACCCACATTATATACTTTGTATCATTCATTAATACTCCCATACATGACATATTGTACTGAAGTATGGGGAAATACATATAAAACAAACATATATCCAGTCTTTATGCTTCAGAAGAGAGCTATTAGAATAATAAACAAAGCTGCTTACAGGGAACCAACAAACCCACTTTTTCTTAAATTAAAAGCTCTCAAGTTGAAAGATCTGGTTGACTTTAAAACTGCAGTAATAATGTTTAAAGCTAAGAATCTATCACTGCCCGCAAATATCCAAAAGTTGTTTCAAATAAGGGAGAAACAATATCATTTCAGAGGAACATGTATATTTCAAAAACCTTCAGTGAGAACTACCACCAAGCAACACTGTGTTTCAGTGCAAGGAGTCAGATTATGGAACAATTTTGGACCTGAATTAAAATCATGGACAACGCTTGGACAATTTAAACAAAAACTAAAGGAAGAAATACTCCAAACATATATACAAGATGACATGTAAAATTGCATAAGGATTGTCATATCCAGTCTGTGTTGTGTTGTTAGTTTTTTTTTGTCACATTTTGTCTTAGCTTTGTTCTGAATTGTAATCGCTCTTGTTTTGTTTTTCTTTTGAATTCTTGGATGGAATATGGGTGGGCAATATAAGCTGCGGCTTCAGCCATCACCCATTTCAGATAACTTATGTTGAACTGTATAATCAGAGGAGTTATTGTTTAATTTGACCTTGTTGGATTTTTTCGCCTTTGTTATATTATTCTGTTTCTTTTTAATCTTTACTTTTAATCTATCCAAATAAAGATTCATTCATTCATTAAATTTGCATTCAAAAGACTATCTTAACACTGCATAGAACTTCGAATAGGCCAGATGTGATGTATTATGAATACTAGAAAAGCACTCGGACAGCGCAGACCTCCGCCAAGCGCCACAGTTCCCCCCATACAGTGTTTAACATCATAAATAAAATATTGAAAATGGCCCTATCTTGCAATGTTAAATAAAAAAAAAAAAGAATCCTTTAAAAAATTCCTGGATCCAGACGGTGATCCGGATCACCACCAAAATCTAATCATCTGTAGGATACCCCATTTCTGACAATCTGTGAAAATTTCATGAAAATCCGTCCATAACTTTTTGAGTTATCTTGCTAACAAACAAACAGACAAACCAACGCTGATGATCACATAACCTCCTTTGCGGAGGTAACTAGAAGACTAGAAATATCAGCAGGGTATACTAGCACTGTTTAACAGACACGCGCGTAAAAGACGGCAAAATCGCTCTGATATTTTATGTGTTTACATGATACACCAAGCATGACAAGGCTTGCAATTACACAGCGCATGTTCTTCAGAATCTTAGGCATTATATAAAATGTATTCTCCCTTTAGATGTCGAATCCATGCCAGGGTTGAAGTGCAGTCGTGCGAACATCTGCAGCAATTTACATAGTGTTTACATCTCGCCATGTACGCACGCCTCTCCGGGATTTCGCGCGAGAATAGAAACCTCAATACCCTCAATAGCGATAGCGTTAGCTTAGCAAACGCTTCAGGTAAAGCGTAGCAGCGAACCACGAAAAGAAACGCTACTGACGCTACTATGTTCTAAATTTAGATACAATTCCTAGCAATCTCGTGTTTGGAATTGCTTTCGTGTTTGTTTTTTTACGATTTAAGATTTTTGACTGAATTTTTAGTGAAAAACCGTAATTTTGATTAATAAAGCCGTAACCCGGAATGGGGTCTTGAAAACCGTAACCATTACGGCAAAACCGGAGTAGTTGGCAGGTATGGATTCCTGCCTGCTCTGTTGTGTGGGTTTTTTTTCACCCTGCTGATTAGCATCCTCTTTGCAGCCCTGATCCTTACCTGTTGCAGATTAGAGGAGGCCTTTATAAGGGAGACTCTCCCACCACTCTGCCTGGTCGCGTTTGACTCTACATCCATCTGTATCCATGCTCTGCCAATAGTTGCTGCATGCAGTCTTGTCTGTTGTGTTCTGACCTCTGTTTGCCCTAGACCCTGCCTCCAGCCTGCTGCCTCTGTGCCTCTGCTTGCCAGTTATCCTTCTGCTGTGCATTGACCCCCTCGCCTGTCTTTGGACTGTGGATTTGGATCTTGGACTTGGATTTGGACTTTCCTGGATTTGTGCACATCATCACTTTCCCCCACAAGTAAGTCAGCTTACCACCGTGTATATATCACTTCTCCCTGCATCGTCCATTCAGCCCCCAGGCCTGGCCAGCCTGTCACCAACACCTCCCCGCTGCACCTCAGCACGCTCACCGTGGCAACCAGCTTCTCAGCCTGGAGACTCCTCCCTCTGTTCCAACAGATTCTCCGGATGACCCTGTAAGCATAACCAGAATTACATTGTCCCCATTTTCCAACCAGTGTCATTCACTCTCATCTCTGCTCTGCCCTCACAGGGTTGCCAGATCCTTGACTCATGTGTTCTTCACTTCAATTGCACAATTATTGTAATAAAGATTATTGTCACACACTTACCGGTTTCATCCTTGTTGCTCTTGGGTGTACACTACCGTTCAAAAGTTTGGGGTCACTTAGAAATTTCCTTATTTTTGAAAGAAAAGCACTTTTTTTCAATGAAGATAACTTTAAACTAATCAGAAATACACTCTATACATTGCTAATGTGGTAAATGACTATTCTAGCTGCAAATGTATGATTTTTGGTGCAATATCTGCACAGGTGTATAGAGGCCCATTTCCAGCAACTATCACTCCAGTGTTCTAATGGCACAATGTGTTTACTCATTGCGTCAGAAGGCTAATGGATGATTAGAAAACTCTTGTGCAATCATGTTAGGTCTGCAATGTTGTAACTGCTGCAAATGGAGGATTCTTTGACGCAAGCAAACATTTGAAGGAAAAAATTATTATTTCAAATACAAATCATTATTTCTAACCTTGTCAATGTCTTCACTATATTTTCTATTCATTTTACAACTCATGGTGGTAAATAAGTGTGACTTTTCATGGAAAACACAAAATAATTGTCTGGGTGACCCCAAACTTTTGAACGGTAGTGTAAGTCTGACAATTCCTGACAGTTTAGACCCAGCGACCAGGATGGAGACCATTCTTGCCAAACTGAACGCACTCAAACAGCAGGCCGATCAAACTGCTTATCAGAATAAGGTGATCTTTAATGAGCTAACTAAGCTAAGTGAGCACATAACTAAACTAAAAAGGAGGTTTCAAATCTCCGGGGCTGCCACTGCCTTACCGCCAATTGCTACACCATCTGCTGCTCACTCGGGGCGCTCTCTGCTGGTTGCTACACCCCCTCGGTATGGTGGGGCTATTGGGGGTGCCAGGGGACTGCTGTTACAATGTCAGCTCATTTTCAACAGTGCATCCCCTGATTGTCCCAGAGACGAGAGCTGCATTAGTTTTGTCACCAGCTTTCTCGATGGGCTTGCTCTCTCCTGGGCTCAAGCGATAATCCTGGGATCAAACTATCAGTCCTATACTTTTGATTGCTTTATGAGTGAGTTTTTACAGGTTTTTGATCACTCCGACTTGGAAGGGGTGTGACCACCCATCTATATGTGCATTCACCAGGGGACGAGGACCGTGGCTAAGCACTCCGTGCAGTTCTGGCTTCTTGCAGCAGAGACAGGGTGGGATGATGCAGCTTTATGTTAAGTTTTCACCTTCAGCCTCAATAATACGCTCTGCGATGAGCTTGCTCATATTCGGGAGGAGCCCGGTTCCTTGGACGAGCTAATCTCTTTCATAATCAAGCTGGATAACAGGATTCGCCAACGTTCAAGAGCGCACCAGTCAGGTTTCCGTACTCCGTCTCAGCCCACACCTGCGACGTCATGGCTTCTCGCACTTCCGCCTGCCACGACCTCCCTTGATATGCCCGAGCCAATGGTAGTGGGTCATTCCAAAATTTCACCCGCACAACAGCAGCAACGCCAAGAGGGGGGGGGCTGTGCATGTACTGTGGCAAAGCCGGTCACATTCGGGCTCAGTGTCCCTCAAAGTTAAAAGATTAAGCCCGTCAGTCGCAATGGGGGGCCTGGTGGGCAAAAAGCTCTCTCCCTCTCATAATCAGTTCTCTCTACCCCATTGGTTACTGCTTGATTCCGCTGAGTTCGTCGGCTCTGCCTTGGTAGAGTCTGGTGCCGGACAAAGTTTTATTTCTGTGCACCTGGCAACCCAATTTAAAATACCCAGTGCTGAACTTCCGTGGCCAGTAAAATGCACTACCCTCTCCGGTCAGCCCCTTTGCTGTATTACCAAGCAGATTGTCCCTCTTCCTCTGTTAGCCTCAGGAAATCACCACAAACAGTTGTCTCTCCTAGTTCTTCCTTTTTCCACTTTTCCTGTTCTGCTGGGGTACCTGTGGTTGAAGCTACATAATCTGGCTATTGACTGGGAAAAAAGGGTCATTAGCTCATGGAGTTCCTTTTGTTTGTCGGCTTGCCTTTGATCGGCCACCTGCTCCCCATCTATTCCCATTCAGCCCATTACCCCTGAAACGCCTGATCTGTCTTTGGTTCCCCCTGAATACCATGACTTAGGACCTGTATTTAGCAAAGCAAAGGCTTTATTCCACCCCCCCATTGCCCCTATGACTGTGCCATTGAGCTTCAACCAGGGGCCCAATTACTTTCAAGCTGCCTGTACAGTCTGTCCCCCCCTGAATGTGAGGCTATGGACAAATATATCAAGGAGTTGCTCAATGCCGGCATCATTCACCCCTCGTCATCGGCTGTGGGAGCAGGGTTTTTCTTCGTGGGGAAGAAGGACGGCTTGTTACCTCCCTGTATTGATTATTGTGAGTTAAATAACATCACTATTAAGGACAGGTACAGCCTTCCCTTAATTAACTCTGCGTTTGATCAACTCCAGGGCTTTGTAATCTACACTAAGCTGGACCTTCGCAATACCTACTACCTGGTCCGTATTCAGGAGGGCGATGAATGGAAGACAGGGTTCCGTACCCCTAGTGGACATTTTGAATATTGCGTCATGCCCTTCGGCCTCACCAACACCTCCGCTGTCTTCCAACATCTCATTAATGATGTGTTACAGGACTTTCTTGGCTTCTTTGTGTTCGCCTCTCTGGATGATATCCTGATTTTCTCCAAGACCCCTGCTGAACACAAGGTCCATGTCTGGATGGTTCTCCAGCATCTTCTTGAGAATCAGCTCTATGTGAAAGCGGAGAAATGTGAGTTCCACACCCCCTCAACCACTTTTTTGGACTTCATTATCTCCAAGGACCAGATTGAACCCGACCCAAAGAAGATCAAGGCTGTTACAGATTGGGTCGTTCCCTCGACCTGGAAGCAGTTCCAGCAGTTCCTTGGATTTGCGAACTTCTATCAGCACTTTGTAAGGAACTACAGCTCCATCGCCCACCCACTCACCTCCCTCATGTCCACTAAGACCCCCTTTCGATGGACGCCAAATGCTAATGAGGCATTCATCCAGTTGAATGCTTCACCGAATCTCCAATCCTACTTCACCCTGATCTGGCTCGCCAGTTTGTTGTGGAGTTGAATGCCTCTGACTTTGGGGTGGGGGGTGTCCTTTCACAGCGCTCAGTCACTGACGACAAGCTGCACCCTTGTGCGTATTTCTCTCGGCGCTTGTCTCCTGCCGAGAGAAATTATAGAGTCAGTGACCGGGAGCTGCTCGCAGTGAAGTTGGCATTGGAGGAGTGGCGTCACTGGCTGGAGGAGTCTACTCTGCCTTTTGTGGTTTGGACAGACCACAAGAATTTGGTATACGTCAGGTCGGCCAAGCGACTCAACCTACGCTAAGCCAGATGGGCACTGTTCTTTGATAGGTTTCACTTCACTATCACATATAGACCTGGCTCCAAAAACTAGAAACCAGATGTCCTTTCCCGCCAGTTCGCGGACGAACCAGCAGCCTCCAAGGAGGAAAACATCTTACCCGACAAGGTCATCGTGGGGGCTCTTTCCTGGGAGATTGAGCACCGAGTCAGGAAGGCACAGGTCATGGACCCAGACCCTGGGGGTGGGGGTGGGGGGGGCACCAAACCGCTTTTTTGTCCCAGCTGCCGTGAAAGGAGAGGTGATTCATTGGGTCCACACAGCCAAGTTTTCCTGCCACCCTGGGGTCATCAGGACCCTCTGCGCTGTCCGTCGCACCTTCTGGTGGCCTTCCATGAACAAGGATGTCCCCGAGTACATTAGGGCATGCCCTCAGTGTTCCACAGGCAAGACCCCCACCTCGTCCCCTGCAAGTCTGCTCCAGCCCCTCCCCATTCCCAGTCAGCCAACATCACCCTGGACTTCATGATGGGACTACCCCCTTCCAACGGGCATACGGTCATCCTCATGATTGTTGACAGGTTCTCCAAGGCAGCACATTTTGTTCCACTCAAGGGACTTCCATCAGCTCTGGAGATGGCCCAGCTCCTGACAACCCACATAGTCAGACTGCACGGTATTCCGGCAGACATTGTTTCTGACCATGGTCCCCAATTCATCTCCAAGGTTTGGCAGGCTTTTTGTAAGTCCATCGGGATCACAGTCAGTCTCTCTTCTGGCTATCATCAGCAGAGCAACGGGCAGTGCGAGCGGGCTAATCAAGAGATGAAGACCATGCTACATTGTATCACAGCATCAGATTCATCCTCCTGGAACACTTTCCTCCCGTGGGTAGAATACGCCCATAATTCTTCCACCTTGGTCGCCACTGGGTTCTCTCCCTTCAAGGCCTCTCTCAGGTACAGTCCCCCTCTCCTCTCCATCTCTGAAGGGAAGGTGGCGGTTCCATCCATCTCTGCCCACATGGCATGGTGCAGGCACTTTTGGAAGGACACTAAGGCAGCTCTCCTTCGCTCTTCGGTTGAGAACTCAAGGTGGGCTAACAGGAAAAGGCAGCCAGCCCCGGCATACAAGGTCGGCCAGAGGGTATGGCTATCCACCAGGAATTCACAAGGATTCCTGCCTGTTCTGTTGTGTGGGTGTTTTTTCTCCCTGCTGATTAGCATCCTCTTTGGAGCCCTGAGCCTTACCTGTTGCTAATTAGAGGAGGCCTTTATAAGGGAGACTCTCCCACCACTCTGCCTGGTCGCGTTTGACTCTACATCCGTCTGTAGCCATGCTCTGCCAATAGTTGCTGCATGCAGTCTTGTCTGTAGTGTTCTGACCTCTGTTTGCCCTAGACCCTGCCTCCAGCCTGCTGCCTCTGTGCCTCTGTGCCTCTGCTTGACAGTTATCCTTCTGCTGTGTATTGACCCCTCGCCTGTCTTTGGACTGTGGATTTGGATCTTGGACTTGGATTTGGACTTTCCTGGACTTGTGCACATCATCACTTTCCCCCACAAGTAAGTCAACTTACCACCATGTATACAGTGGGGCAAAAAAATAGTCAGCCACCAATTGTGCAAGTTCTCCCACTTAAAAGATGAGAGAGGTCTCCAATTTCCATCATAGGTATACCTCAACTATGAGAGACAAAATGAGAAAAAAAAAATCCAGAAAATCACATTGAATGATTTTTAATGAATTAATTGGTAAACTCCTCGGTAAAATAAGTATTTGGTCAATAACAAAAGTTCATCTCAATACTTTGTTATATACCCTCTGTTGGCAATGACAGAGATCAAACGTTTTCTGTAAGTCTTCACAAGGTTTTCACACACTGTTGCTGGTATTTTGGCCCAATCCTCCATGCAGATCTCCTCTAGAGCAGTGATGTTTTGGGGCTGTCGCTGGGCAACATGGACTTTCAACTCCCTCCAAAGATTTTCTATGGGGTTGAGATCTGGAGACTGGCTAGGCCACTCCAGGACCTTGAAATGCTTCTTACGAAGCCACTCCTTCGTTGCCCGGGCAGTGTGTTTGGGATCATTGTCATGCTGAAAGATCCAGCCACGTTTCATCTTCAATGCCCTTGCTGATGGAAGGAGGTTTTCACTCAAAATCTCACGATACATGGCCCCATTCATTCTTTCCTTTACACGGATCAGTCATCCTGGTCCCTTTGCAGAAAAACAGCCCCAAAGCATGATGTTTCCACCCCTATGCTTCACAGTAGGTATAGTGTTCTTTCGCCTCCAAACACGACAAGTTGAGTTTTTACCAAAAAGTTCTATTTTGGTTTCATCTGACCATATGACATTCTCCCAATCCTCTTCTGGATCATCCAAATGTTCTCTAGCAAACTTCAGATGGGCCTGAACATGTACTGGCTTAAGCAGGGGGACACATCTGGCACTGCAGGATTTGAGTCCCTGGCGGCGTAGTGTGTTACTGATGTAGCCTTTGTTACTTTGGTCCCAGCTCTCTGCAGGTCATTCACTAGGTCCTCCCATGTGGTTCTGGGATTTTTGCTCACCATTCTCGTGATCATTTTGACCCCACGGGGTGAGATCTTGCGTGGAGCCCCAGATCGAGGGAGATTATCAGTGGTCTTGTATGTCTTCCATTTTCTAATAATTGCTCCCACAGTTGATTTCTTCACACCAAGCTGCTTACCTATTACAGATTCAGTCTTCCCAGCCTGGTGCAGGTCTACAATTTTGTTTCAGGTGTCCTTTGACAGCTCTTTGGTCTTGGCCATAGTGGAGTTTGGAGTCTGACTGAGTCAGACTGGAGTCTGAATTTTGTGTTGGATTTTCTTCATATTTTTCCCACAATAAGAGCTCTCAAGGCAGGATAAAGCAGACTGAACATGTTCTAAAAACTCTGTTTTCAGCCTGACATTAATAAGCCCATAATGTAATTCATTAATTAAATTATCTTGCTATGTGTGCAAGATGATTTAAGTATGCATTTAAAAGTAACGTGAAAGTTACTTTCCAAGTAACTAGTTACTTTAATCATACCGTAATTGGTAAGTAACTCAGTTACTTTTGAAAAGAAGTAACTAGTAACTGTAAGTAGTTACTATTTTTTAGTAACTTGCCCAACACTGTCTCTTACACAATTGGTAGAGGTCAAACAGAAATTGAACAAATTGAAACACTTTGTCAGGAACCAGGATACTGACGTCTATCTTCTGACATGTTTGCACGAAAACCCAGAAGCAGAAACAGACTCAATATAACTCACAATGATCTTTTATTAATGTAGTGAATGCGTGTATGAGTGAGTGGGTGTGAATGCAGAGCAGGAGAGAACTGGCAACCCTGTGGGAGGAGAAGAGAAGGGAAATTAGTCACAGTTCAATCCCAGAGCCTCGAATGAGCTGAATAGAATATAATCTTACTGGGCACAGGAGTCGTTGAAGTGCTGAAGAATCCAACAGTCCTCTCCAGGTTGCCGGAGCTCCACTCTGGAGGTGTAGTGTGCGAGGTGAGGGAGAAGGAACAGGTGCAGCCCCAGCTGAGGGAAGAGGGATTGAGTGCGTATGGTGCACTGGTCTGGTCCGCCGCCTGGAGAATGGGTAAGTCCGCCACCAGGAGGGAAGTCCACCTCTGCACAGGGGAGAGAGGAGGAGAGAAGCTGGGGATGAAGGTGAAGATTCCCAAGGGAACAGTCTTACTGTTAGTTGGGGAGCCGAGGCTCCCAGATGACAGGTGTCAAGATGAGGCGAAGAAGGGAGGCGTGACTCCCAGTAGATGCAGTAGGTGAGTTTAGACGAGGAGAACTTCACCCAAGGAGCGTAGACGTCTCTGTGCCGGAGAACAGGAATCCACTCCTGATAAAGGGTGCCTAATTGGGAGAGCAGGTGTGAAAGCAGGCGCAGCTGGGAATGGTAATTAGTGAACAGAGGCACCTGATCACTACATCTTCACTAATGTCTAAAACAAAACAGGAGAGTCTACAGGCAATTTTTAAAAAGTCTATATCTCAGATTGTTAGTAAAACAGTGCGTTTCATTTTCAGCTTACAAATGATTTCAATACTTTTTTTAAATTAAAGACACATTGATAACTCCTCAAAAAGACAGCTACATACATCTGCATCACCACATAAGATGGACATAATCCTCCAGGGAGATCAAAACAGCACAAAAATCTCATTTTCTATCCAGCATGTACAGTATGATGTGCAATACATTTAGGGAAAAAACATTCCTGTACCCAGACTTATTCTGACCAAACTGTGCCAGTGTTTGGCTAGACAACCTTAGAAATAAAAGGAATCCCTGGTGCTCTTTGCTTAGTGCCACTAAACAGGCTTTTGTATGTGCTGTACACAATGGTCCACCACTGGCACTCTGGACAGCATGAGAGCTCCGCTGCCAAGGGAGCTCCTAGCTGTTGTTCTTTTCATCTCAGTTAAGCCACTTGGCTAGCAGCAAAATCGACATGGACAAGAAAATAAAAGCACAGAGGCTTGGGGGAGATGGCAAGATTCCTCCTCTGCTCTCTCTGGGACATGTTTCCTCTCTATTTTATCCTTGCACCCTTGGTCTGATTCACCATGAATTCTTTGGAACACTTTGGTACCGCTTAATTTACATGTATGCCAACAGGCTTTTAATGTATTTAAAACTTGGATGATGTTCAAAGGACACTACAATTCCTCTGAAATAAGCCTTTTGAAAGCTTTATCTTGTTCTTTCTCTTCTGGCTAATCTTGGAGCCCCTCGCTATGCCAGAGCAATTTTTCTAATGCCAATTAAGCTTGACATTAGCATAAAGCAGCTTTTAAAGTTTTTTTCTTTCTTTTTGAATGGATGACTGATGTTAAATGAACTCTTATTTACACTCCAATTGGCTGGATTCCTTTTTTTTTCTTCTTTTTTCAAGAGTTTCTATAGTGAATAACCTTTGTAAAATAAAGGACATTGGTCTTTGTTTCTATTATCATGATGTTAACAGATGGGACTACAAAGGCCAAGACTTCTTTAAAAACAACTTGATCCATTGTTTTAGTCAAATTAGCAGTCTCTGTGGTACAACACCACACATTCTGCTTTGTGTCCAAAAGAAGGTTATGCTATTAATGCATAACATGTTGGCAGCTCCTTTCATTTCTCACACAAACAGCATAATTGATGCAGAGTATGAGGAATCAATTAATTACCATTAGGACTATTTCAGGACATAGAGAAGAACACAGTAAATGGGTTTTCATTAGCCACAAATGTGCAAATCTGACCCAGGGGAGAAACATAAATTCTTTGCAGAGTTCTTGCATTTTTGAGTGGAAGTTAAAAGGCTTGTTCTTTTGCCACATGGTGAGTTGGGACACATTCCACTCTTAAGAAAAAAGTGCAGGTCCCACTCTGGAGATCGCTGTGGGGAAACTCAAGCTGTTGTCTTGTTGAGAGCTTGTTGGGTTTTTTCCAACACTGAAAAACGGTGGAGCCAAATAAATATGCAATGTTACTTCTGTTACTTTGTGCGGATTATTTAAATTATGATAAACAGCTTCATTAAGCAAATGCTTTGAAGTGAAATTGTTTATTTAGTCAACTTCAGAAAAGAGTAGACTGTGAAACGGACCATTGACAGAAAATCAAAAACAGAAACTGATGGGAAACATGAAGGTAAAAACAATACTGCAGCTAAAAAGACACAATGAATACTTCTGCAAGTCAATCTTATCCAAGCAAGAAAAGAGATAATGTGAAATAAAGTGAGCACCACAAATGGGCTTTAGAGTGCTAACAGCATGGAGCTGGGGAAATTTCAAAGTTCAAGTAAATACTTATTTGTCAGATCTAAAGTATATCGGACAAAGGGGACTTTCACACTGAACCCATTTGATCTGAATTTTTGGACTTTTCAGTTTGATTCGGACCAAAATTTTAGGTGTGAAAACCTATCTTAACCTCCCTGAAACCTTATCTTTCAGAAAATAACGTTTATTGCACACTTGATCAAACAGAAATCTGAGCTCAGAGCATTTTTACTCTTATTTCCGGCTTCTTTAAACTCTGAATCAGCTACAGTACTCAGGCACAGCCAGTTCAAGACTGTATCGAATGGCTTGAAGCAGTGACTCATTTTCAGGGCAAATGGTTCAAAGTGGTTTAATGCTTCAGAAAGCTTTGATTTATCCACCTCTACATTCAGCAACCACAAGGAGCGGGTTTACCAACGTGACAATCCCACACCACTTAATTCCAGAGGGAGGCTTGTCTAGCAGTGGGTCGGTGATTAACCTCAGGTGTTGCCAGCAATTATTCTCCCAGCTCATGAAAAGCAAAAAACAAGGCAAGATGGTGCAGCTCTTACCCAGATCCATGACAGAATATCTATATTGATGGATTTCAATTTATCAGGCTCCTTTCTTTTATTTTATTTGCACACAAAACAAGCAACAACCACAATAAAAACAAGAAAAGCACTCAGAGAGTGCGAAGGCTCATCCCATCCCTCATGGATCACCTCCAAAATCTAATGGGTTTGTGTGTAGACCTAGAGCCACTTCTAGTGAAAATTGCATCAAAGTCTGTCCATTAGTTTTGGAGTATTGTTGCTAACACACTGTGAGAAGATAAGAGCCTTGGCTGAGGTATGGATTCTCAGATCATCACCAAAATGTAATGGGTTCCTCTCTAGCCCAAGAACCGCCTCTGGTGAAAATTTTATCCAAATCCATCGCATAGTTTTTGTGTAATCCTGCTGAACAAACACAAAGCCCTTGGTGGAGGTATCATCACCAAAATCTAATCATCTGTTCCCCATGCCATAACCTTTCCTGAAAATGTCATCAAAATCCGTTCATAACTTTTTCAGTAATGTTGCTAACAGACAGACAAACCAACAAACCAACAAAAAAACCAACAGCAGCAAAAACATAACCTCCTTGGTGGAGGTAAAAATCATAAGATGATTGTGCAGGTGAGATTAAAAAAAAATAAACCTAGGGGCTTATGTAAAGGATCTCACCTCTGAAATTCTATAGTTCATAAGGTAAACACATGCAGACAAAATCAAAACTCAACCATAACTTAGTACTGAAAGGAAAACAACAGCAGCATCAATTTCAATATAATGAGAGTGTATAGACCTAGTCTATATGATTGTTTATACATGAATGACAGCTATGAATAAAATAACCAGTTCAAATTGTTAAGTTTGGTTCATCAGACAAGCCTGAATGTGTAATTCTCGAGATAAGTAAACTGAATCGCAATATGAATATAATTGTTCAACACAATCCCCTTTCTACTTTGATTTTTTAAAATTATCACATTATAGTGAAAGGATTCTGTCTATGTGTCATTGTGTGAGTGTGTGTGCATGCGTGTGCGTGTGTGTGTCTTTCTGTCTGTTCCTTGCATATCTCTTGAACGGTTTGTCAGACGGACCTCAGATTTGATACGTGCTTTGCTGAGGTTATGGGCGTGTGCATCTCTGAATTTCAGCCTCCCCGGATATGTGGAAGTTTAGGAGGGAAAATCTTTAATGAATGTCCATAGGGGAGCAATTACATGAACACAGAGGTGGAAAAGGTATAACCGCTGGGATTTGGGGGCTGAAATTTCGGATTTATGGCTATAATATTAAGTCCAATAACCCCTGTAAAGTTCAGCCTCCCCGGATATGTGGAAGTTTAGGAGGGGAAATCCTTATGAACGTCCAAATCGGGAGTTATTAAATAAACACAGAGGTGGAAAATATATAACTGCTGGGAGTTAGGGGCTGAAATTCATAGGGCAAGCTCTGGAGGCTGGTGCGATAAAATGTTAAAAATTTGGGTCCGATCCAAGCTCGGGAACCAGGTTTTCCTTAGAAGACCCACTTTCTCCCTATATAGTCGTGACCATATGAGGAGTTAAGAACCCAGCAGGAACTTCTTGTGTGGTCAAGTGACCATATAAGAGTAACTCCTGCCTGCTGCAGGAACAACCAGATGTCTAATCACGGTCAAGACAGATAATTTTTTCACACATAAGGAATTGTAACTCCTTATACAAAGATACAGAGTGATGATAATCAAGTCAGTGGCGGTAATGCACCTGTAAGCTGGTTGCCAACTGCCAATCAAATCTAAAAGAAGAAGAAGAATAGAATAAAATAGGCCTTAGTGTCATTGTACAGTAGTACAGTACAATGAAATTGTGGGTGCTTCACCAAGCTACTGCACAGTAAAGTAAGGGATAAGGATTAGATAAAAACTCTGTTACAGAGCACATGATTAAACACGTGACTGAAATAAAAATAAAATAAAAATGGCCCAGGATTATGGCAGTATACACAGGAGTATATATAAGGAGTTGACGTTATGATGCCATAGAGAGATCAAAGAGCTAAGTTAAAAGGTGTTGTTCAGTTCAGCAGGAACTGAACAATTCCCTATATGGTCATGTGACCGGAATTCAATGACTGAACATCACCTTATAAGGAGTTCAGCAGGAACTGAACAACTTCTTATATGGTCATGTGACCAGGCTCTGTACTAGTAGCTTTGAATTTAAAAACTAGTGCATATCTGTGCATGCCCATGCATACCCGTGCATGCCTGTAGAAAGTAGGTGTAAGCCATCACGTCACCACTCGTTCAGTGATGAATGGACATCCTGATTATTTTTTGGAATCTGGGAGGAAACTGGAGCACCCAGAGAAAATCCACGCTTTGCTTGGCAATTTACACATTTGTAGTGTAGACTGCCATTCTTCAAGGTTACACATTTTTACTGTCGCCATCTCTTTAAAAGCAGCATTGTTCAGAAAGCGACACTTTTGCTTAGTTTCTTCATCTTGAGCAAGAATACGAAGATTGCTTGATCTGCCAGCTCTGCTCGCGGCAAAGTAGAATTGGCCATGGCTGAAGAAATCTCTTGTGCAGAAAACACCAACGTGCAGTAAAGACTGGCCCTGTGACTTATTCACAGTCATGTCAAAGCAGGGTCTTACTGGAAACTGTTTATGTTGCAAGGTGAATGGAAACATGTTGTCAGATGGTGTGAGTGTGATTCGTGGAATCAGGAGAGTGCATCCAGCATTGACACCAATCACAGATGTTGCAACCAACAGGTGAGGCTGCCTCTGATCTTTTAACTAGCCCTGTGGTCTATAGGACGTCATATAGACATCATGTAGACATCATAGGAACATCATAGGCAGTCCTATGATCTTTTAGCGAGTCCTATGGTCGTGACACACAGACAGACAGAAATTTCTTGAATTATATATAGAGTGATTGTTTTACTAGATGAATTACATAAGGTCAGAGGTGTCTAGTGAAAAATCCAAAATGCTGTGAAATGGTGGTCCTGCTTTTAGGTCAACCTACATAAATAACTTGTCAGCTTGTGTAGAAACCCCACCTGCTTGACCACTTATGGGAAATGTCTACCTGCCAGTATGCCTGTTTTCTCCGTTTTCTTTCTTGCTTGCCTGTTATTGACCGTCGTTGACGATCTTGAAAAGCTAAAATGCCTTTCAACTCTACACACAGTGTGTTCCATTGCTGTTGCCTGATGTGCTACCTGCTGCCTGACTGACGGTTCCATCGTGAAGTATTGATCACACAGCCCTCAAAATCATTTTGAAGAGTGGACATTTGGAGGGTTTTAAGATAGTGATGCAAAACCGCTGCAATATCTGCATATTTTTTACTGGAAGGTCTTATACTAGTTGCTGGCGTGTGAGGCATTTAAATATGTTTATGCCACACTGCAATGTCCAAAGCCGGAGCAGCACTTTACTGTCAGAAATGTTTCTACTGCAAGTATAATGGGTTCATAAGCCGAACAAGGCACGTCCGAGATAGGAGCTAAGTGGGAAAAAGTGGCCAATCCATCAACGGTGAGGGATGAAAATGCAAGTGATCTGTAGTGTGAAACTCAAAAGTAAAAAGCTTTGCTCTCCTGGTTTCTGTGTTAAATAAACTCAGAGTGCTGCTCACACATTCCTGAAAAAAAAAGGTGGAGGCAAGAGCAGTGTTGACAGGGAACAGGTCTCCAAGTAAAGAGACCTAGAGATCACTTCTGAAGAGTCCGTGAACATGTCTCTCAACCCTCCCTTGTGTTTCTGTCTCATTAGCTGATTCTTTAATCACCTTTCTGTTTTTTGTTTTTTTTTTATTATGATGTAGTGACAGTGCTTTGCTGCTGTCACCTTACAGCTTCGGTGGGGTACCGTTGTGAATCTGAGCCGATTTCACTGCCTCAGAACTTAGTAAGGTATCACAGTAAGACAGTGTTAAAAAAAGGGAACCACAAAAGGCAGGGTGTCCATCTGTCTCAGAAAGGAAGAAAAAAAAATGGAAATATATAAGTGCAAAAAAAGGAAATTTGCAAATATTCTTGAATATCCTTCATTAAGACTGATATTTCCACACATACACATTCTAAAAAATGGGAGTGCAACCCATTAGCAGGAAGTCACTTGCACTGAATGTCAGCATTAGAAAGTACTTTCAACTCTGCTGGCTGTCAGCAACTCTGGCAGCTTCGAAGAGCTTTAGCTTCAACTGAAAATCTTAACAAACGGGCTGTGGTCTGCAATGACAAAATCAGATTGAACTCTTGAGTGGAGGATCTGTTGAAAGAGGTTTCAGATCAAAGCAGCCTAAGTGGGTCAAAATTACCTTGACCATCTGAGAAAAGTCACATTTTTAAGCAGGGTGGGGGTAATCTGCAATGTAGAGGGCAGATTAGCATTTTCCAGAGAAGATTCCTCTCGTAGACGTCAGATCAAAGTGGGCAAAGCTTTTGTTTCTTCTCTTCCAATGTTTCACTGGCTCAGTGTTAATTTTGCAATTTAGCTGGCGGATTACTCAATGTGTGTAGCAAGGAGAAAATGTGCTTACCTTTTCAAATGTCTGGGGCCCTCCATTGCTTATATTTTCATGTGAAATATGACAAAGAATCCACTGACTATTTTGGTCTTCAAGAATATAAATGTTATTAATGACATCTCCATTGGGTGATGGTGTAAATTTTATAGAGCGAGAAATGTTTTATTAGACACATCAGAGAGACACTACCACAGAAGGAATGCAGTCTACTTTCATTTGCCAGAGATACTAAGGAATAAATCTGAAGCAGAGCAACGACATTAAAGTTCACGGAAAAGACAGACAGATATAAACAATCTATCTTTGGTTAGAGGTCTTGTTTAGGTCAAGGTAACTGTGTATCTTCATGGATTACAACAGTACTTTTTTGGGGTAAAAATTTTCACAACTCTAGTATAGGCTAATAGACAATATGGCAGGAGAGTGAGTGCTGAATATCAGCACTCACTGTGTGTCAGCCACAGACCTCACTAAAAACCAGGACATAAAAGAATTACTTTGTCAATGAGGGTAAAAGAGAGTCATGGTATGCATTGTATGCAGTTTAAAAAGTCAGTGACACAACTTTGACTTATGAGTTCCAACAGGACCAACAAAGAAGATAGGTGAATTGAGCAAAGCTTAAATCCATCTCTAACGGCGCATTCAGATGGGCACTGTTTGGTCCGGACCAAAGGTCAAAACAGAGGCCTCCATGGATAGATCGGTTTGTTTGGTGCATCTGAAACTCTGAGTCTGGAACTCTGGTGTGCACCAAACAAACAAAGTCTGGTCCCCCTGAAAATGGGGGTCTCGGTTCTCTTGGAAATGAAGTCTGGTGTGCTCTGCTTGCAGTGTGAATCCAAACGGACTATCCAGAGGACCAAAGGGCGGAAGTGCCCCTCGGCGTTTGTGTAACCATAGCAACACATAGTCTGAGAAGAGAAAGCACTGTTGCCAACTCCTCAGTAAGGAAAGTAGTTATTGGCTGTCCTGAAAGTCGCTAGAATCACTAAATAATTGGTTATTTGCATGTAATTGCATATTTATTCCACCTAGCTGCAATGCTCCGTACTGTGGGTGTTTATATATTTACATATTTATTCCATCTAGCTACAATGCTCTGCACTGTGTGTTCATATATTCATATATTTATTCCATCCAGCTACAATGCTCTGCACTGTGTGTCTGTGTGTGTGTGTGTGTGTGTATATATATATTTTATAGTAATATGTACATATGTATATTAGCTGCTCTTGCTTGCTTGTTTTTTTTTTTTTGTTTTTTTTTTCTTTTTTTTCTTGCCTTCTGATTGTTGCTCTGAGTGTTGCTGTCCCTGTGCTGTTGCAATCCTGGAATTTCCCCGTTGTGGGACTAATAAAGGCTTATCTTATCTTATCTTATCTTAATTGTAATGGATGTTGTAGGAGAGAAGAATAATGTCCTGGGAGACACAAAAAGTGAGTAAAAAAACACCCTAAATATCTTTAGAACTACAAATTATTTTTCTTCTGTTGATTCTTGGTTTGTTTGTTTTAATTTGGTATTTAAATAGGCCATCACTTCTGTATCAGTTTCATTGTGCTGTACAACTGTACAAAGACAATAAAGCCTATTCTATCATCTCCAATAAAAGGCTTCAACCAGCCTTTGGATTCAGGGTTTGATTCCCACTCCTTTCTATATTTTTGAGGGTACAGTTTAGACTGCGACATGACGAGCTAGCTGCCAGATGTTTAGCTTATCTCTCACACACACACACACACACACACACACACACACACACTCTGGACAAAGTGAGTATGTGACTGAGGCTGTTAGTCAAATGCAGTGATTTATTAAGTCTTATTCATGCTGCATCTCCCCTCTACTCCGCTTTGGTCTGCATGCGTTTTGGACGAGCCCAGCACGCACGCGATGCTGTACATGCTCACTTTTTTCATCTACCCAGGCCAAGCGGTTTACGCATGCGCAGAACCATCATTTGTAGTTTCACTCCCACCCTATAGGTAATGCCAATGCGCTGACGTGCCAGGATTTTCACCAACGAAGAAACGCGAGAGCAATGCACATCAGCTTCTGGCCTTCTGGCCTTCTGGCTTTCGGGCAAAATTCTGGCCTTGAAAGCCATGGCTCCACCCCCTACTTGTGTCAGCTGTGTCTCCCTCTCTAAGAAGGTTTCTGAGTTGGAATTGAGACTCTCTAACCTCTATAAGATTCGGGAGGCTGAAACCCACCTGGACACAATTATTTTTGGATGGACATAAGCCCCAGCGACGGACTCGCAGCTAGCAGAGATGGTTACTTACCTGGGTGATATTAGCACATTGCCATCAACTTCCACCCCTGTTCCGGTCACCTCAGCTGTCCAGGACTCCAGCATCAAACACTGGCTTTAGCTTGGAGCTAAACTCAAAGCCGCAGGTGAAAACAGGGTGAAACAGCCTCAATGCGCGCCCTGGACCTTGGTTGAGCCAAATAGCAAATGTCGGGGACTGACCAGACATGGCCGTGCCTTCTCCCTTCCCCTTTTGCTGAAAAACAGATTCAACATCCTTTCCCTGGAAGATTTCACCCACCTGGATGTCTATCATCCTCCCATGGCTGCTCATCCTCCCATAGCCGCTCCTATTCCTTCAGCAGCGGTCCAAACCCACAAGCCCCGGATCAAAACTACCTTAGGTGTGCCAAACTATACACCAGCTCCAAAAAGAAGAGAGCGCATCCCTCTGCATCACCCCCGCATCACCCCGCATTGGCACCCTGCCACCACAGCAGCAACTACGGCAAAATTATCCACCATTTCAGAAGCCACCGGCAAGGACCCCCCAGACGACACTGGTAATTGGTGATTCAATAATGAGGAACGCCAGAAGCAGGTACTGTGTTACAAAATTTTTTCCTGGGGTTAAAGTGTCAAACATTGAGGCTCTTACCCCTGACCTATTAAATGGATACCCCCACGCTAAATCTGTTATTGTGCACGTTGGATGCAATAAAATCCCAGATGAAACATCGGAGATCTTAAAGAGTGACTTCAGGAGCCTTCTGTCCACTCTTATGAACTGTGGCAGACGCATGTTTATTTCTGGGCCACGTGCACCTTTTAGAAGAGGTTGCAATTATTTTAGCAGAACTCTCAGCCTTAATACCTGGTTGTGTTCAACATGTTCTACTTTTAACATTGGTTTTATAGACAATTTCAACCTGTTTTGGAACCACCCATCATTTATGAAGCCAGATGGCATCCATCGAAATAAACTCGGTGCACGTGTTCTAAGGGATAATCTGTTTTATTCCATTCAGCATTTTTTAGTACAGTGACTGAAAGCTGGTATGTTAACTCACCCCGAAGCACCTGGGTCTGCCAACCAGCCCTTTTTTGCTTCCACTTCTCATATTATCCTATTAATCCAAATAATTCTCACTGTTTAGATCAGTCTTCAGTTCATAATATCCCTTACAGAGACTCGGTTAGGGCAAGATGATTATGTTGGTTTAAATGAATCAACTCCCTCTGGTTATTTAAACTATCAAAATCCCAGAAGCTCTGGTCGTGGAGGAGAAGTAGTGACAATTTACCATTCTAAATTACTAGTTAATGTAAAGCAAAAAACATGTATTAATTCCTCTGAGGGCCTGGTCCTCAGTATTGGGCATGTTAGCAATCTTAGGTTAAACTCAATTTCCCTTGCCATAGTTTATCGTCCTCCCTCAGCCTACTGAGAGTTTTTATCCGAATTTGCCGAATTCTTAGCTGATTTAGTGCTGAAATAAGATAGAATAATTATAGTAGGGGATTTTAATATACATGTAGATGTAGATAGTGACTGTCTTAATAAGGCATTTAATTCAATACTAGACTCGATGGGGTTTTCTCAGAAAGTAGAAAATTCTACTCATTATCTCCACCACACATTGGACCTTGTTCTGACATATGGCATAGAAATAGAAAGTCTGGTAGTGTCTCTTCATAATCCTGTACTGTCAGACCACTGTCTGTTAACTTTTGATTTCACTATTCCTGACTAGTTGATTCCTAAAGAAAAATATTACTACAGCAGATGTCTTTCAGATGATGTTGTTACCAAATTTATGCAGATAGTCTCCTCTATGCCATGTGTCAACACAACGGAAATAAGCTATGGAGAGCTTGCTCCTTCTGTAATTGATAGTATGGTAGATAGTGTTACAGCTTCTGTGCATCAGACTCTAGACTTGGTGGCCCCTTTAAAAAAGAAAAAGTCCAATCAGAGATTTCTAACCCCTTGGTTTAACACAGAAACTCGTAGCTTAAAACAGAAGACTCGTCAATTAGAAAGAAAATGGCGTTCCACTAATTTAGATGAAAACTATTCAGCTTGGTGCGGCGGCATGAAATAAAGCGGTGTTGTTGGAGGTTTTAAGTAGAGTTTTATTATCATACCGCCGTCACAAGCTCCGCTCCCGGCGCCATGCATGAGCACCGAGAGCGAGCCCACGGCTCTCAGTGAAGAGGGGACACAAAGTCTGTGTCCTGCAGCAGAGGTTGAAGTGAATGAATGAGAGAGAGAGAGCATGGTTACAATGAAGTATATATACACTCAACTACAACAATACATCAAAGCATTCACAGCAGTTGGTCTGATCAAAGAGATAACAGGACAGGCATGAGACATTTGCATGAAAGGCAACAATTACATCACAGAAGTGAGCCAGACGAAACGGGGCTGCCTGTAGACATTAATACACATTTCACTGTTCTGTTATTTGCTCTAGCCGACCGCTGTGTTTGACCAGTCTGTTTGTGGGGATTTACACCAAAGCACATCTACATATGTAAGATGCTCAGAAGAAGCACAGTAAGGACAAGATGCATGAACACTTTAACTTCACGACTGTAAACGCAGCATGCAGCGGAAAAAAAAAAAAACCTTTGGTTCCAAGGTTGTCATAGCCAGGAGCGGCACTGGGGTTAAGCTCCCAGTGCTCATAAAATGCTCCTTATGGCGTGCTTCTCGAAAAGCCTCTGACAACTAAGTCCAACTCCTAGCCTGCCCGTGTGGTTTAGTCTCTAAGCCCGGCGGAACTGCTTTTACTAATAGGAGAAGGGGCGAGGGCGGATCTCTGGCGCCTTAAAACCAGATGCTTCGGGTAGATGGTGGCTCATCAACCTGGGAAGGTAGCCCATCTAGGGGAAGGTAAACCCTGATTTCAAACCTCCGCTGCCTTGCGGCACACCCGGTCACGAGAAAGGCTTCGGGAGTCAACCCTGAGGAAAAATCCGGAGTCGGAGCCCCTAAGGCAGTTCTCTGTTGTGCTCAACATCGTTCTGGCAGCTCCTGCGACGGCGCTGGTGCCAAACTATAGCAGCCCTGCTGTTCCTTTGGATTCATCAGTGACGTGGAGAGGGGGGACATGCTGCATGGGTAACATCTTGTCCTCCATATCTTCCTGCCCAGGCTTGAATCCTACCAATGCCCAAAGCTGGAAGGTAGAACACCGGTGCGCATCGGCCTGTTCAGCCACAGGCAGTGCTGTTCCAGCAGAGTAGACGTTCAGGATTCTCTTCCATGGTCATCATAGACCGACGGAGGCCGACGACGACGATTCAGCTTGGAGAAATCATCTTTTAATTTATAAAAAATCTCTTAGAAAAGCTAGAACAAGTTATTACTTTGCATTAATAGAAGAGAACAAGAATAATTCCAGGTTTCTTTTCAGCACTGTAGCCAGGCTGACAAAGAGCCAGGGCTCTGTCAATCCTTGCATTCCCTTAGAGCTTACTAGTCAGGACATTATGAACTTTTTCAATCATAAAATTTCATCTACTAGAGATAAAATCAGTCAGATTCTTCCCACCGTTACCTTAAATACAGTAACTACTATAACTCCTTCAACTGACATCTGTTTGGATAAGTTTACACCAATTGACCTTTTAGAGTTAGATAAAATGATTTCCTCATCCAAGCCTTCAACTTGTCTTTTAAACCCTATTCCTACCAGCTTATTTAAAAAGAGTCTTCCCATTTATTGGCAGCCGTATTCTTCAAATAATCAATTCTCCTTTAACAATAGGCCATGTACCGCAGGCTTTTAAAACTGCTGTAATTAAACCCTTACTCAAAAAGCCAACGCTGGATCCAAGAGTTTTAGCTAACTATCGACCAATCTCTAATCTCCCTTTCATTTGAAAAATCTTAGAAAGAGTTGTTGCTACGCAATTATTTGATCACTTGCAGAGAAATGGTTTATTTGAAGAGTTTCAGTCTGGGTTTAGAATCCATCATAGTACTGAAACAGCCTTAGTGAAGGTCACTAATGACCTCCTTATCGCATCTGATAATGGACTTGTTTCTGTACTTGTCCTTTTAGACCTTAGTGAAGCCTTTGATACTATCGACCATAGCATTCTACTCGATAGATTAGAACACTATGTTGGACTTAATGGAACTTCGCTGCAGTGGTTTAGATCTTATTTGTCTGATAGGCTGCAGTTTGTTCGTGTCAATAATGAGTTTTCTTCCAACTCTAAGCTCAGTCATGGAATTCCACAGGGATCTGTGCTAGGCCCTACTCTTTTTAGTTTGTATATGCTTCCGCTGTTACGTGTGGCTCTGGGGAGCCACACAGTGAGAGCCAAGGGCGAGCCAGTGAGTTGAGATGTTTTATTAAAGGCAAGGGGTGAGGGATAAGGAAAGCACAGATACTCATACAGAGGAACACTCACGAGTTGTACAACACAGGAGTAGAGAGCCAGCACCGGGCATAGGGGTAAAAGGCATGGATACTCACAGCGGGTAATACTCATAAGAATGCTGCAAGAGGAGTAGAGGGCTGACACCAGACGTAGGGGCTTCAGCCTAGCAGTGCTTAAGTCGCAGCCCCGAGTGATCGAGGCTGCTCCTCTTTATCCTCATTAGCAGCGCCCCAGCTGATGAGGGTTAATTGGGCCCCAGCCGTCCCGTAACACTGACAGCTGGGAGCCCGCTGAGACGCTGCCCAATGAGAGGCAGGGATGAGAAGGGGCATGGTCTGAGCGCCGGAAGACCCGGCGTCTCATCCCATGGTGACAGAGCGTCCCCCTCACGGTCGGCCTCTGAACGACCCGAAACATCCGAGCCCCACCACCACCACCACCACCACCTAGGGTGGGTGGAAGGGAGGCTGGACTGGAGGGAGAGAAGCAGAAAGGAAAAAAGAAAAACAAACCATGAACAAATACAGAGTACAGGGTCAGACAAAAAAAAACAAAACAAATACAACACTCTGTATCCCACAGAAAATAATAACCAGGGCACAGATGGGGAAAATACTGAGCACGGTTATGGAAAAAAACCCCACTACTCCAAACCCACCAAAAAAAAGGATGACAGGAACAAATAAGGCAGTTACAGAGTAAGGTTAAGAGGGAAACAAAACACACTACTCCATAACACACAAACAAGACCAGGAACAGGACAAAAATGACGAAAACGCTGAGTACAGGTAATAAATAAAAAAAAAAACACAATACACAGCGCTATATGGAACAAAATGAGGCAATCACAGAGCACGGTTGAGAGGGAAACAAAACACATTACTCCATAATGCACAAACAAGGCTAAGACCAGGACAAGAATGATAGAAACGCTGAGTACGGACAATAAGAAAAAACACAATACACAGCGCTATATATATATATATATATATATATATATATATATATATATATATATATATATATATGGGATCACCTAGAGGAATGAAGGTGACAGGAACAAAGGACAATTACGGAGTACGGTTGAGAGGAAAACAAAACACATTACTCCATAACGCACCAACAGGGCTAAGAACAGGACAAAAAGGAGGAAGAAAAATGCTCAGTACGGTTAATAAAAAAAAAAAACACAATACACAGCACTATAAATATATATTCACCAAAAGGACAAAACACTACACCCGAGTGACCCTAATAATAACAAAAAGGTAAGCGACACCCGAGGAAGACGGCAGACAGAGTCCACAGAGGCTGTGACTGCTCCGGAGGTCTCCCCGCCCATTGTCCAGTTGGCGAACCGGGGAAAGGGGAATGTACGGACGGCCAACTCCAGAACCAGGTCCCAAGAAACAAGTCCACTGGCAGCCGTACCAGGCCACCCAGAAGCAAACACAGTTCGTCGGGGGGTTGGACCAGACCGCCGAACCGAAAGTCTTGCGGGTCGGGCCGCCGACCCGCATCACTCAACCACCAGGATCGTTGAGACAGGCGAAGGGTCAAAGTGGACCCCGGTGGAAGAGGCTTAGGGGAGAGCCGATGACGAGGTAGACGAGCGTCAGGCCGCAGGGAAACAGCCACCTCCTCACCGGACCTAGACAACACCGGTGCAGAACCTGCGTCGGACCCCGATTGGGCCTTAGGTGAACCCACGTAGGACACCGCTGGAGCAGCACCCACGTCGGACCCCGATTGGGTCTCGGGCAAACCCACGTCGGACACCGCTGGAGCAGCACCCACGACGGACCCCGACTGGGTCAGCACCGCACCAGAACTGACCTCCAACGTTGAAACTGGACCCCCCAGCACCACGAGGAGCGGCAACTCCTCGCCAGCGACCCTGGAAGAAGGCTCAGGAGAGAAAACAGAACCGGGATCAGGATCACCGGCAGTGCCAGAACCCGGCGAGACGAGCTCGGATGCAGCGGGCGGCTGCACCCGGCTCATCTCCCCTAGAGACAGGCTAAAGTGCTCAAAGATATGAAGGGAGAAAAGAAAGGAGAGCACTCGCCTGATCTCGGGTTCTGACGCCGTCCAGGACTGCGAAGATCCAGGATCCGTCGTCAGGAGGTCGTTGTCAGGCTCCCACTCAGCTGCGTCGGGCCCCGCAGCCGGCACGATGGTCAGCGCAGCTTGAGGTACCTCCAGCACTGATAACCACGCCGACGATCCACACGGCGTGATGGCAGGAGAACCTCGTCCCGCTGGACCGAACCGCTCCTCCGTGGAGACCCAGGGATGCTTGGTCGTCGGCGCAGACTCCACGCAGCAGTCAGTCCTCCTCCTCCGTCCACAACGTAGCTGCGGAACCAGAACCGCAGGCCCTCTCCTCATCCCACGACGTTGACCCGGAGCCGGGGACCGCTCGGCGGAGAGAGACACAGAGGATGCAGGATTAAGAACACAGGTTACAGCAGGTGGTGGGAGTTCAGGGAGCTGCGGACCCCGAACTCCACCTCCAGGAGTATAACAGAGCAAATCACAAAATTGATGTAAACAAACTGGGACTTGTCTGTCTCCTGGAGGCTGGATGGCGCCTGCTGCTGTGGACATTGTTTCTCCCTCTCCCTGCCAGGCGATAACGGAGGACCCCCACGGAAGTCATCTGGGGACCGCTCGTGTTGTCTCCAGAAGAGGCCTCGCCAGGCCGGGATTCCAGGCACACACAGCAGTCGGGAAGCGCGTCAAGGAGGAGGGGGTGACAGCCGGGGTGAGCCAGCCCGAATGCCCTGGAGTGACAACGGGGGGAAGAGGCTCAGGGAACGAGGCTGTGAAATCTCCACACTGACGAGACGAAGAGGTGACAGCTGCGTGGGGGGAAGGGTCCTGGCGGCAGCCCAGAACTGGATCCGGACGGGGTTCGTGCTGAGGTGACTTGGCGACGTGATGACGGCTATTCCCAGGGGACGAAGCGAGGGGGGAACCCAGGAATCGCCGCTCCTGAGCAGAGACCGAGGCGAGGAAGGCGTTGAACTCGGGAGAGCTTCGTAGCCCTGGACTCCTCTCCACCAATCTCACCGCCACCGCCACATGCCTGATGGTGGTAAATGGGTGCACAGCGGAGCTAGCGACAGCCACTCGGTCCCGGACGTAAACTGCTGTCAGCTGCGGCTCCTTCGGGGGAATCCCGAGTGACGTTGTGCAGAACGGGGGAAGCCCTCCGGGCGGTGCGAACTCCCGGGCTGGAATGGACACAGGAACGGGATCCTGAAGCGGGGGGCGACATCTCATCCGCTTCGGCTTCCTGCCGGGATTTCCATCCAACCCGCGGAGCTTCTCTCACTGAGCAGCCATGGCGTCCCTCCTGGCACAGGCCTCGAGATGGTATGAAGAGCGAAGGTGACTGTCCAGGAGATTCTCAGCACGGCCCAGATGCCAGCGTCTCGAGTTGGAGGTGTCGTGCAGGATGGGGGTGAAGAGCGTTCCGTCGACAACCCCCGAGATGGACCTCAGCTCGTCGCCCTGGCGTCGAACATGACTCGTGGGAGACGGCATGCAAACAGCGCTGACACCCGGACAGGAAGGTACAGGTTCACAACAACTCATGGCCGCCGGCAACTCGTCTGGCTGCGACTTACTGTTACGTGTGGCTCTGGGGAGCCACACAGTGAGAGCCAAGGGCGAGCCAGTGAGTTGAGATGTTTTATTAAAGGCAAGGGGTGAGGGATAAGGAAAGCACAGATACTCATACAGAAGAACACTCACGAGTTGTATAACACAGGAGTAGAGAGCCAGCACCGGGCATAGGGGTAAAAGGCATGGATACTCACAGCGGGTAATACTCATAAGAATGCTGCAAGAGGAGTAGAGGGCTGACACCAGACGTAGGGGCTTCAGCCTAGCAGTGCTTAAGTCGCAGCCCCGAGTGATCGAGGCTGCTCCTCTTTATCATTAGCAGCGCCCCAGCTGATGAGGGTTAATTGGGCCCCAGCCGTCCCGTAACACTGACAGCTGGGAGCCCGCTGAGACGCTGCCCAATGAGAGGCAGGGATGAGAAGGGGCATGGTCTGAGCGCCGGAAGACCCGGCGTCTCATCCCATGGTGACATCCGCAACATCATTAGAAAGCACTGTATACATTTTCATTGTTATGCAGATGACACACAATTATACCTCTCAATGAAGCCAGATAATAGTAATCAATAAGCCAAGTTAGAAGCCTGTCTTAAGGAAATCAAAGCTTGGATGGCTTGTAATTTCCTGCTATTAAATTCAGATAAGACTGAAGTCATTCTTGTTGGTCCAAAAAAACATAGAAATACCTTTCCAAATCAAACTCTTAGTTTGGATGCGGTTGCTCTTTCTCTTAATAGTTCTGTGAGGAACCTTGGAGTTACTTTTGATCAAGATCTGTTTTTCAATTCACACATTAAATTTGTTTCTAAGGCTGCCTTCTATCATTTGGGTAATATTACCAAGATTAGGAGCATCTTGTCTCAGAGTGATGCTGAGAAACTGATCCACGCTTTTGTTAGCTCTAGATTAGATTATTGTAACTCTTTATTCATTCATTTCATTTACTACTTCCAGCGCCGCACGAGTAGGCTGCCTTTTTGCAACAGCGGATCAATTTCAAATCAAAATCAAATCAAATCAGATCAAATCAAATCAACCTTTATTGTCATATTGCTGTACATACAACAGTAGTGCAGGCAAGATGAAATTGCGTTTCTCTCGGCATCCATATGAGATGAGAAGTAGAAGAACATGATTTCAGACACACTCATACATATCTTCACCCCCCACCCCACCACATCCATTTACGCATCCCTGAGACATACTTGGAAAAAAAAAAAAAAACCAACTATCTAACTATAATATACAAATAATGTACATGAGGTCCGTGGGTGCAGTAGAGTATACGAGAGATTCCGGATCAACTGTTCAGCATCCTAACAGCTTGTGGAAGGAAGCTGTTAATCAGTCTGGTGGTTCTGCCTCTGATGCTCCGGAATCGTTTGCCAGATGGCAGAAGTTCAAAGTGTTTATGCAGAGGGTGAGAACGGTCCTTGACAATGTTCAGTGCCCTGCTCCTACAACGGTTCTGAAAGAGTTCTTGGACAGAGGGGAGGGAGACTCCAATTACCCTCTCAGCTCCCTTGACTATCCTCTGCAGGGCTTTTTTGTCTGACATACTGCAGCTGGAGTACCATGTAGCAATCCAGTACGTCAGAACACTCTCCACCACACCTCTGTAGAAGGTCCTGAGGATGTAGATGGGCCTGTTTGAGTTTCCTCAAGAAGTGCAGTCTCTGCTGGGCCCGCTTCCTGATCCCTAAGGAATTCTTGCTCCAGGTCAGGTCCTGCGAGATCTGCACTCCGAGGAACTTGATGTTCTCCACTCTCTCCACTAAACAGCCGCCGATGCTGAGGGGGACGTGTTCAGGCTGTGACAGCCGGAAGTCAATAATCATCTCCTTCGTTTTGTCTACGTTGAGCACCAGATTGTTCTCCCTGCACCAGCCCTCCAGGTCTCTCACTTCTTCCCTGTACATTGATTCCTCATCCCTCTGAATAAGTCCCACCACCGTGGTGTCGTCTGCAAACTTAATAATCTGGTTCCCCTCGTGTCTGGATACACAGTCATGTGTTAGAAGTGTAAACAACAGTGGACTGAGTATGCAGCCTTGAGGGGATCCGGTGCTCAGCGTGACAGAGTTGGAGATGTTGCTTCCAACCCGGACAGACTGAGGTCTCTCAGTCAGGAAATCCAGGATCCAGTGACATGTAGTGGTGTTCAGACCAAGAAGGAGTAATTTCTCCATCAGTCTCTGGGGAATAATGGTGTTGAATGCTGAACTGAAATCAATGTTCAGGAGTCTGGCGTAGGTGTCTTTCTGATCCAGGTGGGTGATGACAGAGTGCAGGGTGGTGACTATAGCATCCTCCGTGGAGCGGTTTGAACGATATGCAAACTGGAGCGGGTCGTGTGATGCAGGGAGGCAGGCTGTAATGTGTGGTTTGACAAGCCGTTCAAAACACTTCATTACAATTGGTGTCAGTGCAACAGGACGATAGTCATTCAGACAAGACACAACTGGTTTCTTTGCCACCGGTACAATGATAGAGGTCTTGAAGCATCTGGGAACGATGGCCTGACTCAGGGAGATGTTATAAATGTCAGTCAGTACATCCGCCAACTCGCTCGCGCAGTCTCGAAGCACACGTACTGGGATGTTGTCCGGACCTGCAGCTTTACGTGGGTTGACTCTGGATAGGGTCTTCCGTGTGTCCGCTGTGTTGATGGTAAAAGCTGGTCCGACCGATGGTGGGGATGGGCCAGCCCTCCCTCTGATTGTCGGGTTTGATGCTTCAAAACGTGCAAAGAAGTTGTTGAGCCTGTCTGGAAGCAAAGCGTCATCATCATTGACCCCTTGCCTAGACTTATAGCCCGTCAGTGTCCGAACTCCCTGCCACATCTGCTTGGTGTTCCTAGTGTCACAGAGGTGTCCCTGGATTTTCTCCGCATAGGTGCGCTTCGCCGTCTTAATTCCCTTTGAGAGCGCAGACCTGGCTGAGTGGAGGGCGATCCTGTCCTTCGCTCTGAAGGCTACATCTCTGGCTGTAAGCAGTGAGCGCACCTCTGCGGTCATCCAGGGCTTATGGTTCCCCGCATAGTGATGGTCTTCACTGTAGTGACATCCTCTGTGCACTTCGCGATGTAGCTGGTGACCGTTTCAGCATACTCCTCCACATCCGTCTTATCTTCCTGGGAGGCTGCTATTTTGAAGACCTCCCAGTCTGTGTGCAGAAGACAGTCTTTCAGTGCAGAGGTTGCACTCTCTGGCCAAATCCTGATTTGTTTCACTACTGGCCTGCTGCGCTTCAATAAGGGTTTGTAGGCAGGCACCAGCATCACGGATATGTGGTCAGAAAGGCCCAGGTGGGGGCGGGGTGTTGCCTTATAAGCATCTGTGTTTGTGTACACTAAGTCCAACATATTCTCTCCTCTGGTCTTAAAGTCTACATCAAAGTCTACAATTTCAAATTTCTTCCTATTTCTATTTACTATCTGACTTCTCTTTCTAATCTTTCTGATCCGGCAATACCTTATACATCGGACGGACACACGGATCGCCCAAATGTCTCCTGAGCCGGCAGACAGAGCCACTGTTTTTAGCAGGATACGTTACAGCAGAGACCAGCTGTTAGCACTTAACCGGACCAAGATGCTAGCGCAAGACCTCGACATACCGGGTGAAATAAGACAAAAACGACGTGGATGCCGTGCTGGAGCAAGACGGCGGGCGAGAAATATAAGGTACAGACCCGTCCTTCCATCCGTTATTATGGGGAATGTACAATCGCTACTCAATAAGACTGACAAGCTAGCGGCTATCTCCCCTCTTCGAAAGCATCTTCAGAGAGATTAGCTTGATGTTGTTTACTGAGATGTGGTTAACAGAACTAGCAACAGATGCTAACATCGAACTGGAGGGTTTCCACGCAATACGGGCAGACCGGACACCAGACAGCGGGAAGGCAAGGGGCGGAGGAGTGATAATGTACTGTATGTCAATAACAGCTGGTGCAGACCGGGACATATCATGGTTAAACAACATCACTGCAGCAAAGACATTGAGTTGCTAGCTGTTAGCATGCGGCCTACCTATCTCCCAAGGGAATACTCACACGTGATCTGCATTGTTATTTATGCAAATCCGACGGCGAACGCTGGGACAGCGTGTGACGCCATCCACTCAGTAACTGGCAGGCTGCTGACAGAACACCCAGATGCTCTTCTCCTCATCTCAGGTGATTTCAACCATATTTCACTGTCCCCCATTCTGCCCACATTCACCCAGTATGTCACATGCCACACTAGAGACAATAAAACACTGGACTTATTCTATGCTAACACTAAGGAGGCATACACCTCATCAGCACTCCCCCCACTCGGGAGATCGGATCACAACTTGGTTCATCTCCTGCCGGTGTACAAACCCCTAGTACACAGACAACCTCCGGTCATGTGCACGGTGAAGATATGGTCTGAGGACGCAATGGACGCTTTAAAGGACTGTCTTGAAACCACTGCCTGGGAGCAGCTCTGCGAACCACATGGTGAGGACATCGATGGCCTCACTCACACCATCATGGACTACATCAACTTCTGTGTGGACAACACCATACCCACCAAGACCATACGGTGTTGCTCGAACAACAAACCCTGGATCAACCCTGAGATAAAAACACTTCTGAGAGAGAAGAAGAGGATCTTCAGGTCGGGGAACAGGGAGATGCTGAAGTCCGTACAGAGGGAACTGAGGAGGAAGATCAGAGAAGGCAAGGACAGCTTCAGGAAGAAGATGGAGGACAAGCTGCAACAGAGTGACATCAGCAGGGTCTGGAGAAACCTTAAAACCATCTCTGGGCTCCAGAATACCTCCTCCCAGGCCACGGGTGGCAGGGAGTGGGCGAACAATCTGAACCTGTTTTTTAATAGGTTTGACCAACCGCCCTCCCCACCGACTGCCCACCAACCACTGCTGCCTCTACAGTCATCGAGACCTGCTGTCCACACCCCACTCCACCAACACCCCCCCACTCATAGCACACAGCCCCCCAACCTGACCCTCACTAAGACCCAGGTGAGGACGGTGCTGAGGAAGATGAAGGCGAGGAAGGCCTCGGGACCGGACGGCATCAGCGCAAAGCTCCTCAAGTCCTGCGCAGACCAGCTGTGTGGGATTGTGGAGCACATCTTAAACCTGAGCCTGAAGCTGGGGAGGGTACCACAGTTGTGGAAAACATCTTGTGCGGTACCTGTACCAAAGACTTCCCACCACAAAGACCTGAACAGCTACAGGCCAGTGGCCCTGACGTCTCACATGATGAAGACCCTGGAGAGACTGCTCCTTGCTCACCTCCGCCCCCTGGTGGGACCAGCGATGGATCCACTCCAGTTCGCCTACCAGCATGGCATTGGGGTGGAGGATGCAGTGATCTTCCTCCTTCACCGTTCTCTGTCCCACCTGGAGAAGCCCGGGAATGTGGTGAGGATCATGTTCTTTGACTTCTCCAGTGCTTTCAACACCATCCAACCGATGATCCTGAAGGACAAGCAGCTGTGCGCAGGGGTGGACCAGCACCTGTCATCATGGATCCTGGACTACCTCATTAACTGGCCACAGTTTGTGAGAACCCGGTATCGTGTGTCCGACACGATCATCGGCAGAACCCCCCTCCCCAGGGAACGGTTTTGGCTCCCTTCCTGTTCACCCTTTATACTGCAGACTTCTCATACAACACAACACACTGCCATCTACAAAAGTTCTCTGATGACTCTGCGATCGTCGGCCTCATCTCCAATGGAGATGAAGCTGAGTACAGAGGACTTATCCAGGACTTTGTGGACTGGTGCCATCGGAACTGCCTCCAGATCAACGCAAGGAAAACTAAGGAGCTGGTGGTGGACTGCCACAGGCAAGGACAACCCCTCACAGCACCAGTAAACATCCAGGGAACAGACATTGAGATGGTGACATCCTACAAGTACCTGGGTGTTCATCTGAACAATAAACTAGACTGGTCACACAATATTGACGCACTCTACAAGAAGGGACAGCGCAGGCTGTTCCTACTGAGGAGGCTCAAGTCTTTTGGTGTACAAGGGGTGCTCTTGAAGACATTCTACGACATGGTGGTGGCATCAGCCATCACTTTTGGAGTGGTCTGCTGGGGCAACGGCATTACAGCAGCCGGTAGGAAGAGACTGAACAAACTAATCAAGAAAGCTATCTCTGTCCTGGGGCAACGCCTTGACCCAGTGGAGGAGATAGGAGAGAGAAGGATGGTGGCCAAACTGTCATCTCTGCTGGAGTCCGAGTCGCACCCTATGCAGGACACACTGGACGCACTGAGGAGCACATTTAGCAGTAGACTACATCATCCTAGATGCGTGACCGAGAGGTTTCGCAGGTCCTTCCTGCCTACGGCTGTCAGACTGTATAACCTAAGCAGGGCTGCTCGCAGAGATCGCAAAAAAAACGTGATGACCTAATAGTATTGAATGCAAAAGACGCAACAGACTTACACAAATGGTCTCCTCCAGTATACAACTAGGACAATATCAGTCGCTATGGAGGGTGACAATATGTATGGGTACATATTCATACCATGAAGGGTAACTAAATAGACGGTTATGCTGTTTAGTCCATCTAGCTACAATGCTCCGCACTGTGTATATATACATATATAAATATATATATATATATATATATATATATATATATATATATATATATATATATATATATATATATATATTTGTATATTTATGTGTACGTATGAATATTCACTGCTCTTATTTTCTTATCTTCTGAATTATTGCTCTGAGTGTTGCTATCCCTATATATATATATATATATATATATATATATATATATACTGTATATATATATATATATATATATATATATATATATTTGTATATTTATGTGTACGTATGAATATTCACTGCTCTTATTTTCTTATCTTCTAAATTATTGCTCTGAGTGTTGCTATCCCTGTGTTGTTGCAATCCTGGAATTTCCCCATTGTGGGACTAATAAAGGCTTATCTTATCTTATCGTATCTTATCTTTATTATCAGGTTGTCCTAAAATATCTTTAAAAAGTCTTCAGTTGATCCAAAATGCTGCTGCAAGAGTTTTAACAGGTACTAGTAAGAGAGATCATATCTCTCTGGTTTTGACCTCCCTTCATTGGCTTCCTATAGAGTTCAGAATTAAGTTTTATATCCTTCTTCTTACTTACAAAGCTCTTAACAATCAGGCCCCTTTTATTTAAAAGATCTGATACTACCCTATCATCCTAACAGAGCATTACGCTCCCAAAATGCTGGATTACTTGTAATACCTAGAATCTCCAAAAGTACAATGGGAGGCAGAGCCTTCAGTTATCAAGCTCCTTTCCTGTGGAACCAGTTACCAATCTGGATTCAGGAGTCAGACTCGATCTCTGTTTTTAAGAATAGGGTAAAAACCTTCCTTTTTGATATAGCTTACAATTAGGAGGGATCATGTGTCTCTAAACCCTCCCTTAGTTATGTTGCTAATAGATTTAGACAGCCGGGGGACCTCCAGTAATGTATTGGGCTTCTCCCCTTTAATGTTTGCTCTCTACATGTCTGTTCTTCTCATCTTCTCTATCCCCTCACCCCCAGCCAGTCGCAGCAGATGACTGCCCCTCCCTGAGCCTGGTTCTGCTAGAGGTTTCTTCCTGTTAAAAGGGAGTTTTTCCTCTCCACCGTCGCCAAGCGCTTGCTCACAGGGGCTCACCTGATTGCTGGGGTCTTTCTGCAATTGTGGAGGTTTCCCCTACATTTGAAAGTGCTATGAGATGACTGCTGTTGTGAAATGCACTATATCAATGAAGTTCAATTGAATTGAATTGAATCAACAACAATGGTGTTGTTTAAACGTCACTGAGAGGAAGAGGAGCTGCTGTTACTATATTCTGTGGCAGAATTACAAAAAGTATGTTTATTCTCGTCTTCCACCTTCTCGTTGTCTTCTTCGTCTACTTTGTCTTTGTATGCTGTGTCGATATCGCCACCTCATGAATGGGATGTTCAGTCTTGCGCATGCGCTGTCAACATGTTCAGGTCATAAGCAGGAGGCGCAGTCACAAAATTTGTGCTGCATGCGGTTGAGCAGTCTGGACACTAGCAGACTGGAGACAATGACGTAACTTTCAACACATGAGGTTTCTGGCTGCATATACGCGGACAGCAGAGGTGCAGCATGAATCCAGCTTAAGTGTGACACTGACAGTGAAGAAACATTTACATCGATTGGCTGGGGGTTGTGCAGACGCAATTCATTTGCAGTCTGGACATGAGTGGCATGGGCGTAGGTCTCCTCTCTGACTGCAAATAACTGCTGCACGAGGCTACTGTGAGACTGATCGCTTGTGAGTGCTTTGGGATGGAGAGAAGCTCATGGTAGTTGATAGAAAAATTCCATATTATCTATACTATTATTGATATTAATAATGTATTATTATAATTGAGAAGTATCATACCTTTCATATGCCATGTTTAATGTTGATATGTGCATTCCATATAGGATAAGTTTATATATTCTTGGCCTGTTTCTGTGAGCAATTTCAGAGAGTTCAGACTGAGGATCAGTACAGGATCAGTACATGTGTAAGGAATGATCTAAGCCATTTATTATAATCTCTTTGACATAACCTGTTTTGGGTCACAGGAATGCACAGGAACTCCTCAGCCTGTACAGATCAGTGGTAGATGGACATTCTGTTAGTTTTATGGATCTCATGTCTTCATGACCCATGTCTCCAGAGTGTCTGACGTCCGCCTGGATAAGCTCAGTTATCAGGACTGTCCCGTTCTGTCCCTTCCCTTATCCTCATCCTCCCTCTCTTTTCTTCTACCTATATATATCAGACTTAGAAGAATGGATCCTTTAGAGATTCTAGGTGTGTCTGAATGTCATGCCTTGTAACCTCTCCCCCAAGGTGGCCAATGGGGTGACTCCTTATATTTTTGTAATAAATGTACATAAATTCAACTTTCCGCCTGATTATTTGACTTTGAATAATTTAAGCTCAAAATTGTTCTAACAGTAGTACCCACTGCTTGCTGAGGATAATGACTGCAGAGCAATAGTGCTTTCATGTCAGCAGCCAGTATGGCTAGTGATTTTCCAAAGTTACTAGCCACTCAGCCTTTTCACTAGCCACAATTTTGTAGTTGGAAAATTATGTTTAATATGATCAAATTTGATTATTGCATGCTAAAATTAAGTTGAATTAAATGTCCATCCTTTTTAAATGCAGTGACCCTTATACATACATAAAAATAGCAAGAGAAACACTGTCTGTTTAAGTAGTTATTAACAGCAGTAAATACTGTAAAACAGTCGAGAAAAATATTTGCAATGTGAGAGTGAAGTACAGGTAAATTTGGGGGCCATCCCAATTCTCATTTCTACCCTGTCCCCTTGGCCCTTTAAATCAAGGGCCCCTTGTTCTCAGAAAAAAGAAGAAAAAGAAAACTGATGAGAAAAAAGTCTCATCTTACATAGAAAAAATGTCTTAGATTTACATAAACTATTCTAATCAGTAGAAAGTCAGAAATTTACTAGAAATAAAGCTGTAAATTTACAGAGAAAATTTTGGACCCCCTGGTGGGCCGTTTTTGGCCCACGGGCCATTTTGTTTGACACCCCTGGACCAGCCTATTAAAAATACATATTTAGAGGATTTACTTCCATGAAACAGTTGCATATCACAACAGCATATAAATGAATAAGATAAAATAAAATAGAAAGTACAGATAAATGAAAGTCTACCTTAAAAGAAACTTCATTTAATCTTTACAGCAACAAATCACAGTCACTTTTTCTCTGTGTGGTAAGAAAACTTACATTTACATAACTGCAGACAATAAATGCGAGCTTCTTGCTCAAAAAATACTCACGTACCACAGAGGTAGGAGCTGATTTTGGGGACTACTCACCGCTCAGACAACGGGTGATCAGGGCTCGAGATGAGAATTTGCCACTGCCATGGCATTTCTTCCCACTGGGTTGCGATGTCAACTGGGGCAGGACGGGAAACCAACCTGCGGAGGAGACTGTCTGGACTTGACAGTGGTCCAGGTGACAGTGGACCAATGAGCACACACTGCGTACAGACAGTGCTTCTGGGAGTTGTAATTTAAGTCTCACGTTACAGATAGGTTATATTTTAGATGCTGTCTAAAGAAACCACAACTCGCCAAGCCCTGCACGTCAGTCTCCAAAGCACCAGAAAAGTCTCTCATAACACCATATAAAGTCGCTAGATTTTTTGCTAGTCGCTTTTGACAAAAAAGTCACCAAGAGGGTTTAAAAAGTTGCCAGATTTAGTGAGAAAGTAGCCAAGTTGGCAACGCTGAGAGAAAGTGGCGTTTACCATAGTACATTGTGGGTAGAAAATAATAATAAAGACAACTGCACAAATGCGAGAAATCCTTTTACCAGAGAAAGCTGAGGAGAAAAGTTAAAAACTGTCTCGTTTGAGGCAGACAAACAACCCGGCTGAAGGGGACGGATTTCCGTTTTCAGTCCTGGCCAATCGATGAGCCTGATTTTTCATCTTCGCTGAGAATTTTTCTTCCTAGTTAGTGGTGGTTTTGGCTACAGTGCCCCAAACGAGCAGTTGTAACTGCATGACGTTGTCCAGGCAGTTTGGTCTGCTGCAGTATGAATACAAACCAAACCAAACGAATGTGTGAAAATTCTCAGCGTTCCCCACCCAGTCAAATTGAGACCCCCAGACTATCCTGGTCTGAATGCAGCCTAAAGCTATCCTATTATATTTCCAACCTATATCTAACAGAAAATGACTATACAAAGCATTTTACCTGCAAGTATTATGCCTTATAGTTACATGTTTGAAAAAGCATCCTCTAGTTGTTGTGAAAATAACTACATGCAGTGAGACTGCAGCGAGTAAAAAGTGTAATCTGTTGACAGTAATCCCCCACCAGTAATCCCCCTAACATTGGAAGTAACATTAAACTATACCCTATTATGTACCTATATATACCCTATTAGTGTAATTTAAGCACCTATAAATGTGCATTTTATGAGTAAAAGGAATGAATTGGCAATCTAGAAGTGAACTGCAAATGCTGGAGTGAACAAAAGGAAACAACACAATTTTAACCCAGGTCACCTGCATGGGCGTGTCGTCAGAAATTCCCCAGCCAGCATGCCTGTGTGGGCCCCACCATAGGTTTAACCTGGGCTGTCTTATAGGCCTCATGTGGGTTTGTCTGCATAGACTTTATCTATGGCACCAGTGTTACTGAAACCTGCTCATCAGCATTAAACCCATGTGGGGCCCAGATGGGTTTAAAGTGGGTAAGTAGGTTACCTGCTTACCTGTACTACAGGTAAGGTCCACGTGGGCAAACACAGATGGGGCCAATGTGGAACCCGCGGACAAACCCACATGGGGCCCATAAGACAGCCCAAGTTAAACCTATGGTGGGGCCCACATGGGTATGCTGGCAGGGTCATTGCCATCCATTGTCAAGATAGTACATGTGATCTGTGCATGTTAGCACTATCAAAGTTAACTTGGTAGTAACAAAATATTATAACTCCGGTTTAAGGCCACAGTTTTTACTTTCGGGGAAGGTAATGCTTTTGCCAGCGTTTGTCTGCCTGCCTGTCTGTCTGCTTGTTTATCTGTTAGCAGAACTATGCAAAAACTACTGGACTACGCCCTATCTCACAATGTTAAAGAAAAAGTTAAAAAGTGATCCAGAATCTGCATTCTGACCCGGCCCACCTCCAAAATCTAATGGGTTCATCTGTAGCTCATGGGCCACCCCTAGTGGAAATTTCATCCAAATCTGTCCTGTTGTTTTTCACAGACAAACAAACCAAATCTGCGAGATAGGGCCTTGGCAGAGATATGTGCTCTCTGACTGCCCTCTAGCTTAAATCATGATTTACAGGTGACCTGTGGACCCTTGGCCCAAAGAAAACTTATGCATTACCTATCAGCCGATGTCCACTGGCCCATTCATTACTAAGGGCCATTTAACACAGAGGAAAAACTGGCCAGATCTCTCAACAATCTGCTAAAGCCTTGAAAAAAATCATTTATGTTTAATTTTTTTAACATATTTTTATTAACATTTTTTCTGAGAAAAAAAAAACAGCAAAACAAAACACAAAAAAAGAAAATGACATAACAGTGCACTCTTAAAGTAGAACTGAACTGAACGGCATTGAACGGCACTGGGTGATAGTACATACAATTATAAAGATAATTTATCATTGGCACCCCCTCCACAAATCCCGGAATCTTGGAGAAAATCGCGATTTTGAATTTCCCGCCCTGAAAAATCAGACAAATCCGCCGATTAACCGGAAGTGCAGCCGGAGTTCCGCGTGACGTCACGAGTGTGACACAGTCCTCCATGTTTACCATTGCGAGCACGTCGACACTGGTTGTTTTTGGTGCATTTTGTCGTGATAGTCGACTACAAAACACTTCCAACACCTGGGAAGATCTGTTCAGTGGCCAAGGAAAGCTGTCATGGTGATGAAAGAAAAGAAAGGGGGAGGAAAAGCGACCGGGAAGCACTGTTTTTCTAGATATAGATATTACAGTGATCCCTCACTTATCGCGTTTAATGGGGACCAGAACCGACCGCGAAAAGTGAAAAACCGCAAAGTAGCGTCACCCCCCCCCAAGGGCGTCACAAGCACTATTTTGCACAAAAAGGCACAAGAGAACAGCGAAAAGTGCCACTAAGCAACACGAGCAGGGAGAGAAGCTGGGTAAAACGTCTCGGCCAATCAGCTTGCGAGGTAAAACGTCTCGGCCAATCAGCTTGCGAGATTCCCGAGCGGTGAAGAGGTGGGCGGAGAGGAGTGGAGCGGTGGTCAGAGAGGTGGATTTTGAGTTGTGCGGGCTCTCCGTGTTGATACCTGATGTTCTAATGTAGTCTGATGTTCTAGACTACTTCTAATGTAGTCTAGAACATCAGGTATCAACACGGAGAGCCCGCACAACTCAAAATCCACCTCTCTGACCACCGCTGTGGTCAGAGAGGTGGTCTGACCACAGGATCTCTGTTTTTTATCTCATTATATTTTGCTGTATTTCCTCTCTTCTCGGGGCTGCAGCTGTCAGTAGCACTTTCTGCTTTTTTGGTCTGTTGTGGGCGGTGCTCCTGTCAGCGCTCAGTCCCGGCTCTTCCTCTCATTGCTCCCAGCTGATCCAAGTTTGTTATCATTGTTTCCTGTTGCCCGCTCATGGTGTCCACACCTGTCATCATTTGTTTTATTTGTGTCCAGCTCTATTTAAAGATTGTTATTTCGCTTCCTCCTTGCCGGAGTCTTAAGGTACTCTTCCCCTGTGCTGGTGAACCTTGTTTCGTAAGTTTGCTTTGTTTTCAATTTGGACTTTGTGTTGTGCACTGTTTTGGACTTTTTGTGTTCCAAGTAAATATCACAAACAAGCAGTCCAGCGTCTGGGTCTTCCTCTCTGCCCCGAGGGGCAATTCATGACAAATACTTGGACTATTCTTTTTATTTCAGTTGTATGGCACCAATACTTGGTGACAGAGCAGTTTTCAACTTTTCCATACAATTACTATTGCAAAAACAGTAAGACTGGGTAGAAGAGAAAAAATGCAGGGTCTTGGCCCTCCATGGCACATGATTGGACACCCCTGATTTAGAGCATTTATTTCCAGAAAATGACAACTGCACAAAACAAAAAAGATGTTGCTTTTTGATCACAAATAATGCAAATGAAACAAGTTCATGTTCACTCTCCCTATAATATGTAAGTTGTTACTTTACTCATAATTCTTTATTTGTGCAAGAACTGACTTCTATTCACAGCTCTAATGCAGCTTACCATTCTTACATGATCACCTAATCAGTATCTTCTCAAGTAGATTGTGGTATCCTTGTGTTAAAATTTGACAGATACTCAAATTGAATGGCTGCCATACATGTAGAGACGATATAGGAAAAATTTTGCAGTGGTGTCATTTTTTTTCAGGTGTGTGCATATATGCATTGCTGGAAAACCATGCAAACCTGAATTCCATTCCTAATGATAAGACAAAGATGCAGACTAAGCAGCACATGATCATTATAGTTGTGCAAGCCACGAATCCACTCTTGGCAGCGATAAAATCTGCCACATCTGGTGCACTGTTTACAGTATGTCCATATGTCTAGAATGTCAAAGAAAATACATTACTTCTACATTGTAATTCATCGTTTACTCACCAAATTTTAAACACCCCCCCACCCCCAATTTAGAATGCCATCGGATCATTTGAAAATTTCAATTTTGTGTTTTCCCCAAATCAAAAACATGAAGGACAACTCCTGGGCAGATGTCATAACAATGCTATTTGATGCACTAAAAAAGGAAACCCACCCAAAAAGCATAAAAGGGGCTCTTTAGGCAACTGAAATTTTTAATGATGTCATTAACAAATAATCAATCCCCAATGTGGCTTACCATTTACTACACCTGTCACAGTAGCAACTTTTGCCTTTTTGGAAATTAGGATCCAGGGCGGTAACAACAAAACATCTCAGTTGGTATCAAATGCTTAGGGATCTTGTCCTTCATGTCACATTTTAGATCACTAGGTAAAGTGGCAGGCAGTTTTTTACTGTGGTACAGAGTGGAACTATAGATCATAGAGGACAACCATCCACCTTGACCGGCTAGGTTGAAAAGAAGAGGTAGAAAAGTAGGAGGCCTGGCAGTAGCTACATTCACATTTTCTGGCATCAAGCTGGATGTCGCTCCTAGTGAATGCAGGTATTTTCAGTGTGGTACCTACAAAGGCAGTGCTTTCCTTAAAGGCCAAATGTCACGTAATTTTTTTTTCTAAATGACAACGAATTTAGATAAAATACACATAGCTTAAACCAAATATTCATACCGGAGACCATATCACCCACCTGTATTTACATAATTGCACAAAATACACCAGGTGAAGGCCCCACCTTGCTTGCTGGCTTGTGACAGCCAGTCCAGACCACGCCCATGTTTTTGACATCACCAGTTGTACCCTGGCTGCCCTGCCTATCCACATTCACACTTATCAACATTGGACAATCATGACGGAAAGTGACAGCGATTGTGAACAAATTAGTTTAGTTTTGTCTTTTTTTTTTTGTCAGTGGTTCAGACAGTGACAGAGGCATAGAACCTTACCGGTTCGAGCCGTCCGAGACGGAATCAGATGCTTTGTCTGATGACAACAGTTCCAACGATGACCAGAGAGCAGAACCAGTGGAAAATGTCATTGAACTGGACATTAATCGCCTCCAGAATTGCGAAGCCGGAGGGGGTCTGTCGAGGGCGCCCCATAAATATTGATTTTTCGGAAGCCATTATTATTACAGTGGAGGAGAGCCGCTGCTGTCAAGAAATTGACCAGATCAATATGAAAATGGAGGCGCATACCTGTCAAGGGAGACGTTTTCGCCGTATTTTGGTGCCAAGCGCGGCTGTGGGAGACGGCAGAGTGGTTTGGGACACTTTTCTGGGAAATGTTTTAAATGTAGTTCGTGTTGTTATTGTCAAATATTTTAAGGAAAATACGGGGAAAATGCAATTTTAGCAAAAACGGGCGTATTGCCATTTCTGTACGCCCAAAAGAAAAAATATACTGGAAAAAAAACTGAGTGTCTTGAGGAGCACTCCTGTGTGTGATCACTCACAGCTGGGGCGGGCTGATCGCTCAGCGGGAGCTATTCTCACTACTGTTCGAAGTGTGGAGTCACTCATTAGTTTAATTGTCGGGGCGGGCTGATCGCTCAGCGTCAGCTATTCTCACTACTGTTCGAAGTGTGGAGTCACTCATTAGTTTAATTGTCTGGGCGGGCTGATCGCTCAGCGTGAGCTATTCTCACTACCATGAGAAGTCATTAGGACAATGGTTTAACACGTTGAGCTGTGCAGCGGTTGCGGAACAGACAGAGATCCCAGAGAGGTGTGCCTTGTTGCTCCGCCGTTCCTTATAGCCGCTTTTTACGGTGTTGAAGTACGGCGAAAACGTCTCACTTGACAGGTATGAAAACATTTCCCAGAGAAGTGTCCCTTATTACCCAGCTGTCCCTGATAGTCCCGTTTTAAGGTATGGGTGAAATATCCAATTTTTTCTTTCTTGTTGCTCACTTCAACCTTCCAGTCTCCATATAAACAATCAATTGAAATACCCCAAGCATCAAACTAGGGTACAATCGATTTCGTCACTTCCGCCTTCTTCCCCAGGCGATTCCAGGGGCCGTGTCAGGCCAAGCGCGGCAGTTTTAAATTAACGAATATTCCGTTGTTACTGAAGCATATGCACCAAGACCCGAACGGATCGGTCCCCTTTTATATCTAGTTTCAAGATATTTAAAGTACCCTGTTACGTGACATTTGGCCTTTAAAGGTCTGATGACACGTTCTTGACTTCCTCTAATTTTTCAACACATAATACAATATGACAAAATCGGTTTGTCTGTGTAGTTCTAAGTGAAACAGGCTTTTTTTCACGCGAATATCCAACGTTTTCATGAGCGCCATGTCACCCATTGCATCAGTGACTGGAAAACCCCCCGGCCATGTTGTAACGTCATCGATAGATCACAGCGCTTGGCTTCCCTTTGTACACACAGGATGGAAGTGGTTGAAAACATCGAGCATGGTTCCAGCACATGTAGTCTGGAATTGGTTTGTGTTGTCCATTCTTCAGACAATTATAGTTCCGAAGAATGGGATGACAATGAAGAATCTGGGGGCGGCTCAAACCATATAGGTCTGAGCCATGCCAAGCGGGCATTGTGCCTAGCGAGTCAGACTCAGTGACAGTCAGCTGTTCATGTTTTGTGTGCATCATCTGCCGTGTTGTCAGCCAGCCAATATTGCCAACACTATCACGACGTGTTAACTACTCCACACAGCCGTGGTTCTGTTGAGCCCCTTGTAGCAATGTCGGCTCTGGTGCGCAACCATGGTTAATACGTCTCCTCTCCATGTTCGCTGAGTGATGTCGGCCCCGAACGCCTATTGTTTGTGTTTCTGTATATTATTTGTAAGTCTTCACCTTTTTGGGAATTGTCTGTCGTTCTATATTAAATGTGCTGTGGTGAATCCTGCGCTTAAATCCTCGTTATTTATGCGTAAATCATCCCTTTTCATGCGCTCTTACGCAGGGCAGGGAGTCTAGTTCAGTCACGGGGCCAGTGTTGTTGGGGGTTCACTTGCATGCCCTGCCGATTCTTTTTGTCGTGATCTCCTTGCCCTTCTGCATAAGCAGTTAAACTAGAAGTCCCAGAAGTTGGCCCTCTTGTGGCCTCTTGATGGTCCCCCTATGGGTTTTCTAGGTAAAAAGGCCAAATGGACCCTCTCTGGGACTTCTAGTGTATCAGGAGTTGTAGCTTGAACCTCTGCATGCCCAAGGTTAGAGGGTTTCTGGACATTCTGTACCAAGTCACTCTGTACCCAAATCACAACATACCTTAGATATTCCGTACCTGTGCAATTAAATACTTACCAAGCCAAAATGTTGTTGTTTATTTGTAATATCAAAATATGATTACTAGCTTATCAAAAGCTTCAAAACAGAAGCTGAAATTAAGGCTACTGTCAAACTCTCAAAAATGCCATGGCAGTCAATGGCATAAGAGTAGCAGCTGACAGCTAGACACCGATGGAGGGATGTTTTGCCTTTCTTTTTTTTTTGGGGGGGGGGTCAAGGAGTCAAAAGAAAATGTTCATATAAAAATGTATTTAAAAATCACTGCTGATTCTGTGGTAAAGATCAGCCATGATACAGCAAACCAATCTCGTAATGGGCTGGGGTTTGGCTAATTAAAATCAGCTGCTACTCTTATGCCACTGATTGCTATGACATTTTTGAGAGTTTAATTTCAGCCTAAATTTCAGCTTCTTTTTTGAATCACATTTTGATATTAAAAATAAACCACAACAACGTCATTTTGGTTTGGTAAGTATTTAATTAAACAAGTACGGAACGTCTAGGGTACGTTGTGATTTGGGGACAGTGACTTGATACCGGTTTAGAGAAGGTGCCTAGTTAGCATCACACACTAGCATTTCATAAGCTGATCTGCCTGTAAAAGCAAAGAAAACAGGAGGAAAATATTTAGGTGTAGAACAAATTCAACCACTTACTGTACACATTCAGAAGTGTGTAGTGATAGACTTTTTCTAACTACTCAGACATCGGAGTCTTTGTTTGGCTTAGCTTAGCACTGCTAACATAGGCAAAACACTATGACCATGCAAGTTTTAACCACTCAGCAACAGCACAGTTATATACGGTACATTAAATTGTAATGTACCTTTATAAAAATGCTTTGAGCACACCACCATCGATAAAGGAATGTGGTTGAAAGTTATGTTGGGTCTTCTCACGGCTGCAGTCCAGGCCAGGCGTCACCCCTTTGTTAGATCCGAAATGTAGATTGTGCTTTTTTTCTTCCACACTGAAAAACAATAAAAGCCTATTCCGTCGTTAATCTTTTTTCCACTGTGGTTGTGAGAACGACTATTGCAGTTTACAACACAGCAATACTTTCTTCTGCCAGTCTTTTGGGCTGTATGTGCTGCGCCTGCGCGCTCAGGACCAGCCAATTACGTGTATATCTACTGAGACCAGCCAATCAGGTGCAGCAGGGATCAGCCAATCATGTGTCTAGCTGCTGAGACCAGCCAATCAGGTGCAGCAAGGATCAGCCAATCACGTGTCTAGATACTGAGACCAGCCAATCAAGTGCAACGAGGATCAGCCAATCATGAGTCTATCTGCTGCAGCAGCATTCTCCCTCACCCTCCTGTGCAGCACCTCTCTCTCTTCCCTCCCACTCCCTCACCCTCCTCTGGGGACACCAGCACCAGCCCCCTCACATCACTGTGACTACAGACCAGGTTAAGAAACAGCTGGAGAGACTCCGTCAGCAGAAGGCTGCGAGCCCTGACGGCATCTCCGCCAAGATCCTGAGGATCTGTGTCAACCAGCTAGCTCTGGTACTGAAACACCTGTACAACCTGAGCCTAAAGCTGGATTCATGCTGTATCTCTGATGTCCGTGTACGGGCAACCGGAAATCTCATGTGATGAAATTTACGTCATCATCGCCATTCCCTAGTGTACGCAAGCCTCTACAGCGGACAACTGCGTGCAGCCCAGATTTTATGACAGCGTGGCCTGCCCACAATCTGAACGCATTGACAGAGCATGCGCAAGACTGAACGTCCCATTCACAAGCTGGCGCTACCAACACAGCACACAAAGACAAAGTAGATGAGGAAAACAGCGAGGACATAGAAGACGAGAGTAAACATACATGAATTCTTTTGCAGCAGCAGCAGCTTGAGCAGAGAAAAGCATTGGAAAATGGTAATTCCTCCTTTTCCTTGAAATGACGCCATTGTTGTTGCTGCAAAAAAAATGTGTGTCACTCTTGTGCTTATAGCCGGTGAACAAACTGGTGTGTTAGCGCATTTGCGCCACCTATAGGGCTGGGGCCAAACTACAAATAACAGTTGTGCGCATGCGTCAACTGCTTGGCCTGGCAGATGAAAAAAATGAGCATGTACAACACCGCGTGCACGCTGGGCTCGTCCAAAGCGCACATGGACCAAAGCAGGCCAGAGGGGAAATGCAGCATGAATAAGGCTTAAGTCTGGAGAGAGTGCCAGTGCTGTGGAAGACGTCCTGCCTGGTTCCTGTCTCCAAGACGTCGTCTCCATCTGACCTGAATGACTATTGGCCAGTTGCCTTCACATCTCATGTGATGAAGGTCCTGGAGAGACTGGTCTTAGCCCACCTGAGGCCGCAGGTGAAGACCTGGCTGGACCCTCTGCAGTTTGCATATCAGCCCCATTTAGGAGTTGAAGACACTGTCATCTACCTGCTGCAACAAGCCCATTTGCACCTGGATGGCAGAGGAGACACTGTGAGAATGACATTCTTTGATTTCTCCAGTGCCTTTAACACCATCCACCCACTGCTGCTGGGTGAGAAGCTCTGGGAGATGGGGGTCAACAGCTCTGTGATCTCCTGGATTACTGACTACCTGACAGGCAGGCCACAGTTTGTCCGGCTGGGCAGTGTCTTGTCTGATATGGTGGTTAGTGATACGGAAGCTCCACAGGGGACTGTGCTTTCTCCTTTTCTCTTCACCTTATACACCACTGATTTTCAGTACACCGAGTCATACCACCTGCAGAAATTCTCTGATGACTCAGCTGTTGTTGGGTGTATAAGAGGGGGAGAGGAGGGGGAGTACAGGGCACTGATAGATAGATTTGTGGAGCGGACCGAGCAGAATCACCTGAGGCTGAATGTCAGCAAGACCAGAGAGATGGTGATTGACTTTAGGAAGAAGACGACACCTTCACAGCCATCACAGATTGGGGGAAGGATGTGGCGGTAGTGGAGGACTACAGATACTTGGGTGTCATGATCAGCAACGGACTGGACTGGAAATCCAATACTGATGCTGCGTACAAAAAGGGGATGAGCAGACTCTACTTCCTGAGGAAGCTGACATCCTTTAACGTGTGCAACAGGATGCTGGAGCTTTTCTACCTAGCTTTTGTCATCAGTACCATCTTCTTTGCTGCTGTCTGTTGGGGTAGCAGTATCAGAGCCAGCGACACCAACAGACTTAACAAGATTATCAAGAGGGCTGGCTCTGTAATTGGTCTCAGGCCGGAGACCTTTGAGACTGTGGTTGAGAGGAGGACACTAAATAAACTGCGATCCATCATGGACAATCCTGATCACCTCCTCCACCACACACTAGACAGACAGCAGAGCACTTTCTCCAGCAGACTACTACAGTTTTGCTGCCAAACGGTTAGGAACAGGAAATCTTTCCTGCCACATGCCATTTCACTGTACAATAACTCACTCTGATGCTGTATTCTGGTCATAACTATGCTGCCATACTGCACCTTGCAGTCTAATTGGTGCCTCGCATTTCACCCTTCATCTGATAGTCCTGCATTGTATAATGGGTGCGATTCATGTATCTATATGGGTCAGCATCTATTCATCTATGATGTATATAAGTTATTTCAGCAGTTTTACTTTGCATGGGTAATCCCTTTGTCTATTATGCTGTGTGTGTTTCTGTCGTTTTGGCCATTTACTGTCATGCTGCTGTAACACTGTAATTTCCTAGTTTGGGATCTATCTATCTATCTATCTATCTATCTATCTTCTTCTTTTAGATTTGATTGGTGGTTGGCAACCAGCTTACAGGTGCATTACCGCCACGTACATCACTCTATCTATCTATCTATCTATCTATCTATCTATCTATCTGTCTGTCTGTCTGTCTGTCTGTCTATCTAGCTATGTCGCATATCATTGCTGTCACATTTACAAGAAATACAATCTTCTGTCTTATGAAAATTATAAAACTATCAAATTTGCCTGTTCAATTTATAAATTATTAAATGGCTATGCCCCCAACCCCGGGAGAATATGTTAATCTGCGAACTGTCAGCAGTACAACCACTAGAGCAATATCTAGAGACTGTGAGGTCCCCCACAAACGTGTTATGGAACGCCCCTTGCAGGACATTAATGAGACGGCAGAGACCAAACAGTAAGTCTGCTGATTTATTTAACAAAAGACGAAGATAACAAAATAAACCGCCACATGGGGCAAAACACGAACATAAACTTAGACACAAGAAAACTGACTCTGGAGATTGACTATGAGAAGCAGCGAGGACGGAGCCTACGCTGAACAATAAACACTTACGAGAAATAGAGTAACGATGAATCACAAAGGAGACTGGAGTTGGGGATAGGAATTCCAGCCGCGTACACGGTGGTGCACGGAATTGTAGGTCGCAGCGAGGAGTGAGCCTCAGCTGCTCCCTTAAGTGCAGAACGCACACCAATCACAGAAGGGGAATGAAATTAATGAAATGACATACAGCTGTCACAGCGGCGACTCGGCTTTGACAGCCGGAAGTCCCACTGTGACGCTGTCACAATAAAAGCCCTTGAGAAAGCCGCATCACCAGGCCTGAAATAAGATAGAACAGGGAAAATACTGGACAACCCGAGCGTGGATTGGATCAGCGCTCAAGCCATCACAGTACCCCCCCATTCACAAGGCGCATTCCAGGTGCAAGGTAACATCCAAGCCCGACCCCACCACCCCCACCACCGCCACCACCAGAAGGCTACCAGGACTGACCCAGGGAGGGCGGAGGGGGAAACAGGCCAGGAGGGAGAGAACCAAAACCAAAAAACAAAAAATGGCTACAGTGACACACAGGGGCAAAAGGAAAAAAAAACAAAAAACACAAGGGACAGGTAACATGGATGAACACAAAATGGCGTGGCTTAAACACCGGAGTGACCAAAACTAGACAACACTTCAAAGAAATACTCCAGTACAATGGAATGAATAAACAAAAAATATATGTAACGTACTGCCCGGTAAGGAAACAAGAGAAAACCAAAATACAGGTACACTTCAAAAATACGTTGGTACCATATAAACACTAAGAAAAAAAACTCAAGAGCAAGAAAACCAAAATACAGGTACATTTCCAAATACATAAGTATCATATAAATACTAAGGAAAAAAAACCTCAAAAGCTACAGAATGGGCAAACAACACTATAAGCATAGTCCAACACTATCATCCAGGTAAAGAAAAAAAGAGCATCCCTTCAAACCCACATGAAAAAAAAAAAAAACAATTACAGGGATGCCGGCAGGTAGAGCGCGGAGAGGGGAAAAAAAGGCAGTTCAGGTGGTCTACCCACATCCAGATTCCACATAACTGGAAGAAAAAAATGCAGTTCGGGCAGCCTACCCCATTCCCAGACCTGGAGAAACAGTACCTCAGGCAGCTGGACCAGGTCGCCGAACCAACAAGGCAGTCCTTTGGGCGGCCGACCCAGAACGCCGAACTGGCGAAGCAGTCTCCCAGGCAGCGGACCCACATCCTTAGACCACCAGGACCGGAAGGGAAAGCTTGGAGGCAGCCTCCTTATCGAGAGGGACAGTGAGGGGAAGCTGAGCCAATTATGGGGAACCCTAGCAGCACCAAGTGGAGGAAGATAGGGGGAAAGATGAGGAACCAGTCCGGCATCAGACGGAAGAGGATCTGCAGCTCCTTCACCGACCTCGAACTGAGCCGGTGCAGCACCCACGACGGACCCTGATTGGGCCGGTGCAGCACCCACGACGGACCTCGATTGGGCCAGTGAAGCACCCACGTTGGACTCCGATTGGGCCAGCGAAGCACCAGGGACGACCTCCGAGCACAAACCTAGAGCCTCCACAACAACGACCAGAGCTGATTCATCTCCGGTGACCCTGGGAGAAGGCTCAGAGAAACAAAGAGAACCAGGATCAGGATCACTGGCAGCGGCAGAGTCCGGCGAGACGAGCTTGGATGCACCGGTCAGCTGCATCTGGCTCATTTCCCCGAGAGACAGGCAAGAAAGCTCTAGAATGGAGAATAAGAAGACAAAATAGAACACTTGCCTGATCTTGGGCTCTACCGCCGTATAGGACTCCGACGATCCAGGCTCGATGATCTTTCAGTACATTCCTGGCTCTGACTCGAATGCGGCGGGCTCCGCAGCCGGCATGATGGTCGTCACAGTCTGGGAACCCCCCAGCACTGAAGCCCATGCCGACGGCCCGCACGGCGTGGTGGCAGGGGATCCATGACCTGCTGGGTCAGACTGCTCCAACACGGAGACCCGGGGACGCTTGATCGTCGACACAGGCTCCAAAAGGCAGTCCGCCCTCCTCCTCTTCCCGTGATGTGGCTGCAGGGCTGGCACCAGGTTCGCCAGGGCTGCAGGCTCCTCCTTCGTCCGACAGTCTATTCCTGGCACCGGGGGACGCTCATAGAGAGGGGAAGGAAACACAGAGGATGCAGGTTCAATATTGATGGCTGCAGCAGGTGGAGGGAGCACAGGGGACTGTGAACCCCGAGCTCCACCCCCAAGAGTCAGACAAGGCAATTCATTATATGGAGTGTGAGAATGAAACCGCACTTGCCTGTTGTCCTGAGGACCGATGGTGACTGCTGCAGCGGGATTGGTTTTCCCCTCTCCCCTACGGATGGTGGCGGAGGGCCCCACGGGAACACGAGGAGGAGCCGCTCGCACGGGATCGGTGACGGGCGCAGCCGGGGCAGGACTCGCTGGACTCACAGCAGCTGAAGAGAGCGTCGAGGAGGAGTGGGGAGCAGCCGAGGCAGTTCGGGGACGAGGAGCTGACGGAACAGCGGGGACGGATGACCCGGAGGCTGAGGCTGCTGTCTGTCCCTTCCATTGCAACGCAGGGGAAACAGCTGGCTGGGAGGCAGAGTTCTCATGGCGGCTCGGAACAGGATCCGGACGGGGAGCTTGCAAGGGCTGATTGCCGGCAGGGTGGCGACGTCTTCCGGCAGAGGGCAAGGCTAGGTTCAGATCTGGGAAGCGCCGCTGCTGTGCTGAAACGGAGGCTAGCAGCTCGGCGTACTCAGAATAACGATGAAGTTCAGGATTGACCTCCACCAGTCTAACTGCCGCCACCACATGTCTCAGGATCTGGCTAGGATGAGAGGAAGAGCGAGCTTCAGCCACACGACCCCTGATGAGCTCAGCTGCCCACTGCGTCTCTTCACGGGGGGGTCCTGGCTGTTCTCTTCCTCCCCTGTGGATGGGAACGGCATTTGGTGACGCAGGCCCCTGGGCTGGATGGGTGGCAGGAACCGGATCCCGAGGTGAGGAGCGGGGATGCCTCACCGTTGGCTCTGGCTTTGGTTTCCTGCCATAACTCCTCACCAGTCCACGGTTCCTTCCCCGGAGCGCCGTAATTTCGGCCATCCTCCTCCTGATCTCAGCTTGATCGGCATGGTGAAGATTGCGCTTAATTGCCGCCTCTGCAAGGTCCAGATACCAGCGTGGTCCGCCGGGGGTGACGTCGCTACAAGCTTGGGAGAGGATGCCATCTTATCCCATCCTCAGTGAGAAACACGATTAGCTCGTAGCCCAAGTCCAAAGAATAGCCAGTTCTTGGCGACGCCATTCCCTGGAACACACAGGCACACGAAAACTGGGGGAAAAAAAACCTCCAAGCCCAAAAAACAAACTTACTGTGGCTGGCATCTCGTCTGGTTGCGACCTACTGTTATGGAACGCCCCTTGCAGGGCATTCATGAGACAAAGGTGCACACATCCAGGTTGGGTTGGAGCTATTGTGAATTCTCTGTTGTCACGCAGACCCACTAAAAATATTTTCTCTTCATTTCTCTTTTGGGCTTTTCATCTTATGTTTGGTGAAATATAAAAATAATGGGTTTGAAATTTTTATTTGTCTCTTCTCTCCTACTCACCTTTTCTTTCAGTTTGTGGTGATCCAAGCTGTGTGCTATTTTTCCCCTCTCTCCTCTCATTACTTATTTTCCACAGCTGCGGCTTTACCCACACCTGCGCTCCCTAATCAGTAGCCTTTAAATGGAGTGGGGTTCTCCACTCCTGCACGGAGACTTCTACACTTGCATGCAGTTCAGAGAGCTCCTCATCATTTATGCTGCGCTTCTCTTCTTCAGCTTGGAACCCCGTCTGAGACCCAGCACACAGTAAGCTACCTCTCAGTCTAAACCTTACTCCCCTGCATCTCACCTCTGCTGTTCTTGGATTAACCTGTGCACAGGTGGATCTTCTCCCTGGCGGACTGGCACCTCTCTTCGTTTACGGACCTGGACCCTTCACTGGAGCCATAGTCTCCACATTCCCACCAGCATCCTCTAAGTGCAGTTAATCAACAAACTGAACTTTTCCCTTCTTTCCTCGGCCGAGGAATTCCATCTTCCACTGAGCACTGTAAATACCTGCACCAGCACCTCTTCACCTTCACAGGTCCACTGCAACCTGGAGAAGACGTGGCCACAGCTTGTTCATCCCTACCGTTCCGTAAGATTATAATCAGCTCCTCATTGTCCTGCTGCATGCTACAAATCACCGCTCTCTCTCTCTCTCTCTCTCTCTCCTTTGCAGGGTTGCCAGACTCCTCCCGTTCTGCACTCACTCACACTCACTCTCAATAAAGATCATTGCAATTATAACTGAGACTGTCGTCTGCTTCTGGGTCTATTACTAATCATGTCACAGTTTCGGACCAACCATCACCTCTCACACCTGCAGTGTGAGCTGAAGAGCTAATGAAGAGTGAGATCTTTACCACAGCCTTTCGAGTTTAAAAGTGTTGGTTTAGAAGCAGTAATGAGCTGTAGCAGTTAACACTATGGGAATTCTGTGTGAGCAAATGGACAACAGTAGAGAAGCCACGCTAGATCAAAACCTGTATTGACAAATCATAGCAGCTACTTAAGCAAAAGAGAGACCAAATACCTGTTTGCCTTCAGCTCCTGCCTGAAAACCTGTCTGTTCCATTTATAACACTGTTTATGTACTGTAGATGCAGCGCTTTTTATGTTCTACTGTATAACTGTGAAAAGCAAGACAACGACTATGTCAGCAGAAATAAATTTCTTGTTAAATTACTGCCAGTATTTCAGAAACATAATTCATTTTTAATCACATTTAATGTGCCAATTTTTAATGGAAGCCATGTAGACTTTAAACAAATTGAAAACATAAGAAATATCTGTAAAATTAACTGAAATCATCTTTCTTTTGAGTTTAATAGCTAAGGTGATTTACTTTTTAATCTCGGCCGTGCTAATTCCAGCCTGGCCTTTGGTACGTGCGAGGCAGCCCTTTAAAGATGGCTCACTTTTGAAGCCTGCTGGTCGAGCTGTTCAAAGCTGCAGCTGTTTTTGGTGGCGTTTGACAGCTTTAATTGATGTTTATTTTGGCATCGGGTTTCATTCCTTTCATGCAAATGTCCTGCATGCAGCGAAATGGGTCAGGGCAGCACTAGGTGGGCACAGTTTGTGTGTACTGGGATAAGAGCAAAGTGCTTAACGAATTTACATTTTAGATCACAGAACCTCAACAGGCAGAGTCTCAATGCCTAAAATTAGAGAAAAAAAAATTCTCTCAACTATCAAATAGTTATTGGTAAAACATTTTGTGGCTTATTAATTTGTGTTTTGTTTGATTTCCTGTTGCACAATGTGGAATTTTTACCACCACCTTCTTTGAATGAAAAATATATCCCAATAATTTTTCTCTGAAGGTGTTTTATTGTGTATTTTTCCAAACAAGAATGTCTCTATATTCTTTATACCCTTGTTAATACCTTGGCTCTGTTTTGCAGCATTGTTGCTGCCAATCGACCCACCTGTAGACCTGCAGAGAGTCAGTTGCCTTTCAGACTCTCAGTGCATGTACCCCCCCCATCTTACAATCATTTTTCCTCCACGAGTGCTGACATCATCGTGGAGGCACGCTGGGGCCTCCTCATCTGCTCCCAATTACAGCCTTGCAAACTCCTCCATGGATAAGACTTCAAACTGTTATGAAACCAAGCAGAACAACCTGAGACCTTGTGAAAACAAACATGAAAATGTGTGCACTTTTGTGTGATCATCCAGTGACGCTGCTTTAAATGAAAGCATCATCGGATGATTTTATTAGACACATTCCTGAACGTGTTGATGTGGAAATGTAAGATGCTCTGAAACACCCACAAATAACAGGATGAGCTGCACTACAATGAGCAATGCTGTTTTTCTTTTGGTCAAAAATGCTCATTTTCGAGTTGCTGTTGTTTTTGGTTTCACGTAAACATCCTGAGCTGTCTCTTCAAAAGCATTTCAATTGGTCCTACCTACTGAAAAACAAGTTTAATCTTGGATTAAGCTGTACTACTATTTTTAGGTCAGAGGTCTACTAGCAGGCATCATACTGTAACATAAAATCCCATTAAATGTCATTTACTTTTTGACACCACATCAGTGCTATTTGATTCCCCACAATGGAAGTGAACCAATATATCCTGGCGAATGATTACGCACAGAGCAGAAAATTAAGAACAGTAAATTTCTCAATGAGGAGATTTTTTTTTCTTTTGGGCTGTCACATGTTTGGGAGATCATATATATATATATATATATACAGTATATATATATGTAGCAGGCAGAGAGTAGACAGACTCTGACTAAAAATTTTGCGAAAAAAGCATTATTCCACGGACCAAAGAAAATGTTTTTCAGACAGCAAAAAAAAAATAAAAATGATTGGTGTCTCCAATGGCTGTTGTTTCCAAGGTCAACCAGTAATCCATATTGGCAAAAGGCACATTTATGCAACAGCACAGCCTAGTGGTTGAAAAGTAACACTGCAAAGACACAAAATCCCAAACCACACCCATTTCCTGGAGCAAACAAACCCACAAACAAGTCAAAACTAATTAAATGCCTGTTTATATATATATATATATATATATATATATAAACACACACTTTTTCACACAGTGGTGTGAAAAAGTGTTTGCCCCTTCCCGATTTCTCATTTTTTTGAATGTTTGTCACACTTAAATGTTTCAGATTATCAAATTTAAATATTAGACAAAGATAACACAAGTAAACACAAAATGCAGTTTTTAGATGGTGTTCATTATTAAGAAAAAAAAATCCAAATCTATTAGCAGCAACAACTGCAATCAAGCATTTGTGATAACTGGCAATGAGTCTTTTACAGCACTATGAAGGAATTTTGGCCCACTTGTCTTTGCGGAATTGTTGTAATTCAGCCACATTGGAGCGTTTTCAAGCATGAACTGCCTTTTTAAGGTCATGCCACAGCATCACAATCGGATTCTGGTCAGGACTTTGACTAGGTCACTCCAAAGTCTTCATTTTGTTTTTCTTAAGCCATTCAGAGGTGGACTTACTGGTGTGTTTTGGATCATTGTCCTGCTGCAGAACCCAAGTGTGTTTCAACTTGAGGTCACGAACAGATGGCTGGACATTCTCCTTCAGGATCTTTTGGTAGACAGCAGAATTCATGGTTCCATTTACCACAGCAAGTCTTCTGGGTCCTGAAGCAGCAAAACAGCCCCAGACCATCACACTACCTCCACCATATTTTATTGTTGGTATGATGTTTCTTTTCTGAAATGCTGTGTTACTTTTATGCCAGATGTAATGGGACACACACCTATCAAAAAGTTCAACTTTTGTCTCGTCAGTCCACAGAGTATTTTCCCAAAAGTCTTGAGGATCATCAAGATGTTTTCTGGCAAAACTGAGACAAGCTTTTATGTTCTTTTTGTTCAGCAGGGGTTTTCGTTTTGGAACTCTGCCATGCAGGCCATTTTTGCTCAATCTCTTTCTTATGATGGAGTCATGAACACTGACCTTAACTGAGGCATGTAAGGCCTGCAGTTCTTTGGATGTTGTTGTGGGGTCTTTTGTGACCTCTTGGATGAGTCGTCCCTGCGCTCTTAGGGTAATTTTGGTCAGCCGGCCACTCCTGGGAAGGTTCATTATTGTTCCATGTTTACACCATTTGTGGATAATGGCTCTCACTGTGGTTCGCTGGAGTCCCAAAGCTTTAGAAATGGCTTTATAACCTTTTCCAGACTGATAGATCTCAATTACTTTGTTTCTCATTTGTTCCTAAACGTCTTTAGATCGTAGCATAATGTCTAGCTTTTGAAGATCTTTTGGTCTACTTCACTTTGCCAGGCAGGTCCTATTTAAGTGATTTCTTGATTGAGAACAGGTGTGGCAGTAATCAGGTGGGCAGTAATCAGGCCTGGGTGTGTCTAGAGAAATTGAACTCAGCTTTCCAAAGATGCGATAAACCACAGTTAATTTATGTTGTCACTTTTTCACACAGGGCCATGTAGGTTTGGATTTTTTTTTTTTACCCTTAATAATAAACACCTTCATTTAAAAACTGCATTTTGTGTTTTCTGGTGTTATCTTTGTCTAATATTTAAAATTGTTTGATGATCTGAAACATTTAAGTCTGACAAACACACAAAAAATGCGAAATTGGAAGGGGCAAACACTTTTTCACACCACTGCGTGTGTGTGTGTATATACGTATATATATATATATATATATATATATATATATATATATATATATATATATATATATATATATATATATATAAAACCCGTAGATTAAAAACATATTGTACACACCTTATCACCAAACAAATACAGTACTGTACATTGTCCTCTTAAATATATTTTTTCATTTTTTAAATTCCCCCTTCTCTCCATTTCTCTTTCGTCCTTGCATGTCTGAAGTGAGTTTCGGTCTAAAAACATCTGCTTCCACTGGCATTTCAGTCAACATTTGCCAACAGAGCTTAACTTAGGCTGACTTAGGTAAACTCTGCATAACTTTGCTCAGCACTTAGGAACTTTTACAAACTGAGAACAACTTTCACCAATGTTTATTTCCAAACGTTGGCAAATTTTTAGCAGGCTGAAAATTTTCAAGAAATACAACTTTCGCCAGCGTTTGCTAACAAACACCAACCATCATTAACTTTTATCAACTTTTGCCAGCAGAGCCAGACGTTTGCCAAACCGTCAGTAAAAGTTGGTCCAAACGTTGTAGTGTGAATCCACCCAGAAAAGCAGGTCCAGAATGGCAGGAAGCCTCCACAAACGCTGATCTTTATATGAGCATCGCCTGACGCTGATGTCAGCTGACCTGCGCTGAGTATTTGTTTGCTTAAGTTAACAGAAGTTGGCAACAGCTACACATACACTAGCCTAAGTTGGCAAAAGTTTGCCAACACTGAATGCAACGCTGGCAAATGCTCACAAAAGTTTGAAAAAGTTTGTAAAATTTCATAAAAGTTAGTGTGCACTGGATTAAAAAAACCTGCTCACGAATGTAATTTCCCCAACGTTTGGACTACTTTCTCTGAGTTTTCAAAACATCAGTAAAAGTTGGTCCAAGCAGTGTAGTGTGAACCCAGCTTAACTTCAGTGTTAGCTTACATATCTGCATGGTGGCCTGACCAAATGGGTGATTATGTTCTGGGGTGGCTGTCCATCTGTCTCAATGTTGTGAAATCAAGTTCTCCTACAGTTTGCTCCAAATGTTTTGGAACTTGGTACCAAGGTTTGATATACATTGATGATGCACATATTGCAATTTTACTCTGATTGGATGATTTTTGCAGGAATTATAGACCTAGAGGTCAAAGTCAGAGGTCAGTTTTTCCCTAAATCTTGTAAACATGACACCTACTGAAAGAAATGATGTAGGCTTTTCAAATTGACACCATAGTTGTATCTAATACAAATCTTGGACAGCTTACACCCTGACCTCTGACTACGGGTTTGGGGTCAAAAGGTCAATATTAATATTTGCTTTGCACTGTTACTGTAGAACAAGTATAGCTACAATCACCAAACTTGGTAGACAGGTTCACCCTGAGACCATGACCTCTGACGATGGGTTTGGGGTCAAAAGGTCAAAAGTCAAGGTTAGCATTCCCTTTGCCCTATTACTATAAAACAAGTGAAGCTAGGACCTACAACTATGGGTTGTATACAACTATTATTGTTGTATATTTGTAGATGACAGGCTTATAATTTGGTTCTGCCCCAGTAATTATATGGAAAAGTTGAAAACTGTTTTCCTTCAGTAACACATTGGGCTTTTCAAACAAAACAGGGGTGAGGCATATTGCAGTCACCTCAGAGTGCTCTTGTACCAACTAAAAATGGCCACTACTAATATAGAGAGCCATACTATCAGGAGCGCACAAAGTCCACAACAGTCTTTACCAATAGCAAATATGATTTGTTTCACAAACTCATTCTAATAACAAAACAAGCAAAAGCAAGTTTCCACCACCTGTCAATGGCATGTGATGTTCCAAAAACTCTTTGCTCTGGCTCCCACCAAGTTACATGAGCCAGCAGCACCTCATCATTTAAATATGTTCCTTAATTAACAATAATACTCCTACTCCCCCTAGTGGTAGAAGGTTCCATAATATCATGCTCTTACCATTCATCCATCTTCTACTGCTTTTCCGGAGGTCCGGATAGCGGAGGCAGCAGTTCAAGCAGAGAAGCCCAGACTTCCCTCTCCCCAGCCACCTGCTCCAGCTCTTCAGAGGATACCAAGGCATTCCCAGACCACCTGGGAGACATAGTCTCTCCAGCGAGTCCTGCGTCTGCCTCGGGGTCTCCTCCCAGAGGGACGAGCCCGAAACACCTCAAGTGGGAGGCATCCAGGAAGCATCCTGATCAGATGCCCATACCACCTCAATTGACTCCTTTCAATGTGGAGGAACAGCGGTTCTACACTGAGCCTCTTCTGGATGACTGAGCTCCTCACCCTGTCTCTGAGTGTTAGTCCAGCAATCCTACGAAGAAAGCTCATTTCATCTGCTTGTATCCATGATCTCGTTCTTTTGGTCATTACCCAAAGATCATGACCATAGGTGAGGGTAGGAACGCAGATGGATTGGTAAATCGACAGCTTTGCCTTAGAGCTTAGCTCCCTCTTCACCACAACAGACCGGTGCAATGTCCACATCACTGCAGATGCTGCTCCGATCCGTTTGTCAATCTCTCGCTCCATTCTCTTCTCACTCGTGAATAAGACCCCAAGATAGTTAAACTCCTCCTCTTGGGGCAGGAGCTTGTTCCCAACCCGGAGAGGACAATCCACCTTTTTCCGGCTGAGGACCATGGACTCAGACTTGGAGGTACTGATCCTCATCCCAGTGGCTTCACACTCAGCGGCAACCCATCCCACTAAGACCTGTAGGTCATTGCTGGATGAAACCAGCAGGACAACATCATCTGCAAACAACAGAGATGAGATCCTGTGGTCACCAAGCATGACACCCTCCGTTCCTTGGTTGTGCCTAGAAATCCCGTCCATAAAAATTGTAAACAGGATCGTGACAAAGGGCAGCCCTAGCAGACTCCAACTCTCACTGGGAATGAGTCCAACCGAGTGTTGGCAATACAAACCAAACTCTCACAATGGTCATACAGAGACCGAATAGCTTGTAACAACAAGCCTGATACCCCATACTCCCGAAGCACCCCCCACAAAAAACCACCAGGGACGCGGTTGAATGCCTTCTCCAAGTCCACAAAACACATGTAAACTGGTTGGGCAAGCTCCCACGAACCCTCAAGGATTCTCGAGAGGGTAAAGAGCTGGTCTGATGGGCCATGGCCAGGATGAAAACCACATTGCTTCTCCTGAATCTGACGCTTGAACAACAGCCAGACTCTCCTCTCCAGTACCTTGGCATAGACCTTCCCAGGAAGGCTGAGGAGTGTGATCCTTCTAAAGTTGGAGCACACCCTCCGGTCCCCTTTTTTGAAGAGAGGAACCACCACCCCGATTTGCCATGCCAAAGGCACTGTCCCTGACCTCCACGCAATGTTGCAGAGGCATGTCAACCATGACAGCCTTACAACATCCAGGGCCTTGAGGTACTCAGGGTGAATCTCGTCCAACCCCCGGGGCCCGGCCACCAAAGAGATTTTTAACCACCTTGGCGACCTCAGCCCCTGTGATAGGCAAGTTGTCCCCCTCGTCCACAAGCCCTGCTTCCTCTGTGGAAGGTATGTCAGTGGGATTGAGGAGATCCTCAAAGTATTCCCTCCACTGCCCGATGATATACCCAGTCGAAGTCAACAGCGCCCCATCCGCACCATACACAGTGTGGACAGGGAGCTGCTTTCCCCTCCTGAGCCGCCAGACAGTTTGCCAGAATCTCTTCAAGGCTGACCAAAAGTCTTGTTCCATGGCCTCACCGAACTCCTCCCATACCCGAGTTTTTGCTTCAGCAACCACCTGAGCTGTACTCCGCTTGGCCTGCCGGTACAACTCAGCTGCTTTGGGAGTCTCACAAGCACACCAAGCTTGATAGGACTCCTTCTTCAGCTTAATGGCCCCCCTCACAACTGGTGTCCACCACTTGGTTCGGGGGTTGCCACCACGAAATGCCCCGACCACCTTGCAGCCACAGCTCTGGGCAGCTGCTTCAACAATGGAGGTGGAGCACATGGCCCATTCAGACTCCATGTCTCCAGACTCCCTCAGAATGTGATTGAAGTTCTTTCGGAGGTGGGAGTTGAAGACCTCCCGGACAGGGGCCTCAGTCAGACATTCCCAGCACACCCTCTTTTACATTTGGGTCTACCAGGTCTGAATGGCATCCTCCCCTGCCATCAGATCCAACTCATCACCAGGTGGTGATCAATTGACAGCTCTGCACCTCTCTTTACCCGAGTGTCCAAGACATACGGTCTCATGTCTGATAACACAATAACAAAATCGATCATCAACCTGCGACCTAGGGTGTCCTGGTGCCAGGTGCACATATGGACACACTTAAGCCTTATTCATGCTGGATTTCCCCTCTAGTCCGCTTTGGTCAGCGTGCGCTTTGGATAAGCCCGGCACGCTCATGGCATTGTTCATGCTCACTTTTTTCATCTACCCAAGCCAAGCGGTTGACGCATGCACACAACCATCATTTGTAGTTTCACTCCCGCCCGATAGGAAGCGCCAAGGTGCTGACGTGCCAGGATTTTCACCAACGAGAAACACTGCTTGCTTTCTGCTGTTTGACTTCCCATTTTCACTCCTTTTCCACGGAGATGCTGCTGCTGCTGCTGAAGTATTTATGTATGATTCATGTATGTTTATGCTCGTCTTCCGCATCCTCGTTGTCTTCTTTGTCTACTTAGTCTTGGTATGCTATGCCGATATCACCACCTCATGAATGGGACGTTCAGTCTTGCGCATGCGCTTTTCAACGTGTTTAGGGCGCGGGCAGGCGGTGCGGTCACAAAATTTGGGCTGTACGTGGTCGTCCGCAGTCGAGCACTGCGGACACTACCGGAGTGGAGACGAAGACATATATTTCGTCACATGAGGTTTCCAATTACACGTATGCGGCCAGCAGAGGTGCAGCATGAATCCAGCTTTATGCTTGAACATGGTGTTTGTTATGGACAAACTGTGGTTAGCACAGAAGTCCAATAACTGAACACCACTCGGGTTCAGATCGGACAGGCCGTTCCTCCCTCCTCTTACACATACCATTGGAAATAATCTTTTGGAAAACACAGTGGTCCTCAAGCTTTGATTAGGAGTGGAATAATTCAAGTATCTATCAGGAGATTGACTGATAGACTGAGGCAGAGGTGCCGTACTGGTCCACTGTGCTGAAGCAAGAGATGATAGAAACAAGACTATCAATTAATCACACCTTCACTTATAGTGACAAAATCTTGGTAGTGACTGAAAGAAGACTGTGAGCCTGGGGAGGCAGTGGCTCAGGAGGAAGAGCAGGTCGTCCAATAACCGGATGGTTGGTGGTTCGAATCCCACTTCTCCCCAGATATCCTGCCGTTGTGTCCCTGAGCAAGACACTTTACCTCCAGTAGCTCCTGGTGGGTCTGGACAGCGCCATGTTGGCAGCTATGCCGCCATCAGTGTGTGAATGGGTGGATAGCAGGATCTGTAAAGCGCTTTGGTCATCTAGAGATGAGAATAAAAGTGCTATATGAGTGAATGCCATTTACAGTACCATTTATTAATATGAATGCAAATGCTTGTTCCCTCCCTCTCTTCACACTGTGTGCTGCAATTTGAATATGCTGTATCACTGATCCAACTGTTCCTCTCTATATTCATTGAACAGCAGTGGTGGCAAGTTAGTCTTAGGCGGAGGTCAAGCATTTTGTCTTTTGCAGATAAGAATATATAGAGCCAGTTGGATAAAAGCCCCAAGAACAATTTGTGACCATGCTTCAGTGATGGAGAGGAGAGGAGGGAGGTTCAGAGCCACAATACGGTGCATAGAACAACAGGGACAATCACCTTTGGTACTACGTGGACCAACCAGAACGAGTCAGAGTATGCCTTAAGACAAAAGCAGCTACAGTGTGAGGAATCAAGTCATTAGGGAGGACCAAACAGAACTGCTCCTTCATTTTGAGAGGAGCTAGGCATGGAAGCTTCCTACATGATCTAGTTTGGACATGTCACACAGGGACATGACCCAGGACACAGTTAAAAGATTGTCTCTTATCTGAAAATTTTGAACACTCACAGGCAAAATCTTAGTGTAACCTTTTAATTTGCAGTCAAGCTAATGTGGAAAAGCATGGCAAGAATTATGTTATGTATGGTAACCTGGAATGCAGACATCACCAAGTGGCTCAAAAACAGTTCAAAACGGGTGATTTCATGTACAGTATCTTTTTAAAGATACTAAAGTGAATGTGTGTAACTGGAAGGTTTCTACTGTTATTCTCTCCCTCTTGTTTGCTGTTTATCACAGTTCAATTAGCTTCATACTAAGATAAGATAAGATAAGTTAAGATAAGATAAGATAAGCCTTTATTAGTCCCACAATGGGGAAATTCCAGGATTGCAACAGCACAGGGATAGCAACACTCAGAGCAACAATCAGAAGGCAAGAGAAAAAAACAAGAGCAGCGAGTATACATATGTACATATATATATATATATATATATATATATATATATATATATATATATATATATATATATATATATATATAGACACACAGTGCGGAGCATTGTAGCTAGATGGGATAGGTATATAAATATATAAACACAGTGCGGAGCATTGTAGCTGGATGGAATAAATATATGAGTATATAAACACACAGTGTGGAGTATTGTAGCTAGATGGAATGAATATGTGAATATATAAACACACAGTGCGGAACATTGTAGCTAGATGGAATAAATATGTAGATATATAAACACACAGTGCGGATCATTGTAGCTAGATGGAATAAATATGTAGATATATAAACACACACAGTGCGGAGCATTGTAGCTAGATGGAATAAATATGTAAATATATAAACACAGTGCGGAGCACTGTAGCTAGATGGAATAAATATATGAATATATTACAGTGCGGAGCATTGTAGCTAGATGGAATAAATGTGTAGATATATAAACACACACAGTGCGGAGCATTGTAGCTAGATGGAATAAATATGTAAATATATAAACACACACAGTGTGGAGCATTGTAGCTAGATGGAATAAATATATAAATATATATATAAACACATACAGTTCGGAGCATTGTAGCTAGATGGAATAAATATGTAAATATATAAACACACACAGCGTGGAGCATTGTTGCTAGATGGTATAAATATATAAATATATAAACACACACAGTGTGGAGCATTGTAGCTAGATGGAATGAAACAGCACAACCGTCTACTTAGTTATCCTACATGGTATGATTATGTACCCATACATATTCTCACCCTCCATAGCGACCGGTAAACACACCGATCACTGCAGGAATTATGGTCTTTTAGTGCAAATAAGTGCTGTAAGAAGCTTCCGCAGAGAGAGTCACTGTGAAGATGAGTATATGACAAGACGTTGGCACACCCAGTTATAACAGGTGATGGTGAAGGTCGGCGACATTGAGAATCCCTCAGTCAGAGATTGTGTTGTAAACCATATGGTCTCCAGATGTTTCCCAACATGCATAGGGAGACAGGCCTGATCTTGCTCCATCAAACCAAAGCTGTATGTGTATCTGAAAAATAGAAGTGAGGGTGCATGATGCACAGATCTGACAAGAACTAACTATAAATTCGAGTCTCACAGTAGATTGATGACTTCACCTGCAGCACAACAGCTGGTGCATAAGCACTTCTAGGCCAGAATGACATACAGTATATCAAATAAAGCAGGAAAAATGTGGAAATCTCAACTATATCATGGATGCACGTAGATGCCTTAAAACAGTGTGTAGTCACAAGAAGGAGGAAGAAACTGGATGTTGGTTTACCCTGGGGGATGAGGAGATGGTTCTCCCCCTCCTCATGCTCTCTCAGTAATAACAAACATGTTAAATTAGATTTGCTGTGTGTGAAAGCTAGTTTAGTACAAAATGAATAACCTGTCACAACAAAATTTAATTTTAGGTAAAATCCACACTGACATTTTTCTCACTGTGTGCAACAAAAGGCAAAACCTCCAGCTGAAAGGCATGACTGGCCCCTGTGGACCCTTTTCCCCTCCCCCACCTTTAGAGTCAGTCTTTGGACTGACGGCCATCCAAATGGCCAGCCTTTCTCTCTATGGAAACAAGACTTCATCACGCAGAAGAAATGTCTCATTGTGAAAACCCAACTGCTCCCTCTCACAGGAGAGGGCGGAGCCTTGCTGGACATTTGGGCATCATGGGGTGACCTGGCTTCAGGGGTCAGTTCACTCACTGTTTGGGAAGCATCTCACGTAATGCATCACTGAGTGACAGTCCCCCCCTCTTCTCAGCCCAGAGCCCCACACAAATATCCATGTGCTGAATGTCACTGCACAGTGTGGGCAATGCTCAGAGAATGCACATTTACGTATATGAGCAATATTAGTATACATTTGGACAAAGAATTGTACATATTATAGAACTATGCATTTATTGCAGTCTTTTTTTTATTTTTTTAGAGCTGTTTAATATTGAATATTTCATTTCACAAACTGACTTCAAAAAGACCCTAAAAGCACAACCTCCTACAATGATAAAAGGAGTGTGGATGATCACGTACTGGTACAGGTTGGTGTTCTGGACGCAAACAAAGGGCCTTGGGCCAAAATCAGCACTTCTCACCAGGTAGGCAGTACCCATCCGAGCACTTAAGGGAGGGATGAAGTGGGGTAACTTAGGAAAATTTAGGCTGCTTGTATTTTAAGACATTGAGTTGCTAGCTGTTAGCATGTGGCCTACTTATCTCCCCAGGGAATACTCACACGTGATCTGCATTGTTATTTATGTAAATCTGACGGCGAACGCTGGGAAAGCGCGTGACGCCATTCACTCAGTAACTGGCAGGCTGCTGACAGAACACCCAGATGCTCTCCTCCTCATCTCCGGTGATTTCAACCATATTTCAATGTCCCCCATTCTGCTCACGTTCACCCAGTATGTCACATGCCACACCAGAGACAATAAAACACTGGACTTATTCTATGCTAACACTAAGGAGGCGTACACCTTATCACCACTCCCCCCACTCGGGAGATTGGATCACAACTTGGTTCATTTCCTGGCGATGTACAAACCCCTAGTACACAGACAACCTCCGGTCAGATCAACCCTGGGATAAAAACACTTCTGAGAGAGAAGAAGAGGATCTTCAGGTCGGGGAATAGAGAGATGCTGAAGTCCGTACAGAGGAGGAAGATCAGAGAAGGCAAGGACAGCTTCAGGAAGAAGATGGAGGACAAGCTGCAACAGAGCGGCATCAGCGGGGTCTGGAGAAACCTCAAAACCATCTCTGGGCTCCAGAATACCTCCTCCCAGACCACGGGCGACAGGGAGTGGGTGAACAACGTGAACCTGTTTTTTAATAGGTTTGACCAACCGCCCTCCCCCCCGCCTGCACACCAACAACTGCTGCCTCTACAGTCATCGAGACCTGCTGTCCACACCCCACTCCATCAACACCCCCCCCACTCCCAGCACACAGCCCCCCAACCTGACCCTCCCTAAGACCCAGGTGAGAACGGAGCTGAGGAAGATCAAGGCGAGGAAGGCCTCAGGACCGGACGGCATCAGCGCGAAGCTCCTCAAGTCCTGCACAGACCAGCTGTGTGGGATTGTGGACCACATTTTCAACCTGAGCCTGAAGCTGGGTGGTGGGGGGGGCACCACAGTTGTGGAAAACATCTTGTGTGGTACCCGTACCAAAGACTTCCCACCTCAGAGACCTGAACAGCTACAGACCAGTGACCCTGACATCTCACCTGATGAAGACCCTGGAGAGACTGCTCCTGGCTCACCTCCACCCCCTGGTGGGACCAGCGATGGATCCACTCCAGTTCGCCTACCAGCATGGCATTGGGGTGGAGGATGCAGTGATCTTCCTTCTTCACCGTTCCCTGTCCCACCTGGAGAAGCCTGGGGACACGGTGAGGATCATGTTCTTTGACTTCTCCAGTGCTTTCAACACCATCCAACCGATGATCCTGAGGGACAAGCTACTGCGCGCAGGGGTGGACCAGCACCTGTCATCATGGATCCTGGACTACCTCACAAACAGGCCACAGTTTGTGAGAACCCGGGATTGTGTGTCCGACACGATCATCGGTAGCACGGGGGCCCCCCAGGGAACGGTTTTGGCTCCCTTCCTGTTCACCCTTTATACTGCGGACTTCTCACACAACACAACACACTGCCATCTACAGAAGTTCTCTGACGACTCTGCGATCGTCGGCCTCATCTCCAGTGGAGATGAAGCTGAGTACAGAGGACTTATCCAGGACTTCGTGGACTGGTGCCATTGGAACTGCCTCCAGATCAACGCAAGAAAAACTAAGGAGCTGGTGGTGGAATGCCGCAGGCAAGGACAACCCCTCACAGCACCAGTAAACATCCAGTGAACAGACATTGAGATGGTGACGTCCTATAAGTACCTGGGTGTTCATTTGAATAATAAACTAGACTGGTCACACAATACCGACGCACTCTACAGGAAAGGACAGTGCAGGCTGTTTCTACTGAGGAAGCTCAGGTCTTCTGGTGTACAAGGGGTGCTCCTGAAGACATTCTACGATTCGGTGGTGGCATCAGCCATCACTTTTGGAGTGGCCTGCTGGGGCAGTGGCATCACAGCAGCTGATAGGAAGAGACTGAACAAACTAATCAAGAAAGCTAGCTCTGTCCTGGGGCAGCGAGCGCCTTGATCCAGTGGAGGAGATAGGAGAGAGAAGGATGGTGGCTAAACTGTCATCTCTGCTGGTGTCCAAGTCCAACCCTATGCAGGACATACTGAATGCACTGAGGAGCTCATTTAGCAGTAGGCTACATCATCCTAGGTGCGCGACCGAGAGGTTTTGCAGGTCCTTCCTACCTACAGCTGTCAGACTTTATAACCTAAGCAGGGCTGTGAGCAGAGACAGCAAAAAAATGTGACGACCTAATAGTATTGAATGCAAAAGATGCAACAAACTTACACAAAATGGTCCCCTCCAGTATACAACTAGGACAATATCAATCGCTACGGAGGGTGACAATATGTATGGGTACATATTCATACTATGTGGGGTAACTAAAAAGACTGTTATGCTGTTTATTCCATCTAGCTACAATGCTCCGCACTGTATATATATATTTATATATTTATGTGTACATATGTATATTCACTGCTCTTATTTTCTTATCCTCTAAATTATTGCTCTGAGTGTTGCTATCCCTGTGCTGTTGCAATCCTGGAATTTCCCCATTGTGGGACTAATAAAGGCTTATCTTATCTTATTTTATCTTATCTTTTATCCCATTTTGAAGGAAGTAGCAGTTTCCATAGTTCGTGTACGTTAGAAGCAGTTTAATATCAGTGCATATGCATGCCTTCAGACAGCTCTCACTCTTCATGCCTTGCTGTTCTGGTATGTCACATTTGATAGTTGCAGCAACAATCTTCCAACTTGCCATTTTCAGTGTGATGTGTTGATGCAGCAATAATGGATATTTTATTGATCTTTTCCTAAACATAACCAGGTTTTAGTACCTGAAAATACAACTGTCTAAACCCTTGTTTTTCAATTGGGGTCTTAGGACCCCAGGGGGTCCACGAGAGAACGTTCAGGGTGTCCTCAGGAAATTGTCTAATTTCACTTGGTCCAAAAAAATTGCAAATATTTGCTGCTGTTGTGCATAGGTGCATGTAGCAGCTCTTCCATGTCAGTAAGTGGCAGTATGAATGCAGTAATAATGGCTACCATCTTCTTTTTCTTCATGTGTTTTACGGAGGTTAATGACCTTATTAAGACTTAGAGGTCACAGTGAATAGATGAAAAACAGCAATGGATAAATATTTGAAGAGAAAGATTCAGACTCTGAACTGAGCCCTGTACTGATGGAACAGCCGCCACGGTCGGACACACCAAAGGCTTAAGTGAAAGACACCAGATATTATTATGCACAGTTTTTTGCATCACAAGGTGCCTGTTGTCACGATTTTACCTGCAGACCTAGCTCCTGTATTGGATAATGCCATGCAAATGGTAAACTTTGTAAAGACCTCTGAAAAGTCACATATTATTATATTTATGTGAGGAAAGGGGAATGAAGTATAAAATGTTATTGCTCTATACTGAGGTGTAATGGCTGTCACGTGGAAAAGTACTGGCCCACAAGTATAAGCTTTTATCATTTTGTAACAATTTTGGTTAGGGTTCCTCAAGATATTTTTTGTAATAAGGGTTCCTTGGGTCAAAAAAGGTTGAAAAATACTGGTCTAAACAATACTGGATGGATACCCATGGTCAAGTTTTTCCACTGGCACTCATCCAACCTTAGCAGCCAGTATTGCTGATGTCAGTACAATATAGTATGAAGCTGTTGAAATCTGAATGGCACTAAAGGCCTTTTTGTTAGATAAAAACATTTTAGCATCAAGACAGCACAACACAGGAGGTATCTTCTCCTGCTCCTTTCTCTCCTTGGTGAAATACAAAACTCAGACACATTGCAAATAAATACCAAAATCCCAAAGGGTAACTTCTGGAGGAATGTCATTGGGGTTTTTTTTTTTGTTGTTGTTGTTGTTGTTGTTGTTGTTTTTTGAGAGGCCACTGTGTTGGTTGTGCTGTCTTTTTGTTTTATTGTTCATTTGTGTATCATGCAATTTTTTTATATATAGTTTTGATTCTGTAAGGCTGCAACCTTGGCCAGGTCTCCCTTGAAAACGAGATTTCTGATCTCAATGGGACCTCCTAGTTGAATAAAGGTAAAAAAATAAATAAATAAAACTTCACAACAATGGTAAGATTGTGGGGGCATGGTGTGGGGACTCTCCACCAAGAGAAGGCAATGGGATAAAGGGGGAACAATGGACTGGAAGAGGAAGTGTCACCGGGGGGTCTCAGTCGGGAGAGTAAGGACTATTCGCCTCCTGGGAAGGACAGAACGCCGAAGCTGCTGGAAGAAGAAGAGTGTGAGAAGCGGTGCCAGCGCAAAGTTATGATAATGTGCAAGGCAGGTCTTTGTTCCAAACAATATATTATGGTTGGAAGTTGCATGGAAATAAAAGTATAAAAGGAGAATGCACAGAGACCTGGGAGCTCTTTTGCTGTATTGATATGTTGGAGGAAGAATAAAGTTTATGTGTCGTTCAGCTCATTGCCTCGCCTGCTTCCTTTCTCTACATTGGTGACCCTGACGTGAACGAAAGTTCACGAAAGTGAACTGAGCACCACCCCGGAGACTACCTAGAGGGAGAGCACCAGCGCCACGTGCGCTGGCTCAGTCAAGCTCTTGACTTCTGGCTTCACAACCCAACCGTGTGGTTTTTGCATATAGAAGTCAAGTTTGCACTCCGCGGGATAACAATGGACAATACCAAATATTACTATGTGGTCGCTGTGCTGGATGCGCGTGCCACACAGCAGGTGACGAGCCTGCTCCAGGAGCCGCCGGCCCAGTGGAAATATGAAGCGCTCAACAGGATGCTTAGTCGCCGCGGCTTGTTGCCAAGGACTACCGCGCCCTGGCAGACCGCATCATTTTGGCGACCAGAACCCTCAGCGTGCAAGCAGTGGCACCGGCATCCATGAGGGACTCCAGTGAAGTCGAGGAGCTGTTGGTGGTAGCCGGGCCGGACACCAGGAGATGAAGGAACAGGGGGATCTGTTTTTATCATCGATGTTTCAGCTCCAATGCTCAACGCTGCCTGTCGCCATACCAATTCACGAAGCTGGGAAGATGGCACGTTCGGCATTCAGTTGCAGCTGCAACCACTGATGACAGGAACAAACTGCTTTATGTCATGGGCACACGTTCGTGGAGACGGTTTTTGGTGGACTCTGGCTCCCAGAAGAGCCTCATCCTGCCGATCAATGCAGACAGGGTGGCAGGAGGCAGTGGTCCCGAGCTCACGGCAGCCAACGGATCCACCATCAGGACATTTGGCCAGCAGATACTGACGACATGCTTACACGGACGCAACTTTCAGTGGGACTTTGTGGTAACTGCATGTTCCGCCCCCATTTTAGGCGCAGATTTTTTATGTGCTTATGGGTTGTTAGTAGATGTTGCTAATAAGCAATTAGTGGATGCTGTCTCTCTGTTCAGCTCGGGGAGCTGGGGCGACAACAATGGCTAACATTATAGCTGTAGGGGATAAGTGCCAACATTTACTCGCACAGTTCCCAGCACTCACGATCCCGACTTTTTTGGCTACTATAATGAAACATGGGGTCGAACACTTCATAACTACAAAAGGCCTGCCGGTGTTCGCATGACCTCGGCGCCTGGATGCAGCTAAACTGGTCAGTGCGTGTGAGGAGTTCACCAACTTAGAGCAGTTGGGCATCGTCAGGTGGTCCAACAGCCTGTGGGCATCACCGCTACACATGATGTATAAAGCCGACGGGTTGTGGTGACTGTGCAGCGATTTCCGGCTCATGAACAATGCCACGGAACACGATCGCTATCCTTTTTTTTTTTTTTGTTACTTATTTGTACCCGTAGGTAGATTTGGTTTGCAGTCTGGTGACAAGCCACCGGCTGCCGGTCGCTGCGTGCGCAAGCGCCCTAAACCTACATGTTTTTGGTATGCGGGAGGAAACCGGAGAAATCCCGGAGTAAACCCATGCAACACGGGGAGAACATGCAAACTCCACACAGCTCACTGTTGGTCGGGGGCTGGGATCGAACCCACGATCTCATGATCCCCGCGATCCCCCGGCCGAGGGTAAACTGTGCTGCCACAGTGCTAAACCACTGCGCCACCGTGCAGCCCCTTTCCCGCACATCCAAGATTTTACCGTGCACCTGGCCGGGGCACGTGTTTTTTCAAAAGTGGATCTGGTCTACGGATACCATCAGGTCCCGATGCACGTACAGGATGTTCCGAAAACACCGGTAATAACTCCTTTTGGCCTTTTCAAGTTTTTACGCATGCCGTTCGGATTAAAAGGCATGGCGCAGACTTTCCAGAGGATGATGGGCGCAGTGCTCCGTGACTCGCCCTTCATTTTTATCTACTTAGATGACATTCTGGCAGCTAGCACGTCCGAGGAAGAGCACATCGCCCATCTCAAGATGGTTTTCCAGAGGTTGGAAGTGCACGGGCTGATAGTTAACCCGGCGAAGTGCCAGTTCGGTGTGCCAGTGATTGATTTTTTGGGCCACCTCATTTTGCCGGAGGGCGCGATTCCGTTACCGGATAAGGTTCATGCTGTTTCAGACTTTCCACGTCCGCAGACCGTGAGGGCACTACAGGAGTTTTTGGGTATGGTTAATTTTTATAACCGTTTCCTTCTCCGGGCAGCCCAGCTGATGCAGCTGTTGTATGCCGTGCTTAAATAAAAAAGAAGCTAGCAGAAACCATTGACCGGACTCACAAGCGAGTCCAGGCTTTCACGAATGCCAAAACAGTGCTGCTAGACGCCGCGTTGCTAGCCCACCCGGATCCATCTCCACGGATATCGCTCACTATGGAGGCGTCGGATGCTGCCATATGGGCAGTAGTGGAGCAGTCCGTCTCAGGTTCGTGACAGCCACTCGCATTTTTCAGTCGAACTTTGCGCGACAACGAACGCAAATACAGCACATTCGACAGAGTTTACTACTGACATTCAGCACTTCACTGGTAAGCTCAACATCGTGGCTGATTGCCTGTCATGCTCGTTAGTCTCCCCGGTCTACATGGGAATAGATTTCTCTGCTATGTCTGTGGAGCAAGCCAGGGATGCAGACATTTGAGAGCTCCAGTCGGTGTCTACTAGATTAAGGCTGGAGAGCAGGGTGGTGCAAGAAGGGTGCCCCCCCCCCCTCCGCTCTGCAACATCTCCACCGGTCGCCTGTGCCTGGTGGTTCCGAGCTCCTGGCGCTGCCACATTTTTGAGTTAGTCCACTCCCTTTCGCACCCAGGCATGTGCGCTTCGGTGAAGCTAGTAGGGGCGAAATTTGTCTGGCTGCGCTTGTGCAAGGACATAAAAGAGTGGGCTGCAGCTTGTGTCCCGTGCCAGCGGGCCAAAGAGCACAAGCACACCAAAGCCCCCCTCGAGCCCTTCCAAATCCTGACTAGGAGGTTCGACCACATCCATGTGGATTTGGTGGGACCCCTCCCGCTGTCGCAAGGTTTCATGCACATTTTGACAGTCGTGGACCACACCACACGATGGCCTGAAGTGGTCCTGCGGGCTTCTACCACGTCCGTGGAAGTGGCTCACGCTTTTTTGTCGGCTTGAGTTGCACATTTTGGATCTCCATTGGACATCACTTCTGACAGGGGTCCACAATTCGTTTCAGAACTCTGGTCCGCGATGGCCCAGAGCCTGGGGGTCAAAATTCACCGTACTACAGCGTACAACCCCCAAGCTAATGGGTTATGTGAGCATTTTCTTAGGTCGCTTAAAGCAGCCCTCAGAGCTTTGCTCATGGACACAAATTGGGTCGACCGCCTGCTCTGGGTTCTTTTAGGGTTGCGTTCCACACCTAAGGAGGATTTGGCAGCCTCCCCGGCAGAACTCATTTTTTTTCTCAGCCACTGCTGATCCCCGGAGAGTTTTTACCAGAAAATCCCACGCCTGAGGCTGATCCGTCCACGCAATTTTTGCACAGTATGGAGGCTTTTAACGTACCGGGCCCGGCTCACCGTTGTTTTCCCCACACCTTCGTCCCCAAAACCTTGCAGAACACCAGTTTTGTTTTTGTCAGGCACGATGCGCACTGGACCCTGCTGTGCCCACCGTACGTTCGGGGTGTACGGTGGGGAGGGGTAGTACCCTTTCTGGGTGTTCAGGGGTGGGGCTGTGTGGGGGTATGGTGTGGGGATTCTCCACCAAGAGAAAGCAACTGGAGAAAGGGTGAACAATGGACTGAAAGAGGAAGTGTCACCGGGGGGTCTCAGTCGGGAGCGTAAGGAGTATTCGCCCCTGTGGAGAGGAGAGAACGCCGGAGCCGCTGTAAGAAGAAGAGTGTGAGAAGCGATGCTGTTGCGATGTTATGATAATATGCCACACAGGTCTTTGTTCCAAACAATATATTATGGTCGGAAGTTGCATGGAAATAAAAGTATAAAAGGAGAATGCACAGAGACCCGGGAGCTCTTTTGTTGTGCTGATATGTTGGAGAAAGAATAAAGTTTATGTATCGTTCAGCTTGTTGCCTCGCCTGCTTCCTTTCTCTACATTGGTGACCCCGACATGATGCAAAGCAACCTGAGCACCACCCTGGAGACTACCTGGAGGGAGAGCACCAGCGCTGCGTGCGCTGGCTCAGTCAAGCTCCTGACTTCTGGCTTCACAACCCAACCATGTGGTTTTTGCACAAAGAAGCCCAGTTTGCACTCTGCGGGATAACAACGGACGATACCAAGGTATTACTACGTGGTCACTGTGCTGGATGTGCCCGCCACACAACAGGTGACGAGCCTGCTCCAGGAGCCGCCGGCCCAGGGAAAATATGAATCGCTCAACAGGATGCTACTCCAGCGCTATACCCTTTGTGACAGTGAGAGGACAGAAAGACTCCTAACGCGTTCGGAGTTTGGTGACAGATCAGCAGCGGAGCTCATGGAGAGCATGTTGGTGCTGAGGGGAAAGGACGATGAATCTTTCCTGTTTGCTCACTTGTTCCTCAGAAACCTACCCGCTACAACAAGGGCGATCCTGGCTAAGTCGCCGCAGCTTGTTGCCAAGGACTACCGCGCCCTGGCGCAGGAAGCGGACTGCATCATTTTGGCGACCAGAACCCTCAGCGTGCAAGCAGTGGCACCAGCATCCATGAGGGGCTCCAGCGAGGTCGAGGAGCCATTGGCGGTAGCTGAGCCGGGCACCAGGAGATGAAGGAACGGGAGTGTCTGTTTTTATCATCGATGTTTCATCTCCAATGCTCAACGCTGCCTGTCGCCATACCAATTCACGAAGCCGGGAAGATGGCACGTTCGGCATTCAGTTGCAGCTGCAACCGCTGGCGACAGGAACAAACTGCTTTATGTCATGGGCACACGTTCGGGGAGACGGTTTTTGGTGGACTCTGGCTCCCAGAAGAGCCTCATCCTGCCAATCAATACAGACAGGGTGGCAGGAGGCAGTGGTCCCGAGCTCACGGCCACCAACGGATCCACCATCAGGACATTTGGCGAGCAGATACTTACGACATGCTTACATGGACGCAACTTTTAAGGGGGCTTTGTGGTAGCTGCATGTTCCGCCCCCATTTTAGGCGCAGGTTTTTTATGTGCTTATGGGTTGTTAGTAGATGTTGCTAATAGGCAAATAGTGGATGCTGTCTCTTTTACCTCACTGCCCTGTACAGCTCGGGGAGCTGGGTTGACAACAATGGTTAACGTTATAGCTCTAGGGGGAAGTGCCAACATTTACCCGCACAGTTCCCAGCACTCACGATCCCGACTTTTTTTGGCTACTATAATGAAACATGGGGTCGAACACTTCATATCTATAAAAGGGCCGCCGGTGTTCGCACGACCTCGGCGCCTGGATGCAGCTATACTGGCTGGTCAGTGCGTGTGAGGAGTTCGCCAACTTAGAGCAGTTGAACATCGTCAGTTGGTCCAGCAGCCTGTGGGCATTACCGCTACACATGGGGCATAAAGCCGACAGGGTTGTGATGACCATGGGGTGATTTCCGGCGCATGAACAATGCCATGGAACACAATCGCTATCCTATTCCGCACATCCAGGATTTTTCCGTGCACCTGGCCGGGGCGCATGTTTTTTCAAAAGTGGATCTGGTCCGCGGATACCATCAGGTCTCGGTGCACGCACAGGATGTTCCGAAAACACCGGTAATAACTCCTTTTGGCCTGTTCGAGTTTTTACGCATGCCGTTCGGATTAAAAGGCATGGCGCAGACTTTCCAGAGGACGATGGACGCAGTGCTCCGTGACTTGCCCTTCATTTTCGTCTACTTAGATGACATTCTGGCAGCTAGCACGTCCGAGGAAGAGCACATTGCCCATCTCAAGATGGTTTTCCAGAGGTTGGAAGTGCACGGGCTGATAGTTAACCCGGCAAAATGCCAGTTTAGTGTGCCAGTGATTGATTTTTTGGGCCACCGCATTTCGCCAGAGGGCGCGATTCCGTTACCGGATAAGGTTCATGCTGTGTCAGACTTTCCAAGTCCGCAGACCGTGAGGACACTTCAGGAGTTTTTGGGTATGGTTAATTTTTATAACCGTTTCCTTCCCCGGGCAGCCTAGCTGATGCAGCTGTTGTATGCCGTGCTTAAAAAAAAGAAGCCAGCAGAAACCATCGACTGGACTCCAAAGCGAGTCCAGGCTTTCACGAATGCCAAAACAGTGCTGCTAGATGCCGCGTTGCTAGCCCACCCGGATCCATCTCCACGGATATCGTTCGCTATGGTGACGTCGGATGCTGCCATATGGGCAGTATTGGAGCAGTATGTCTCAGGTTCGTGGCAGCCACTCACGTTTCTCAGTCGAACTTTGCGTGACAACAAACGCAAATACCGTACATTCGACAGAGAATTGTTGGCTGTCCACCTGGTGACGTGCCATTTCCAGTTTTGGCTAGAGGGGCGCTAGTTCACCATGTTCGTGGGCCATTAGCTGCTGACATACGCGATGTCCAAGTTCTCGGAACCGTGGTCACCCCAGCAGCAATGACATTTGGGTGCGATTTCGGAGTTTACTACTGACATTCAGCACTTCGCTGGTAAGCTCAACATCGTGGCCGATTGCCTGTCATGCTCGTTAGTCTCCCCGGTCTACATGGGAATAGATTTCCCTACTATGTCCGTGGAGCAAGCTGGGGACGCGGACATTTGTGAGCTCCAGTCGGTGTCTACTAGATTAATGCTGGAGAGCAGGGTGGTGCAAGAAGGGTGCCCCCCCCCCCCCCGCTCTGCGACATCTCCACCGGTCGCCTGCGCCCGGTGGTTCCGAGCTCTTGGCGCCGCCGCATTTTTGAGTTAGTCCACTTCCTTTCACACCCAGGCATGCGCGCTTTGGTGAAGCTAGTGGGGGCGAAATTTGTCTGGCCGCGCTTGTACAAGGACATAAAAGAGTGGGCTGCAGCTTGCGTCCCGTGCCAGCGGGCCAAAGAGCACAAGCACACCAGAGCCCCCCTCGAGCCCTTCCAAGTCCTGGTTAGGAGGTTCAACCACGTCCATGTGGATTTGGTGGGACCCCTCCCGCCGTCGCAAGGTTTCACGCGCCTTTTGACAGTCATGGACCACACCACGCAATGGCCTGAAGTGGTCCTGTGGGCTTCTACCACGTCCGTGGAAGTGGCTCATGCTTTTTTGTCGGCTTGAGTTGCACGTTTCGGATCCCCATCGGACATCACTTCCGACAGGGGTCCACAATTCATTTCAGAACTCTGGTCCACGATGGCCCAGAGCCTGGGCGTCAAAATTCACCGTACTACCGCGTACAACCCCCAAGCTAATGGGTTATGTGAGCGTTTTCATAGGTTGCTTAAAGCAGCACTCAGAGCTTCACTCATGGACACAAATTGGGTCGACTGCCTGCTCTGGGTTCTTTTAGGGTTGTGTTCCACCTAAGGAGGATTTGGCAGCCTCCCCGGCAGAACTCATTTTTTTTCTCAGCCACTGCGGATCCCCAGAGAGTTTTTACCAGAAAATCCCGTGCCTGAGGCTGATCTGTCCACGCAATTTTTCCACAGTACGGAGGCTTTTAACATACTGGGCCCGGCTCACCATTGTTTTCCCCGCACCTTCATCCCCAAAATCTTGCAGATCGCCAGTTTTGTTTTTGTCAGGCACGATGCGCACTGGACCCTGCTGCGCCCACCGTACGTTCAGGGTGTTGGAACCTGGGGCGAAGCATTTTGTGTTAGACTTGGGGGGGGGGGTGGCGTAGGGAGACAGTCTGCATTGACAGGCTGAAGCCCGCTTTTGTGTTGTCAGACGAGCAGGTTGTGTTGGCCCAAGCTCCCCGGTGTGGACGCCCACCGTTGGGGGCTTTGCAAGTTGGTGATCCCTTGGCATGGACCTGCGCTCGCGAAGCTGATGTGCCCCCCCCCCCTTTTTCCCTCCACAGACTGACGTGCCCTCCTGTACACCTCGCCAGCAGGGCAGTTCAATTGGATAGGCAACCCCCCCACTACAGCCACTATGGGCGCCGGCTCAAGCCCAAAGGATGGGGGGGTTAGTGCCCTTTCTGGGTGTTCAGGGGGTTGGGCTGTGTGGGGGTATGGTGTGGGGATTCTCCACCAAGAGAAGGCAACAGGAGAAAGGGTGAACAATGGACTGAAAGAGGAAGTGTCACTGGGGGGTCTCAGTCGGGAACGTAAGGACTATTCGCCCCCCGGGGAGAGGAGAGAACGGCGGAGCCGCTGTAAGAAGAAGAGTGAGAGAAGTGGTGCCGGTGCGATGTTATGATAATATGCCACACAGGTCTTTGTTCCAAACAATATATTATGGTTGCAAGTTCCTGGTCTCAGTGCATGGAAATAAAAGTATAAAAGGAGAATGCACAGAGACCTGGGAGCTCTTTTGCTGTACTGATATGTTGGAGAAAGATTAAAGTTTATATGTCATCCAGCTTGCTGCCTCGCTACTTCCTTTCTCCACAAGATCTACATTTTCTGTTTTAGTAAGTGGAACCTCCTACCCGTAGGAGGACATGTAACACTTCTTCCATTTAGACCATAATTATAAGGTTCATTCATTCATTCATCTTCTTCCACTTAATCCTTTTCAGGTCGCGGGGGGGCTGGAGCCTATCCCAGCATCTTTGGGCGAGAGGCAGGGTACACCCTGGACAGATCGCCAGTCCATCGCAGGGCCAACACAGAGAGACAGACAACCATTCACTCTCACATTCATACCTAAGGACAATTTAGAATCCCCAGTTTGATGCCAATTAACTTAACTTGCATGTTTTTGGCATGTGGGAGGAAACCGGAGAAATCCCGGAGTAAACCCACGCAGACACGGGGAGAACATGCAAACTCCACACAGATCACTGTTGGTCGGGGGCTGGGATCGAACCCAGGATCCCCCAGCCAAGGGTGAGTTGCTGTGCTGCCGCAGTGCTAACCATTCCGCCACCGCGCTACCCATTATAAGGTTCACCTGGCTCAATAACTGTTTTGAGCACAAAGCCAAGTGCTTTTGGGCATACCGTACTACATGTTGTGGAAGGCTTGTGGCAGCTTGTCCCATTTTAAGGAAAATGGATGCATGTTATTATAGTAAGTATATTAAGTAACGTGTTTAATTACAGTAGGTGAATGTGTAGAAAGTCCAAATACAGTCACAGCAAAAGGGAAAGATACCCGGCTACAAGCTTCATTGATCAAAGAGAATGCCTAACGCGCTCCAGTTAAGCAGGAGCGGAGAAAAAGGCACAAAAAAGACTTACGAAGGTGTTGGAGTGGAAAGGCTCTGAGGGAACAACACAATTTTAGTCCAGGGGAAAACCAACCGATGCGAGCCTGGATATCCAGAGTTGACATTGCTAAGTGCCATGCCGGCTGGTCATGCTGCCCTGCTATTTGTACAAAGCCCTAATGACAGCAAGTAGACCAGCCGTGTGGCAACAGGTGCGTGACTGATAGGACTATGTGTGTGTGCGTGAGTGTGAATGTGAGTGTGTGTGTGTGTGTGTGTGTGTGTGTGTGTGTGTGTGTGTGTGTGTGTGTGTGCGTGCGTGCGTGCATGAGTTTGTGTGCATGCATGAGTGTGTGAGTGTGTATATGGTGAACCATACAGCTGGTGGATGCCTGGTGAGGAGGAGACGTGGCTGTAGGACTGGTGGAGAGCGAGGCTCAATCCGCCAGCTGAAATTAATAAGCAATAATTAAACCCAACAGCCACAAGTCATGGTCGGGGTGACAACCCCGACCATGACAAATGTAGAGACCCAGAGCTTCCGACCTTCATACATTGTTGTGTGAACAAAGAGAAATGCAGATTCAGATACATTCAGATACATTAACATAATATTTGCGGGCTCTGCTCAAACACACTTCTTCTCTCCGGCATTTACTCCTCTCCCTGGGGGGCGCATAGTCTTTGCTGCCCCGTTTGATACACCCCAGTGACACCTCCTCCTACTGGCCATTATTCTCCCCTTCCCCCTGGCTTATGGATGTGAGAGAACTCCCAAACTGTGCCCCCACAAGCACACCTTAAACTGAAGACACATTTGTGGTGAGTGGGTGTAGCTCTAATGCTGCACAAATAAAAGGATTACGAGAATTCAACCAACACAGAAGCCACAGAGAATCACAGTGCATTGCCTGTACATGATGCACTAACTGGCTGAAATTTGGCTTAAACAGAAATCTCAACATCATGACAAAGCACATATTTCATCAGCCAAAAATCATTGTAGCGTATGAGCAATGTGGCACGCTTGGCTTCAGAGAGCCCCGGGCAAAGAGGCCCATAAAAAATCCTATAAAAGAATCCAATGGGGTGGTTAAAATGGACACTATGTTTATTTGGAGGCACCATGGCCATGCAACAAAGAGTAATTCTGGAAAGTTTGAGAGGGTTTTGCATTGCTATTGCAAAATGTGTCAACATCAGGTCCTCTCCTGTGCCCTGCAAGCCAACTTTATTGTCATTCAGTCCATACAGCCAATCATGTACAGTAGAATTAAATTACTTTTCTCCTATCTACAATATTAATCACATATATAGAATCAGAGGGGTCGCTGCCATGCCAGGCGCCGCCACAGTTCCCTCTTCCGTTCTATTATTGCTGAACACCAAGCTGGACAGCAGGAAGTTCCACTTTTATATGGTCTTCAGCATGACCCAGCCAGGATTTGAACCCCGGCCTCCGGGGTGCTCTACCAACTAGGCCACCACTCCGGTAACACTAAAAGGGAGGAAAAAACGTTCTGTTTCTATGACAAACACTGTATCATACAGCTTTGTCCAGAAAAAATTGTGAAACTGTCAGGTGCAATCACTTGTACATTAAAGGGGTCATTGACTGAAAAATTGTGTTTTTGTAGGTTCTAACCTTCTGAAATGCATCTATTGGTGATGTGATTATGAAAAAAAAATTCAACTTACTTCTTTTGAAAAAAACAGTCATTTATCTTGTTTTTCTCTTCAAGAAGCTGTTTTTACTCTTGTGGGTATTTTTCAGTTCAGGAAATAGGAAATGTCACTAAACAGTAAACGTCACTAGCTTTGATACCTGCCTGCTGCTCTGTTATTGGCCAGCCTAACCGTCTGTCATGTCATGTCAGGTGGGGAGCCAAAGGTGTTAGCTTAAGAGCTACAGTGGAGCTAGGAAGCTTGCACCAAGTGCGTTTTATATTGCTATTTTCTTTAGTTTTCCATCACCCTAATATGCATCCTTGTTTCCACCTGATTCACTAATCCACAGTTGATAATATATCTTGCGTCATTCTGGATTATTTTGTTATATATTTCACCATGATGCTACATTGAGCCATTAGCATTAGCGTGCTAGGTGGTCGGAATCATCCGTTGTAACTGGGATATAGCTCACCTCGATGTTGAGGAGGTGATGGACAGGCCGCCTGGTGCTAGCATAACCGTCAATCTGGCCAGCTTTGACCACTGATTTCTATAAATTCTGTTCCCCCCAGTGGAATCCTTGTTTATCTACAACACTTAGCCATATAACCATTCTTAGACATTATATTTAGGTTATTTTCTTGCAGTACTGTCTACAGTATAGCTGGGACTAAAGGTGGCTAGCTGAAGCTAACAGTTTAGCCACTCATTCACTCATTCATTTCTGTAAGTATTGTTCTCCAGGAACTGGTCATATCCTATCGACCACTGAAACCATACACTCGTGCCCACCAATTTACTTTAGTTGGCTCATGCTTGTCACCCGGGCTAATCTTAGCTAAAGCGCCAGATTGACAATAGTGATGTAAGAGGGAGGGTGGAGTAGAATATGGTGTGAGTGATTTCAAAGGGACATGTACTGAAACGAGCCTCTCAGAAAGGCAGCCCCCCCCCCCAAAGGCAAATAATTAAATACATACATAACAACTGAAACTAAATAAATGAACAACAACTTAAAAACAATAATTAAAGAAATTTTGAACAAAATATGTCACAAACACTTCATTAAGACATGTGTGAGCTGTTAAAATGTGGAAAAAGCGCAGTTATTGACCCCTTTAAATTAGATAAACCTTCCCAAAAACATAAATGATCTATGATATTGAGTTGTTTTGAAGTAAAAGCAAACATCATTCAATCATCACCAATCTGACCATAGCCTACTAAATTTAGGTTTTAAACCTGGCACCCACAACACAGACTAGTTTGGCATGGAACAGAAACAGGGCTATAAAACTGAATCAGTATGCTTTATCATTTATTCGTTCATTGTGTTGTACACCAGTTTAAACATTTTATCAGTCCCTCCACGATTTCGTGGGATGTTTTTATGATTGCTGCGGGCCAAAAAGCCTGAATTTGTGAGAGCTTTTTTTTAAAAAGTTGCGATAAAAGTTTTTGAGTGTTTTTTGCACAAAAACTTGTGGGAAGAATTCCAAATTTTAAAGCAGATGCTTTTTTCCAGTTTACTGCAGTGATATTCTATATAACAATACAAGAAAAGCACAGAATTGTCAAAAATTTCCTATTATAGGTATGTGTAAATTAAGCAGAAACTTCTGCTATACAGAAAAACTCTTGTCCAACAGCAAATACAGTGATCCCTCACTTATCACGGTTAATGGGGTCCAGAACCGACCGCGAAAAGTGAAAAACCGCGAAGTAGCGTCACCCCCCTTTGTGGAATTCCAGCCTGATCTCGTTAGTTTTTTGATACATAAAATAATATATAAATAATATAAATAATACGTACGTTCATTCTCTCACTCTCTCTCGGGAGAGAGAGAGAGAGAGTGAGAGAATGAAAAGAATCTCTCGCGAGATTCCCGAGCCGAGCCAACACGAGAACAAAATCTAGAGTCGGGAGCGATCTCTTGGGGGGGGGATGCTAGCCAGCGAATCAGAGAGGTGGATTTTGAGTTGTGCGGGCTCTCCGTGTTGATACCTGATGTTCTAATGTATTTTTTCTCAATTTTGAATTTTTGATGAATATTTTTGAAAAATCCGCGATGCACTGAGGGCGCGAAAGGTGAGGCGCGAAGTAGCGAGGGATCACTGTACAAACATTAACACAATATCCATTACAACAGCTAAATTGCACTGAATGCATGTTAAAGAGTATAGTGTGGAGAATGTGCACAATGATGAGACTGAGTTATTCCTCAGGTTCAGCTTTATTCACAGATCACATACTCCAACAATCTCAAAGCAGGAAAAGAGGAAGAATAATCTCACAACTCCTTTTTTATACCCCGGACATCGAAACTGAAGTCACATGGTGTTTAAGCAAACATACAGTCACATTGTAACCCCTTTGATCTTCCACACCATTGTCCTTTAGTCTCTGGTGGTCCAGACATCTCCCCAGGCCATCTCCCTGAAACAAAGGCCAAATCTCACACTCTCTCATTGTCTCCTGGAGACTCAGACCTTTTGTTCCCTGAGACGTGCAGCACACAATAAACACACAGCAATATATTTGTGGAGCATATATAACCAACATATGTGCCCATATGTGCCCACAGTAGATTTGGAAATTATTGGCAGCACCTTGATTTGAAAATTCCCTACGGTTCCCAACCACTTAGTTCCGAGCGGAGAGGAAAAAATAATTTATTCTGTTGCACTGTATTGGCTATTGGAGTCTGTGTTTTTCTGAAAAAAAAAAAAAATACAGAGAATATTCTCGGCCAGGGGGGCATTTGTCCGTCCACACCGGAGATACTTTTGGGCAGGCGCATGTTTGTCAACACAAACTAACTAACTAACTAACTAACCTGCACTTATATAGCGCTTTTCTAGTCACAAAGACCACTCAAAGCGCTTTCATTAATACTAACCCTCTATTCTAAGGGCCTATAGGAAACAGATATCTAGGGACAATTTAGAACAGCCAATTAACCTAACATGCATGTCTTTGGCATGTGGGAGGAAACCGGAGAAATCCCGGAGTAAACCCACGCAACACGGGGAGAACATGCAAACTCCACACAGATCACTGTTGGTCGGGGGCTGGGATCGAACCCACGATCCCCACAATCCCCCGGCCAAGGGTAAACTGTGCTGCCGCAGTGCTAACCACTGCGCCACCGTGCAGCAGCGCTTCGTACACGCGGTCAGGACGGAGACGTGGTGAGACGTCCACGGGTAGGCTGAGGGAGATGGAGGAAGGCATGGTGTTGAAAACCTTGGGGGTGAGTGTTTTTTTTAAGTCACACACTCAGTTTGCTGATGTGTTCCGTTACTCACTGTAACTATAAACTCACTACTCTCTGTAAACACGGAAGTAAACGGATACATTTGATTAGTAAGACTGACCGTTTCAGCGCCAGTTAGACAAATTTGATTGGTGAAATTGGCAGAAGTTGACGAGGATTGGCCAAAATGCGGGAAAGTTGCGGTGATTGGTCAAAGTTGCAAGGTTGTGCAATAGTTGCACTGATTAGCTGATTTCGCGTGAATTGGTGCGATCGCAACATTGCAAAATCCTGGAGGGACTGTCTTATGGATGAAGAAACAAACCAGTGAGGAATTAGTGTTGCTTATATTGCTTTTGTTCTGCAGTGCCCATGCTGCTCTCTCACTAAGCATCTACAGGCAGGTTTCTGTGGGGCTGGCTTTGAACCAACTCAGAAATGTTTTATTGTTGTGGAAAAATTATTTTAAGTAGTTGCTTTACAATGCTGCTTGAGGCAAGCCTGTTTCTGCTCACAGCACTTCGCAGCTTTTGTCTGCCTAAATGATGTGCTTTACAACATTTTCTTAAGGAAATGCATAAAAAGAACACTGACAAAAAAACGCTGTTGTGAAAGAGTGATTTAAATATCTCTGTTTCTACAGGGCATGATATAATTTTATATTTTTATGTGGAACTGAAATGCACTAAAAACACTGGCATACTGTATATTACAATCGATTTTTGACCATTAGATTCATGACATGAACATCAGTTGTCTTTTTTCAACATCAACGTTATTAGGTGGTTTGCTAAGATGGTTAACTTTATACTGTTGTATGTCATGGTGTATTTGTTGACGGTTTTCCTTATTGCAACAAAGTGTAGAAAAGCTGCCATCATACTTTGGAATTGGGATTGTTGTCAGCAGGAATTAATCTCTTATATGCTCAACCTACATTTCTTTTCTCTTGATGCCAGGATGGGACGGGTGTGTGTGCTGTGTGTGCTCAGTCAGTGCCTGTCAGCTTCAGAGGTCTTATGGAGTCAGTGCCTGTTTGCTTAGAACCTGTGAATCTTTTGGTCAAGTAAACACTGTGTGCCTGAGAACAATGATGCGAATCGGTAAATGTAGTATTTCACTGCTGCGACAACTCATGACTAATAATCCAAAAGGGTTCATACTGTCTTCTAAAATAATTATAAAAATATTTTCAGACAGTAAAAAAGGCTGTTTTCACCTTAACATGTTTCGACCACTTCTTGCAACCTTCCTCAGAAGGGTCACGTGATGTTGTCGTGACAATCAGCTGTTTTGGCTGTTTTATCCAGGTTTACCAGACAGCAAAGGATGACTACGCCCCCTGCTGTCGGGTATCCTGTGGAGGACAGCATCCCAGGTGTGGGATAGGGTATAGGATCCCTCATCCCTGATGAGGGATGTGTTTCTTGGCATCTGTTTTCTGATCTCGATGGCTTCCCTGATCCAACGGTGGTATTTGTTGCTTTCTGTGCAGATGACGTTTGCCTCTTCCCAGTCCATGATATGATTTTCTCTTTTGCAATGGTCGGATATGGCAGATTTCAGGTTCTGTTCTTCAGCAGTTGCTTTTTGTGCTTGTACCTTGCTATTGTCTCTTTTTCACATTCTCTCCTGTATTCCTTTTTTCTGGTTCCAAAGGTTTTTCCTGTTTCTGCTGTGTAGGTTTTGTTGCAAGATTGGCATGGTATTTCATAAATGACATTACTTTTGTTTTCTATGGGTATTATGTCTTTGGGATGAGCCAAGAGTTGCCTCAGAGTGGTGTGTGGTTTTACTGGGGTGTTGATGTGGTATTTTTTCGTTGTCCTCTGTATTCTTTCAGTGATGCCTCTCAGGTATGGTAGTGACTGTTCCTGTGTTGTTTACTTTTTGTGTGGTCTTTCCTTCTCTCCTTTTTATGTTTTTCATCTCCACTTGCTTCCTTCCCCGAAGGAAGCAAAATAGTCACAGAGTTGTCACAGGTGTCTCAACCTCATTTCAACCCTTCTCAATTTAATTGTCTGGAGTCAGAAGGTTTGAGAAAAGTGAAACAACTTGTGAGGGGTTGGGGACCTATGAGACTAAATTGTGACTGATTGGAAAAAAAAAGGACAAGACATTCCATGTGCGAGAGAGGTGCGATCAGCCCAGCCATTTCTAGCACATGTTGATCAGTGTTGAGAGTAACACGTTACTGTAACGCCACAACTTTTGCAGTAATGTGCTGTGTAATGAAATTACTGTTTAAAAATTCAGTAATGCATTACAGTTACTGAAATTTGATCAGATGTGTTACTCATTTTATTAATATTAGTGCATGCCCGTAGAATGCAAGTACTCCTGTCTGAAACAGGTATCCCAATTAGGCTTTACAGGCCCAAATGTAGGCTGTGTTTGAAAGTGGAATACACAGATAGTGGTGTAGCCTATATGTAGGCAATCACATGTTAGACTTTGACAAATATAAAAGGGAGTAAATGGCACCAAGATTTATTTGATTGGATGAATATTAATTACAGAATACCTAAACAAAGAAAATGAATGGGACATCCAATATTAGCGACTGTTTCAGATCCCTTGTTTATTTGTTTGTCAGATCAGTTATTTGTGTGATCTTTTGTCACTTATATTCATAACAGTGTATCTTGCACTTTGGAGAATGGGAGTTGTTCAGTCATCATTATAATTATTTTAGCTTATATCACTGTTCAGTGATGGAGTTCAGTGTAATATTGAATTTCTTCTGTGTATCGTCAGTAAACTCATGCAGTACTATATCAGGACACATTTACAAATATTTGAGACCCACTGTAGTGCATCAGTTTATATTTTATCAATATTTTGTTATTAAAAGGTTTTTTGAAACATAAATGCTAAAATTGAGGCGGTGCTTATATCGTCGTGCTGAGGCGATACTGAGGCCAAACAATGATCTGAACCTTGAGGGCGTGACTGACAAAGACTGAGCACCATCGTTCTATTGTAAGCATTTGTTTTTTATTGATGCGAGAAGATTATTTATTATTATTATTATTCCATCTAAACGATCGCATTTTTGACCCTCCAAACGTTAGCCAAAATGCATTTTTTTACACATGCCTCAGACCCAGTGAAAAATTTTGTAAACTGGAAAAAATATGTGTCCCATGCTGAAAATTTATCCAGCGTATGGTTGATATGTCATGGAGGAAAAGGTTGTACGGTTTTTCCCCATCGTTGCTGCTTTTTTTACCTTTGGTAAAAAAAAAAGGTGGATCCAATCAGCTGATCGCTGGAACCACAAAGCTCAGCTGTTTTCCATGATAAATCAGCCTCAGGAAAAAAGCACACGCCATGCATTATCTTTTTTTCACTTTATTGAAAATAACTTGCAAATAACAATGTGAGTGCTATAGCTCTATTGTAAGCGGTTTGTTTTTTATTGATCAAATTTGTCACGTTTCGCTTCCCCGTGGTGCCACCAATTCAGCTGCTGCCCCCCCCTTTTCCTCAGCGACACCTTGTGTTCTCCATGCCAAATTATCCATTAGACCTATGCAATCACAGCAACTTTATGGTATAATATTTTAAGCTTTAAATCTTAAGTATTATCTTTTCTTGTCAAATTTGTCGCGTTTCGCTTCCTTGCTTGGCACACGGAGTGCTGTGGTGGAGTCAATCCGAAACCAAACCCCACCCACACTTCTAGAAGCCTGGGCATGAGACACAGCAGTGGCTAAACTTTTATTGATAAAAATTACATATTTTGACAGAGCGACTCCATATTCAAGGATGCACACCTTCGTAACCTCAGGAAACCACGTTTAAAATCTGAGGCCAGTCTGAGAAATGGTTCGAGAGATATGCATGGAACAGACAGACAGACACACAGACAGAGATTTCGTGAATTTACAGATAGATGGATAGATATTTTTAGTGCAAATAAATACAAACTGACCCTACGTAGCTGATGCAGCCGTCAGTCAAGAGCCTGTTCACTGCTGCAGCCACAAATGGAGCTTGCTCCTGCTGGGAAAAGATGAAGCTACTTTGTTTTTGTGGAAATGGACAGATTATTTTTCCTTTGTCGCGGTTAAGGACAAAAGCATATTGGTGGGCCGTGTGAGACCAACTGCAACCTTCAGAAGCACCTGAGAACAGCAACAAGATCCAACAAAGCTAGTGCTATGCTGTGCTAACAACACCAGCTGGATTTCAAACACAGGTGTGCATCTGGACAGTCTGTGACCAGGCAAGAATTAAACGACTGATTGCCAGATACGTTGTTACAGAATGAAGATCTGATAACAGTCATTTCCCATCAGACAGCTGAGACTGTGATCCACTGAAGTTAAAACACATTTACTTGGTATACCTGAATAAAGATTATTCAAAAACGGATTTGATCTCCAAAAGGAATTTAAGAGACTGGGTCATTTCTCTGTCACAGCAGACATTTGGACTGTGGATAATTGACATTTTCTTTGGATCACTGCACATCGGATTAAATCCATAATATTAAAGGGAAGAAATATTGACAGCTTTATGCAGTGTTGCCAACTCACTCTTTTGGAGTGATTCTCACTCTTTTTCCCTCTCTCTTACTCCACAAACCCTATTTCTCACTCCAAAATGAGGGAATTACTGGCAATTTTGTTTTGATTTTCTTAAGATTTTTCCTACAATAAGAGCTCTCAAGGCAGGATAAAGCAGACTGAACATGTTCTTAAAGCTCTGTCTGAAACAGTCTGTTTTCAACCTGACATTAATAAGCCCGTAATGTAATCCATTAATTAAATTATTTTGCTGTGTGCAAGATGATTTAAGTATGCATTCGAATATAACGTGAAAGTTATTTTTCCAAGTAACTAGTTACTTTAATTATGCAGTAATTAGTAAATAACTTAGTTACTTTTGAAAAGAAGTAACTAGTAACTAACTAGTTACTGTTTTTTAGTAACTTACCCAACACTGGTGTTGACACAGCTGCGACCGACAGCATCACTTGACCTCACCTGATGATGAAATGACTGCTGGAATGGGGAGATATGGTCCATATTTGGTAACTGTCATGGATAACTGTCGTGCAAATGTAGCATGGGATTGTGTTGTCATGGGAAAGTTGCAAGTGCAAAAAAATGCACAGTTTTGTCATGTGCATGTTGCACAAATATTGTGTAACACATGTATGGCATGTGTGTGAACTCAGAGAATTTTGGGCAAAACTTCATGTGACATTTGTGTAATATTAATGTGACACACACAGATGTGCCAGTTCAGTGAGATTCCAATAAAATTTGTTGCTAATTCATGTATTGGCAAAGATTTTTTTAAAAAAAAATCTTCAAGTAGTCCCGAGCTGCCACAGCCAAGTGAGATACTACCTTAATACACACAAAATCCTCAGAAAGGGGTAGGAAAGGTAGTGGATGGCTAAATCAGTGCCTGCGCCAAAAACACTATTTTGTAGATATTATAGATTATGTTTTAAGTTAATTTTCATTCAGTCATTTGGCATTAAAGAAATGTTTTACTGGGTTTACCACCCGGGCATAATAATAATGCATCAGATTTATATAGTGCTTTTCATGGACACTCAAAGATGCCTTTACAATGGTTACATTATTCATTCACTCCACAGACAGATGCTAATAGTGGTAGGCTACCTCTATAGCCAAAGCTGCCCTGGGGCAGACTGACAGAAACGTGGCTGCCAATCCATGTCAACGGCCTCTCCGACCACTACCGAACATTTATACCCCGTGTCATGGACACTAGAGGCAAGGTAGGTAAAGTGTCTTACCCAGAAACACAACAGCAGGATGGCTGGGGAGAGCGGGATTTGAACCACCAACCCTCTGGATATTGGACAACCTCCTCTACCTCCTGAGCCACCGCCACCCACATTTACAGTGCATCCGGAAAGGATTCAAAGTGCTTCACTTTTTCCACATTTTGTTATGTTACAGCTTTATTCCAAAAGGGGATTCATTTTTTCCTCAAAATTCTACACACAATACCTCATAATGACAACATGAAAAAAGTTTTTTTTTTTTTTAATTTTTGCAAATTTATTAAAAATATAAAACTAAGAAATCACATGTACATAAGTATTCACAGCATTTGCCATGAAGCTCAAAATTGAGCTCAGGTGAATCCTGTTTCCACTGATCATCCTTGAGATGTTTCTGCGGCTTAATTGGAGTCCACCTGTGGTAAATTCAGTTGATTGGACATGATTTGGAAAGACACACACCTGTCTATATAAGGTCCCACAGTTGACCGTGCATGTTGCAGCACAAACCAAGCATGAAGTCAAAGGAATTATCTGTAGACCTCTGAGACAGGATTGTCTCGCGGCAAAAATCTTGGGAAGGGTACAGAAAATTTATTGCTGCTTTCAAGGTCCCAATGAGCACAGTGGCCTCCATCATCCGTAAATGGAAGAAGTTCAGAACCACCAGAACTCTTCCTAGAGCTGGCTGGCCATCTAAACTGAACGATCGGGGGAGAAGGGCCTTAGTCAGGGAGGTGACCAAGAACCCAATGGTCACTTTGTCAGAGCTCCAGCGTTGCTCTGTGAAGAGAGGAGAACCTTCCAGAAGGACAACCATCTCTGCAGCAATCCACCAATCAGGCCTGTACGGTAGAGTGGCCAGATGGAAGCCACTCCTTAGTAAAAGGTACATGGCAGCCCGCCTGGAGTTTGCCAGAAGGCACCTGAAGGACTCTCAGACCATGAGAAACAAAATTCTCTGGTCCAATGAGACAAAGATTGAACTCTTTGGTGTTAATGCCAGGCGTCATGTTTGGAGGAAACCAGACACCGTTCAAAACCACGCCAATGCTGGTAGCAGCATCATGCTGTGGGATGTTTTTCAGCGGCAGGAACTGGGAGACTAGTCAGGATAGAGGGAAAGATGAACGCAGCAATGTACAGAGACATCCTGGATGAAAACCTGTTCCAGAGCCCTCTTCTCCTCAGACTGGGGCAGCGGTTCATCTTTCAGCAGGACAACGACCCTAAGCACACAGCCAAGATATCAAAGGAGTGGCTTTAGGACAACTCTGTGAACGTCCTTGAGTGGCCCAGCCAGAGCCCAGGCTTGAATCCAATTGAACATGTTTGGAGAGATCTGAAAATGCCTGTGCACTGACACTTCCCATCCAACCTGATGGCACTTGAGAGATGCTGCAAAGAGGAATGGGACAAACTGCCCAAAGATAGGTGTGCCAAGCTTGTTGCATCATATTCAAAAAGACTTGAGGCTGTAATTGCTGCCAAAGGTGCATCAGCGAAGTATTGAGCGAAGCCTGTGAATACTTATGTGCATGTGATTTCTTAGTTTTTTATTTTTAATAAATTTGCAAAAATTTCAATTTTTTTTCCCACATTGTCATTATGGGGTATTGTGTGTAGAATTTTGAGGGAAAAAATGAATTTAATCCCTTTTGGAATAAAGCTGTAACATAAAATGTGGAAAAAGTGAAGCATTGAATACTTTCCAGATGCACTGTATAGATTAACTAAATGTGCTACACTTGGAGTGAATTCTGCCATCCAGCAGTTGTATTTGGATAGAGTTACAGCTTGGTCTGTGCACAACTAATGGGCAGTGTAGTCAGCAAAGCTGTGGCTGGATACGTGTACAGGAATTATTTGTAGAGCAAACCTGTTGAAATATCCAAATTCTGATAAGTTCCCATTCTGTCAAGTTCTACCTTCCAGCAGATAAGGATAGATGGGGAACAGACCCAGATGCAGGCAGGATTTAGGTACAAATGATGATTTATTAAACCAGAAGCCAGGACAAAACAAAGGCAGCGCATGGGCTGAAAACCAAACTAACATAAAATAAAAACTTGGCATCAAAAAACATAAGCAAGGCTAGGCAGGAACAAACTTACATGAGACATTTGGGAACATGGACACAAAGCTCTATCAGGAAAGCATGTTCTCACTGAACACAGAACAGAGATTCATATATATATAGGGGCAGGACAGTCAACAAGATGTAGGACAGCTGAGAACAATCAAGGCTTGAGCAATGCTCACATGAGGGAGAGTGGCTATAGGTATGGAAACATGAGGGACTGGGGGCAATAGGTTGTGGAGCGTGTAAAAAATGAGGCTGATTTGGTTCAAGCGGTTTATTACACGACTCACACGAAGAGCATAGACAGAATGGCATACAAGTAGGAACTCTTCCCTTAAATAACATGACATCCTTCTAGACTCTTCTCACACACAAAAGATAATCTCCCCCGACTGCAGTCAGTCCATTCATCACACACAAAAGATAATCTCCCCCGACTGCAGTCAGTCCATTCATCCTTGACACCTCCCTGTTATCTTACTAGGGCATCTAGAAACTTCTCACACACAAAAGGTTAACTTCATGTCCTTTGTTCCTGTCTAAGGTGGTAAACCATTATGCACTCCCCAGGTTGCCACAAGGTGAACAAATATGCACACAAGACTACTGAGGGCAGACAAGGGATGATACAACATAGCTAAAGACATAAGGATAATAATGCTAAGCAGTAAAAATAACTGAGGATGAGATACTGTAACCAAAATACAAAAACACAACCACAAACAACAACAGGGGATGAGGACAGAACTACATGCAGCTACAAGGGCTGGAAGAGCACAGAGGATGCTTAATAATAATACTAATGATAAGGATAATACACATAATAATCAAAGTGAAAAACAAGGAAACCAAAATGATAATAATACTAATAAACAGGATGACTAGGGTTGAAACTAAAGACTAAGACAAGAATATAAATTAGACCCAAACACAGGAGAAAATAATTGCAAATAATATTCATAAATCACAGGGAGAATGGAAAACAAACATAAAGCGTGGACATGATCCTAAGATCATGTCCCGATTCATAACACATTCAAAGCTACAAAGTTTTAGCTTTGAATGTGTTTTTCAGCTTCTTCCCTCAAGACGGAGGTTTGCTGTCCCAAAAAGTAGAACCCAGCGCTACAAAAACAGCTTTGTTCCTGCTGCTGTCAAAGAGTTAAACAAGCTTTAACAATATATTGCACATAATTTAGGTACCTATTTATTAACTCCATTTTATATTTACTTATTTTTGTAGGATGTTACTTGAGTTCTAAATATTTTATTGGGTTTTAGACCTTTGAGTTTTTAACCTCTTTGATTAGTTTTTAACTTTTAGTATGACCCTTCTCTCTTACCTCTGGTTTTTCTCCCATCTCTTTGTCTTTTTATACCCTGATTGATGGAGCCTTGAGTATTTTTTATCATGTTTATAGTCAGCTTCATGTGTGCCTGTGTTTGTGTCTATGTTGAATGTAATTTGTGGCTTGTAAATATGGAAGTCACCAGACTGCAAAACAAATCTACCTACGGGTACAAATAAAGTAACCTGAACCTGAACCTAAACACAAGGTTTTGAAGAAAATCCCCATACAGACAAGCTGATCTATGATTTTTTTTAAGAAATAAGACCTAAAGGTGGTGGGTGTCAAATGCAAATGGTTACAAAGTTGATTTATGGCCAGAATAATGAGCAACCAATGAGAATTTGGTCAGATGAAAACACATCAAGCAAACAACTGATCAGCTGATTCAGATACTAGACTCATAAAAATCCTTCATTCAACAACAGAAGTGAGCATACACAGTACAAATAATAATTTCAAGCAATGCACTACAGAGATGAATGTAACAGTTAAATTTAGGATAATTCTGCTGTTTTTTAACAGAACAACACATTTGAAATATCTTTTCAGTATGGATTTTATGTTTTGCTTTTCCAATTTAAAAAAATGTTTAACACATGTTCAAGTTTATAACACTGCAAATCTTTTTTCAGTATTTCTTTATTTTTGGAGTGTAATGGTATATTGATCTTTGATCGGTGTTGGTAAAGGTTGTAGGCCTGTGGACTGAGCCTCATGGGGGGAAAGTGCTGCTAAATATTTGGGTATTAACCTACCATTGTTTTCCTGTGTGGACCTCGGTTTCACTTCTCAAGCTGAATGGCCTGAAGATGATATAACACTCAGTGCAATTTGATCATGGCTTCGGCGATTGAACCCAAGCAGAGAATGCAGTTTCAAAGCCAGTCGAAACTATTCAAAACAGCAGCGGCCTGCTAACAGAGCAGGATAATGAATTCCACAGCACCGCAGGCCTCTATGTGTGGGAGACTTGGAGCTTAGCTAAATAAACCACGTCTGAGTGAGTGACCCCACTGGTGTCCGGCCCTGTGTGGACTAGAGCTGCCTGGCTTCTCACAGGTCACTGACGACAGCCTCATTTGCCCTAAACACTCCGTGACATTCGCTAGCAACATCCCACAAGTCACACCTCCACCTTGTCACAAAGCTCAGGCTACTGTTGGCAAGGCCATTGTTGGTGGCTCAGCTTGAAATGACAAACTGGGTTCATAGGAGTTGTGCTGGTTGAAGCTGATAGCAGCGATCACTAGTCTTCCCCGCGGTAGGGGTGACAGGCTCTGATTCTTTCTTCTCTCTCTCTTCATTAACCATTCACATTTGCACCTTGGGCGCAGATCGCCATCGCCACTCGACGTGAGTCCAAGCAGTTCAAAGGCAGAGCTGCTTGGAAGTGTGCACGCCACTCCGGGAGTCGCTGGGCCGTGGCTGCCTGCTGAGTGCTGGGTGCTGAGAGCCTGGGCGTGTTTGGATCAGGGACTGAATTTTCCTCTGAAGATGAGGAAAAGGTTTATGGCACGCTCCCATGAGAGCGTCTCTTGCTCTTTGAAGCTCCTGTCTTGGTGGCGTCTCTTATCTTTAGGAACGGATTATTTTATCTCCCCCTGTTCCTTTCTTTTTCTTCTCCTTCATCTCTTTCTTGGTTCCCATCATCTCAGGTTGTGTGCAGATATCTTAGGAGATCTTCCCTTTGCCCTTGCACCATCACTCCACTCATTTCTAATTTCCCAGAGTGCACCCACAATTCTTTCGTGACCCCCCCCCACACACACACTCTTGTCTTTCTGCTCCCTTGGTTGCACCCCACTCTCGTTTTCTCTCCCCCCCATCTCCTCTATTCTAGCCTTCCAACACATGACAGACTGTGTAATTAATGAGCATCATAAACCTCTCTTTCTATTAGCTACCCATTAGTAAACCTGGCAAGCCTGTCATTTTGGACAAAAACACACAGCTCCTTCATTTGATCCCCACATCAAAGGGGGAACCCCACTGTTTCTGGCTGAATACACTAATTGTGTCCTCATTCTGGATGGGGCTACACCCCCACTGCTCCCCCCCCCAAAAAAAAAAAATGCAGCCAGTGTTGAGTGCACATTGTAAAGTGAAGTACAGAAGCAGAAAGTATTGATTGTATTAGGCTCGTCAGTGTGACATAGCGTTTACAAATTGACCAAGTGCATTCTGGGAACCATAGGCCCCAGTAGTTCGCTGAGATCACGTCAACGTAGCAGACATAGGGAAGTATAGAACTCACCAGCTGTGTAAACTGTTATAGTCGTTCTTACAACCACCGTGGAAAAAAAGATAAACCACGGAATAGGCTTTTATCGTTTTCCATCATGGAAGAAGAACAGCACAGCCCACGTTTTGGATGTAACAAAGAGGTGACGTCTGGCCTGGATTGCAGCAGTGAGAAGACCCAGTATAACTTTCAACCACACTCCTTTATCACTGATGGTGTGTTCAGAGCATTTTCATAAAGGTATGTTGTGATTTACTGTATATAAGTCTGTTGTTGCTGAGTGGTTAAAACTTGCTTGGTCATAGCTTTTAGCCTACGTTAGCAGTGCTAAGCTAAACAAAGCTAAGCTAAGCTAAAGAAAGACTCCGATATCCGAGTAGCTAGAAAAAGTTACCACTTACACACGTGTGTGAGTGAGTTTAATTTGTTCTACACCAAAATATTTTCTTACCGTTTCCTTTGCTTTAACAGGCAGACCAGCTTATGAAATGCTAGACTGTGATCCTGACTGGGCACCTTCTCTCAGCGTTGGCCATGCAGAGCCTCAAGCGGCCACTCCTGACAGGTTTAACCGCTTATGCAGAAGGACGAGATCATGACAAAAAGAATCGGCAGGGCATGCAAGTGAACCCCCACCACAGACCCCAACACCACTGGCCATGTGACTGAGATGGATAATGTAGCTCCTTTATATTCAGGTAGTCTTTTTTTTTTTTTTTTTTTGGCCTATGTTTTTCTTTCTAAAATGTGTCTTGGGATTCCTTTTGATTACAAAATGTATTAACTAACGTAGTATATTGTCCTTATCACCAACAGATAACACCACACCTCTGGCTGGCTGAGATGGAGGAAAGAACATCTGATGCAGCAGCACAGATCTGTCAGGCTGATGATGTTCCAATGGAAAATGTTCAAGAACAGCAGAACTGTAGCATGTGTCACCTGAGGCTTAACCAAATTTTACTCTTGCAAGAGGAGAATAAAATAGGCTTTATTGTCATTGTACAGAATCAGAATCAGAATCAGATTTATTGCCATTGTTCATGTAGTACACAAACTAGGAATTTGTCTCGGTGCCATGCTCAAACAAAATGAGATAAAGAGATAAACTAAAAAACTAAAAGACTAAAAACATGCAATAAGTGTAGAATAATAAGTAATAATAATAATTGTAGTGGAGCTGAAATAACGAGGCGGTTTTGTATTAAAAACAGGGTTTTTAATGAATAGCTCCTCTATCAAATCTCATCAGGTGTAGAGCTTGGCAGAAGGCAAGAGAGAGAACTCTGCTTCGCTCGCTGGTTAAATACAAGCACGCATAGCACCACTCATTGAAACAGCTGACGTCAGAGCCACTCATTGAAAAAGGTAACATCTCCCCGTTATCTTAATCCCCATTGTCCTGCCATCCCCTCTCCCTGTCTTGGGAGGTGATGGGAACTCCCCCTCTAGCTTTAGGGGGTAAAGGTGTCTAGTCTGTTGCGTCTTCACACGGGGGTGAGATTCCTTTGTTCTTTCAGAGGTGTGAAGTTAAGATAAGATAAGATAAGATAAGCCTTTATTAGTCCCACAATGGGGAAATTCCAGGATTGCAACAGCACAGGGATAGCAACACTCAGAGCAATAATCAGAAGGCAAGAAAAAACAACATCTACTAAACATATGTCCATATTACTATAAATATATATATATAGACACACAGTGCAGAGCATTATGGTTGGTTGGTGAATGTGCAGCAGAAAGTCTAAGCTCTCTCTCCGCGGATGCAGCGGGCCAGCTGGAAGTCTTTGGGCATGATGGTGACCCCCTTAGCAAAGAAGAGACCACCAGGTGGGCCTCGCTGGTCTCCTGCAGAGCCATGACGGCGAAGCTCAGGAAACGCGGGACGGTCTTGAAGTCCTGAGCGATCTCCCTCACCAGGCGCTGGACGGGCAGCTTACGGATGAGCAGCTCCGTGGATTTCTGGCAGCGACGGATCTCTCTCAGAGCCACGGGCCTGTGGCGGCGAGGCCTCTTCACTCTGCCGGTGGCCGGAGCGCCTCTCCGAGCAGCCCTGGTGGCTAGCTGTCTCCTGGGGGGCTTCTTCCTCCGGTAGATTTTACGGGCGGTCTGCTTGGTTCTTGCCATCGCTCTTTATTATTCTGTCTTATATTTCTTGCACGCCTCCTAAACTCCAGCCCGGCACCCGCATCGTTTTCGCTACAGCTCCCGGTATGTCGAGTTTCCTATTAGCTCCGGGCGGCGGCCAAGTGCTAGCTAGCACTAGCTCCTCCCCGCTGTAGCGTCTCCCGCTGCAAACCGTGGCTCCGTCCGCCGACCCGGGAGACCCCCGGGGCGATCCGTGCGTCCGTGATATATATACAGAGTGAAAGGTGTAGAAAGAAGAAGGAAGATTAAAAAAAAAAAAAAAGGCTGTTGCAACAGGCAGCCGACTCGTGTGGCGCCGCCGGTCCGGCGGAACCGGAACCAATTTTTTTTTTTGAAGCGGCATGAAAAAATAAGCAGCAGTGCTGTGGTTTTAAGCAGGTTTTATTAATCATGTCGCCTTCACGGGATCCCCTCTCCGGTGCATAGTGGAGCAGCCCGGAGCGGGATCCCACGGCTCTCTGAGAAGGAGAGGCAGACACAGTGTGTCCGCCAGTTGCAGGATCAGAGTGAGAGAGTAAGAGAGAGAGCATGGATTTCAGTCAGCTTAAATACCAGTTACAAACAATGCATGAAAGGCATTCACAGCAGGGAGTATGGCATTTGCATTTGAGAGGCATACATCACAATAGGCAGATTTGCTAGACTTTGCTCCAGCTGCAGAACAAAGAGTTTAACAGGCACATCTACATATTGATCTGAGTCTCTAGGTCACAGTAAGGACAGGACGCATGAACACAATACATGAAAGGTGACATTATCACAGTAGTGTAGCGGAAAAAACCAGGAGTAGCGAGTTGTCTGTCCTTAGTCTGTTTGTGGGGGTTTTCCCAAACCGCCACAACTCCCCCCCAGAGGGCTCGGCAGGTGGTCGAGACCTCGATAGTGCAGCTTGGGCAGCGAGCAGGGAAAAGCTCTGTGGAGGGGGGTGGGGGTAGTAAAAGCCGGCCGGAGACGATGAAAACGTCCAGGCCGCGCAAAAATTGCTTGTGGGTCCGCGATGTCGAAGGGCTGGTCCCGTTGAACGTGCAGAGGTCCACAAGAAGAAAAATTAGTCACTGGCTCCTCTCGCGATTAAGTCCTGCAAGGATTAATAGCGGCCATGAAGAAAAGACGAGGCTGCGTGGCGGCTGTGATGAGGGCAGAGGGACTGGCATGTTGACTTTAGGCTCAGGCGTAACCCTAAAGCCTCGGGAACCGCAGACAGCTGAATTTCCCTTGTGTGCCGTTCAAAAATTAATGAATATACAAAGTTCCTTTGTATATTCTGTCCCAAACATTTCCACATGCTCTAACAAATGTAGGTATGGAATATATGAGTGATATATACCACAGGCCCCCCAAACAACTATGAAGGAACACAGAAAGATTCACAGTCTAGGGTAATTACTAAGACATACTACGTGTTACAGCCGTTGCCACAGAAGAAACTTTCAAGCAGCCATGCTCCTAAGAGAGTTCAGTGAAAACATAACAGCATAGTATAATCATAAATCAGTCCTAAACTGTTGCGGCACAATTAGCGAAAGTTTGCAGAATGGTGTAATCAGTCCCTGTGTAGTCTGGGTTTCAATCTTCTCCCAAAGCTGCTGTAGGTCGGCTTAGGCGTCCTGCTGGGACCTTGTTGTGAGGAATCTGCAGTGTGGGAAGGAGAGAGATTATCTGTTCCCTGCCTGGGGGCTGAGACTTTTTCCTTGGGGGGTCTACCTCGCCGAGGTGCTCGAGCCAGCTGTGCGGGTTCGTCTCTCAACAAGAAGGCAGGTTTGAGTCTGTCAATGCTGACCGTTTCATTTCTATCCCCATAATCAAGCACAAAGTGTTTGTCACCATTTTCCAGCACTCTATACGGGCCATCGTATACTGGGCGTAACGTTGGTTTTAGAGCTTCATGCTTAACAAAAACAAACTCAGCGTTTTTTAAAGTTTGAGGAACAAAAACTCGCGGAAAGGAGTGATGAGCTGGACCGTGGAGAGAGTCCGGACTGTTACTGCCTAAAAACCTTGGGACTGGGAGGTGCCCTGGTTCTGGGTTTTCTGGTAAAAATTCACCTGGGAGTCTGATAGGCTGAGCAAAGACTAATTCTGCAGGGGAAGCGTCTAAATCCTCTTTAGGTGCCGCACGCAACCCCAATAAAACCCAGGGAAGTTTATTTACCCAATTTGTGTCCGTTAATGAGGCCCTGAGGGCGGCCTTTAAGGACCTGTGAAAACGCTCGCATAACCCATTAGCCTGAGGGTGATAAGCGGTGGTACGGTGAATTGTTGCCCCTAAACTGTTGGACATGGCTGACCAGAGCTCTGAGACAAATTGAGGCCCCCTATCTGACGTGATGTCTGATGGGACGCCGAAACGTGCCACCCAATTTGTTAGAAAAACGCGAGCAACTTCCTCCGCTGTAGTTGCCGCTAGAGGGACTGCCTCTGGCCAGCGTGTGGTGCGATCTATCATTGTTAGCAGGTGTGTGAAACCCTGGGAGGAAGGCAGCGGCCCCACGAGGTCGACATGAATGTGGTCGAACCTTCTAGCAGGGATTGGAAAAGGCTCCAGAGGGGCTTTTGTGTGTTTGTGTACTTTGGCGCGCTGACAAGGAATGCAAGTTTTTGCCCATTCTTTTACGTTTTTGCGCAGGCCTGGCCACACAAACTTTTCGGCAACCATTTTGACCGAGGCGCGCACACCTGGGTGCGCGAGGGAGTGAATTGCGTCGAAAATGCGGCGGCGCCAAGCAGCTGGTACTAACAGGCGAGGTCGGCCGGTTGAAACGTCGCATATTAGGGGAGGCACGCCGTCGCGCAAGTTTTTTTTCTCCAGCCTTAACCCTGTTGGTCCGGACAGGAGCGCGCGCACGTCTGCATCACTGCTTTGTTCTTCCGCCATGGCTGCATAATCTATCCCATCCTGGATAGGTGCTGCGTATGTGTGTGCGTTAGTGAAGAGTTCCGCTGCTGAGGCGGTGTAATCTGTCTCCTCGTGCTCTGGCGGTGTCACAGCGCGAGAGAGACAGTCAGCTACTACGTTAAGTTTGTCTGCTACGTGTCGAATGTCTGTGGTGAACTCTGAAATCGCAGCTAGCTGTCTTTGTTGTCTGCCTGACCATGGTTCAGAAATTTTAGCCATAGCAAAAGTGAGCGGCTTATGGTCCACGAAAGCCGTGAAACTCCGCCCTTCTAACCAAAACTGGAAATGGCGGATGGACAAATGAAGCGCCAGCAGCTCTCTGTCAAAAGTGCTGTATTTGCGTTCAGTTGGGTTTAGCGATTTGCTAAAGAATGCTAAAGGTTGCCAGACCCCACTGACAAGTTGTTCTACAACTGCCCCTATAGCCAGGTCTGAAGCATCTGTGGTTAGAGCAATGCGGGCTGAGGGATCTGGGTGGACTAACATTGTTGCGTTAGCTAGGGCGCTTTTTACTTCCGCGAAAGCGCGTTCGCGCTCCGGGGTCCATTCGACCGCGTTGGAAGCTTTCTTTTTTCTGAGCGCGTCATATAGGGGTTGCATGAGCTGAGCTGCGTGGGGGAGGAAACGGTTGTAAAAATTAACCATCCCCAAAAATTCCTGTAGCGACTTAACCGTTTGAGGCCGTGGAAAACTTTCTATCGCACGAACTTTGTCTGGAAGCGGAATTGCCCCTGCCGGGGAGACCCTATGTCCCAAAAAATCAATTTGTGATACGCCGAATTTGCATTTGGCTGGACTGATTATAAGTCCGTGCTCTTCCAGCCTCTGAAAAACGGTAGTGAGGTGCTGTTCGTGTTCTTCCTCGGATGAACTGGCTACCAGCATGTCATCAAGGTAGACAAAAACAAAGGGTAGGTCGCGTAGGACTGCGTCCATCATCCGTTGAAAAGTTTGAGCCGCGCCTTTGAGGCCGAATGGCATTCTTAGAAATTCAAAAAGGCCGAAAGGGGTTATAACCGCTGTTTTAGGAATATCTTCAGCTCGGACTGGGACTTGGTGATAACCGCGGACTAAGTCTATTTTTGAAAAAATGCGCGGGCCTGCTAAATGTAATGAAAAATCCTGAATGTGAGGAATGGGGTAGCGGTCATGCGCTGTAGCGTTGTTTAGCCTGCGGTAATCTCCGCACGGTCTCCAAGAACCGTCGGATTTCGGGACCATGTGAAGTGGTGAAGCCCAAGGGCTCTTTGAACGTCGGCAAATGCCTAATTTTTCAAGAGCTGCAAATTCGTCCCTTGCTATGTTGAGCTTGGCCGCGTCTAAGCGGCGAGCTTTGGCAAAAACGGGAGATCCCGTTGTTGGAATGAAGTGTTTAACCCCGTGTTTGGCTACAGTGGCTGAGAATTTGGGGGTTGTGAGTGCTGGAAATTGGGTGAGGAGTTGCTCAAACTTACCTCCTGCCGTAGTGACGTTGGCCTGCACAGGTGGTGGAGAAACTCGAGCTGAGCATGGAAAAGAAGCAAAAGATAGTGCATTAACCAGGTGTCTATTTGCAAGATCCACTAATAACCCATGTGCACACAGAAAATCTGCGCCTAACAAGTTAAAGCTCACCGCTGCTACAACAAATGTCCATCTGTAGCTGCGGCCGTGGATGAGGAGGTGCAGGCTCTTTTCACCGAACGTGTCGATGTCAGAGCCGTTGGCTGCCACTGCTCCGTTGCCCCGGGTGCCCATGGTTCGCTCTGCGTGGGAGGGCATGACGAAACTCAGCTGAGCTCCCGTGTCGATGAGGAACTGCTTGCCTGTGTATCCATCCGTCACGTATAACAGCTTATTCTTCTCGCCGAGAACTGCTGCTGTTAATGGCCCTCGGCTTTGGCGTTTCCACGACTTCGTAAACTTGCAGGGGGGAACGCATTTGCGGGCTTTCTCTGCGAAGCGGTGGTGGTAATAGCAGACGTCGTTCTGCTCGTTGCGCTTGGGCTGCGCCGCTGTCACCGTGGGTTGAGTCTCTCCAAGGCTCGGGGTGTCAGTTTTCAAATCTGCGGATGCCGCTGTGGGTGTCCGTTCTCTGCAGGCGTTGACGAGCCGGTAAGCCTCGTTGGCCAGTGTGTGGAAATCCTGATGATTATTGCACTTCATACTGGCGAGTGTCCCTCTCAAATGCAGTGGTAGCGTGCTGAGGAAAATGAATTGGAAAAGGAAATTATCATTATCCTCCTCCTTGAGTTGTAGCAAATCCTCCATGAGGGTCCTCGGATTGCTCCCTCTGTGGCCGTAGACCGCCAGGATCCTCTCGGCTCTTTCCTCCGCTGACGGGACATAATTTGCCACGATGGTCGCTTTGAGTGTCTCATATTTGTCCCGGGCTGGTGGTCGCCGGACTAAGCTCCGCACACACTTCGAAGTGGCGGAGTCGAGTTTGGAGACGATATGGTAAAACTTAATATCGTCTGCTGTGATGCCCGCCAGTACAAACTGGGCTTCAGCTTGCTGAAACCAAGAGGCGGGGTCTTCTCGCCAGAAGTCTGGCAGGTTGACAGCAACGGCGTTAGTGCACACCATCACTGTTGTGCCCGCCGGGTGAGAGTGCCTTGCCTCGGCACTCACGGCGGTGCTGGAGCTCGGTTGAGCTCTCTCAGTGCCCTCTGCCGTGGTGGGGAACAGCTGTCTGCTTGTTCCCTCATCTGCGTCGTCGCTGGCGTGTGCCAGCGCCACCATGGATGAGCAGCTTGAAGAACGCCTCCGGTCCATATTCTCGTGTCAGGGTCACCAGTGTAGTGGAGCTGAAATAACGAGGCGGTTTTGTATTAAAAACAGGGTTTTTAATGAATAGCTCCTCTATCAAATCTCATTAGGTGTAGAGCTTGGCAGAAGGCAAGAGAGAGAACTCTGCTTCGCTCGCTGGTTAAATACAAGCACGCATAGCACCACTCATTGAAACAGCTGACGTCAGAGCCACTCATTGAAAAAGGTAACATCTCCCCGTTATCTTAATCCCCATTGTCCTGCCATCCCCTCTCCCTGTCTTGGGAGGTGATGGGAACTCCCCCTCTAGCTTTAGGGGGTAAAGGTGTCGAGTCTGTTGCCATGGCGTCCTGTGAGTCATGAGTCTTCACACGGCGGTGAGATTCCTTTGTTCTTTCAGAGGTGTGAAGTTCCTTTGTATATTCTGTCCCAAACATTTCCACATGCTCTAACAAATGTAGGTATGGAATATATGAGTGATATATACCACAATAATAATAATAATAATAATAATAATAATAATAATAATAATAATAATAATAATGAGTAATACTAGTCAAGGCAGTTTTAAATAAATTAGCAAGTAGCAGATAATATGGGGTACCACAGTGCAGTCGATAATGCAACAGAAAAACAGTGATGAATGACATGAGTCTGGTTGAGCTGCTGTATATAGTGCCCGAGAGTCAATAAGTCACTTAATGTTCAGCAGTCTGATGGCAGAGGGGAAAAAGCTGTTCATATGCCGGGAGGTTTTAGTCTGAATGGACCGAAGTCTTCTACCTGAGGGGAGGGGGGCAAACAGTACATGACCAGGGTGTGAAGGATCGGCTATGATCCGGCCTGCACGCCTCCGGGTCCTGGAGATGTACAGGTCCTGGAGAGATGGGAGCTTGCAGCCGATCACCTTCTCAGCAGTGCGCACGACGCGCTGCAGCCTTAGTCTGTCCCTGGCAGTGGCTCCTGCGTACCTCACGGTTATGGAGGAGGTGAGGATGGACTCGATGATGGCCGTGTAGAACTGCACTAACATCTTGGTGGGTAGCTTGAGCTTCCTCAGCTGCCGCAGGAAGAACATCCTCTGCTGGGCCTTTTTTTGTAACTTAGATTTTTATTCATTTTTCATCATATATAATGCATTCAGATCACATTCTACATTTAAAAAACAGGGGTTAGGGTAGGGAAAAAAAAAAAATTAAAAAAAAAATTAAAAATAAAAGGGGGGGGGGACAAATGTTGGAGCATCAAGTTTTTAGTTTCCATCTCTTAATTCTTCTGGTTTTTTCAGTGTCTTTGGTTATTCTTTCAATTTCTGCCTCGTTGTTGCACTTTGTAGTGTGTCCATTTCCGCCATTTTTTCTCCCATATTCCTTCTTGCATTCCATCGACGTACCGTTAATGGTTTATTGGCGAGCAGCAACTCATAGCACACAGCCAACGACAACACACTCAACATACACTACATTACCCATAATGCATTTAGCAAAGGCACTGCGACGGGTGCCGCAGTAAACCAAAATACATAACATCTCCTCCCCTCTTACAATAGATGTCCTATAGGAGATATCAAGTGTCTGCTGCAATTCTTGTGTCTTTGTTTGTCTCTTTTTTTTCCTTTAATTATTATGCTACCTTAGGAGTGAGGGTAGACTACCTCATCCCATAACTGTACCCCTGGGGATTATTCTGCCCCATAAATGTGGGTCAGTTGCTGTCTAGTCTAATAACTCAGACGGACAGGAGGTCGTCGCTCCCTGGTAGGGTATCGGCGCTCCGCAGGAACATGAGTCTGAGTTCTTTCTAATGTGGAGGTTGCTTCTGCTGCGGATGCAGAAGAAGATGTCACATCTACAGCTGGAACTCCGGTCTCTGAAGTGGTTGAGTTCTGTTCTGGTGTAGGTGGATCGTTAGGATATCCAAGAGACGGTTCTGCAGGCGCTGGCGGTGTCTGCAGGAGTTGATCCACGTGCCTTTTCCAAACACTGTCCGTGGTTTGAACTGTATATGAGACTGGTCCAGTTTGTGCGATAACAATTGCAGGAACCCACTTAGGTTCACCTCTGTAGTTCCTGGCCAGCACAGATTCTCCTGACGTGAACACTCTGTCCTTTGCCCGATGTCCTCTGTGCATACGATGCCATGGCTCCTGTGGGAACTCCCAGGGATGGAGAGGAGCCAATGGTGGGTTGTTCCGTACCTTGTGACAAGATGAACAGCTTTTGGCTATTTCTTCAATCTGCTTGTCAAGGTTTGGCCACCAAAAATAGCTTCTCGCTATTTCTTTCATTCTCACGATTCCACTATGTCCTGCGTGAAGTTGCTGTAACACTTTTGTTCGACATGACAGGGGAATAATCACTCTCCTCCCCCACAGCAAACAACCCGACTGAACAGACAATTCTGTCCACTTCCCAAGGAAGGGCTTCAAGGTTGCGTCATCACCCGCAGGTTGTCCTTTAATGACCAAGTCCATGACTGCAGACAGCACAGGGTCATTTCTAGTCCCCTTTTTCACCTGCACAGCTGAAACAGGTGCGTTTTCTACCTCTGTGAAGTAGAAGATGTCCACAGTGCTTGACTCTGGCTTCATGACAGGAAGTGGTAATCTGGATAACCCATCTGCATTACCATGACAGTCTGACTTTCTATACCTGATGTCATAGGAGTGTCCTGACAACAGCAACGCCCACCTCTGCAGTCGGAACGCTGCAAGAGATGGTATTCCTGTGTATGGTCCAAGGATGGTTGTGAGAGGTCGGTGGTCAGTAAAAAGTGTAAACTTCCGTCCATACAAGTACTGGTGGAATTTTCTCACACCAAACACAATGCTCAGAGCCTCTCTTTCTAGTTGAGCATAGTTAGCTTCTGCCTTGTTTAATGTCCTTGACGCAAAAGCGATTGGCTTTTCCTCACCGTCTGGCATTATGTGGGAAATCACCGCCCCTACGCCATAAGGAGAGGCGTCGCAGGCAAGCTGGATCGGAAGTGATGGGTTGAAGTGGGTCAGAACCTCTGATGCAGTCAGCGCATCCTTTGCCTTCTGAAAAGCCTCCTGACAGCTTGCTGTCCACTTCCATGCTTCCTCTTTGCGCAGCAGGTTATGCAGCGGTTTTAATAGTGATGCCAAGTTTGGTATGAAACGTCCATAATAGTTCAGCAGTCCCAAGAAAGACTTCAGCTGACTGACATTTTGGGGTGGAGGTGCATCCACAATGGCTGTGATTTTCGATGGTGCAGTGTGTAGTCCCTTAGCATCGATCACATGACCTAAGTATTCCACGGATGACTGGAAAAACTCGCATTTATCCTTGCGGATTCTCAATCCATATTCCTCCAGTCTCGTGAGAGTTGCATCCAAGTTGCGCAGATGCTCTTCATCATCTGCTCCTGTACACAGGATATCATCCAGGTAGCACTGCACTCCTGGTAATCCACTCAGGATTTGATCCATAGCTCGCTGAAAAAGTGCTGGAGCAGATGTGATGCCAAAAGGCAGTCGGCGGTATCTGAAGAGTCCTTTATGGGTGTTGATAGTCAGCATTTCACGTGACTGCTCGTCTACATGCATTTGTAAATAAGCTTGGTTGAGATCTATTTTGCTGAACTTTTGTCCCCCACTCAGCCCTGCAAATAAGTCATCAATCAGTGGAAGGGGATACTGCTCTGCTGTTAGTACAGGGTTTACTGTTACCTTAAAGTCTCCACAGGTTCGGATTCCTCCGTCCTTTTTGGGTACTGGAACTATGGGCGTGGCCCACTCACTGGTTGTCACAGGCTCTAGAACTCCATTCTTGACCAGAGCATCTAAGTCAGCCTCCACCTTTGGTCTGATGGCGTACGGCACTGGTCTGGCTTTCATAAACACTGGTTTACTGTCAGGTTTGACATGCAGCTTCACTATAATTTTTTTCATGCTGCCTAGTTCATCACGAAAAACCTTTTTGTGCTTTTCCAGTATGGCCTGCAGCTGAGTGGAACTGTGTGACAGCTTCCTTACATCTTGCCAGTCAAGTTGGATTTTCTTTAGCCACACACGCCCCATTATAGCTGGACAGTTGTTCTTGGTAACATAAACTGGAAGCTCAGCAGTTTGGCCATTGTACTGAACAGTTACCTCTGTCATCCCTTTCATGGGCACTCGGTGTCCAGTATACGCCCTGAAGACGGTGTCTGAAGGTCGGAGTGGAAGATGTTTCAGAAACTTCTTGTAAATGCCATGCGACACAAGTGATGCCTTTGATCCGGTGCCTATCTGCATTTTAATAAAATGTCCCTCCACTTTTGGTTTAGTCCAAAAGCCTTTTGAGCCTTCATTCACATTCATAATCCGGACAGTATTTATTGCAGTTGACACCTCTTCCTCTGAGGAGTCGCTCACTCTGTCCTCGCCATGTTTAACTGTGTGAACATTTCTTTTCTTTTTGTATTTTACCATGTCACTTTTATTCCTTGTCTTTGGGCCTTTGTCTTTGCTCCTTTTGCTCCTACATGCCCGCTCCACGTGGCCTTTTTTTCCACAGTTGTTACAGTCCATCTCTTTGTACCAACAGTCATTAGGAAGGTGTCCCACCTTGCCACAGCGGAAACATGGACCTGTTGCATTGGTTTTACCACTGTTGAGTTTATGTACTCTGCCTGTAGCATGCAGTTGGTGTGCTTCTTTGGAAGCCATCTCCATCATCACACTAATGTTAATGGCTCTTTCAAGCGTCAAATCACTTTCTGTGAGTAACTTCTTCTGTGCTGCTTCATTTCGTAGTCCACACACAAGCCTGTCTCTTAATGTGTCATTTAAAACATCTTTAAATTCACAGTGTTCGGCTAACTTGCGTAGCGCTGCAACAAACATGTTAACAGACTCACCCTCTTCTTGGTTACGTCTGTGAAACCTGTATCTTTCTGCAATCACTAGAGGCTTGGGTGAGAAGTGGTGGGTCAGTGTGTCCACCAGCTCTTTATAGGTTTTAGAGCCTGGCTTTACTGGCTGTAGGAGGTTACGTAGTAGGTTAAATGTCTTGGGACCCATCACACTCAGAAAAGTGGGCACTAACTTTTCATCCGTTATTCCATTGGCCGCGACGAAATAGTCAAAGCGCTCTGTATAGGAGCTCCATTGCTCCGCGCTCTCATCAAAGGGCCCGATAGAGCCAAAGACTCCAGCCATTTTAACACTCCTGGTGGAATGTCGCTCTTTCCCTCGCGGCTCCTTTCTGTAACGTCGTTTCTTCCCTCCGGCGTTACTCACGGAGTTTTTTATTTTATTTATTTTTTTTTTTTTGTCCTTAACGATTTCCACTGCTCCGCTCCTCCCCGTTTAGCAGACAGCCCGCAGCATCCACCCCAGCACAGTGGCGCGGTGCATCACCCCGTCAGCACGGAGCAGCGGCGGGAAAAAAAAAACGACAAAAAAAACCTCTCCTGGACTTCCGGTCTGGACGCCATGGCGACTGCAGCTTAACACTGAAGCTCTCAGACCCAATCCAGGATAACACCTTGAAAATCAAACTTAACGGATTTTTGGAGGAGTGAAAATCAAAAGACAAAATCATCATGTCTAAAGGAAAACAGAAGAAACTGAAATTCTCCAGGCCAGGACACGTATCGGCCGGAGAATCTGAACTGGAAGATCTCCGTTCAGAAGACGAGGAACTGGTGATAGCTAACAAAAGGGTTTGCCTGAAATCACTATTTGAGGAGCTACGACGATTTCGCCGAGAAGTTACGGCCGAATTTCGGGAATTCAGAGAAGAATTGAAAAGGACAAACAGCAGAGTGGACCAGGCCGAGAACCGAATCTTGGAAACAGAGGATCGAATAAAAGTGCTCGAAGATTCTGTGCTAGACCTACGCAAAAGACAAGCAGCTATAGAGGCTAAGCTAACCGACCAAGAAGGAAAACAAAGAAGAGACAACATAAGAATTCATGGTCTGATAGAAGGAACCGAAAATGGTTTTAACTCAATGGCAGAATGCGTGGAATCCTTACTAAGAGAGAAATTGGATATTCCACAAACTACCGACTTGAAGATAGAAAAGGCACATCGTTCATTAGCCGCTAGGCCGGCGGCGGAAGCGCCCCCACGTTCGGTGTTGGTAAGATTTTCCAATTTCAAAATAAAACAAGAGGTTGTAAGACTGGCCTGGCAGAAAAAAGGATTTATGCACCAGGAGAGAAAAGTCTACGTGGAACACGATTACGCCCCGGAGGTCCTTAAAAAGCGCAGGGAATACAATGACGCGAAAAAGGTGTTAAGAGAGAAGAAATTGCGCTTTCAGACTCCATTTCCTGCGAAGTTAAGGGTCTTCTACGGCGATGAAACGTGTCTCTATAATTCGGCGGAAGAAGCAACAGCTGACATGGCGAAAAGAGGGCTCCTGGTAACGGTATTTAAACCCACAGCAGACCTGAGTGAGAAGATCAAAGCGCAAACATGGACAACACAAAGACCCTCAAAATCCACGGACCAGCAGCGGGAAACCCAGCGCCAGAGCGTCGCGGATAAACTATCCGTTTTCAGGTTGGAATAGCGACCTTTTTTTTTTTTCCTTTCTCTTGAATCAATCTGCACATCCAACCCCCCTCATACAAGGTAACAAACATTAAAGGAGATGCATATTCAGCATGTGGTAAAACATTTCATGGAACAATCATATTATCTGAAACAAATAAGTCTTTGTAATAAAAAAAAAAAAAAAAACAAAAACTTGTTAAAATAGAAATGTGACAATAATCCACATGTTCTCCTCATACTAACAAATACTGTTTTTGCGTGAATGTTTGATGTGATGGGGGTGGGAGGGTGCACACAATTTCACAGGGTTTAGGCATAAAAGGGAAAAAAAAATCATTACAAGTTTGGATTGGGTTCTGAAACTCACGTTAAAAGCATGGGACTACTTTCAGTGGTAAGAGAGGGCCCTCAACACGTAACAGAGTTTGAGGAATTTCCCTCAGGGCCTTCACTCCATCAAGGCTCTTCCAGGGCCTTTAAAAAGACCTCAGCTCAGGAAGTTCTTATGACAGCTTTTTGTTTTAAAGTTTTTTACACTATGTTCTTAATGTTTTTCTTGTTTTTAATGTTCTTTCAGTTTCTGAGTAGCACAAATGAGGGCCACCACACAGTTATACTAAACAAAACAACACAATGGAGAAACAGGGTGTAACCAAAATAATTTCATATAATGTAAAAGGAATCCTGAATCCAGTTAAAAGATCCAAGATTCTAGGCAAAATGAAAAAAGACAAAGCAGGAATAATATTTTTACAAGAAACCCACCTAACAGACGTGGAACACAATAAACTCAGTAGACAAGGGTTTAAAATGATCTCTTCATCTTCATATAAATCAGGGAGGAGGAGGGGAGTAGCGACATTGATATCAACCAAAATTACATTTGAAAAAAAATCAGAACACAAAGATAAAGAAGGGAGATACAGTTTGGTAACTGGGCGGCTAGAGGGAGAAGATATCACCCTGCTGAATGTGTATGCTCCCCCAGGGGCTAACTGGAAATTTTATAAAAATGTATTCGACCTAATGATAACTAAAGCTCAAGGTTTAGTGATATGTGGTGGGGACTTCAATCTTAGACTGAATCCATACTGGGATGCTTCTGGTAATTCCCCACATCAAAATAACACCCAAAACAGGAAGACTCGGATGCTACTAAAAGAAATGGGAATCTGTGACGTGTGGAGGGAACTCAACCCCAGTGTAAAAGACTATACATTTTACTCAACTCCACATTCATCTTACTCAAGGATTGACTATTTTTTTATGTTTAATAGAGACATTGGAAGAGTAAAAACATGTAAAATAGGACTGATGGATCTCTCCGACCACAGTCCGATCTACATGGACTTAAATATCCAAAAATACACAAATAATACATTTTCTTGGAGGTTAAATTCAAATGTCCTGAAAGGACCATTGAAAGATGAATTGGAATCAGATATTCTCAGATATTTGGAAGATAACGATAATGGAGAAGTATCCCCTTTAATACTGTGGGATGCATGCAAAGCTGTAATAAGAGGAAAGATTATTGCAAAACTGGCAACCCAAAAGAAACGAAGACAAGAAAAACTATCCACATTAGAGTCAGAACTTAGGAACCTAGAAAAAGAACACAAAGGCAACACTCATTCTACTGACTCGCTCAAGATTAAGGAAATTAAAAACCAAATAAATGAGATCTACACAATAGAAATCCAGAAGAAACTTACATTTCTGAAACAAAAATACTATGAAGCAGGCAGTACATCGGCAAAATTGCTAGCCTGTAAATTGAGGAAACATCAAACAGAAAGAGCAATCTACAAAATCAGAGACCCAGTATCAAAGGAAATAAAATTCAGAATTCAGGATATTCTTAAAAGCTTCGAGAATTACTATAAGAACTTATACTCCCACAAAAAACATAAAAACGCATCCGAGGCATTCCTAAACACATTAAACCTTCCCCAACTTACGGAGTCACAAAATAAAACACTACTGTCAGAAATACATCCTAAAGAATTGGAAAAAGCAATTATGAAACTTAAAGCTAACAAATCCCCAGGAGCTGATGGCTATACAGCAGAGTGGTACAAAACCTTTAAACAGCAACTATCTCCTCTCCTCCTGAAAACATTTAATTATGTCCTCCACACAGGGGAAATCCCCCCCTCCTGGAGAGAAGGGGTCATTGCAGTTATACCTAAACCTGAAAAGGATAAACTAGAGTGCTCCAACTACAGACCAATCAGTGTACTAAATCAGGACTATAAGCTTTTTACCATTATCCTTGCCAAAAGGTTAGAAAATATACTGACAGACCTAATTCATTTAGACCAAACAGGTTTTATAAGACAAAGACAGACACAAGACAACATTCGACACACTTTACACATAATTCATCATATAAAAAAATATAACTTAAATGCAGTCATATTGGGATTAGATGCTGAAAAAGCATTCGATTCGGTTGACTGGTCTTTTCTATATAGAATCTTATCCAGTTTCAATTTTCATAACAACTTCATTAGAACTATACAGGCATTATATAAAAAACCAACAGCTAAAATAAGGATTAACGGTAATTTATCATCATCTTTTGAACTGGAAAGAGGATGTCGTCAGGGCTGCCCCCTGTCTCCACTGCTCTTTGCAATCTTCATAGAACCTCTGAGCCATTGGATAAGACAAAACCAAAAAATTCAAGGTATTACACTTGGTCAGAAGGAACATAAAATAGCACTCTTTGCTGATGACATTTTAATATACCTAGGGCAGCCGAACACTTCTTTACCAGAACTAACCTCAGTTTTTTCAGAGTATGGAGATTTATCGGGGTACAAATTAAACATGCATAAAACCCAAGTTTTAACATTCAACTATGACCCAAATCATTATTCACTAAGCAAACTCAAAACTAACTGGGAGTCGGAATCTATGAAATATCTGGGGGTCAATATCCCGAAACAACTCAACAAAATTATATCACTAAACTATGATCCACTGGTGACAAAAATAAAATCTGACCTAGCAAGATGGAATATGATACCATTCTTGGGTACTGCACAAAGAATTGAAGCAGTCAAAATGAATATACTTCCACGTCTTCTATACCTTTTCCAAACAATACCGGTAGAACCTCCCAAAAAAACATGGCAGGAGCTGGACAGAAGGATCTCAAGATTCATATGGCAGGGCAAGAGACCTAGAATCAGATATAGAACCCTACAGCTAAACAAAGACAAAGGTGGGCTCGCGCTGCCAAATATCAGGGACTACTTTAAAGCCGCACAAATTAAAACTTTAGTAGAGATATGTAACCCAGTCTACACTGCACAATGGAAGGAGATCGAATGCCAAATAACAAGTGACATCCCCCTACAGGCGATAATAGGGAACAATGCCTTACCTAAGCTTTTGAATAACACTAACCCGTGGATAGAGACCCCGCTAAAAATTTGGTTTAAGATAGTCAGAGAGAATCAAACTAAAGAGCCCTATCGACTTCTGCAATGGATTGCCTATGATCAGGACTTTACTCCTAATAAAACAGACACCAGATTTAAAAAGTGGAAGGAGAAAGGGCTGATAAAATATTACGATTTTTTTAAAGGGCAAATCTTTAGAAGTTTTGAAGATTTGAAAAAACAAGGCCTAATAAATCAAGACCTTTACAGGTTCTTCCAGCTTAGACACCACATAAACAATATACTTAAAAAGGAGGTTTTGGAAAGGGCCCAGTCAGGTGTTCTGAAGGTCTTCTTAATGGCATATAAAGGGATCCCAGGGATCAGATACATTTCTAAAATATACCAAGGTCTTCAAGACTTAAAAGGAGACAACACATCTTATATAAAAGAGAGATGGGAAAAAGAGGGGAATTTCACTTTACAACTGGAAATATGGGAAAAGCTAAATAAACGTACCTCATCCCTGCAGGAAAAGTACCTCATCCCTGCAGTGGAGAGAATTTGGATGGAAAAACTTGGCAAGATTTTTCAGAACACCTGCACAAAACAAATTTACCCATAAGGGATTGAACTGTTGGCGCTTGTGTGGTGAAAAGACTGCAAATCATTTTCATGTGTTTTGGTCATGCCCAGTTATCCACCAATATTGGACCAAGGTACAGACAATATTGGGGAAAATATTCAAAATTACAGTTCCCTTTTCTTTTGTAACTTTGTATTTGGGTTTACTACCGGACTCACTGGAAAGACGAGGAGAAAAATACTTATTCAATGTTTTAATATTGGCAAGCAAAAAAGCTCTAACTAAAAAATGGATGTTGAAGGACTGTCCTACACCTGAAGATTGGACTAACGTGATCCAAGACATTTACTCGATGGAAAAGTTGACATTCGCACTGAGACAGGACATGGATGGGTTCATGAACTTTTGGCAACCCTGGACCGCATATGTGTCTTCCATTAGATCTAATCTTTGACAAATACCATTTCAATAATGGTTCCGCTCTTTGTTCCATCGCTACTCAGATGCTCTTTTATCTTTATTTACTTACCTTTTCTTTTTGTTTGTTTTTTACTGGTTTGTTTGTTTTTTTGTTATTTGATTTTTGTTTTTTTTCTCTTTAATTTCACTTTTTCTTTCACTTTAAAAAAAAAAAGGGGTGTTGTAAGAATTAATCTTCCAATGTTGTCAGATATCAGAAAATAAGGGAACATGTGATGAAAATGTAAACAATGCATTGCTGTAACGACCTGTATACCCTTTACAAAAACTTAAATAAAAAAAAAAAAAAAAATGAAAAAAAAACCTCTCCTCCGTTGCGGACCGCAGCGTCGGTCCAGACGTCCCCGTCGCCACTTTTTGTTATATCTTTCAGCCGTTACGTTACTCAATATAACAAATAATACTCGGACCATCGACGTACCGTTAACGGTTTATTGGCGAGCAGCAACTCATAGCACACAGCCAACGACAACACACTCAACATACACTACATTACCCATAATGCATTTAGCAAAGGCACTGCGACGGGTGCCGCAGTAAACCAAAACACATAACACCACCTCTTTCCTGTAGACGGACTCGTCGCCATTGGAGATGAGCCCGATGAGGGTGGTGTCGTCCGCAAACTTGATCAGCTTAACAGACTGATGGGAGGAGGTGCAGGAGTTGGTATAAAGGGAGAAGAGTAGGGGGGAAAGTACACAGCCCTGGGGTGATCCGATGCTGATGCTAACAGAGTCCGAGACAGACTTCCCCAGCCGCACATGCTGCCTCCGGTCCGTCAGGAAGTCGGTGATCCACCTGCAGAGGGAGTCAGGCACGCCGAGCAGGGACAGCTTGTCCTGGAGCAGAGCGGGGCGGATGGTGTTGAATGCAGAGCTGAAGTCCACAAACAGGATCCTGGCGTAGGTTCCCGGGGAGTCCAGGTGCTGCAGGATGGAGTGGAGGGCCAGGTTGACTGCATCGTCCACAGACCTGTTGGCACGGTAGGCAAACTGCAGCGGGTCCAGGAGGGGAGTGGTGATGGACTTGAGGTGAGACAGGACCAGGCGCTCAAAGGACTTCATGACTACAGAGGTGAGCGCTACAGGTCTGTAGTCGTTAAGTCCAGTAATCCGTGGCTTCTTGGGGACAGGGATGATGGTGGAGGATTTGAGGCAGGATGGCACGTGGCATTGCTTAAGGGAGGTGTTAAAAATGTCTGTGAAGACAGGAGCCAGCTCTTTCGCACAGTGTCTCAGGGTGGAGGGAGACACACCGTCCGGCCCGGGGGCCTTGCGCGGGTTCAGTCTGGAGAATTGTCTGTGCACGTCCTGCTCACTGATGACAAGGGCAGGGGGGGGAAGGAGGGGGGGGGGGGGACCGCTTTTGATGAATTAGGGGCCGAGGAGGCAGTGGAGCTGGGTGGAGTGGGGGAGTTGGACACAGCTGACGAGGTGTCAAAACGGGCGTAATGTTGGGACAGTTTTTGACAAAGGGCTTTGTCATCCTGACCTTTAGAAGCCTGAGGCCGATAGTTGGTGATTTGCCTCAGTCCTCTCCACACAGAAGCCGAGCCATTAGCAGTGAACTGCTGCTGGAGTCTCTCAGAATACACAGATTTAGCTCTCTTCAGCTCTCTGTTAAACCGATATTTGACCTCCCTGTAGCAGTCCCTGTAGCAGTAGTACAGCTACTGTACTACTGCTGTACAGTAGTACAGTACAGTACTGTACAATAGTAGTACTGCTGTACAGTAGTACTGCTGTACTACTGTACAGTAGTAGTACTGCTGTACAGTAGTACAGCACAAAAAAAATTGTGGGACTGTGGCTTTCTTCAGAAGCTGTCACCAAGAGACAGTATTGGCAGACTGTGGATTTGATATTAAGGAAAGTGTTGCCCTGGTAGGTGCCACACTGAAAATACCTGCATCCACCAGGGGCCGCAGCCAGCCTGATGCCAGAAGGTGGCCTAAATCCATCCTTATGTAAAGTGCCTTGAGATAACCCTGTGTTGTGATTTGGCGCTATATTCAATTCAATTAAACTTTATTTATATAGCGCCATTTCACAACAACAGTCATCTCATAGCACTATCAACTGTAGGGGGAACCCCCCACAGTTGCAGAAAGACCCCAGCAATCAGGCGATCCCCTGTGAGCAAGCACTTGGCGACAGTGGAGAGGAAAAACTCCCTTTTAACAGGAAGAAACCTCCAGCAGAACCAGGCTCAGGGAGGGGCAGTCATCTGCTGCGACTGGCTGGGGGATGAGGGGACAGAGAAGATGAAAAGAACAGACATGTAGAGAGCAAACAGCACGATGGGGACTCAATCTATGGGAGAGAACAAACAGATGTTAATGACCAGCAAAAAAAAAAAAAAAAAATTTCATTGAGAGTGAAGAAAGGAGTGAGGCCCAGTGCATTATTGGAGGTCCCCCGGCTGACTAAACCTATTAGCAGCATAACTAAGGGAGGGTTCAGAAACACATGATCCCTCCCTAATTGTAGGCTATATCAAAAAGGTAGGTTTTAGCCTTATTCTTAAAAACAGAGATCGAGTCTGACTCCCGAATCCAGATTGGCAGCTGGTTCCACAGGAGAGGAGCTTGATAACTGAAGGCTCTGCCTCCCATTGTACTTTTGGAGATTCTAGGTATTACAAGTAATCCTGCATTTTGGGAGCGTAGTGCTTTGTTAGGATAATACGGTAGTATCAGATCTTTTAAATAAAAAGGAGCCTGATTGTTTAGAGCTTTGTAAGTAAGAAGAAGGATTTTAAACTTAATTCTAAACTCTATGGGAAGCCAATGAAGGGAGGCCAGAACCGGAGAGATATGAGCTCTCTTTCTAGTACCTGTTAAAACTCTTGCTGCAGCATTTTAGATCAGCTGAAGACTTTTTAAAGATGTTTTAGGACAACCTGATAATAAAGAATTACAATAATCTAATCTCGAGCTAACAAAAGCGTGGATCAGTTTCTCAGCATCACTCTGAGACAAGATGCTCCTAATCTTGGCAATATTACGCAAATGATAGAAGGCAGTCTTAGAAACAAATTTAATATGTGAATTGAAGGACAGATCTTGATCAAAAATAATTCCAAGGTTCCTCACAGAGCTATTAAGAGAAAGAGTAACCGCATCCAAACTGAAAGTTTGATTTGGAAAGGTATTTCTAAGGTTTTTTGGACCAACAAGAATGACTTCAGTCTTATCTGAATTTAATAGCAGGAAATTACAAGTCATCCAAGCTTTGATTTCCTTAAGACAGGCTTCTAACTTGGCTAATTGATTACTATCATCTGGCTTCATTGACAGGTATAATTGTGTGTCATCTGCATAACAATGAAAATGTATACAGTACTTTCTAATAATGTTGCCTAACGGAAGCATTGTGGGCACATATGCGGTTTCCATATGCTTCACATGCTTGTTACTGTATGCTTATTGTTTACTGCACGTCTCAGAGGAACAAAAGGTCTGAGCCTCCTTGGGGTAGCAGGAGGATGCAAAGTCTGGTCTTTTGTATGCAGAGTGACGGCCACGAAGGATTTCCTGACCACCAGGACTTCGACTGGAGACAGAAGACCTGAAGGGGGGTGCATTGTGATTGGGGATGTAAAGACAATGTGACTGTTTGCTTTGATGTCCTGGGGTATAAAAGGACAGTTGTGGGGGCATGCCTTCCTCTTCTTTCTGATTTTGAGTAATAAACTCAGCCTCGTCTTTCCACACAATCTCCACACTGGTGACCCTACGACGTATCATGAGCGGAGATGAATCTCCCGAGCTAGACTCGCCAGGAGCCAGCCAAACGAGTGCAGCCACAGTCCACCTACCAGACTTCTGGCCGAACAATCCGCGCTCCTGGTTTAGCGCAGTTGAGGCACAGTTCCACCTCCGGAGGATTTCGGTGGACGACACAAAGTTGTACGATGTGGTTGCAAAGCTGGACAACCACACAGCCCAGCGGGTGGCGAACCTGATCAACCACCCGCCGGACAGCGACAAGTACAGCACGTTGAAGGTTGCACTTATCCGTTACTTCACCCCCTTAGTGCAGGAGCGAGCAGAGAGGCTCCTGGCGCTGACTGAATTTGAGGGCGACAGACCTGCAGACCTGATGGGGAAGATGTTGAGTTTGAGAGACTCCGAAGATGATAACTTCATTTTCACCCACCTCTTCCTCAGGACCCTACCATCAGAGGCGAGAGTGACCCTGGCCAGTTCACCACTGCTGGCCCGACAAGACTACCACGGGCTGGGCCAGGAGGCGCAGTGACTCGTCGATGCCAGTAAATGGTGCGCGGCTGCGGCTGCGGCAGCGGGGCCAGGCGCAACGTCCAGAGACGGCAGGGGGCCAGAGGCTGCAGCACCAGATGCACCGACGACGGCGGCGGCAGGGGCCGCGAAACACGGAGCAGACGACATCCTTTGCTTCTATCATCGCCGTTTCGCAGAGAGGGCATGCAGGTGCATTCCACCGTGCCACTTTAAGCGCTCGGGAAACACCAGGACCGGGGGTCGGTAGCGGCTGCGGCCCTCGGAGAGGAGAACAAGCTGCTCTACTTGAAGGATGCGCACTCGGGGAGGCACTTCCTCGTGGACACGGGCTCCCAGCTGAGTTTCATCACACCTTCCTACGCGGACCGGGCGGCGTCTTCCAGTGGTCCCCGGGTGTCAGCAGCGAACGGCTCGGCGATTAAGACCTTCGGTGAGAGGACTCTGCTTCTGTCTTTACACGGCCGTACATTCGAGTGGACTTTCGCCATAGCGGCAGTCAATTTCAACATGTTAGGGGCTGATTTTTTGTGCTCACATAGTTTGTTGGTCGATCTTGCTAACAGACGCCTGGTTAATGCACTCTCTTTTTCTTCTATCCCCTGTACAGCGCGAGTGGCCCCACCAACAGCACAAGCCAACGTCACAGCTGCAGGTGGTAAGTTCCACACACTCCTCACTCAGTTCCCAGCACTCACGGTCCCAACATTTTCGGCGACAGTGGCTAAACACGGGGTGGAACATTTTATTACTACCACCGGACCGCCTGTTTTCGCAAAAGCTCGGCGCTTGGATTCAGCTAAACTGACCATAGTGCGCGAGGAGTTCACCAACCTGGAGAGGTTGGGCATCATCAGACGTTCCAAGAGCCCATGGGCTTCACCGCTTCACATGGTCCCGAAAGCTGATGGCTCGTGGCGGCCTTGCGGTGATTTCCGCAGGCTGAACAACGCTACAGCGCCCGACCGCTACCCGATCCCGCACATCCAGGATTTTTCAGTTCATTTGGTGGGGGCGCGCGTTCTTTCTAAAATAGACTTGGTACACGGTTACCACCAGGTCCCAGTGCGCGCTAAGGACATACCCAAAACAGCGCTAATAACTCCCTTCGGGCTTTTTGAGTTTTTGCGCATGCCGTTTGGGCTTAAGGGCGCTGCGCAGACGTTCCAACGCATGATGGACGCTGTTCTGCGCGATCTCCCTTTCATGTTCGTCTACCTGGACGACATATTGGTAGCCAGCCCGTCCGAAGACAAACACGAAGACCACCTCACAGCAGTTTTCCGGAGGTTGGCAGAGCACGGGTTAATAATTAACCCGGCGAAGTGTCAGTTCGGTGTGACGCAGATTGATTTTTTTGGGCCATCGCGTCTCCCCAGAGGGAGCGGTCCCTCTGCCTGACAAAGTGCGCGCAGTAATAAATTTTCCCCAGCCACAAACAGTCAAAGCGTTATAGGAGTTTTTGGGAATGGTAAATTTTTATAACCGTTTCCTCTCCCATGCAGCGCAGCTCATGCAACCATTGTATGCTGCACTAAAAAAACAAAAACCCACAAATAAAGTCGAATGGTCTCCGGAGCGAGAGCGCACATTTTCTGAAGTCAAAACATCCCTGGCAAACGCTGCGTTGTTGGCACATCCAGTCCCAGCGCCTCGCATGGCGCTCACTACTGACGCGTCAGATGTGGCCATAGGGGCAGTCGTGGAACAGTTTGTAGCGGGAGCCTGGCAACCGCTCGCCTTTTTCAGTAAGACCCTGTGTGACAGCGAACGAAAATACAGCGCATTCGACAGGGAGTTGTTAGCTCTCCACTTGGCCATTCGCCACTTCCAGTTCTGGCTGGAAGGACGCCGTTTCACCGCGTTCGTTGACCTCAAGCCGCTGACTTTTGCGATGGCCAAGATTTCAGAACCTTGGTCGGGCCGGCAGCAGAGACAGCTGGCCGCGATTTCGGAGTTTACTACCGATATCCAGCATGTGGCGGGTAAACTTAATGTAGTGGCAGACTGCCTCTCGCGCGCCGTGGGGGCTCCCGCCCGCGTGGAGGTAGATCCTGCAGCCATGGCCGCGGAGCAGGTTAGCGGCGCGGAAGTGCGCGCAGCCCCAGTCCGCGTGGGGATAGATTATGCAGCCATGGCTGCAGAGCAGGGTAGCGACGCGGATGTGCGCGCACTCCAGTCTGGACCAACAGGGTTAAGGCTGGAGAGCAGGGTGCTGCAAGACGGTATGCCCCCCCTAATCTGCGATGTCTCCACTGGGCGGCCGCGTCCGGTGGTTCCAGCCGCGTGGCGCCGCCGCGTTTTTGACTCGATCCATTCTCTGGCGCACCCGGGAGCGCGCGCGTCAGTCAAAATGGTAGGAGAGAAATTTGTGTGGCCGAGCCTGCGCAAACAAGTTAGAGAGTGGGCGGCAGCCTGCCAGCAGGCCAAGGTTCATAGACACATGAGAGCTCCCTTGGAGCCGTTTCACATCCCGGCTAAAAGGTTTGATCATGTCCACGTGGACCTCGTAGGCCCCCTCCCGCCCTCACAAGGGTGCACACATCTTCTGACAATGGTTGACCGCACCACGCGCTGGCCAGAAGTGGTCCCGCTGTCGTCAACCACAGCTGAGGAAGTCGCGCGCTTTTTTAACGGCATAGGTAGCGCGTTTTGGAGTCCCGTCGGACATTACGTCTGACAGAGGCCCGCAATTTGTTTCCGAACTTTGGTCAGCGATGTCCCGCAGCCTGGGGGCAACGATCCACTGCACGACCGCATACAACCCACAGTCTAACGGGTTGTGCGAACGTTTTCACAGGTCATTGAAGGCGGCCCTCAGAGCGTCGCTTACGGATACAAATTGGGTGGACAAGCTACCATGGGTTTTATTGGGGTTGCGTTCTGCACCTAAAGAGGATTTAGAAGCCTCCCCAGCTGAGCTAGTTTTCGCACAGCCACTTCGGCTGCCCGGGGAATTTCTCCCAGATAATCCTGCGCCAGAGTGCTCCCCGGTTCAGCGGTTACAGAATAGCACGGGCCCGAGCACACTACCTGGCCCCGTTCACCACAGTTTTCCGCGTGTTTTTGTGCCTAAGGCTTTAAAAAATGTGGAGTTTGTTTTTGTCAGACATGATGCCCATCATCCGCCCTTGCGCCCACCTTATGACGGACCATATAGAGTGTTGGAAACAGGGGATAAGCATTTTTTGCTAGATTTGGGGGGCAGAAAAGAAAGGATTGGCATTAACAGGCTCAAACCCGCTTTTGTGTTAGCTGACAAAGTTGTGCAGTTGGCGAAGGCTCCTCGGCGTGGCAGACCCCCTAGAGAGCATTCCCCAGAACACCCACAGAGGTTGACTAACAGTTCTCATCCCCAGGCAGCAGATCCACAGCTGGAAGACGCCGTGGAAGTGGTACAACCTGCTTACAGCAGATATGGGAGGAGGTTGAGACCAAAGCGGCATTTGGACTGATATATAGTGATTTTATTATGACATGCAATCTGTGGTGATGTTGTTCCATCTTAGACGTTTGGGGGGGATGTCATGTGGGCACATATGTGGTTTCCATATGCTTCCCATGCTTGTTACTGTATGCTTATTGTTTACTGCACGTCTCAGAGGAACAAAAGGTCTGAGCCTCCTTGGGGTAGCAGGAGGATGCGAAGTCTGGCCTTTTGTATGCAGAGAGACGTCCACGAAGGATTTCCTGACCACCAGGACTTCGACTGGAGACAGAAGACCTGAAGGGGGGTGCATTGTGATTGGGGATGTAAAGACAATGCGACTGTTTGCTTTGATGTCCTGGGGTATAAAAGGACAGTTGTGGGGGCATGCCTTCCTCTTCTTTCTGTTTTTGGATGTTGGAGAATGTGGTAGTGAATAAAACTGATTTTGAGTAATAAACTCAGCCTCGTCTTTCCACACAATCTCAACAGCATATATAAACTAAAAAGAGTAGGGCCTAGCACAGATCCCTGTGGAACTCCATGACTAAGCTTTGAGTTGAAAGAAAACTCATTATTTACATGAACAAACTGGAGCCTATAAGATAAATAAGATCTAAACCACTGCAACGAAGTTCCATTAAGTCCAACATAGTGTTTTAATCTATCAAGTAGAATATTATGATCGATAGTATCAAAAGCTGCACTAAGGTCTAAAAGGACAAGTACAGAAACCAGTCCATTATCAGATGCGATGAGGAGGTCGTTAGTGACCTTCGCTAAGGCTGTTTCAGTACTATGATGGATTCTAAACCCAGACTGAAACTCTTCAAGTAAACCATTTCCCTGCAGGTGGTCAAATAATTGCATAGCAACAACTCTTTCTAAGATTTTTGAAATGAAAGGGAGATTAGAGATTGGTCTATAGTTAGCTAAAGCTCCTGGATCTAGCGTTGGCTTTTTGAGTAAGGGTTTAATTACAGCCATTTTAAAAGCCTGCGGTACATGGCCTAAAGTTAATGAAGAATTGATTATATGAAGAATAAAGCTACCAATAAGTGGGAAGACTTCTTTAAATAACCTGGTAGGAATAGGGTCTAAAAGACAAGTTGAAGGTTTGGATGAGGAAACTATTTTGTCTAACTCACAAAGGTCGATTGGAGTAAACTCATCAAGACAGACATCAATTGAAGGAGTTGTAGTAGTTACAGTATTTAAGTTAACTGTGGGAAGAATCTGATTGATTTTATCTCTGATGGATGAAATTTTATTATTGAAAAAGTTCATAAAGTCCTGACTAGTAAGCTCTAAGGGAATGCTAGGATTGACAGAGTCCTGACTCTTTGTCAACCTGGCTACAGTGCTGAAAAGAAACCTGGGATTATTCTTGTTCTCTTCTATTAATGCAGAATAATAACTCGTTCTAGCTTTTCTAAGAGATTTTTTATAAATTAAAAGATGATTTCTCCAAGCTAAATAGATTTCATCTAAATTAGTGAAGCGCCATTTTCTTTCTAATTGACGAGTCTTCTGTTTTAAGCTCCGAGTTTCTGTGTTGAACCAAGGAGTTAGAAATCTCTGATTAGACTTTTTCTTTTTTAAGGGGGCCACCAAGTCTAGAGTCTGATGCAGAGAAGCTGTAACACTATCCACCATGTTATCAATTACAGAAGGAGCAAGCTGTCTATAGCTTATTTCCGTTGTGTTGACACATGGCATAGAGGAAACAATCTGCATAAATTTGGTAACAGCATCATCTGAGAGGCATCTACTGTAATAATATTTTTCTTTAGGAGCCAAATAGTCAGAAATAGTAAAATCAAAGGTTAACAGACAATGGTCTGACAGTACAGGGTTATGAGGAGACACTACAAGATTTTCTATTTCTATGCCATATGTCAGAACAAGGTCCAATGTATGGTGGAGGTAATGAGTAGAATTTCCTACTTTCTGAGAAAACCCAGTCGAGTCTAATATTGAATTAAATGACACATTAAGGCAGTCACTATCTACATCCACATGCATATTAAAGTCCCCTACTATAATTATTCTATCAGATTTCAGCACTAAATCAGCTAAGAAATCAGCAAATTCGGATAAAAATTCTGAGTAGGTTGATGGGGGACGATAAACTATGGCAAATCAAATTGGGTTTAACCTAAAATTGCTAAAGTGCCCAATATTGAGGACCAGGCCCTCAAAGGAATTATAACATGTTTTTTGCTTTACATTAACTAGTAATTTGGAATGGTAAATTGTTGCTACTCCTCCTCCACGACCAGAACTTCTGGGATTTTGACAGTTTAAATAACCAGAGGGAGTTGATTCATTTAAACCAACATAATCCTCTTGCCCTAACCAAGTCTCTGTAAGGGATATTAAATCAATCTGATGATCAATTAACAGATCATGGACTAACAGAGACTTGGGAGTTAGAGACCTAATATTTAATAAACCACATTTAATTTTTAAATTATGAGGAGGAACAGAGGCCAAATCATTCAGTTTAGAGGCTTTATATTTAATTTGAGTTTTACCAATATTTTGCTTAATCACTTTGGGATGCTTATATATTATATTTTTATTTACTTTGGAAGGAGCAGACAATGATTCTCTGATGGGGAAGACAGGGGCTAAGTTGAGGGGTGGCGGATGAAGAGGAGCTACAGAGAGGCGTATAAGACTGCGACTCTGCTTCCTGGTCCCAACTCTGAGTAGTCACTGAGTAGTTTTGAAAATTTGGATAAAAAAGATGCCAGATTGTTAGATAAATGAGAAGCACCATCCAAAGTGGGATGAATGCTGTCTCGTCTCATAAGACCAGGTTTTCCCCAAAATGAGCTCCAATTGTCAATGTAGCCCACGTCATCTGCAGGACAGCACACAGACAGCCAGCGGTTCAAGGATGACGAGCGGCTAAACATGTCATCACTGGTCAGATTGGGGAGGGGCCCAGAGAATACTACAGTGGCAGACATCGTTTTTGTAAAGTCACACACCGATTCTACATTAAGTTTCATGACTTCCGACTGCTGGAGACGGATGTCATTAATGCCAGCGTGAATAACAATTGTGGAGTATTTACAGTTACTTTTAGCCAGCATTTTCAAATTTGACTCGATGTCGCCTGCTCTGGCCCCAGGAATGCATTTGACTATGGCCGCTGGAGTCTCTAGGTTCACGTTTCTGACTACAGAGTCACCAATGATCAGAGTTTTTTCCTCAGCGGGTGTGTCGCTGAGCGGGAAAAACCGATTAGAAACGTGAACAGGTTGGTGGAGTACCGGGGCTTTGCGACTAGGCTTCCTTCTCACCGTCACCCACCCAGTCTCCTCGCTGCTGAGGAGAGCCAGAGGACCGCTAACGGGATTAGCTATGCTAGCTAGCTCCGCTGCAGCTAAGGGGCGTCCGTCAAGAGTAACTGGCGCAGACGGTGTTTCAATGCAGTGGAGCCGGGATTCCAAATCAGACAACCAAATAAACATATATATAATATATAAACTAGAAAAGCACTCGGAGAGCGCAGACCTCCGCCAAGCGCCACAGTTCCCCCCATACAGTGTTTGTGTGTACGTTTTCATATTCCTTGACCATGAAAACATATGACTAGCAATTGGATTCACAATGATAGGATTAGTGGTTCAGTAGTTATTGACGAAAATGGCATTTTCCGTAATGGCGGTTTAGCGCCACAGTTCCCCCCATACAGTGTTTGTGTGTACGTTTTCAGATTCCTTGACCATGAAAACATATGACAAGCAATTGGATTGACAATGATAGGATTAGTGGTTTTGTAGTTATTCACGAAAATGGCATTTTGCGTAATGGCGGTTTTCTTGTGGACGGTGATCCGGATCGCCACCAAAATCTAATCATCTGTAGGATACCCCATTTCTGACAATCTGTGAAAATTTCATGAAAATCCGTCCATAACTTTTTGAGTTATCTTGCTAACAAACAGACAGACAGACAGACAAACCAACGCCGATGAAAACATAACCTCCTTGGCGAAGGTAACAAATTGAATTGAACTGAGAGAGTAATAGGGTGCATGTGCTCCAAATATACAATACTGAATGACACTATACTTCTGGCCTTTGTGGTACCATGTGAAGGCGACGACATGACTTTACTGGATAAGATTGTTGCTGCAACCTGTGCTTTGACCAATATGTGTCCAAGTGTGGTTATAAAGCCATTGTTTTAGAATGTAGACACTGACATGTTTTGGTATGGTTTACCCCTTCAGACATAATGTCTTTAACAGCTTTGTAACAATTTGAAAAGAAAGTACACAGTGGTTTACAAACTCCAGCTCTTTAGTTATAAGGTGCAACATTCTGAGTGTAACTTAAGTTGTGAGAAACACTGTACAGAATGTGTGCAAAGTGCAGTCAAAAAATTGGTCTTTTTGGCTGTAATACTTTTCAAAAGCTTTGTAAAATGTGGAACACCTTCAAGTCACACACAACTGAATAGAATAGGCTTCACTGTCATTATACAATTGTACAATACAACCAAACTGTGGATGCTCCACCAGGCTACTGTGCAATTAACTATAAGAGAAGGATTAGATAAAATACGGTTACAGAACACACAAGTGAAATAAAAACAGCCCAGCATTATGGATATTTTACCTATGGTAAAAAAAATTTCAGGAATATAAAATGACATGCATCAGTGTGTTTCACACAACATTATACTATATAACCAGACTCATGCTATAGTATTATTCTAGTGTGCACATGAGGTATAATCACGGCTGCTGTGGGGCTGCTGCTGGACTGAGTCCCACATCCTAGATGGAACCACTGGATTACACAGTTTTGGTTCTGACAGGCAACCATGCCATCCAGCTCTTCTGGCTGCCTGCAAGTCCACCACAACACATTCAGAATTACAACAGATTAAGCAGAAGCACTATAATCATAACAAGCTAATTTGTATAATCAAAACAAAGTAAACAATTTGATAAATGTTTCATATTCATGTTTTTGTTTTGTTTTTTTCTTGCCTTCTGATTGTTGCTCTGAGTGTTGCTATCCCTGAGCTGTTGCAATCTTGGAATTTCCCCGTTGTGGGACTAATAAAGGCTTATCTTATCTTATATAGATTTAAAACAAATGAGAAGTCCACACATTTTTTTCACAGTACTTGAAAATGACATAATTTCTCTACATTTTGAAAAATATTTTCAGAGTGCTGCACATTTTAATTTCATCTGGTTGTATAGGGAAAGAAAAATGTTTAGCATTACAAGAGAGGAAATAAAAAGAAACATACCTTTGTGCTCACAGCTGTCTTCAGGTTTGCCTTATACATCTCCAGTCATCGCTCATCTATCTGTGAACTGCACTCGGGCTGCTGCAAAGACCTAAAGTTACTGAAAACTTCCTGTGTATATGGACTTCCAGTTAAAATAAATAAAACTAGAAAAGCACTCATAAAGCGCATACCTCTGCCAAGGCTTCTTCCGTTTCTCATGGATCACCTTCAAAATGTAATGGATTTGTGTGTAGGCCAATAGCCACTTGTGGTGAAAATTGCATCAAAGTCTGTCCATCAGTTTTGGAGTATTGTTGCTAACACACTGTGAGAAGATAAGAGCCTTGGCTGAGGTATGCATTCTCAGATCATCACCAAAATATAATGGGTTCCTGTCTAGGCCAAGAACCACCTCAGGTGAAAATTTCATCCAAATCCATTCATTAGTTTTTGTGTAATCCTGCTGCACAAATACAAACGAAGCCCTTGGTGGGGGTATGCACTCTCAGATCATCACCAAAATCTAATCATCTGTTCCCTGTGCCATTACACACCTTTCCTGAAAATTTCATCAAAATCCATTCATAACTTTTTTAGTTATGTTGGTAACAGACAGACAGACAGACAAACCCCGGTAAAAACATTACCTCCTTGGCGGAGGTAATAAAATAAATGAAGGCATGGTCAGAGTTAGGCAGAATGTTTACGTCTGAACTCCACATTGTATGTTCAGGGTTTCCTCTGGTAACATTTCTCGGTGGCGGCCCGCTGTGCCAGAAATTTTACCGCCTCGCCAAGGCGATATGAATTTATTAACCCTTTGAGTGTGAGAATTTGCGTGCCCCTAGTGGCAGAGCGCAGCACTGCGCCTGCCTTCTCACTCTGACTTTGTCAAAAGTAAGTGAGAATTTTTTTTTTTTTTTAATGTACTGATGTCTTGTTCATATACTTTGAAATAAGATGATGAGGTACCTCTGCACAAAAAAATGGTGCCAAAAGACTGAACCATTTTTTTGTGTAAAAACGTCCAAAGTCCAGTTTTGACTGAGTTATGGAATTTAAAGAGGTGCTGTGACATTATGCAAATTAGATGTATAAATTTATTCCTATCTGAAACTTTGGATCATATTTTACATCTTTCTAATTGACAGTAAGCCATTATCTCTTATCACTTTCAAGTTATAGCCTTGGAAATCTGAACTATTTTATTGACAAAAAATATTTACCACTCTTGACCACTAGGGGGTATGTTGCAGTTCTGCACCATACACACTCAGGGGGTTAAGAAAAATATATGAAGCAATGATTTTCCGCAAGCGTGCACACGAACAACGCACGTGGCCGTCATCCATGCGGAGTTTAGAAGCGCCCCGCCCACGTGAGTTTTCCAGTCAGTCAGCAGTGTCTCACTAAGCGTGACTGTCCGACAGAAACATGAGTTTGTTAAAGTACTTTAAACGTGGAAAAAATCATTAGAGGTATATAAGCACTGGAGGAGTTTATCATGGTTTTAACCCGCTGTTAACGGGAGCAATAATGGAAGAGTCGCTTAGCTAAGAGATGTGGTTAGAATTCATATGCAGCTGGCTTCATATGAAGGGAAAGGCGGGGGACTGATGAATTGCTGAGGATATATTTTACCAGCCACTACAATATTAAGTTATGTTCTGTAGGAATTGCAGGAATGAAGAGACTGGCAAGTTCTCTCTTTTCTCGCACAAGCAGGCGTGCCGTTTTTGTTCTCCAGCGGCAGTGACAAAAAGCAACAGCTAAAAACGCTAGCTCTATTCAGTATAAACTGAGGTCCTTCAGTGGCTGCCTAGAGAGGTGCCTGATGAGAAAGCCTGAGAGCACAACTATAACTGCCTAAACAGATCATTCTGTACATGAACACATATTGTGGTGCATTATGTCTTTAGAGTCCGCTACACTTCCCTATTATGTACCTGGCAGGTTAAGATGACCGAAATTCGTGAAGTCAATGACTTTAATCTGTCAGCAGCCTTGAGACAAAGTAAACATGCCAACATTTGATTTCAAAATAAAGGAGTTTTTTCCTGCTGTCTGGATGGTGAGGAGATTTCTTAAAAAAAGAACAAACAAAAAAAAAAACTAATATAAAGAAATATTATAACAGAAATAATGACATCCTTGGTCATTTAAGTTAATTTATTTCATTAGATACAATTTTATTAATATTTTTTCTTTGCAATCAGAGTTAAATTATTGTTCTGTTCTGACTGCAAAGTTATGGTCAAAAATGTAAATTGTTATAAGGAAAAAATTTTTAAAAAATTACCGCAGTCTGTTTCAAATTTATCTAAAAAAAAACCCAAAGAAAACCCATTAATTTTATTTTAAAAAACAGACAAAAATTAGTCATAAAATAATCCACAAATTTATAATAAAGTTTCACATGTACAAGAAAAGTCAATTTTACAAGAGGAAATTACAAATTTGAGGAACATGGTTTCAACTTTAGATTTACAGAGAAAAGCAGAAAACTATAAGAAAATTGTTATAAATTTTTGAGAAAAACCTCAAACCTTCAAGACTGAAGTCATTACTCAAGTTTTTAAGTGGGTGCTCTTTGTACCCTTAACTCAAGTAGAAATTTTTGGTTGTCTACTTTTAATTATTAATTTCAGAGCACTGCTTTTACATTACATTTCTGGTTACTATACCCACCTGATCATATAATTTAAGAATGCATGAGTACATTACTATTATGAATGTTTCTTTCCCTTCCCTACTATCTCAATGGGGAAAAAGAAACACTAGAATAAAAATACAAAAAATACACATATTTTCATTTATGTAAACCATGACAAAAATATCCCGCAGGACAAAACATGACACTTGATATTTTCTAACCTGTTTGTATACCACCATAGGCAGAGAGAGAACCTGAATTAGACAGAGCTCAGAGAGGGCAAGATGAGACAGAAGAGAGGAGCCAAAGAGAAAGTATTCAGGCAGAGGAAGGAGAGAAGGATAACACTACTAAAAAGTCTAAATACAGGATTGTCATGAGCAGGGGTGTTAAGTTTTCTTTAAGTTAAGTCAATTAAGTTTTGTCCTACCCTGCTTCATGACATGGCTTGTTTCCTTTTATTATTTCTTTTGTGTCTGTCGTCTGTCGAGTCCATACGTCATGCTGCTGAGAGCCTTGGGGTTTGCCTGCTTCCTGACAGCCGACAGCCACACCCCCTCCTCCTGTCAGGGCCACAGCTGTTTGTCATTTGCATTTCACTCAGCACACTCTCTCACACACATGTTGTTCTCTGCACATGCACACACCATTCACTCTCACTTACATGCTCGCACATCCACGCACTCATTACACACACCGGCATGCACTCAGTTGATTAATTTGCGGAAGTATTTAAGGTCTGTGTTCACTGATGTGCATTGCCGGGTCATTGTTTCCAGTGTTTGTTCCCTCAGTGTTGAACTAGACTGCTAGGCCTGCTGTCAAGGATTGTTTTTCCACCAGCCTGCTTACTGCTGTTTTTTGTTCTACTGGGACGGCTACCTGGGACTGCCTCGGACTGCTCCAGCTCAGTAAGTTTTTCCTGTTTGGCCCACGCCATCCAGTTCCATCTGGAGGTCTCCTGGGTTCTTTTCCTCCGTTTTCCCACGAGCTGTTGAGCGTCCTGGCAGTCACCCTTGTAAGCTAGTGACTTTCATTGTTTGTATGTTGTTTACATTTTTGTTAATAAAACACACTCAACTTACTCCTGCATTTGGTTTGCATGTCCAATCTCCATGTGCATTTCGCTAAGACGCACACATTTGATAAGGATGTCTGGGTGGGACCCCAACTGGCCCAGTATTCAAGCCTCGGTTGTACAATACTTCAAATGGTAAGTTCCATATGCAGCGTTACTGTGTAAAATTTTAAAAAGAAATAAATAGTATAAAATTAACATATTCTGGTATGTTTACCCCCCCCCCCCCCGGATATGTTGCCACCATGCTAAGGTCTTTAAGCCAGAGGAAACACTGATGTTGGTAGGGAGCCAGCCCGCTGACCTCTTAAAGCCTCGCCAAGTAGCGTGCCTTTGCCGTCCTGTTCAGTTTGGCGTAGTACTGTCCCTTTAAATTTTCCTTCAAGTGGTCCATTTTGTGATTTTTTTTTCCCCTTCATTCACAAGAAATGTGGAGGCGCCCTGTCCTTGCAGTCTGCTTACAATCGCCAGAACCTATTAATCCCAGAATGCACTGCGCATTTGTCACGTGGGCTGGCGAGCTCAATTGGCCTAAATTAAGAGAGTGTTTTTGACGTTGCAAAAAATTACCAGTTGTTCGGCAGCATGTCTGAAAGCCTGCGCGGGCGTGCTGCTTTGAGTATCACTTTCTCTCTTTAATGCTCCCTTTATGTAGACAGATTTTGCTTAAAAGAAATGTCAGTAGGCTTCAGGCCCTGTTTCAGGTGTTTTATATGCAGCCGTTAAGATGAAAAGGAATTTTTAAGTGGCATGCCAAGGATTTTCCTATTTTACACTACACACAAATGTAAAATACAGAATCAGCATTCTTATTAGGATACGTTTTAAAGTGTCTCACATGGAAGAGTCTTGGAATGCTTGGAATTATGGTTGTTTTACTCTGTCCATTAATACTATTTATTTAATGATTCTGTTTTTGGTACTATGACAACTTTAACCAAATGATCTTCAAACATTCACGATTAATTTAATTTTACTTTATTTGTACAGCACCCAATCACGTTAAAAATTACCTCAAACCGACAGCCTTGAACAATTTTAAAATCTATTGAGGCATTTATATCAGACATGTCACTTGTCACCTGCAGAGGTTGTCTGATGTCTCTGCTATGGTAGGCCTCATCACAGGTGGAGATGACAGGGAGTCCAGAGTTGGTGCCTGCGGAGCCACCTCCAGATTAACATTAAAGCCAAAGAAAAATTTTGGCAGTCATTGAAGGATCATAGGGAGATCATTGAAAGATCACCGAGAGATTATTGGGAGATCGATGATCAATGAGTACTGCTTGAGATCTCCTTGACTGCTCAACAATCTCATTTCCCTATGATCTCTCAGCGATCATTCAATGATCTCTTAATGATCTTTCAATGAACACCAAATTTTTCCACGCCAAAAGGTAGAGATGGTTGTGAGAGATCAGTGAGGGATTGCTGAGTGTTTGATGAAAGACCAATAGAGTTCATTGAAAGACCACTGAGAGATCATTGGGAGATCAATGAGATCATTGCGCACTCCTTGAAAGTTGAGCGTTTGTTGAGAGATCACTTTCCTTTGGTGATCATTGAGAGATTGTTTTGGACTGCATCATAACAATCAACTGTGGAGACCGTAAAAATCACTGGAAGATCACTGTGGGCTCATTGAAAGATTGTTGAAACATCTGGCCATTATTTCCGTCTTTCAGTGATCTCTCAACAATCTCAACCCCTGTATAAAGGGGGTTAGAAGACTTGAAACCTCTCAAATTTATGTACATATACCTCTTTGGTTACTCAGCAAACTCTCGATGATTTGTCAGCAAACTCTGCCAGTTTATCTCTCTTGGTTCCTCAGCGATCTCTCTTGGTCTCTCGGTGATCTTTCTTGGTCTATGAGTGATCGCTCAAAGATCTTTCAAAGATCTCTATAGATCGCCATGAACATTGTACATTGATCTCCCAAACATTTACACAGAAAAAGCGTTTTTGAGGCTTTAGGAGATTGTTGAGAGATCAAGTCAATTTTTGATCTCTCAATGGTCAGCCAATGATCACTGTCTGTGCAAAGGGTCCCTTAAGGAGACTGAGGTCTTTTGGAATGCACAGGGTTCTCCTAAAGACCTTTTATGACTCTGTGGTGGCATCAGCCTTTTTTATGGTCTTGTCTCCCGGTGCAGCAGCATATCAGCTGTGGACAGAAAGAAACTTGACAGACTGATCAGGAAGGCCTCTGTACTGGGATTCCCCCTGGACCCAGCTGATGTGGTGGGAAAGAGGAGGATGATGGCTAAGCTGTCATCCATGTTGGAGAGCAGCTCCCACCCCCTCCGGGACACTTTGACAGTACTGCAGAGCTCCTTCAATGATAGACTGCTTCACCCAAGATGTGTGAAGGAGTGCTATAACCAGTCTTTCCTTCCTCCACCAGTGAGATTATCAGCAGCTCTGCTCTCAGTAGACCACACATGCACACACCAAAAGTTGATTGTTATGCCTTGGTGAAACTGAGAGGCATACAGTAATCAGTTAGTGTGTCTGTGTGTGACTGTGTGTGCATGTCTGTCCGTCCGCCTCTCAGTTTCAGCTCGCCTGGTCAAAATTAAGTGGAACTAAAGGCTTATATCACGGGTGTCCAATCATGTGCCATGGGGGGCCAAGACCCTGCAGGCTTTACCTCCAACCAGTGTCTTCAACAGCAGATTCCACTGAATTCCGTCCCACTGGTTGCTGATAAGTGAAAACACCTGCTGAAGAGACTGGGTAGAAGAGAAAACCTGCAGGGTCTTGGCCCTCCATGGCACATGATTGGACACCCCTGGCTTATATCATTGTATCGCCATATTTTCTCGACTTTTAATTTGCCACAATTGTGAGATAAGGCTTTGTTTTCAAAATAAACACAAATTTAACTCACCATTTCTGTCAATGCAAAAAAGGTATTGTAATAACTATGCCGGGCCACTAGAGGCGGCAGTGCGACTTTTTTTTACAGCACATGATGGACCACTTCCGTGACATCACTAGGTTAGTTAGTCTGGCGCTGGGTTAAGGTTAGTGCTCAGGGGTCTGCATTAGCTACTGTGAAGAGTTTTTACAAACACCAGGTTAATGGATGATTATTAGACCTAAACTAAAAACAGATGTAAGGGCGGTCATTATTATATTACCCTGACTGTAGTGGTATATTTTACGTGGTCAAAACGAGGAGAGATCGCCTGCTTTATTTTATGACATCTTCAACAGCTGACTGATGTCTGTATTGAAATGACGGAGCTGCTGTTAGCCACGATGCTAACGTGTGCAGCGATCTTTTATATTAACAGTGAGGCAGGAGGGGGGAGTGTTGAGTCAGACGGACTGATGGTTCATCAGATAAAAAGGTCGCAAGTCTGATCCTACTGTTTTCTGATTTTTTTTCTCTGATAAAGTCTGGTGTCCACAGATCACTGCACAGACTGTTAGCATAGAGGTAATGAGTGCTAACGTTAGTTCAAGTTTTCAACTAAACTCTTTAGGCTGAGCAGAAAGTACCTCCTCAGTGACGATTTATACAAAATAGATCACCACTGTTTTCTATTCTTTTTAAATGTAAAAATTAGCTCATGTATGTGTAACAACTCATCAGTTAATAAACAGCTTTCTTTCCTTTCTTGAGGACCCCTAATATCATTGCTGTGGAGGAAGAAAGCAGATGAGGCAACGAGCTAGACGACACACAAACTTTATTTTCTCCTCCAACATCAAGTACAGTAAAAACTCTGAACCCTAAGTGCCTCAGCAAACTCCTTTATACTTTTTAATTCCTGTCTCCGGCACTCAGGGTGAACGCATTAACATTCAGACTGCAAGACATGCACATACATTAACATAACATTGAAACACACATCACAGAGCATGTATTGCTCCAATACATTCACACCCCTGCATACTCAGATGCCAGCCTGGCGCGGTAGGGGGTGAAAAGCACATCTTTGTTTGGTTGGCTCCACTCAGCTTTCCCCCTTAGAATCTCTATATCTTCTCCCCCACCAACCCCTTTGTCCTGGGTGGAGTGCCATGTGTATTGTGTCCACCACAAAGCCCCCCCCCCCCCGAACACCAGAAGGGGCTCTACCCCTCTGGCACCTTGGGCTTGAGCCGGCACCCAAAAATGCTGTAATGTGGACTGGCCGAAGTGTCTTGCTGTTGAGGAGGGCAGGAGACAAACTTGGTCTCCGGCGCACAGTTCTGTGGAGGGGGAAAGGGTGGGGAGGGGAAAACCTAGTCTGCTGCAAACAGTTCTCTGCAGGGGGAACACCAACTTGTGGAGCCACTGTAGGTGGGCGTCTGCGCCGGGGAACTTGAGCCAACACCACCTGTTCATCTGCCAACACATAAGCGGGCTTAAGCCTGTCAATGCAGACTGTCTCCTTATGTCCCCCCAAGTCTAACACAAAATGCTTTGCACCAGGTTCCAGCAACCTGAATGGTCCATCGTACAGTGGGCGCAGCAGGGTCCGGTGTGCATTGTGCCTGACAAAAACATAACTGGCATTCTGTAATCTTTTTGGGACAAAGGCGCGGGGAAAACAATGGTGGGCCGGGCCCAGCACATTAAAAGCCTCCGTACTGTGCAAAAACTGCACGGGTGGGTCGGCCCCGGGCGTGGGGTTTTCTGGTAAAAACGCCACAGCAGGGATCTGCAGCAGCTGAGAAAAACAAGTTCTGCCGGGGAGGCTGCCAGATCCTCCTTAGGCACGGAGTGCAACACTAAAAGAACCCAGGGCAGGCGGTCGACCCAATTTGCATCCATGAGCGAAGCTCTGAGAGTTGCCTTAAGCGACCTATGAAAATGCTCGCATAACCCATTAGCCTGGGGGTTGGATGCAGTAGTGCGGTGAATTTTGACCCCCATGCTCTGAGCCATCACGGACCAGAGTTCCAAAACGAATTGTGGACCACTGTTGGAAGTGATGTCCGACGGGGATCCGAAAGGTGCAACCCAAGCCCACAAAAAAGCACAAGCCACTTCTGCGGACATGGTGGAAGTCAGTGGGACCACTTCAGGCCAGCACGTGGTGCGGTCCACAATTGTCAAAAGGTGCGTGAAACCTTGCGATGGCGGGAGGGGTCTCACCAAATCGACGTGGACGTGATCAAACCTCCTGGGTGGGATTTGGAACGGCTCGAGGGGGGCTCTGGTGTGCTTGTGCACTTTGGCCCGCTGGCACATGACTCACACTGCAGCCCATTCTTTCACATCCTTGCGCAAGTGCGGCCAGACAGATTTCACCACCACCAGTTTAACCGAAGCACGCACGCCTGGATGTGAAAGGGAGTGGACTGACTCAAAAATGCGGCGCCGCCAAGAGCTTGGAACCACTAGGCGTGGGCGACCAGTGGAGACGTTGCAGAGCAAGGGACAGCACCCTTCTTGCATCACCCTGCTCTCCAGATTTAACCCTGTAGGCGCAGACTGGAGCACCCAAATGTCCGCGTCCCTGGCTTGCTCCGCGGCCATAGCAGGGAAATCTATTCCCATGTAGACCGGGGAGACTAATGTGCATGACAGGCAATCGGCCATGACGTTGAGCTTACCGGCAACATGTTGAATGTCGGTCATAAACTCTGAGATCGCAGCCAAATGCTGTTGCTGCCTGGCCGACCACAGAAGGAAACTGTTATAAAAAATTGACCATTCCCAAAAACTCCTGTGGTACCCTCATGGTCTGCGGATGTGGAAAGTCCGACACGGCATGCACCTTATCAGGTAGCGGAATCGCGCCCTCCGGTGAATTGCGGTGGCCCAAAAAAATCGATCACTGGCACACTGAACTGTCACTTCGCCAGGTTCACTATAAGCCCGTGCGCTTCCAACCTCTGGAAAATCATCCTGAGATGGGTGATGTGCTTCTCCTCGGATCTGTTAGCCACCAGAATGTTGTCTAAGTAGACAAAAACGAAGAATAAGTCATGGAGCACTGCGTCCATCATTCTCTGGAAGATCTGCGCCGCGCCTTTTAATCTGAATGGCATGTGTAAAATCTCAAAAAGGCCGAAAGGAGTTATTACCACTGTTTTAGGAACATCTTCTGTGCGCACCGGGACCTGATGGTAACCGCGGACCAGATCCACTTTCGAAAAAACACGCGTCCCGGCCAGGTGCACGGGAAAATCCTGGATGTGTGTGATGGGATACCGATCATGTTCCATGGCGTTGTTCAAGCGCCAGAAAGCACCGCACGGTCGCCACGACCCATCGGCCTTAGGCACCATGTGTAGCAGGGATGCCCACAGGCTGTTGGAGCGCCTGACGATGCCCAACTGCTCTAAGTTGGCAAACTCCTCGCACGCGCTGACACATCCGTGTCAGGATGTCGAGGTCGTGTGAACATCGGCGGGCCTTTAGTAGTAATGAAATGTTTGACTCCGTGTTTCGGTACCGTAGTCGAAAAAGTCGGGACCGTGAGTGCTGGGAACTGTGCAAGTAATTGCTGGTGCTTACCCCCGGAACTATAATGTTAGCAAGTGGTGTTGACCCCGCTCCCCGAGCTGTGCAGGGCAGTGAAGCGAAAGAGACAGCATCCACTAATCGTCTATTGGCAACACTGACTAACAACCCATAAGCACATAAAAAATCTGTTCCTAAAATGGGGGCAGAACATTCAGCTACAACAAAGTCTCACTAATAATTGCGTCCGAGCAAGCATATCATCAGCGTCGGTTCACCAAATGTCCTGATGGTGGATCCGTTGGCAGTTGTCAGCTTGGGACCGCTGCCTCCTGCCGACCTGTTCGCTCTGACCAGCAGAATGAGGCTTTTCTGGGAGCCGGAGTCCACCAAAAACCGTCTCCCAGAATGTGTGTCCGTGATAAAAAGTAGCTTGTTCCTGTCGCCACCGGTTGCAGCAGCTACCGTCTGCTGGCCGCGCTGTCCACCTGGCCGCGCTGTCCTCCTGGCTTCTTGAATTGGCACGGCGGCAGACAGTGTTGGGCATCTGAGCTGAAACAGCGATGATAGGAACAGATCGCCCCATTCCTGCGTCCTTTGGCATCTGTCCCGGCTATCACCAATGGCCCCTCGATCTCGCTGGAGTCCCTAATGGATGCTGATGCCACTGCATGCACGCCGAGAGCTCTGGTTGCTAAAATGATGCGGTCCACTTTCTGCGCAAGGGTACGGTAGTCCTTGGTCACTAGCAGTGGCGAGTTGGCCAGGAGCTCGCTGCAGCAGGTAGGTTTCTGAGGAACAAGTGGGCGAACAGGAAAGATTTGTCTTTCTTTCCCCTCAGCGCCAACATGCTCTCCATGAGTTCCACGGCTGATCCGTCACCTAACTCTGAACGTGTTAGGAGTCTCTCTGCCCTCTCACTGTCAGACAGAGTATAGTGCTGGAGTAGCATCCACTTGAGCACTTCATAGTTCCCCTGGGCCGGCGGATCCTGGAGCAGGCTCATTACCTGTTGCGTGGCACGCGCATCCAGCGCAGCAACCACACAGTAATAATTTGTGTCATCCGTTGTTATCCCGCGAAGTGCGAACTGGGCTTCTTTGTGCAGGAACCCCATGGTTGGGCTGTGAAGCCAGAAGTCTGGGAGCTTGACTGAGATAGCGCATGCGGCGCTGGTGCTCTCCCTCCAGGTAGTCTCCGGGGCGGTGCTCGGCTTGTTCTCCATGGCACGTCTTAGGGTCACCAATGTGGAGGAAGAAAGCAGACGAGACAACGAGCTGGACGACACACAAACTTTATTTTCTCCTCCAACATCAAGTACAGTAAAAACTCTGAACCCTGAGTGCCTGAGCAAACTCCTTTATACTCTTTAATTCCCACCTCCAGCACTCAGGGTGATCACATTAACATTCAGACTGCAAGACATGCACATACATTAACATAACATTGAAACACATGTCACAGAGCATGTCTTGCTACAATACATTCACACCCCTGCATCCTCAGGTGCCAGCCTGGCATGGCAGGGGGTGCAAGGCACATCTTTGTTTGGTTGACTCCACTCAGCTTTCCCCCTTAGCATCTTCTCCCCCACCAACCCCTTTGTCCTGGGTGGAGTGCCGTGTGTATTGTGTCTACCACACTGCAGTCTTTAACGGTGCTTTCACACCTAAATTTGTTTAATTTGGTCCAAATCAGTTGACAAGTTTGCTACTTTGTATCATTTTCTTCTTGGTTCGGTCCCCTTTCACAGAGGCAAAAATTCAAGCAGACCAAACTGCATCACGTTAAATCCCGCGAGACTTACATCAGAACGTTCTCTTTTCTTATTGATCAGATTTGTTTGACACGAGAACAGGAAAGGTAAAAACAGGAAGTAGGATCACTACTGTGTATTTATGCATTTCTGGGGAGAAAATAACACAAATTGTAGTGTAATCTACACAGGGTTTTCATCGCCCTGGTTATCCTTTATTACATTACGTGTATATACCACTTTCAGCAAATCGTACAGTTTGAAAATGAAGCCCTGCTATGGATGGAAAAAAGCATGTTAATGTTCATTAATCCTCCAGAACCGTGACGTGCTCATCCACAGACATTTTCAAAGATCTATCAAGTATGTACAGTGGCATAAAATGTTTTACCGTTTGCTGCTGCTCCTGTTTTAGTGGGGTCACTTTCTCACCTGCAGGACCATACCAGAGTTTGCCATTTGACTCGAACCGAGACCACTATGGTCTCGGTACGGTTGTTTTGGTACGCACTTGAGTGCCATTATGTCATATTCTGAGTGCAGAGGGATTTCACCGGGCTCAGGTTGTCTGCGTTTTTTTCATATCTGTACTGTTTTGTCCACTGTAGCCATGGAGAGGGACGACGCTACACCCGCTGCAGCAGACAACATTGAAAACCGGGAACACAGGCAAGTGTCATTTCATTCCTCTTCATTTTATGATGATGTGCCTTGTCTGGTTCCCGATGGTGGGGCTCAGGGTTTGCAGTCCCCTGAGTCCTCACTGCCTGTTGCAGCTATTAACTTCTCACCTGTCCTCTCCATGTCTCTGCCTATCCTCCCTGAGGGTCTGCCGACGACAGGGTTGAGCTGCCGGACGATGGAGGAACCTATGGCCCAAGAGGACCCGATCCCAACCCCGCAGCCACAGTCTGGACAGAGGGAGGGCGCTTCCTGCGACCCAAGGCCTGCACCGATGACATCCCCTGGCTTCAGCCATGCGGAATCCAGCGCCAGCAGTGAGCCAACCCCCAGCCGCTACACCGGGCGAGCCACCTACATGGGTCACTTTGCCTGGGGGCACCATCGCTTGGATCGACGGAGTCCTGGGTGATGGTGGAGCTCAAGCTCAGGCAAGTGCTCTCTTTCATTTTTCTGATGTCTGTTTTGGAAAAATCTTACCTGGCTCTTGGTGAGGAGAGTCGGGTGCAGCTGACAGCTGCACCTGAGCTCACCTCGCTGAGCTCCACTGCTGCCGGTGACCCTGACCCTGTTTTTTCTGAGCTTTTCCCCAGGGTCGCCGAGGTATTTCCTGATCTACCAGATGTCTCCGTGGGTCCAGGTCTGCTGCCAGAGATCATCGTGGGTCCAGCTCCTCCCGCTGAGGTCGTCGTGGGTACTTCGTCCCACTCCTGGGACCTCCGTGGGTGTCACTCCCCCGCCAGATGAGGTCTTCGCGGATGCTCTGTCCCAGTCAGGGCCCACCGTGGGTGCAGCTATGGCCCAGTCCAGGCCCAACATGGGTGCAGTTATGGCCCAGTCCGGGCCCACCGAGGGTGCTGCTTCCCTTTCTGTGGAGGTCATCGCGGGTGTTCCGTCCCAGCCCAGGGCCTCTGAGGGTGCAGCTTTGGCCCAGTCTGGGTCCACCGAGGGTGCAGCCTTGGCTCAGTCCGGGTCCATCGAGGGTGCAGCCTTGGCCCAGTCCGGGTCCACTGAGGATGCAGCCTTTGCCCAGTCCAGGTCCACCGAGGATGCAGCCTTGACCCAGTCCAGGTCCACCGCAGGTGCAGCCTTGCTCCAGTCCGGAGCCACTGTGGGTGCAGCCTGCTCCAGTCTGGAGCCACTGCGGGTGCAGCCTTGCTCCAGTCCGGAGCCATCACGGGTGCTGCCTCGCTCCAGCCCGGAGCCACCGCGGGTGCCGCTCCTCTCCAGCCCGCAGCCACCGAGGGTACAGCTCCGCTCCAGCCCAGAGCCACCGATGGTGCAGCTCCACTCCAGCCCAGAGCCACCGAGGGTGCAGCTCCGCTCCAGTCCAGAGCCACCGAGGGTGCAACCACTTTCCTGTCCGGGACCACCGAGGGTGCAACCATGTCCCTGTCCGGGACCACCGAGGGTGCTGCTGGCCAGTCCAAGGGCATCATGGTCCCCTCTCCTTTGCCTGACACTGTTGTGGTCCCCTCTCCGCTGCCAGATGCCATTGTGGTTTATCCTCCTCTGCCAGACGCCATCGTGATTCCTCCTCCGCTACCAGACACCGTCGTGGTTCCCCCTATGCTGCCGGATGCCGTCGTGATTCCCCCTCCTCAGCTCTCCTTCCTTTTGTTGGGCCTCCCCGTGGGGGAGCCACCTCCCGGACCACTTCTCCTGTTTAGGTGGTTAAAACACTCAGGCAGACCACCCAACAGGCAGTGCCACAGAGTTGGGTGGCCCACGTTCTCTGGGAAGCCACTCAATCCGTTCCATTGTGCCATCTGGCAGGCCTGGGACTCTGGTCGCACGCCTGAATTGTTCAGCCCCTCGGTCCAGGGGGCTTAGGGGAGTGAGGGTTTTCCCTGGTGTGGGTCCTGAGCGGATTTTGTTTTTGATGTTTTCCCTCAGTCTGGGCCTTGCTGGGATGCTTCTTAAGAGCCTTTTTTGTTTCTTTTGGTTTGGTTCAGTCCCTCTGTGCCTGGTTCCCCCTCCTCCCCCCTGGGGTGGGGTTGTTTTCTTGTTGGGGTGGGATTTCTGTATGGGGGGGTCTTTTCTTTTGATATTACCCTGGGGTGTCTAGTATCCACCCCGTTGGGGGGGGGGGGGGGCTCTGCCACGTTCTGAGCGTGGAGGGATTTCACCGGGCTCAGGTTATTTGCCTTTTTTCATATCTGTACTGTTTTTTCATTTTTGAGTTGTCACTTATCCCATTTTGTTTCTCAGTAAGATTTTATTTTCCCGTTTACATTCATTATAGTAGGTTTATTGTATTTTTGAGTTTACCTGTCTCCATTTTTTGTTATATCATTATATTTGTATTCTGTGTGTTCTTTTGCTCCGGGCTGACAGCTGTCAATGACTTTCCGGGGTTTTACTCTGCATGGGCGTGGCTCTGTCAGCTGTCAGCTTCAATGACTTCCTCATTATTCCCAGCTGGTCCGAATTATATGTCATTGCTTTCTCCTGCCCGTTCAGATACCCACACCGTTTATTAATTATTTAAAGGGTTTTGGTCCCTATTTAAAGGGAGTTATTTTCTTTTCCCACTGCCGCTGTCTTGGTTTGGATTCGTCTCATCTCCACCAGAGCCCTGCCTTGCTCTGATGTGTAATATCTGTAAGTTTTTCTCTTTCGCATGTTTTTGTGTTCTGATCCCTGTGTTGAGTTTTTTGTCTGTTGTCTCTTTTTCAATAAATTGGCCAAGCTCACAGTTCAGCATGTGGGTCTCATCTTCTTGCCCCGAAAGGCATTTATGACAGATTACCGTGTTCTCAATAGACAAAACAAACCACACTAATGGTGAAAAAGAAGTTGAGTTTGATTGAAATGAACTAAAGCCTACAGGTGTGAAAGCACCCTAAGACTGAAAAAAGCTTTTTCTTTCACTGGTAAAAACTGATCATTTTAACAGGAACTTGGATTTTACTTCCATCCAGATAAATGAATTCATTAAAAAATATGTGATATGTGACGACCCCCTCCATTGGAAATTAGTCAGTGGTGCAGGTCATGACACCATTAGAGTATGCCTCCACTCCTAGCCAAGGTGCTAGGGAGGAGTTCCTCTTTGGCTCAGTAGTAGAGCAGGAGGTGGTTGGGACCCTGATGGCATGAGTTCAATTCCCAGCCTGGGTGATGAGGTGAGGTCTACCTTGCCCAAGGGTGAAAGTGACTTGTGAGGTGTGGTCTACCTTTTCTTCCGCCCTCCCAAGAGAGTAGACGCTTTTTCCTGCTCTGACTTTTTTTTCCTTTCCCCCCAACTACTGGATCCCAGCTTGCTGTTGTCTGTCTGCGTCTAACTCGACCGTCGAAAGAAAGAAATTATGGAGTTAATAAGCTGGGCTTTGAACACAATTGACACTATTTTTTCAACAAGGAAAAGTGCTCCGGGGGAAGCTGTCTGCCCCGCAGGTACGGCTCCAGCGGGCTATTTACGTGACACAAGTAATTGGAAAATCTTGTGTCTCACTAATCTCTCTATCGAAGATATTGAAGATTTGTATGTCTTCGTGGTAATGGTGATCGGGATCTTTCTGATTGGAACTGGGATTGTCCTGGTGTACCGCAAATTGCTGAAGATGGATACAACCTATCAAAATGCTGGCCAGGCGAGGTGCATCTGTCAAATTGAAAAATTGGAGAAGACCCTGATAGCGACAAATGGAGAACTGTCTCGGAAGGTGGATTACATCATGGTCTCGCTTAGGTCTTTCCACGATGGATTTAAAGCCCCGCAATGAAGGATTAAGTACTGAATCTACAGAAGAAATAAAAAGCCTTCTCTGTGATCAGTCCGATTTGGCTCAATTTCCCCATGAAAATTCCTCCTGGCTGTCTGCAGTCTGTGTTTTCAAAATCATCGAGCATAAGGCCTTGGACAGCCATCTGGACACTGCCAAGATAAGGACTCGGCGGCAGCCAGACAAAACATCTCCTGCCAAGTGTCCTTGTTGTCTCTCTTATTATCATCAACACTGCTCAACACCGCACACACATTGATCCATGAACTGAATAAAGATACACACACTGCTCTCTTGTGTTTTGTGAATCCTGTGTAGCGAATGTGCATCGAGAGCTTTTTTTTCCCCTTGAAATCTTAATATTGATTAATTATGTAACCAGTATTTTGAATCAATGATTTTTTTGCTCCTTCCTATTGTTCCTCGTATTATTCTTATTCTTATGCTTGTACCCACTATCCTGTTGGCAGGCGCGTCTCTGATGCTGCCGCGTCACTGGAAATGCAGGTTCATTTTCTGTGTCAAGTCAAATTCTCTCGTATGTTATCAGTGATCTGTTAATGTACTTGGCAATAAATCTTTTCTGATTCTGATTCTGACCTTGCCTAGGGGTGGAAATGACGAGGTGTGGTCTACCTTACCTAAGGGTGAAAATGACAAGGTCAGTCCACCTTGACGTTAAAAGTCGAAACGGACTTTGTGATCCTAGGCTGAGATAATAATAATTGGAAGCTCGTTCCGGAAGCGATCAACTAACCAGCTGGTTAAATCACCCAGGACTGTTCCAGTTAGGCTTGTAACAATAATTGGAAGCTCGTCCCGGGAGTGATCAATTAACCAACTGGTTAAATCACCCAGGATTGTTCCAGTTAGGGTTGTAACATTGTGGGGGCTCGTCCGGGATCTTTTCACCCTTCTCCCAAGGCTAAGTTGTAATTTAATGAGTTTATTGTTGTCAGGTGTTGCTGTGGGCAATGGGCTGGAGTAAAGTTTCTACCCTAACTCTAAAAACTGGTAGCTCCAAACTACTCTGTGCTCTGCATTTCAGTTTCAAAGATAAGTCTGTCATTTTCTTTGTGTTGCCAGACCATGGCCTTTTTTTTTTCTCCCCTTCATTCAACAGCCAGAGTTCTCTACAGCGGGGGAATGCTTCAAGGGTGGTGAGTACCTTCTCTTTTGTGCATCCAACTCAGGAGGAATGAGAGGATGCCTACCTACTGTATGGACTCACTGTACATGGCTATGTCTAAGATAAGATAAGCCTTTATTAGTCCCACAATAGGGAAATTCCAGGATTGCAACAGCACAGGGATAGCAACACTCAGAGCAATAATTTAGAAGATAAGAAAATAAGTGCAGTCAATATACATACAGTATGTACACATAAATATATACACACACAGTGCGGAGGATTGTAGCTAGATGGAATAAACAGCATAACCGTCTATTTAGTTATCATACATGGTATGAATATGTACCCTTACATATTGTCACCCTCCATAGCGACTGATATTGTCCTAGTTGTATACTGGAGGGGACCATTTGTGTAAGTCTGTTGCGTCTTTTGCATTCAATACTATTAGGTCATCACGTTTTTTTGCTATCTCTGCGAGCAGCTAATACTAATAGTCTAATACCAGCATGGCCTGTCTCTCCGGTGCCACCGGTGGTTGGGACACACCAGTTCCACCATTCAACGTCTGAGACTGAAACTGCCCTGTACCTTGGCACTCATCCTGCGAGACCCGGCCTAGGCCCTAATGTGCCCCGGCAAGTTGGTTCTGGTCTTATCTAATTCCGACAGACTTATGCATTTTGTTTTGGAGCTATGCCAAACCAGTTTCTAAGGACCTGTGGCACATATGTTGGTTACATATTCTCCACAAATGTGTTGCTGTATGTTTTTTGTGTGCTTCACGTCTCATGGAACAAAAGGGACTGAGACTCTGGGATTCAGCAGAAGAGTGTGAGATTCGGCCTTTGTTTCCGGGAGACGACCGGGGAAGATTTCCGGACCACAGAGACTAGAGGACAATGGTGTGAGATCAAAGGGGTTACTTTGTGATTGAGATTAAGTACCATGTGACTGTATGTTTGATTAAACATCATGTGACTGCTGTTTCGTGCCCGGGGTATAAAACCCCTGATGTGAGATGAAAACTTCCTCTTGACTTGCTTTGAGATTGTTGGAGATGTGATCTGTGAATAAAGCTGAATCTGGGGAACAAACTCAGCCTCATCCTTGAACACAAACAATACAGAAATAATTCTCCCGAGCGGGGCTCGGCAGAAGCCAGCCTAATGGCTGCCTCCACACTCCGGCTGCCTGACTTCTTGCAGCATAGTCCGTGCTCCTGGTTTAGCGCGGTCGAGGCGCAGTTCAACCTCCGGAGAATCTTGAAGAACGACACGAGATTCTACCATGTGGTGGCGAAGCTGGACAGCCACACAGTCCAGAGGGTGGAAGACCTGGTCAACCACCCACCGGACAGCGACAAATACGGCGCCTTGAAAGCTGCGCTTATCAGCCATTTCACCCCCTCCTTGCAACAGCGAGCAGAGGGGCTCCTGGCGTTGACGGAGTCGGAGAACGACAGACCCGTAGACCTGATGGTCAAAATGCTGAGGCTGAAAGACTCCGAGGACTGCGAATTTATCTTCGCCCACCTTTTCCTCCGGACCCTGCTGCCAGCGGTGAGAGTTACCCTGGCAGATTCACCCCGGTTGGCCAAGCGAGACTACCACGGGCTGAGCAAGGAGGCGCAGCGACTCGTCGACGCCCACAAGTGGAGCGCAGTTTCGGCTGCAACAGCGGAGCTAGGAGCGACGCCCGGAGACGGCATGGGGCCAGTGGTTGCAGCACCAGACGCGCCGACGACGGCAGCAGTCAGCACCAAGCGACAAGGAGCGGGCGACATCCTTTGCTTCTATCATCGCCGTTTTGCAGAGAGGGCACACAAGTGCCTCCCACCATGCCACTTCAAGCGTTCGGGAAACGCCAAGACCGAGGGTCGGTAGCGGCTGCGGCCCTCAGGGACGAGAACAAGTTGCTTTACCTGACGGATGCACGTTCGGGGAGACAATTCCTCGTGGACACAGGCTCCCAGATGAGCTTCATCATGCCTTCCTACACGGACCAGCTGATGCCGTCCAAGGTTCCCCGGGTGTCAGTGTCAGCAGCGAACGGCTCAGCTATTAAGATCTTCGGTGAGAGGACTCTGCTTCTGTGTTTGCAGGGTCGTTCATTTGAGTGGACTTTTGTTGTAGCTGCAGTCAGTTTCAACATGTTAGGGGCTGATTCCTTGTGCTCACATGGTTTATTGGTTGATCTTGCTAATAGACGTCTGGTTAATGCACAAACAAACAAACAAACAAACTCAGCCTCATCCTTGAACACATTCTCCACAGACCTATATTTTCAGCAGCCATTTCAGAAGATGACTGGTGACAGTTTTGTACGGAGTGCCTGGCATTGTATACAAACCAAGGGTTTGATTTTTAAGGGGAGGGGTGTTACGGCCCATGGCCTTCTGTTGTTTTATTTTGACAATGTCGCTCATCTTTGTCTGTTTCCCTCCCTTATGTCACTCAGTTGTGCAGCTCTTATGGTTTAAAGTCTGTGTTTTGGCTGTCTCCTGCCCCATTCAGCCCCTGACAAAATCCTGTGTCTGATTGGTTTGGTGCTGCAACACTCCGCCAATCCAGCCTCACCTCCAATCAGTCACCCGCTATAAATTCCAGCCAAACAATTAGTTAGGGGCAGCTGTGATTTAATGTGAGCAGTCTGCCACTTTTGTTCCCACTGGTAAATTAATCGTTTGTCCTGCGCAGGAGTACTCTGTATCTTTCTTGGGTTTTTTTTTTTCCTTTACAAGGCACATTGTCGTAATTGGGAACTTATTATATTTTGTTAACCATCATTCTGTCATTATCTATCATGTATCTTCAACTAAATCCACTTTACCAAGAACACAAATCAGTTATTTTATTGATATCTACAATTCAAAGACTAGCACATAAAAATTACAGAATTGAATATGATAATGGGAAGCTTAAAATATTTCAAGGTGAAAATCTGTTTAAAATATACACCAAATTTTTTAAACATTGAAGAAGAAAGTGAGAGAAAATAATGAAAACCCATTGTATTTGTCTTACAGGAGAATTACTATTTGATGTCCATTACTATTTGAATGACCACAGTTTAGCTTCAATTATCAATTCAAAGATAACAGCCTGCAATAGATTTGGGAAAAAAGGACTTCCTGTAAGGTTTTATTAGTTATTTCTAGCACAACACTCTTCCTCAGCCTGCTTGTAAATAAGAGCCTCAAATCATGTGCAAACAGTTTAAAAACCCTTTCAGTTTGTGTCTCAGTCTTAGTTGTTATCAAAATACACTAATTTAACTCACCTTTACTGTCACTGCAGCTGGGGAAAAAGTATTGTAATAACTATACTAGCCCAGTAAAGGTAGCAGTGCGCCTTTTTTTTCCAGCCCCCCCCCCCCCATGCCACAGGCACCGAGTAATCGGCACCTTGGTGCTTTCATTTACACTGTACATTTTCTTCTCACGACTTCCGGCGCCACACGAGTAGGCTGCCTTTTGCAACAGCAGATCAATTTCAGCCTAATTCTATTACTATCTGGCTCTCTTGCCAATCTTTATGATCCAGCATCACCTTTATTCCATCCGAACACGTAGATCGTCCAAATGTCTCCTGAGCCAGCGGATGGAGCCACTGTTTCTGGCAGGAGGCAGTATAACAGGGACCAGCTGTTAGCACTCAACCGGCCCATGATGCTAATGAAAAAACTCGACATACCGGGAGAATTAAGATGAAAACGACGTGGGTGTTGTGCTGGAGTAAGACGGCGGGCAAGGAATATAAAGTACAGACCCGCCCTCCCATCTGTCATTATGGGAAATGTACGATCGATACTTGGAAAAATAGATGAGCTAGCGGCTATCTCCCGCTACGATAGCATATACCGGGAGTGTAGTCTGATGCTATTCACAGAGACGTGGCTAACAGAACTAGCAGCAGATGCTAACATTGAACTGGAGGGTTTCCACGCAATACGGGCAGACCGAACACCAGACAGTGGGAAGGCAAGGGGCGGTGGAGTGATGATGTACTGTTCTGTGTGGACAACACCGTACCCACCAAGACCATACGGTGTTGCTCGAACAACAAACCCTGGATCAACCCTGAGATAAAAACACTTCTGAGGGAGAAGAAGAGGATCTTCAGGTCGGGGAACAGGGAGATGCTGAAGTCCGTACAGAGGGAGCTGAGGAGGAAGATCAGAGAAGGCAAGGACAGCTTCAGGAAGAAGATGGAGGACAAGCTGCAACAGAGTGACTTCGGTGGGGTCTGGAGAAACCTTAGAACCATCTCTGGGCTCCAGAATACCTCCTCCCAGGCCACGGGGGGCAGGGAGTGGGCGAACAATCTGAACCTGTTTTTTAATAGGTTTGACCAACCGCCCTCCCCACGACTGCACAACAACCACTGCTGCCTCTAAAGACATTGAGTCCTGCTGCCCACACCCCACTCCACCAGCTGAGGAAGATCAAGGCGAGGAAGGCGTCGGGACCGGACGGCATCAGCGCAAAGCTCCTCAAGTCCTGTGCAGATCAGATGTGTGGGATTGTGGAGCACATCTTCAACTTGAGCCTGAAGCTGGGGAGGGTACCACAGTTGTGGAAAACATCTTGTGTGGTACCTGTACCAAAGACTTCCCGCCCCAAAGACCTGAACAGCTACAGACCAGTAGCCCTGACGTCCCACATGATGAAGACCCTGGAGAGACTGCTCCTTGCTCACCTCCGCCCCCTGGTGGGACCAGCGATGGATCCACTTCAGTTTGCCTACCAGCATGGCATTGGGGTGGAGGATGCAGTGATCTTCCTCCTTCACCGTTCTCTGTCCCACCTGGAGAAGCCCGGGAATGCGGTGAGAATCATGTTTTTTGACTTCTCCAGTGCTTTCAACACCATCCAACCGATGATCCTGAAGGACAAGCTGCTGTGCACAGGAGTGGACCAGCACCTGTCATCATGGATCCTGGACTACCTCACTAACCGGCCACAGTTTGTAAGAAACCCGGGACTGTGTGTCTGGCACGATCATCGTTAGCACGGGGGCCCCCCAGGGAACGGTTTTGGCTCCCTTCCTGTTCACCCTTTATACTGCGGACTTCTCACACAACACAACACACTGCCATCTACAGAAGTTCTCTGACGACTCCGTGATCGTCGGCCTCATCTCTAACGGAGATGAAGCTGAGTACAGAGAACTTATCCAGGACTTCGTGGACTGGTGCCATCGGAACTGCCTCCAGATCAATGCGAGGAAAACTAAGGAGCTGGTGGTGGACTGCCGCAGGCAAGGACAACCCCTCACAGCACCAGTAAACATACAGGGAAGAGACATTGAGATGGTGACATCCTACAAGTACCTGGGTGTTCATTTGAACAATAAACTAGACTGGTCACACAATACCGACGCGCTCTACAAGAAGGGACAGCGCAGGCTGTTCCTACTGAGGAGACTCAGGTCTTTTGGTGTACAAGGGGCGCTGCTGAAGACATTCTACGACACGGTGGTGGCATCAGCCATCACTTTTGGAGTGGTCTGCTGGGGCAGTGGCATTACAGCAGCCGATAGGAAGAGACTGAACAAACTGATAAAGAAAGCTAGCTCTGTCCTGGGGCAGCGTCCTGATCCAGTGGAGGAGATAGAAGAGAGAAGGATGGTGGCTAAACTGTCATCTCTGCTGGAGTCCGAGTCCCACCCTATGCAGGACATACTGAACACACTGAGGAGCTCATTTAGCAGCAGACTACATCATCCTAGGTGCGCAACAGAGAGGTTTCGCAGGTCCTTCCTACCTACGGCTGTCAGACTGTATAACCTAAGCAGGGCTGCTCGTAGAGATAGCAAAAAAACGTGACGACCTAATAGTATTGAATGCAAAAGACGCAATAGACTTACACAATGGTCCCCTCCAGTATATACAACTAGGACAATATCGGTCGCTACAGAGGGTGACAACATGTATGGGTACATATTCATACTATGTAGGATAACTAAGTAGACGGTTATGCTGTTTATTCCATCTTGCTACAATGCTCCACACTTTGTATATATATTTATATGTGTATGTATATATATCCACTGCTCTTATTTATATCTTCCGTATCTTCTTAATTATTGCTCTGAGTGTTGCTATCCCTGTGCTGTTGCAATCCTGGAATTTCCCCATTGTGGAACTAATAAAGGCTTATCTTATCTTATCTTAACACCAACCCTCTCCATGTCTTCCTCCACTACATCCATGAATCTTCTCTGTGGTTTTCCTCTTTTCCTGCTGTCTAGCAGCTCCACCTTCAACATCCTTTGTCCAATATATCCACTATCCCTCCAAACCATCTCAGCATTGCCTCTCTTACTTTGCCTCCAAACCACTCAACCTGAGCTGTCCCTCTGATATTCTCATTTCTAATCTTGTCCCTCCTAGTCACTCCCAATGAAAATCTTAGCATCTTCAACTCTGCCACCTCCAGCCCCACCTCCTGTCTTTTTGTCAGCGCGACCGGCTCCAAACCATACATCATAGCAGGTCTCACTACCGTCTTGAAAATCTTACCTTTCACTCTTGCTGCTACCCTTCTGTCACAAATCACTCCTGACACTTGTCTCCTCTCACTCCACCCTGCCTGCACTCTTGTCTTCACCTCTCTTGTGTGTCTTCCATTGATTTGGATGGTTAACCCCAGATATTTAAACTCATCTACTTTCACTACCGCTATTCCTTCCATTTTCACCATTACACCTGCCTCCCTCTCATTCACACGCATGTATTCTGTCTTGCTTCTACTGACTTTCGTTCCTCTTCTCTCCAGAGCATACCTTCACCTCTCCAGGTTCTATTCCACCTGCTCCCTACTCTCACTACAGATCACAATGTCATCTGCAAACATCATGGTCCACGGAGACTCCTGCCTGACCTCATCTGTCATCCTGTACATCACCATGGCAAACAAGAAGAGGCTCAGAGCCAGTCCCTGATGTAATCCCACCCCACCTTGAATCCATCTGTCATTCCTACAGCGCACCTCACCACCATCTCGCTGTCCTCATACTGTACATGTCCTGCACCACCCTCACACACTTCTTTGCCACTCCTGACTTTCTCATACAGTACCACACTTCCTCTCTTGGCACCCTATCATATGCTTTCTCTAGAGCCACAAAGACACAGCGCAACTCCTGACCTTTTCTATACTTCTCCATCAACACTCTTAAAGCAAACATTGCATTTGTAGTACTCTTTCTTGACTTGAAACTTGCTGCTCACTGATTGTCACCTCTCCTCTTGAGGAAGGGGAAGAGGGGAAGAGACGGATTCATGTGCAGGATTCACCACAGACAGATTTATTAACATCAAGCCCCACAAAAAAACCAGTGCAGACATACACAAATACAAATAGACTTACAACTGGCATTCCTGGGCCGCCAAACGCAGGAGGAGAATTGAATTAACCACAATTGGCATCCCTGGGCTGACATTGCCCAGTGAACGCAAGAGAACCACGGTGTGACGTGGAAGTGGCTAAGACGTAGAACATACAGCTATACAGAGTAGCACAGTAAACACACAATCACCCAGCAATGCTTGACTGATAATGAGCTGCTTAAGTACAAAAACTTATGACTGAATAATTGGGTACACCCGAGCGAGGAGCGGGAAGAGTAATTACAGGGAGTGGAATCACCTGACAGCCAAGAGAGGGAGGTGTGGTCTGGCTGGCAGATTGACAGGCCCGCCCACACCAGAATCAGAATCAGAATCAGAATGAACTTTATTGCTAAGCATGCTTTTTACACATACGAGGAATTTTACTTGACATTAAGGTCCGCTCATGTTAAGCGCTCCCTAATGACGCGGCAGCCGACAGGCACCTGTACAAGTGTGTGGGCTTGACAACCTGTGCCTGACAGCCTGTCAGTCAGAGAACCAAAGCACACAGTAAACTCAGAACAAGAAACAGATACAAAATAACACAATACCTAGATAACTAAACACACAGAGAAGAGTCACGGAACCGGCCCAAAAGGACAAACCAGCCCAGTTCATGACACTGGCTTCAACAGCTCTTTCCCATATCTTCATAGTGTGACTGATCAAGTTTATGCCTCTGTAGTTACCACAGCTCTGAGCATCACCTTTGTTCTTGAAAATTGGCACCAAAACACTTCTTTTCCACTCCTCAGGCATCCTCTCACTCTCCAAAACTGTTTAACAATCTGGTTAAAAAGTCCACCGCCATCTCTCCTAAACATCTCAAGGCCAGGTATGCCGTCTGGACCAACCCCCTTTCCACTCTTCGTCCTCTTCAAAGCTGCCCTCACTTCCGCCTTGCTAATCCACGGGACTTCTTTGTTCACTATCTTTCCTTCATCCATCCTCCTCTCGCTCTCAATTTTCTTTATTAATCAGCTCTTCAAAGTACTCCTTCCACCTTCTCAACACACTCTCGTCATTTGTTAGTACGTTACCATTTCTGTCCTTAATCAACCTAACCTGCTGTACATCCTTTCCAGCTCGATCTCTCTGTCTAGCCAATCGATACAACTCTTTTTCTCCTTCCTTAGTGTCCAGCCTCTCATACAACTCACTATATGTCTTTTCCTTTTCCTTTGCCACCTCTCTCTTTGCCATGTGCCTAGATTCCAAATACTCCTGTCTACTTTCTTCATCTCCCTGACTATCCCACTTTTCTTTGCCAACCTCTTCCTTTGAATACTTTACTGTACCTCCTCATTCCACCACCAAGTCTCCTTGTCTTCCTTTCTCTGACCACTGGATACACCACATACCTTTCTACCCATTTCCCTCAATACTTTTGCTGTACTTTCCCAGTCATCTTTAACTCTTCCCTACCACCCAGAGCCTGTATCAACTCCTTCCAGAACTCTGTACAACCTTCTTCCTTCTGTAACTTTCCCCACTTAATTTTTGGCTCTGCCTTCACTCTCTTCCTCTTCTCACTTTCCAAAGTCATCCTGTAGACTACAATCTGATGTTGTCTAGCTACATTCGCCCCTGCCACTACCTTGCAGTCTCCTATCTCTTTCAGATTTCTACTTCTTCATATCATGTAGTTCACCTGTATGCACCTTCCTCCACTCTTGTAAGTCACCCTATGTTCCTCTCTCTTCTTAAAGTATGCGTTCACCACAGCCATTTCCATCCTTTTAGCAAAATTTGCAACCATCTGTCCTTCCACATTTCTCTCCTTAAGACCATACCTACCCAGGACCTCCCCATCACCTCTGTTTCCTTCACCGACATGTCCATTAAAGTCCGCTCCAATCACCATTTTCTCCCCCCTGGGAACACTCTCTACCACTTCATCCAACTTACTCCAGAATTCCTCTTTCTCTTCTACCTGACATCCAACTTGTGGGGCATACGCACTGACAACATTCAACATCACATCTTCAACTTCTAGCTTCAAACTCATGATTCTGTCTGACTCCCTCTTTCCCTTCTGAACATGCTTCACATACTCTTCCTTCAAGATTACTCCTACTCCAGTTCTCTTCCTATCTAGACCATGGTAGAACAGTTTAAATCCACCTACAGTCCTCCTAGCCTTGCTTCTCTTTCATCTGATTTCTTGAACATACAGTAGATCTACCTTCCTTCTCTCCATCATAGCCAACTCTCTGCCTTTACCAGTCAGAGTCCCTACATTTAACGTCCCTACTCTCACCTCCACCCTTCTACCTTTCATTTTCTCCCTCTCCCTCCTAATACGCCTTCCCCCTCTCCTCCTCCTCGATCTTTGACCAGCTGTAGCCCAATTTCCACCGGCACCCAGTCAGTTAACAGCACCAGTGGCAGTCGTTGTTAACCCGGGCCTTGACTGATCCGGTATGAAAGTCTCATTTGTCATGATCCGCATGTTTGATTTGGCAAAGGTTTTACATTGGATGCCCTTCCTGGCACAGCCCTCCTCATTTACCTGGGCTTGGGACCAGCACTAGGAGTATACTGGCTTGTGCACCCCCTGTAGCTGGGTTTGATTAAGTCCTGACTGATAGCCTTTAAAAAGGTCTGTGAATATCAGATTGTCACACCACAAAAAACTCATGATGGGTAGAAGCAAAAAGCTCTCTCTAAACCTTTGCAACCTTATTGTTGCTAAACATAATGATGGCATTGGCTACAGGTGCAGTTCTAAAATGCTGAATGTTCCAGTGACCACTGTTGGAATCATCATTAGGATGTGGAAAGAATATCATTTTACCATAAACTGGCCACAACCAAGCACTCCTCACAAGATTTCTGACAGAAAAGTCAAAAGAATTATCAGAAGAGTTATCAAGAGTCAAAAACCACTCGCAGAGAGCTCCAGAAAGACCTGGAGTTAGCAGGTCCTGCTGTTTCAAAGAAAACAATAAGTAATGCACTCAACTGACATGAGCTCTATGCCCGCTCACCTCACAAGACTCCATTGCTGAAGAAAAAGCATGTTGAAGATAATTTAAAGTTTACTGCACAACATTTGGGCAAGCCAGTAAAATACTGGGAGAATATAGTCTGGTCAGACGAGACCAAAATTGAACTTTTTGGATGCCACAACACATAGCATGTTTGGAGGAGAAACAGCACTGCACATTCCATCATGGTGTGGGGGTGTTTTTCAGCACATGCTACAGGCAGACTTCATATAATTGAAGGAAAGATGAATGGACAAATGTACAGAGACATCCTTGATAAGAACTTGTTGCCATCTGGCAAGATGCTAAAGATGAAATGAGGGTGGATATTTCAGCAAGACAATGATCCCAAACACACAGCCAAGGAAACTCTCACCTGGCTCCAGAGAAGAAAAATAAAGCTGCTAGAATGGCCCAGTCAGTCACCTGACCTGAATCCAATTGAAAATCTATGGAACGAACTGAAGATCAGACTTCACAGAAGACACCCACACAGCCTTCAAGATTTCAAGACAGTTTGTGTGGAAGAATGAGCTAAAATCACTCCTGAGCAATGCCTGCACCTAGTTTCTCCACACAGGAGGCACCTGGAAGCTGTCATTAACAACAAAGATTTTTCCACTAAATATTAAATGAATTTCACCAAGCGTGTTCAATACTTATTCCCTGTATCATTCAATTTTATTAAAGATAACTTGTTTTGTGAACACAGTTGCCTTGATTTCTTTGCACATATGGATTACTAGATCTGTTGCTGTTATCTGGTGAAGATCTCAGGTCAATGGCTCCATCAGAAATATGTTTAATGAGAAAAATGTTGATGTGTTCAGTACTTATTTTCCATACTGTATGGTTTTGCTTTTGCTTCTAGTGACTGCCAGGCATGTTTATTGTATACTGTACATGTGTTTGTATTGTGTTAAAGTAATTTTACATGTGTGCTTCTGTGCAGTACTACTACTACTACTACTGGGAGAGAAGCTCCAGTGGACAAGCAGCGAAAACATTGTTATTCTATTGTTTGCTGTGGTTCCCAGGCATGTGTTATTGTATTGTATATACGAGTTTGACATCAAATGATAAAAATGATCACTGGAATGGAGAGACACTCTGTATTCATAAAGTTCCGATTGCACAGTTGGCACAGATATCTGTCGTGTGACTATTGGGCAATCATTGCAGAACTGTCTTGAGTGCAAAAATACCCTACATTTTGTCTTGTGCATTTTGCGAGAATATCCTGCAACACTCGCATGACATGTACTGTATGCAAACACCCGGACAACTTTGGCCAAAAATTTGCTGGGAGTTTGAGCAAGATTATTGCAACATTCATGAGACATACAGTGGGGCAAAAAAGTATTTAGTCAGCCACCAATTGTGCAATTTCTCCCACTTAAAAGATGAGAGAGGTCTCCAATTTTCATCATAGGTATACCTCAACTATGAGAGACAAAATGAGAAAAAAAAAATCCCAAAAATCACATTGTCTGATTTTTAAAGAATTTATTTGCAAATTATGGTGGAAAGTAAGTATTTGGTCACCTACAAACAAGCAAGATTTCTGACTCTCACAGACCTGTAACTTCTTCTTTAAGAGGATCCTCTGTCCTCCACTCGTTACCTGTATTAATGGCACCTGTTTGAACTCATTGTCAGTATAAAAGACACCTGTCCACAACCTCAAACAGTCAGACTCCAAACTCCACTATGGCCAAGACCAAAGTGCTGTCAAAGGACACCAGAAACAAAATTGTAGACCTGCATCAGGCTGGGAAGACTGAATCTGCAATAGGTAAGCAGCTTGGTGTGAAAAAAATCAACTGTGGGAGCAATTATTAGAAAATGGAAGACATACAAGACCACTGATAATCTCCCTCGATCTGGGGCTTCATGCAAGAGCTCACCCCGTGGGGTCAAAATGATCACGAGAACGGAGAGCAAAAATCCCAGAACCACACGGGGGGACCTAGTGAATGACCTGCAGAGAGCTGGGACCAAAGTAACAAGGCTACCATCAGTAACACACTACGCCGCTAGGGACTCAAATCCTGCAGTGCCAGACGTGTCCCCCTGCTTAAGCCAGTACATGTCCAGGCCCGTCTGAAGTTTGCTAGAGAGCATTTAGATGATCCAGAAGAGGATTGGGAGAATGTCATATGGTCAGATGAAACCAAAATAGAACTTTTTGGTAAAAACTCAACTTGTCATGTTTGGAGGAGAAAGAACACCATACCTACTGTGAAGCATGGGGGTGGAAACATCGTGCTTTGGGGCTGTTTTTCTGCAAAGGGACCAGGACGACTGATCCGTGTAAAGGAAAGAATGAATGGGGCCATGTATCGTGAGATTTTGAGTGAAAACCTCCTTCCATCAGCAAGGGCATTGAAGATGAAATGTGGCTGGGTCTTTCAGCATGACAATGATCCCAAACATACCGCCTGGGCAACGAAGGAGTGGCTTCGTAAGAAGCATTTCAAGGTCCTGGAGTGGCCTAGCCAGTCTCCAGATCTCAACCCCATAGAAATCTTTGGAGGGAGTTGAAAGTCCGTGTTGCCCAGCGACAGCCCCAAAACATCAGTGCTCTAGAGGACATCTGCATGGAGGAATGGGCCAAAATACCAGCAACAGTGTGTGAAAACCTTGTGAAGACTTACAGAAAACGTTTGACCTCTGTCATTGCCAACAAAGGGTATATAACAAAGTATTGAGATGAACTTTTGTTCTTGACCAAATACTTATTTTTCACCATAATCTGCAAATAAATTCTTTAAAAATCCTTCAATGTGATTTTCTGGATTTTTTTTTTCTCATTTTGTCTCTCATAGTTGAGGTATACCTATGATGAAAATTGGAGACCTCTCTCATCTTTTAAGTGGGAGAACGTGCACAATTGGTGGCTGACTAAATACTTTTTTACCCCACTGTATTCAAATGTATCCTAAGTAGCAAGCTCAGTGTGATTCCAAGGAAAAATAGTCAAAAATGCTCAGATTTGTCTAACTTTGTTTTTTATCTCCAACTAGCTGCAAGCTGTCTCAGCCCAGTGAGATACTAATCTAAGGCAACCTCTCCAGGTGCACCAAAGCTGATGGAATTGTCCATAGTTAATGACAGCACTGAGTAATTACACTGTCAAAAAAAAGCAGTTTGTCTTAGGCTTGAGACAAATTTTATAGTATGACTAGACCCTTAGTTCAATATCAGAAGTGGAATTAGTGTTGTATGGATGCTGACTTGACACAGAATTTTAATCTACTTACAATAACAGCCAGACCAAATCAGGGTGTCAGAGTTTACTCCATTATTTCCAGTGTGCAGAAAGGCGAACGCATGCCAGGCTGCCTTTCCGTCCTCACAGACCCTTTGCCTGACACATCACACGCTGGGCCGCCACAATGAGCTGAGTCACCACCACTGCAGGAATCAACACTGTACTTCAGTCATAATTGTCTTGTGCCCTTTACAACATCCATGGCTTTTGTTCCTCAAGATAAAGGCAGCAGTCACATGTTCGAGCTTTAAGCGGCCAGCAGCTGCTCTTCTCTGCCTCTATGCATGTTCCACATCCCCCACTTCACCACCAGGCAGTATTCCCTCCAGTGGGCTCTCCAGCCATCAGGCCCCTAACATTGTTACAAGGACATAAACACCAACAAACCAATAGATCCCCCTGAATCTGGCTGTCTGAATGCCCCCTATTATGTGTGTTTCCAGGGAGAATGCCCAGTTTTATGGTGGAATGAGCCAGTGTTGGCCACCAAGGTAGACACTCCCTCAGGCTAATAAATGCCTACATCAATCAGGCAGGTGTCTGAAGAATTCATCTTTCCTCTGTTGTATTGCCACCATGATATGAGAAATGCAAACAAATCGAGAGATGGATTCAACGAATATCTCAATAAAAGCCAAATAGTTGCTTGATTTATTCTCTAATGCAATGATGTGTCAGGCTAAAATAATTGCATCCCACGATAATGGGGACTGATAAGAGGTTTGGGGGTTCACAGCCACGAGATAGCTCTAAACCCCCGCCTCCTCGCCTCTCACAGGCATCAAAGGCAAAGCTAGGAAATAGGGCCTGCAAAGCCATCTCTCCGTTGGCCTCTTCAAAGAACAGGAAGTGTGTCACAGGGACAGGCCTTCTTTCCCAGCAAATTTGGGCGAGTTGCTATAATAACATGTTCATCTGTGTCTGTGGCAGAGTAGTTCAAAGTGGACTCTGATTCCTCCTGGTACGACATGTGATGATAGAGGGAGGATGTGGAAAACCGCTCAGTATGATCAGTGCAATTGGGAGATTAGTCAAGAGGATCGCTTCATTCCATAACAATGCAAAAGTGCTTTTATAAAAATCAGTGGACAGATTTATAAATTGTATAAAATCTTCACAACTCAGAGACATTTGCATATGTCAGCTGTGGTCGCTTAGAAGGTATAACCCTTGCGTCAAGTAGTTTGCTGCTTCTGTAGTGGACTTGAAACTGTTGTCTGCGTCTGCGTTGTGTTGTGTAGGGAATTAACTCCAACAGTGGGTTCACAGCTGGCACTTTATTCTGTGAAAGACAGGCATTAATCAGTGGGGCACACACAGCAGCAGCACACTCTTGTCCCGTCTGTGCAGGGTCCACGCAGTTTTTCTTTTTAAACATGTGCTGTGTTACAAAATTATATACAGTGGTACCTCTACTTACGAATTTAATTCGTTCCGGAAGAATTCTCGTAACGTGAAAAATTCGTAAGTAGAGGCGCATTTTACATGTAAATGCCGTAATCCGTTCCAAGCCCCCAAAATTCGGGCATAAATTTTTTATAAATCGTAAAAACGCATCAAAACATGTAACAAATACATGTTACAATTAGATTACTGCACAATAAACATAAAATGAGAGTTTAAAATGAGAGAAAGAATAATAAAAGAGAAAGAATAATAAAAATTATGTTCATTTACCTTTTAACTGCGATCGTCGGCGTCGGCGTCGGCGTCACCTTTTGCCTTCTTTGGTTCATGTTCTGTCTCATCAGTGGTTTTTGCCTGACGTTTGCTTTTATCGGCTTGTAAGGGCTTCCTTTTGTTTTAATACCGTGCTGATCGTTGATGTTGTTGTTTTTTTTTCCCAAAACTTTATTAAGAACAAGGTGAAAGTACAGAGTTATAACGTAGATGGTGATAAACATGGCAGTTAACAATTTTTTTTTCTCTAAATTGTGTAGTTCAGTCAACAGTCTTACAAGAGGTAAGAAGGATAAAATAAAGTAGTAAGAATAGTAAATAATAATAAGATAAAGCGAGATCAACCAAACGCACCCATTCGTGGCCAATGGGATACCAGGAAGATGCTAGGCGATAGCCAATGGCAGAGCAGCTACAGGTATGTTTACGTTCGGTAAAATACGGGAGCTGCGAGGAGCGCGTACTTTTTTTGCCTTTCATATCCTGAAATTTTGTTCGTAACTAGAGGCAATATTTTCCCGTTGAGGCGTCTCGTAACCTGAAAATTTCGTATGTAGAGACGTTCGTAAGTAGAGGTACCACTGTATTAGCAAAATTCATTCCAAAAGTCAAACCAAAAACACAGTAAAACTGAAATAAATAAATAAAAATCAAATAAACACAACTGTACTCAAAAGCATCAATAAATAAAAAGACACACTCAAATTAGACAGTTACAAATAAAAATAAAAACTAAAAAAAAAATATAAAGTGACTCAAAGTATTATCTTAAATGCAGCTTCAAATAAAACTCACATTATATAACATTTTTAACATGAAACATACCTATGAAAGACAGTGTGGGACACATAAGGGGTTTCATAGACTTCATATGTATATTACTGTTGCTTCACGTCTCAGAATGAACAATAGGACGGAGTCTCCGGGAGATAACAGGAGGACGCAAAAAGTGACCTTTGTTATGCAAAGAAAGGACCTTGAGGGATTTCCTGACCACCAGTGACTTTAGATGGGGGGGAGAAGACCTGGAAGAAGAAGTATTGTGTCTTGGGATTAAAAGACAATGTGACTCTGTGCTTTGATGTCCTAGGTATAAGAGGGACAGACATGGGGGGATGCTTCCTCTTTTCTGTTTGAAAGATGTTGGAGATACATGAATAAACCTGATCTGAGAAATAAACCCAGCCTCATCTTTTCACGCTCTCCACAACAGGCATTAATCAGTGGGATACACACAGCAGCAGCACACTCTCTTCCCGTCTAATGCAAAAGGAAAAAAAAGCCTCTGAGTGGACACGGACAACAAAACGACAATAAAAGTGATATTTTTCTGCTCAAAAGTTACTAAACCTTAATGAAAACCCTTCTGCAGTGTTATGTGATTGTCAGTAAGCACTTACTACAGCAAAGAAGACAAAGTTTAAACTTAAAAACTCATTAGAGAGAGGCGAGCCACCCACATCCATCTTACCTATGCAGGGTCCACGCAGGTTTTGCTGGGAAAACCCCTGCAAGTGCAACGCGCCCATTTTCTGTGTCCCACCAATTAATGACCCACTAACAACAAGGAAGATCAGAACCTCTAAATTATAAATTTGTTCCACTGACTCAAAATGAACTAGCTTATTAATATTGTCACTTTACTCTAGTTTTGAAGAAGTTCACTTAAAAATAAACATAATAAGCATAATGCATCAGCTACACTCCTACAGGGTGTTTTGAAGCTTACTGATAACAGGCCTGTTGACATGATATACTAGGTAAAGTGATAAGTAAAGGTGGGGCTGATCACATTGATCGTCTGTTTACAAACATTGCCTTAGAGCAGATGTCATACAGGTCAGTGAAGACAAAAGTAGAGGTTGAGGTTCATATCAATTAATGCTGTAGCTTCTTTCGAATGTCTGAAGTTTCTTTTATGATCAAATTTCTCCATCCGCCAGTCCATCCATCCATCCATCCATCTATCCATCCATCCATCCATCCATGTATCATGGCGGTGCTATAGCCTGTGCTACTCTTTATTTATTTATTTTATATAGAAAATGTGTAATCACAACCTAAGCCATCTCAATTCCCTCATTTCATTCCTTGTTTAAGCCAGTCCTGTTTTTGAACCGAAAGCCTTGACTAAACACCTGATTAAATTCAGGTTCTGTTTACGCTGAAACAGCTGATCACCAAAGTGAACCCCATAGACTGGGTTTGCACTGTGGATCCACTGGATACTTTGCATCATGTTACAATCCACCCAGATCAAAGTACCTCAGATTTGCCTTTGAGGGCGAGTTCTCCCATTTGAGCTTTTCCTCGCACCTCACACCTTCTTGAAGTAAATCAAGGATGCGCTTGCTCCAGTGAGAAAGAGGGCATATGGATCCTCGTATATCTGGACGACTGGGCTCTCATCACAGCTTTGCACAAACAAGCAAGAGAGCATGTGTCACGAGTTTTGTTGCTCATCAGCCAACTCTGATTCTCAGTGAACCCCACAGAAGAGCTCTTTCGTCCCTAGCCAACATTTTTCATTTCTCGGCATAGACATATGTACTTTCTCCAGCCATACATGCGTGTGTTGGAAGAGAGCAGCTGTATTTTATTGCTTCCTTAACTGTTTTCAGTTGCGACCTTGTTACCGTACACTCCTCCAGCTGCTTGGTATTATGGCCTCAATGACAGTGGTAGTTTTTTAAGGCTGCATGACTTCCAGAGTTGGACTTCCAGACGCCTTCACTTCCCCTCCTGTAGTGGTGGTACTCCAGTGGTGCAGCCAACATGTCCCTCCCTCAGAGCAAGCCTGTTCACTCCAGGGCTTACTGCCCCTTTTCTTTTACATCAGAAACTGTGATCCTCCCCTGGGGATGGACACACTTGCACACCTGCGGCATGACACTCACCTTCACACCTTGACTAAGGTCGAGGTCATTCTATTGGTTCTAGAGAAGGTGTAACATTTTTGAACACCTCCATCCTAGTAATTCCCCTCTGTCTGACCAAGCTGTGGTTCACAGAGACAGCCAGCCTGATGGTACCCCCCCCACCCCATGGCAGCTCCTGGTCAGAAAGAACCTGCTTTCCCACGCACAGGGGCAGGCCCCCACCCTTGCCCAGACATCTGGCATGTCCACGCCTTCTCAGTGAGAGGATGAGACTGAGAGCTTCTGTGCTGCCCCCCAGCATAGTGGCAACATTTTAGGGGGCTTTCACACCTAACCTGCTTGGTCTGGACTTCTGGACGTTTCAGTTTGGTTCGGACCAAACTTTTAGGTGTGAAACCTCCCCCGAACCACGGTCTATGCCAAAGAGTTGAAATTTTGCTTGACAAAAAGAGGTGGTCTTAGTCAGAATCAAATTAAACCTTGGTCTGGTTCATTTAGAGTGTGAAAGCAATTTTCAGAAAGGTTCGGACTTTCAGACCAAACACTGAAGTTAAAGCAGCCGATAAGAGGGAAAATGAGCGGCAGTATGACTTGGAGAGAGGAAGACATCCAGATTTTAATTTAAATATGGTCTGTTTGCGGCATAAATAGTCAGTTAACCCTTTGAGTGTGTTTGGTGCAGAACTGCGACATACCCCCTAGTGGTCAAGAGTGGTAAATGTTTTTTGTCAATAAAATAGTTCAGATTTCCAAGGCTATAACTTGAAAGTGGTAAGAGATAATGACTTACTGTCAATTAAAAAGATGTAAAATTTGATCCAAAGTTTCAGATAGGAATAAATTTACGCATCTAATTTGCATAATGTCACGGCACCTCTTTAAATCCCATAACTCAGTCAAAACTGGACTTTGGACGTATTTACACAAAAAAATGGTTCAGTCTTTTGACACCGTTTTTTGTACAGAGGTACTTCATCATCTTATCTTCAAAGTATATGAACAAGAAATCAGTACATTTAAAAAACCCCAGAAATTTCTCACTTACTTTTGGCAAAGTCAGAGTGAGAAGGCAGGCGCAGTGCTGCGCTCTGCCACTAGGGGCACACAAATTCTCACACACAAAGGGTTAAAATCAAATCATAAAAATGTAGAAAATTACCAGATATTTTTGAAGGGGATGTGACCTAGAGTACGATCGTCCATATGAAAACAGCACAGAGATACGGACGATCGTCCATATGAAAACAGCGCAGAGATACGGACAATTGTTGCGCAGAGATACGGAAGATCACCCATATCAAAACAGCGCAGAGATATGACAATTGTTGTGCAAAGATACGGATGATAGCCCGTATCAAAACAGCGCAGCGATACAGATGATTGTTGCACAGAGATACAGACGATCACCCATATCAAAACAGCACAGAGATACGGACGATTGTTGCGCAGAGATATGGATAATCGCCCATATCAAAACAGCGCAGAGATATGGACGATTGTTGCACAGAGATACAGACGATCACCCATATCAAAACAGCACAGAGATACGGACGATTGTTGCGCAGAGATATGGATAATCGCCCATATCAAAACAGCGCAGAGATATGGACGATTGTTGCGCAGAGATACAGACGATCGCCTATATCAAAACAGCACAGAGAAGCTACAGTGTCAAAACTCGCCTGGAAAAGAATTTGTGTAATTGATTTTTTTTCCACATAAGGCGATTGTGATTTTATTATATTTTTTTCCGCTGAAAGTAAAATCCTCTCCTATGAATTTTGAAGCCGAGTGTTGACTTTACTCCAAATGGAACGACTTTGTGTTAAAAAATGTTATATTACTTTTTCAGTTTTCATTTTTATAAATCTCATTGCCTACCGAAACTGAATGTCTGAGTTTTTTTTTTTTAATTTTATTTTCCCGACCACCCTATGGAGGAAATAAAAAAATGAATTGAAGCCAAAATTTCTTTAAACCAAACGATTAAATAACGATCGCCTTATGTGGAAAAAAATACCTAAATGCATGATTGTTACGTATAATTTTTTTATTTTTAATTTTTAGATTGGGGTAAAAGAGAATAGCCACTGAATAAAACCAAATTGGGGTAAAAGAGAATAACTACTGAAATGAAGGAGACCGGCTCTCGGCCATCTAGCCACTTTGATTTACAACATAGCAAAGGTACATGATCAAAGTTGCACATCCAGTTCTTTTAGATCTATCTGTATATTACCATTCAGTGTTTTGGAGACGACCGATGTCCATCTCTAACCCTTCACCGTCAGACCCTTCATCCTCTGAAATGTGGGAATCATCTTCGCTTCCTGAACAATATGGTTCAAATAAATAGGGTTGCAGTCCTTAGCTAGAACCAACTCGCTCTTCTTCATCACTCGGTCCTGCTTCTTCCTCAAAAACTATTGAGAAATTGTTCACAACTTCCTCTGCTTCAGTGTACTCAGCCATGCTTGTTTACATATTGGGTTTCTCTCATGACGTCACAATATGGCGGCACTGTTTGACCCAGTTTCGACAAACGAACATTGCAATCTGCTGCATCACGATGTAATTTATGGTAGTATATGGAAAAAAAAATATTGAATCTTTTTGTCTACACAGAATAAAAACACAGTAGTTCTTCTTTCTAATGCTGTCTTGGTTGAATTATGTCACAGACTCTTTAAGCATTAGTGGAGTGAAAAACGTAAAAACAGAAAAAAAAAAAAAATTCACTCACAGCTGTGTGTGGGATGTGACCTCACAACTTGTTGGCTGAAACCACAAGTAAGCAACAGTCTGCCATCCACCAACCAAATGAGTGTTGGAAATTGAGTAATAACAGGTGTTTTTCTGCTCATGCGCAGTGAGTATGGTGTGTTTTTTTCATGCATGCATTCACGGATGTGCAGTGAGTGAAGAAGTTCATTCATATGTACTCCATTTGTAATAGTATCCAGGTACGTTTTTGTTTTTTGTTTTTTTTTGGGGGGGGGTGTATGAATGCACATTTTTTGAGGGGGTGGAAAACGTTCATTTGGTACATTTTTAGTGAGACTGGGTTGGCCTCACACTTGGCTCAGTAAAGAGCCCCCTGGGACTGAAGGGTGTGACATGATGACGGGGTTACGTGGGTGGGTCAGACCACTGTGATCACTCACCCCAACAAAAGGCTTTATTAGAGGTTTGTTAATAAGCGAAGTGGTAACTACTAATAACAGTCCAACGTCATCATCCATCAAGATAAATGTATCTGTTTTGGAGTATGGTATCTCATTTGTTTATAATCACTGTGCTGTAGCGAAGGTGGTTGTATAAAATTCAGTTTAAAAACCTTTATTTTTGGATGGGGATTCACACAGGCTTATAGTGTTTTGTAAAAAAAAAAAAAAAATCACACCACCACCTGCTGGCCTGGCATGCATGCTGCTGCATTTTCTATGCCTTTTGTGGATCCATATGAACAAGGATTCTTTTAAACACAAAATAACAACTTTTCAGTTTTCAAGAAAACTTTTCTTCGGTAAATGAGGCTAACATTATCAGATGTACCTGAATGTGAATGTGTCTAGTTATGCTCAGGCACTGAGCATACCTTGCATAAAAGGGAGCCTTACCAGCAACTTTAACACAACAATATTAATTTACATTGAGGGTATGAGAACTACCTTTCTTTTTTAAAGTATCATCTCCAGTCTAACCTCTTTATCACTGCTCGTAGTCTCTCATGGTGATTGCAAAACTACAAAAAATTAGACCAAGCAGAAGGTACTTTGATTTAAGTCCAGTTTCATATGTACATACTATTGAAATATAGTAGTTTCTTACATTAAAGTTCTAGTACTAAAAAGCAAAATTCACAAGTAATTGAAAATAAAACATAGCTCAGAGGCCATTTGAAATACTATTTCCGTGGTTATGCTGTAAATACCCAGAACTGGCATGCACCAGACTAGGAATTGCTCAAAGGTACCAGAACATGCTGACAGATCCTGCCTTTAGTCTTTTGTGAATGCTTTGGCAGAAAGAACCACATGGTGGCTGACTGCTTTCCAATGGGGCAAACTGACACTGTGGAATAGCTGCAGGCTTTATTACATTTTTACATTTTAAATGGTAGTTATTTAAAGCCTCATCTCAGGTGTAAAAAACAAGAGACAGACGTGCTTTAAAGGATTGCATGTGAACATATTTGTGCCTTACCAGAGCCAATGAGATGTAGCATAAAGATGAAAAAATATGTATTGTGCACACAAAATAAAATCAGTTTTCTTCACTATTTAATAGTTTTTCAATGTGCATGCTTGACTAGTATGTTGGAGGGTCATGAATAGAGAAATCATAAAAAACACTTGCCTTTGTGTTGAGTGTATTTGATCTCAAGATTTTGTTGTAAAACTGAACACCCACCCCCTTCCCTTTTGTAGTCTAAAATAAAAATGTGCCATGACACAGAAATGACAGTTTCTAAATTAAGACACCTAGGTTTGGGTGAAAAAATTGATAAATAAATTAAAAAAAACAACAAAAAAAAAAACATCTGACTCCAATTTGCGATTTGACTGAAAACAGATGAAATGGTGTTTTTTTTGGAAATTCTGCCAAAGTGCATCATGCAGGGCAAGGTTTTTGAAATCTTTGTGCTCTTTATTTATACTTGTAGACTTGTGGTGTAATTCAAAGTGTCAGGTGAACTGTTCATACTTAAAACTTAATCAAAGTACATTAAGAAAATTCAGTTCAGTTGAATTCAGCTTTATTTATATAGCGCCACATCACAACAAAAGTCATCTCATAGCACTACACAAATGCAGAAAAAAAACTACAATTGCAGAAAGACCCAGCAATCAGACGATCCCCTGTGAGCAAGCACTTAGCAACAGTGGAGAGGAAAAACTCCCATTTAACAGGAAGAAACCTCTAGCAGAACCAGGCTCAGGGAGGGGCAGTCATCTGCTGCGACTGGCTGGGGGAGAGCGGATAGAGAAGAAGAAAAGAACAGACATAAAGAGAGAAAACATTAACGGTAAGAAGCCAAGAACATTATTGGAGGTCACCCGGCAGTCTGAATCTATTAACAGCAAAACAAAAGGGGGGTTAAGAGACACAAGATCCCTCCCTAATCGTAGGCTATATTGAAAAGGAAGGTTTTTACCCTACTCTTAAAAACAGAGATCGAGTCTCACCTCCCGGACTCAGAGTGGTAACTGGTTCCACAGGAAAGGAGGTTGATAGCAGAAGGCTCTGCCTCCCATTGCACTTTTGGAGATTCTGGGTATTACAAGTAATCCAGCATTTTGGGAGTGTAGTGCTCTGTTAGGAAGATAGGGTAATATCAGATCTTTTATATATAAGGGGGCCTGATTATTAAGAGCTTTGTAAGTGAGAAGAAGCACTAAACTTAATTCTAAACTCAATGGGAAGCCAATGAAGGGAGGCCAGAACCGGAGAGATATGATCTCTCTTTCTAGAACCAGTTAAAACTCTTGCAGCAACATTTTGGAGCAACAGAAGACTTTTTAAAGATACTGTATTTTAGGACAACCTGATAATAACGAATTACAATAATCTAATCTAGAGCTAACAAAAGCATGGATCAGTTTCTCAGCATCATTCAGAGACAAGATGCTCCTAATCTTGGCAATATTGCGCAGATGATAGAAAGCAGTCTTAGAAACAAATTTAATATGTGAATTAAAGAACAGATCTTGATCAAAAATAACTCCAAGGTTTCTCACAGAACTATTCAGAGTGAGAGTAGCGGCATCCAAATTAAGAGTTTAATTTGGAAAGGCATTTTTTAAGGTTTTTTGTCCAACAAGAATGACTTCAGTCTTATCTGGGTTTAAGAGCAGAAAATTACAAGTCATCCAAGCTTTGATTTCCTTAAGACAGGCATCTAACTTGGCTAATTGATTACAATCATCGGGCTTCATTGACAGGTATAACTGTGTGTTGTCTGCGTAACAGTGAAAATGTATACAGTGCTTTCTAATGATGCCTAACACAGATCCCTGTGGAACTCCGTGACTGAGCTTAGAGTTGGAAGAGAACTCATCATTGATGTGAACAAACTGAAGTCTATCGGACAAAGAAGATCTAAACCACTGCAGCAGAGTTCCATTTAGTCCAACATAGTGTTCTAATCTATCAAGTAGAATGTCATGATCGATAGTATCAAAGGCTGCACTAAGATCTAAAAGGACAAGTACAGAAACGAGTCCATTATCAGATGCGATAAGGAGGCCATTAGTGACCTTCTCTAAGGCTGTTTTAGTGCTGTGATGAACTCTGAACCCAGATTGAAACTCTTCAAATAAACCATTTCCCTGCAAGTGGTCAAACAATTGTGCAGCAACAACTCTTTCTAAGATTTTTGAAATGAAAGGCAGATTAGAGATTGGTCGATAGTTAGCCAAAACTCCTGGATCGAGCGTTGGCTTTTTGAGTAGGGGTTTAATTACAGCAATTTTAAAAGCCTGCGGTACATAACCCAAAGTTAAAGAAGAATTAATTATATGAATAACACGGCTACCAATAATTGGGAAGACTATTTTAAATAACCTAGTAGGAATAGGGTCTAATAGACGAGATGAAGGCTTGGATGAGGAGATTATTTTATCTAACTCTAAAAGGTCAACTGGAGTAAATTTATCCAAACAGCTATCAGTTGAAGGAGTTGTAGTAGTTGCTGTACTTAAGTTTACGGTGGAAAGACTCTGACTGATTTTATCTCTAATAGATAAAATTTTATGATTGAAAAAGTTCAAAAAGTCCTGACTAGAAAGCTCTGGGGGGATGCGAGGATTGACCGAGTCCTGACTCTTTGTCAGCCTGGCTATAGTATTGAAAAGAAACCTGGGATTATTCTTATTCTCTTCTATTAATGCAGAGTAATAACTTGTTCTAGCTTTTCTAAGAGATTTTTTTTAAATTAAGAGATAATTTCTCCACGCTAAATAGAATTCATCATTAGTGGAATGCCATTTTCTTTCTAATTGACGAGTCTTCTGTTTTAAGCTAAGAGTTTCTGTGTTAAACCAAGGGGTTAGAAATCTCTGGTTAGACTTTTTCTTTTTTAAAGGGACCACCAAATCTAGAGTCTGATGCAGAGAGGCTGTAACACTATCTACCATGCTATCAATTACGGAAGGAGCAGGCTCTCCACCTTTTATTTCCATTGTGTTGACACATGGTATAGAGGAGACAATCTGCAAAAATTTGGTAACAATGTCATCTGAAAGACAACTGCTGTAGTAACATTTTTCTTTCGGAGTCAAATAATCAGAAATAATGAAATCAAAGGTTAACAGACAATGGTCTGACAGTACAGGATTATGAGGAGACACTACCAGATTTTCTATTTCTATACCATAAGTCAGAACAAGGTCCAATGTGTGGTGGAGATAATGAGTAGAATTTTCTACTTTCTGGGAAAACCCCATTGAGTCTAAAATTGATTTGAATGCCTTATTAAGACAGTTACTATCTACATCAACATGTATATTAAAGTCACCTACTATAATTATTCTATTTGATTTCAGCACTAAATCAGCTAAAAATTCAGCAGATTCGGACAAAAACTCAGAGTAGACCGATGGAGGACAGTAAACTATGGCAAAGAAAATTGGGTTCGAGCCAACATGCCCCACACTGAGGACCAGGCCCTCAAAGGAATTAAAACGTGATTTTTGCTTTACATTAACTAGTAATTTAGAACGGAAAATTGCCGCTACTCCACCTCCACAACCAGAAATTCTGGGATTATGATAGTTTAGATAACCAGAGGGAGCTGATTCATTCCAACCAACATAATCATCTTGCCCTAGCCAAGTCTCTGTGAGGGATATGAAATCGATCTGATGATCAATTAATAGATCATGAACTAGTAGAGACTTGGGAGTTAGAGACCTAATATTTAACAAACCACATTAAATTTGAAATTATGAGGACGAACAGAGGCCAGATTATTAAATTTAGAGACTTGAGGTCTGATTTGAGTTTTACCAACATTTTATTTAATCACTTTGGGATCTTTATGTGTTATAGCTTTATTAACTTTGGGGGAGTAGACAAAGGTTCTCTAAGGGAGAAGACAGGGGCAAAGTTGAGGGGTGGTGGATGAGGAGGAGCTGCAGAAAAACGTGTATTTATCAAGTTGTGTTGTATTTGTCTTGGGTTATAATATTTTGGGTAACGGGAGACAGACACAATCGCTGTGGGGTTATAAATTGAAGATTGATCTAAACAGTGAGGATTATATGGATTAATAGGATTAATATGAGAAGTGGAAACAAAAAAGGGCTGGTTGGCAGACCCAGGAACTTCGGAGTGAGTTAACGCACCAAATTTCAGTCACTGTATTAAAAAACGCTGAATGGAATAGACCAGATTGTCCCTTAAAACACGTGCACCAAGTCTATTTGGATGGATGCCATCTGGCCTCGTAAATGATGGGCGGTTCCAAAACAGGTTGAAATTGTCAACAAAACCAATGTTAAAGGTAGGACATGTAGAACACAACCAAGTATTAAGACTGAGAGTTCTGCTAAAATAATTGCAACCTCTTCTGAAAGGTGCCAAAGGCCCAGAGATAAACACACGTCTGCCACAGTTCATAAGAGTGGACAGAAGGCTCCTGAAGTCACTCTTTAAGATCTCCGACGCTTCATCCAGGATGTTGTTGCATCCAACATGTACAATGACAGTTTTAGCGTGGTGGAATTCATTTAATAGGTCAGGGGTAAGAGCCTGTCAGACACTCTAGCCCCAGGAAAAAATTTAGTGACACAATACCTGCTTTTGACGTTCCTCATAATCGAGTCACCAATTACCAGCATCGTCTGGGGGGGTTTGTCGGTGGTTTCTGAAGTGGTGGATAATTTTGTCGATGTTGTTGTTGTGATGGCGGGGTGATGCGTTCTCTTCTTTTTGGAGCTGGTGTATAATTTGGCACACCTAAAGTAGTTTTAATCCGGGGTTTGCTGGTTTGAGCCGGCGCTGAAGGAGGAGGAGAAGGAGGAGGAGGAGGGACAGCCACGGGCAGACGGCCGGCGCCCAGGTGGGGAAAATCTTCCAGAGAAAGGATGTCGAAAATGTCTTGTTTATCTCAGTTTTGGATCAGTAAAGTACATCTACCTATCTAACTGTCTTTGCAGGTGATCGATAAGTAGTATATTACTTTATAAAGTGCAAACTGAAAAAAAATCTGAAAATGCTGCAGTAAATTGAGCATCAGCTTAAGTTTCATGTGTTGCAGAGAAAATAAGAAATTCTGTGTTTTCATTTAAAGGAGTCATTGACTGCACTTTTCCTACATTTTAACAGCTTCCATAGGTCTTAATGAAATGTCTGTGCCATATTTTGGTCAAATTTTCTTTAATTATTCAATTATTGCAGCATTATTGTGAAATTTTAGGTCTCTGACCAAATGCTGAAGTCTAACTGAGGTCTTTCCAGTATGCAAACGACCTCTATAAGATGTATTCCCAATGTAAGCTTGGTTAGACGCAGACATCTGGGCTTGACCTACAGGACAAACATACAAACATACAAAAAAAAAGAGAAATCAAGAAGGGGGCAAACACTTTTTCACACCACTGTATGTATGCTGTGGGGGATTATTACACCTACATTGTGAATCATCTTTTGCAGCCTTCCTCAGAAAGGCTTTTTTCAGTGCATGTCTCTTTAAATGCTGAAGAACCGCAGTTAACTCAGCCCTCCCTCTTACATCACTATTGCTCATGTTAGCTGGTTAGCTCCTAACTTTGATAGCAAGCCTGAGCCAAATAATGTAAATATGTCTTAAAGAATGAATGAAATAAAACATTACTGATGGACACGGGTGTGTGGCTTCAGTGGTCAATAGAATATGACCAGTCCTTTGAGTTCAATAAGCACAGAAACATTTGTGAATGAGTGACTACTGCTAGCTTCAGATAGCCACCTTGGGTTTTGATTACAGAAAATGGTTTGATGTAGAATTGGAAATATAACAAAATAAGCCAGAATGATGCAAAATAAAAGATGTCTGTTAGGGTGACTGAAATCTAAAGAAAATAACAATATAAACCATGCTTGGTAAGCTAATTCCTAGTAGCACTGTTAGCTTTGAAACTCGGGCTCCCCGCCCATCTACACGTTTGCAGACAGATAGCTAGGCTCACCAATTATAGAGCAGGATGTAGTGATCCAGATTTGAGCACACTCACACACTCAATCATCCAATATTCTTTGCTAATTAATACCGACTCTCCTAAACTGCACTGATTACCACCACCTGCTTCTAATCAGTCCCTATGTATATATACCGGTTCCTGTACTCATCACAGGACTGTTACCCTGGATTTACACTGACTCCGGGTGCAGTCCGTTATGGCTGTGATCTGGACCCCGCAGCAAGTAGTTCCCATTCTAATTAATGTTCTGATCCCCACCTGGTCCAGACCACTTCCGAACAAATCCGACTCGTCAGATTTGGATCGCTAATGAAATGCAAGGAGTCTATTTTTGAGGGATGCCGGATCCAGTCCGCATGGAAATGCCTCAGCATTTCACAATATTTAATAGCTGTTTGTTTACTGAAAACGATTTAAGAATTGTTATTTTCTGAGGTCTACTCCTCCACCACTTTGCCAGAGAAGATAAAAACTTTGACATAACATACAAGCACTTCATAGAATTCAAATTAACTGGCTACTTACATATTATTACAGCACAAAACTCCAGCTGGAGAGCCGGTACATCATGCTTCCTTGTTATTACATGATCTCAGTCGGTTTTCCTCGGTCACTGTCAGATCTTTCTTGAGATCTTGCATTATTTTGAGATATTATAAGAACTCTGTTCTTATCCATGCCACTTCAAAACACAAATGGAGTTGGTAGGGATGGACGCAAGGGTCCATCAGTACTGCATCTGTAACAGACTAAAACTGGAATCAGGGTAAATCCATGGTTAGACTGCAATATCTGCTGAGACTCCAAACAAGTGTGCCCCCTATGAGCTTCTCTTCTCCTTTTCTCCAAACCTGGACTCACATAAGCAAACCCTAAATTTCTGCCACACAATGTCCTCATCTTCCTCAATCTCCTCTCAGGATCATCACCTGGAACCTTCCAAGGCGGACTTTCTTCCAACCTCAGTGGATGGCCAAACTTATCTGTTTCATCTCCACCAACTAAGTCTTGAGCAAGTTCAAGATGAAGTTCATTCTAAATCCCCAGGCCTGGGGTGTTTCCACTCTCACCTGCGGTCTTCCTCTAAACCCATCTTCAACTCTAGAGCGGGAGCTGGTTAGGAGTGGAGCTAGACTCACCATCTTGTGCAGCACCTGTAACGTAAGACAAGCTAACATCAACAAAATTATCTGATGTTGCAACATTATACTTACCACTCCTCTCCTCTTCACAGGGGTGCCAACACCAGTCACTCCTCTCTTGCTGTTTAAATAAGATACCTTTAACTTTAAAATGCCTATGTTGTGTTTGTATCTTGGGTCCATTATTATGTAATCATGTCACAGGGCGCAGGTATCAAGGCTTACCTTCTATAACAGGGGTGTCCAACCATGTGCCATGGAGAGCCAAGACCCTGCAGGTTTTCTCTTCTACCCAGTCTCTTCAGCAGGTGTTTTCACTTATCAGCAATCAGTGGGAAGAAGTTCACTGAAATCTGCTGTTGAAGACACTGGTTGGAGGTAAAACCTGCAGGGTCTTGGCTCTCCATGGCACATGGTTGGACACCCCTGTTCTATAAAGTAGAACAACAAACACGGGAAAATTAAACTGGTTAATCTGAGAAAGACATGATATAAAGAGTGTTTTTTTTTTTTTAAGAGAAGTGAGTTTGTTTTGTTATTTCTTCATTAATCACATGACCAACAAATGCATTTCAGAAGACTGAAACCTACAAAACACAATCATTTTTCAGTCAGTGACCCCTTTAAATCTGTTTTTGTTAAAGTTTGGTCTTTCATTATGCATAATTATTAACGTGTTAATGTTGTAACTCTTCGGGGTATTTCTGAACCTTTACCAGTGCTTTCTCAGAAGAGGATGCACACTGTGTTTTATATTACTTTCACACTGAGCTACTGGCAGCCTGGCATGAAATGGCTCAGTGGCTTCTGTCTTATATCTGAAGACTTCAAAAGAATTTTAGCCCGCTTTCATCTGCTGCCTCAGTCCAATAAAAACCCATGTTCTCATGTTAGAAACCCAAAACAGGCAGACGGGCACTGTCCACTGAGGCCCACATAAAATAATTTTACCCTCAGGAAACACTTCTGAGGGAATAATTGGTGACATTTTAATACTTAAGTGGACGAGTAGTTATAGGTCAAGGCAGAGGACAAAGTGGATTTGATAACAGCAAAAGTAGATATTGTGGTGACACAAAGGAGATGACACTCCACCCAGTACTTCGAGGTGTTGAGGTGCTAGCCAGGGGCACCAGAGCACTGCAGGGTATGTAGTAAATAAAGATGTGCCTTTCACCCCTGATGTGCCAGGCTCACACCTGAGGACGCAGGGGCGCAAATGTGTTAATGTGTATGTTGATGTGTTCACACTTGGTAACAGGTACAGTGCATCTGGAAAGTATTCACAGCGATTCACTTTTTCCACATTTTGATGTGTTACAGCCTTATTCCAAAATAGATTAAGTTCATTTTTTCCCTGAAAATTCTACACACAACACCTTATAATGACAATGTAAAAAAAAAAAAAGTTTTTTTGAGATTCTTTTTCAAATTTATCAAAAATAAAAAACTAAGAAATCACATGTACATAAGTATTCACAGCCTTTGCTCAATACTTTGTTGATGCACTTTTGGCAGCAATTACAGCCTCAAGTCTTCTTCTTTTTCTTTTAGATTTGATTGACAGTTGGCAACCAGCTTCCAGGTGCATTACCGCCACTGACTAGATTATCATCACTCTATATCATTGTATAAGAGTTCTGAACAACTCCTTATCCAGCCTCAAGTCTTTTTGAATATGATCCCACGAGCTTGGCACACCTATCTTTGGCCAGTTTCATCCATTCCTCTTTGCAGCACCTCTCAAGTGCCATCAGGTTGGATGGGAAGCGTTGGTGCACAGCCATTTTCAGATCTCTCCAGAGATGTACAATTGGATTTTCAAGTCTGGGCTCTGGCTGGGCCACTCAAGGACATTCACAGAGTTGTCCTGAAGTCACTCCTTTGATATCTTGGCTGTGTGCTTAGAGTTGCTGCCATGCTGAAAGATGAACCATCGCCCCAGTCTGAGGTCAAGAGTGCTGTGGAGCAGGTTTTCATCCAGGATGTCTCTGTACATTGCTGCATTCATCATTCCTCTATCCTGACTACTCTCCCAGTTCCTGCCACTGAAAAACATCCCCACAGTATGATGCTGCCACCACCATGCTTCACTGTAGGGATGGTATTGTCCTGGGGATGAGCTGGTTTCCTCCAAACATGGCGCTTGGCATTCACACCAAAGAGTTCAATCTTTGTCTCATCAGACCAGAGAATTTTGTTTCTCATGGTCTGAGAGTCCTTCAGGTGCCTTTTGGCAAACTCCAGACATGCTGCCATGCATCTTTTACTAAGGAATGGCTTCCATCTGGCCACTCTACCATACAGGCCTGATTGGTGGATTGCTGCAGAGATGGTTGTCCTTCTGGAAGGTTCTCCTCTCTTCACAGAGAATTGCTGGAGCTCTGACAGAATGATCATCGGGTTCTTGGTCACCTCCCTGACTAAGGCCCTTCTCCCCAAATCGCTCAGTTTAGACGGCCGGCCAGCTCTAGGAAGAGTTCTGGTGGTTCTGAAGTTCTTCCATTTACGGATGATGGAGGCCACTGTGCTCATTGGGACCTTCAAAGCAGCAGAAATTTTTCTGTACCCTTCCCCAGATTTGTGCGTTGAGACAATCCTGTCTTTGAGGTCTACAGACAATTCCTTTGACTTCATGCTTGGTTTGTGCTCTAACATGCACTGTCAACTGTGGGACATTATATTGACAGGTGTGTGCCTTTCCAAATCATGTCCAATCAACTGAATTTATCAAAGGTGGACTCGAATTAAGCTGTAGAAACATCTCAAGGATGATCACTGGAAACAGGATGCACCTGAGCTCAATTTTGAGCTTAATGGCAAAGGCTGTGAATACTTATGTACATGTGATTTCTTAGTTTTATATTTTTAATAAATTTGCAAAAATCTAAAAAAAAAAACTTTTTTCACATTGTCTTTATGGAGTGTTGTGTGTAGAATTTTGAGGAAAAAAATGAATTTAATCCATTGTGGAATAAGGCTGTAACATAACAAAATGTGGAAAAAGTGAAGTGCTGTGAATACTTTTTGGACGCACTGTATGTAAATGTGTTTACCCTTAGTGCCAGAGGTGGGGAGAAAATGTATAAAGAAAATCGCTTTGGCACTCAGAGTTAGTGTGTTCTGCTGGTTGAAGGAAATAAAGTTGTGTGTCATCACACATCATCTCATGTCTCGTCTGATTCCTTTCCTCCACATTGTTGACCCTGAGACGTGAAAATGGTAGACGGTCCGAGCACCTCCGTGGGAACATCTGCGTTTGGGGTTCCCCCTGCTACGCTCGCTGTGGCAGTCAAACTCCCGGACTTTTGGCTCCACGACCCGGACGCTTGGCTCATTCACATGGAAGCCCGGTTTGCTCTCCGCGGAGTCTCGGAGGATGACACAAAGTATTATTACGTGGTGGCTAGCGCGTCAGAGGAGGAGCACCTCGCCCATCTCAAACAAGTTTTCAAACATTTGGAAGTACACGGGCTGATCGTTAACCCAGTGAAGTGTCAGTTCGAGATACCGGTAATCGACCTTTTGGGCCATCGCATCTTGCCAGATAGTGCGATCTCACTGCCGGAAAAAGTGCGTGCAGTGTCGGATTTTCCGTGTCCACAGACCGTGAGGGCCCTTCAGGAATTTTTGGGGATGGTCAGTTTTTACAACCGCTTCCTCCCCCTCACAGCCCAGCTGCTACAGCCGCTCTACGGCGCGCTAAAAAAAAAAGAACCCCGCAGATAGCATCGACTGGACCCCCGAGTGGGTCCAGGCATTCACAAATGCCAAAACGACACTTGCTCACCACAGACGCATCTGAAGTCGAGGTAGGAGCCATAGTGGAACAGTATGTCTCTGGTTCGTGGCAGCCCCTCGCCTTTTTCAGCCGTACTTTGCGTGACAATGAGCGTAAGTGTAGCACTTTCGACAGAGAGTTGTTGGCTGTCCACCTCACTATGCGTCATTTTCAGTTCTGGCTTGAGGGTTGTGAGTTTACCACATTTGTCGATCGTAAACCACTGACCTACGCGATCTCCAAAGTCTCGGAACCGTGGTCAGCTCGGCAACAATGGCACTTGGCCTCAATTTTGGAGTTCAAGACCGACATCCAACATGTAGCCGGTAAATTGAACGTTGTGGCAGACTGTTTGTCATGAGCACTGGTCTCTCCGGTATACATGGGCATTGATTTTTGCGCAATGGCCACCGACCAAACCAGGGACGCAGACATTTGCGCGCTCCAGTCTGCAGCTACTGGGTTAAAACGTGAGAGCAGGGTGGTACAAGAAGGGTGCCCCTCTTGCTCTGCGACATCTCCACTGGCTGCACCCGCCCCGTGGTTCCGAGCTCCTGGCGCCGCTGTGTTTTCGAGTCTGTCCACTCCCTTTCACATCCCGGCATGCGAGCCTCAGTTAAATTAGAGGGATCCAAATTTGTTTGGCCTCACTTACGCAGGGATGTGAAAGAATGGGCTGTAGCGTGCGTTGCGTGTCCACAGGCTAAGGTGCATAAGCACACCAAAGCCCCCCTCGAGCCTTTTCAAATTCCAGCCAGGAGGTTCGACCACGTACACGTGGACTTAGTGGGTCCCCTTCCGGCGTCGCAGGGGTTCACACACCTTTTAACAATCGTGGACTGCACTACGCGTTGGCCAGAGGTGGTTCTGCTGAGTTCCACCACGTCGGCCGAGGTAGCCCACACGTTTTGGTCATCTTGGGTCTCACGGTTCGAATCCCCATCAGACATCACTTCCGACAAGAGTCCACAATTTGTTTCGGAACTTTGGTCCATGATGGCCGACAGCCTGGGAGTCAAAATCCACCACACCACTGCGTACAACCCACAGGCTAATGGTTTGTGTGAGCATTCTCACAGATCACTTAAAGCAGTACTCAGGGCCTCGTTAACAAATGCAAATTGGGTCAACCGCCTGCCTTTGGTCCTATTGGTGTTGCACTCCACACCTAAGGAAGACTTGGCAGCTTCCCTGGTAGAACTTGTTTTTTCTCAGCCATTGCGGATCCCAGGGGAATTTTTGCCACAGAGCCCCACGCCCAATACCGATCCACCCATGCACTTTTTTTTCGGTACAGGGGCTGCCAGTGTTCCCGACCCAGTACACCATTGTTTTACCCACACTTTTGTTCCAAAGCACTTAGAGAACCCCAAATTTGTTTTCGTCAGGCACGACGTCCACAGAACCCTACTGCATTCGCCGTATGACAGCCCGTTCAGAGTGCTGGAAACTGGGGAGAAACATTTTATGTTAGACTTGGGGGAGGGGAGCGTAAGGAAACCATCTGCATAGACAGGCTGAAGCCTGCTTATGTTGGCAGTTGAGCAGGTGGTGTTGGCTTAAGCTCCTTGGCGCAGGCGCCCTCTTACAGTGGGTCCGCAGGTTAGTGTTCCCCTGACAGAGGACTGTTTTCAGGAAACTAACTTTTTCTCCTCCCCACCCTTTCCCCCTCCAGAGACCAAGCCTTTCTCCTATCCGCCTTGACAGGAAGGTGCTTCAACGGGCCCATGTTACAGCCGCTACGGGCGCTTGCGCAGGCCCAAAGGTCCGGAGGGTTAGGACCCCTACTGGGTGTTCGGGAGAGAGGGCTGTGTGGTGACACAAAGGAGATGACACTCCACCCAGTACTTCGGGGTGTTGGGGGTGCTAGCTAGAGGCGCCAGAGCACCAGGGGGTATGTAGTAAATAAAGGTGTGCCTTTCGCCCCCGCTGTGCCAGGCTCACACCTGAGGACGCAGGGGCACAAATGTGTTAATGTGTATGTTGATGTGTGTTCACACTTGGTAACAGGTATATAAATGTGTTTACCCCGAGTGCCAAAGTCAGGGAGAAAATGTATAAGTCACAAGGCTGAGCACAGTGTTCCACCATGCTCATGCTCTTAATTTATTCCTGATTATTTCTTGTATTTCCTCAGCTTATATATTATTTCTCTGTGTATTGATTCTGGATGTGTTTTGAGTTGCCAGCCATGTCTGTTTATGTAATTCATGTTCATTCATTCATCTTCTTCAGCTTAATCCTTTTCGGGTCGCGGGGGCGCTGGAGCCTATCCCAGCATCTTTGGGCAAGAGGCAGGGTACACCCTGGACAGATCGCCAGTCCATCGCAGGGCCAACACAGAGAGACAGACAACCATTCACTCTCACAGTCATACCTAAGGACAATTTAGAATCCCCAGTTTTGATGCCAATTAACCTAACTTGCATGTTTTTGGCATGTGGGAGGAAACCGGAGAAATCCCGGAGTAAACCCACACAGACACGGGGAGAACATGCAAACTCCACACAGATCACTGTTGGTCGGGGGCTGGGATCGGACTCAGGATCCCCCGGCCAAGAGTGAGTTGCTGTGCTGCCGCAGTGCTAACCACTCCACCACCGTGCCGCCCAGTTGCTGTGCTGTTCACAGTATTATTCTGTTTCTTAGTGCATTTTTGTTCATCTTGGTCTTAGTGTTTATATTGTATTTTTCTTTTTGACATGAGCTCCCCACCTTGTTTTCCAGACATTCCCACCTGGTAATCAACTTGTATTTGTAGCTCAGTCTTTTTCCTGTGCAGTAATTAGGTCATCCTTCCCGCTCATGGGTTCCACACCTGCTGTCAGTTGCCTTGATTAATTTCTTGCCCTATTTATAGTCTGGTTTTGCCGTCACTCCTTGTCAGAGCCTCATCAAGGAACCAACCCTTTTCCATCAGAACCTTTTCCCGGTTTGGATATGCATTCTTGTGTTCATCTCAACAACAACTGGTTGTAAGTTTATTTTTGTGCATTTTTTGGACTTTGTGTTACTGTCAATAAATACCACAAACTGCAGTTCAGCGCCTGGGTCTTTCCTCTCTGCCTTGAAGGGGGCGAATCATGACAGTAGACTCTAACCAACAGGAGACCCAGCTGCTGTAGTTTGTGGTTCTTTCGTTTTCACTCACCTGTGTTGTCAGGAGCATTCACCATGTCCCCAGCCCGCCGGCCTTCAGCCATTAGAGGAGGATTGGTGATCGGGACCCCGAGGCTAGCAGAGGAATGGGCCGCTGAATTTATCCAGGAATTCATAACTGAAGCTCTTGCCTCTTGCGGCCCAAAAAGAGTCTGGGAGAATGTGGAGGCAGCGGTTGGCATCGTAGAGGCACACCCCGGATTGAGGAAGTATCCCCAGTACGCGGATCTGTTGTCCACTGTCTCTGCTCTCCAGCTGTCCTTCCCTGAGCTGATGATGGGGCTGCGCTCGGCGGGTCCAAAGCCAACAAGGAAGCACTCCCCGTGAGAGACGTCTTCCTCCTCCCTCTGCTCGTCCGCTCCCATGTCTGCTTTGCCTGCTCCGAGACACCAGTCTTCCAGGTCTGCCTCTGCTTGTCCTCGGGTCGCAGCGGGACTGGACTGCCCAGAGGAGAGCTGCCTGAGTCAGCCACTTCCCGTTTCTTGCTGCTACCCAGTGAAACACCACTGGAGGAACATCTCCACCTTTCAGGCAGCAGTTTCCCCTGTGCTGGGCCATACAGTCCCCGCAGCAGTTCCTCTATCCCATTCTTCTTGGCCGGCTGTCCCGTCAGTCTCCTCCTCCTCCTTTGCTGCTGCAACTCCTGTCACCTCGACATTTCCTTCCGCTGCTGAAGGTCTGGTTGCCTCCTTCCCTTCTCTGCCTGTTGCAGTGTCTGCAGGGGTGGCTCTTCTACTTTCCTCTGGGGGGCCACTCAAGTCACAGATAGGGCTGAAACTACACCAGCTGCAGCAGAGAACATTGTGCCCCGGGAATTCAGGCGAGTGTTTTTTTCATTCTCATGCACCAAAACATGAATTATCTTGCCTGATTCCCGGTGGTGAGGCTCAGACTGTGCAGTCCTCTGAGTCCTCACCACCTGTTGCAGCTATAGATTGTTCACCTGCTCTCTCAGTTTCTCCTCCTTTGCCATCTGAGTGTACCAGTCCCAGGTTTGAGCCACCGGATGATGGAGGAGCCTGTGGCCCTGGAGGACCTGGTTCCAGCCCCACAGCCATGGTCTGGATGGAGGGGGAGTGCTGTTACCGAGCTGAAGCCTGCGCCAACAATGGAACACCCCCTGCCTTAACAGTATAGGATCTAGCGGCAGCAGGGAGCCGACCCGTGTCCATGCCGGGCGAGCCCTCTGTGTGGGGCACTTCGTTGGGGAGTTCCTGGGACTGCATCTGCCACCATGCCTGCTGCAGGGGCCACCACAGCAGAGCCGAAGCTGCACCTCTAGAGGGCCGGGCCCGAGACGTTGCCGCCTGGATTGACGGAGTCCTGGACGGCAGTGCAGCTTGAGCTCAGGCAAGTGCTCTTCTTTGTTTTCACTGACTCTGTGTTGGAGGGATCTTGCCTGGTTCTTGGTGGGGAGAGCCAAGTGCAGCTGTCAGCTGCACCTGAGCACAACTTGCCGTGCTCCACTGCCGCTGGTGACCCTGACCCTTTCTCTTTGTCCCTCCTATTGGAGTCTTTCCCCAGGGTCACTGAGGTTCATACAACTTTGTCAGAGGTCTCCATGGGTCCAGCCTCACCACCTGAGATCTCCATGGGTCCAGCTCCTTCAGCTGAGGTCTTTGCGGGTGCTTCGTCCCAGCCCGGGATCTTCGTGGGTGCTGCTCCCCCTCTAGCTGAGGTCATTGCGGGTGCTCCGTCCCAGCCCGGGACCTTCGTGGGCACTGCTCCTCCTCTAGCTGAGGACATCGCGGATGCTCAGTCCCAGCGCGGGACCTCTGTGAGTGCTGCTTCTCCTCCAGCTGAGGTCTCCGCAGGTGCTCCATCCCAGCCTGGGACCTCCGTGGGTGCAGCTCCTGCTCAGTTCGGGTCTCGGTGGGTGTTGTGTCCCAGTTGGGGCCCATTGTGGGTGCTGCTTCCCAGCCTCAGTTCAACGTGGGTGCTGCGCTTCAGCTTGGGCCCACTATGGTTGTCACGCCCCAGCCTGGGGGCCACCGCGGGTGAAGCTTTGACCCAGTCCGGGTCCATCGCAGGTGCAGCTTTGACCCAGTCCAGGTCCACTGCGGGTGCAGCTTTCGTCCAGTCCGGGTCCACCGCAGTTGCAGCCATGCTCCCATCCAGGGCCACCGCGGGTGCAGCCATGCTCCCGTCCAGGGCCACCGCGGGTGCAGCCACGCTCCAGCCCGGAGCCACCGCAGGTGCTGCTTTGCTCCAGTCCTGAGCCACTGCAGGTGCAGCCACGGTCCAGCCCGGAGCCACCGCAGGTGCTGCTTTGATCCAAACCAGAGCCACTGCGGGTGCAGCTTCGTTCCAGCCTGGAGTCACCACAGGTGCAGCCTTGCTCCAGCCCGGAGTCACCGCATGTGCAGCATTGCTCCAGTCTGGAGCCGCCACGGGTGCTGCTTTGTCCCACTCTGGGGTCTCCGTGGGTGCTGCTATGTCCCAGTCCGGGGCCACCAAGGGTGCTACAGGCCACGCCGAAGGCGTCGTGGTTTCCTCTCCTCTGCCTGATGCCGTCGTGGTCCTCTCTCCTCTGCCCGAGGCCATCGTGGTCCCCTCTCCTCTGCTTAAGGCTGTCGTGGTTCCCTCTCCTCCACCTGACATCGTCATGGGTTCTCCTTCTCCTCCATCCTCCTCATCATGGATTTTTCCCATTGGGCAGCTGCCCCCTGGACCACTCTTTCTGTTCAGGTGGTTAAAAAACTCTGGCAGACCACCTGACAGACTATGCTGCTGGGTTGGGTGGCCCACATTCTCCAGTAGGCCACCCGACTCTTTCCATTGTGCCATCGGCCAGATCTAGGACTTTAGCCGACCAGCTGAACTGTCCAGCCCTTCGGTCCAGGGGGCCTAGGTGCCTGGTTCTGCTTGGGTGTGGGTCCTGAGCGGAGTTTTGTTTTCATTCCCTCCTTGCCTGGTTCCCCCACAGCCTTCCTGGGTTAGTGTATTGTGGGTTTTTTTGCTGTTGGGATGGGGGGGGGGGGTTCTTTTGTTTTGTTGATGTTACCCTGGGGTGTCTGAAATCCACCACTTAAGTGGGGGGGAGGGGGGCTCTGTCACGAGGCTGAGCGCAGTGTCCCACCGTGCTCATGCTCTTTATTTATTCCTGATTATTTCCTGTATTTCCTCAGTTTATGTATAATTTCTCTATGTATTGATTCTGGATGTGTTTTGAGTTGCCAGCCATGTCTGTTTATGTAATTCATGTTAACAGTATTATTTTGTCTGTTCCTTAGTGCATTTTTGTTCATCTTGGTCTTAGTGTTTATATTGTATTTCTCTTTTTGACACGAGCTCCCCACCTTGTCCTCCAGACATTCCCACCTGGTAATCAACTTGTATTTGTAGCTCAGTCTTTTCCCTGTGTAGTAATTAGGTCATCCTACCCGCTTATGGGTTCCACACTTGCTGTCAGTTGCCTTGATTAATTGCTATCCCCTATTTATTGTCTGGCTTTGATTTCACTCCTTGTCAGAGCCTCATCAAGCAACCACCCCTTTTCCATCAGAACCTTTTCACGGTTCGGATGTGCATTCCTGTATTCATCTCACCAATAACTAGTTGTAAGTTTATTTTTGTACACTTTTTGGACTTTGTGTTACCTGTTACATCTGGAAATGAGGAGGAGGCGAGGTGACAGTTTTATCGTTTTATTAATACGAGAACAGGAACTACAGGGATATGCAGGAGGCCCTCCGTCAAGTCCAAGGGTCCACAGCAAAAAGACCGGATGTCTTCTGTCGTGGCCTCTTATACTCTCATGATGCCACCCCCCGAAGGCGGGGCGTCACCTCCCCCTACACCCAGGGCACTGCCATACTGGTACACCCAGTGAACATATAATATACAGTATATATAATATCTAACACCCCCCCTTGGAATAATTGCAGACACATCAATTGGGCCCTCCCCAGAATTTACACCCAATTCACACTCTAAACATATACAAACTATCCATACACACAAACAAAACTGGCCCTGCGGATCACACCGCCTTTTAAAGTGTCATTGTTTTTAAACATAAAAGAGGCCATAAAATAAATTAATCCCAAAAGAAACTATACATTTTAAAACTGTACAGGAAACAAACAGTGCATAAAACCCATGGCGGTCCCGAAAACATCCCTCTATCCCAGCACCCACAGATTAACAGCTCAAACACACACAGTGCTGGGTTATAGCATTTCACACATACACAGGCTGAACTCAATAAACACACACAAGCACAGGGGAAAATTACATTCAGGATAGCAGATTATACATTTTCTTTTCAACTCACCAAGCAAAATATCCATAACACACAATAGAAAACCCACACTGGTAACCCAAACCCCAAATCGTCCCACTAGGAACCCCCTCTAGAGCGTCCGTCCGGCGGCTCACGCTCAGAGCCACCGCCACCTCTTCCTCACCGGAGGTAGGCTGCTCAGGCGTTTTCCTCCCTCCGTACGCCGCAGCTCATCGGGGCGCCTTCTGGAACTGTCCTTGCGGGTCCTCACCACCTGCAGCTGTCAACGTTCGTCCTGCTGCTCCCTTGACTCATGGAATCCACTAAGCCGAGACTCGACCCTGGGCCGAGCCTCATCACCAGTACCCAGGGGAGTTCTCAATGGCTTTCTGCATCCATTACATCGGGACCTGGTTTTCCTTCGGTGTCGGAGACTCGTGCCGACCTGGTCCAGGTTCTGCCCCAGATGCTGCTCGTTGGCACACCTGGAGTTCGTGCCAGATGGTCTCACCCTGCTCTCTTTCATTTTTGGCGCTGAATCAACCACGGCAACGCCCGGCTCGACAGAGCTACTCGGCTGGGCTCTGGAGCAACGTTGTGCCTGCTCGCTGGTTCCACTCACCGCCACAGGTGCCCGACCATGCCGTTCGGGTCCCACGTCCAGGGCACCCCGAACACTGGCACCGGAAACTCCCCGTGGTGGCGCTCCATAGTGTCGGTACTGCCCGTCGCCATCCGATCCGGGCAGGTTTGTGTCCCACTTCATCATCATGTCCCTCGTTAGACACCACAAACTCCACATCATGCAGCAATGATGACTCGTACCCTGCCAAGAGCAGCAGCGCACCCACAATGTCAAAAGTGTTAAATTCACTTACCTTACGATGGGGGAAAAATTTCCTTACCACCCAATTTAATGTGGAAATTGCTGATCCCGTGTCCACAAGCAGCGGTAACACTGCTCTGTCTGTACTGGGCGAGACTGTATGGATCACTGTAGGTTCACGCGTAGAAGAGCTCCTCTCTGGCCGCTGGTCTCCCAGCTCATAGTCCTTACATGCTCTAGTGAAGTGGTGGAACAAACCGCACTTTTCACAGCGCTTGCTCTTTGCTGGACAGTTCCTCAACTTGCAGCAGTGCCTGGTGGTCCCACAGCCACAATACCGTGGCGTTCCCGGGGCGGATCTCATTTCAACAGCGGCGGCATATCCCTCATCATTTGAGCTGTCCTTGCCGTCCAGGACCATGGCCAGTGCCTGCCACTGCTTCTCATCCCCTCGCAGCTTTCTATTTTCGCTGAGATTCCTGGTCAGCCTACCCGCTGCCTCATACTGCTGCGTCCGTTCCCCGTCGGTGATCAGCGCCGTCTCTCCGGAAAACGTCAGGAGAAGTGCCCACGCAGATGAACTAAGAACATGTCCCGCCGACTGGTCGCGGGCCATTTCTCCCTCCAAAATACTGAACTGGCACTCTCCTGCCAGCTGCCATAGGTCTGCAACAGACTGGTGTACCAACTAACTCAGCCGCTGGGGTCGCCGCTGAAACTGACGTCTCTTCATCATTTTTTCTGGGGAGCGAAAATAGCCCGCCACTGACCGTGCCACATCATGGGAACTATCACCACCTCCCAACGTATTAAGAATCTTCTGGTCCACCACACCCAGACCATGGGCCAAAATCATCCTCACATGCAGTTTTTTGAGCTTGCCAAGGGTCAGAGCGATGAGATGGTCGTCGCAGGCTGCATACCACCCGGCCCAGGGCACAGGTGGCTCTCCTGGAGCCTCCAGAAACAGCCAAAAAGCGGTAGCAGCTCCTTCCATACCTTATATCCTCGTTGCCAAATGTTAAGTCTGGAAATGAGGAGGAGGCGAGGTGACAGTTTTATTAATATGAGAACAGGAACTACAGGGATATGCAGGAGGCCCTCCGTCCAGTCCAAGGGTCCACAGCAAAGAGACAGCACGTCTCCCGCAGTGGCTTCTTATACTCCCATGACGCCACCCCCCCGGAGGCGGGGCGTCACCTCCCGCTACACCCAAGGCACTGCCATACTGGTACATTGGGTGTACCGGTATAGATAGATAGATAGATAGATAGATAGATAACATTACCGTCAATAAATACCACAAACTGCAGTTCAGCACCTGGGCCTTTCCTCTCTGCCCAGAAGAGGGCGAATCATGACAGTATAAAGCAGACTGCTTTGTCAGTCAGGGTTAGTCTGTTCTGCTGGTTGGAGGAAATAAAGTTGTGAGTCGTCAGCTCGTGTCTTGTCTGATTCCTTTCCTCCACAATATCCACTTTAAATCGAAGGGAATGTGTGCTTTTTGGAGGGTGTCATATGAAATGCAGATATGTCAATCAGAAAAGAGTCATGGGTTACTTTTTATAACTTGAAGAAAAGTTTCATCTTTATAACTTTACTTCACTCTATGATAAAACCACTGACAAAAAGGGACACAAATGAACGCCGCACCTCCATTGAGCTTAGCGGAGAAAGCTGAACAAGATGCGTCAAGTGACAGAAACTGTCACCAGCCACCGGAAGTTAAGATTATTTTTACACACTATTAGCTATGTACAGCGATTAAAGTTATTGAAGTTTCCAGAGTTGTACTTTACCGATTTGGGCACAGGGTAAATTTATTTTCTGTTTTCAATTTACTCGTGAAAGACTGCCATGGGATCTTAATGTGATCTTTATGAAGCAGCGTGGATTGACTAGGCTCTGTTGAAATTTTGAAGCAAGCATAAAAAAAAAAAATCAGACACTTGTTCAGTTTTAAGACATTATTTAAGAAAAGTTATATATGTCACTTCAAATCTTTTATCAAGATTTGTCATTTATTTTTAAAAATAAGCTTATTAAAATTTTTGTTTAACTCAAATGACTTCATTTTCATTTAAAAATATCCTAATATTGAAGTAGTTTTTTCCTCTTTAATTTTATTTTTAAAATATTTTTGTCAAGTATTACATTTCCCCCACAAAACATCAACTTTGTTTAAGAATGCAAAAATGTAACTTTACTGTCAAAACCAACTCCGATATAATCTTTGACTATGGGCTAATTCTGTTTATTAAGTGCTAGATTGAGGTAAAAAAAAAAAAAATGGCATAAATTTGTGATGAGTGCAGAGTCTGAGACATTTTGACTATTTTTGGTACTTTAAAAACTTTATTTCCAAAGTATGTTCTTGAATTGTCAACTTTTTCCAAATTTAAAACAATCATTTTAATTATATTCCCAACAAACTGTTTTTAATCTGTTCTATTTACAGTATTTTAGAATAAGACCAGCCTTGTGGTTGAGATCAGCCCCACAGCCAGGAGGTTGTGGGTTCATGCCCCAGCTGGGCCATGCCAAAGATCACATAAAAATGGTACTTTAGCATTCTAGCTTGGTGCTCAGCATAAATAGAATGGGGAAAGGAAAGTCACAAGACCCAGCAACTGGGAGGAAGCGCAGGCCAGCGTAGCGTAGGCCTAGTGTCCTGGGTAAATGGGAAGGGTCGCGTCACGAAGGGCATCCGCTGTAAAAAGCTCGGCCAAATCAAACATGCGGATCATCACAAATGAGACTTCGACGCTGTGGCGACCCTTAATATACAGGGACAAACCAGAAAAGTGATCCACGGCACATTTTCTCACCGATTACTACTAACTAACTAACTAACTAACTAACTAACTAACCTGCATTTATATAGCGCTTTTCTATTTATATAGCGATTACCCATTCCATCCCTGTTATTTTCCGTCTCATTAGTCCTATGCCTTTATTTTGAAAGCGCTGGACGGAAGTCGCTCAGCCTATTGTTTCTCGTGTGTCTTTCGGCTCTTCATTCTCGCGCAGATCTCAGTCTGCCCTTGGTCTCCACGGACGCGCCTCCATCGGAGCTTGTCTTCTGTCACATTTCATCCCCCCACTTTGGATTATATTCAGCTGATGGTTTTCAACTCCAACTCGATGCAGAGAAATGGGTAAACTGCACTCGAAACATGGTGAGATTTCTTTTTTTTTTTTACCCAGAGTTTTTTTTTGTTTTAAATCACAGTTGTAGTTTTCAGCTGCAGCTGCTGATGCGATACTTTCGAGCAACACATTCATTGTCTTTATGTCTCTTTTCCCCCCTAAAGCCGCTATTTGTAAACCGAGGGAGAGCCCAGAAGGTGAGAGCGTAACATTTATTTCCTTCCCGTGTATGATGTTGGCCACTTCAAACATTCTCTTGGTTTTTTTGTCCGTCAGTTTGTGAGCAGTTTGTCAAGTCTTTTCACCCTCAGCCGGTGGCTGTCTGAAGATGAGCCACTTTGCGTTAAAGTGAAAATGGAGTTTTCCAGGTGCTGACCGTGCGCGTCTGTGTGTGCGTGCGTGCGTGCGTGCGTGCGTGTGTTTCAGGGGGCAGCTTTGTGGTCAATGCCTGCTTGGCGAGGAAGGGGATCGACGACTGGCTCGTGAAGCAGAAGTACTACTGCACGAGCTCTCGCCTCGAGCAGCAGGACTGTCAGCACAAGAACATCCCGCGGGTGAGTGGGAGTCCGTCCCCCCTGGAGCCTTGTTCAGTGACCGCCTTTGTGCGCTGCCGTTTTCACTCTGGCCATTATTTGACTAAAAAGAGCTATTTACCTGAAAACTTTTGTCTCCTGAAGGCGTACTTCTTTATTTCACGTGGCTGAACGATGAGATATTCACTGAGATGATGAATGGCTGTCCTCAGACATTTGACTCGTCTGGCTTTTGTTGCTTGTGTAGTAACTCAAGGATCAATTTTGAGATTAGGCAGTCATGACTTTAAATAAACCGAAAAATTTCCTTCATCTTTCTCATTTTCAGCAGTAGGGGTGGGGTTCAAGATATTGAAGAATTGATATCGAATCGATTTTGTCTGAATGATTGATACAGTTGTTTGTTTTTTGTTTTTAAATATAATGGCTTTTAAATGTGTGAAACTTATAAGAGGTTTATAGGAGGTCTCTTGTGTTCATATATTGCTCCTGGTACAACTTACAGCATAATGGCAAAACCAATAACTTGCTATCAACGACTGACCTTCTGAATCAGAAATGAATCAATTTTGTATAACATTGATGATTCCCATTCCTAGTGATTGCTATGCTTTACGTAATCTTGTCATTACTAATTCAGCTGTTGCTTAAACTCATTTAGAAATGGCAACCTTTTGCAGTTTTTTCCATCTCAAGCCAGTTACTTTGAATATTTGCTGTAAAGTGCAAGGGAGCATTTGCCACCTCTAACAAAAGACTTTTAGGACACCTCTAGACCTTAGACTTTACTAGACTGTTAAAGTTATTGTTCACATCTGACGTTACAATACATAATATCAGAGTGTTGCACAGAAATTGATTATTTTTCATACATGTGCCCAGATCATCCTCTGTTGAATTATAGTAGAAATGCACTGATGCAACTTTTTCAGACTTTTTTCATGAGTTTGAGTACTCGCTGATAAACCCTAACCCTAGACAAAACTCCATTGTGCATCAGTACGGTATCAGTATGAAGAATTGGTGAAAATTTGAGATCATAAGCACTAGTTAAAAACCACATACTAGCTGATATCAAATGCCGGCATTGGTGCATATATGGATCAAAGTCGCGGATCAGACAAATTGCAGATGGTGTCTAATTTTTTTTTGTGGGGCTTTGGGGTTACTGGCTTGTGATGATCTGACCCTGGGGATGTTTTTCCCCATGTGTGTTATCTTTAATGATGATGTCTTACTCTTGCAATAAGAGGTCTTTAATGCTTTCTTTTGATGGATAAAGTTTTGATATCATGTTGGCTGGGGCTTAGTGAGCTAAATGTTGCTCAGTGTAGCAAAAAATTACTGAAGCTCTGAAGAATAAACCTTATCCCGTCTGCTACACTCCCGTATTCCAGCAGTCTTTTTTTTTTTCCCAGGTAACAATAGATCAAGCTTTAGCTGAAAGCGTCGCTCACACTGTGACAGTCTGTTGACAAGTGTGGATTGTAAAGGCTGGGGAGAAATGTTGGAGGTCAAGCCTGTTTTGTATTTTGGCATTGCCATAATCACACTGCTGTTTATTGTCAAGTGGGGAAATCCTTTGGAATTGCTTCAGAGGAGCCTTAAGCTTCTTTAGTTAGCGATGCCTTCCTCTAAGGCAGCATGTTTGAGGAACTGGAACCCATTGAATAAAAAAAAAAAGAAAAAGGAAAACTGCTTCCTCTGCCCTCAATGTAGACACTTTGATGGAAAATGCATCTCTTGAACATAACCCGGAATCTTGGATCTGTTACACTGACTGTAATACTCAGTTGTGATGTTGCGTGGTGCAATTTTTTTTTCCCTTTTATTGCTCAACAGTTTCTCCAGTTTCTCTGTGCTCTGAAAGAAAGCAATCCTGTCATCAGTGATGTACAGCTGTGTGGTATGGTAAATGCTTTTTAGGTGTAGCTAATTAATCGATTGGTGTGCAACGGTTCTCACAAGAAGATTCTGACATTTAAATTGATAATCACACGAGCAAGACTAAACCGTCAACACACATGCTGAGAAGGATTGATAAATGAGTCCTGTAGGTGAGCGGTAGGCAGTCATGAAAACAAGGGGAGGCAAGAGGAATATCTGCTGATTAGTCTGAGTTCCACTATTGTTTTGTCTTCTGCAGAAGGGACTGATAGTGTTGCGTGGCGTGGTGGGGGAGTGATGTCATGATGACTTAGAGGTGTCATGTTTATGGCAGTTAGATTGTGGAAAAAGTGGCTAATGTGACATGTGTCTAAAGCTGTGGAAAATATCACACTGTGATGTTTTCTTGTGTTTTTTTTTCTTTTTTTTTTCTGAGAATCACCTTAATCCAGCTCTCTTCTGCAGAAAATCCCTTCCATTTATATTGCTGCTTATGTGTTCATCGAGGTTTGTCCGCTTCGGGCAATTTAAGCATTTAAAGCCACATTATTACCATGCAATTACCATAAATTATTACCACAAAAACAAACATTCATTACTTTGTTCCCTGACATTTTCATGGGCCTCTCTCCCCAGTAACAGTGGTGTGTTTGTGTGTGTGTGTGAAGTGTTGGCCCAGGATGGATTGGGGCCCCTGCCGAACCGGTTGGATGTTTTTGAACAATTTAGACTCGGCTTGTATAAATAATTCAAGTCTGGGTGCTTAATGGCTTTTATACCTCCGAAGGAAAATTAATAAAAGAAGAAAGGATTGTTTTCACATCAATATTTATTTGGGTGCGTTTCTCTTTTGTTTTGTTATTGTGAGGTGGATTCTGAATTTGGGATGATTAATTTTAAAGTTTTAAAGCATGTTTGTTGCTCTTCTGTGTCTGGGCATATTGATAAACATTTGTAAGTCAAGAATTTTTTTTTTTTTTTTCCGTAAATGTAATCAGCTTGATCATCAGCCAGCACAGTTTATGAGCTGTAGTGTGCTTCAGTAGTTTTCTAATATAATTTACATTTTTGTCTTTGGTGGCATTATTTCATTCAAGAATTTTCATTTCCAGCAAGGCTGTAAGCAAATATTCAATAATCCAGTTATTTCTTTGTTACTCTGGTACTTAGTTTTCAGATTTGGTATTCAGATACTCACTTTTCCCCCCAAACTCCTTGATTTTGGTAAAGGTAAATTATCAATTTACTTTTACCTTCTTCTTTTTTCGACTGCTTCCTTTCGGGGTCGCCAAAGTGTATGATCACCTGATATTGCAATGATCCACATGTCAATTTGGTGAGGATTTTTACACCGGAGGCCCTTCTTGATGCAACCCTCCCCATTTATCCGGGCTTGTGAGTGCCACTGGGAGTACACTGGCTTGTGTCCCACCCCCACTCCCTGTGGCTGGGTAACCAACTCTTCTTCCCCCATTCTATTATGCTGAGCACCAAGCTAGAAGGCAGGAAGTACCATTATTTATATGGCAAGACTGGCTGCCCTGCTTCTGTTAACGATCTCTCCTCCATCAATGGAGAATGTGAACGCCATTGCCGTTATGGGAACTTGGCATATTCTCCTGATGTGCAGTAATTCCTCTCTGCTGTAGAAGGTGTTTGATATACAGGTACATCTCAAAAAATTATAATATCATGAAAAAGTTCAATATTTTTTGTCACTGATTTCAGAAAGTGAAACCCATATATAGATTCATTACACAGAGAGTGAAGTATTTCAAGTGTTTATTTATTTTAAGTTTGATGATTATGGCTACAGCCCATGAAAACCCCAAATTCAGTTTCTCAAAAAATTAGAATATTACATAAAATTAATTTAAAAAAATAGTTTTTTAATAGAAATGTTGGCCGACTGAAAAGTATGTCCATGTGCACACTCAATACTTGGTCAGGGTTTCTTTTGGATTAATTACTGTATCAATGTGGCGTGGCATGGAGGTGATCAGCCTGTGGCACTGCTGAGGTGTTATGAAGGTCCAGGTTGCTTTGATAGTGACCTTCAGCTCGTCTGCATTGTTGGGTCTGGTGTCTCTCATCTTCCTCTTGACAATACTCCATAGATTCTCTATGAGGTTTAGGTCAGGAGAGTTTGCTGGCCAATCAAACACAGTGATGCCATGGTCATTAAATCAGGTTTTGATACTTTCGGCAGTGGGGGGGGGGCAAGTCCTGCTGGAAAATGAAATCAGCTTCTCCATAAAGCTTGTCAGCAGAGGGAAGCATGGCGTGCTCTAAAATTTCCTGGTAGACGACTGCGCTGACTTTGGTCTTGATAAAACACAGTGGACCAACACCAGCAGATGACATGGTTCCTCAAATCATCACTGACTGGAAACTTAGACTAAACCTCAAGCAACTTAGATTCTGTGCCTCTCCACTCTTCCCCCAGACTCTGGGACTTTGATTTCCAAATGAAATGCAAAATTTACTTTTATCTGAACAGAGGTCATCTGCTGATGTTGGTCCACTGTGTTTTATCAACACCAAAGTCAGCACAGTTGTCTACCAGGAAATTTTAGAGCACTTCAGGCTTCCCTCTGCTGACAAGCTTTATGGAGAAGCTGATTTCATTTTCCAGCAGGACTTGGCACCCCTTGGTGCAAGTCACCAACCATACTACTAAAAAACATTGCTGATAAAGTTTTCTGAGGGAGAGAAAAGATTGCACAGAATATTCAGATATTCACTCTGGAGCACTCAGGAATTTTCAAAGCCCCAAAACTGTGTAGTTGGGACAGCACTGATTTTGAAAGCATCAAAAGATTAAGTCCTTTCATTTTCACAAAATATATTCCGAAACAGAAGCTAACTTGGGTGAGAGACTGCAAGTCCACTCTCTTGCCTCTAAAAGTTGTCTCTATTGCTTTAGATACCTGGTGAGATAGTTATTTATTGCCGTTATTCTTTCAGCCCCCTCCCTGGCTGAACTAAGGTCCAGGATAGTGGGGTCGGGTGTCAACAGTAGGGAGCCTGAGCTTGGAATTCTTTTGATCCGGACTTTTTCCAAACCGTATTTCCCGTAGGAACTGTGCAGGTTTGGAGTCATTTCACATTAGCAGTTTGTCTTCATTAATGGTTTAAAGCTGAATGTGAGGTTGAGTACACACAGACTAGGCTTATACAAAAAAAAAAAAAAAGACTTAATGATGTTTCCATGCTGGCTTGCGTCCCCATTCATGATTTGTGTTGTCATTTGGGACAGTCTGGTGGACGGCAGAGTGAATGAGTGGTGTGGGCAGGTGGATCTGTGGGGTTTCAACACATCAGATCTGGCTCATGTGAGCCTTGGCACACTTTCTCCCAAGTGCACGGCCTGATGTCTGCACCCTCCCATAAATTTGATATGTTGTGCACCAGACTGTTGGATTCTTTTGCTGACAGTGGCATCGATAGAGGCCAGGAGATTTTCACAACTTTGGACATAGAAGTTCAAGTTTCTGGTGACTACTTTATTGGGTGTCCTCTGTTGGCATTGGTCGGGACTCGGGACTGATTTTAAAAATAATCTGCCGTAATGGCTTTCCTCACAAGTTATCCCCTCTTTGCTCCCACGCCCCTCCTCCTCCCTTCCCCTCTCTCACTCAGTTCTCCTCTCGCCATTCCTACCCTCCATCTGTTTGTTGCTCTTACCCTGTGGCCTTGTGTCAGTCGCGGTTGATGAAACGAGGCTGCATTTGAAGTGGGGAGGTGTTTGTAGTGACACCAAAGGCCACTCCTCCTTTGTAAAGCCCTACCCTCAGTATATGTGTGTGTGTGTGTGGGGGGGGGGGTGTTAAAAATAAACTTAATGACCAGTGTTCCCCAAGCTGCTGCACTTAAGCCTTATTCATGCTGCATTTCCCCTCTGGTCCGCTTTGGTCCGCGTGCACTTTGGAGGAGCCCGGTGCGCAGGCGGCATTGTACATGCTCACTTTTTTTCGTCTACAAGGCCAAGCGGTTGACGCATGCGGACAACTGTTATTGGTAGTTTCGCCCCAGCCCTATGGGTAGCGCAAATGCGCTAACATGCCAGTTTGTTCACTGGCTATAAACACGAGAGCGACACACATTTTTTTGTAGCAACAACAATGGCATCGTTTCAAGGAAAAGGAGGAATTACTGTTTTCCTGTGCTTTTCTCCGCTCAAGCTGTTGCTGCTGCAAAAGGATTCATGTATGTTTATTCTCATCTTCCCTGTCCTCATTGTCTTCCTTGTATACTTTGTCTTTGTATGCTGTGTTGGTAGCGCCACTTCGTGAATGGGATGTTCAGTCTTGCACATGCGCTGTCAGCACATTCAGGTCATGGGCAGGCCGCACAGTCATAAAATCTGGGCTGCACGCAGTCGTCCACAGAAGAGCCCTGTGGACATAAGCGGGACTGGAGACGATGACGTAAATTTTGTCATACGAGGTTTCCGGTTGCACATACATCGACAGCGGAGGTGCAGCATGAATCCATCTTTACAGTTCTAAAGCTCGGATTTGTTTTTCTTCTTCCACCAATCTCAGATCACTTCATATGAAATGTTGACGAAAAGCAAAAAGGTACATCTGACAACAGAATGCAACTCAGAAGTGAATCACCGTGGAACTTGTGCCCCTACCCCCCTTTTGTCTCACAGGTAGTCGGTAGGCCTTTGATTTTTTTTCTAAAAGCAGAGCATTTTTATTTTTATTTTTTTGAAGAAGGGCCTAAAGCTTTTAAAAGCATTCCTTCAGCCTCCAAGTCTGATAAAAGGCATGGCAGGTTTTGCACCCGTTCCTGTTTTTTCTTTTACTGTTCTGCTTTTTCTTTCCTTGTCATTTTCACAAAGCAAGGGCCCTTGTCTGGAAGCTGAAAGCACCTTTCAAATGCAGACTCCTCTTCCTCTTTCTCACCTTCTTTCTGCCCCCCCCCCCCCAAGTGCGTTTTCTTTTCCCACCGGCTGGCCTCTTGTGCGTGCTGTGTGACGTATGCCCCCTCTCCCACCGGGCTCTACCCCCTCTGTGCTCCCAAGGGACCAAGGGCCTGTTGTTGCCCTTTGAAGAGGCTGGGAGAAAAAGTTTGGAGCCACACTCTAAAGAGAAGAAAAGCCCTATTGCCTTTGGGAGGAGGGGCAGCACCTGTCCATAGCGGGGCTCTCTTGATTTATTTTTTTTTTTTCTCACAAGAAGATACTATGGAAATCTTGGGCTGACATCAACGTAGCTGGGGGACTTGGAGGTTCGAGGAAGTGGAGGTGGTTTTAATGTCACATCCAGTGTTTTTATGTCAGGTAGATTCCTAAAAGCTGGCCGAGTTTTCCCTGTGTGACAAAGTAGTGCGGATTACTCTCAAATGTTGTGAATGGTGCCTGCTGGCATGTAGACATTTGATCAGGATTATTCACCTTTTTCTTTTTCTCAAGCTGAAAGTCAGTCGTTTCTCACTGGTAATTGTGCATATTTTCATGACGTTTTCTCAGGAAATGCAGCAGATGCAGAACTCTGATTTTTCAATGCGTCTCATTTTTTTTTTTTTTTTTTTAAAAAGCTCATAGCTGTCATTAGAAATTCAGGCAGTTTGTTTAGTGCATAAAGAGGCCGGGCAAAATACTCATGCATGTGCTTATCTGTTCATGCCAGTGCCTGTAAGTGTGCAGTATGTCTGGAGTCAGCTGTCCGGATGCACTTCAGAGATCAAAGGCTTGTACGGGAATGTGCTCTGAATCTCAGGGGATTAGCAGCTGAGATTGTGCTTTGTTTCCCCAAATATATGCTCGGTATGGAGCAATGGATAGCTGTTGATCAAAGTGTCTTTCTGGCTGGAGGGTTTTGTTCCACTGCTCGAGGGTGGCATTTATTTCACGACCATAAAGAGCAGATGGATCTTGAGGATGTTATGGTCTTTAGTTGTGCTTTGTTTTCAGAGTAGACTGGGTTGAAAGGGTTTTTTAGCTGTTAAGCATCCGCATCGTGATGAGTGTAAACATTGTGTTATTCTGAGCAGACAGTTATTTCAGGTGGATGTCATGTTTCACTGACGTTAGTGTTTTTACCAATACTAGTGCATACCCATGCATGCCCGTAGAAACCAAGTATAAGCAAGTATTTCTGCATGCCTGTAGAAAATTACTGTTACCATGGCAACAGTAACCATAGTGATGCCTGCCTTTGATCTTTGACACGGTTACTATGGCAGCAGTAACCATGGTGAAATCTGCCTTTGATCTTTGACGTCACCACTCGTTCAGTGATGCCTAGCTTTGATCTTTGATGATGTCATAGCAAGTCCTATGATCGTGAGTGATGCCTGTCTGTGATCTTTGATGATGTCATAGCGAGTCCTATGATTGTGAGTGAAGGCTGCCTTTGATCTTTTGATGTCTATATGATGTCATATAGACATCATGTAGACATCATAGGCATATTATAAGACATCATAGGCACATCATAGACATCATGTAGACATCATAGGCAAATCCTATGATCTTTTAGCGAGTCCTATGGTCGTGACAGACATTGGCTATGTTTACATGGACACGTGACCGGATTAAAAGCTTGATTGGAATAAAAATGCTTCATATAAACTCGGCAATCTGAATATTCTAACTCGATCACGCTCATTCGGATCAAAACTTCATTCCGATTGAGAGGGGTGGGTTATGCCGATTGTTAATCGGAATGGTGCGCATGAAAACACTTATTCCGAATGTAGGGCAGAAAATATGTTTACTGCGCATATCTGTACACCAGCCGCACGTCGACGTGACATATTTCCGCCTTAGCAGCACTGGTCTGTATTGTCCTGCTGTCTCCCTCTGTTCGTCATATGCAGAAGTATGTACTTGTAGCTTCATTACGGAGACCAGCAGAAGCAAAACTACAGTCTGAATAACACAATACAGATCCATTTCGACACAAAGCGGGGCTTGCTAACACCGGAAGTTGCTTCTTCTTCTACTATTTTCGGAATGTCGAAATGTCAACGTGTGCATGTCAAAATGATTTATAACATTCAAACGTGTGACACATGGAAACGCACGTCCTAATCAGATCAGCTTTTTCAGGATCCATGTAAACAGTAAAATTCTGATCTGAATTGTAATCAGATTGAAGAAATTTTGCCCATGTAACCGTGGCCAGTGTTACATCGTCACATCCATTGTCACATCATTACAGAGATTTCTTGAAGTGAGTGATGCCTGCCTTTGATCTTTTGGTGTCTATAGCCCCTTTTCCACTAGGACCTATATAGCCCTACTCACTCTGACATGGCTTTACTCAACTCAGTTCGCTTTTGTTCCCATTACAGCTGAGTACCGCCTGGGGTGGGTGGGATTTTTTTTTACAGCAAGACGGCGCCACACTCCCGTGATGTAAAGCACGCGACACAAGCAAAACACAAGATGGCGGATTACGAGGCGACTGCTTGGTCTCTGGCTTTTTGTCAGAGTAAAGGCAAAAAAGGAGAGCCGGAGAAGGCCACAGGCAGTGAGACGAAACACTCTGGAAAAGTACTGGAGCGTTAAAGAAGCTATAGAGCCATAAAGCCAAAGACGTAGGGATACAAACTAGATCACATATGAAGGTAAGCTATTGATTGCTAATGCTAGTTTGCTTTAAGTTCACCGTACTACATTGTAATGTCGGCAAGTTATTGCTGTTAGGCACTAAAATATGTATGCTGTGTGTGTGTTTCAGATGGCTATCTTGTGGCAAAATTACCACTTCAAACCCTGGGTCTGGGCGTTCATCAGAGCTTCCCACTAATGTCACCCCAGCTTCACAAACGCTCAATGGTTACAGAACTTCAGAATGTCTGTAGAAACGTTTAGCTTACTGTGCAACAAATTGCTCTGATCTGTGTGAAAATTATGGAGAGACTGTTGAAACATCATGGGATGTACCTGCTCCAGCCAGTGGTGTTGTGCCAAAAAGTGATCAGCTGCCAAAACTTGATTGCCAGGTGCCATATTGTAGTTATGAGGTTACATTAGCCATAAAATATATATTTCAACAGGTAAACACTACTGAGTTAGGTATAATAAGATATATTTAACAATCATAAGATAAGATAAGATAAGATAAGCCTTTATTAGTCCCACAACGGGGAAATTCCAGGATTGCAACAGCACAGGGATAGCAACACTTCATCATGATGCATTTTAAGCCAAAACACACTTGATCTAGGATTAAAAGCAATTAAAATAATACAGTCATAAGGTTACATGGAGAAATACATGGATTTATACATGTAGATCCTATATAAATATATTTTCTCTGCATCAATAATGTACTATACACGTATTCATTTAGTATGGCACTGGGAATTTTGACAATAAACCTTTGTACTTGTTGCAGATGTGTCTCCACTTTTGTTTTATGTGTGAAGGTTACCACCAAGCGACATGAATTAAATACTAAAAGACTAGAAAAGATGTCTAAGAACAATCCAGCAGTTTGAGAAATCACTTTTGGTTTGATGTAAGTCTGCCAACAGAATTGTGAACCATAAAGCAGTTTGTGTTAAAATGTTAAATCCCATTAAACCCTAACCCAGGGGTGTCCAATCATGTGCCATGGAGGGCCAAGACCCTGCAGGTTCTCTCTTCTACCCAGACTCTTCAGCAGGTGTTCTCACTGATCAGCAGTCAGTGGAAGAAATTTGGTGGAATCTGCTGTTGAAGACACTGGTTGGAGGTAAAGCCTGCAGGGTCTGGGCCCTCCATGGCACATAATTGGACACCCCTGCTCTAACCCATTATTAGGAAATACAGATGCTAATATGGCCCAGAATTCCTCCATATACTGATACTATCGCTAAAGTGTGCAGTGTCTTCTGTACTGGCACATCCAACAATACTGTCTTCAGTAAATAAAACAATTGTTTTTGGTTATTTTTTCTTAAAAATGAGCCATTATGTTCAACATCACTAATAAATGGTTTTACTGTTAACTCTTTTCCCACCAGTGTCTTAACAGACAAAATAAAAAATCATGATGCAAATACATAAGTCACTAAATTATGTATGGTAACGTGCCTGTGGTAACGTATCGTCACTTCCTGTGTTGCTGGCTGTCTGTGGTTTGCTCTCCTCATTCTCCCGAGGATTTTGCCTTTAATTGTATTTTAATCACTTTTTTCCATCTACCGTCAGCTCTCACTTCTGTTTATCAAGCCTCTTGCACCTGTGTGCGCACTCAGTGTCATCTAATCACCCTCTTTAGCATTCTGTTCACCTTCATCGGTGTTTTTGTTAGCTTCGGGTTAGCCACTAGCTATGGCTGCTAGCTCTCCTTCCTCTCCTCCTCTCGTGTGCACTCTATGTCAGATGTTTAGCTACACCTCTGCCTCTTTTATTGATAGTGGTAAATGTAATAAATGTTGTCTTTTTGAGGCACTCAAGGCGAGGTTGTCTGATTTGGAATCCTGGCTCCGCTGTATTGAAACACCGTCTGCGCCAGTTAATAACGACGGACGTCCTCTAGCTGCAGCGGAGCTCCCTAGCTTAGGGCGGCCTGCTAGCGGTCCTCCAGTCCTCCTCAGCAGAGAGGAGACTGGGTGGGTGACAGTGAGAAGGAAGCCTAGCCTCAAAGCCCCGGTTATCCACCAACCTGTTCATGTTTCTAATCGCTTTTTCCCGCTCAGCGACACACTTGCTGAGGAAAAAACTCTGATCATTAGCGACTCTGTAGTCAGAAACGTGAACCTAGAGACTCCAGCGGCCATAGTCAAATGCATTCCTGGGACCAGAGCAGGCGACATTGAGTGAAATTTGAAAATGCTGGCTAAAAGTAATTGTAAATACTCCACAATTGTTATCCATGTCGGCATTAATGACGTCCGACTCCGGCAGTCGGAAGTCTCACAACTTAATGTGGAATCGGTGTGTGACTTTGCCAAAACAATGTCTGCCTCTGTAGTATTCTCTGGACCTCTCCCCAGTCTGACCAGTGATGACATGTTTAGCTGCATGTCATCCTTCAACTGCTGGCTGTCTGTGTGGTGTCCTGCAAACAATGTGGGCTACATAGACAATTAGAGCTCATTTTGGGGAAAACCTGGTCTTATTAGATGAGACGACGTCCATCCCACTTTGGATGGTGCGTCTCTTTTATCTAACAATCTGGCATCATTTTTATCCAAATTTCCAAAACCTTGACAACTCAGAGTTGGGACCAGGAAGCAGAGTCGCAGTCTTACACTCCTCTCTGCAGCTCCTCTCCATCCGCCACCCCTCAACTTAACCCCTGCGTTCCCCATCAGAGAATCATTGTCTGCTCCCTCCAAAGTAAATGAAAATATAATGCATAAGCATCCCAAAGTGATTAAACAAAAAGTTGGTAAATTCAAATTAAACATGAGGCCTCTAAATTTAATGATTTGGCCTCTGTTCCTCCTCATAATTTACAAATTAAATGCGGTTTGTTAAATATTAGGTCTCTAACTCCCAAGTCTCTGCTAGTCCATGATCTGTTAATTGATCATCAGATTGATTTAATTTCCCTTACAGAGACTTGGTTAGGGCAAGAGGATTATGTTGGTTTGAATGAATCAACTCCCTCCGGTTATTTAAACTGTCAAAATCCCAGAAGTTCTGGTCGTGGAGGAGGAGTAGCAACAATTTACCATTCCAAGTTACTAGTTAATGTAAAGCAAAAAACACGCTTTAATTCCTTTGAGGGCCTGGTCCTCAGTATTGGGCATTTTAGCAATTTTAGGCTAAACCCAATTTTATTTGCCATAGTTTATCGTCCTCCATCAACCTACTCAGAGCTTTTATCCGAATTTGCCAAATTCTTAGCTGATTTAGTGCTGAAATCAGATAGAATAATTATAGTAGGGGACTTTAATATGCATGTTGATGTAGATAGTGATTGCCTTAATTTGGCATTTAATTCAATATTAAACTCGATGGGGTTTTCTCAGAAAGTAGGAAATTCTACCCATTATCTCCACCATACGTTGGACCTTGTTCTGACATATGGCATAGAAATAGAAAATCTGGTAGTGTCTCCTCATAACCCTGTACTGTCAGACCATTGTCTGTTAACCTTTGATTTTACTATTTCTGACTATTTGGCTCCTAAGGAAAAAATATTACTACAGTAGATGCCTCTCAGATGATGCTGTTGCCAAATTTATGCAGATTGTTTCCTCTTTGCCAACGGAAATAAGCTATAGACAGCTTGCTCCTTCTGTAATGGATAGCATGGTAGATAGTGTTACAGCTTCTCTGCATCAGTCTAGACATGGTGGCCCCTTTAAAAAAGAAAAAGTCTAATCAGAGATTTCTGACTCCTTGGTTCAACACAGAAACTCGTAGTTTAAAACAGAAGACTCGTCAGTTAGAAAGAAAATAGTGCTCCACTAATTTAGATGAAATCTATTTAGGTTGGAGAAATCGTCTTTTAATTTATAAAAAAAAAATCTCTTCGAAAAGCTAGAACAAGTTATTATTCTGCATTAATAGAAGAGAACAAGAATAATCCCAGGTTTCTTTTCAGCACTGTAGCCAGGCTGACAAAGAGTCAGGACTCTGTCAATCCTAGCATCCCCTTAGAGCTTACTAGTCAGGACTTTATGAACTTTTTCAATAATAAAATTTCATCTGTCAGAGATAAAATCAATCAGATTCTTCCTGCTGTTAACTTAAATACAGTAACTACTACAACTCATTCAATTGATATCTGTTTGGATCAGTTTACTCCAACTGACCTTTTAGAGTTAGACAAAATAGTTTCCTCATCCAAGCCTTCAACTTGTCTTTTAGATCCTATTCCTACCAGGTTATTTAAAGAAGTCTTCCCATTTATTGGTAGCTTTATTCTTCAAATAATCAATTCTTCATTAACTTTAGGCCATGTACCACAGGCTTTTAAAACGGCTGTAATTAAACCCTTACTCAAAAAGCCAACGCTGGATCCCGGAGTTTTAGCTAACTATAGGCCATTCTCTAATCTCCCTTTCATTTCAAAAATTTTAGAAAGAGTTGTTGCTATGCAATTATTTGACCACTTGCAGGGAAATGGTCTATTTGAAGAATTTCAATCTGGGTTTAGAATCCATCATAGTACTGAAACAGCCTTAGTGAAGGTCACTAATGACCTCCTGATCGCATCTGATAATGGACTTGTTTCTGTACTTGTCCTTTTAGACCTTAGTGCAGCGTTTGATACTATCAATCATAATATTCTACTTGATAGATTAGAACACTATGTTGGACTTAATGGAACTTCATTGCAGTGGTTTAGATGTTATTTATCTGATAGGTTCCAGTTTGTTCATGTCAATAATGAGTTTTCTTTCAACTCAAAGCTCAGTCATGAAGTTCAACAGGGATCTGTGCTAGGCCCTACTCTTTTTAGTTTATATATGCTTCTGTTAGGCAACATTATTAGAAAGCACTGTATACATTTTCATTGTTATGCAGATGACACACAATTATACCTGTCAGTGAAGCCAGATGATAGTAATCAATTAGCCAAGTTAGAAGCCTGTCTTAAGGAAATCAAAGCTTGGATGACTTGTAATTTCCTGCTATTAAATTCAGATAAGACTGAAGTCAATCTTGTTGGTCCAAAAAACCTTAGAAATTCCTTTCCAAATCAAACTTTTAGTTTGGATGCAGTTATGCTTTCTCTCAATAGCTCTGTGAGGAACCTTGGAATTATTTTTGATCAAGATCTGTTTTTCAATTCACTTATTAAATTTGTTTCTAAGACTGCCTTTTATCATTTGCGTAATATTGCCAAGATTAGGAGCATCTTGTCTCAGAGTGATGCTGAGAAACTAATCCACGCTTTTGTTAGCTCGAGATTAGATTATTGTAACTCTTTATTATCAGGTTGCCCTAAAACATCTCTAAAAAGTCTTCAGTTGATCCAAAATGCTGCAGCAAGAGTTTTAACAGGTATTAGAAAGAGAGCTCATATCTCTCCGGTTCTGGCCTCCCTTCATTGGCTTCCCATAGAGTTTAGAATTAAGTTTAAAATCCTTCTTCTCACTTTCAAAGCTCTAAACAATCAGGCCCCTTTTTATTTAAAAGATCTGATATTACCCTATTATCCTAACAGAGCACTACGCTCCCAAAATGCTGGATTACTTGTAATACCTAGAATCTCCAAAAGTACAATGGGGGGCAGAGCCTTCAGTTATCAAGCTCCTCTCTTGTGGAACCAGCTGCCAATCTGGATTCGGGAGTCAGACTCGATCTCTGTTTTTAAGAATAGGGTTAAAACCTTCCTTTTTGATATAGCCTACAATGAGGGAGGGATCATGTGTTTCTGAACCCTCCCATAGTTATGCTGCTATTAGGTTTAGATAGCCCAGGGACCTCCAACAATGCACTGGGCTTCACTCCTTTCTTCACTCTCAATGAAATATTTTTTTTGCTGGTCATTAACATCTGTTTGTTCTCTCCCATAGATTGAGTCCCCATCATGCTGTTTGCTCTCTACATGTCTGTTCTTTTCATCTTCTCTATCCCCTCACCCCCCAGCCAGTCGCAGCAGATGACTGCCCCTCCCTGAGCCTGGTTCTGCTGGAGGTTTCTTCCTGTTAAAAGGGAGTTTTTCCTCTCCACCGTCACCAAGCGCTTGCTCATAGGGGATCGCCTGATTGCTGGGGTCTTTCTGCAACTGTGGGGGTTTCCCCTACAGCTGAAAGTGCTATGAGATGACTGTTGTTGTGAAATGGCGCTGTATAAATAAAGTTGAATTGAATTAAATTGTTTAATACAATCAGCAGCAAATTCCAGATTATTTAGTATGTGCAAAATTCAAGCTCTAAACTGTAAAAAAAAAAAAAAAAAATTAGAATGAGTCACACACGCCGACCATGCTGCCTCAATGAGAAGCAACTGGATGTGCCGCTCATGCTGGTCCCAGTTCAGCAGAACTTCAGCCTGCATCTCTGTAAATTGTGACGCAAGGTCCGGTTTGGGGTGGATCATTTTCCTCTTGCCTAGATGAAAGACAGAAATGGGTGGTGGATAATTAAAGCAAGTTTAAAACATATTTGGGAAATACACTTGTTGCTAAAAGCCAGTGGTGGAATGTGACAAAAAAAGTACTTTGTTGTTGCATTTAACCACAATTTTCATGTAGCTGCACTTCAGTAAAGTAGTTTTTACTACTTTACTACTACTACTACTAAAATCATTTTTTTATCGTGGCCTCAACAATCAGAATGAGTTGATACCTTCAGTTGAATGGAATCTAGTACTTTAACTGAGGGTATGCATCCCCGAGTATGGAGTCACTCAGTCAAAATATGTCATTTTTACCAATAGAAGTTTAGCCACCGCGCTAACATTTATGCAAAACTGCAAAACGGTGACATCCACCGTTTTGCAGTCAGGTGGATGTCACCTGACTGCAAAACAAATCTACCTACGGGTACAAATAAAGTAACCTGAACCTGATCACTCACCACCCTCTATATCCTAATATCACGGCTTTCAACTGCCATGGTCAGGGGCTCCCATTATTTGCTGGTTGGCGGCTGTAAATTCATTTTGGATGGCTCCATCTAGTTCCCTCTGGATTCTCTCATCAGCCAAAGGCACAGAAAAGTCTGCTGGACCATGGTGTTGATTTCTGTGAAGCCATTGTATTGTTGTTTATACTGACGCTTGCTTGCTGGCTCACGGACGAATCTTTGCAAATGGCAGCTGGAGATTCTGTTGAAGACGTTACTCTCATGACGTTATGCCCTGAACAATCAGTGGCCTGCAGTCTGTTGATGTCACATTTTCAGCTCGACTCAGCTCACTTGGAACCTGAATCAGATGGGTACAAAAAAAGTACCTGGAAGCTGGTACCAGGTACCAATAAAAAAGCCTACAAAGCGCACCAAGTTGAAGTGAGTAGAGCCAAACAGGTACTAGTGGAAAAGGGCCATATATGATGTCATATAGACATCATAGGCACATCATAGATGATCCTATGATCTTTTAGCAAGTCCTATGGTCGTGACAGACATTGTCACATCCATCGTCACAGAGATTTCTTGAATTACACTACCGTTCAAAAGTTTGGGGTCACCCAGACAATTATTTTGTATTTTCCATGAAAAGTCACACTTATTTACCACCATGAGTTGTAAAATGAATAGAAAATATAGTCAAGACATTGACAAGGTTAGAAATAATGATTTGTATTTGAAATAATAATTTTTTCCAGATACTCAACCTGCTCAAAGGAAGGTCAGTTTTATAGCTTCTCTAACCAGCTAAACTGTTTTCAGCTGTGCTAAAATGATTGCACAAGGGTTTTCTAATCATCCATTAGCCTTCTGACGCAATGAGCAAACACATTGTACCATTAGAACACTGGAGTGATAGTTGCTGGAAATGGGCCTCTATACACCTATGTAGATATTGTACCAAAAACCAGACATTTGCAGCTAGAATAATTTACCACATTAGCAATGTATATTAGATATTAGAGTGTATTTCTGATTAGTTTAAAATTATCTTCATTGAAAAAACAGTGCTTTTCTTTCAAAAATAAGGAAATTTCTAAGTGACCCCAAACTTTTGAACGGTAGTGTATATATAGAGTGATGATCACCTAACTTGGATTGGCATATGAGTGTGTTAAAACAAGCATTTACCTCAGGAACAATTACTATTACTTCTTACAGCTCTATACTGACGGTTCAAAGAACAAAGAGGGCTCTGTTGGAGTTGGAGTATACATTCCAGAGTTTAAAGTGACCATCTCAAAAAGACGCTCCAACAATACATCCGTGTTTACAGCAGAGATGGTGGCAATAATTATTGGTTTGCAGTGGGCGAAGGAGGCCAGACCAGACCGGGTGGTGGTGTGCACAGATTCACTTGCAGCTTTAAAAAACATACAGACACTAAAATCTACAAGGGAAGACTTGGTGATTGAGCTATATCACAGTTTATTTAGGGTACACAGGGGTGGTGGAGAAGTTCAGTTTTGATGGGTTCCTGCACACGAAGGGTTGAAAGGGAATGACTGTGCTGACAAAAAGTGCTCTTGGGAAAGACATAACTATACCATTGTCTCTTGGAAAAGGTGAAGGGAAAGCAGTAATCAAGAAAAAAGAAATCGAGCTATGGCAAAAAAGATGGGATGAAGATCATAAAGGTAGATCATATTACAAAATACAAAAATCTATTGCAATAAAGAATTATAAAACAAACAGGAGGGAAGACATTATGGCAAGACTCAGACTGGATCATACAGGTTTAAACGGCACTTTATTCACCATGGGGAAAAGTGAAAGTGACAAATGTAGAGAATGAGGAGTAACAGAAGATGTCGAGCACATCTTATTACACTGTCACAAGTATGGAGATGAAAGAGAGAGAATGAAAAATGAGGTTCAAAAGGCCGGTAGGGAATGGGATTTAACTGGGATTCTGGGAACAGATGGAGATGGAGAGGCACTAAGAATCACGAGAAGGGCTCTTTTCTGTTTTTTAAATAACACAGGATCAAGTCATAGAATTTAGGGGTCGGGCTCAAATAACATGATGTTACACACTCTTGTACAGTAGGTGGCGGTATGCACCTTTCAGTTGTTTGCTATCTGCCAGTAACCGAGAGAAGAAGAAGAAGAAGAAGAAGAAGAAGAAGAACTTTTGATATTGGTTGATAAGACCTGAAGAATATAGAGTGGGACCAGATAGAGTGTTATAGACATCATATAGACATGGAAATGTCACTGTTCGAAGAAGAAGATTGTTCAGAACTCCTTATAAGAACTCCTTATACAAAGATATAGAGTGAAGAAGACGAAGAAGAGGTTGCCAACCGAGGAGAATTCTGACTTTTGATACACAGAGTGATGTTTACTGAGTGAAGTACGTGGCAGTAAGGACTACAGCTCCTGACCAGATAGAGTGATGATATAGAGTGAAGTACGTGGTGGTAATGCACCTGTAAGCTGGTTGCCAACCGCCAATCAAATCTAAGAGAAGAAGAAAAAGAACTTTTGATATCTTGTGTTAACTAAAAGCATACTGTGTAGTCATTACAGACATTCATTCATTCATCTTCAACCCCTTAATATATATAGAGTGATTTCTGATATGGTGTTGAGGGACACAGTCCAAGGACGGATAATTTTTTCACACATAAGGAGTTGTTCAGAACTCCTTATAAGAACTCCTTATTCAAAGATATAGAGTGATGATAATAAAGTCAGTGGCGGTAATGCACCTGTAAGCTGGTTGCCAACTGCCAATCAAATCTAAAAGAAGAAGAAGAATCCTTTTCAGGTCACGGAGAGACAGACAACTATTCACTCTCACATTCATACCTAAGGACAATTTATCCCCAGTTGAAGCAAATTAACCTAAAATGCATGTCTGTGGATTGTGGGAGGAAAATGGAGTACCTGGCGAAAACCTCATACAGACATGGGAAAAACATGCAAACTCCACAAAGAAGTTTCACTGCTGGCCAGAGGTGTGATCAAACCCACAACCTTCTTGCTGTGCTGCCACAGTGCTAAATAGTGCTCCACTGAACTGCCTACTACCACTTTTACCCTAACAGACAACAACAATTAAATACGGAACATTTATCTCATTGTGATTGAAAGTTTCAGAGATTTTTGGTTGTGAAATCTGAATTCTGGTGAAAGCATTGACCATTGCAGAATAATGATAGTCTGTATTTTGCCCTTTTTTTTGTTACAGACCATTATGTAATATTGAAGAAAACATGGGTGTAAGAATAGTCTGCCGTTGTTGAGGGATAGACTGAGTGATGTGCGTGGGTCTGGGAGAAGCTCGACTGTAGGTTAGGTGGCTGGGGCCCCTGTGGTTTCTGTGGGAGCTCAGTGCCCATTTTAATCACCCACTTAAAAGGCTTGACTGAAGTGGGTGTTTAAGTGTTTAAACCCTGAATAATTTGCTGTTGTTTGTTTATTGGGTTCCCCCGTGGGTTGCGCTGTGGCCCATGCAGTAAGTGTTGAATAATTTGACTGAGCGCTCAAAGTGGCTGTCAAATAGGACAAGATCAACATCTGCACAAAACTACTATATAAAGCTCTCATGAGAATGCACACATGTGCTTGAGCACGCATGAAACACAGTGTTACTCTCAGAATCCATACTCACATTTCACATGTGTTTACACTGATATGGGGATCCATTTATCACTGCTAATTGAGTCTCCATGTGATAATCTTCCACTTGTTTGTCTTACAAGCTGGTTCTTGGGAAATGTTGGTGATGGACTCTCCAGCTTCCATGGGGCCTTTTGGTGTTTTACCCTCCTTGTGTTTGCACACTTTGGTGACCAGGGCGCTAAGGCCACCTTAGGTGGAGGGAATGGAGGAAATGGATTTAGGTAAACAGAGGTAGAAGAGCACTGTACCTCTCAACAATAGAGGTTCCAGGGCTCTCCAGCTCTTCCTGTGGCACCACGGCTGGAGGAGGTCTGGCTTGTCTGTTGAGGGATGTTTTTAGTTGAAGGAAAGCTAAACAGATCAGCCCCGGTGAAAGGAAAGCTTTCCTTCCCTGGTGTGTTTATGCTTCACAGGTGCCACAACCCAGCGTGGACCTCACCCTGTAGATTCTCTATGTATCATATTGAACTCGTGCTCCAAAAAGGGCTGTTAGCTCAGTCTGTCCAACCCACCGTGCCTTCATCCAGTTACTTAATAGCAGTTCAGTTTTATAAATACTTACACTATGTTTTATTATTATTATTTTTAACTTAAGCAAATGAATACTCAGTGCAGGTCAGCTGACATCAGCATCAGGGACACTCATATAAAGATTGTTTGTGGAGGCTTCCTGCCATTCTGGACCTGCTTTTTTGGCTGGATTCACACTACAACGGCTGTGGCAGCTGTGGCGCAGGTGTAGTGTGGCCAACTACTGATCGGAGGGTCAGGGGTTCATTTCCCGCTCTGTCTGCAGTCTGCATGTCGACGTGTCCTTGAGCAAGACACTGAACCCCCAGTTGCTGCTGGTGGGTCAGGCCAGCGCCGGTGCATGGCAGCTCTGCTGCCATTAGTGTGTGAATGGGTAGATAGCAGGATCTGTAAAGCACTTTGGTCATCTAGAGATAAGAAAAAGCGCTGTGTAAATGAACACCATTTACAGCATTTGGACCAACTTTTACTGATGTTTTGTCAAATGTCTGGCTCTGCTGGCAAAAGTTGATAGAAGTTAATGACAGTTGGTGTTTGCTGGCAAACGCTGGCGAAAGTTGTGTTACTTGAAAATTTGCTGACATTTGGAAATAAAGGTTGGTCAAAGGTTGGTTGGTGAAAGTTGTGCTCAGTTTGTAAAAGTTCCTGAATGCTGGGCTAAGTTATGCAGAATTCATCTAAATCAGCCTAAGTTAAGCTCCATTGGCAAACGTTGACTGAAATGCCGGTGAAAGCAGATGTTTGTAGACCACAACTCACTTCAGACATGCACGGACGAAAGAGAAATGGAGAGAAGAGGGAATTAAAAAACGATATATATATATATATATATATATATATATATATATATATATATATCGATATATCGATATATATATATCGAGCTTACTCAGATTAAAGGAACACTTTTTAATCTGAGTAAGCTGGACTAGCCTGCCACAATTTCGATATCCAGCTTATTTTTTCCCATTAAAATCTGATGTGTTTTCAAAGTGTTCCCTTTATTTTTTTGAGCAGTATATATATCCCAAAAATGTGACAGCCTAAAAGAAAAAAAAAAAAAATCTCCTCATTGAGAAATTTACTGTTCTTAATTTTCTGCTCCATGTGTAATCATTCTCCAGGATTTATTGGTTTGGCTTTCATTGTGGGGATCAAACAGTGCTGATGTGGTGTCAAAAAGTAAATGACATTTAACAAGATTTTATGTTATTTTAATGGAGAGAGTTGTAACAGTCAAAATATACTGTAATCACCCGTCATTTTGTTTATATGATGATACACTAAATAGTTTTTTTTTTTATTCCATCCACATTCGCATTTGAATTGCGGACTTACTGTTTGAGTCTATTTAGGCATTATTGTATTATTTTTTCAGAGGAATGAATGAATGGACAGGGGAAAAGGGTATGCAGAAGTAACTACATAGGAATATAAAATGAAAATAAATACTGAAACATATGCCCAAGGGAGATGTGTTCACTCCAAAAGGTGGTCCATAATGGCAGGAAGCCTCCACAAACACTGATCTTTATATGAGTGTCGCCTGATCAGCTGATCTGCGCTGAGTATTCGTTTGCTTAAGCTAACCTAAGTTGGCAACAGCTACACGTACGCTAGCCTAAGTTGGCAAAAGTTTGCAAACGCTAAATGCAACGCTGGCAGATGCTAGCAGAAGTTCGTAAAAGTTGGTTTGCGCTAGATCACAGGTGTCAAACTCATTCCATGGAGGGCCAAGACCCTGCAGGTTTTACCTCCACCCAGTGTCTTCAACAGGTAATTTCTCTGAATTTCTTCCCACTGATTGCTGATCAGTAAAAACACCTGCTGAAGAGACTGGGTGGAAGTAAAACCTGCAGGGTCTTGGCCCTCCATGGAATGAGTTTGACACCACTGCGCTAGATTAAATACAACCTGCTCACGAACGTAATTTTACCGACATTTGGACTAATTTCTCTGATTTTTCATAATGTCTTTAAAAGTCGGTCCAAACGCTATAGTGTGAACCCAGCTTTAACTTAAGTCAACTTAGATAAACTCTGCATAACTTAGCCCAGTGCTCAGGAACTTTTACAAACTGAACATAACTTTCACCAGTGTGTATTTCCAAACACCAGCAAATTTTCAGCATGCTGAAAAGTTTCAAAGAACACAACTTTCGCCAGTGTTTGCCAAGAAACACCGTCATTAACCTTTGCCAGTAGAGCCAGACGTTTGTCAAAATGTCAGTAAAAGTTGGTCTAAACGTTGTAGTGTGAATTCACCCTTAGATTACGTAATCAAACATCTGAATTCATTATTATTCTTTGGAAAAACTAAAGTAAATATTTCATACAATAAAATAAAATTTCACACTTTTCTGTGGAAGTTGAGCCTAAATGAATAGTTAATGTATACTTTTAACATGTCACTGTTACAGCATTGTTAGTACAATTTGGAAACAGTTTGAAATTGTGTAACCTTCTTTGCTGCAAGTTGATTATAGTGAGCAGTGACACAAGTCACTAATTCCAGTCAGCTATGAATAGAATTGCGCCACTGGCACCAACACGCTTGTATATAGTAGTTGAAGTGTCTATTTCTGCTGCTATGTTTACTTGCTAAGTTGAAACACTGTCTGTAATTATGGAGATTATAAGTCCACAGTTAAAAGGTCAGATGTGAGGGATGTTTTAAGGTGGTGGCTTGTGGTAGACAGGATGTCTTCTCCAGACATGCTGTTCCTATACATATGTCTCTCTGTGCTTGCATTTGTGTGTACATACAGAAAGCAAAAAAAAGACCACCTTGGTTGGTCCCATTTGGTCAGCATATACATGTTAGAGGTTTTCATAACTGCCACCTACCACTGGTGATTGTACTGACAGAGTTAATTGATTTTGAGTTAATGTTATACGCAGCTGTCATTTGAAGAAATTGTGATGTGACTATATATCCAACCATTCATCTTTTCCACTTAATCCTTTTCGGGTCGCACACAGTTTGACAATCCATCCATGCATCCATGCTTCATTCCATTCATCCATCCATCCATCCATCCATCCAGGCAGCAGAATAAGCAGAGAAGCCCAGACTGCTGCCCAGTTCACATAGCACCCTGATCCCCATGATCCCTCCTTTAGATGGTAAGCCCACTGGAGGGTAGTCCCATATGACTTGCTCAGGCTGAGCCCATCCAGGTCCTATGGAAAGAAACCCAGTCTCTAACCTCAAAACAGTTGGGGTGCACTGGATCCCTGTTTTAACTTATCATGGGGATCTACCAGACCACTCTTGGTTTGGCCCTTCACCCATGACAATTTGCCCTGGTATACCCTACTGGGGCACGTTTCTTCCGACAACATAGCTCCTGGGATCATTAGGGCATCCAAACTCCTCCACCATGATAAGGTGGCGATCCACAGAGAGGATTATCAGTCATTCTGACCTTAAATCTACAAAATCAGATTATACAAGTAACATTGAAGAAATTATTATTATAGCTCCCACAATAAAGTTGTGGAGGGTTGACCCATCCGTCTGTTTGTGCTTTGTCTGTCCGTCCATCTGATTGACATTTTATGTTGTTGCCACTATAGCTTCTGTATCTTCTTTGTGATCATATTGACTTCAAATTTATACAGAAGCTTTATGTCATCAATACCTTGGATGAGTTAGACTTTCATACACATCACATGTTGATCACAGTTCTCATTGGGCCCCTCGATATTGGGATGTGTGGGGTATGTGATCTTGCTCACTAAGGTTCTTTCATTAAGATTTTAATGTGAAATTGCACAGTGTTTTTGGAAAAATGTCATCTTTTGAATTTTCCTAACCCTGCTAAGCACTAAGGATACAACATGATGATAAATTGCCTTGTATGAGTAAGACATAAAATGTTTTAGAGTCAGAACCTTAAGCTGTAGGCAGATGCTGACATGACGAGAACAGAGGTGTCTCGTCTCATTTGGCTTTGGTTTAAAGCTCAATTGTCAGTCACTTTCTTGGTGCCCTCGAGGTACACTTTTTGACTAAAACCCTTTTCCTCCCACACTTATAGTACTTGAGACTGGTGTGTGAAGCCACCCAGACAACTGAAGAACTGTCTCTCTTCAGGGAGCTTTGACTAATTACTAAGACTCTCTAACACAGTGAAGCACCCTGAATTTTACACACATACACAGAATAAGGCACATTACCCACCATTTGTGTTGAATTAAATATTCCTTTTATCACAATGATTGACACATGCATGCACTGCAGAATTTTTCTGTTAAGGATAGGCAAACTATTTCCTTTCAGCTACTTACCACACAAGGTTTTGGAGATGGGGTGTGTCATTTAGCGTAAGACACCCTCTGTTGAATTTCTCTCTTTTCCCCTTCCTTTTTTTCTAATTCTTTGGCATTGGTCTGCATGCAAAGGGCCATAATGTTGTGATTTGTTACTCTTGGCAAGCAGAGACCACCTGTAAATCAAGGCCAAGCGACAGACTGGCTCCATTCTCTAGCGAACCATAACTTCCTCTTGGGAATTCAGGTTCCCATAACAGAGTTCATTAGCTGGAGGAGAATGCATTTTAAAGATACACCATTAGCTCAGATTCCCTGTTAACTCTCTTTACTCCCAAGAAAACTTGAGGACAAAAACTGGAGAGGGTTTGCTGCTCATGCTGTCCATTCTTATGCCAAAATAGCAACTGTTGACAACATGTAGGGGTGTCATGGTTCTGTAACCAAAACCAAATTTGTGATACAAATAGATTAGTGGTTCCATATTTCTGTGTTACAAAATGCCCTTCCCATATTGACTGGCTTACTGCTATCGAAGTTCTATATTTGAGGAACGCCACAGTCTAGTAAGTGACACCTTTAGAGCTGCAACATAATTTGTGAATAAAGAAGCAGCAGCCATCTCTATTGTCATTCAGTCCATACAGCTAATCATGTACAGTAGAACAAAATTACATTTCTCCTATCTACAATGTTAATCACGTGTAGAATCAGAGGGTCACTGCCATGCAAGGTGCCGCCACAGACAACTTCTCCTTCCCCCATTCTATTGTGCTGAGCACCAAGCTAGAATGTGGGAAGTACCATTTTTATATGGTCTTTGGTATGACCTGGCCGGGATTTGAACCCCCAACCTCCCAGTTGTGGGGCAGATGCTCTATCAAGTAGGCCACCACTCCGGTTTAGTTGCTGTAACAATCATAGCTACCACCTGTTATTTTGTTTGATCATGTTAGTTAGTTAGTTAGTTAGTTAGTCAGTTAGTTAGTTGGATGGATGGATGGGTGGATAGATAGATAGATAGATGGATGTACTTTATTGATCCCAAACTGGGAAATTACAGTGTAACAGCAGCATATTTTTTGCATATTGTAATAGTTCAAAACAAACATTTGTTTGGCCTTTATACCAACAATGGAATGATTGTCCCTTCCCTAGTTCTTATATTTTTGCATATTTATCACGCCTAAATGTTTCCGATCATCTATCTATAAATGCACGGAATCTGTGTGTGTATGTCTGTGTGTCTGTTCCACACATATCTCTTGAACCATTCGTCAGATTGACCTAAGATTTTATAAGTGTTTTGCTGAGGTTACGAGGGTGTCCGTCCCAGAGTATGGAGTTGTTCAGTCAAAATATGTAATTTTTATGAATAAAAGTTTAGTCATAGCTCTCTCTCCTCATGCTCTGGCTTCTAGAGGTGTGGGCGGAGTTTTGCATTGACTCCGTACTGATTGGATAATACGCAACATCACGGCATCAGTAACTACAGCGCACCGTGAGCAAAACAAGGAAGCGAAAAGTGACAAATTTGACTAGAAAAAGATAATACTGAAGATTTAATACTTAAAAAAATTATAACATAAAGTTGCCGTAATTGCGTAGGTCTAAAGAATAATTTGGCATATGTGGAGAAAATGAGGTACTGTGCATGAGCAGACTGGGTGGAGTGTCAGCGGGGGACCCGGGTCTGACAAAGAACATCGGAGTATCAACACAGAACTTGCCGGGAGAAGCAGCGGCCTGACCGGGCAGACCACGGTCCTTTGCGGGGAGGCACGCCCAACCTGCCCAGTCAGTGGTAGACGGGAGTGCTTGCTTCTGTTTAACCCGTGTGGTACCACTGTACTTTGCAGGACTGCACGTCCCCCCTCCTGCGCAAGTATCTAAAAATTAAAACAGGACATGCCGGAAGAAGCAGCGGCCCGACCGGGCAGACCATGGTCCTTCAAGGGGAGGCACGCCCAGCCTGCCTGGTCAGTAGTAGACAGGAGCCCCTGCTTCTGCTTCACCCATGTGGTACAACTGTACTATGCAGGACCGTGAGGCCCTCCTCCTGCACAAGTATCTAAAAATTAAAAACCTAATGATAATAATACCACCATGATTGTGGAGCGAAATGGCTGGAACGACTTGACGACCAAACGTAGGACACAAAAAAATAATGAAATAAATTATTTTTAGTTAAATTTTTGCTGACAAATGGGCAACACTGATGCAACGGTTGCAGCCAAACAGGTCCTTCTGCTGTGTATAATAATGTTGGGTGTTTTGTAGTTAATTTGGTTGATTACAGTTTTAAAAAAACCTTTAAATAACAAAATATTGCTAAAATATAAAATGATGCACTACAGTGCAAATATTTGTAAACGTATCCTGTTATTGAGTTTATTGATGATACACAGAAGAAATTCAATATTACACTGAACTCCATCACTGAACAGTGATATAGACTATATGATATATAGTAAGATAAGATAAGATAAGCCTTTATTAGTCCCACAATGGGGAAATTCCAGGATTGCAACAGCACAGGGATAGCAACACTCAGAGCAACAATCAGAAGGCAAGAAAAAAAAGCAAGAGCAGCTAATATACATATGTACATATTATTATAAATATATACTGTATATATACACACAGACACACAGTGCAGAGCATTGTAGCTGGATGGAATAAATATATGAGTATATAAACACACAGTGCAGAGCATTGTAGCTAGATGGAATAAATATGTAGATATATAAACACCCACAGTACGGAGCATTGCAGCTAGGTGGAATAAATATGTAAATATATAAACACACACAGTGCGGTGCAATGTAGCTAGATGGAATAATATGTAGATATATAAACACACAGTGCGGAGCATTGTAGCTAGATGGAATAAATATATAGATATATAAATATAAACACACCCAGTGTGGAGCATTGTTGCTAGATGGAATAAATATGTAAATATATAAACACACACAGTGCGGCGCAATGTAGCTAGATGGAATAATATGTAGATATATAAACACACAGTGCGGAGCATTGTTGCTAGATGGAATAAATATATAGATATATAAATATAAACACACCCAGTGTGGAGCATTGTTGCTAGATGGAATAAATATGTAAATATATAAACACATACAGTGCAGAGCATTGTTGCTAGATGGGATGAAACAGCACAACCGTCTACTTAGTTATCCTACATGGTATGATTATGTGCCCATACATATTCTCACCCTCCATAGCGACCGGTATTTTCCTAGTTGTATGCCGGAGGGGACCATTGTGTAAGTCTATTGCATCTTTTGCATTCAAAAAACTATTAGTTTGTTACGTCTTTTTGCTATCTCTGCGAGCAGCCCTGCTTAGGTTGTACAGTCTGACAGCCATTGGTAGGAAGGACCTGCGGAACCTCTCAGTTGTGCACCTGGGATGATGTAGTCTGCTGCTAAATGAGCTCCTCAGTGTATTCAGTATGTCCTGCATAGGGTGGAACTTGGACTCCAGCAGAGATGACAGTTTAGCCACCGTCCTTCTCTCTCCTGTCTCCTCCACCGGGTCAAGGCGCTGCCCCAGGACAGAGCTAGCTTATAGTATATAGCTAGCTATAGTATATCTATACTATAGATTTTATGATCAGAGGTGGGTAGAGTAGCCAGAAATTCTACTCATGTAAAAGCAGTGCTTTGAAATTAATAATTAAAAGTAGGCAACCAAAAATTTCTAGTAGAGTTAAGGATGCAAAAAGCACCGCTGAGTAATGACTTCAGTCTTGAAGGTTTGAGGTTTTTCTCCAAAATTTATAAAAATTTTCTTATTTATTTTTTTCTTATTTTATTTTCTTATTTTAATTTTCTTTCTTTCTCTGCAAATTTATCTAAATCTGAAACCATTTTCCTCAAATTTGTAATTTCCTCTTCTAAAATGGACTTTTCTTGTACATTTGAGACTTAATTGTAAATTTGTGGATTATTTTATGGCTAATTTTTGTTTGTTTAAATGAAATTAGTTTTTTTTTTTTTTTTACAAATTTGAAACAGATTGTCGTATGGCGCAGTGGTTAGCACTGTGCCAGCACAGCAACTCACCCTTGGCCATGGGATCCCTGGTTCGATCCCAGCCCCTGACCAACAGTGATCTGTGTGGAGTTTGCATGTTCTCCCCGTATCTGCGTGGGTTTACTCCGGGACTTCTCCAGTTTCCTCCCACAGGCCAAAAACATGCAGGTTAGGTTAATTGGAGACTCTAAAGTGGCCCTAGGTGTGAATGTGTGTGTGAATGGTTAAGGGATAGCGCCGTACTGTGGCTGCTTCATCCATCCAGGTGGATGCCCTCAATTTCCCCTCTGGGGATCAATAAAGTATACAAAATCAAATTAAAAAAAAAAAAAAAAAGGAAATTTTTTTTTCCTTATACAATATACACTTTTGATCATAATTTTGCAGAGCCAGAACAGAACAATAATTTAAGTCTGATTTCAAAGAAAAAAAAATATATATTTAATGAAAAAAATGAACTTAAATTACCAAAGATGCAGTTATTTCTGTTAAAATATTTCTAGGTGTGTCTGGGTCCTCACCACCCAGACAGCAGGAAAATCCTCCCTTATTTTGAAATCCAAATGTTGGCACGTTTTGTTTGTCTGAAGGCGGTTGATGGATTAAAGTCATTGACTTCATGAATTTCAGTCATATTAACTTGCCAGGTACATAATAATGAACATAAATTATTAGTCAATATCGTAGTGGCTGGTGAAGTAAATCCTCAGCAATTCAGTCATTCTTGCCTTTTCCTGCATATGAAGCCTGCATGTGAAGACTGACCACACCTGTTTGCTAAGCAACTCTTCATTATTGTTCCCGTTACCAGTGGGTTAAAACCACTATAAATGCCTCCACTGATTCCATACCTCTTCTAAAGTACTTTAATAAGCTCATGCTTCTCTCAGACAGTGACACTAGCAAGACAGTCTGCCTTTCGACTGAAACTATCATGCGGGCGAGGCGCTTCTGAACTCTGTGCAGCTGACGGTCACTCGTGTTGTTTGTGTGCGCGCTTGCAGACCGTCGTTCCTTCATATTTTTTTCTTAAATTTATGTTTCCTTGGCATGGCGGCATAGCTTCAAGTGGTGGTGGCCCGCCATGTGGAAATGTTACCAGAGGAAAACCCTGGGCTTTACAGTAGCTGTGTGGCATAGGGTCTCAAACGGAGATAGGCGCCGCCCATACGCTAGAAGGTGTGGCATGGGATCAACTTAACTTAATTGTTCACAACTCCTCATGTTCTCCATACCTGTAGACACTTTCCCTCATGTGTGTTACTGTTTAGCTCTTGATTGTTCTCCAAGCTGTCCTGCGTTTGTGATTATGTTACCTTATTTATGTCTGCCAGTCTCTGTTCCTTGTGGTGCTGTCCTCTAGTTTCCTGCTGGCATCCTTGTCCCGAGTGTTTCCCAGTAAGTGTTTCCCCTGTAAGTCGCCTCTAGGTTATATACAGTCCCCGCGCTGTCGTTTATTTCTGTTAATAAAACCATGTTGCACTGGAACGCTTGTCTGCATTAAGAGTCCTCCTTACCTGCCTGCCGGAGATGTACATGACAATAACTGCATCTTTAGTAATTTAAGTTAATTTATTTCATTAAACACAATTTTGTTTTTTTGTTTTTTAAATCAGAGTTAAATTATTGTTCTGTTCTGGCTCTGCAAAATTATGGTCGCGAGTGTAAATTGTATAAAGAAAAAAAGGTGAAATTTTTACCACAATCTGTTTCAAATTTATTTAAAAAAAAACCCAGTACTTTTATGAAAAAAAAGACAAAAATTTGAAAAAAAATCCACAAGTTTATAATAAAGCCTCAAATATACAAGAAAAGTTCATAATTTTACAAGACAAAATTACAAATGACAAAAATGGTGGCAAATTTAGATAGATTTACAGAGAAAAGTAGGAAACAATAAGAAAATTGTTATAAATTTTGGAGAAAAACCTCAAACCTTCAAGACTGAAGCCATTGCTCAAGTTTTTAAGTGGGTGCTCTTTGTATCTGTAACTCCACTAGAAATTTTTGGTTGTTTACTTCATCCATCCATCCATCCATCTATCCATCCATCCATCCATCCATTTTCTACTGCTTTTCCGGAGGTCTGGGTCGCGGAGGCAGCAGCTCAAGCAGAGAAGCCCAGACTTCCCTCTCCCTGGCCACCTGCTCCAGCTCTTCAGAGAGGATACCAAGATGTTCCCAGGCCAGCTGGGAGATGTAGTATCTCCATCGTGTCCTGGGTCTGCCTCGGGGTCTCTTCCCAGTGGGATGTGCCCGAAACACCTCAAGTGGGAGGCGTCCAGGAAGCATCCTGATCAGATGCCCAAACCACCTCAACTGGCTCCTTTTGATATGGAGGAGCAGCGGTTCTACTCTGAGCCTCTGCCGGATGACTGAGCTCCTCACCCTATATCTGAGGGTGAGTCCAGCAACCCTACGGAGAAAGCCCATTTCAGCCCCTTGTATCCGCAATCTCTTTCTTTCGGTCATTATCCAAAGCTCATGACCACAGATGAGGGTAGGAACATAGATTGACTGGTAAATTGACAGCTTTGCTGTGGAGCTCAGCTCCCTCTTCACCACAACGGACCGGTACAATGTCTGCATTGATGCAGAGGCTGCTCTGATCCGTCTGTCAGTCTCTCGCGCCATTCTCCCCTCACTCGTGAATGAGACCCCTAGAGAAGGATTAGATAAAACACAGTTACAGAACACACGATTAAACACACGACTGAAATAAAAATAGCCCAGGATTTTGGAAATATACACAGGTATGGTAGTGGCTTCACGGATGAAACAATGTACATAAAAGTGTGGCGTGCAGAACACAAAATTGAGCGCACAATTGAATAAAAAGGCCCAAGGATTATTATTATGGACATAAGTATGGTAGTGGTTTCATGGATGGGTCAATGTACATGAAAGTGAGGAGTGCAAAGACATATGATTATTTGATAATTGAAAAGGTCCTCAGTTCTGTGCATGTGAGCGTTCGGAAGGAGGTAGGTGGGGCCTCTGACTGTTTGCAGTCTGGATGGGCCAGGGGAATAAACTGTTTGTCAGTCTGTAGGTGTAGGACCTGATTGATCTGAACCGTCGTCCATAGGGAAATAGGTCAACCAGGTGGTGGGCGGGATGTGAGGGTTCTCCTGTGATGGTTTTGATCTTTCTGAGACAGGAGGATCTGGAGATGCCCTCCAAGGAGGGCAGAGGGCCACCAATGATTTTTTTGGGCAGTGTTGATGACCCTCTGCATGACCCTCCTGTTCTTGGCTGTGGAGCTGGCGTACCACACACCTAGACAGTAGGTGAGCACGCTCTCCACTGAGCAGTGGTAGAAGGCCAGCAGCATCTTCTGGTCCAGGTTGTTATTCCTGAGGACACAGGAAGTGCAGCCGCTGCAAGGATTTCTTCACCAGGGCCTTGGTGTTGACAGACCAGGAGAAGTCAGAGGAGATGTGGGTGCCCAGGAACCTGAAGATGGGGATGGTCTCCACGCAGTCGCCATTTATTAAGAGATGTGTGTGGTCCTGTCTGTTCTTTCTGAAATCCAGTATGAGTTCTTTGGTTTTTTGGACATTCAGTTTTAGGTTGTTTTCCTGGTACCACAGCAGCAGATTCTGTACCTCTGCCTTGTATGCCTTCTCATCATCATTGTTGATGAGTCCAACCAAGGTGGTGTTGTCTGTGTATGTACTTCACAATGACATTGGTAGGATGGGTTGGAATATAGTCAAAGGTGTACAGGGAGTACAGTAGTGGGCTTAGCATGCAGCCCTGGGGGAAGTCAGTGCTGAGAGACAGTGTGGAAGAGTGGTGGGGGCCAAGTCTGACTGTTTGTGGGCGGTTGGAAAGAAAGTTTGTTTTTTTTTTATCCAGGAGCAGGTGGGTGGGTGGGGGTCTGGAGGAGGTGCAGTTTGTTGATCAGATGTCCAGGATGATGGTGTTGAAAGCTGAGCTGTAGTCCACAAAGAGCATCTTCACGTAGCTCCTTGGGTTCTCCAGGTGGCCCAGTGCTCTGCGGAGTGTGGGGGTGATGGCATTTTCCATAGACCGGTTCTTCCTGTAGGCGAGCTGGTGGGGGTCGAAGGAGGGGAAAGACAGTCCTTGATGTGCTTAGACACCAGTCGCACAAAACACTTCATGACTACAGACGTGAATGCTATAGGTCTGTAGTCATTCAGGCTGTCCATTGCAGTCTTTTGGGGGATGGGGATGATGGTGGAGGCCTTGAGGCAGGAGGGGACGGTGGTGTGCGTCAGGGAGAGGTTGAACAGCTTGGTGAGGATCTCTGCCAGCTGGTCAGCACATGCTTTGACCACCGCTCCTGGGATGCTGTTGGGACCAGTGGCTCTGCGGGCCTTCACTGCTTTCAGTTTCCTTCTCACCTTGTACACCTGTCGAGAGAGATGGGATGGTGGGGGGAGAGAGAGGGAGGAAGGGGAGACAAATTGGGGGGGTGCTCAAACAGGGCAAAGAAGCTGTTAAGCTCCTTTGCCAGAGTGAGGCTGCTATCTGATGTTGCGGGGCACTGGCCCCTGTAGTTGGTGAGGGCCTGGATGCCTCTCCACATCTGCTGGGGGTTGTTGTCTGCGAGGAAGTCTTCCACTTTCTTCCTATAGTTGTTCTTGGCGTGTTTTATGCCTCTTCTCAGGTTGGCTCTGGTAGTGCTGTACAGAGAGCTGCCCCTCTGTCTGAAGGCTGAATTGTGGGCTCTGATCAGAGCCTGGACCTCACTGGTCATCCCGGATTTCCAGTTTGGAAAGACCCAGATGTGTTTGGTGACCGTCACATTTTCTACACAGCATTTAATGTAGAAAAGGGCAGACTCGGTGTAGGAGTCCAGGTCCTGCTGTTCATCTTCAGTTCATTCCATAGATTTTCGATTTAATTCAGGTCAGGTGACCGACTGGGCCATTCTAGCAGCTTTATTTTTCTTCTCTGGAGCCAGTTGAGAGTTTTCTTGGCTGTGTGTTTGGGATCATTGTTTTGCTGAAATGTCCACCCTCGTTTCATCTTCAGCATCTTGGCAGATGGCAACAGGTTCTTATCAAGGATGTCTATGTACATTTGTCCATTCAGCTTTCCTTCAATTATATGAAGTCTGCCTGTACCATGTGCTGAAAAACATCCCCATACCATGATGGGATGTGCAGTGCCATTTCTCCTCCAAGCATGCTGTGCATTGTGGCATCCAAAAAGTTCAATTTTGGTCTCATCTGACCAGACTATGTTCTCCCAGTATTTTTCTGGCTTGCCCAAATGTTGTGCAGCAAACTTTAAATTAGCTTCATCATGCTTTTTCTTCAGCAATGGAATCTTGCGAGGTGAGCAGGCATAGAGCCCATGTCGGTTGAATGCATGACTTATTGTTTTCTTTCAAACAGCAGTACCTGCTAATTCCAGGTCTTTCTGGAGCTCTCCACAAGTGGTCTTTGGCTCTTGGCTAACTTCTTCTGATAATTCTTTTGACTCCTTTGTCAGAAATCTTGCAAGGAGCTCTTGGTCATGGCCGGTTTATGGTAAAATGATGTTCTTTCCACTTCTGAATGATGGCTCCAACAGTGCTCACTCGAACACTCAGCAGTTTAGAAATGCGCCTGTAACCAATGGCATCATTATGTTTTGCAACAATGAAGTTGCAAAGATCTAAAGGCAGTTCTTTGTGGTGTGACAATCTGATATTCACAGACCTTTTTGAAGGTTATCAGTCAGGACTTAACCAGCTGAAATTAATGCACTGATGGGGGGGTGGGATGGCTTCCTAAATTCTGATGGATTTCAGCTGGTTTGTTGGCTTTCTATGCCTTTTTGGACCTCTTTTCCTAATGTGTTCAATACTTATTCCCTGTGTCATTATATTAAATATAACTTGTTTTGTGAACACAACTGCCTTGATTCCTTTGTACGTATGGATTACTTGGATTGTTACTGATATTGGGTTAAACGTTCAGGTCAATGGCTACATCAGTAATATGTTTAATGAGAAAATTGTTGACTTGTTCAGTACTTATTTTTCCTGCTGTAAATTTCAGCCTTACTATCTCTACTACCTTGTATTTTTTGTCTGAAAATGGGTTGTAAGAATCACTTCAGTGTCTGTACAACTTGCTCTATTCTCAAACTGCACAGAAAAAAGGATGGAGGTATGTGTGCATATTTATAATTGTGCCTCACAAATCAACTACCACTTATTTTCTTATGGGCGTAGACTAGGGATTCAAGTTATCGATTGATTCATTAATCATTAGTTGATTAACTTATCAGTCGATTAACGATTAATTGATAAGCAACTATTTTACTGAGAATCTTAATTTCCCTTGGTACAATATAGTCTTTCTATCTTTAACATATAAAAAGTCAATTACTGTTTTTGATACGCTGAATAAAACATGAACATCATATTCCTTAATGTTTTATTGTACCATTTGCATTTTCTTTTACTTCAGACAGTGGCATTATTTGTAGTTTAACAAATTCTGTACTGTATAGTGTGTACTATGTGCTGGTACATCTCAGTAAATTACAAATGTCATGATTTTAATTTATTTTAAAAACTACTACCAATATCATACAATTTATCTTTTTTAGTTATATTACAAAAAAATATATAGTTCATGTTCTAATTTACCGAGATGCACTAGTAGGCTGTTTTAACAGCAAAATACATTGTGAGCTGCTTCATCTGTTGCATGTTAAACATTATCACAGTACCCCGGAAATCCAGGCAAACTCAGTATGATCTGGGCTCCTTCTGTTGTCTGTTACCTCAGTGGTAACTTGAGTCCGGTCTGCTTTCCCATGTAGCGGTGGGTTGAAGGCAGCAGGGATGGGTCTTTGCGCTCGTGTAGTTTCTTCTTTGGTATAGTCCGTTTCTCCGCCCTGCTGATTTGAAGCAGGCAGGTGGATCTTCAAGCTCACATGCCATTGGAACTCGTTGTGGCTTTGCAACGTAACCCGGAAGAACAAGTTTTTTCGCTCTGCTCAGCGTATGTGCTCTGTTGGTTTGGTGTCTTTGGCCACTTTTTCTTTAGTTTTGGTAGAAAGGCGGCAGTGGGTGACCAGGTGCACCCCCGTCTGGATGACAATGCCACTACATTTAATAGAATAATCTCCCACTGAAAAGGACTACTAGACAGATAGATAGATAGATAGATAGATAGATAGATAGATAGATAGATAGATAGATAGACTACTGAGTTACCAATTAATTGACAACTAATTTATTTTAGTCGACTAAATTCTTATTGACAGTTAATCTAAAGTCAGTTAATCATTAACATCCCTAGCGTAGACGCTTTATTGGAAATCGAAAGGACAAAAGTTACACATTAAGAAACAAGGAAACGCAGCATTTATACTTCAAAATACAGTGGTACCTCTCCTTACGAACGTCTCTACATACAGAATTTTCAGGTTACGAGACGCCTCAACGGGAAAATATTGCCTCTTGTTACGAAAGAAATTTCAGGGTACGAAAGGCAAAAAAGTACACGCTCCTCGCAGCTCCCGTAGTTTACCGAACGTAAACATACCTGTAGCTGCTCTGCCATTGGCTATCGCCTAGCATAGCCAATGCTATGCTATGCTAGGCCGACAAAAGCAAACGTCCTTGGATCGGTTCTTCACAAAACGTCAGGCAAAAACCACTGATGAGAGAGAACATGAACCAAAGAAGGCAAAAGGTGACGACGACGACGATAGCAGTTAAAAGGTAAATGAACATAATTTTTATTATTCTTTACTTTATACTTTATTCTTTGTTTTTTTTAAATTACAACTCTCATTTTATGTTTATTGTGCAGTAATCTAATTGTAACATGTATTTGTTACATGTTTTGATGTGTTTTTATGATTTATAAAAAATTTATGCCCGAATTTTGGGGGGCTTGGAACGGATTAGGGCATTTACATGTAAAACGCGTCTCTACTTACGGAATTTTCACGTTACGGAAATACTTCCGGAACGAATTAATTTCGTAAGTAGAGGTACCACTGTATATGTAGCTACAAAGTTGTGGCATGCTATTGATAATCCTAGGATGAGCATCTATTTTGTGAAACAATGATAATGTTTAGTTTGTTGCTTTAATGCATTTTATAATAAATGTCAGAGCAATTAACATATTCTTGTATGAAACCCATTTTTTCGTGTTTTATAAATGAACTTAAATCACTCTGATATAAATTTCTCTAAATTGCTGCAGGGCTGATCATGATGTTAGACTCTTGATCTTGGCACTGTGTTTCTCCTCTCCTCCCCTCCCTCTTGTGAGACCCGGCTTTGATAAACAGTGTGATAAATGTTAATTGCTGTGGTTACATATTTTTCAAAAGCTAATAAAGGCTGTTCGCTCGAGTAACGGGTAGGTTTTAAAGCCTCGGGGGCTGGCTGAGTTGTAAAAGCTTATCTTTGCAGGTGTAAAAGTTTTGTAAATGGGTCATTAAAGTGTTGGCCAACTTCACACACAGAACACAAAAAAAAGCAAAGGGGGAGGGAGATTACTTTGGATCAGCATGTTTCTGAAGCATAGAGATGAGGGCTGTAAATCTCTGCTAATATTCCACTGAGCCTTTCAGGAGGCAGCCTTTGATGTGGGTGAGGTAATGTGACCAGCACTGTTTGCAATGTTAATCTGACATGGAGAAATGACTGGTGGCTGTATACTATCACTCCACAGAGGGATGGTTTCCTATCCCGGCCTCTGTTGGACCTGTGATAAAACAACAAGTGAATTTTAAGAGAAAATAAATAGGTGCAAAAAATCACAGAAGCAGGCACTTGCATTTGCAACCTGTTATCCAGCAGTATCTTTGATAAGATTGTATATTAAATAATGTAACATAATTTGATGCACAGTACACCACCTTACCTCCCTATACAGTTTTCCCCTGCCTTACTGAAATGTTTCTGGTATCTGTGCATGTGTTTGTGTGTGGAGAATCTCTGCATGACCTGTGTTGTGAACTGGAGTTAACACGTTAAGCCCTCTGGCATGTGCAGCCTCCTCAAACCCTTCCAGCTTTGTGCATTGCTGACCGTGCACACTTTAATCATAGAGCTGCTTCCTCCAACCTGCCTGGTGATGGATCCCAACTCCGTGGCTATAATTTCCTTCCTGGGGTGGAGGAAGAGAGGTGGGTGTGCCGTGACTGAAGGGTGTCAGGCATGGGGCCACGGAGTCTGCAGAAATGGTGTCTGTCTTTGAAGCTCCCTCTGAGATGTCAGTTTATACGTCGGCCCTCCTCAGCTGACAAACTTTAAGGGCTTGTAATCGTCTAATTATTCATCTCGTTTGTCATCCTCTACTGAAGTGCTGAACTTTATTTAGAAGGACAGAAAGTGGCTAAGACAAAGTGTTGTATGTGTTTCAACTACTCACTCTGCTTCTTTTTATTGCATATTGAGTTAATGTAGCTTTTGATTAGCTGTGCAGTATTTGTATTAATAAATGTATTGCACCAAATGTCCTGTAAGGTACAGCTTCAAAGCTTTTAATCAGATACCTTATCCTTTATTAAAAGATGCATGTAAAAGGCCCAACATCATAAGATTTACAGTCTGTGACCTCTGGAAATGAGCTAAGTTTCTTATCAGCAGCATAAAATTGCATTGTCAAACAGAGCTGATATGACTTCCTCTTGGTATTACAGACGTTCTCTTTTGTCCATTTTGTTATAATGCCTCGAAACACTGGTTGCTCAGAGCATCAGTTCGACCAGAGCAGATTCAGCTCAACTATCTCCTCATGTGAAAAGATGCAACAATATTAATTTGCCTTGAATCTCATTGTGTAGGTGTTTATAAATTGGCCCCACTTCCCCACCCCCTCCATAAATGGGACCGTCTCACGTCAGCTTTGCTATGCTGTATGATTATCTGAGATCTTTATTTCATGTGTGAAAACCGATCCCCTTTGAAGCCTCAGTCAGAGGCAGTGCAGCGCTTCACTCCTTCACATCAACACCCTCTATCTTGGCTCTATCTCGGGGCGTCATGTTTTACTGCTACGTGGTGTTTTGAATGAGGCCGTTTAATGTAGTTGGAAGGTGAGGCCCTCTCCAGCTTTTAAGAACTGGAAAAGAAGCTTGGACCCTGATCGAAAGTTGTTTTTTTTTTTTTTATGATGGCTTGGTGGTCCATTTTTTTCTCCCTCTTGCAGCAGCACTACTGCACTTACCACACACTGAAGGATAGGCACTGCTCCAAATTCCAAGAAGTGTGCAGCTCAGTCCTTTGAAATTTCCTCTGGCGTATCTCAGTTTACTCTTTGGGTTGGTGAAGGGGGATGGGTATTTCCTCTCTTGAGATCTTCTGCGAGTAACACTACACCTATAAGCTAATTTGCAGCTTTAAAACAAATCTGATTTTTTTCCCCTTTATGTTTTACTGCTTTTTTCAACATTGGAGCCGTGTGTGCTCAGGAGCTTTGGAGGATCCCCATGCTATACAGCTGCTTTCTCCATAAGTAATTCATAAACTTAAGATAATGGCTTTTTTCCAGGTTAGACCATATCAGTCAGACTGTTTCTGTTTGCAAATCACAGTAGTTTTATGCTACAAAATAGAAATGCTTGATGACAAATTCAGTGTATCTGCATACCTAATACATACAAGAACGCTGACGTGTTGCATGCTTTTCATTGTGTTTTATGAGTCTTGTAATCTTCATTCAGTGCATATACAATATAGAGTACATATTTTGAACATACTGCGATTGTGAGGGGTGAATGAGAGTCATGCACTCCTTTCCATTAACTTGAAACTGAGTGGTTTGGTGTTTTGTCAAATTTTCTTCCAGCTCAGACCTTTTATGATGCCTGTGTAACTTTCAGCACAGCAAAACCACACAACTACCTACACAGGTAGGTATGTTGAGGAGGAGATGGAATTAATAAGTGTTCACTTCTTCCTTCTCCCTTTCGAACACTGTATACTGTTACTTTATTGCATTGTCATTTGTTTTGTTTTTGTTATACTTTTTTTGTTCGAAATAAAGTATCTATCTATCTATCTATGTGCAAGATTATGATGTGCACATGTAGGATGCTCCTATGCTCTGGGCAATACCACCGTCCAAGAAGTGCCGCTGTTGCATCTCTCACTTTGTGTCGAAATGGCCAGTATAACAACTTAATATATTCCAGTAATTTCTTTTGATCGATTACTTGCACATTAGTCGATGTGCTGCATGTCTATAAATTGGTCTGACTAAATTGGTATTAAGAAATTACTTGCCAAATACATGGAAAGTATCATTGCTACATGCATTTTGTTACTTATATATATATATAGATAGATATAGATATATACAGTATATACACACTACCGTTCAAAAGTTTGGGGTCACCCAGACAATTATTTTGTGTTTTCCATGAAAAGTCACACTTATTTACCACCATGAGTTGTAAAATGAGTGGAAAATATAGTCAAGACATTGACAAGGTTAGAAATAATGATTTGTATTTGAAATAATAATTTTTTCCTTCAAACTTTGCTTTTGTCAAAGAATCCTCCAGTTGCAGCAATTACAGCATTGCAGACCTAACATGATTGCACAAGGGTTTTCTAATCGTCCATTAGCCTTCTGACGCAATGAGCAAACACATTATACCATTAGAACACTGGAGTGATAGTTGCTGGAAATGGGCCTCTATACACCTATGTAGATATTGCACCAAAAACCAGACATTTGCAGCTAGAATAGTCATTTACCACATTAGCAATGTATAGAGTGTATTTCTGATTAGTTTAAAGTTATCTTCATTGAAAAAAAGTGCTTTTCTTTTAAAAATAAGGAAATTTCTAAGTGACCCCAAACTTTTGAACAGTAGTGTGTGTGTGTATATATTATATATATATATATAGTGACATAGTAACATATATATATAGTGACATATTGCATGCCTCTAGATACAGATATACTATACTGTACTGTACTTCTGGCCTTGCAGTATAGTAGATATCATGGGTATGCCGATAAATGTCTCCCTCCTAGCCTTGATTATGCCTTAATAAAGCTAGACGAATGATAAATGTAAATGTGGAGTATGTCTGAATATCACAATGATGTCACTTTAATGGGTCATTGAAGGCAATAGTGCATATCCCATATCTGATAGCAGCTTTGAGTAGGGCTGTGCGATATGACGATATATATCAGTGATGCAATAAAAAAAAGGCTACCGTTTTATATAAAACTGTATCGTTTATATCGGGACACATACCCCGTTTCTACTTGTCACTGCCCCTCCTCTCCCCCGCAGTGCGCCAGGTGGGTTCCGGTAGTTAGCGCTACAGCAGCTAGTAGCAAGCTAATGTTTTGCCACTACTTCTGTGGAGCCGCTACTTCTGTGCCAGGGATGTGGGACTTTTTACCCACCATGCTGCATCAGGGGGGATAGTCCTCTAATCTCATTTTAATTGGAGGTAAGAAATGTTAACACTATCTCTCTCTAATTATAAAACGGCAAACGCTAAATGACAGTGCTAACTTATCGCTAATAAGAAACATAGCGTATCAGATCATCGTTCTGGTTTAAATCACTGCCGAGTTTCTTAATTTTGTCTGAAAAAATATTACTAAAGCTGAAAAAGTGAAAGACAGCGACCACATACATAATAAATAAATTAAAACGTGTTGGAGGAACAAACTGGCTCTTAGTGTAGTTTGATTTCTAATAATTTTCAATTAGTCAAGTAGCGATAATGAATAAAGTTGAAGTCACCTCAAATGCACATTAAAAAACAGTTTTATAACAGCACAGCAAAATTAAGAGGGGAAAAAGTGCATAAAATTAATGACAGATAAATTTATACAATTGATTTTTTCCAGTATGTAATTTGAAATGTAGAAAAAGAGATGGCCCTTTTAATTGGTTTTCATATATAAACTATAGAATTTACAGAAAATGTATATTGTGATATTTATACATCATTATCGTCATATAAGATTACTTATATTGTGGAGTGTGTAAATGAAGAGGCAGATTCATGACAGACGATTTTTTACACACTCACATCTCACAAGCACAGAATGGACTGACTGGTTACAGCAAGCTCTCCTCTCTATATCACAAGTCACACTTCACAAGTTTCATGGCACTTCACATCACACAGCATGATATTTACACTACACTGCATTCAACCCCCTCTGTCCTTCCTGGGCATTGTTCTCTCATGCTTATTGCCTGTCTCTGTCTGAGGTGCTAAATAACCTGACTTCCCCAAGGTCCCAAACCGCCCCCCCCCCCCCCCCCCAGCATCTAAACAGAACATTAGTCCACACTTGCTTTTGGCTTCAGTCTCCTCCCATATCTGCTGTAACTGGGGTTTACCGCCTCCGTGGCGCTGCTGTGCCGGTGGGGGGCTCCTGGGAGTGAGTCTGACTGCGGGTGAGCCGTGGTGGTGGGGGGGAACTTCGCTCTGTCCGTGTGGCTGCTCTGGTGAATCGTTTCCCTGGGGAGTTCTCCGTGAGGGTCTTCCACGCCGAGGGGCCCTAGCCAACAGCACTTGCTCATCCGCCACTACAAAGGCAGGTTTGAGTCTGTCTATGCCAATTTTCTCCCGTCTACCCCCCAAGTTGAGCACAAAATGCTTATTCCCTGTTTCCAACACTCTGAACGGTCCATCATAGGGTGGGCGCAGTGGAGGGCGGTGGGCGTCGTGTCTGACGAACACGAACTGTGCGTTCTTCAAAGTTTTAGGCACGAAGGCACGCGGAAAACTGTGGTGGGCAGGGCCCGGCAGCGTGCCTGTGTTTGCGCTACGCTGCAAAAGCTGAGACGGGCAGCTGCCCAGCACGGGATTATCTGGTAGAAATTCCCTGGGCAGCCATAGGGGCTGCACAAAAACGAGCTCTGCCGGGGAAGCTTTCAAATCCTCTTTTGGTGCGGAGCGCAACCCCAATAAAACCCATGGCAACCTGTCTACCCAATTTGCATCCGTCAGTGAAGTCCCGAGTGTTGCTTTCAGTGATCTATGAAAACACTCACATAACCCATTGGCCTGTGGGTTGTACGCGGTTGTGCGATGAATTGTAGCACTCAGGCTGCGGGCCATTGCGGACCAGAGGTCGGAAACAAATTGCGGACGTAATGTCCGACGGGACTCCAAAACGTGCCACCCATGCTGTTAAAAAAGTGCGTGCTACGTCCGCGGACGTGGTTGCCGCCAGCGGGACTGCTTCTGGCCAGCGCGTGGTGTGGTCCACCACTGTCAGGAGGTGCGTGCACCCCTGTGATGGCGGGAGGGGGCCCACGAGGTCCACATGCACATGGTCGAACCTTTTAGCCGGTACCGGAAACGGCTCCAAAGGAGCCTTCGTGTGCCTGTGTACCTTGGCTCGTTGGCACGCCACGCAGGCTGCAGCCCACTCTTTTACTTGTTTGCGTAGGCTTGGCCACACAAACTTCTCTCCCACCATTTTGACTGACGCGTGCACTCCTGGGTGCGCCAGAGTGTGAACCGACTCAAACACGCGGTGGCGGCACGCGACCGGGACCACCGGACGCGGGCGTCACGTGGAAACATCGCAGATTGGGGGGGGGGCGCCATCTTACAGCACCCTGCTCTCCAGCCTTAACCCTGTTGGTCCAGACTGGGGTGCGCGCACGTCTGCATCGCTAATCTGCTCCGCGGCCATGGCTGCATAATCTATCCCCACGTAGACCGGGGCCACCCCGGCGCGCGAGAGGCAGTCCGCCACCACATTCAGTTTCCCCGACACATGCTGAATATTGGTAGTAAACTCTGAGATCGCGGTCAGCTGTCTCTGCTGCTGGCCCGACCACGGTTCTGAAACCTTGGCCATCGTGAATGTTAGTGGCTTGTGGTCCACGAACGCGGTGAAGCTGCGCCCTTCCAGCCAGAACTGGAAGTGGCGTATGGCCAGGTGGAGAGCCAACAACTCTCTGTCGAACGCGCTGTATTTACGTTCGCTGTCGCGCAAAGTTCTGCTGAAAAAGGCGAGCGGCTGCCAAGCCCCAGCGACGCGCTGCTCCATGACAGCCCCTATGGCCACGTCTGAAGCGTCGGTAGTGAGCACTATCCGGGCTGTCGGGTCCGGATGCGCCAGCAGTGCGGCATTTGCCAGGGCTGCTTCAACCTCCGAGAATGCACGCTCTCGCTCCGGGGTCCATTCGACTCCATCCGCGGTTTTCTGTCTCTTGAGCGCGGCGTACAATGGTTGCATGAGCCGCGCTGCGCGGGGAAGGAAACGGTTATAAAAATTCACCATCCCCAAAAATTCCTGCAGCGCCCTGACCATCTGAGGCCGGGGAAAATCTGCCACGGCGCGCACTTTGTCGGGCAACGGGATCACTCCTTCCGGAGAGATGCGGTGCCCCAAAAAATCAATCTCCGTCACGCCAAACTGGCATTTCGCCGGGTTGATTATCAACCCGTGCTCCTCCAACCTCCAGAAAACCGTCCTGAGGTGGGTTTCGTGTTCGTCTTCGGACGTACTGGCTACCAGTATATCGTCCAGGTAGACGAACACGAACGGGAGATCACGCAGCACTGCATCCATCATGCACTGGAACGTCTGTGCTGCGCCTTTTAACTCAAATGGCATGCGCAGGAACTCGAATAAACCGAACAGAGTTATTTTGGGTACGTCCTCCGCGTGCACTGGGACCTGGTGGTAACCGTGGACCAGGTCTATTTTGTGCTCCGGCGAGGCAAACAGAAAAATCCTGTATGTGGGGAATTGGGTTGCGGTCGTGTGCTGTGGCGTTGTTCAACCTGCGGAAATCACCGCACGGTCGCCACGATTCATCAGCCTTAGGGACCATGTGTAGTGGGGATTCCCATGGGCTGTTCGAACGCCTGATGATGCCCAACCTTTCCAGGTTGGGGAACTCCTCGCGCGCTATGGCCAGTTTAGCTGCGTCCAAGCGCCGAGGTCTTGCAAAAACAGGCGGCCCGGTGGTGGTGATAAAGTGCTCCACCCCGTGTTTAGCGATGGCCGCCGAAAATGTCGGGACCGTGAGTGCTGGGAACTGAGTGAGCAGTGCGTGGAACTTACCGCCTGGAGCTGTGACGCTGGCTTGTGCTGTTGGCCAGGTCCCTTGAGCTATACAGGGGAGAGATTCAAAGGACAGTGCATTAACCAGGCGCCTGTTAGCAACATCCACAAGTAAACCATGCGCACACAGAAAATCAGCGCCGAGGAGCGGGCAACACAGTGCTGCTATGGTAAAAGTCCACTCATACGAGCGGCCATGTAGGGATAAGGTCAGTGTTCTCTCACCGAACGTCTTAATCTCCGAGCCGTTTACTGCCACCATTCCGGGGCCGCTAGCTCCTACCAGCCGGTCAGCGTAGGACGGCAGGATGACGCTCTTCTGGGCTCCGGTGTCGATGAGGAAGCGTCTCCCCGAGTGCGAGTCCGTCACGTAGAGCAGCTTGTTCTCTTCACTGGCGGTCGCAGCTCCTACCGACTGCTGGCCTTGGCGTTTCCCGAGCGCTTGAACTGGCACGGTGGCGCACATCTGCGCGCGTTCTCTCCGAAGCGGTGGTGGTAGAAGCAGAGCGTGTCTCTCTGGCGCTCCTTGGCCCCCGCTGCCGCTACCATCGGTGGCTCCTCGCCTCCCCTGGTCGTCTCGCTGGGCTCCGCCGCCACCGCGTTGACTGTGATTGCCCTGGTGGTGAGGATGATCCTGTCTGCCTCCTGGGCTAGCGCACGGTAGTCACGTGCAGCCAGCAACGGCGAATTGGCCAGAACCGCTCTTGCCTCTGTTGGAAGGTTCCGGAGGAAAAGGTGGGCAAACAAAGTGCCCGTCGTCCGTGCCCATCAACGCCAGCATCTTCTCCATCAGGTCGACGGCCGACCTATCTCCTAACTCGGTCCGCGCCAGGAGCCTCTCCGCTCTCTCACATTCCGAGAGCGTGTAACGCCGGGTGAGCGCAGCCTTCCATTCCATTCCATCTCCACAATGTAAAAGCTGCCAGAGAACTAAACATCCACCTGAGCGGACTCAAGCTTAAGCATGCCCCGAATCCAACCTACCTTGGAGTGACCCTTGATAGGACCCTATCCTTCAAGGAACATCTAAAGGGGACGGCTGCTAAGATGAAGGTACGAAACAACCTGCTCTGCAAGCTCGCTGGTGCAAAATGGGGGGCGGCAGCCTCCACCCTGCGCACCTCAGCACTGGCCCTTTCATACTCTGTAGCAGAATATTGTGCCCCTGTCTGGTCCAGGTCATCTTACACACACCACGTAGACACCCAGCTCAACACAACCATGAGAACTATAACTGGAACAATCCGCTCAACACCACTCCCCTGGCTCCCTGTACTGTCAAACATAGCCCCTCCACACATCCGGCGAGCAGCATTAACTCAAAGGATGCTTCAAAAAGTTAAAGATTCTCCTCACTTACCAATCCATGCAGATATCTATACCCCACCCATTGCCCGACTTTCATCCAGACGGCCATTTGGAAAATCCCTCCCCCAGCTGACTTTACCATCCAGACAGCTTGGCAAGTGGAATGGGAGACCAAGGAGGTCCCAAACAAACACCTGGTGACAAACCCCAACCAACAGGTCCCGGGCACCAACCTCCCAAGGAAACAGTGGTCCACACTTAATCGCTTCAGGACTGGACATGGCCCCTGCTTGGCCAGCCTTCACAGATGGGGCAGTATCCCCAGCCCACTGTGTGCATGTGGAGAGGAGCAAACAATGGAACACATCATAGAGGCTTGCCTGCTCCAAAGACTGGAAGGAGGATTACACACCCTCCATACAGCAAACCAGGAGGCAACTGCTTGGCTTAAGGACTTTGCATTCGCTAAATAAAAATAGCACAGCCTTGAGCGCCTCGTATTTGTTGCGGGCTGGTGGCTGATCGAGCAAGCTCACTACCTGCTGGGCTGTGCGGGAGTCCAGCACTGCTACCACATGGTAGAACTTGGTGTTGTCTGCCGTTACTCCCCGGAGGGCGAACTGGGCCTCGGTGTGGTGGAACCAAGAGCACGGGTTGTGCTGCCAGAAATCCGGTAGCTTGACTGAAACCGCACACGCGTTGCTGGGGGTTCTAGTCCGGGCTGTCTGTGGAATGGCTGCTGCGTCGTTGGGGCTTCCCGATCGGGCCGGCTCCGGGGTTCTTGCCTCATGTTCCATAATACGTCTTGGGTCACCAGTGTGGAGTGTGTAAATGAAGAGGCAGATTCATGACAGACGATTTTTTACACACTCACATCTCACAAGCACAGAATGGACTGACTGGTTACAGCAAGCTCTCCTCTCTATATCACAAGTCACACTTCACAAGTTTCATGGCACTTCAAATCACACAGCATGATATTTACACTACACTGCATTCAACCCCCCCTGTCCTTCCTGGGCATTGTTCTCCCATGCTTATTCCCTGTCTCTGTCTGAGGTGCTAAATAACCTGACTTCCCCAAGGTCCCAAAATATCATGATATGAAATTTTAGTCATATTGCATAGCCCTAGCCTTGAGTATTATTTTTAAAGAAATCCTCTCTTGTGTTTCTGCACTGTTGGATGGGGAACTATAAAAGTTATTGAAACTATATTTGTGGGGTGCATGTACATGGGGCCACTAAAGTATCCACACTTATTCCTCCTTGAATGAAGTTTCTCATTACACTAATATAAAAATGTTTTATGGCAGTGAATAAAGTAGAGAGCACTCAGCAAAAACATACTTCCAACAAGGCTGTTTGTCCACTGATGAAAATGTAATCAAAATAGGTTAAATAACTGAGCAATATAAATTATCTGTGCTTGTATATTTTCAGGTTGTTTAGCTCATTATTTTTCATATTGACAAAAAAAAATCAAAAAGTCCCTATGACACAATATTAAAAAGAGAAAAAGTGACGCAGAATGTGCATACTCATCCACCTCTGCCTCAAAATGTAATGATTTCATTGTCTGTCCCACCTACGTCCAGTAGTTTTTGTGTAATCTCACGAAGAGTTAAAATGAACAAACCACAATCAAAGCATAGCCTCCTATTCAACAACAATTGGCTGCTTTTCTAGTGAGACCTTCATCCCATGAAAGAACTTCATCATCTTGAGGTTTTTTTGCAATACCCTTGTGATTTTCTGCAGCCTCATTGAGTTTGGTGCAGCGACACATTAACAGCTTTCCTTCTAGGTTGCTGCACATATCGAGAGCTGAACAAAAAAATACTATCACCTGCAATTGGAAACTAGAGAGTTAGGGTATATCTGGCAAGAGTATGCTGATTGAGGATAGATGCAACTGTGACCAGACCACGTTGGAGTTAAGGAAATGGGAAATACTGCAAGTTGCTAGTTAGCAGTGAGCTTTGCAAGTACATGTGATGTTTGTGCTTAGTAGTAAATTTATCAGGTTATTCTCTTAAACAGGTGGAAAAAAATAAAAGTATTACAACTTATGCTTTGGAAGCTGTTACTATAGATGACCAAGTATAATGTACATGTGGGAAACACTGCATACACCCTTTTTAAACTGGTTGTATCCATAGGTCTTGGCAACTAACACGTAGCAGACATGGAAGTTCAATCATAATATCCTCAGTACTTTTGAGGTGTTTGTAGTTGTAACTGTGTTAGCCACCTTTGTATCATTTTAGCCATAATAGAAAAAAAACTGATGAGCTTATGGTGTGAAGAGTTCCCCACATGGAGCCCCTAAATTTTATTGCTATTTTATCTAAGTTTCAGCAACAACACCTTTTTACTGTGAAAAAAGCTCAGGGGGAAGAAGATGTACAGTACTTGTATTCCCTCATTCTGTCTCATCTCCCTCCTTTACTCTCACCTACCCAGGCATGTGTATGTTCTCCGCTCTTCAGGTTTGCCCACTGCTCTGACAGTTTCAGTTCTGAAGGTGTTTTCTAGCACCAGGGGAGGACAGCACAGGAGGCACCCAGCCGTGCAGTGGTTCTAATGAGACTGGGTTTTGATGGAGTGCCAGTAGTGCTGCCGTTGCTCTAGAGGCCAGCCTCCACTGAGCCCTGGCGTGCGATCAGGAGGTGCTGTCGTCAGCCGAATAAACTGTCAGCCTGTGTGGTGGGCCATAGAGGCAGACGGCATAGAGACCAAGAGGCCTTGTGGGACTTTCCCACAATCACATACAAGTACACATTACTTGCACTTTAATGTACCCTTTTGCTTCAAACAGACTCAGAAAAAAAAATTTGGCCCAGTGGGTCCATGTCTGCAGCGCTAGAGTAAGGATGACGCTAGAGGAAACTCAGTCTCAGCTTCCCAGTTCGGTTGTGTGCCAGCATGTGCTCACTGTCACTTTCTAACTTTGTCTGTCTCCCTTGCTCTGTGCGTGGGAATTGGACAAAACCATGATAGTAAATTAATTTCTTAACGGGAAAATCATTTAATCAGCGGCAGGAAATTTGGCTAACTGCAGTGTGTTGGTCTGCCATACACTCACCTGATAATTTCTCATTATATGGTGTGGACAGTAGGAAAAATAGTTTTAAAAGGCTTAGATATTAACTACTGTAAAGTGAGATGTTTTTCTTTGCTTCACTCATAATTCTGCTTGTAAAAACATTAAAGGGTGTATTTGTGGGTTTTAACCTTAAAGCTACTACCATGGGTCACATATATAATGTTAAAATAATAAAATGCTTACTGCCTTTATTTGGCTAAGCTCTTAAAAAATCAAGCAGATTGCACTTCCTGGGTTTTATGGCAACCAGCAAGTTAGCAAAACAAATGCACCCTGACTACTTCCTTGCTTGTAACTGGCCAACTCAAAAAACTTTTGCGTAATCAGTGGTATTAATGAGCAGGCTGAAAAGTGACTGCTTCTAACAGAACTTTAGACGTCTGTTTTGAGGAGTTGCAAAACAAAACTGAAGTGGTTTTTGGTCTTTAAAACTACATATATACAGTCCTTGAAGACGTCAGACCTTAAAGGGGTCATTGGCTGCACTTTTTCCACATTTTAATAGCTCAGACATGTCTTAATGAAATGTTTGTGACATATTTTGTTCACATTTTCTTACATTTTTTTAATTATGGAAGATATTTTTTTTTTATTTTCCTGGCTTTCTTTAAACGCTCTGATTTAAGGCCTGTCACTTAATGACCATCCTTCGCCATTTCAACGTCGCCCTCCCTCTTACGTCAGTTAGCCATTATAGCTGACTAGCTTCTAGCCCCCCAGCTCGGATGAGCAGCGCTCTGGTTCACTGATCCACAATCGATAGTGTGTCTCACATCAGTCCGGCCTATCTCCCAATAATTTTGTTGTGATTCCACAACAAATCACTAGCACCACACTTGACGGCTCCCCCGATCGCTGCAACCTGGCCTGTGACCTGAGGTGAAGTAGCGAGCCAAGGGATCTCAAAGGGCATTGTTGCTCTGTTGGACTCCACTGTGCTTTCACAGCCAGCTGAAAGCTGGCGTGATTAGGCTTCCCACAAGACCAGCGTGGATCCATGGAGGATGGTGGGGGAGCCAGTCGCCTCCAGCCAGCAGCATCTGGTCCCGGGACATTGTGGTTGTAGTGAGCCAGAGGCTTTGTCGGGGTTCTGTGGCAAATCACCTGTCCTATACTGGCTTCTGGCTCGCATGGCCAGCTAAAGGCTAAAGGTAGCCTATTAGCCCACGAGCTAACACCGTTAACAGGACACTTGCTGTAAGCGCGGTTTATATTATTATTTTCTTCAGATCTTAGTCACCTTAAGAGCCATCCTTATTATCACCTGGTTCTGCAGTGTGCTTCACGTCAATATGGCCCATCTCTCAGTGGTTTTGTTGTGATTCCGCGGCAGCTCGCCCATAACACCGGCCAGTAGCATTGACCGGCCAGTAACCCTGGTTCCAGGCCATTGCAGCGACCGTTGTGCCTGTATGAGCGATCCGCCGTGGAATTACGACGAAACCACTTGGAGATGGGCCAGTGAACCAGATGGTAGCAGGGATGGCTGTTAGGGTGACTAAGATCTGAAGAAAATAACATTATAAGCCATGCTTGGTTCGAGCTTCCTGGTATTAGCTTGGGGGTAATAGCTCAGGGTATAACAGTCTACACACACTGGAAGAAAATACTTTGGCTTCAGAGTAATTGTTTTTAGTTGCAATGCCATATATTTCACAGAGTGGTGAATGCTGACGAACGTAGCGATTTTGGGTTTTGTCTGGGTTCCGAAGAGTTTGCCAAACAGTTTGCAAGCAGTTTTTAAAGGTCCCAAACAGTTTTTCTTGTTGCAAAACATTCAAAAAATTTTGGGGAATGTATTTTTCCACAAACAATTGCAAACAGTTGCAAAATAGTTGTAAGCATTTGGAAATGGTTGTAACACCTTTGCAAATGATGTAACATACGTCGCTTAAGTTTTTTTTTGTTTGCTAAGCAGTGAACACTAGCACTTTACTAGCGCACTTTAAGAATCTTTATAACAAAACAGTTTTGCAACCTTTTACAAAGTCTGACGAAATCTAGCAATCACAACATTCGTGAATGTTCCTCGACATTTGCCACTCCATCAGATACAAGCTTAATTTTCACAAACATTTGTCAGAAAAGCTGTTACATCTGGCTCAAAAACATAACAAATGATAGGAGAAAACAGTAGTTTCACCATTTATTTGCAAACTATGTACTGGAGCTACAACAGGATGCAACAACGGAGAGAGTCCCACAGGAACGAGGGAGATGCTGATCTTATAAGCGCTAGTGGAGGCAGCAGGCCCAAGTGCCTCCAATCAGCTAATAGCACAGATTCCACCTCCTAATACCGTGGCACAAATAATTACCTAGCATCAAACAAACTCAGAGGCCAAGACAGTTGGCAAATCCAAAAATTGTTACTTTTTTGTTGGTTTGTTTGTTTGTCTACACATAATAAAACATACAGTATATCAATGATGAAAAAAAAATGAATGTGAAGGAAAAGGTAAAAAGCTACCAAGGATTATCAAGGCCCCACAGCAATACAAGGAAAAAAACGATAAAAAAGACTTTAAAAAAAACTATAACAAAAGCTATAATAAAAAAAGAGCCATTCTTCTGTCATTAAAATTAATTTTAAATTCTTAAACTTAATTTTGAAGACAGTTTGACAGTATTCACCCCTCCGTTAATACTACCCTAAAGAATCTTTACGAGCCCTTGCAAACTGAGCGCTGGGTAGGGTCTGCTCACCCTTTTTATAATGCCACTAATGACAAAGGCAAACCCTGATTTTCACAAACATTCATCAGAAAAGTTGGCAAATCCAAAAATCGCAACATTCGTTAGCATTTGCCCTTCCGTGAGATACTAGCTTCAGTCTGTCCAGTGTATTGGTTGGCTAACACAGATTCATTATCTTGTATTTATAATGTATGATGAAAACCGATTCACAGAATGTGTAATTTCCATTCATCTATCCATCCATCCATCTTCTACAGCTTAATCCTTTTCGGGTCACGGGGGTGCTGGAGCCGATCCCAGCATCTTTGGGCGAGAGGCAGGGTACACCCTGGTCAGATCGCCAGTCCATCGCAGGGCCAACACAGAGAGACAGACAACCATTCACTCTCACAGTCATACCTAAGGACAATTTAGAATCCCCAGCTGATGCCAGTTAACCTAACCTGCATGTCTTTGGCGTGTGGGAGGAAACTGGAGTACCCGGAGTAAGCCCACACAGACATGGGGAGAACATGCAAACTCCGCACAGAAAGGTCACAATGGTCTGGGGGTGGGATCGAACCCACGATGGTCAGGGGTGGATTTGATCCCGTGACGTTCTTGCTGTGCTGCCACAGTGCTAACCACTGTGCCATCGTGCTGCCCAAAATGTGTAATTTCATTATTTTATTACAGAACACAATACAGAAAATGGTGTTATACCAGTTTCAGTGTCAGATTTTGTTATGAAAGACTGACATTGTCTTTAGACAGCAAAATGAACAGATTTTGTCTTGTGATACACACATTTATAATTCAGAGCAGTTTATGGCTTATACAGCCATGTGGAAAAAATTATGACACCCTGTGTGTTTTTTTTTTAACATATTTGGACATATGGATATTTAATATCAATGTTTAAAATACTGGGAGATTCATGTAATACAACTAAACAATTAAATATCAATTAAAGACTTTTTTCAAATTTTCTGTAAAATGTAATTCTAAACAAATAGTGAGGAATAAATTAGGACACCCCCCATCTTTTTTAGGACACCCCCACATTCATTCCCACTTAAAATGGCAAAAATAAATGTTAAAAAATGCAAATAAAAACAAAAACAACATTAGACATAGATATGTGAACATTTCTAAATAAAGAACTGAATATATAATGGGGTGTCCTAATTTTTTCACACGATTGTAGGTATCTTTGCAGCTCTAACTGATATGGAATCATGCAAAAATGGTTGGTGATATATCAAGTAGGTTTCATAATATGGGGTATTGCTGTTAAATATTGCTATAATGACTTGCAATATCTAAACAAACACTTAAGTATACCATCTTAATGTCTCTTTGCTTTAGCCATAAGTACTTCTTTGCCCACATTTCCCTCCCCTGTCCCTTCACCCATCATGATGCTCACCACACTCCACGAACAATACCTCTTTTCTTATTCTTCTGCGGTTGCCAAGACACCCCAGCTCTTCTTCTGCATTAAGCACCTGTTTTTATATAGCAATTTTTCTAATCTCATAGACCACTCAAAGTGCTTAAATAATAACTACACTATCCTCTAAGCTTAATAAAGACAGACATGAAACACCTCGACTAAAGGGAGAACATGCAAAGTCCACACAGAAAGGTTCTTACCCCTCCCAGTCTAGGGATTCAAACCAGCAACTTTCTAGCTGTGACACAGCAAGCCACTGTGCTGCATTACTACCACCTACTTTCTTGGAGTGTAATAACATGCAAAATGTGTAAATGCCACTCTAAAATTGCAGAGTGTGAGTGAGCACATGAAAAAACGTACTATAAAAACATACTGTTATCACTGTTTAAGCCATCTTTTGCAATATCCATATTTGGGACAATGATACTACAATAACAGTAAAATTTCGATATTGTTATGATCTGGGCATCGTCTGCGATAATGCCCACGCTTTGTTTATTTTTCATTCTGCCTGTAATTATTTATGATTTATCATTTGAATTTATTGCCCTCTGTGTTGCCCTGAGTCCTTTGTCATTGTCCTCTGTGTCATCCGCTGTTTGGTCCTGGGTCTGTGTGTGTATCTGTTTACCTATTATTCCAGCTCCTCATGTTTTCCGTACCTCTAGCCACCACCCTCTCTATATTGTCCCTGTACTGTTGCCTTGTATAGCCTCTGTTCATGTTTCTGTGCATCCCCAGTCTGTGATTGTGTGTGCAGCCCCATCCTGTTCTCCTCACCCATGGCCACTTCCCTGCTGCCCTTGATTGTTCCCACCTGTCTTGTGTTCTGTGATTACTCCCCTGTCTATATATGTCAGTGTTCAGTGTCAGTCTGGTGTGGCGTCATAGTCATGTGTTGCCTCCGGTCTCCTTGTCGTCTGAGATAACCTTCTGGGTGAGTTTTTGCCTTCCATGGCCCTTTGTGTTTCAGCCCCTGTGCTGTTATTTGATTCCTTGTTAATAAATCTTCTTGCATCTAAGTCTTGCCTGCATACTGAGTTCATCATACGTACCTGCTGGAGTGGTTTATGACAAATATATTATGCAGCCCTAATTTTAAGTTAATAAGCACTTGCAATTTGATTGCTTGCAGTAAAAGAAAATATATCCCAATTAGTATCAAAATAGTGTATCATATGCATGCTTTATGATCAGAATAAGTTATGAATGACCATTTGCTACCCTGTGTGTAGTGTTCCACTTGGTTGTAACATCTGGACCGCAGTGGCTCAGGAGGTAGAGTGGATCATCCAATAACCAGAGGGTTGGTGGTTCGAATCCCGCTGTCCCCAGCCGTTGTGTCTCGGGGCAAGACACTTTACCCACCTTGCCTCCAGTGTCTATTACACTGGGTATGAATGTGTGTAAATGTTTGGAAGTGGTCGGAGAGGCCGTTGGCACAGATTGGCAGCCACATTTCCATCAGTCTGCCCCAGGGCAGCTGTGGCTACAGTAGTAGCTTACCACTATCAGTGTCTGTCTGTCTGTGGAGTGAGTGAATAATGCATCCATTGTAAAGTGTCTATGAAAAGCACTATATAGCAAATCTGATGCATTCTTATCTGCTTTCAAGACACTAAAATGGATTATATCAAAATACTCAGCTCTTGGTAACGCTGTAGTTGCCCATCAACTATTTGCTTTATGAAAGTTAGTGGTTTAATTTGTTTTTCATGATTTTTTCAATCAGAATGAAGCTTCAGTTCAGGTATTTTCTCTGAATTACCCAGATATGATTAGTATACCCTTGTTAGTGACTGTTGGTTGGCTATTGTTAACTACAACAAAATACTGGGTGGTATTGAATGAGTGTTTGTTGCAATAAAGTTTTAGAGCAGAGGCAAGCTAAGTGGTTACCATTCTTGAACACCACATATTTGATTTTATTACAGTGAATATTATTTTTCTTAAATATTCTCATTCGCCTTTGGCATGTCCAAATCCATATTTATAAAGTGTGCCATTGTTGATATATGCCAAATAGTTCCAGGGGCCAAACTAAACAGGCCTTTAGGGCCAGAAAGCAATGCAGACAGGATGTTGTAATGAAGCTCTCTCACACACACACACACACACACACACACACACACACACACACACACACACACACACACACACACACACACACACACTGTGTTCTGTGTTATAGTCCAGTAATAAATCACTTTTCCTTGAAGGGGATTGAACAACTTTTAAAACACACAGGGGCCACACATCCCCAAGTGCTAAAGGGCATGAAGAAGCTCTGAAGGACCTGGCGGCTATTGAAAGCAAAATACTGTACGCTCTGGTTTCCACAGAACATTTAACATCATGTCTGGAAAATTGTTTTAGCTGGTTCCAAGTGTAGTTAAAAGAAAAAAAAATGCTTGTTTGTGCCCTGAAGGCTACATCTCTGACTAAGTAGTGTAAAGAGACACAAGGAAGCAACTCATTGCTGCAGCATTCATAAAACAGCTATGGTTATGGTCAGCTTTGATGTCGATACAGCCACAACCATTTATACTTGGACTTGAAGAGTGCTTTGACAGGTGTGTCTGCAAAGAAACCTAAGTTGTTTTTGTGTTTATCAAGGAATCACTGTGACAGTAATTCAATATAAGCGATCATATATTTGTAGACACTTAACCTGCTTGCACACTTGTCCCTCCAGCCTGGCCCTGTCAGACTCTGTAAATTGAGAGGTTCATGACAACATTGAATTGCTGAGATGATGTCATTTTTGGCATGTGTGGCCAATGTGCAAATGCAACAATGCCAAGTAGAAATAGGCTGGTCAAAGCCTAGCAGTTGAGATAATTGGCAATTCATGTGCATCATAAAGTGTTGCTTTTATAGTTCTATTGCTTGCATAAGTTTTACAAATGTTCACTATTTCACATGTTGATTGTTTCTTCTGTAATTTTAACTTCTGGGGGATAAGTATGGTGGACCCTCACATTGTCTGACCCTTAAATGAACAAGGGTCCTGGAGAAAGCCCATTGCTGGTTATTTGCTTACTCCAGAGAGATTGATGACTCCTCATTCCACATTTCCTCTCATGTACTTACCAGGATTATATAAGGCATCTACTATGTGTGCCAGAGTTTAATGAGATATGTTTCTCCTTTTTGATAGTCTTGATCAGACACACTCATTAACTGTTTGTAAATGTTGCATCATCCGAGCCACATCTCTACTCATTAGATGAGAAATAACTTTAAAGGATTTGACCAGCGTTGCAGTTTTGAGCTAATCCATCCTGTCTCGGTTTTTCTCCATTTCCAGACAACCCAGAGGGAATAAGTTTAAGCACTTTTTTATAGGTTAACAAACTGGACTGACACTTGTACTTTTAAAAATGAATGCTGTGTTTCTAGATTTTTTTGTATAATGTGTTGCACAGTCTACCTAAGTGGCCTTTTTTAAATGTCGCTTTTGCAAAATTTATACCTTTACTATTTCTCAGGGTTGTATTGAAGTATATTCTTGTGGATCTTGAGAAAGCATATGACAGGGTGCCAAGAGAAGAAGTGTGGTACTATATGAGAAAGTCAGGAGTGGCAGAGAAGTATGTGAGGGTGGTGCAGGACATGTATGAGGACAGGGAGACGGTGGTGAATTGTACTGTAGGAGTGACAGATGGATTACATCAGGGATCGGCCCTGAGCCCCTTTTTGTTTGCCATGGTGATGGACAGGCTGACAGATGAGGTCAGGCAGGATTCTCCATGGACTATGAGGAATAAGAGTCAGTAGAAACAAGACAGAATACATATGCATAAATGAGAGGGAGGCAGCTATAATGGTAAAGGTGCAAGGAGCAGATGTAGTAAAGGTAGATGAGTTTAAATACCTTGGGTCAACCATCCTCAGCAATGGAAAACTAGTGCACACCCATGCATGCCCGTAGAAACCAAGTGTAAGCAAGCATTTCTGCATGCCCGTAGAAAGTTACTGTTACCATAGCAACAGTAACCATGATGATGCCTGCCTTTGATCTTTGACATGGTTACCATGGCAACAGTAACATGGTGAAACCTGCCTTTGATCTTTGATGTCACCACTTGTTCAGTGATGCCTTTCTTTGATCTTTGATGATGTGTCTGCCTGGCAACAGTAACCATGGCAACATCTGTGCATCTATGATGTCATAGCTATGAACACCCATAGCTCCCCTATGGACATTCATTAAAGATTTTCGCTCCTAAATTTCCCCATATCTGGGGAGGCTGAAATTCGGGGATGCACACCCTCATAACCTCAGCACAGCATGTATAAAATCTGAGGATCTGAGGCCAGTCCGACAAACAGTTCAGGAGATATGCATGGAAAACACACACACACACACACACACACACAGACACACAGAGATTCCTTTCATTATAATATGATGATACGCTGGCATACGTCAAATCAGTTATGGCTAAGTTTTATCTAAGTTAAGAGCGCGCTGAAGCACCCTGAAGCACGCTTGTATACGGCATAGTTCACCGAGCTCCTCTAAAAATTTTCAGCAGAAGAAAACCTAACGTCAGACGCACCATTGTGTTTGAACCCTGAACAGTTGAGAGGGACAGAACTTATTCACCTTGATGCAGCGCAGCAAAATAAAATGTTAAATTCATTCAGAAATGATTATGCCCAAAAATGAAGGAGTCAGCTTCATTCCTCTACAGGCTAGATGACCGCTGTGATCAGCTCTGCTTTAACAGAACTGATCGATTAAACGGCTCTCTTGAAAATGAGACCTTGTGTCTCAATGGGATTACCTGTATAAATAAGGTTAATAATAAATAATCCTAGCGATTACAATAGGACTCTCACACACTGATGTTGTCAGTGGCTTGGGCCCGAATACACAGCGCGGCTAGTACCAGCAGCACTGGTACCGCACAGGAAGGAAAAGCCACCATAGACTCGCCTCTCCTGAACTGTGGGTCCTCTGGCCATTCCGCTTAGGGATGAGCAATACCAGCATGTTCCCTTTCGATATGATAGCATTAATTTATGGGATGTTTTCTTCAATACTGAGACCGATACTTTTTGCCCAAAATCACATGATTGCAGTTTCATTAACAACTTCATTGCAAGGGCAATATGAAATATGAATAAAACTCATGAACATAAACAGCTGAAAGAAATGCTTATAAAATGATAATAAAATAGAAGAATGAGCAAAGTAAATAAAAATAAAATGGCTTGTTTCAATTATAATAAAATAATTAAGACTTAAAATGAATGCAAAATTAATTCAGTTTTTTAATTTGATGAAGGGGCAGTGCGGTGGCAGAGTGGTTAGCACTGCGGCAGCACAGCAACTCACCCTTGGCCAGGGGATCCTGGGTTCGATTCCAGCCCCCGACCAACAGTGATCTGTGTGGAGTTTGCATGTTCTCCCCGTGTCTGCGTGGGTTTACTCCGGGATTTCTCCGGTTTCCTCCCACATGCCAAAAACATGCAAGTTAGGTTAATTGGCATCAAACTGGGGATTCTAAATTGTCCTTAGGTATGACTGTAAGAGTGAATGATTGTCTGTCTCTCTGTGTTGGCCCTGTGATGGACTGGCGATCTGTCCAAGGTGTGCCCTGCCTCTCGCCCAAAGATGCTGGGATGGGCTCCAGCCCCCACGACCCGAAAAGGATTAAGCGGAAGAAGATGGATGGATGGATGAATTTGATGACTTTCTACAGTATCTAATCCCACCATGCCTGTTTTTTTTTTTCCTTTTGGCTTTTATCTTTTTTCTTTTAGTGTCAGATTTTTTTAAATCTTTGTTCAGCTGTTTTGCTTTGTTCAGCTGTATTACTGTCACCGTCTGGTGATTATAGCAGAAGTTACATGAAACTGGCAGAAGCAAGAGCAAATATACAAGAAATAGTGTTGTAGTTGAGATCACACCAGGACAAGACCACGACCCCAAGACCAGACTTTAAGGGACTGTTAAGACCAACACAAGACCAAAGCATACGTACATACACAATGATCTTTGTCTTGACTTGGTTTTCTGTTCGTTTGTTTTTTTTCGACTTGGTTTTGGTCTTGACTCGGTCTTGACCCCTTAAGCATGTATTTCACTGGGCTGCAACAGCTAATTGGACATTTTAAAAAATTGTGAGAAATACACAAATTAGCGTCAATTTTCACTTGGAATCACACTGAATTGGCACTTACGATACATTTGCATCCATGGCCTATGTTGCTTAGATAATATCAGTGTTCTAAATGATGTATAACATCATCTAAAAAAAAACCATTGAATTCAGTACATAAAATCACTTCTGACCCACACACTCTGGGAGAAAATTACTTGGCTACAAATTTGATTTCTTTCCAGATTTCATTTAAAACTAAATATGCTGCTATATGCTATAAGAGTGCACAATTTATACTCACCAGTTGGCAAGGGGCTGTGGATCTTCTTCACAGTTTTGCTGAATCAACTCCTGTATAAGTTGCATCTTCACTTCTTTGTCCAGGCTGCGACGGACACATCCTTAATGCAGGTTGCGCCTTGTCAGAAACTAAAAAAAGACACCCGTGATGACTGTGTGTTTGGTCTTGATGTGGTGTTGGCTAGAACGCTAGAAATAGTTATATAAACTATTATTTTTCTTTATTTAAGGAATGATTTCAATGTTTGAAAATCATGAACATTCCCAGTACATAATTAAAAGACAGGAATAAAAGAAGCTTGGGTCAATAATGAGGAAAAAAGCCAGGGCCTCACAGTATAAGAAAGGGTTCTGTCAATACCTCATATTAGGAATAAGTAAAGTTTATATACTACTTATCACAGAGAAGGCCACAAATTACTTTGCAGGTTAAAATAAATACCCTGTGAGATCACAGAAAGGTTATGACGTTGATAGGATCAGTTGTAGAATTGGAGATGGTGCTTGTACAGTTCAAACTGGGTTTTTTTGCTTGTTTTTTTTTTTTTGGTGCCGGACACAAGAATTTGCTTCATTGTTCTTGTGGCCAATAGCCTGGAGGGAAAAAGGGAAACTTGGAAACAAACACTTTATTTTTAGAATTCCTGCATGGCATTTTGATGATCTGATCAATCCGTGCCAAAGCCAAAACCTTCAAATGCCCAAACCTGAAGTGTTTTTAAATGACAGAGATGTCAATACCAACTAAACTTTTTTTTTGTCTGGCTGCGACGAAAATGATTAATTATGCATGGTAAAATGGGGAATAAAATAAAACATTCAGAAGAAAGTAAGGCAGTTCTGTCTGAGTTTAAGTCCTGTTTTTCTATTTAGTGGTCAGAAAGTTTTCAACAGAGGAGGACATGCAAGTGTGTTCATGCAGATGTGTGTGTGTGTGCATGCGTGTGTGCATGTGTGTGTGAGAAATTTTTTAAAAAGTCATGGGATATTTTCTTCTTAACACTGACCAGAGCAAATCCCAGAGTAACCCCAGCCTACTAATAATACAGCGCTCATCCATCAAGACAGACAACAACCAATTAGTACATTCTTCTTCCCCCCTCTTCTCATGTTCTTTGCTAACCTCAACAATTCTGGATCATTCATCAAAAATGCTGAAACAAATTCATGATGCCTTGTGTGTGTTTTGGGGTGGGAGGAATTGAAAGAATGTTCCTTATGAAGTAATTTAATTTCTCTTGGAGGACAGTGACTGTCATAGTATCTATGATCTTGCTCAAAGGGTCATCATGTATCAGAGACTCTTCTTTTTTTGACTCTCTCCTGCCTGGGTTGAAGTGTATTTACTGGCAGAAGAGCAGGCTTCAAAAGATACTGTATCTACTAATTATACAGTGTTATTCTTTATGATTCAGTGGTGTAGCCGCCACCATGTATAGTACAGTATGTATAACTGTCACGAATGGCTCTTTCGAGCCATTAATAAGAGCCAAGGCCCAACCAGTGAGTTTGCGTAGTTTATTAATAAAGGAAAGCAACAAAGGAAAAGAGCCTCGTGGGACAAAACACAAATAATACAAGAGGTACACTTACGGATAACGATGAGGGAAGGGAGGAGGGCTGGAGCCGGACGTAGGGACTCCAGCCTAATCCACAACGAGAGATACGTGTGGATAGCGTGAGGTCGCGGCCCTGAGCAAACAGGGCCACTCCCTTATATAGGGGTTGACAGCTCATCAGCTGATGAGTGGTAATTGGCCTCCAGCCGTCCCGCGGTGCTTGGCTTCTGACAGCCCGAAGCACCGCCGAGACACTGTCACAACAAAGGCCTGGCTGAGATGATGTATGGCCTGAGCGCGGACGACATCGGCGCTCAGACCATGACAGTACCTCCCCCTCGAGGCCGGGCTCAGAACGGCCAATAACACCCAAGCCCCCCCCCCCCCCCCCCCCCGGGTGGGCGGATGGGGCGCAGGCCAGGAGGGAGCGAGTCAGAAAAGGAGAAGGAAAAAAACCATGATGATGACAGGGAACAAATGAAGCAATTACAGAGTGCGGTGGGGAAGAAAAAAACCCCCAACACAATACTCCATAAAGTGCGAATGATACAAAGACAGGACCAAAAACAAGATGCAACTCTCTATAAAGTGCGGATGATACATAGACAAGACCCTAAAAAAAAGGATGCAACAACAGAAGGAGGCCTAGAAAGAAGACAAAGGCATACTAACAGCGATGAGGTGCATGAAACGCAAAAACACGCTAACAGCGATGAGACTACATGAAATCATAATATCATACCCGTACATCCACAAAATTACAAAGGAACAAAAGGCACAGGAATGACAGGCGAGATAACACAGTTCCGGGGGCCTCCCCACACCCAGCGTCCAAACCGCTAACAGGGGTGATGGGAAGAGATCAGGCGGCCTACCCGAATCCCAGGCCAGGAAAAACCGTGCTTCAGGTGGCCGGACTAGGCCGCCGAACAGAGAGTCCAGTGGGTCGGGTGGCCGGCCCAGAGAGCCAAATGGGCGCGGCAGTCCTTCTGGCGGCCAACCCGCGTCGCTCAGCCACCAGGACCGCAGGGGAGAGAAAGGCAATGGCTTCCCTGTAGAGGGGAATAGCGAGGGCGAGCCGGGCCGAAAGTGAGGGGTCCAAACGGCACCTGGTGGAGAAGGCTTGGGGGGAAAATGAGGGTGAAGCTGATAAGGATGGTGATAAAGATTGGGAAGAAGATGAGCCGGTCCAGTGTCCGGTGGCAGGGGACTCCGCACCGGTCTCTGCACCGGCGACCCTGGGAAAAGGCTCAGGAGAGAGAAAAGAACCGGGATCAGGATCACCGGCAGTGCCAGAACCCGGCGAGACAAGCTCGGATGCAGCGGGCGGCTGCACCCAGCTCGCCTCCCCGAGAGACAGGCAAAAATGCTCTAGAATGGAAACGAGAAAGACAACGCAGAGCACTTGCCTGATCTCGGGTTCCGACGCCGTCCAGGACTCTGATGATCCGGGCTCAGACGGCAGGAGGTCGTCATCAGGCTCCCACTCAGCTACGTTGGGCCCTGCAGCTGGCATGATGGTGTCTGCAGCCTCAGGATCCTCCGGCACCGATGTCCATGCCGACAGCCCACACGGCGTGGTGGCAGGGGACCCTCGACCCACTGGACCAGACCGCTCGTCCGTGGAGACCCGGGGACGCTTCCTCGTCGGTGCAGGTTCCACGCTGCAGTCCGCTCTCCTCCTCCGCCCACGATGAGGCTGCGGGACCGGAATCAGGCTCTCCAGAACCGCAGGCCCCCTCCTCATCCGGCGACGTTGGCCTGGCGTCGAGGACCGCTCAGCGGAGGGAGACACAGAGGATGCGGGATTAACAATTAAAGCCACAGCAGGTGGTGGGAGCTCGGGGGACTGCGAACCCCGAACTCCACCCCCAGGAGTCTGACAAGGCAAATCACAGTAATGAGAATATAAATGAATTTGGACTTGCCTGTCTCCTGGAGGCTGGATGGTGCCTGCTGCGGCGGACGTTGCTCCTCCCTTTCCCCGCCGGGTGGTGACTGAGGGCCCCCTGGGAGGACAAAGGGGAGCTGCTCGAGAAGGTTCCGGGACGGGGCTCGCCGAAACAGGACTCCAGATACACACAGCAGCCAGGATAGGCGTCGAGGAGGAGGGGGCGACAGCCGAGACGAGCCGGGCACGGAGCGCTGACGGGACAGCAGGAGAAGATGGCCTGGAGGAAGAGGCTGTGGGGATTCCCCTCTGACGAGGCACAGGAGTGAGATGAGATTCAACTTTATTGTCATTACACATGTATGAATACAAGGTAACGAAATGTGACTTGGCATTTGGGCACGCTCTGCAGAGCGCATCCAAGGCCGGGGCAGCCGCTAGGCGCCAGTGACAGCTATGTGGGAGATTGAGCCCTTGCGGCGACCCGGAACTGGATCCGGACGGGATTCAGGCTGAGGTTGATTGTGGAGGTGACGACGGTTTCTGGCAGAGGGCGAGGCGAAGGTGAGGTCCGGGAATCACCGCTCCTGTGCAGAGACAGAGGCGAGGAGGTCAGCGAACTCAGGAAAGTCACTTAACCTGGGATTCCTCTCCACCAGTCTGACTGCCGCCGTCACATGCTTAATGATTTCCGTAGGATGAACAGCGGAGCGAGCAGCAGCCACTCGGTCCCAGATGTTAATTGCTGTCAGCTGCAACTTCTCTGGGGGAATTCCGACTGACGTCATGCTCAATGGGGGAAGAGCCCTGGATGGTGCGAACTCCCAGGCCCGAACGGAGGCAGGAGCGGGATCCCGAAGCGAGGGGCGACAATTCCTCCTCTTCGGCTTCCTGCCAGAACTTCCCTCCAGCCCACAGAGCATCTCGCGCTGTGCGGCGATGTCATATCTTCTCGCGCTGACTTCAGGGTGGTTAGCGAAGCGGGGGAGATGATTAAGGATGTCCCCAGCTTGGTCCAAGTACTGGTGCACGTCGCGGTGGAAGTCGAGGAGAGAGGCGGTGATGAGGATTTCATCGACGCACTCGAGGCCGTCCACCAGATCGTCGCACTGACTCTTGAGTGCGGGCCCTCCACGACGGCATGCTTCCAGCACGGTAGCCAGACAGGGAAGAACAAAGTCCAATTTATGCAAAAACTCACGGTGGCCAGCAACTCACTGGCTGCGACCTACTGTCACGAATGGCTCTTGCGAGCCATTAATAAGTGCCAAGGGCCAACCAGTGAGTTTGTGTAGTTTATTAATAAAGGAAAGCAACAAAGGAAAAGAGCCTCATGGGGCAAAACACAAATAATACAAGAGGTACACTTACGGATAACGATGAGGGAAGGGAGGAGGGCTGGAGCCGGACGTAGGGACTCCAGCCTAATCCACAACGAGAGATACGTGTGGATAGCGTGAGGTCGCAGCCCTGAGCAAACAGGGCCGCTCCCTTATATAGGGGTTGACAGCTCATCAGCTGATGAGTGGTAATTGGCCTCCAGCCGTCCCGCGGTGCTTGGCTTCTGACAGCTGGAAGCACCGCCAAGACGCTGTCACAACAAAGGCCTGGCTGAGATGATGTATGGCCTGAGCACGGACGACATCGGTGCTCAGACCATGACAATAACCAGAATACAGAAAGAAGACTCTTCTGCAAAAATGTGACAGTCTTTGATTTTACGCTGACAGATATCAGGTTGAACACTTTATTTTATGATAAGAGGATTTGTATGCAAAACTAAAACATCCATCAGTAAACAAACCAAATGTATAATGAAGTTGGAATTATTTTGTTTTTAAAGTGGACGAAACCATCAGGCTGAATGACCTAAATGAAGCAGTTCTTGTAACCTGTAACTGAACAAATAGGCGTTGATATTTGCTTTTGAATGATCAGGTTCAGTGTCATGTGAGATGCTTCTAGCATAACTGGCCTCAAGGGTAGTTTTTATTTGCTCTGAAATGAAAACACAGGATCTTACACTTGATCTCACAATTCTACATCTTACTACATCTACGTCTCCACTCATAATGAGAACATCTCTCCTTGTTTGTATAAACCCCTCAGCTGTAGCTCATAAATTACAGTGAAATTGAGTTCAGTTCACTCTTAAAAATGTAATATTGCTTTTATACAGCAGTTCCACAAACACATTTTTTAAATGACAGTAATAGAGGACAAAATATTATGTTTTTTGTTTATTAACCAGTTATTTTGTTCCACTGAGAAAAATAGTTCCTTCTGAATGTACCCAGTAAATTGTTGCTCTGCACATCAATGAGCATAATATAGAAGGTTCATAGTTAATCCCTTCCACAGCATGGGGGACACCATGTGGTGTATGGGGTGGTGCCTATCTCTGTTTCACTGACCCAAGGCCACACAGCTACTGTAAGTAGCGAAATCTACGGTGGGGGGTCAGTTCTCTGGTAGCTCTGTGCGTTAACTTTCCCCATCCTGTTATGCTTTGCACCAAGCTAGAAGGCAGAAAGTGCCATTTTTATATGGTCTTTGGTATGACCTGGCCGGGATTTGAATCCACGACCGCCTGGTTGTGGGGCAGAGGCTCTACCAACTAGGTCACCACTCCAGTTACATAATATAGAAAAGAATGGGCCTATTGTCACTTCACACACGTGTAACCAAATTAAATATTGTCGAGGGCATAAGTCAATGTTTATAATACATACCAATCCACCTGTTCAGTTGAGTTTGTAAGTCACTGTGGCTTCTCGCCGGTGGTTAGGAAGCTTGCAGTATGCTTGGCATTTTCAAATGAAATAGAGTCCATCACCACAAAGTTATTATGGTTGGCTAGTCGAGACAATAAATCCAACTCTAGTTTGTCTGTTTTGTTGTAAACATGTGAAACACCTTGCAAATGTTTTCAAGGGCGGGACTTCCTTGGTCATGGAGGTCTCATTTAGGACTGCCCCACAGCACCTTACTGTGGAAATTAAGGTATCCAACACAGCATTACAATTTTCACATAAGTAATGATATTAAGTATAATTTAAAGATTTAAAAACCAGCTGAAGCAGAATTATACATATTTGGGGAAACATCTGAGTGCAGTTGTTGGGGAATATAGTAACTCCTGGAATCCCTCTTGTTCAATCAAATTGCTCAGCTGTAACTAACTGTTGTACAGAGAGCCTAAGTCACGCCCCATCTACTTCCGCACATGGGACCTTAAATTGGAAAATTTTTTAATTGAAATGAATGTCAAGAGTGAAATTATCTTTTGATCCCGACCGAATTTTCCCACGAGTTAAGCTGGATTCCTGCTGCATTTCCTCTTTGGTCTGCTTTGATCTTCGTCCGCTTTGGACGAGGCTGGCGTGCATGCGGCTCTGTATATACTTCACTTTTTTCATCTACCAGACCAAGTGGTTGACGCATGCAGGGCTTAAAGTTTTCCAGCACCGTGCTGGATTTCCAGTGTGTGCTGTTTGGCTGCAGGGTAAAATGATACTCCTATAAAAGCAAAAGATTTACTTACTATTTCTTTATGCAGAACCACTTTTTGTCCAAGCGGAGTTGCCGTATCTAGCGATACGGCAATGCCGTATCTAATCAAGTAGTTACAGCGTACACACAACCTTTCATGCATTCCATGGGATGGAGAGGAAGTTTTTGAAGCCTGGGGAAGATGTCCTAATTGACAAAGGACACAAAAACAAATGGTGCTGGGCATGGATCGAAGAAATGGGCAGAGACGGTATGTCTTTTGGTAGCTGGTGTAAAAAAAAAAAATTAGAGAACCAGGGGCCTCGTGTATAAATGGTGTGCATGCACAAAAACATGGCGTATGCTGATTTTCACGCACACAGTGGAGTGTATAAAAACAAATGTGATGTGAGAATCTGCTGGCCGAGCCGCAAAGTTTCCACCTGCCGTGAGAAGTTGCGGCTGTCCTCAAAATTCCATTTGGCTCCATCAGGTGGATCTGTTAAACTACAAAACAGCTGAAACTCACAGAATATCTTAAAATAACATTTCCACTTCAGTTAAAATGCTTTGTCTATGAATTAGTCTGTGAAAAACAATAATTATTACATGATTTTTCTCCATAACTCTGCTCATTGAGCGCACTGAAACCCTGATTAATAATAACTAACCTGCCTCACTCATGGACCAGTCGACAGAACACCTGCATCAGTGACTGACCATGTTTGTGACATGAAAATACGCGTATGCACGTTCATTGCAGAACATGATTTGTCATTCACCATTTCTCAACTGCTAGTAAATCTGTGAAAAAAAAAACAAAAAACTGGCTGAATACAAAAATGCCTTAACAAAACTGTTCATTTCAAATCGGCATACCAGTTATGTAAACACATGGCATAGCACCAGAATTTAAAAAAACGTCTGTTAGAGAAGCTCAAAATCTGCATGTTTTCACTGAACATTGATGAAGCATCTAGCCAGTGCATGGATGAAATTTTAAAAGTCCTTGTTCGCTTTTATGATGATGACATGACCAGAGAAATAACCTAACATTTGGCAAGCAGGAAAGTTAATATTGCCAATGTCTCAGCACTTAGGGTGGAATTTAAAAATGTCCTGCAATCTTATGGTGTTGAATGGAAACAAATCACCAGTATTCTACTGGTGAATTAAACTGTAGTTTTCTATAGTAATCTAGCTTTGTGTATTTCCTTTTTTATGTTTTATAGTATTTGATTTCCTATTATTTCTTTTGAGAAAAACAATAATGTAAATCAGCGGTCCCCAACCTTTTTTGTACTAGGGACCAGTTTCATGCATGAAAATTTTCTGCGGACCGGGTAGAGGCTTAGGGGTTCCAATAACAAAAACATTTGTCAGTTCAGAGCATGTAATCTGAAACAATTACACTTTATATTAGGCAATTACAGTGATTCTACAGCATAATATCAACTCACCATAATCAATGGGAACCCTGGGCTTGCTTCCCTGCAACTAGATGGTCCCATCTGGGGGTGCTAAGAGACAGAGACACTCGAATTGTGTTTCGTATATCCAGTCTACTCTGTAGTCTTGTCTTGGTGGCTATCACTGCAGAAAACCCCGCCTCACAAAGATATGAGGTTGGAAATGGAAGGAGGACTTTCAGAGCTTTTGTGGTGATATCTGGATATTCTGCTTTGACTTTAGTATGTAATGTAAGGTTGTCATAGCCAGGAGCAGCACTGGGGTTAAGCTCCCAGTGCTCATAAAATGCTCCTTACGGCGTGCGTCTCGAAAAGCCTCTGACAACTAAGTCCAACTCCTAGCCTGCCCGTGTGGTTTAGTCTCTAAGCCCGGCGGAACTGCTTTTACTAATAGGAGAAGGGGCGAGGGCGGATCTCTGGCGCCTTAAAACCAGATGCTTCGGGTAGATGGTGGCTCGTCAACCTGGGAAGGTAGCCCATCTAGGGGAAGGTAAACCCTGATTTCAAACCTCCGCTGCCTTGCGGCACACCCGGTCACGGGAAAGGCTTCGGGAGTCAACCCTGAGGAAAAATCCGGAGTCGGAGCCCCTAAGGCAGTTCTCTGTTGTGCTCAACATCGTTCTGGCAGCTCCTGCGACGGCGCTGGTGCCAAACTATAGCAGCCCTGCTGTTCCTTTGGATTCATCAGTGACGTGGAGAGGGGGGACATGCTGCATGGGTAACATCTTGTCCTCCATATCTTCCTGCCCAGGCTTGAATCCTACCAACGCCCAACGCTGGAAGGTAGAACACCGGTGCGCATTGGCCTGTTCAGCCACAGGCGGTGCTGTTCCAGCAGAGTAGACGTTTAGGATTCTCTTCCATGGTCATCATAGACCGACGGAGGCCGACGACCTTAATCCAGAATGCAAAGAGGTCAAAAAATTCCAAGGGCTTGTCTTTTAAAGTGGGGTGTTTTGTCTCAGTGTGCCAAAGCAGTTTTGAGGGTTTCATGGCTTCATTAGCTAGTTGGTCACCGCAAATTACGCATAGCGTGTGTGGAGCTTCTGTGTCACCTGTTGCGATGAACCCGTAACTTAGATAGGAATCATGGTATTTTCTTTTAAATGTAGCTTTCTTTTTGCAGGCAGTCTGTGACCCTTCTGCAGCCCCATCGTTTGCTCATTTCTTCACGAAAAAGCTTTCCAGTGAATTTTGTTTTTGGCTCATTTTTTCAAGAGTTAGCTTGTGTCACTGATGTGTGAAACTCGTGCCAGAGTCAAGAGCAGTTGTGAAGTGAGGGCGGAAACGGTTGTTTTTCAAAATAAAATCTCTGCGAGACTGAAGGAAAAAATAGCTTTAATATTAACCACGTTTTTTTTTCCTTTGCGGCCCAGTACCAAATGATCCGCGGACCGGGGTTTGGAGACCCTTGATGTAAATAATGCAATTTAGAGTATTGTATAAAGTTCACTGTTGCTGTTAACACACACACACACACACACACACACACACACACACACACACACACACACACACAAAAGTCTAACAGTCCTCTGTTCATTGTTGATCTGTTGAATTCTGAAGGAAGCAGATGACTAAGCATCAAATATCTCACACACACACAAAATCAATGATTATTATTTAGTATTATTTAGTATTATTAGTCACTGGTTATTATTTAGTATTAGCTGATATATTTTCCAAGCCACTGGCTGCGTTTCCATTTACTTATACAGTGCATCCAGAAAGTATTCACAGCACTTCACTTTTTCCACATTTTGTTATGTTACAGCCTTATTCCGAAATGGATTAAATTAGTTTTTTTCCTCAAAATTCTGCACACAATACCCCATAATGACAATGTGAAAAAAAAAGTTTTTTTTTGAGATATTTGCAAATTTATTAAAAATAAAAAACTAAGAAATCATATGTACATAAGTATTCACAGCCTTTGCCATGAAGCTCAAAATTGAGCTCAGGTGTATCCAGTTTCCACTGATCATCTTTGAGATGTTTCTGCAGATTAATTGGAGTCCACCTGTGGTAAATTCAGTTGATTGGACATGATTTGGAAAGGCACACACCTGTCTATATAAGGCCCCACAGTTTACAGTGAATGTCAGAGCACAAACCAAGCATGAAGTCAAAGGAATTGTCTGTAGACTTCCAAGACAGGATTGTCTCGAGGCACAAATCTGGGGAAGGGTACAGAAAAATTTCTGCTGCTTTGAAGGTCCCATTGAGCACAATGGCCTCCATCATCCACAAATGGAAGACGTTTGGAAACACCGGCACTCTTCCTAGAGCTGCCGGCCGTCTAAACTGAGCGATCAGGGGAGAAGGGCGTTAGTCGGGGAGGTGACCAAGACACCAATGGTCACTCTGTCAGAGCTCCAGCATTCTTCTGTGGACAGAGGAGAACCTACCAGAAGGACAACCATCTCTGCAGCAATCCACCAATCAAGGCTGTATGGTAGAGTGGCCAGACAGAAGCCACTCCTTAGTAAAAGGCACATGGCAGCCCGTCTGGAGTTTGCCAAAAGGGACCTGAAGGACCCTCAGACCATGGAAACAAAATTCGCTGGTCCGATGAGACAAAGATTGAACTCTTTGGCGTGAATGTCAGGCGTCATGTTTGGAGGAAACCAGGCACCGCTCATCACCAGGCCAATACCATCCCTACAGTGAAGCATGGTGGTGGCAGCATCATGCTGTGGGGTTGCTTCTCAGCAGCAGGAACTGGGAGACTAGTCAGGCTAGAAGGAAAAATGAATGTAGCAATGTACAGAGGACATCCTGGATGAAAACCTGCTCCAGAGCGCTCTTGACCTCATACTGGGGTGACGGTTCATCTTTCATCAGAACAATGACCCTAAGCACACAGCCAAGATATCAAAGGAGTGGCTTCAGGACAACTCTGTGAATGTCCTTGAGTGACCCAGAAGAGCCCAGACTTGAATCCAATTGAACATCTTTGGAGAGATCTAAAAATGGCTGTGCACCGACACTTCCCATCCAACCTTATGGAGCTTGAGAGGCGCTGCAAAGAGGAATGGGTAAAATTGCCCAAAGATAGGTGTGCCAAGCTTGTGGCATCATGTTCAAAAGGACTGAGGCTGTAATTGCTGCCAAAGGTGCATCAACAAAGTATTGAGCAAAGGCTGTGAATACTGAACCAACAAGATGGCCGACACAGAGCGAGCATGCAGTGTGGCGGGTCCTGCATGTAAGCTCAAAAAACAGCTAAAACTACAGCAAAACCTCTGTCTCTTACAATCCCACCTGTTAACTGCTGCCTTACTCCTGTACTTAATTCTAAGTACAGTATGACATCAGCTTTCAACAACAAAATGCAGAGAACAAATCCACCCCACAGGTAAAGGAGGCCAGTATCTCTTGTACACAAGTTACTTGAACAAAGGACGCACCAGACCGCCAACTTACCAAGGGCAATCCTGCACAATCAATGGCTTTGTGAGATTATTCCACCTCAGCGTTATCTTGTTCCTGGCTGGCGATGTGGAAATAAATCCAGGACCGGTGGCCCCGGACCTGTGTGCGAGACAGATGCCACCATTGCTAACAGGACTAGCGCGGCTAACGCCCCCATCATCACCAGAGACTACAAGACCACAATCGTTTATGGGACCAGCATGGACACGAGCACTATTGCCAGCGGAATTAATGCTGCTTCCACTACCAATACTGGCAGGGCTAAGGCAGCCCACACCCACACCAACCAGCACCACTGCAGCCCACCGTCATCACTATGGCATGGCAGCCTGATGGCGTCATCACGGATCAACAGCGGAAAGAGCCAGGGTGGACTGGCAGTTGACCCTCGTCCCCGTAGCACAGCAATGAGCTCTCCTCACCACGGCACAGCGGAGAACCCACATCACCACCCGGCCCTCAGCACTGCAATCCATCAGCCGATCCCTGCTGCAGCAGCTCAGAGCACGGACTCCACTGCAATAGCAATACAACAACCAGCACAGCGGAGAACCCACATCACCAGACGGCCAGACTTTGCAGCTCTGCAGCCTGCCCTCGGCACCACGACCCAACAGCCGGTCTCTGCTGCAGCAGCCCAGCGCATGGGCTCCACCACAACAGCAATGCAACAACCAGCTGTCAGTGAGTGTAGAACTCGTCAGAGAAATCAAGTGTTAAAAAACATAGATCGCTCAAAGTTTTTCAAACCCTCAACCAGGCAAAATGAATTTGGGACCCTCTAAGTAAAAAAAAGGTCTTGTTGGGGGGGGCACTTAAATGTACGGAGTATGATCTCTAAACGTGAACAGCTAGAACATCTACTGATAAACTCTGTCTGAAACCTGGTTATCATCTTTGTCACCTGAAACTGTTGTTACTATGCCTGGCTATAATGTGTACAGGAAAGACAGGGAGCAAGGAAAAGGTGGAGGAGTTTTACTATATGTTAAAAACACCTTAAAATGTAATCAAATTGAATTGTCAAGCGATACAAGTCTAGAATGTGTAGAAGTTAAAATTGTCAGCCAATATGACCTTCTCTGTTATTTGTTTATACCGCAAACCCTCCTCTAAAGCAGATTTTTATGACCAATTTAAAGCACTTCTTAATCACTGCAATCCTAAAAATGAATTAATCTTATTGTGTGATTTTAATATAAACTGGGATGACAAAAAGAGACAGAAAAAAATCTAAAAATCATTACAGATCACTATAACCTAACTCAATTAATAGATAAACCAACCAGAGTTACAAGCCGGTCAAAAACAAAAATTGATTTACTTTTTACAGATAGATCTGAATGAATTTCCCAGACTTATAACCTTTTAACAGGACTGTCTGACCACAATATAATACAAGCAACAAGAAAACTTCCACGGAAACAGTTTTCAAATCCATTTAAGAAGTCATCAGATAACACAGTAAATTATATAATCCTACAAAACTAACAAAATATAACAACGGCAATAAATGAAATTGAATGGAAGGAAATCACCTCTTCAAATGACATAAATCACAGCAGTGAATTTTTTATAATAAAAATCAAAGAGATTATCGCGGCATTTTCCAAAAAAAGAAAACAGAATAAGAATCAACTTACCATGGCTCAACTCCAAATGTCTACAACAAATGAAGACCAGAGATCAACTTCTTAAAATAGCTCTAAAATTAGGTTCAACAACAGACAGACAAAAATTTGCATCTGCTAGAAATAAGGTAACACAAACTCTGAGGAAGGCTAAGGCAAACTTTTTTATAACCATTATTGAAAATACAAAAGAAGATGGCAAAAAAATGTGGAATAATATGAACAAATTAGTGAATAAAAAGAACAAAAAAGATGGCGGAGACATGGAACTTAATATTAATAACAAATTGGTACAGAATCCCACGGTCATTGTTACAGTTTAACAACTTTTTCATAAACTCTTTGCTAGAAATGTCCAATTCTTTTAATCCACCTGATCATAATTCTAGTCTTATTAACAATTCAGTTCAATTCAGACAACTTTTTTTTTTATCCCTCAAGGGGTAATTAATTTAAAAAGCAACTTGTACATTGATGCACAAAGTTGTGCAGACACAATAAACAAAAGAAGACAAACTGAAAGTCACATCTAACCAACCATTAGAGAGAGTGTAAATAGTACTATAAAAAATACAACAATAAGATTGGGGGTTACTAAAAGAATAAAAGAATGGTCATGATAAAAACAAAAACCTAAAACTTGAATAATTAATAATAATACAGTGGTGTGAAAGCGTTTGCCCCCTTCCTGATTTCTCAATTTTTGTGTGTGTTTGTCACACTTACAGTGGGGAAAAAAAGTATTTAGTCAGCCACCAATTGTGCAAGTTCTCCCACTTAAAAGATGAGAGAGGTCTCCAATTTTAATCATAGGTATACCTCAACTATGAGAGACAAAATGAGAAAAAAAAAATCCAGAAAATCACTTTGAAGGATTTTTAATGAATTAATTGGTAAATTCCTCGGTAAAATAAGTATTTGGTCAATAACAAAAGTTCATCTCAATACTTTGTTATATACCCTTTGTTGGCAATGACAAAGGTCAAACGTTTTCTGTAAGTCTTCACAAGGTTTTCACACACTATTGCTGGTATTTTGGCCCATTCCTCCATGCAGATCTCCTCTAGAGCAGTGATGTTTTGGGGCTGTCGCTGGGCAACACGGAGTTTCAGCTCCCTCCAAAGATTTTCTATGGGGTTGAGATCTGGAGATTGGCTAGGCCACTCCAGGACCTTGAAATGCTTCTTACGAAGCCACTCCTTCCTTGCCCGGGCAGTGTGTTTGGGATCATTGTCATGCTGAAAGACCCAGCCACGTTTCATCTTCAACGCCCTTGCTGATGGAAGGAGGTTTTCACTCAAAATCTCACAATACATGAACCCATTCATTCTTTCCTTTACACGGATCAGTCGTCCTGGTCCCTTTGCAGAAAAACAGCCCCAAAGTATAATGTTTTCACCCCCATGCTTCACAGTGGGTATGGTGTTCTTTCTCCTCCAAACACGACAAGTTGAGTTTTTACCAAAAAGTTCTGTTTTGGTTTCATCTGACCGTATGACATTCTCCCAATCCTCTTCTGGATCATTCAAATGCTCTCTAGCAAACTTCAGACGGGCCTGGACATGTACTGGCTTAAGCAGGGGGACACATCTGGCACTGCAGGATTTGAGTCCCTGGCAGCGTAGTGTGTTACTGATGTAGCCCTTGTTACTTTGGTCCCAGCTCTCTGCAGGTCATTCACTAGGTCCCCCCGTGTGGTTCTTGGATTTTTGCTCACTGTTCTCGTGATCATTTTGACCTCACGGGGTGAGATCTTGCGTGGAGCCCCAGATCGAGGGAGATTATCAGTGGTCTTGTATGTCTTCCATTTTCTAATAATTGCTCCCACAGTTGATTTTTTCACACCAAGTTGCTTACCTATTGCAGATTCAGTCTTCCCAGCCTGGTGCAGGTCTACAATTTTGTTTCTGGTGTCCTTTGACAGCTCTTTGGTCTTGGCCATAGTGGAGTTTGACTGACTGTTTGAGGTTGTGGACAGGTGTCTTTTATACTGATAATGAGTTCAAACAGGTGCCATTAATACAGGTAACGAGTGGGGGACAGAGGAGCCTCTTAAAGAAGAAGTTACAGGTCTGTGAGAGCCAGAAATCTTGCTTGTTTGTAGGTGACCAAATACTTATTTTCTCAAGGTATTTACCAATTAATTAATTAAAAATCATTCAATGTGATTTTCTGGATTTTTTTTTCTCATTTTGTCTCTCATAGTTGAGGTATACCTATGATGAAAATTGGAGACCTCTCTCATCTTTTAAGTGGGAGAACTTGCACAATTGGTGGCTGACTAAATACTTTTTTGCCCCACTGTAAATGTTTCAGATCATCAAACGAATTTAAATATTAGACAAAGATAATACAAGTAAACACAAAATGCATTTTTTTTTATAAATGAAGGTGTTTATTATTAAAAATTAAAAAAAAATCCAAACCTACATAGCCCTGTGTGCAAAAGTGATTGCCCCCCTTGTTAAAACATAAATTAACTGTGGTTTATCATATCTTTTGAAAGCTGAGTTCAATATCTCTAGCCACACCCAGGCCTGATTAATGAGACCTGTTCTTAGACCTGTTCTTAATCAAGAAATCACTTAAATAGTACCTGCCTGACAAAGTGAAGTAGACCAAAAGATCCTCAAAAGCTAGACATCATGCTGCGATCCAAAGAAGTTCAGGAACAAATGAGAAACAAAGTTAATGAGATTTATCAGTCTGGAAAAGGTTATGAAGCCATTTTTAAAGCTTTGGGCTTTGGGACTCCTGCAAACCACAGTGAGAACCATTATCCACAAATGGCGAAAACATGGAACAGTGGTGAACCTTCCCAGGAGTGGCCAGCCGACCAAAATTAGCAACGACTCATCCAAGAGGTCACAAAAGGCCCCACAACAACATCCAAAGAACTGCAGGCCTCACTTGCCTCAGTTAAGGTCAGTGTTCATGACTCCACCATAAGAAAGAGACTGGGCAAAAATGGACTGCATGGCAGAGTTCCAAAACGAAAACCACTGCTGAGTAAAATGAACATAAAAGCTCGTCTCAGTTTTGATGATCCCCAAGACTTTTGGGAAAATACTCTGATAGTATTTTATTTATATTTTATGATATAATTGAGCCGCTGTTGCAAAAAGGCAGTCGACTCGTGTGGCGCTGGAAGTAGAAAAGAAAAAAAAGCACTGCCAACTCATTGTTTCGCTGTGGCAGTATTGCATAGTTTGAGGTAACTGAACTCCAATCCTCTGTAAGTTTTTCTCCTCATCTCCTCCAGAGCAATACCGGCTCTGGAGTGCCCTTTTTCTGTAAGTTGTCCTAGTTTGTATTTTTTTGTTCTCTGCACTGTTTTGTATTTACTTTCAATAACTGTTACAACTACAGTTCAGTGCGTGGGTGTGTCTCTCTGCCCTGGAGGGGCATTCATGACAATATTAGACAGAGATAACACAAGTAAACACAAAATGCAGTTTTTAAATGAAGGTGTTTATTTTAAGGGAAAAAAAAATCCAAACCTTCATGGCCCTGTGTGGAAAAAATGATTGCTCCCTATGCCTAATAACTGGTTGGGCCACCCTTAGCAGCAACAACTGCAATCATGCGTTTGCGATAACCGGCAATGAGTCTTTTACTGCACTGTGGAGGAATTTTGGCCCACTCATCTTTGCAGAATTGTTGTAGTTCAGCCACATTGGAGGGTTTTTGAGCATGAACCGCCTTTTTCAGGTCATGCCACAGCATCTCAATCGGATTCAGGTCAGGACTGTGACTAGGCCACTCCAAGCTTTCATTTTGTTTTTCTTAAGCCATTCAGAGGTGGACTTGCTGGTGTGTTTTGGATCATTGTCCTGCTGCAGAACCCAAATGCACTTCAGCTTAAGGTCACGAACAGATGGCTGGACATTCTTCTTAAGGATTTTTTTGTAGACAGTAGGATTCATGGTTCCATTTACCACAGCAAGTCTTCCAGGTCCTGAAGCAGCAAAACAGCCCCAGACCATCACACTACCACCACCATATTTTACTGTTGGTATGATGGTCCTTTTCTGAAATGCTGTGTTACTTTTACATGGGATGTAATGACACACACACCTTCCAAAAAGTTCAACTTTTGTCTCGTCAGTCCACACAATATTTTCCCAAAAGTCTTGGGGATCATCAAGATGTTTTCTGGCAAAACTGAGATGAGCATTTATGTTCATTTTGCTCAGCAGTGGTTTTCGTTTTGGAACTCTGCCATGCAGTCCATTTTTGCCCAGTCTCTTTCTTATGGTGGAGTCATGAACACTGACCTTAACTGAGGCAAGTGAGGCCTGCAGTTCTTTGGACGTTGTTGTGGGGTCTTTTGTGACCTCTTGGATGAGTCTTCACTGTGCTCTTGGGGTAATTTTGGTCAGCCAGTCATACCTGGGAAGGTTCACCACTGTTCCATGATTTTCCCATTTGTGGATAATGCCTCTCATGGTGGTTTGCTGGAGTCCTAAAGCTTTAAAAATGGCTTTATAAACTTTTCCAGACTGATGGATCTGAATTACTCCTCATTTGTTCCTGAATTTCTTTGGATTGCAACATGATGTCTCACATTTGAGGATCTTTTGTTCTACTTCACTTTGTCAGGCAGGTCCTCTTTAAGTGATTTCTTGATTGAGAACAGGTGAGGCAGTAATCAGGTCTGGGTGTGTCTAGAGAAATTGAACTCAGCTTTCCAAAGATGTAATAAACCACAATTAATTTATGTTTTAACGGGGGGGGGGGGTCATTTTTTTCACACAGGGCCATGTCGGTTTGGATTTTTGTTTACCCTTAGTCAGGAAAACCTTCATTTAAAAACTGCATTTTGTGTTTACTTGTGTTTTCTTTGTCTAATATTTAAATTTGTTTGATGATCTGAAACATTTAAGTCTGACAAACATACAAAAAAAAAGAGAAATCAAGAAGAGGGCAAACACTTTTTCCACACCACTGTGTGTGTGTGTGTGTGTGTGTGTGTGTGTGTAAAATCTCCCCAAAAAATGTGACAGCCAAAAGAAAAAAAAATCTCTTCATTCAGAAATTTCTGTTCTTCATTTTTTGCGTAATCATCCTCCAGGATTTTTTGGTTTGGCTTCCATTGTGGGAATCAAACAGCGCTGATGTGGTGTCAGAAAGTAAATGACATTTAACAGGATTTTATGTTATTTTAATGGAGAGAGTTGTAACAGTCAAAATATACAGTAATCACTGGTCATTTTATTTATATGATGATTCACTAAACAGTTTTTTTTTTATTCCATCCACATTTGCATTTTAATTGCAGTCAGTGTTGTAGTCTATAGCATTATGTTATTATTTTTTAGATGAATGAATGAATGAATGAACACGGGAAAATGGTATGCAGAAGTAACTACATAGGAACATAAAACGAAAATAAATACTGAAGCGTATGCCCAAAGGAGATGTGTTCACTCCAAAAGCAGAACTCAGGAAGCCTCCACAAACACTGATCTTTATATGAGCATCACCTGACACTGATGTCAGCTGATCTGCGCTGAGTATTTCTCAGATTTTTCAAAATGTCTGTACAAGTCATCCAAATGCTATAGAGTGAACCCAGCTTTAACTTAGGCTGACTTAGGTAAATTGTGCATAACTTACCCCAGTGCTCAGGAACTTTTACAGACTTTATTATTACCAACGTTTATTTACAAATGTCGGTAAATTTTCAGCATGCTGAAAATTTTCAAAGAACCCAACTTTCGCCAGTGTTTGCCAACAAACACCAACTATCATTAACTTTTGCCAGCAGAGCCTCACTTTTGCCAAAACACCGGTAAAAGTTGTTCCGAAGGTTGTAGTGTGAATCCACCTTAAGGGTGGCCCCACCAGTTATTAGGTTTCGGGGGCAATCACTTTTTCACACAGGGCCATGTAGGCTTGGATTTTTTTCCCTTAATAATAAACACCATTTAAAAACTGCATTTTGTGTTATCTTATCTTGTCTTATCTTTGTCTAATATTTAAATTTCTTTGATGATCTGAAACATTTAAGTGTGACAAACATACAAAAAAAATGAGAAATCAGGAAGGGGGCAAACACTTCTAGCAGGTAAAACATGATGGTGCCCTGGTGGCAAAAGAGAGAATTCATTAGAGAGGACATGATCAGGAGAAGATTAAAAACCCCTCGCAACCAGTTTTTAATATATTAGAAATATTTGAAATTAAAGTCGCAAATATCATCAGCTCATTGAATAGCTCAAAAGCAACAGATGAACATGGTCTTAACACCAATTTTTTAAAAAGAACATAAAGAATCTCTCATTTGTCCAATTACTCATTTAATCAATCTGTCAATCAAACATGCTGTTGTCCCAACTGCTTAGAAGGTAGGAATGGTTAGACCAATTTTCAAAACAGGGATTAAAACTGATATAAACAACTACAGACTAATCAGCATCTTACCTGTTATCGCCAAGATAATTGAAAAATGGGTGACCACACTATTATGTGAACATCTGAGTTATGGGAACACCCCTCTGCATCACACACAGTTTGGGTTCTGTGCCCACCATTCAACAGAGTCTGCAATAAGCTTGTTTTTAGAAAAAACTAAATCTTTCTTAGATAAGTGCAATTGTGTAGGTGCTGTGTTAGATCTGAAGAAGGCATTTGACACCGTTGACCACAATATCCTTTTAACCAAACTTACTCAGTTTAATTTTTCAGAACACACTACCAAATGGAAGAAATCCTATTTAACTGACAGATAGCAATGTGTAATGGTCAGCAGTGTCAAATCGCCATATTTGAAAATGTCAAATGGGTAAATGGCATTCACTTATATAGCGCTTTTATTCTCATCTCTTGATGACCAAAGCGCTTTACAGATCCTGCTATCCACCCATTCACACACACATTCACACACTGATGGCGGCATGCTACCTAACATGGCGCTTCCAGACCCACCAGGAGCAATTGGGGGTGAAGTGTCTTGCCCAGGGACACAACGGCAGGATATCCGGGGAGAGCAGGATTTGAACCTCCAACCATACGGTTATTGGACGACCTGCTCTACCTCCTGAGCCACTGCCGCCCCCATGGGTGTCCCACAAGGCTCCATACTTGGACTAATATTGTTCTACTTATACATAAATGATTTACCAAATGCATGCAGAAACATTCATATACAAATGTATACAGATGACACAGTAATATTCACACCTGCAAAAAACACACAAGAAACCACCTGTATTCTTACAACAGGGATGACCCAAATCCATGACTGGCTCAATAATTCATGTCTCCTACTAAACACTAAAAAAAACTGTTTGCATGATGTTTACCAAACAAGATCAAATATTACAAACTCAAACATTTTCTTAAAAGGGGAGAAGCTGCACTTAGTCAACAAATTTAAGTACCTCGGCGTGATTTTAGATTCCTCATTAACCTTTAAAAAACATCAAAAAGATCTCCAACATAATCAAATTCAATCTAAGAAATTTTAAACAAATTAGACCATCGCTGACAGTTAGTATGGCCAAAATGTTTCTGCATGCAATGATCTTCTCACACATTGATTACTGTTTTACCAACTGGTCACTCACTGGTGTAACCATATTCAAACCCATTGAATCCTTATACAAAAAAGCCATAAAAATCTTTGATAAGAAAGATCCTACATATCATTGTTGTCACATTTATAAGAAATACAATTTTCTGTCTTTTGAAAATTATAAAACTCTCAAATTTGCCTGTTCAATTTATATAAAATATTAAATGGCTATGCACCCCCCCCCCCCCCCCCCCCAGGAGAATATGTTAAACTGAGGACTGTCACCGGCACAACCACCAGAGCAATCACTAGAGGAGACTGTGAGGTCCCCCACAGATGCACCACATTTGCTCAGTCTGTGCTGTCAGTGAGGGGCACCAAGATCTGGAATAATATACCACCTGCAATCAGAGAACATACAACACTAAACACTTTTAAGACTCATTGTAAAAATTGACTTTCAAACAACCAAAACTGTACCCATAACTAGTGGTTGCTCTGCGGCATGTGCACGTGTGTGTGTGTGTGTGTGTGTGTGTGTGTGTGTGTGTGTGTGTGTGTGTGTGTGTGTGTGTGTGTGTGTGTGTGTGACACGCATCTGCCCCGCCTCTTGTTTGTTGTTGCTGTGAGGTGCTTGGGTACATGTGTGTGTGTACACATACACAGCACTTCACTCGTGTGACATTTGAATGTTTTGTTTGTAGCACCTTAACTCTTGCACTTTAGCATACCCACTTTGTACAGTTTCATTGCAGATGTTCTTCTTGTGTATGATTGTTTTTGTGACCTGCCAGAGGACTACAGATGCAAATTAGAAATATTGCTAAATCTGGCATACTTACATTTGTATTAATGTCCATTAGTATGTAATGTCCCTTTCAAATAAACAATAAACTTATGTATACGTGATTTCTTAGTTTTTTATTTTCAATAAATTTGCAAAAATCTCAAATAAAGCTTTTTTTCACGTTGTCATTATGGGGTATTGTGTGTAGAATTTTGAGGGAAAAAAAGAATTTAATCCATTTTGGAATAAGGCTGTGACATAGCAAGTGGGGGTGGATCCCACATGACTCTTCAGAAATGGTTTGGACAAAAGGTATTCTTTCTCCACCTAAGATTGGATTTATGTTTTCCTGTTGACATTTGATTACATAGAATGCTATGTTATGTTAACTTGATGTCATTCACTTAACTTGATTGATCAAAGCAAGTATAATTCCCTGTCTTCTTTAGTTGAAACATCGATAATGCACATAAAAAATGCATATAAGTTGAACACATTTTCACAAAAAATATTGCTGCTGCAAAACTTTATCTGCAGACAACTATTTATTTCTATTTGCATTCTGTTGCTAAATTTCATGACTATTTTATATGTGAAAAAAACTGCTTCTGATCCTTTTCTCTTGGCAACGCTGCAAAATAAAGCCAAAAATCCAGAGTCTTAGAGCCATATCGAAATGCCTGTTGACCTACCTCGTGCTAACAACAAACATTGGTTTATCTCAGGTCTCTCCTTTTGGGCTTCCAGTCTAACAGCCTCAGTCCTGTGGGTTTCTGTATTCTTTTCCTGAGGCCACCCACAGCGTTACAGACCAGCCAGCAATAAACTGAGCAGTGTAGGATCTCGTTATCTGACCTTCTATCTCGCTGGATTACATTGAAATCCCCTTTTGTGCCTTCTCGCACACGAATCTTGAGACACGGGCATTTATGAACACACTGGCCACAAATAAATCTCACAGAGGGCATATTTAGTTTAGTTTAAGGTTAGTTTAAGGTTTAATGGGAATAATTAAGCTAGGCTTCTTTGTTTCCCATATTTTCATGCCATAGTTTATCCAGTCTCTTTTTTAAAGGTTAGGGTGGTTCTAGCACTGATGACATATTCAGGCAGGTTGTTCCAAGTTGTCACCACTCTTCGGAAGAAGAAATTTTTTTCTCAGTTCCTGACCTTTAGGTTGCATGTCCACCAAACACGTTTTTTGTCACCTGACCACCCTGAATGTCTTTTTTTTAGCGTTTGTGCGGTGCACTCTGGAAAAAAGTCTGTGTCCTACATCCCAGCAACAGCTTGTCACTCACATCTCAGCACTTCCACTTTTGCCTATGGTCAGACTTTCTACTTATTTTTTAATAGCAGTCTCTAAATAACAATTGACAAGAAATGTATTCTAGCATTGGTAGCAGCTCTGGATGCAAAATATGATGACACGGAAGACAGGAGTCCGAGTACAGACTGTACTGGTGTCCTATGTTCCGCCCTTCCTTATTCTGATTGGCTGCTTAGAAAGGTCTGACATTGACAAGCTCAGCTGTAGTCTGAAAAGTTGAAATTTTTTCAACTCTGAGCGCCCTGAGCGCTACGACAAAAAGCATCCACCGCCGAGAGCGTTTCAGCACTGAGTAGACGCTGGACTGCATACAAAATGAATAGAAAATAGTCACCCACAGCTAAAAAAAACACGTTTGGTGGAAACGCAGCTGTTCTTACGTAATTTTAGATGATGTCTTGTTGATGTAGAAGATCTTTCGAAAAATATTGTTTCATCCACATTCTCTAGATGGCATAGGATTTTGTGAGTTTCTATAAGATTGTCCCTAAGGTGCCTTCACACCAAACACGAACGGGCAGCGTGAATCCATACAAAGTCAATGGAAAGAGGCGAGCACACGCAAAATCACGTATTCGCACATTCACGTCCGAGGGATCGCACTGTCATCTGAGTAAAAGTATCAACATTGGAGAGTAAACTAGTTTGAAAATGAGACTGAACACACCTGGGGACAGAAGGACCGGGAGCTCTTCAGCTGAATCGGGATGTCGGAGTTATTTACCCATGGATTCCTACCATGGACGTGCTAACAAGGCTAGCAAGCTAGCAACGGAAACACCCATCAAGTTTTTGAGGCAGGGACAACTTGTTCAGGTGTGAGCCCCCCGTCGGATAACGTAAACCTAAGCATGGCGTTATTTTGAGGATTTCAGCAGCAGGTTGAACACTGCTGCAGAAGTTATAAAGGCAACTTCACCTGTCTGCATCTCACCCAGACGGTGAATTCATGTCTCTTCATGTGTTTACATTGTAATCGTACGACACGAAAAATTTGCCCGTTCGCGTTTGGTGTGAAGGCACCTTTAGTCTCCGCTGTTTGAGTGTATATAATTTCAGTGCCTTCAGTCTGTCCTCATACGGTAAATGTCTAATTTCTGGTACAAGCTTGGTTGCTCTTCTCTGAACCTTTTCTATATCAATGTCTTTTATGTAGTAGGGACACCAAGCTTGTATACAGTACTCCAAATGGGGTCATTAATTGCTTGGTGCAGTTTATTTATTTATTTTTAACTGAGAAATATATTTTGCTATCGTTATGGGTGGGCCTGTAAATATGTCAGCCCAAGTGTGTATGCGCATGTGCTTACATAGTGTCGGCCTGTGAGTAATGGTTTTTTAGCCAGATGAATGTAATGCCACATGGATACCTGAGACAGACTTTTCCACAGCACAGCCTTGGGATCACATGTCCCTTGAGTCCTTGTGGAATGCACTAACAGACATGAGCTGCCAGAGGAGTATTCTCAGGTGAAAATGGCCCTGGATTATTTAAAAAAAAAAAAAAAAGACACTGGGTAATGCATTACAACGTCAGTCCGTCACTGAAATAGCCATACTGCCAAACCTCTTTCTCAAAATTTGCTGCACAGCCTGCGGCAGCAATGCGGATACTTCTTTCTAGTCTCAAATCTGACTTCCAGTCTTCTGCAGAGTTTGTTTTAGTCCTGCAATTACCATCCTCTTAAACTTTCCGCCACTGTTTAAGCTCAGCATGCACTTGTCAAACTTTGTTCTTATATAGATATATAAAGGCTGTAATTTTGATTTGGCCATGCCACTCTGTGCTGGAAAGCTGTGGTGTGGATTTGCATCGTTAAAGATGTTTGTTTTTACGTGACAGAAATATGAGGACTTATTCTTTATATGACTTAAACCATAAAATATTTGTGCTCTCTTTTCAGGATTCCATGGATGATGTATGTGCTGAGGGGACAGGAGATGAACACTATCGTTTAGAAGGTAGGTCTACTTGTCTTCATCATGTCATGCACCAGTTAAATTTCCCTATAATTTTGTATACAGAAAATTGTGAAAATAGAATATTTGGAATTACCCTTTTGGCACTTGTCTGGGTCTTTGAACCAGCAGTTCATGCTTCCCCCTCTGCTCCACACCCATTCTCTAAGCCCCAGCAATGTGCTGATGAGGTCCCCTTTACCCTCGCTCCCGCCTCTTCACCTTCATCTCTCATCCGCCCCTCTCAAGAGGTGCTGTGCAAAGTGCCTCCATCCCTCCATGTTTTTTCCCCCTGATGTGATGTGATCCCGGATTAGGAGCTCCAGGAGGAGAAAGTCTCTCCCTCCCATTTAAAGGCAGGTTTGGACGTGAGGTGCAGGCAGAAATGGACAGAATTTGGAAGCGTGGTGAAAAATTCAAGTTTTATTTAAGTTCTGCTTCACTGCAAATAGCAGGACGACCAGACCTAATTTGTCTTATAAATGGGGTTTGAAATTGTTTTCAGCCATTGGGCTAAACCTGAGTCTTGTCCAACTTGTCCTCCCTTTAAGACAGATGTTGCTAATTAGTGGGAGTTGCTTTGTTCATTTGCTTTGATTTAAGGGAAAAGGGCTTGATAACTTGCTTTAATAAAAGCTTTGGGCAAATATTTTTCATAAAACTGATCTCTAAAGCAGATTGTTTTTAATTTTCACCATATAAGGAGAGATCTTAATTTCAGAAGGTTTAAAGTTGCATTACTTAAAGTGACACTCTGCCAAAAATTGAGGTATTTTTTTTCTTGTTTTTATGACTTACAAGACATACGTATAAAGAGCAATATCACTCAAATGTGTCGTGTCTGTGTTTTTTTGTTGTGAAATTTCAGTTAAGCTTCTCCTCTTGGAAAAAGGCAAGTTTAGACAGAGCGTTTTTGGTGATGTTACTATAACAGGTCAGTAGTGTTGAGCCACTCAGGTCTAAGAACTCTCTGGCCTGACTGAAGTCAGCCTCCAGGGCCAGTTGGCATTTCTGGACAGCTGTTTAGACATGTTGACCTAAATTAAGATGGGTTTTACCATTAAACTGCTTTTAAGGACTGATGCAGTTTCAGTCATTATCCTGGGCCACTGTGCATGCAACTGGGCATGTCCTTCAACCGGTAAGTCTTCTTATCACAAATTTATTTTGTTTAATGTAGCACTAGCCACCATTGGCCTTGTGGGATGTGGGTGGGCCTATTCACAGATCATGGTGTTTGAAGAAAGAGGAAAAGTGAAACAATTTTGAAAAGAGCATAAGATACCATTTCAGACAATTTAGATTTGTTTTTACTAGTGCATGCCTGTAGAAACCAAGTATAAGCAAGTATTTCTGCATGCCCATAGAAAGTTACTGTTACCATGACAACAGTAACCATGGTGATGCCTGCCTTTGATCTTTGACATGGTTTACCATGGCAACAGTAACCATGGTGATGCCTGCCTTTGATCTTTGACATGGTTTACCATGGCAACAGTAGCCATGGTGAAACCTGCCTTTGATCTTTGAAGGCACCACTCTCAGTGATGCCTGCCTTTGATCTTTGATGATGTGTCTGCCTGGCAGCAGTAATGCCTGCTTCATGCTGCACCTCTACTGTCCACGAACGCATAACCAGAAACCTCGTGTGACAAAATTTACGTCATCGTCTCCACTCCACTAGTGTCCACAGTGCTCGACCATGGACGACCGCGTGCAGCCCAAATTTTGTGACCACGCCGCCTGTCCATGACCTGAACGCATTGAAAAGCGCATGCGCAAGACTGAACGTCCCATTCACGAGGTGGCGATCTCGACGCAGCATACATCGGTACATGAAGAAGACAACAAGGAGGCGGAAAACGAGAATAAAAATTAAATTAAATTAAATTAAATCACCCTTTATTGCCATTCAACCATACATGTACAGTAGATACCATGGTGTAAGCATACATGAATCATACATACATACTTTCTTTCACAGTGGCAGCAGCATCTTCGTGGAAAAGGAGTGAAAACCAGGAAGTCAGACAGCAGAAATGGACTCTATAATTGAAGAGAAACTTTGTGAAGAAGTCCGCCGTTTCTTCATTGGTGAAAATCCTGGTGCGTCAGCACCTTGGCGCTACCTATCGGGCGGGAGTGAAAGCATGAGCACCGCCACGTGTGTGCCGGGCTCGTCCAAAGCATACGCGGACAACAGCGGACTAGAGGGAAATGTAGCATGAAGCAGGCTTAATCATGGCAACAACTGTACGTCTATGATGTCATAGCTATGAATACCCATAGCTCCCCTATGGACGTTCATTAAAGATTTCCCCTCCTAAACTTCTGTTTATCCGGGGAGGTGGAAATTCGGGGATGCACACCCTCGTAACCTCAGCACAGCAGGTATAAAATCTGAGGCCAGTCTGACAAACAGTTCAAGAGATATGCGTGGAACAGGCAGACACACAGACAGAGATTTCTTGCATTTATAGAGACTATTGCATTGCCTGTAGAACCAAGTGTTCCTGTCTGAAACGGGTATCCCAATCAGGCTTTCCAGGCCCAAATGTAGGCTGTGTTTGAACGTGGGATACAAAGAGGTGTAGCCTATATGCAGGCAGTCACATGCTAGACTTTGACAAATATAAAAGGGAGTAAATGGCACCAAGATTTATTTGACTGTGTGAATATTAATTACAGAATACCTAAATATTGAAAACGAATGGGACATCCAATATTAGAAACTGTTTCAGATCCCTTGTTTATTTGTTTGTCAGATCACTGTCTGATCTTTTATCACAGGACATGTTTACAAATATTTGAGACCCACTGTAGTGCATCAGTTTATATTTTAGCAATATGTTGTTATTAAAAGTTTTTTTTTTTTTTAAACTTTAATGTTAAGATTCAGGCGTGGTTATATCGTCGCACTGGGGCGATACTGAGGCCAAACAATGATCTGAACCTTGAGGGTGTGACTGGCAAAGACTGAGCGCCGTCGCTCTATTGTAAGCGTCTGTTTCTTATTGGTGCGAGATTATTATTATTATTATTTATTATTATTATTGTTTTGCCTAAACAATCACATTTTTGACCCTCTAAACGTTAACCAAAACGCCTTTTTTTCCAAACACACCTCAGACCCAGTGAAAAATGTTATAAACTGGAAAAAATATGTGCCCCATGCTGAAAATTTATCCAGCGTATGCGGGGACCCATGGTGCCGCAAAGGACATTACTGGCACACGGGTAAAACAGCTGCCGAGACTCCCATTGCTCAGTCAAAATATATACCATATATGGAGAACGCGGGGAGAGGGGGGGCTTCTCCTGGCATGTTCTGTGTTGATTTGTCAGACCTGGTCCCCGCTGACGTGCCGCCCAGTCTGTTTGTGCACCTCATTCTCCACATATGATGAATTATCCTTTAGACCTACGCAATCACGACAACTTTATAGTATAATCTTCAGTATTATCTTTTTCTATCTTTCTAACTTTCATTTCCTTGTTTTTTTCCCGGGAACACCGTGGTCGTGATGCTGTGTTATCCAATCAGCATGGTCGTGATGCGAAACCCCACCCACACTTCTTGAAGCCAGGGGATGAAGACATACAGCGGTCACACAGCAGTGGCTAAACCATACCTGTCAAGGCATACCTCATGCCTCCCTTATTGGGGGGGCTTTCACGCCTGTACTGAGTACTTAAAAACTGTATTTATCGGAAGATGAAAGAAAACTGAAGCAAAAAAAAACAACAAAAAAGCCCAAACAAAAACCAAACAAACAGCAACTGCAACATGAACTATTTCAAATTCATTCATTTATGCTGCCAATGCTGAAACAAAAGCAGAATGGATTTTTGTTTCATAAGTTAAGTATCAGAAATAATTCTCTTTGAAATTGTGTTAATAATAATAACAATGAAAATATCAATCTTATTCAGCCCTTTCAATATAATGCTATACATTCAGATGTACATTCTGCTGGGGGTTTCTTCCTGTTAAAAGGGAGTTTTTCCTCTCCACCGTCACCAAGTGCTTGCTCACAGGGGATCGCCTGATTGCTGGGGTCTTTCTGCAACTGTGGGGGTTCCCCCTACAGTTGATAGTGCTATGAGATGACTGTTGTTGTGAAATGGCGCTGTATAAATAAAGTTGAATTGAATTGAATTGAATGTAAAGCAAAGTTCCAAGATACAAAATAACAGTACACTATAGGGGATTTGGGCTACCTCTAAGCATGTTTGTTAAGATTTTAAAGCATTTTTTTTGTTATATTTAGGTAATATTTGAAGGTGAATAATACTGCCCATACCTGAAAACATTTGGAGAGTTCTCCTTCAGTCTGGAAAGGTCTCGACCCACCATCGTGTTGCAATTGTCCGAACCAAAGCCCACAACATTCTGCCATGGAATACTGTGCAATCTAAAATAAATAAATAAATGATGACGGTGAAGGAGAACGGTGACGTCCAGTCCCTCGATTTCCCTTTTCTTCAAGCTTTGTTTACTTCGCCGGCGGCGCGCTGCAAGAAGCCATTTTGAAACTCACAAAAACACTGCTTAGGTGCGCTTGTGGAGGATCGAAATAAGTGCAGGCGGATGCTGAGTGCACTGCCAGCCCTGTACGCTACGGGGGTCACACACGAGGTGTTCCTCCACACTCTCAATAATTTTTTTCCCCGTATATTTTTCTTTTTGGCGTACAGAAATGGCAATACGCCCGTATTTGCTAAAATTGCATTTTCCCCGTATTAAAATACGGCGAAACCGTATCACTTGACAGGTATGCTAAACTTTTATTGATAAAAATGACATATTTTGACTGAGTGACTCCATGTTCGGGGATGCACACCCTCGTAGCTTCAGCAAAGCACGTTTAAAATCTTTGGTCAGTGTGACGAAGAGACATCTGAGGAACACACACACACACACACACACACACACACACACACAGATCCCTTGAATTTATAGGTAGATAGGGGATTTATATCCACTGGAGTGTGCCTTTAAGTTTGGTGCTTTTTTTATTTCAGTTTGGTGTAAAGTGACCTTGTGTTCACATACCAAGACGTTTTGAGTCCAAATACAGATAAATGAGGAGGATTTGTGTCATCCCAGATTAACCCGCATTTTTGTCCAATGATGACACCCAGTACCCATGGATCTCATTGGAACTGTATTTCAAAATCGATGCATCCCTAAAAGTCATTGAATCGTCGTGGTTATCCCAAAAATTGCTGTTGTACTTAGATGTTTGCTGCCAGCATGTATGAGTGAGGGGAAGGCCCAGTTATGTGTAATACAGTATCCTAGCTAAGCCGACTGTGATTACTCACAGTGTGTGGCTGCTTTCCCAATCTGCCTGCGTCTGTGTGTGTATTAAGTGTATGCTTGCGCGTGTGTATCAGGGGCTTCTGGAACGGGGCTGGCATGGACGGTGCCAGCACCTACTGCCCTCGTCTTGCCCCTCAGATCTGATGTGCAGCCAATCCCCTGGCGGCAGCTTCACTCATAAAGAGCCGGCTTATGGCTATGATTGGAAGGGGGTCAGAGGGGGAGGAGGGTGATAGCAGATTACTGTTACTCCTCCCGGCATTTCATTAGCTCCAAGATAAGCATCTCACCACCATATTGAGCCTGCTTCGGAACAGATTTGCCCTCACGCACAATGTTCCCTTTCAGCACCTCAGATGATCAAACAGCGGGACCCCAAATGTTGCTCCTCTCCAAAAAGTTGGTAAAAGCTCCCTGGGACGTTGCCTTTCATTTCTGGCATTCTCTCCTACCCAGGGATGAGACAGGTCTGCTTTGATCTGCTTTGGATCAGGAGGAAAGAAATTGGGCTGTTGTGTCTGCTCCGTTGGCGAGCAAACAAAGTGTTTCAGATTTGACTTGGCTTAATTAATTAGTGATTCTGTTTTATAGCTGGTCTGATCATCTTCCAAAAGGCTTGAGAATGGAACTTCAAAGTGTGGCAGGAGGAGAGGAGAGGAGCAAGAGTGCTTGGAGGGGTGTGGTCTCCATGTTTTGTTTTTGTTTTTTGTGTGTGTGTGTTTGTTTTTTGGGAGGGTGTACGGAGTGTGCAGGCCTATGATTGGATGAGGGATGGAGTGGTGGATTAAACTGAATGACCAGAGGTGAAACATGGAGGATCTGAAGCTGGTTCCTTATATTTGAGGTAGAAGCAGGAATATATCTGGATAGCCATAAGTCATAGATGCTTGTTGAGAAACTGACATGTGCAATAGGGGCATCACAATCTTGATTGATAGTTGGATATCTATCAAAATGGCATCATGGTCTCGACCTTAAATGTTGAATTGATGGTATAGTCATGGCCAGTCTTGGGCAAGTTACTAAAAAATAGTAACTAGTTACAGTTATTAGTTAATTCTTTTCAAAAGTAACTGAGTTACTTACCAGTTACTGCATGATTAAAGTAGCTAGTTAACTGGAAAAGTAACTTTTTCATTACTGTACAATGAGTAACACTAGGGCCACCAAACTTGGTACACATTTGCACCCCGTGACCCTGAAGTGTGACTATGGGTTTGGGATCACAAGGTCAGACGTCAAGGTTAGCAGTCCTTATGGCTTTTTATTGTACAACCAGTAAAGCTAGGGTCACCAAATCTGGTACACAGGTTCACTCTGAGAGCATGACCTCTGACTACAGGTTTGAGGTCAAAAGGTCAAAGGTCACAGTTGACACTCCCTATGATCTCTTACTATAGAACGTGTAAAGCTCTCTAGGATCACCAAACTTGCTACACAGGTTCACCTCGGGATCCTGCCCTACAACTGTGGGTTGTATACTTTGTTGTATATTCATGGATGATGAGCTTATCATAATTTGGTTCTGCCACAGTAATTATTTTGAAAAGTTGAAAACTGTTGTCCGTCAGTAAGTATTGGGATCTTCAAAGAAAACGGAGGCGGGGGATATTGCACTCGCCTCAGAGTGCTGTTGTTCTTAGTGCAGCCGGGTTGAAGTGCTGCTACTTCTTGTGCATACATCATTATTACATTATGTCTGACAGGTGTAGCTTTACGTCATTAGGAAAGTACCACTCATCTCTGAGACAGCACAGTGGAGAGCAGCACGGTGAACACTTACAGTAAATTTACTTTGTGGCTTATTTTGGGTTTCTGGTAGCATTCTCTTACTCAGTGTCTATGTTGTAAAATTACTGAGAGGAGGAATGGTCACACCTACTGTACATCATACACATGTAGCGTACATGTGGATGTGCTCATACATGAGAAGCCAGGCTGAACTTGTAAATTGTAAAACAGAGTCAATAGATGGTGGGTTTCTTATTTAAAGTGAAGTTCCACTTGACTCATGACAGGAGTTATTTGCTGTTGTTACACTATTATTGTTTAAAAAAAGGATCTACATTTGACAAAAAGGCCTTATTATGGTACAATGCAAAAAAAGAATTGAGAATTATCATGTCATAAAACCGTAAAACCAGTTATACTCGATTAGTTTAGCTGTCTGTGCAAAAATCGATAAAATCGAAGGGTGACATTAAAATCGAAGATTTGGGCTGCATGCCCACTGACCGTGTAAAAACACTCTGGACCTATTTTCCTGGGTGCTTTACAGGTGCTCCTAATAAAATGGTCTCAGCCCTGTATTATAGCAACTGCTTGGCCTGTCACTCAAAGCCTGCCATTGGTTTTTCCACACATTTTGCACTAAAACTCTCTGCTAATTATACCAATCTGCACAAAACTGGTAAGAAATCATACATCCCTCCAAACGTTTGCTGTTCAATATTTATCATGGTATGCTTGTAGCCTGATTCTGATCATCTGGTTAGAGAGGTTGGCTGAGCACATGCGCTACATGGAACATGAACAGAAAATAGATGCTCTCAGTGGAAAGAAAATGTGCTCAGTGGACATGCAGCCTAAACTGACAGGTCAGAGGATTGTTACACCGCTGACGTACAGTGGTGTCACTGAATTTTAACAGGGGACTGAAATGTTAAAATGATCATAACCATATTGTCCATCCTTTTTAAACAGATTTTTTTCATTTAAATTTGCTTTTTTTTTTATGTGAAATTACAACTTCTCATGTAAATTTGGCTTTTTTTTCCTAGTTTGCTTTTGTTTTGGATGCAGCTCCAGTGGTTGCAGACCCCTGGTCTGTAGGATATAGATACATTAAGGTGCCCGTCATCATATTATCAACATGTTTCACTACACTTTGTTTCCATGGCACAGCTTTAGATTGAATATTGAGAAATCAGATTATAATTGAATTATTCACCCCTGTTAAACAGATCAGACTTAACTGGATTTCACATAAATGTATATACTTCAATGACACAACCTTAGCTGTAAATAAACCTAACAGACTTTCACAGACAGGTTTCATACACAGGTTTCCATGACACAGCCTCAGCCCAATTAACACCCATAATGGAGCTAAGGCTGTGTCATGGAAATGTGGTGTATGAAATCTGTCTGTGAAATCTTGTGTTTTGGCTTAGTTACACTGTATTTCTTTGAAAAGACATTGACACACGTGAATCTGACAGTTTTAACAGTTAAAGTGGCTGTTGCAGAGTTACTCTTCCTGTCTGTCACTCTGGATGTTAATGTGCAGTGAGTGTCATTCCAATAAAACGATTAGCTCTGCTGCACTGAGCCATGCACTCAAGGGCTTCCTATAGATTTTTTTTTTTCTGTTTCACATGCTGTTTCAGTTCCAGAATTTATATTTGAATGTCAGTTTCCATCTTCTCTAATGTTTTTGGGAACGTTATCCCATTCAGTTTCATGTTTAACATTCCCTCTCAGTGGGAATCTGCACAAGTATATGCAGTATAGTGTGGTTAACAGCTTAAAGCCATTACTCTGTGTGTGACTGATGGAAGAGGTTTGCCAGTGGAGAATTAAAGCTGTCACAGTTTCAGTATTTCTTACTTAGGATTCACAATCTTGCCTTTGTGTCACTTAAAAAAAATTCTACAGTACTTCTGCTCACTGCAGTGATGAAAACATGAACTCTTTACCTAACACGGCGCACTGCAAAATTATGCTACTTTTTAATTCAGGGATTTCAAGTGTATTTTCAATTGTGGTAGAAGGATTTTAAAAGTTTTAAAGTCAAAATCAAGTTTTTTTTTTCTTGCTACGATGTCTGCAACATGTTTTTTAAGACTTACAAGACACATCAGGAGCTAAATCACTCTTATGTGTCATGTCTGTGTTTTTCTACTGTTAAAATTCAGTTAAGCTCCGCTCCTTGGAAAAAGGGAAGTTTAGATGGAGTGTTTTTGTGATGTTACTGTAACACGTGAATCAACCAGGACTTAGCACTGGCTATGGGCCTGTGAACTATGGGTGGGACCACCTAGAGTATTCATAGATCTTGGCATCTGAAGGAGGAGGAAAAGGGAAAAGATTTTTACAAGCAATTGTAAGGCAAGGCAAGTTTATTTGTGTAGCAAATAACTGTAAGGCCATGAAAGGGTTTTTTTGTGTGTGGGGGAAAAAAGGGCAGAAGATACTATTTTAGACAGCGTAGCTTGTTTTAAGGGGATTTATATCCACTGCAGTGTGTCTTTAAATAAAGCAATAAATCAATTTTTTGAATCTTTATTGGTGCCTGGACGCTACCTCACACACTCATGAATCTGTTTGGCCTTAATGGTAAAGTGGAATGTTTTAGAGAACATACTGTATATATTAAAATATACACGCATGTCAGTGATGTCACATATCGCAGCAGTTTCTGCCTATAGAGATACAGGCACATTCACCCACTAGGGGGCACCAAGTTCACCGTTGTAGAAGATGTGCTCAAATGATGAGGCTGAGTTTAGTCGTAAACCAGCTTTATTGACGGAACACAGCTTCTAGCATTCTCAAAGCAGGAAAGAGAAAGAATCATATCTCATCACCCTTTTATATGTTTCCAGCATCAGAATTCAAGTCACATGGTGTTTTTAGTAAACATACAGTCACAAAGCATCCCTTTGAATCTTCACCATTGTCTTTCATTTCCTGATGAACCGGAAATCTCTCCGGGGCATCTTCTGTGGGACAAAGAGACAAATCTCACACCTCCTTGTTATCTTCTGCAGATTTGAGTCCTTCGTCCTTGCAGACGTGACACCCTCAATACACATGCAGTCCTGTCTCTGTGGAAACGTGAGCCCACAATGTGTGTCGCCCACACTACCCCCCCCCCAAACGTCTAGTAAGGCAAAACCTGCATGGCATAAAAAAAAGAAAAACACAAAACACTCCATACATCGCTAATCAATCCACCAACTGCCTAGGTTTTAACTTTCTGCCGAATCTGCTGCAACCTGACTTGGCTGCACCTGCAACATCTCTCTGCACCTGTGGATTAAAGCTGTTAGCACCTTTCTGTGAAGATTTTGGAGAATGTCCTCTCGGCGGCCTGCCACGGCGGGGGGGCCTCGCGAGCTGCACTTCCTCATCAGCCAAAACAAAGGCGGGTTTGAGCCTGTTTTTGCAAATCAACTCCCTTCTGCCCCCTAAATCTAGCAGAAAATGCTTCTGCCCGGTCTCCAGCACTCGGAACGGTCCGTCATAAAACGGCCGCAAACTTGGACGCTGAGCATCATGTTTAACAAAAACAAACTCTGCATTTTTTAAAGCCTTTGGCACAAAAACGTGTGGTAAACCGTGATGGACCGGGCCAGGGAGCGTGTTTGCTCCCGAGTCGCTCTGCCACGGCTGAGCAGGGGGGCCATTTGGTGCGGGATTATCGGGGAGAAATTCCCCCGGCAAACGGAGAGGTTGTGCAAAAACTAATTCAGCCGGGGAAGCATGCAAATCTTCCTTAGGTGCAGAACGCAACCCCAATAAAACCCATGGAAGTTTGTCCACCCAATTTGTATCCGTCAGCGACGCTCTGAGGGCTGCTTTTAATGACCTGTGAAAGCGTTCGCATAAACCATTAGCCTGGGGGTTATACGCGGTGGTGCGATGAATCTTCACCCCCAAGCTGCGGGCCATCGATGACCATAGTTCGGAAATAAATTGGGGACCCCTGTCGGACGTTATGTCTGACGGTACACCGAAACGCGCAACCCACGCTGCTAAAAATGCTCGCGCAACTTCTTCCGCTGTGGTTGATGTCAGAGGAATCGCCTCTGGCCAGCGCGTGGTGCGATCCACCATCGTCAAAAGATGTGTGTGCCCGTGTGATAATGGGAGCGGGCCCACCAAGTCAACATGCACGTGATCAAAACGCTTAGCAGGGATGTGAAAAGGTTCCAACGGGGCCTTAGTGTGTCTGTGTATTTTGGCTCACTGACACGCTACGCAGGCTGCCGCCCATTCCTTGACCTGTTTGCGCAACCCGGGCCAAACAAATTTCTCCCCCACCAACTTAATCGATGCGCGCACCCCCGGGTGCGCGAGAGAATGGACCAAGTCAAAAACGCGGCGACGCCACGTGGCTGGCACCACGGGGCGGGGCCGTCCCGTGGAGACATCGCAGATTAGTGGGGGCATACCACTTTGTTGCTCCCTGTGCTCCAGCCTTAACCCTGTTGGTCCAGACTGGAGCGCGCGCACGTCCGCGTCGTTAACCTGCTCCGCAGCCATGGCTGCATAATCTAACCCAACACAGACCGGGGCTGCGCGCGCTCCCGCGTCGCTGCCCGGGCCCGCGGCCACGGCTACAGAGTCTGCCCCTATGGGGCTTGGTGGTGCTACCGCGCGCGAGAGGCAGTCTGCCACAACATTGTGTTTACCCGCGACATGCTGAATATCAGTAGTGAACTCCGATATTGCGGCTAGTTGCCTTTGTTGCCAGCCTGACCAGGGTTCTGAAATTTTGGCCATCGCAAACGTTAGCGGTTTATGATCCACAAACGCGGTGAAACGTTGCCCCTCTAACCAGAACTGAAAATGACGGATGGCCAAGTGTAGGGCCAAAAGCTCCCTGTCAAACGCACTGTATTTACGCTCACTATCGCGCAAAGTCCTGCTGAAAAACGCGAGGGGTTGCCAGGTACCTGCCACAAACTGTTCAACTACCGCCCCCACCGCTACATCGGAAGCGTCAGTGGTGAGTGCCATGCGGGCCGTTGGAACTGGGTGCGCTAACAAAACTGCGTTTGCCAGGGCTGATTTGACCTGGGCAAAAGCGCGCTCCCGCTCCGGAGACCATTCAACTTTATTTGCGGGCTTTTGTTTCTTTAACGCGGTGTACAATGGCTGCATGAGCCGTGCTGCGCTTGGGAGGAACCGGTTGTAAAAATTAACCATCCCTAGAAACTCCTGAAGCGCCTTGACCGTTTGAGGTTGCGGAAAATCCGTTATGGCACGCACTTTATTTGGAAGAGGAACCGCTCCTTCTGCCGAAACGCGATGTCCCAAAAAAATCAATCTGCGCCACCCCAAACTGGCACTTCGCTGGGTTAACTATTAACCCGTGCTCTGCCAGCCTCCGAAAAACTGCTGTGAGGTGTTTTTCGTGCTCGCCCTCGGACGCGCTGGCTACCAAAATATCGTCCAAATAAACGAACACGAAAGGAAGGTCGCGTAAAACTGCATCCATCATGCGTTGGAAAGTCTGCGCGGCCCCCTTGAGGCCAAAAGGCATGCGCAAAAACTCAAAAAGGCCGAAAGGAGTTATGACCGCTGTTTTGGGTACATCTTGCGCGCGCACTGGAACCTGGTGGTAACCGCGCACCAAGTCTATTTTAGAAAAAATGCGCGCCCCCGCCAAATGAACAGAAAAATCCTGAATGTGCGGAATCGGGTAGCGGTCATGAGCTGAAATGTTGTTCAACCTGCGGAAATCGCCGCAGGGTCGCCACGAGCCGTCAGCCTTTGGGACCATGTGTAACAGCGAAGCCCAAGAGCTCTTGGAGCGTCTAACAATGCCCAGTTTTTCCAGATTAGTGAACTCCTCGCGCGCGATGGCCAGTTTAGCTGGGTCCAAGCGCCGAGCTTTTGCAAAAACGGGAGGGCCGGTGGTTGTTATGAAATGCTCCACCCCATGTTTAGCCACCGTTGCCGAAAACGTGGGGACTGTGAGTGCTGGGAACTGAGCAAGCAATGTGTGAAACTTACCACCCGCAGCTGAGACGCTGGCATGTGCAGTCGGCGGGGCCACCCGAGCTGTGCAGGGAATAGAATGAAAGGACAGTGCATTAATCAGACGTCTATTAGCAAGGTCAACCAATAAACCATGTGAGCACAAAAAATCAGCCCCTAACATGTTGAAACTGACTGCTGCTACAATAAATGTCCACTCAAATGAACGGCCCTGTAAGGACAGAAGTATGGTCCTCTCACCGAACGTTTTAATCGTGGAGCCGTTCGCTGCTGACACTGACACCCAGGGAGCTTTAGAAGGCATCAGCCGTTCCGCGTAGGTGGGTGTGACGAAACTCAGCTGAGAGCCCGTGTCCACGAGGAACTGTTTCCCCGAGCGTGCATCCGTCAGGTAAAGCAGCCTGTTCTCGTTGCCGAGGGTCGCAGCTGCTACCGGCCCTCGGTCTTGGCGTTTCCCTGGCGCTTAAAGTTGCACGGTGGGACGCACCTGTGCGCTCTCTCTGCAAAACGGCGGTGGTAGGAGCACGGGCCGTCCTCCGCTCCGCGTCGTCTGGCTCCCGTCACCGCCGTCGTTGGTGCATCTGGCGCCGCGGCCGCTGGACCTGCGCTGTCTCCGGATGCCGTTCCCGGGCTAGCCGCCGCGGCCGAAACCGCGTTCCGCTTGTGGGCGTCGACCAACCGCTGCGCCTCTTTGCTCAACCCATGGTAGTCTCGCCTGGCCAATCGGGGCGACTCTGCCAGGGCCACTCTCACTGCTGGCGGCAGGGTTCGAAGGAAAAGGTGGGCGAAAATGAATTCGCCATCCTCAGAGTCTTTGAGCTTCAGCATCTTCACCATCAGGTCCGCAGGTCTATCGTTTTCTGACTCCGTCAACGTCAGGAGTCCCTCTGCTCGTTGTTGGACTGAAGGGGTGAAATGGCTGATCAGCGCGTCCTTCAATGCGCTGTACTTGTCGCTGTCTGGTGGATGATTAACCAGATCCTCCACTCTCTGGACCGTGTTGCTGTCCAGCTTCGCTACCACGTGGTAGAATCTTGTGTCGTTGTTGGAGATTCTCCGGAGGTTGAACTGCGCCTCGACTGCGCTAAACCATGAGCGCGGGCTGTGCTGCCAGAAATTGGGCAGCCGGATTGTGGAGGCGGCCATCAGGCTGGCTTCCGCCGAACCCCGCTCGGGAGAATTCTGTCTGCTCATTTCTCGTCGTAGGTCACCAGTGTAGAAGATGTGCTCAAATGATGAGGCTGAGTTTAGTCGTAAACCAGCTTTATTGACAGAACACAGCTTCTAGCATTCTCAAAGCAGGAAAGAGAAAGAATCATATCTCATCACCCTTTTATATGTTTCCAGCATCAGAATTCAAGTCACATGGTGTTTTCAGTAAACATACAGTCACAAAGCATCCCTTTGAATCTTCACCATTGTCTCTCATTTCCTGATGAACCGGAAATCTCTCCGGGGCATCTTCTGTGGGACAAAGAGACAAATCTCACACCTCCTTGTTATCTTCTGCAGATTCGAGTCCTTCGTCCTTGCAGACGTGGCACCCTCAATACACATGCAGTCCTGTCTCTGTGGAAACGTGAGCCCACAATGTGTGTCGCCCACACGTCAACCGTTTTATAATTACCTTCAACTTTTTTTCTTAAGTTTGCATCTTTTTTTCTCATAAATTTGTGACTTTTTCCTGGTAACGCAACTTTTTTCAGATTTTTGCAATATATATATATATTTTTTTTTTTGCAAAATGTGCAAAACTTTGTAACTTTCTTGTAAACTTGCAACTTTTTTCTTGTAAAATGGAAAGTTTTTGTCATAAATTTGTGGCCTTTTTTGTAAATTTACAACATTCATATGGATGCTGGATGATTTTTTTTTTCTGTTTAGTGATTTAATTAATTTCTTTCCATCTACATAAAGACCCAAGTTTATTTTTTAATGTTTTTGTTGGGAGGGCAGATCTCTCCCCTCCCATTTTTAAAGGTTTGCACTCTCCACTTTCCCCCAAATACAATCTTTCATACACCCCCCAAAACAGAGAAATGCCCCTGCCACGTATGAACTCCAACCACATCAAGCAGTGTTTTGCCTATACAATGTACTACAACTATTAAAATTTATCACACAATAAAAATCCGGTTCCAGAGGGCGGAAAGTTTGGCTGTGTAGGTTTATTTGCAACCAGAATGTCTTGAATGTGTGACATGTCTTAATTACGGCTGCCAAATTCGGAAGTCAGAGCTTACAAGAAACACTTGAAGGCGACAGCGTATCCTCAGGTGATGACTGCACGGAATGTTTCCATCCTCAGGCACACTCTTTTATCTTTTTTGTGTGTGTCTGTGTGTGTGCGCTATTACAGTGGCTCTACCCCCAGAGAAGACAGACAGCTGCTGTGTGGAGGAGAAGACGCAAGAGAGGGATGGCCAGTCTCCCACAGGGCCACAGAAACAGCTCCAGTTTGAGGTGAGTGTCAACACAGAGTGGGGCGTTTATTACCGACCCTCTCCGGATGAATCTAGGCCAGCGGCAGGACACACACTCACCGTCCGCTGCTGTGTGTTTCCAGGAGCTGGAGTGTGCTGTGTCTGTGGAGGAGGACAACAGGCAGGAGTGGACCTTCACCCTCTATGACTTTGACAACAGTGGCAAAGTGACCAGAGAGGTAATCAGTTACAGGTTTTTGTAATTTTATTGTAGGATTTCTTTCCCTTCTTTTTAAACTCCTTATACACCTTTTTGTCAATGTAGAAGTTTATGATGACAACAATAGTGTCACAACCCTCACTGCCGGTAGGTTGTGTTCACAAGGTGGCCAGGTCATACCAAAGACCAGATAAAAATGGGCCTTTTTGCTTTTTTTAATTCTCCGCTGGTCGAAGAACAAAGAGGTCTAAGAGCCCTTTGGGCGAAGACCAAAAGAGAATTATGTTATGGGTCAGTCTGTCCGTCTGCCCCACTTTTGTGAAATCAACTCTGCCCTTTTGAAACTTGGTACAAGAGTTGGTTATACTCTGATGATGCACATATTGCAGTTTCACTCTCATCGGATGACCTTGAGGTCAAAGGCACAGGTCAGAGGTCAGATTTTTCCCTAAATCTTCTAAACACAATAACTACTGAAAGAAATGATGTAGGCTCTTCAAATCGATACAATAGTTGTATCTAATACACATTTTGGACGACTTACACCCTCACCTAACTATGGGTTTAGGGTCAAGGGGTGAAAGTTCAAAGTTAACATTGCAGTTGCACTATGGTAAATGCTTCATTTACTATTACTATAAAACGAGTAAAGTTACTGTAGGGCCACCAAACCTGGTATACAGGTTAATCTTGGGATCCTGACCTCTGACTATGGGTTTGGGGTCAGAAGGTCAAAGGTCAAGGTTAACATTCCTTATGCCTTATTACTGTACAACCCATAAAGCTAGGGCCACCAAACCTGGTACACAGGTTCACCTTGGAATCCTGACCTCTGACTATGGGTTTGGGGCCAAAAGGCCAAAGGTCATAGTTAGCATTCCATTTGCACTATTACTATAAAATGAGTAAAGCTAGAGCCACCAAACCTGGTCCACAGGTTCACCTTGGGATCCTGACCTCAGACTATGGGTTTGAGGTCAAAAGGTCAAATGCCAAGGTTAACATTCTTTATGCCTTATTACTATACAAAGAGTAAAGCGAGGGCCACCAAACTTGGTACACAGGTTCACCCTGTGACCTTGAAGTGTGACAGTGGTTTTGGGATCGCAAGGTCAAAGGTCAACATCGAAGTGCCTTATAAAGTATATCTCAACAACAAAGATATCTAGTTTCATCAAACGTGGTGCACAGGTTTACTCTGAGACCATAACCTCTGACTACAGGTTTGGGGTCAAAAGTTTAAAGGTCAAGATTGGCACTCCCTATAATCTCTTACTATAGAATGTGTAAAGCTCTCAGGTCACCATACTTGCTACATGGGCTCACCTTGGGATCCTGACCTACAGCTATGGGTTGTCTACTTTGTTGTACAGTATATTCGTGGATGATGGGCTTATCAGCCGTGGACAAAATTGTTGGTACCCCTCTGTTAATGAAAGAAAAACCCATAGTAGTCACAGAAATAACTTGAATCTGACAAAAGTGGTGATAAATAAAAATTCTATGAAAATTAACCAATGAAAATAAGACAATGCTTTTGAATTGTGGTTCAACAGAATTACTTTAAAAAACAAACTCATGAAATAGGCCTGGACAAAAAATGATGGTATCCCTAGAAAAGATTGAAAATAATGTGACCATAGGGACATGTTCAACCAAGATGTGTCCTCTAATTAACATCACAGGTGTCTACAAACTTGTAATCAGTCAGTCGGCCTATTTAAAGGGTGATAAGTAGTCACTGTGCTGTCTGGTGACATGGTGTGTACCACACTAAACATGGACCAGAGGAAGCAAAGGAGAGAGTTGTCTCAGGAGATTAGAAAGAAAATTATAGACAAGCATGTTAAAGGTAAAGGCTATAAGACCATCTCCAAGCAGCTTGATGTTCCTGTGACTACAGTTGCACATATTATTCAGAAATTTAAGATCCACGGGACTGTAGCCGACCTCCCTGGACGTGGCCGCAGGAGGAGACGGATAATACGAATGGTAACAAAAGAGTCCAGAACAACCTCTAAACACATTCATGGTGAACTCCAAGGTCAAGGTACATCAGTGTCAGATCGCACCATCCGTCGTTGTTTGAGCCAAAGTGGACTTCATGGGAGACCACCAAGGAGGACACCACTGTTGAAAACAAATCATAAAAAAGCCATACTGGAATTTGCCAAACTGCATGTTGACAAGCCACAAAGCTTCTGGGAGAATGTCCTATGGACAGACGAGACAAAACTGGAACTTTATGGCAAGGCACATCAGCTCTATGTTCACAGACGCAAAAATGAAGCATACCAAGAAAAGAACACTGTCCCTACTGTGAAACATGGAGGAAGTTCTGTTATGTTGTGGGGCTGCTTTGCTGCATCTGGCACAGGGTGTCTTGAATCTGTGCAGGGTACAATGAAATCTCAAGACTATCAAGGTATTCTAGAGAGAAATGTGCTGCCCAGTGTCAGACAGCTTGGTCTCAGTCGCAGGTCATGGGTCTTGCAACAGGATAATGACCCAAAACACACAGCTAAAAACACCCAAGAATGGCTAAGAGAGAAACATTGGACTATTCTAAAGGAGCCTTCTATGAGCCCTAATCTAAATCATATTGAACATCTGTGGAAGAAGCTGAAACATGCCATCTGGAGAAGGCACCCTTCAAACCTGAGACAACTGGAGCAGTTTGCTCATGAGGAGTGGGCCAAAATACCTGCTGAGAGGTGCAGAAGTCTCATTGACAGTTACAGAAATTGTTTGATTGCAGTGATTGCCTCAAAAGGTTGTGCAACAAAATATTAAGTTAAGGTTACCATCATTTTTGTCCAGGCCTGTTTCATGAGTTTGTTTTTTAAAATAATTCTGTTGAACCACAATTCAAAAGCATTGTCTGATTTTCATTGGTTAATTTTCATAGAATTTTTATTTATTACCACTTTTGTCAGATTCAAGTTATTTCTGTGACCATTGTGGGTTTTTCTTTCATTAACAGAGGGGTACCAACAATTTTGTCCACGTGTGTATATTGAAAAGTTGAAGACTGCTCTCCGTCAGTAAGTATTGGGATCTTCAAAGAAAACAGAGGCGGGGGATATTGTACTTGCCTCAGAGTGCTCTTGTTAGGTTAGTGCTCAGCATAACAGAATGGAGAAAGGATAGTTAACACACAGAGCTACAAGTAGGACTGACCCCACTGTAGCTTTCACTGCTTGCAGTAGCTGTGTGACCTTGGGTCATAAAAATGGAGATAGGTGCTGCCCCTACTCACTATGACTGTGGAAAGGAATTAACTTAAGCTGCTTTTACAGCTGATTTTATGAGTGGACCTGAGATTTTCGAACAGGAATTAACCCACCAACAACCTTCATTAACCTTTTTCAGACTTGGATCTGATCCCCAATAGATGAGCTTGCATTTCTCTTTTCATTTTTGTTTTGTTGAAGACCCCTTTAGGGAAAGGCCAAAGGGGGATCATGTTATGGGGTGGTCTGTCCATTTGTCCCTCTGTCCGTCTGTCCCACTTTTGTGAAATCAACTCCTACAGTTTTTTCCGATTGTTTTGAAACTATTACCAGGATTTGATATACACTGTTGATGCACATATTGCGGTTTGACTCTGACTGGATGATTTTTGCAGGAGTCACGGCCCCTCATTTATGATCTCCTGTTTCACCTCAGTTAATAGACAGTGACTGTCTTGCTAAATCAGCTCCTCCCACAGTTTTGTTCCAAATGTTTTGAAATGTGGTATCAGGGTTTGATATACATGATGCTGTGCATATTGCAATGTATTCTCATTGGATGATTTTTGCCTGAATTATACACCTTCAGGTCAAGGTCGAGATCAGTTTTTCACTGAATCTTGTAAGCATAATAACCGTTGAAAGAAATGATGTAGGCTTTTCAAATCCATACAATAGTTGTTTCTGAGACAAATCTTGGCTGGCTTACACTATGACCTGACTATGGGTTTGGGGTCAATAGGTCAAAGGTCTTAGTTAACATTCAGTTTGCACTATTACTATAGAAAGAGTAAAGTTATGTCCACCAAACTTGGTACACATGTTCCCTCTGTGACCCTGAACTGTAACTATGGGTTTGGGGTCGAAAGGTCAAAGGACAAGGTTAGCTTTACCTATGCCCTATTACTATAGAATGAGTAAAGCTAGAGTCACCAAGCTTTGTACACAGGTTCATCCTGTGACCCTGAAGTGTGACTGTTTTTTTTTTTTTTTTTTTTTTTTGATTGCAAGGTCAAAGTTCAATGCCAAAATGGCATGTAAACTATATCTCAACAACAAAGAATGTTAGGGTCACCAAACTTGGTACACAGGTTCACCCTGAGACCATGACCTCTAACTATGGGCTTGGGCTCAAAACGTCAAAGGTCAAGGTTAGCATTCCCTATACCAGCGGTCACCAACTGACGGACTCTGTTCCGGATTCGAACTCCGAGAGTCCTCCGCCTGGACCCCGAAGCCTTTTGATACAATTTGGGGAAAAGGGAGACCATTTTATTTTGGTGGGAAAACAGTTTTTTCTGCACTGAGCATATTGTATAGAGGTGGACTTTTTGTGAAATTTTGTTTGTTTAGACATTAGTCTTTTTTTAAATGCAATACAATTTAGTTTGTGTTTGCCTGTAAAACATTTTTAGGATTTTAGTTGTAGATTTTAGAATTTTAGACCTATTTATTTGGAGTCAACAAACACATTTAGTGTTCTCCTATGTTATAAAATTTCATATTATGTTTTGTTTGAAATTGAACAAAGAATTAATTTTAATTATTTTTGTTTAAAAATTAATATAGAGCTAAAACCAGCTCAAACATGAGCTTAATAAAATAATGTGTAAAAGCAAGTTAAATGATATTGGCCTGTCTGGAGACAGCTGTGGTCTTCTGAAAGAATGTCCATGAAAGGATGACAGTTCTTAAAAGCACATTTTGAGATAAATTTGCCCATGTTTTATTTTATTTTTTATTTAACCTTTATTTATACAGGGTAGCTCCATTGACAGGCAAACTCTCTTTTTCAAGGACGCCATGTTCACACTCATACAGTTACACATTCACACCAGGGAGCTGCTCAGTACAACCACAGACTGACCTGCGGCCACTGAGCAGCTCCACTGGAACAGTTGGGGTTAAGGGCCTTGCTCAAGGGCATCACAGTGGGGTTAAGGAGGGTGGGGCAAACACTGCTATGTTATCTGTCTCATCCAGGTATAATCCTGCCAGTCCAGGGATCGAACCCGTGACCCTCGGTCACCAGTCCACATCCCTAACCATTAGGCCACCACTGCCCCCCATGTGTCAGATTTCTCTTCCATTTGTTTTAATAAAAGATGTTGGAAGTAAATTCATGGGTCATTGCAAATATTTTTCTTTAAAAGGGCCAAGTTGCTCGTTTTGAGGTGGAGCCTCCAGAGATAGAAACAACAACGGAGCCTACAGCTCCCAGTAGCCCAAGCCTCATTGTTGAGGAGTATGAGGTGAGGAGAGTTCTGGGAGCGGTCAATCCGAGGAAAGCCACTGGACCTGATGGTGTCTCCGGGCGTGTGCTGAAGGACTGTGCATACCAGCTGACTGGAATCTTTACTAGGATTTTTAACCGGTCCCTGTCACAGTCCACTGTCCCACACTGTTTAAAATCCTCCACCATAATTCCTATACTCAAAAAACACAGTGTTACCAGTCTTAATGATTACCGGCCAGTGGCTCTGACTCCAGTGGTGATAAAGTGTTTTGAGAAGCTTGTCAGAGCCCACATCATATCACTTCTCCCACAGTGTTTGGATCCCCACCAGTTCGCTTATAGGGCCAACAGATCCACTGAGGATGCTGTTGCCACGGCCCTCCACGCTGCCCTGTTCCATCTGGAGCAGCCGGGGAGCTATGTGCGGATGCTGTTTGTGAACTACAGCTCCGCCTTTAACACCATCCTTCCCGGCAGACTGGTGCCCAAACTTAGGGAACTAGGACTTCCATATTCCACTTGTACTTGGATCCAAAGCTTCCTCTCAGATCGCAGCCAGAGGGTCAAAGTGGGACCTCACATGTCCACTACCATCAGCCTCAGCACTGGCTCCCCACAAGGCTGTGTGCTGAGCCCCCTACTGTACAGCCTTTACACCTATGACTGCACCCCCATACACCACAGCAACAGCATCATCAAGTTTACCGACGACACCACAGTGGTGGGGCTCATCTCGGGGGGAGATGAGACCGGTTTTAGGGGCGAGGTGCAGCAGTTGATAGAGTGGTGTGGAGACAACAATTTTCTTCTAAATGTCACAAAAACAAAGGAGGTCATCATAGACTTCAGAAGAAATAAAACAAACATTCAACCTCTGACTATTAGTGGCACGGGTGTGGAGAGGGTCGAGGATTTCCGCTTCCTGGGGGTCCACATTCAGGAGGACATGACATGGGGGGTGAACACAACTGAGCTGCTGAAAAAGGCCCAGCAGAGACTACATTTCCTTAGGGTGCTGAGAGGAAATAACATCTGTCAGAGACTGCTGTTGTCTTTTTATCATTGCTCTGTTGAGAGCATTTTAACTTATTGTATTTGTATTTGGTTCAGCAGCTGCACAGTAGCTCAGAAGAAAGCTCTTCAGACTGTCATCAACACAGCCCAAAAAATTATTGGTTGCCCTCTCCTCAGCCTTGAAGAACTGCACCACGCCCGTTGCCTTAAAAAGCCACAAAAAATCCTGAAGGACCCCTTCCATCCCGGTCACTCTCTCTTCCAGCTACTACCATCAGGAAGGCGGTTTAGAGTAATCAAAACAAGGACAAACAGATTCAAAAACAGTTTTTATCCGACCGCAATTACCTGTCTGAATTCTAGTAGAACATGAGGTTTGAAACTGTGAAATTGAGTGTGTGTGATATTTAAAATGAGTAATTTATATAATTTTTTTTAAGCTTCTTTTTACTCCTCATTCACTGATTGGTTTGCATTTTAATTTCGTTGTTCTTGTTATAATGACAAAGTCTATTCTATTCTATTCTATTCTAAAGTTGTCACGCAGTGGGAGGGAAAAATCTTGAATAGAAAAAATGCGTCAAGATGCATTGAGAATGGTTTTAGTGTGGAGTGTGTAAATAAAGAGACGGATTCATGGACAGACGATTTATTACACACTCACATCTCACAAGCACAGAAAAGACTGGATCATTACAGCAAGCTCTCTCCTCTTTAACCCAAGTCACTCTTCACACATTTACATGGAAGTTTCTCATCACACAGCCTGACATTTACATTACACTGCCTTCAACCCCCTATGTCTCTGACTCCTTGTGGCTATATGCCCAGGAACTCCCTGGGCATTGTTCTCCCATGCTTATTCACTGTCTCTGTCTGAGGTGCTAAATAATCTGACTTCCCCAAGGTCCTACACCGCCCCCCCCCCCCAGCATCTTAAGACAAAACATCAGTCCACACTCTCTTTTGGCTTCAGTCTCCTCCCATATCTGCTGTAACTGGGGTTTACCGCCTCCGTGGCGCTGCTGTGCCGGTGGGGGGCTGCTGGGAGTGTGTCTGACTGCGGGTGAGCCGTGGCGAGGGGGGGGAACTTCACTCTGTCTGTGTGGCTGCTCTGGTGAATCGTTTCCCTGGGGAGCTCTCCGTGGGGGTCTTCCACGCCGAGGGGCCCTAGCCAACAGCACCTGCTCGTCCGCCGCTACAAAGGCGGGTTTGAGTCTGTCTATGCCAATTTTCTCCTGTCTACCCCCAAAGTCTAGCAAAAAATGCTTATCCCCTGTTTCCAACACACTGAACGGTCCATCATAGGGTGGGCGCAATGGGGGCAGTGGGCGTCATGTCTGACGAACATGAACTCCGCGTTCTTCAAAGTTTTAGGCACAAAAGCACACGGAAAACAGTGGTGGGCCGGGCCCGGCAGTGTGCCTGTGTTTGTGCTACGCTGCAAAAGCTGAGACTGGGAGCTGTCCGACGTGGGATTATCTGGCAGAAATTCCCCGGGCAGCCGTAGAGGCTGCGCAAAAACAAACTCCGCCGGGGAAGCCTCCAAATCCTTTTTTGGCGCGGAGCACAACCCCAATAAAACCCACGGCAACCTGTCCACCCAATTTGCATCCGTCAGTGAAGCCCTGAGTGCTGCTTTCAGTGATCTATGAAAACGCTCGCATAACCCTTTGGCCTGTGGGTTGTACGCGGTTGTGCGATAAATTGGAACACCCAGGCTGCGGGCCATCACGGACCAGAGGTCGGAAACAAATTGAGGGCCCCTGTCGGACGTAATGTCCGACGGGACTCCAAAACGCCCCACCCATGCTGTTAAAAAAGCGCGTGCCACGTCTGCGGAGGTGGTTGCCGCCAGCGGGACTGCTTCTGGCCAGCGCGTGGTGCGGTCCACCACTGTCAGGAGGTGCGTGCACCCCTGTGATGACGGGAGGGGGCCCACGAGGTCCACGTGAACATGGTCGAACCTCTTAGCTGGTACCCGAAACGGCTCCAAGGGAGCCTCCGTGTGTCTGTGTACCTTGGCTCGTTGGCACGCCACGCAGGCTGCAGCCCACTCTTTTACTTGTTTGCGTAGGCTCGGCCACACAAACTTCTCTCCCACCATTTTGACTGACGTGTGCACTCCTGGGTGCGCCAGAGTGTGAACCGACTCAAACACGCGGCGGCGCCACGCGACCGGTACCACCGGACGCTGGCGTCCCATGGAGACATTGCAGATTAGGAGGGGCATGCCGTCTTGCAGCACCCTGCTCTCCAGCCTTAACCCTGTTGGTCCAGACTGGAGCGTGTGCACGTCTGCATCGCTAATCTGCTCCGCGGCCATGGCTGCGTAATCTATCCCCACGTAGACCGGGGCCACCACGGCGCGCGAGAGGCAGTCCGCCACCACATTCAGTTTACCCGACACATGCTGAATATCGGTAGTAAACTCTGAGATCGCGGCCAGCTGTCTCTGCTGCCGGCCCGACCACGGTTCTGAAATTTTGGCCATCGCGAACGTTAGTGGTTTGTGGTCCACGAACGCGGTGAAGCTGCGCCCTTCCAGCCAGAACTGGAAGTGGCGTATGGCCAGGTGGAGGGCCAGCAACTCCCTGTCGAACGCGCTGTATTTACGTTCGCTGTCGCGCAAAGTTCTGCTGAAAAAGGCGAGCGGCTGCCAAGCCCCAGTGACGCACTGCTCCACGACAGTCCCTATGGCCACGTCTGAAGCGTCAGTGGTGAGCGCTATCCAGGCCGCCGGGTCCGGATGCACCAGCAGTGCGGCGTTTGCCAGGGCTGCTTTAACCTCCGAGAACGTCTGCGCTCGCTCCGGGGTCCATTCGACCCTATCCACGGGTTTCTGTCTCTTGAGCGCGGCGTACAATGGTTGCATGAGCTGCGCCACACGGGGAAGGAAACGATTATAAAAGTTCACCATCCCCAAAAATTCTTGCGGCGCCCTGACCGTCTGAGGCCAGGGAAAATCCGCCACGGCACGCACTTTGTCGGGCAACAGGATCGCTCCTTCCGGGGAGACGCGGTGCCCCCAAAAATCAATCTCCGTCACGCCGAACTGGCATTTCGCCGGGTTGATTATTAACCTGTGCTCCTCCAACCTCCGGAAAACCATCCTGAGGTGGGTTTCGTGTTCGTCTTCGAACGCACTGGCTACCAGGATATTGTCCAGGTAGACGAACACGAACGGGAGATCGCGCAGCACTGTATCCATCATGCGCTGGAACGTCTGTGCCGCGCCTTTTAACCCGAATGGCATGCGCAGGAACTCGAATAAACCGAACGGGGTTATTACCGCTGTTTTGGGTACGTCCTCCGCGCGCACTGGGACCTGGTGGTAACCGTGGACCAGGTCTATTTTGGAAAAAATGCGTGCTCCGGCGAGGTGAACAGAAAAATCCTGTATGTGGGGAATCGGATAGCGGTCGTGTGCTGTGGCGTTGTTCAACCTGCGGAACTCACCGCACGGTCGCCACGATCCCTCAGCCTTAGGGACCATGTGTAGTGGGGATGCCCATGGGCTGTTCGAACGCCTGATGATGCCCAACCTTTCCAGGTTGGCAAACAACTCGTGCGCTATGGCCAGTTTAGCTGCGTCCAAGTGCCGAGGTCTTGCAAAAACGGGTGGCCCGGTGGTGGTGATAAAGTGCTCCACCCCGTGTTTAGCGATGGCCGCCGAAAACGTCGGGACCGTGAGTGCTGGGAACTGAGTGAGCAGTGCGTGGAACTCACCGCCCGGAGCTGTGACGTTGGCTTGTGCTGTTGGCCGGGTCCCTCGAGCTATACAGGGGAGAGATTCAAAGGACAGTGCATTAACCAGGCATCTGTTAGCAACATCCACAAGTAAACCATGTGCACACAGAAAATCAGCGCCCAGGATCGGGCAACAAAGTGCTGCTATGATAAAAGTCCACTCGTACGAGCGGCCATGTAGAGATAAGGCCAGTGTTCTCTCACCGAACGTCTTAATCTCCGAGCCGTTTACTGCCACAAGTCCGGGGCCGCTAGGTCCTGCCAGTCGGTCAGCGTAGGACGGCAGGATGACGCTTTTCTGGGCTCCGATGTCGATGAGGAAGCGTCTCCCCGAGCGCGACTCCGTCACGTAGAGCAGCTTGTTCTCTTCACTGGCGGTCGCAGCTGCTACCGACTGCCGGCTTTGGCGTTTCCCGAGCGCTTGAACTGGCACGGTGGCGCACATCTGCGTGTGTTCTCTCCGAAGCAGTGGTGGTAGAAGCAGAGCGTGTCTCTCTGGCGCTCCTTGGCCCCCGCTGCTGCTACCGTCGGTGGCTCCTCACCTCCTCTGGTCGTCTCGCTGGGCTCCGCCGCTACCGCGTTGACTGTGATCGCCCTGGTGGTGAGGATGATCCTGTCTGCCTCCCGGGCTAGCACACGGTAGTCACGCGCGGCCAGCAATGGCGAATTGGCCAGAACCGCTCTCGCCTCTGTTGGAAGGTTCCGGAGGAAAAGGTGGGCAAACAGAAAGTGCCCGTCGTCCGTGCCCATTAACGCCAGCATCTTCTCCATCAGGTCGACGGCCGAACCATCTCCTAACTCGGTCCGCCCCAGGAGCCTCTCTGCTCTCTCGCATTCCGAGAGCGTGTAGCGCCGGGTGAGCGCAGCCTTGAGCGCCTCGTATTTGTTGCGGGATGGAGGCTGGTCGAGCAGGCTCGCTACCTGCTGAGCTGTGCGGGCGTCCAGCGCTGGTGTCATCTGCCGTTACTCCCCGGAGGGCGAACTGGGCCTCGGTGTGGTGGAATCAAGAGCCCGGGTTATGCTGCCAGAAGTCCGGTAGCTTGACTGAAACCGCTCACGCGTTGCTGGGGGCTCCAGTCCGGGCTGTCTGTGGGATGGCTGCTGCGTCGCTGGGGCTTCCCGACCGGTCCGGCTCCGGGGTTCTTGCCTCGTGTTCCATAATTCGTCTGGGGTCACCAGTGTGGAGTGTGTAAATAAGGAGACAGATTCATGGACAGACGATTTATTACACACTCACATCTCACAAGCACAGAAAAGACTGGATCATTACAGCAAGCTGTCTCCTCTTTAACCCAAGTCACTCTTCACACATTTACATGGAAGTTTCTCATCACACAGCCTGACATTTACATTGCACTGCCTTCAACCCCCTATGTCTCTGACTCCTTGTGGCTATATGCCCAGGAACTCCCTGGGCATTGTTCTCCCATGCTTATTCACTGTCTCTGTCTGAGGTGCTAAATAATCTGACTTCCCCAAGGTCCTACATTAGAATCAAGTCAAAGTTCTGAATCATAATTGAATCACGACATGCCTAAAGATTCCCACACCTAGTTCGGACCTCAGCTGGGGAGGAGGACTGCCTTACCGGACCTTTTGCAGTTTTAGTTGGTGACTCCTGCCCTGTACCCTCTTACTCTAGAATGCATAAAGCTGTCTGGGGTCACCAAACTTGCTACACAGGTTCATCTTGGGATCCTGACCTACAGCTATTGGTTGTATACGACTGTTTTTGTTGTATATTCATGGATGATTGGCTTATCATGATGTGATTCTGTCTCAATAATTACATGGAAAAGTTGAAAACTGCTCTCCTTCATTGACAAATAGGGATCTTCAAAAAAACAAACAATATATCCAGGATTAATTGAGTCTCATATGACATTATGACAGAGGTATAAAGGTCCTCATGTCATTGTTTGTGGCATTGTCTTTTTGCATTTAGTTTTAAACAAGAAACACAACACCATATACAAAAATGACATGCAATCAGTTTTCAAACTGTTGCCCTACATTTGCTTGAAATTAGAATTAAAACTTTTCAGAATTAAACCTTTTCATCATTTTTTCCTCAATTTTTTTGGAATCACCACACCAAAAAGGAAAGCAATGCTACAAGGAGCCCTGATTTCATACCTAAGAACCAAAACCCAGCACAGTCTGTGTGCTTCCCCTCTTGCAAGGCACCATGTGGCTTGCGTCTGCCTGGTTCAGATCTGAGAGAACATCCAGAAAGGCCCGTGTTTTTTTGAGAATAGCTTGAAACGGCGTAAAGAGACTGGAGCTCTCCTCTGTGTGGTTGGCTGTGCAGTTTTTCTGGCATTGCCTGTGGCTCCGTAGCTCATGAGAAGGTAGTCGGTGACTTGGAGGGAAAAAGAAAAGCTTTCTTTTCCAGCTCGTTTTTTTTTTTTTTTTTTGTTTATCTGTTCACACAAATAAAAGGAGAAGGAAACCAAAAATGACACAGGGAGCTTTTATTTTATTTCATTTCTTGTTGTTTTTTTTTAACTGCCTTAAACCAGTTTGTAGAACTGGTCCTGATGAATTCATAATAGTCCCTTTTATGAGTCAGATGGGTGTAATGAGTTTTTATGTGGCACAGACTTCTCTGTGGTTCTGTCAAAGGAACTCTTATGCTGTTACTTCCTAATACGTCTTAGTTGCAGTGCACAACATTTCACTTTCATAACTAAGGCACAGTTCATTGGCATTAGTGTTGTCATGATATCACAATATTGCAATGACTGCAAAATACAGTTATTTATGCTGCTACTGGTGCATATAGGACATATCAGGCCTCATGCAAAAACATGTTAGTATGTAGCCGCGTTAGTACGAACGAGTCACTCCAGATTCAACAAACGCTCACATGGCCTACAAAAGTGACTAGGCAGTCCACGTAAAAATGGTGAATTCCATCCGTATGTAAATGAGCTCACGTTCACGAATATTGAAGATTTAAATAATCAACACCCTAAAACTACCATATAAAGCCACGCTTCCCAGCAGCATCTGACCAGAAGTTCCATTCACAAAAATGGCTTCAAAATGTAATGAAAAAAAAATTCTGACATGAAATTGAAGTTCTCCTGTCTGAGATCCAAAAAGGAAAAAAAAAATAAGTAGGGAATCAAAGGACCAGCAAAAATGAAAGAATCCGTCACATAGGGCTGTCACAATAACCGCGTTTATGGAGTACCACACTATAGACAAGCCTACTGTGGAGGATAATGAGCAACCGCAACAACCGCGGTGTATAACCCCCTTAAAGGTTTATTATTTTATGCACTGATGTAAAAAAAAAAGCAGGATTTAATTCTGATAGAGGTGGTTTTGTTTTCACTTCCTGTGCCTGCCTGTGGAATTGTCAGTAAGGCTACAGCACTTATATTAGCAGAGACAGTCAAGCTACGAACGCCGACGTTAATTGGTTTATGGACCCATAACAAGACACAAGCTCTTACGGTGGTCATAGTTTATGTGTTTTACTTAATGTGTACTGTGCTAAAATAAGAAAATAAAACTGTAAACTTCACCAGCAGTCAAGACCATTGCCGTCACATATTACGGGGATCCGTACACGCAGTGTTCACTTTTTTTTGTGTATGGCTAAATCTTGTTGTTCACTTAGGTGCCTCTATTGATTGATTGATTCATTCATTCGTCTTCTTCCGCTTAATCCTTTTCGGGTCGCGGGGGGGCTGGAACCTATCCCAGCATCTTTGGGTGAGACGCAGGGTACACCCTGGACAGATCGCCAGTCCATCGCAGGGCCAACACAGAGAGACAGACAACCATTCACTCTCACAGTCATACCTAAGGACAATTTCGAATCCCCAGTTTGTAGAATGATAATTAACCTAACTTGCATGTTTTTGGCATGTGGGAGGAAACCGGAGAAATCCCGGAGTAAACCCACACAGACACGGGGAGAACATGCAAACTCCACACAGATCACTGTTGGTCGGGGGCAGGGATCGAACCCAGGATCCCCCGGCCAAGGGTAAGTTGCTGTGCTGCAGCAGTGCTAACCACTCTGCCACTGCGCCGCCCTGCCCCTATTGATTATTAAATAAATTATTAAAGTAGAACTGAAGTCACCTCTTTGCCAAAAAAGTAGAATAGCAGATTAATTCCTTATTACCTATTGTATTTTTCAACACATAAAAGAAATTTTTAGGCCGTGCGATGGCCAAGCTATAAGCCGATAAACTTTTGCCTCTGGCTGGCAGTGCCAAACAAACCGGAAGTAGTGCAGATGACGCTGCGTGACGTCACGAGTGTGACCCTTATCAAAACAACAATGGCAGATGATAGCAGTTCCAGCAGTCAAGAACACCAGAGTTTTCAGAGTGAAGAGGCATTCAGGATCGGTGACAAGACAGAGGAGGATGCAGAAGTGTCAAGTGAACAGGAAGAGAGCGAGGGAGGCATCGAACCGTACAGATTAGAGCCATAATTTTCGGGGGATTCCGGCACCGACTCAGACCGCAGCAGTGATGGGGAGGAGAGTCGCTTATTGAATACAGAATGGTGAGTCTTTACTTTGGCATGTTTGGGGTGTCAGGATAAGGAAAATTAACAATAAAAAAGAAAGGGGAAAAAAACCATCAGCATTTTTCCAACTTATTACAGTGATCCCTCACTTATCGCGTTTAATGGGGACCAGAACCGACCGCGAAAAGTGAAAAACCGCGAAGTAGCGTCACCCCCCCCCCCAAGGGCGTCACAAGCACTATTTTGCACAAAAAGGCACAAGAGAACAGCGAAAAGTGCCACTAAGCAACACGAGCGATAAAGAACAATGAATGCGGTCTTCCTTCGCTGGGTGTAGGCGCTCGGCAGGGAGCGAAGCTGGGTAAAATGTCTCGGCCAATCAGCTTGCGAGGTAAAATGTCTCGGCCAATCAGCTTGCAAGATTCCCGAGCGGTGAAGAGGTGGGCGGAGAGGAGTGGAGCGGTGGTCAGAGAGGTAGATTTTCAGTTGTGCGGGCTCTCCGTGTTGATACCTGATGTTCTAATGTAGAAGGCAGGGAGAAGGCAGGGAGACTACATTAGAACATCAGGTATCAACACGGAGAGCCCGCACAACTGAAAATCTACTTCTCTGACCACCGCTCCAGTCCTCTCCACCCACCTCTTCACCGCTCGGGAATCTCGCAAGCTGACTGGCCGAGACGTTTTACCTCGCAAGCTGCTTGGCCGAGACGTTTTACCCAGCGAAGGAAGACCGCATTCATTGTTCTTTATCGCTCGTGTTGCTTAGTGGCACTTTTCGCTGTTCTCTTGTGCCTTTTTGTGCAAAATAGTGCTTGTGACGCCCTTGGGGGGGGGGGGTGACGCTACTTCGCGGTTTTTCACTTTTCGCGGTCGGTTCTGGTCCCCATTAAACGCGATAAGTGAGGGATCACTGTGTATCTAGAAACGCATCACTTCCCGGTCGCTTTTCCTCCCCCTTTCTTTTCTTTCGTCGCCATGACAGCTTTCCTTGGCCACTGAACAGATCTTCCCAGGTGTTGGAAGTGTTTTGTAGTCGACTATCACGACAAAATGCACCAAAAACAACCAGTGTCGACGTGCTCGCAATGGTAAACATGGAGGACTGTGTCACACTCGTGACGTCACGCGGAACTCCGGCTGCACTTCGGCGGATTTGTCTGATTTTTCAGGGCGGGAAATTCAAAATCGCGATTTTCTCCAAGATTCCGGGATTTGTGGAGGGGGTGCCAATGATAAATTATCTTTATAATTGTATGTACTATCACCCAGTGCCGTTCAATGCCGTTCAGTTCAGTTCTACTTTAAATATTGAGTGTATTTTTATTGCCAAAAGCATGTTTGCACCCGGTGCTGTGGAAGCTTCCACAGCACCGGGAGCTGCCACCGTCAGCACCTTTGGGGCACTCTCCAGACTGACTCTAGCAGGCAGTTAGCGGTGGAAGCGCTGCTAAATGCGAATTGCTAAATACACCCATGACAGTGAGCACTGAAAGGGAAAGTGTGTTATTTCCTTCTGAGAGGAGTGTTTATGATTCTGACAGTTGAGCTCCGAGAGCAATACAACTACTGCATAGTGCATTGCTTGTTTGACTACTCAGAGTTGGGACCAGGAAGCAGAGTAGTAGTCCTACACGCCTCTCTGCAGCTCCTCTTCATCCGCCACCCCTCAGCTTAGCCCCTGTCTTCCCCATCAGAGAATCGTTGTCTGCTCCCTCCAAAGTAAATAAAAACATAATGTATAAGCATCCCAAAGTGATAAAGCAAAATATTGGTAAAACTCAAATTAAACATAAAGCCTCTAAATTGAATGATTTGGCCTCTGTTCCTCCTCATAATTTAAAAATTAAATGTGGTTTATTAAATATTAGGTCTCTAACTCCCAAGTCTCTGTTAGTCCATGATCTGTTAATTGATCATCAAATTGATTTAATATCCCTTACAGAGACTTGGTTAGGGCAAGAGGATTATGTTGGTTTAAATGAATCAACTCCCTCTGGTTATTTAAACTGTCAAAATCCCAGAAGTTCTGGTCGTGGAGGAGGAGTAGCAACAATTTACCATTCCAAATTACTAGTTAATGTAAAGCAAAAAACATGTTATAATTCCTTTGAGGGCCTGGTCCTCAGTGTTGGGCACTTTAGCAATTTCAGGTTAAACCCAATTTTATTTGCCATAGTTTATCGTCCCCCATCAACCTATTCAGAATTTTTATCCAAATTTGCTGATTTCTTAGCTGATTTAGTGCTGAAATCTGATAGAATAATTATAGTAGGGGACTTTAATATACATGTGGATGTAGATAGTGACTGCCTTAATGTGGCTTTTAATTCAATATTAGACTCGATTGGGTTTTCTCAGAAAGTAGGAAATTCTACTCATTACCTCCACCATACATTGGACCTTGTTCTGACATATGGCATAGAAATAGAAAATCTTGTAGTGTCTCCTCATAACCCTGTACTGTCAGACCATTGTCTGTTAACCTTTGATTTTACTATTTCTGACTATTTGGCTCCTAAAGAAAAATATTATCACAGTAGATGCCTCTCAGATGATGCTGTTTCCAAATTTAAGCAGATTGTTTCCTCTATGCCATGTGTCAACACAACGGAAATAAGCTATAGACAGCTTGCTCCTTCTGTAATTGATAACATGGTGGATAGTGTTTCAGCTTCTCTGCATCAGGCTCTAGACTTGGTGGCCCCCTTAAAAAAGAAAAAGTCTAATCAGAGATTTTTAACTCCTTGGTTCAACACAGAAACTCGTAGCTTAAAACAGAAGACTCGTCAATTAGAAAGAAAATGGCGCTCTACTAATTTAGATGAAATCTATTTAGCTTGGAGAAATCATCTTTTAATTTATAAAAAATCTCTTAGAAAAGCTAGAACGAGTTATTACTCTGCATTAATAGAAGAGAACAAGAATAATCCCAGGTTTCTTTTCAGTACTGTAGCCAGGTTGACAAAGAGTCAGGACTCTGTCAATCCTAGCATCCCCTTAGAGCTTACTAGTCAGGACTTTATGAACTTTTTCAATAATAAAATTTCATCCATCAGAGATAAAATCAATCAGATTCTTCCCACAGTTAACTTAAATACTGTAACTACTACAACTCCTTCTATTGATGTCTGTCTTGATGATTTTACTCCAATCGACCTTTGTGAGTTAGACAAAATAGTTTCCTCATCCAAACCTTCAACTTGTCTTTTAGACCCTATTCCTACCAGGTTATTTAAAGAAGTCTTCCCACTTATTGGTAGCTTTATTCTTCATATAATCAATTCTTCATTCTTCGGCCATGTACCGCAGGCTTTTAAAACGGCTGTAATTAAACCCTTACTCAAAAAGCCAACGCTAGATCCAGGAGCTTTAGCTAACTATAGACCAATCTCTAATCTCCCTTTCATTTCAAAAATCTTAGAAAGAGTTGTCGCTACGCAATTATTTGACCACCTGCAGGGAAATGGTTTACTTGAGGAGTTTCAATCTGGGTTTAGAATCCATCATAGTACTGAAACAGCCTTAGCGAAGGTCACTAACGACCTCCTCATTGCATCTGATAATGGACTAGTTTCTGTACTTGTCCTTTTAGATCTTAGTGCAGCTTTTGATACTATTGATCATAATATTCTACTTGATAGATTAGAACACTATGTTGGACTTAATGGAACTTCGTTGCAGTGGTTTAGATCTTATTTATCTGATAGGTTCCAGTTTGTTATTGTAAATGATGAGTTTTCTCTCAGCTCAAAGCTTAGTCATGGAGTTCCACAGGGATCTGTGTTAGGCCCTACTCTTTTTAGTTTATATATGCTTCCGTTAGGCAACATTATTAGAAAGCACTGTATACATTTTCATTGTTATGCAGATGACACACAATTATACCTGTCAGTGAAGCCAGATGATACTAATCAATTAGCCAAGTTAGAAGCCTGTCTTAAGGAAATCAAAGCTTGGATGACTTGTAATTTCCTGCTATTAAATTCAGATAAGACTGAAGTCATTCTTGTTGGTCCAAAAAACCTTAGAAATTCCTTTCCAAATCAAACTTTCAGTTTGGATGCAGTTACTCTTTCTCTTAATAGCTCTGTGAGGAACCTTGGAGTTATTTTTGATCAGGATTTGTCCTTCAATTCACATATTAAATTTGTTTCTAAGACTGCCTTCTATCATTTGCGTAATATTGCCAAGATTAGGAGCATCTTGTCTCAGAGTGATGCTGAGAAGCTGATCCACGCTTTTGTTAGCTCGAGATTAGATTATTGTAATTCTTTATTATCAGGCTGTCCTAAAACATCTTTAAAAAGTCTTCAGCTGATCCAAAATGCTGCAACAAGAGTTTTAACAGGTACTAGAAAGAGAGATCATATCTCTCCGGTTCTGGCCTCCCTTCATTGGCTTCCCATAGAGTTTAGAATTAAGTTTAAAATCCTTCTTCTTACTTACAAAGCTCTAAACAATCAGGCTCCTTTTTATTTAAAAGATCTGATACTACCGTATCATCCTAACAGAGCACTACGCTCCCAAAATGCAGGATTACTTGTAATACCTAGAATCTCCAAAAGTACAATGGGAGGCAGAGCCTTCAGTTATCAAGCTCCTCTCCTGTGGAATCAGCTGCCAATCTGGATTCAGGAGTCAGACTCGATCTCTGTTTTTAAGAATAGGGCTAAAACCTACCTTTTTGATATAGCCTACAATTAGGGAGGGATCATGTGTTTCTGAACCCTCCCTTAGTTATGCTGCTAATAGGTTTAGTCAGCCGGGGGACCTCCAGTAATGCACTGGGCCTCACTCCTTTCCTCACTCTCTATGAAATATTTTTTTTTGCTGGTCATTAACATTTGTTTGTTCTCTCCCATAGATTGAGTCCCCATCGTGCTGTTTGCTCTCTACATGTCTGTTCTTTTCTTCTTCTCTATCCCCTCACCCCCCAGCCAGTCGCAGCAGATGACTGCCCCTCCCTGAGCCTGGTTCTGCTGGAGGTTTCTTCCTGTTAAAAGGGAGTTTTTCCTCTCCACCGTCGCCAAGTGCTTGCTCACAGGGGATCGCCTGATTGCTGGGGTCTTTCTGCAACTGTGGGGGTCCCCCCTACAGTTGATAGTGCTATGAGATGACTGTTGTTGTGAAATGGCGCTATATAAATAAAGTTGAATTGAATTGAATTGAATTGTTTGAACATGATTTTTCAAACAGCAGCCGCCACGTGAGCGCCACACAATTGTCACACACACACAAGTTCAGTGCGGAGCTGTAGGGAGTTTCTCACAGCTTCCATCGTTTGCCACGTAAGTTATGAACCCTCTTTAAATTACGAGACCACGGGATCCTAAAAACATTTCCAGTAATACCGCATATCGCGGTGTTGAGCTATCCAGCGTCACCGAAGGGGAAATTCCTCCACCATGGCAGTCCTCCCATCAGATTATAGGAGATATTTCAGAGTGTAGTGTTGCTGCAGAAGATGTTCCTCCTACCAGTGACCGACATAAAGACACAGTGCACACTGTACTAAAACTCTCACACTTTGCTGAGCAGTATGACACATTTCAACACTTTGTGCTTAAAATGTGTGTGTAAAAGTGCTGTAAAAATTTGACTTTTATTAAATTTTCACAGTATAGTGTTAGTTTATATGAAAATACAGCCAACTCTTGCCTCTATACCATCTACTAGAATGGACCATGCTCTGCGCCCTAACCCTGAGGTGAAGCTCACACCGCATTAATATCAGAACTATATACATGTGGTTTGCATTATGGCAGTTGATAAGTCACTTACCAGTGAGCCATCGCCATCACCTTGTGTGAGACACATCTTCACTATGCTGTTCTCCAGTATAAGGCAGTCACGTGCTCTTATATTTTGCATCTGATATGATTTGGATATGGATGGAAATGATACTGGATTTAATTGTTTTTAAATTGTAATTTTAAATATAACTTGAATCATAGTATAAATGAGTTTATAGGGCTTACACTTTTACACTTGAATCAAATAAATTAAATATAGAGCCATTTAGCGAAAACTAATGGCACTTTTTCACTAGCACCTACTCAGCCCGACTTGCCTCGACTCTACTCAGGTCAACACGGTGTTGTTCGTTTTCCATTACAAGTGAGTACCACCTCAAGTGGGCGGGATCTTTACAGCAAGGTGGCCCAACACTCCTATGTCATTTGTATGTGACACAAGCAAAACACAAGATGGATATTGAGGCGATGGTATACCTGCTGCTCGCTCTATATGGCTTTTTGTTAGAGTAAAGGCAAAAAAGGAGAGCCAGAGAAGGCTACAGTTGGCAAGACGAAACACTCTGGAAAAGTACTGGAGAGTTTAGGAAGCCATGGAGCAGTATAAAGCCAAAGACATGAGGATATGAACTAGATCACATGTGAGTGTAAGCTAATGATTGCTAATGCTAGTTTGCTACAGTCATTAATAAGTCCCCCATACTACATCGTAATCACGGCAAGTTATAGCTATTAGGCATTAAAATATGTATGCTGCGTGTGTGTTTCAGATGGCTCTCTTGTGGCAAAATTATCACTTCAAGCCATCAGTCTGGGTGTTCAACCGAGCCTCCCAGTGGTGGGATGTCATTGTTCCCGGCTTCACAAACGTGCAGTGGTTGCAGAACTTCAGAATGTCTGACGAAACGTTTAGCTTCCTCTGCAACAAATTGCTCTGATCTGTGTGAAAATCATGGAGAGACTGTTGAGATGTCATGGGATGTACCTGCTCCAGCAGCACTCGAGTCTGTGGTGGTGTTGTGCCAAAACATGATCAGCTTCCAAAAATTGATCACCAGGTGCCATATTGTAGTTATGGGGTTATATCAGCCGTAAAATATATATTTCAACAGGTAAACACTACTGAGTTAGGTATAATAAGATATATTTAACAATTATGATGCATTTTTAACCCCAAACAAACCTGATCTAGGATTAAAAGGAATTAAAATGCAGTCACAAGGTTACATGGAAAAATACATAGATTTACTGGATATATATATGTAGATGCTGTATAAATATATATTCTATGCGTCAACAATGTACTATACATGTACTTCTTTTGTATTGCACTGGCAATTTTGACAATAAACTTTTGTACCTTTTGCAGATGTGTCTCCACTTTTGTTTATTTTTATTTGTGAAGGTTACCAAGATTTAGTGACATAAATTAAATGCTAAAAGACTGGAAAAGCTGTCTTAAGAATAATCCAGCCCGTTTGAGAAAGCACTTTTGGTTTGGTGTAAGTCTGTCTTCAGAATTATGAACCATGAATCAGTTTGTGTTAAAACATGTTATATCCCTTTAAACCCTAACCTATTATTAGGAAATACAGATGCTAATATGACACAGAGCTCCTCGATATACTGGTACTATCACTAAAGTGTGCTGTGTCTTCTGCACTGGCCCATCCAACAGTGCAGTCTTCAGTAAATAAAATAATTGTTTGTAGTTACTTTTTCTTAAAAATGAGCCATTATTTTCAATGCCATTGATAAATGGTTTGTACTGTTGACTCTTTTCCCACCGGTGTCTTAACAGACAAAATAGAAAATCATGATGCAAACACATGTCACTAAATTGTTTATTACAATCAGCAGCAAAATCCAGATTATTTAGAATGTGCAAAATTCAAACTCTAATTCAAACTGTTAAAAAAAAAAAATGTTGGAAAATACACTTGTTGCTAAAAGCCAGTGGTGAAATGTAACAAAAAAGTGCTTCATTGTTGTATTTAAGGACAGTTTTCATGTAGCTGTGCTACAGTAAAGTAGATTTTACAGTGGCTGGGTTACGTTTAAAATCATATGTTTTTACTGTGGCCTCGGCAATCAGAATGAGTCAATACCTTCAATTGAATGGAATCTAGTTAACTATTATACTTCAAGTACAATCAGAAGTGAGTTCTTTAATATTTTTACTTAAGTGGAAATTGTGCTACTTTAGTTTTGGCACTTTATTTGTACTTTAACTTAAAAAGCAACAAATATGAGTACTTCCTCCACTACTGCTAAAAACAGCGGGGTGTAAAACGTGTCATAACATGTTGCTGTGTCGTGCTAGACGTTGCTGGTATTGGAGCTGGTACCGGTGTCAAAGCAGATGCTGGTGGGATTCTAGAACGGAAATACACACAACTTAAGTACATGCACAGCACAAAAGTGCACCATGTAAAAAACAACTTTTTAACCAGGATTAACTCTAGCTTATCTCATCAGATGTTGTCGACACAAGCACAAAATACAAGCAGAGTATGGAGTTAGCATTGATGGCTTACTAGCTAGCTCATTGTCTGCATACAGGAGACAACGGTGTTGTTTGTTCAAAGTGAGCTTGCCACCACTGGGATAAATAATGTAAAAGATGCATAATATCGTATCACATCACTCACCATCCTTTATCATGGTTTTCAACAATGATGCCGTGGTCGAATTGATGCCACTCTGCCTCCTGTTTGCTTTCGCCGGTTGGTGGCCGTGAATTCATTTCGGGTCGCTCCGTCTAGCTCCCTCTGGATTCTTTCATCAGCCACCAAGCACAGAAAATTCTGTACCTCATCGTTGGACCACGGTGTTGATTTGTGTGAAGCCATTTATCTTGTTAACACTCGCTGTTGATGATTTTTTTTTTTTTAATTTAAGTTTTTGTAAAGGATATACATGTCATTACAGCATTGCATTGTTTACATTTTCATCACATGTTCCCTTTTTTTTGTTTTTTGACAACATTGGAAAAATAATTATTACAACATCCTTTTTTTAAGTGAAAGAAAAAGAGAAATTAAAAAAAGAACAAAAAAAAGAAAAACAACAAAAGAGCAGAAAAAAAATAAAATAAAAAAATAAAAGAGTATCTGAGTAGAGTTGGAACAAAGAGAGGTGCCATTATTGAAATGGTATTTGTCAAAGATTAGATCTAATGGAAGACACATATGCGTTCCAGGGTTGCCAAAAGTTCAAGAACCCATCCATGTCCTGTCTCAGTGTGAATGTCAACTTTTCCATCGAATAAATGTCTTGAATCACGTTAAGCCAATCTTCAGGTGTAGGACAATCCTTCAACATCCATTTTTTTTGTTAGAGCTTTTTTACTTGCCAATATTAAAACAGTGAATAAGTATTTTTTCCTCGTCTTTCCAGTGATTCCGGTAGTAAACCCAAATACAAAGTTACAAAAGAAAAGGGAACTGTTATTTTCAATATTTTTCTCAATATTCTCTGTACATTGGTCCAGTATTGGTGGATAACTGGGCATGACCAAAACACATGAAAATGATTTGCAGTCTCTTCACCACACAAGCGCCAACAATTCAACCCCTTACGAGTAAATTTGTTTTGTGCAGGTGTTCTGAAAAATCTTACCAAATTTTTCCATCCAAATTCTCTCCACTGCAGGGAAGAGGTACTTTTCCATTGCTGTTTATTTAGCTTTTCCCATATTTCCAGTTGTAAAGTGAAATTCCCCTCTTTTTCCCATCTCTCTTTTATATATACTGTATATACGTATATATATATATTTTTTTTTTTATTTTTTTATTTTTTTTTTTGTTACTTATTTGTACCCGTAGGTAGACTTGGTTTGCAGTCTGGTGACAAGCCACCGGCTGCTGGTCGCTGCGTGCGCAAGCGCCCTAAACCTACATGTTTTTTGGTGTGTTGTCTCCTTTTGATGATGTGTTGTCTCCTTTTAAGTCTTGAAGACCTTGGTATATTTTAGAAATGTATCTGATCCCTGGGATCTCTTTATATGCCATTAAGAAGACCTTCAGAACACCTGACTGGGCCCTTTCCAAATCCTTCTTTTTAAGTATTTTGTTTATGTGGTGTCTAAGCTGAAAGAACCTGTAAAGGTCTTGATTTATTAGACCTTGTTTTTCCAAATCTTCAAAACTTCTTAAAGTTTGCCCTTTAAAAAAATCGTAATATTTTATCAGTCCGTTCTCTTTCCACTTTTTAAATCTAGTGTCTGTTTTATTATGAGTAAAGTCTTGATCATAGGCAATCCATTGCAGTAATCGATAGGGTTCTTTAGTTTGATTCTCTCTGACTATCTTAAACCAAATTTTTAGCGGGGTCTCTATCCACGGGTTAGTGTTATTCAAAAGTTTAGGTAAGGCATTGTTCCCTATTATCGCCTGTAGGGGAATGTCACTTGTTATTTGGCATTCCATCTCCTTCCATTGTGCAGTGTAGACTGGGTTACATATCTCTACTAAAGTTTTAATTTGTGCGGCTTTAAAATAGTCCCTGATATTTGGCAGCGCGAGCCCACCTTTGTCTTTGTTCAGCTGTAGGGTTCTATATCTGATTCTAGGTCTCTTGCCCTGCCATGTGAATCTTGAGATCCTTCTGTCCAGTTCTTGCCATGGTTTTTGGGGAGGTTCTACCGGTATTGTTTGGAAAAGGTATAGAAGACGTGGAAGTATATTCATTTTGACTGCTTCAATTCTTTGTGCAGTATCCAAGAATGGTATCATATTCCATCTTGCTAGATCAGATTTTATTTTTGCCATCAGTGGATCATAATTTAGTGTTATAATTTTGTTGAGTTGTTTCGGGATATTAACCCCCAGATATTTCATAGATTCCATCTCCCAGTTAGTTTTGAGTTTGCTTAGTAAATATTGATTTGGGTCATAGTTGAATGTTAAAATTTGGGGTTTATGTATGTTTAATTCGTACCCCGATAAATCTCCATACTCTGAAAAAACTGAGACTAGTTCTGGAAAAGAGGTGTCTGGCTGCCCCAGGTATATTAAGATGTCATCAGCAAAGAGTGCTATTTTATGTTCCTTCAGACCAAGTGTAATACCTTGAATTTTTTGATTCTGTCTTATCCATTGGCTCAGAGGTTCTATGAAGATTGCAAAGAGCAGTGGAGGCAAGGGGCAGCCCTGATGACATCCTCTTTCCAGTTCAAAAGATGATGATAATTTACCGTTAATCCTTATTTTAGCTGTTGGTTTTTTTATATAATGCCTGGATAGTTCTAATGAAGTTGTTATGAAAATTGAAACTGGATAAGATTCTATATAGGAAGGACCAGTCAACCGAATCAAATGCTTTTTCAGCATCTAATCCCAATATGGCTGCATTTAAATTATATTTTTTTATATGATGAATTATGTGTAAAGTGCGTCTAATGTTATCTTGTGTCTGTCTTTGTCTTATAAAACCTGTTTGGTCTAAATGAATTAATTCTGTCAGTATATTTTCTAACCTTTTGGCAAGGATAGTGGTAAAAAGCTTATAGTCCTGATTTAACACACTGATTGGTCTGTAGTTGGAGCAGTCTAGTTTATCCTTTTCAGGTTTAGGTATGACTGCAATGACCCCTTCTCTCCAGGAGGGGGGGATTTCCCCTGTGTGGAGGACATAGTTAAATGTTTTCAGGAGGAGAGGAGATAGTTGCTGTTTAAAGGTTTTGTACCACTCTGCTGTAAAGCCATCGGCTCCTGGGGATTTGTTAGCTTTAAGTTTCATAATTGCTTTTTCTAATTCTTTAGGTTGTATTTCTGACAATAGTGTTTTATTTTGTGACTCGGTAAGTTGGGGAAGGTTTAATGTGTTTAGGAAGGCTTCGGATGCGTTTTTATGTTTTTTGAGGGAGTACAAGTTCTTGTAGTAGTTCTCGAAGCTTTTAAGAATTTCCTGAATTCTAAATTTTATTTCCTTTGATACTGGGTCTCTGATTTTGTAGATTGCTCTCTCCGATTGTTGTTTCCTCAATTTATAGGCTAGTAATTTTGCCGATTTGCTACCTGTTTCATAGTATTTTTGTTTCAGAAATGTAAGTTTCTTCTGGATTTCTATTGTGTAGATCTCATTTATTTGTTTTTTAATTTCCTTAATTTTGAGTGAGTCATTAGAATGAGTGTTGTCTTTGTGCTCTTTTTCTAGTTTCTTAAGTTCTGACTCTAATGTGATTAGTTTTTCTTGTCTCAGTTTCTTTTGGATTGCCAGTTTTGCGATAATCTTTCCCCTTATTACAGCTTTGCATGCGTCCCACAGTATTAAAGGGGATACTTCTCCATTATCATTTTCTTCCAAATATCTGAGAATATCTGATTCCAATTCATCTTTCAGTGGACCTTTCAGCACATTTGAATTTAACCTCCAAGAAAATGTATTATTTGTGTATTTTTGGATATTTAAGTCCATATAGATCAGACTGTGGTCAGAGAGATCCATCTATTTTACATGTTTTTACTCTTCCACTGTCTCTATTAAACATAAAAAATATAGTCAGTCCTTGAGTATGATGAATGTGGTGCTGAGTAAAATGTATAATCTTTTACACTGGGGTTGAATTCCCTCCACACGTCACAGATTCCCATTTCTTTTAGTAGCATCCGAGTTTTTCTACTTTGAGTGTTATTTTGATGTGGAGAATTACCTGATGTATCCCAGTATGGATTCAGTCTTAGATTGAAGTCTCCACCACATATCACCAAACCTTGGGCTTTAGTTATCATTAGGTCAAATACATTTTTATAAAATTTCCAGTTAGCCCCTGGAGGTGCATATACATTCAGCAGGGTGATATCTTCTCCCTCCAGCCGACCAAGTACCATGCTGAATCTCCCTTCTTTATCTTTGTGTTCTGATTTTTTTTCAAATATAATTTTGGCTGAGATCAATGTCGCAACCTCCCTCCTCCTCCCTGACTTATATGAAGATGAAGAGATCATTTTAAACCCTTGTCTATTAAGTTTAGTGTTGTCCACGTCTGTTAGGTGGGTTTCCTGTAAAAATATTATTCCTGCTTTGTCTTTTTTTCATTTGGCCTAGAATCTTGGATCTTTTAACTGGATTCAGGATCCCTTTTACATTATATGAGATTATTTTGGTTACACCCTGTTTCTCCACTGTGTTGTCTTATTTAGTATAACAGTGTGGTGGCCCTCTTTTATGCTACTCAGAAACTGAAAGAACATTAAGAACATAAAAAACATTAAGAACATAGTATATAAAACTTTAAAACAAAAAACTGACAAAAGATCTTCCTGAGCTGAGGTCTTTTTAGTGACCTTAGAAGAGCCTTGATGGTGTGTTGGCTCTGAGGGAAATTCCTCAAACTCTGTTACGTGCTGAGGGCCCTCTCTTACTCCTGTAAGTTGTCCCATGTTTTTAACGTGAATTTCAGATCCCAATCCAAATTTGTAATGATTTTATTTTATTTTTTTTTTTTTTTATGCCTATACCCTATGAAATTGTGTGCAACCTCCGACCACCATCATAGCAAACAGTCACGTTAATACAGTATTTGTTAGTGTGGAGAGATCATGTGGTTCATTGTCACATTTCTATTTTAACAAGTTTTTTTTTTTTAAATACTTATTTGTTTCTAATATTATGTCTGTTCGATGAAATGTTTTACCACTTGATACTTGCTGATTCTGCATCTCCTTTAATGTTTGTTACCTTGTAGGAGGGGGGTTGGATGTGCAGATTGATTAAAAATATTGTTATTTCCTCCTGAAAATGCTCAGTTTTTCCTTATAGCTCTGGCGCTGGGTTTCCCGCTGCTGGCTCGTAGATTTTGAGGGTCTCTGTGTGGACCACGTTTGAGCCTTTATTCTTTTGATTGGGTCTGCTGTGGGTTTATACACCGTTACCAGGAGCCCTCTTCTCGCCATATCCGTGGTTGCTTTTTCCGCCGAGTTGTAGAGACACGTCTCATCTCCGTAAAACACCCGCGGCTTCACCGGAAATGGAGTCTGAAAGCGCAGTTTCTTCTCTCGTAGTACCTTTTTAGCGTCGTTGTATTCCCGACACTTTTTAAGGACCTCCGGGGCGTAGTCGTGCTCCACAAAAACTTTTCTCTCTGTGCATAAATCCTTTTTTCTGCCAAGCCAGTCTCACAACCTCTTCTTTTATTCTGGAGTTGGAGAACTTCACCACCACCGATCTTGGTGGCGCTTCCGCCAACGGCCTTGGGGCTAATGTACGGTGCGCCCTTTCTATCTTCAAGTCGGTGGATTGGGGAATTTCCAACTTCTCTCTCAGTATGGACTCCACGCATGCAGCCATTGTGGTGAAACCGTCCCCGACTCCTTCTTTCAGACCATGAATTCTTATGTTGTCTCTTCTTAGTCTTCCTTCTTGGTCGGTTAGCTTAGCCTCCAGTCTTGACTGTCGTTTAAGTAAATCCAGCACGGTGTCTTCCAGTCCTTTTATTCTTTCCTCTGCTTCCATGATTCAGTCCTCAGACTGGTTCACTCTGCTGTTTGTCCTTTTTATTTCGTCTTTAATTTCACGAAATTCGGCCCAACACTCTCAGCGAAATTGTCTTAGTTCTTGAAGTACCATTTTTAAGCTAACCTTGTTGCTAGCTTCATTCAGCTCCTCCGTTTCAGAGGGGATGTCCTCCGGGTCAGATTCTTCGGCCGATGTGTGTCTTGGCCTGGTAAATGTTGATCTCTTTCGTTTTCCTTTAGGCATAATGACTTTGTCTTTTGATTTTCACTCTTCCAAAAATCCGTTAAATCTGATTTTCAAGGAATTTTCACGGATCGAGTCTGGGAGCTTCAGCGTTAAGCTGCTATCACCATGGTGTCCAGACCGGAAGTCGCTGTTGATGATTTTAATGGCGGATTTGCTGCTAGTGAAGAAGTCACAGTCTTATGACTCTGACATTATGCCCTGGCTAGTCAGTGGCCTGCAGTCTGTTGACATCACATTTTCAGCTCGAGTTGGCTCGCTTGGAACCTGTCTGAAAATAGTACCTAATACCAGGTACTAGGTGCTAATGGAAAACCATTCAAACCGAGTAGAGTTGAGGCGAGTCAGGCTGAGCAGTTACTAGTGTAAAAGGGGTTTAAGGTTAGAACAGCAAACTACACAAAACTCTTACAACTGGTCTGGACTACTCATAAACTTTGTTAGTACCTGGACTAAATTTCAAAATACCAACAGTTTGGTGGATCCCAGAAGTTCACATAAATTAATCGTACGTCACATCTACGAACAAATCTGTTAGTACTATCAGTTCTTGTATAAGGCTCATTGTTTGTCTATTATTTGACTTCCTTTTCACAATCTGTTAAGAGAAGTTGTTCTTTTTGTACTGTTACACATCAAAAACTGATCATTATTTTTTTCTTTTCACACGTTCTACAGTTATTGTACTAATATTAGCACCACAGTGTCCCAGGTAATGATGATAGTAGTGTTAATTTTGGCAGCTCTTTTTCATTTTTGTTTTAGTCTTAGTCTTTTGTCAAATGCTCATTTTAGTTTTTATCGAATTTAGTCACATCCATCCTTGTTTAGTTTAGTCACATTTTAGTTGACTAAAAGTCTGTGCATTTTAGTCTAGTTTTAGTCAGAGTCGATCAGTACTATTTTAGTCTAGTTTTAGTCAACAAAACCTGATGACATTTTAGTCTAGTTTTAGTCGACAAAAAGTGATGACATTTTAGTCTAGTTTTAGGCAATGAAATTTGTATTTTAATCTTTTATTTATATAACATAAATTAGCCCAAACCAACATTTTCTTTTGTCTTAGACCCATTTCAAAATTTACACAATAGGTTATCTTACTCTTATCTGATGAAGTTTTACCTGCATTTCTCCCCCTCTATTTCCACAACACATTCCGTTGCTTTTTCCTCATCAACGTATCGAAAATATGTCCAAAGATCCAACCGTCTTTTCCTCCCAAGCCCAGTGAAGACAATCCCTGCTGCATTGCCATCATGTCCTTTACTCCATACACTCCCGCTGAATCAGAAGCAACTGAATTTTAGCATTTTTCAAATGGCGCGGGACAGGAAGAGAAACCAAAGGCACCTCAGAGTGTCTGCGCTGCAGACAATTAGGAAGGAATCAGAAATGCTGCAGAATAATAATAGAACAAAATAACTTTATAATATTTTGTCTTATCATTTTTCGTCAATGAAAATGATGAGGGAGTTGGGCAAAGTTTTTATCTCTTAAACTAAATTTCATTTTGTCTTTATTAGTCAACGAAATTGCATGTGATATTTAGTTAGTCAGCATCACATGACAAAGTCAAAGTCAAAGTGCCTTTATTGTCATTCCATTGTTAATGAACAATGCAACGAAATTGAGATGCTGCTCCCTAAAAACAAACTATAAACAAACTATCACACTCACAGTTCACTCATGCATTTATAATTACAACAATAAATAATGCTTGAAACAAAATTACCTAAAAGTTGAATACAATATGTACGTAGCAAAAATGAAAAACATGCTGAGCGATAAATACAAAAGACCAGCTTATGCACACAGGGTTGTTGCTACAAAATAATCTAAAATAACAAAAAATATTAGCAGTCTGTGCGTGTTACATAAATCCGTTCAAAATACGTACTGCTGCTGGGAAAAAACTATGATTAAACCTGGTAGTCCGGGTTTTATGGGACCTGTACTGCTTTCCCGAGGGGAGCAAGTGAAAGAAGTCATGGCCTGGATGAGTACAGTCTTTAATGATGGCAGTAGCTCTGTTGAGGTACCGAGACCTGGAAATCTCTTCCAGAGAAGGGAGAGAACATCCAGTGATTTTTTGCGCAGTCTCGATCACTCTCTGGAAGGCTTTGCGGTCTGCGGCTGAACAGCCCTCATACCAAACCGTGATGCCATATGACAGAATGCTCTCAATAACAGAGCGATAAAATAAAACCAGCAACTGTGCATTCAGGCCATTCTTCTTGAGGAGCCTCAGAAAGTGTAGACGTTGTTGAGCCTTTTTTATCGTAGCTATGGTGTTAACTGCCCAGGTAAGGTTGTGAGAAATATGAACACCCAAAAGCTTAAAAGCCTCCACCCTCTCCACACGCTCCTTGCCTATATATAGAGGAGGCAGTTCACTGCTATGCTTCCTAAAATCAATAATGAGTTCTTTTTTTTGTTTGTTTTTTTTGTATTCAATAGCAGATTATTATCTGAGCACCATCTCACCAGTTTCTGGACCTCATCTCTGTATGCGGACTCATCTCCTCCTGATATGAGCCCCACTACTGTTGTGTCATCTGCAAACTTCACTATAATGTTTGTGGGATGAACAGGTATGCAGTCATATGTGTACAATGAATACAAAGTGGGGCTCAACACACAGCCCTGTGGCGAGCCTGTGTTAAGCATGACTGTAGAGGAGGAATGGGGTCCGAGTCTAACAGTCTGTGTTCTGTTTGTTAGGAAGTCCTTAATCCAGCTGCAAGTGTGAGTAGGCAGACCAAGCTGAAGCAATTTGGTGATGAGAATGTTGGGAATAATTGTATTAAATGCCGAGCTATAGTCAACAAACAACATTCTTACATAGCTTCCCTTGTCTTCTAAATGGCTGAATGCCGAGTGGAGAGCTATAGCAATAGCATCTTCAGTGGATCTGCCCCGCCTGTAGGCAAACTGGTACCGATCAAAGTCTGAGGGGAGACTAGGCAAAAGATGTTTCAATACCATTTTCTCAAAGCACTTCATAACAATGGGTGTTGATGCTACTGGTCGATAGTCATTCAGACTGCTATTAGTATGTTTTTTTGGTACAGGAATAATGACTGCAGATTTTAAACACTGTGGAACAACGGCTGCCTTGAGAGACAAGTTAAAAATGTCAGTCAAAACAGAGCATAGCTGATGTGCACATGCTCTGAGCACCTTTCCTGGCACTCCATCGGGACCAGTAGCCTTTCTCGGGTGAGCTGCTTTCAGTGTCTGTCTCACCTCATGATCCTGCAGGATAAGCACATCAGAGCTGGCATTCAATAACATCTGTGGGTCCAGGTGAGGTGTATTTGCCTCAAACCGTGCGAAAAAGCAGTTCAGTTCTTCTGCCAGTGAGGCGCTGATGTCACTGGAAATGATGCTGCTGCCCTTATAGTTTGTGATATGGTTAAAGCCTTGCCATACTCATCTCGAATCATTATCAGAAAAATGGTCCTCGACTTTCTTCTTATAGGTCTGTTTAGCCTCCTTAATGCCTTTCTTCAGATTAGCCCGGGCAGTGCTATACAGATCTGTATCCCCTGACCTGAAGGCTGTATCACGAGCTCTGAGGAGTGCCTGGACTTCTTTTGTCATCCAAGGCTTCTGGTTAGGAAAAACCCTGATGCGTTTTTCCACAGTTACCTGATTGATACAGAAGGTAATGTAGTGTAACACAGTCTGTGTGTACATTTCCAGATCCTCATTCTTGAATAAATCCCATAGAGTGTTTGAAAAACAGTCCTGCAGCTGAGAAAGAGCTCCCTCAGGCCATGTTGTGATGTTCTTTATAGTAGGTCTAGCAGTTCTCCTGAGGGAGGTGTATGCTGGGATGAGGAGCAATGATAGATGGTCTGACAGGCCAAGATGTGGACACGGCACAGCTCTGTAAGCATGCTTCAGGTTCGAATACACCCGATCAAGACAGTTCTTTCCCCTAGTGGCATATTTCACATACTGTGTGAAATTAGGCAGCACAGTTTTCAAGCATGCTTGATTAAAATCACCAGCTATAATGTGAACACCCTCGGGATAGGCCTGCTGCTGTTTATTTATTACACTGTACAAATGACTAAGGGCCGCTTTAGTATTTGCATCAGGGGGAATATAGACGGCGGTTATAATGATCACGCTCAGCTCTCTAGGAAGATAAAAAGGCCGACATAAGACTGACACTGTCTCTAGATCAGGAGAACAGTAAGTGTTAATAATACTGCTGTGATTAGTCCAAGTGTTTTGAAGGAAAATGCAGAGGCCGTCTCCTCTTTTTTTACTGGATTCTGCTGTGCGGTCCAATCGGTGAAGTGTGCGTCCTGGCAGCTGTATTGCAGTATCGGTGATCAACGGGTGGAGCCAGCTTTCTGTTAACAACAGCACACAGCAGTCTCTCACAGTTTTATTAGTTGCCAGCTGTAGCTCTAGATCATCCATCTTGTGGACGATGCTTCTGGCGTTGGAGAGAAAAATGCTCAGTAGCGGCGGTCTATGCGGTTGTCTCTTTAGCCTCGTTAGCAGGCCCGACCGGCATCCCCGCTTTTCCTTTCTCTCCCTCATCCGTCTGCGTCGCTTCCCAGGACCGACAACAATCCATGGTGATCCCGCTGGTCTACAGATAGCGTCTGGTATGTCTTGTGTGTTCTCGAAAACTGCTGTAACAGCAGACTTTTGTTGAAGTCCAGTGTTTATCAGCTCAGTACGACTGTACACAAATCCAGCTTCACACGGTCCAATATCCAAAAACAGCATACATACAAACAAAAGTAGGGAGCAAAGAGCCGCTGCACAACCGCGCGCCGCCATCTTGGGAATCAAGATGGCGGCACGTCATCTTTACGTCCCGTCTCGTATTAGACGTGTTAAAAGTTTGTTGGCAGACATATTTCGTCACACTTTTCATTGACGAAATTAACGCTAGATGATAGTACACTCAAACTTACATCACATAATAAGTGTCCATTTCCCAGTCTAACAGAAGTGACTTGCATAAAAATAACAATTATTAACAATTATACAGTATCACGAGTAAGGCTAAGGTAAATCAGTTTCATAGTAACAGGTTTGTGCATTTGTTAGAACTCAACCCCATTTGTTTTGAACTGATATACTATGTAAATGAACCTGGCTTGTTTCACACCATCCATCCATCTGCCTGTCCATCCATCCACATTTCACAGAAATCACTACTCCTCCTAGGCAGTTGGCCCGATGGTCACTGTTGGAAAAATCTCTTCAACCAGTAGTCAAGAAACAGGCAGGATTAAAGTTTGAGCAAATTTAATTTGCACTGGCCAGTGGAGAACAATATAGAAACTGCCAGAGTCTCTTCCGCGCATTATTCTGATTCACACACACAACTTTCAGTCATTTAAGCATCCTACTATCTCAAGACTGTCCATGAGAGAATATCTAGTTCAGGCTGGTTCTTCCAAGCCACAGGTGTCAAACTCATTCCATGGAGGGCCAAGACCCTGCAGGTTTTACCTCCACCCAGTGGCTTCAACAGGTGTTTTCTCTGAATTTCCTCCCACTGATTGCTGATCAGTGAAAACACCTGCTGAAGAGACTGGGTGGAAGTAAAACCTGCAGGGTCTTGGCCCTCCATGGAATGAGTTTGACACCCCTGTTCCAAGCTGTCTCCTTCTCAGACATACTCATAACAATACAGTACATGCGTACAAAAACAAAGAGATAAATGTCCAGCTGCCACGACCTTGTACGTACATTCACACAGACTCTGAGGCATCAGCAGATACAAAAATAAAATTTACCTATCACTCACCAAACTCACACACAATGACCCTCAGGTGGGTCTGCATCCAGGGTGTGCTCAAGATCAAGGTCGTTCTCAGGACATCTGGCACTTACTGCATTTATGATTTCACGAAAAACATTACTCCTCCTAGGCCATTGACCGTGATCTTAAGTACATCCTAAATGGGTCTGCATCTAGACTGTGCATAAAGTCACGTCAATAGTCAGAAGATCTGAGCACTTTTGGGGTGATTTCATCAGGCTGGAATGAGCTACTCCATCACTGACAGCCTGGTTAATGCCTCTCAGTATACAATATATTATTAAAAGTGACTACAGGCAGTTAGATAAATGAGATCACTTTACCCTTGACACCAAAGTGATATTTTTAACTTGAAATTGTTCTAAATTACATTGTTGCCATAATAGATAAGCACATCTGTTCCTCTGCTTTTGTTCATCTAAGTTTGACACATTTTAATAAACCATAGTTACACAACATGATCCATTTAGGAGACCTTCAGGAATTAAACAGAGAAAGCCCAGTGCTTGCAGCTGTAATAGGATTCATATCAGGCCTGACAGCCTCCTGTGCTGCTGACAAGAGGTTTGTTTTTATCAATTTATAACTTCTCTTTACACACAGCCTGATTGCTTCGCTTGGAAAGCTGGAGTAACTGATGTCAGTTTCACTGCTCACTGTTGTCTCAGTCACTTCTCTAAAATCTTAGCCAGCACGGTATTCATAATGCATGCTTTTAATGCATAAAACTCCAGTTTCTTGGATTCATAGTGTAAACTTAAGAATACTCCCCCGTGTTCCTCTACTCTCGATTTTTCTGTAAAGTGTATGCACTGAAATTCGTTCGCTGCTCAAATGTGACTATTTTTGTGATCAATTAATAACCAGAAATGGCAAACGGTGAACGTACGCTTCTGTTTCCTGCAGGATATCACCAGTCTCCTCCACACGATCTATGAGGTTGTAGACGCCTCCGTCAACCATTCTCCCGGCAACAGCAAGACGCTGCGTGTCAAGCTCTCTGTGGCTCCCGACTCCAGCCAGCGGTGGAGAAGCTGTACGCAGGGTGCCACAGGTAAAGCTCGCATTAGCGCAGCAGGTGGGAGCGGCTGAGAACAGAGGGCATTCTGGGGTCCCCCTTGTGTTGCCTGCTGTCAACTCATTCGGAGAGGTGTTTGTTGTCATGCAGAAAGGCGTCTGCTTCAGGCCTGTCACAGCTTTGTTCCTTGCAGTCTCGGTGTCGTTCCATCTCTCCCACTCAGTGGGGTTCATTTTTAATGATGGGGGGAGTGACAGAGCCAAGAGAGCTCCCCGCCCCAATCCCCCCCCCCCAACCCCCAGTGCCTTCAAATACTCTGAAAGAAACCTTAAGAGATGTGCCGAGTCCTTTTGATAACCACAGCCATTTTTTCTTTGCTCCAAAGTTCCCTTTTTTCCCTCTCCCTCCTCTCTTTGTCCCCCACCCCCTTCTCAGAGCTGACGGGAAAATATAGCTGCGTTCAACTTAACTTTTCTCACTGACGACTTGGTAAACAAGTAGTCAGGGAAAAATATCTCAAAAAAGTATATATTCCTATGTGTTTGTGTCCTATTGTTTCAGCTATAAATATCTGTCAAGAGATTGAGGCAGAGCACGCTTTGAAAATATTGCTGGTTGACTTCATGCTAATTTCAAACCGCATCTGATCTCACGTCCTTAATAAACTATTTCTGAAGTCTGCATGTTTTCTTATTTCTTTCCACGCCTTATAAGAGGCTGTGAGTTGAAAATAGAATAAATGAAGCACTGTTGTTTTTGCTTTTCTATAGATCTTCAAAGTAAAGCCCAAAACAAAGGTTGCTTTCTTCTGAGGCTTGTGTGACTGTTATCGTACACGCGTGTGTGTATTTGAGCGTGTGGCTGCTGTGTGTTGCTCTCTTTGATAATGGCCTTCTGTCTTTCACACATACCCAGACATGCCCCACCCCAGAGAGAAGAATGACAAGTGCATCGAAGACCCCAAGAGTGCTGAGAAGAAGTCTCGAGCTCTCCTAAGGTAAACCAGTATCCCACGTTCCCTTCCCAGTTTCCTTGTTTGTCTTATGTACAGCCGTGGCTTCCCAACTCAGAACACGGAAAGCACAAAATAAACTTTTTATAGACACATGTGTTAGTGACATCACACGTCGGGCATATGACAGCCTAAATATGAAAGATTTTGAAACATTTGCCCCGATGCTCACCAAATTCACTCACAATGATCCTCAGGAGGGTCTGCATCCAGGTGGTACTCAAGGTCAAGGTCAAACGTCAGGAGATCTGGGCTCTTGGGTGATGTTAATGAAATTTGATGCTCCTCCTAGGCAGTTGCCCCAGTGGTCACCAAAGTTACTCACAATGACCCTCAGGTAGGTCTGCATCCACGGGCACTCTTGGAGTGATTTCGTCAGGCCGGAATGAGTTATTCCGTCATTGACGGTCTGGTTTCAGCACGTCAGTTATTCTGCTCGTTCTGTTCTATTTTCGTTCTACTTCTGCTGCTTCAATTCAAATTCATTTGGTCACCTGAAGAATAAATATCGTTCAACAGGAAGAGAGACAAAAAGCCACAAGGGAGGTCTAAGCAATGGCGACTTCTGATGCAGTTAAATTAGTTGAAGGCCCCACATCTAAAGGTTCACTTAAGATGTGGTGGTTTATGTTGCTTTAATATTTGATACAGAATCTGAAACTCAATCTGAGCTACTATTTATGAATTGCAGACATGAGAGAGTTTTGCTTGTTTTTTTTTTTTTTTACTGAAAACATTGATGGCAAACAATGCTATGTTTCAACACATCCAAAACAAAAATAGAATTTTCGGATATCGTCAGTATATCTGTATTGTGAAAATTCACTGAAATATCTTAATTTTCTTTTTGGGCCACATCGCCCACCCTTTGTCACCATTGTTCTCTCTGGCTACAGTATGAGTACGGTGGAAATTCTACGTAATTAGGCTAATTAATGTATTGAATCTCACACAAACAGACAACATATCAACAACCTGTTGCCCCAGAAGCTGCACACAATGTTTTAGCAAAGATTGGCCTTTTTCCTCCAGCATTTTGTTACAGGCAGCAGCTCCGGAACGATTCAGTTTAATAGTTAACATGAATTATTTAAAAAAAAAATCACAATATTCTAATTTTTGAGATGTGTGGACTTGCCATACGGTCATATGCACAAATTTAGCCACCCTGCATATTTTTTAATTGAAAAGATATATGTAAATACCTTTTCTGTAGTATTACCAGTTAACATCAATGCATTATTATTTTTTATTTAAAAAAACGAACAAAATAATAAATCAGTACACAAATGTGAAAGTGTAAAACTGTGAGCACCCTACACAATAAATTAAAAAAAACCTCACTAATTAAAAAAATCTTCCAAGTAGGTTATTTGTGAAGGGGTGCCCAAAATTTTTATACACTTGTACATTGAAACTCATGATAATAATAAAAATCAAAATAATGTGTTGAGTGCTTGCTTTACATATACGTATTACCATGTTGTAGGGCCGTGCAATATGGCCAAAAATTCACATCACGATATAAGTCATCTTATACCGCGATAACAATATATATCACGATATACATTTTCTGTAAATTCTACAGTTTAGATAATCATATAAAAAGGACCATATCTCTTTTTTCCATGTACCATTTTCCCTCAAAATTTTGCAGTGTTATAAAATAGTTTTGTAATGTGCACTTGAGACTTGATTCTCATAAATTTCAGGTTTTTCTTCTAAATCATACATGACTAAAAAAGTAAACACCAATAAGTTAAATATTTCCTGAGCTAGAGGAGAATAGCAAAAAAAAATGTCTGAAAATTAGAAAATTACCCATGGCTGCCATCTACAGATATAAATTAGCTGTTAGTTTAACCTCTTGCGCTCCGTTGTACCGCGGACGGGCAAGTCTCTGCGTCCTAGAGCGCACGAGAGCGCACGAGGGCGCTCTCGTGCGCTCTAGGACGCATGGTGTAGATGGTGATGTAGGTGGTGATGGTGATGTAGTGGCGTCCAAGCGCGCACTGAAAATAAAAGCTGCAGACACAGCCGCAAACAGATTAGTTCATCTGATTGACCTCTCATTCGACTAATAAGAGCCTTGAATTGGGTTTTTGAAACCTTAAAGAACCAATGAATGAAAACCTAGGAAGGAGGACTCGCCTACTGTGAATGCAGGAGCCAATTGAAGCACAGAAGTTCGGGCTGGGTGAAGAGAGACTTACTGCTGCAACAGATGAAAATAAGGACGCTGGAAGAACCTGCTACAGACCCAGCAGAGACCACCCACAAGTGCGACCTGCACTCATTCCAGCAGAATAGACGTTTAGGATTCTCTTCCGTCATCATAGACCGACGGAGGCCGACAACAAAGGTTGTAAATCATTCGCCAAAACCGCAATAATGGAATTATGTTTTGACCGGGATCCACGAGCGGACCAGCGTCACGTTCGTCTGACAATGGGGAAGAGAAGTTCGCCAGGACAATGTGGCTGTGAAGAGGTAAGGTGTTATAAGCTAAATTATTATTTATCCCTGAAAATTGTAATCAAAAAATGACTTTTGACCGATCGGTAAATTACAACTGTACGGCGCACGAAGTACGAAGTGCGTGCGCCGCGTTACACGGTTCTTCGCTGCCTCCGAACCGTGAACGTCCCCCCCGCCGCTACGATTCTGTAGCGGCGGGGTGGGGGGAGCCGCGGTGACAGCGTTGCTGTGGAAACATGCCACATCCGAGTGTAATCCGTCATGTAGCGAGGGCCGATCTCCGTCCTCTGTAGCGGGGGGGTGGGGGGACAACCCCCCTACACACACACACACAGACACAGCCCTGAATGTGACCTTTCAATTGAGCCCAAGATAAAGCTTCTATGTTGAATCATTCAAAAGTTACAGATGTTTTTCCAAACTGTGCCATTTGGCACAATTTGGCACAGTTCCAAAACGCCTGGGAACTACCTGAGGAAAAAGCTGTGTAATATATTCATTTTTTGTGGTATTGTTACAAAATTTGGACCTCAGCTGGATAACACTTGGTTCTACCTTTCTGTTGCATTTTCCAGCCCGAATCTGAAGCTGTGTGTTATTTGCAAGCATTTGTATCCAACAAAACACCCAGGCCAAATTTATTTTCTTCAAGTTCACTATGTTTAGATGACTGTAACTCAGTGGCCGGAGCACTTAGAGATCATGTTTTTTTTTTTGCCAAAAAATTCAAAGTGTTTTCTTTTAAATGAGACCAACCCCATGAAGATGCTGCAAAGGGTTGAATAACAGCTTTCGATTTACTTTGGGCACATTATTTTTTGGCGTTTTTAGGAAAATTGACCGGAGTGCAAGGGGTTAAATCAATGAAAATTTCAGTGTAGACCTGCAGCCTGAAGACTGTTATTCTGGCCTGATTTAACCTGTTTGCTTCTTTAGTAAAAATATTTCAGACTGATCATGATCTTGATGATCTATCTTCCTTCTTCTTTCTACACCTTTCACTCTATATATATATATATATATATATATCACGGACACACAGATCGCCCCAGGGGTCTCCCGAGTCGGCGGACGGAGCCACTGTTTACAGCGGGAGACGTCACAGTAGGGAGGAGCTGGTGCTAGCTAGCACTCGGCCGCCGCCCGGTGCTAATGAGGAAACTCGACATACCGGGAGCTGTAGCGAAAACGACGCGGGTGACGGGCTGGAGTTTAGGCGGCGTGCAAGAAATATAAGACAGAATAATAAAGAGCGATGGCAAGAACCAAGCAGACCGCCCGTAAAATCTACTGGAGGAAAAAGCCCCCCAGGAAGCAGCTAGCCACCAAGGCTGCTCGGAAAAGCGCTCCGGCCACCGGTGGAGTGAAGAAGCCTCACCGTTACAGGCCCATGGCTGTGAGAGAGATCCGTCGCTACCAGAAATCCACGGAGCTGCTCATCCGTAAGCTGCCCATCCAGCGCCTGGTGAGGGAGATCGCTCAGGACTTCAAGACCGACCTGCGCTTCCTGAGCTTCGCCGTCATGGCTCTGCAGGAGGCCAGCGAGGCCTACCTGGTGGGTCTCTTCTTCGCTAAGAGGGTCACCATCATGCCCAAAGACTTCCAGCTGGCCCGCCACATCCGCGGAGAGAGAGCTTAGACTTTCTGCTGCACATTCACCAACCATAATACTCTGCACTGTGTGTCTATATATATATATATATATTTATAGTAATATGTACATATGTTTACTAGATGTTCTTGTTTTTTCTTGCCTTCTGATTGTTGCTCTGAGTGTTGCTATCCCTGTGCTGTTGCAATCCTGGAATTTCCCCATTGTGGGACTAATAAAGGCTTATCTTATCTTATCTTATCTTATCTGAAAATCAAAGACACAAAAGGTAATGTAATAAAATACATGTAATGACTTAAATTTATTCATTATCGCTGCTTGACTAATTAAAATAATTGGAAATCAAATAAATTACATTAAGAGCCAACTTGCTCCTAAGACTTTTTAATTTATTTATTATTTATTTTGTGTGCATGTGCCACCATCAAACACTTTTGCAGCTTTAATAAAATGTTTTCAGACAAAACTAAGAAACTCAGCAGTAATTTACTCCCCCAAAAAACGATGGTCTGCTACGGTTTCCAATTAGCTCAACTTAGCTTAAATGATGATCATTTAGCATTTTATAATCAGACACGGTGTTATTGTTACTTACCTCCTATTAAAACGAGGTTCGCAAACTATCCTCTCTGACGCAACACGATGAAAAACGGTCCCACATCCCTGGCAAACAGGAGTAGCAGCTATCTGTGGCGGGAGTTTGGAGTTAGAATTAGCAACCACCGAACTGAAGCCTAGCCAGCCACCACACCTGTTCCGCTGCGCGCAATTACGCACTGCAGGGCAGAGACGGGGCACTGACAAGTAGTGGGGAGGTAGGAGCTTTACTGAATAAACGGAAGTATGGGCATTTTAAATACGATATAAAAGATAGAGTATTCTATGAAACGATAGACATTTTTATATCGTCATCCGATATATATCGTCATCTCGCACAGCCCGACTATGTTGTGTGTTCAGTAGGAGCATCGTATACTGTGTGAGAGATTTTTTTGTTGTTAAGTTGTTCTGTATCCAACAAGAAACAGAATATAATTTGTAATTTATGTTCGGTATCTAAACTTTTTTGAGCTCTTAAGCTCTTTTTAAAAACTTGCAGGCTCCCTGATTTAACATTAAGACTCTGAAGCAGAAAAATGGAAAGTTCCTCATGAAAAATATCTTGGAAAAGGTGGTGCTGAAGGGAAACCTCACACTTGGGTTGTGTAATATTCACATAGTCTTTAATTAGTTTCTCCCAGCACACTGCAGTGAGGATGAATAAACAGTCAGGAGTCTGCTTTCTTCCCCGCTTGAATTTCAAACCTGTGATTTTCCAATCTCAATCTCACTTCTCCAACAATTACTGCGCTGCTGCCTGATCATAAGGAACACTTGTTTTACTTTCTCCAAACACTACCATAGTGAACCTCAGTGGCCCAAACTGCTACCTAATGAGTGGTGCCGCTTGTGTCCGCAGGCGCCACCACAGTGACCACCACACCCAGCCCGGCTGCCAGCGCCACTGTGTGGATGAGAACCTGGAACGCAGGAACCACTACTTGGACCTGGCAGGCATCGAAAACTACACATCCCGCTTTGGAGCCGGTGAGTGGACCGGGGCCAGGAGCTGGGTGCAGGGGTGGGTGTGGGGAGGGTAAAATGCAGGCCGTTGCCCTTTGAAGCTGCATCCAGGGGCCTTCATTACTGCGGCACCTGCTTTGAGCCATTAGGTAGAACTCCCAGCCTTCCACACTCCTCGCCAGTGCAAACATCTGGGCTCAGGCAAGCACAATACATCAAGTGTTCAGGGCTAAAGCCCATCAACAGCGCAGGCTGTTGTTAAGTGAAATATTAGGCCTAATAAGCAACAGCCTTGATCTGGTGGTCGGTGCTGACATGCGATTAGTTTAATGTTGGTTCTGTCAGGAAAGTGCTAACAGAAATCTGCTGTGTGTCTTATTGTTTCTGTGTACGTAAAAAAAAAAAAAAAAAGTGAGCTATGGCTGTCATAATCATTTCATTCATTTGGGCAGTTTTATTAGACAGGTGGATTTACTGAAATATTTATAATATAGTTTTATTTTGATATTCTTTTAAATACAACAATACAGACATGTAACTCAGCCACTTAAATGTACTGTATGGAACTTTTTTTTATCGACACACAATCCTTCTCAGAAACGAAGTTGTTGAGGCTGCAGTTCATGTCGGGACCAAAAGGTCACTAGAAACAATTTTCCAAAAGTTCCATGTAGTACCTTGTAGAAGAGCCCACGCTGAGCTTGGACCTGGAGCATTTTAACATGTGACTTGTAGACTTTCCACTGGCTGAAACTCATTCAGATCTCTAAGAGGAAAAAAATCAAAAGAAGTAGTCTTCACAAGGTGTTTACAATACAAGCCTGTTAATAAAATATTTCTATGCACATTTCAACTTGCAATTCATGTTATAGGCTGCAGCTTTCACAATAAAATGGAGCGCACCAAGTGGGCGTTTCTGAAAAAATTGTCTCTTAAGTAAACGTGATCAAAATAAATAACCTACTACACTGTTAAAAAATGGCTGCTTGAAGAAAAAAAAAAAAAACACTCATTCTAGATGCTCCTTTCAAAGTATTTTTTGAGTCCTTATCTAGTTTTCCCCTTTTTTTCTAATTTTCATGGCCTATATAATATTTTTTATCAATTGGCATGAGTTCTGCGATTATTTAAAATAAACTCCTGTGTCTCACACCTCTCTCCTCAGCCCCCACAGCGGAGCCGAATAAAGCAGAGCCTCAGACCCGATCATCCAATCAGACTCGTTCTCGCTCTCATGAGCCAGAAAATGGCCACTCCCATTCCCACCATCGCCGCTTGCAGACGGCGGACACAGCGGCTCCAGACAGCCTCCATCCGTCCCGTCCGCGAGGTCAAGACTCAGGGAAACACGCCCTCCGTTCTCCTAAGAGCCACAGCCGCACACCTCCCGCTCAGGTCAGTGGCAGGGTGATGAGGAGCCGAGGTGTCCCGCCTCCGCCGGCCTTACTCAGCCAAACTCCCCCTCATCAGTCCACAGCCCCCTACCGCAAACACAAGCAGCGGTCCAAGGAGAGCCAGGGGTACCGGGCCTTGGGGTCTCTGGCTACGCCGGGGCCCGTGGTGGAGAAAGAGCAGGTGAGGGACCTGCCCAGCATGCTGCTCTATGAGGGGGGTCTGGCACAGGTGGTGCAGCGGCACGAGCATCACCATCACCACGAACACCATCACCACTACCACCACTTTTACCAGTCATGAACTTTCACCCTGCATCGGACAGCTTCACAAACCCCTAACAGGCTAGCAGGCACTGACTGCGGGGAGTCTTCTTCTCAGATGCATGGTGGCCCTGCGGCGGCATTGTGATGGGCAAAGAGTCCGAGGGGGGAGGAGAGGAGGATCATGGAAAGGACATCCTGTGCCCAGATGTTATTAATCAGTGTTGTAAAGAGGTTGTTAGACATACAAAACCTTGGGTATGCAGCCGGGGGCCACAGTACAGGACGGAGGATGCTAGTGGGGCTTGGGAGGCACGACAGAGGGACCCATTAAATAAACAGCAGAAAGGTTCCTCTACGCCGCTTCTTTGATCCTCTACCTATAGAGCTCCAAACCAGCACCACAACCCTTCCAGACCACTAAGCCAAAAGTTGTTTTTTTCCTTTCTTTTTAATGCAAAGGGAGGGGCAAGAAGTAGTGAGACTGTGACCTAAAGATGAAAATATATGAAGGATTATAGGTGAAAGGAGAGTAGGGTGTAGCCTGTGTGTGTTGGTGTGTAAAACATTGGGGTTGGGGGTGGGGGTCACGACACTGGTGTCTGTTGAAAACCACTTGGGAGTGCGCTTGTGGGTGCGTGAGTATTTAATGTAGGCCGTCGGACGGGTTTTTGAAAATAAAAGATGAAGAATCTAACACCTGATGAGCAAAAAAATGGGAAAGAAGGCATTGAACGAGAGGAGAGAGCGAGAGCGAGAGAGATCCCAAATCTGCTGCTACCTCTGATTTTATCCGAAACGGTGTTGTAACGGTGACTCTGACTGAGCACTCAGAGGCTGCTCGCAAATTAGTCCACACATTTTTTGGGTCACAGTCAGCAGTACTAAACACATAAAATTGCTCCTTACATTTATTAATCAACATTTGCTGTACATAAGGTATATATAATTGTCAATTTTATAAGCTTTATTGATGATGTCTTTGCATTCACTATCCAAGGCTGTTTTATTTCCCTTCACAACTGCATTTTTTAAAAGACCACTAAGAGCCTGATTTCTACTCCAATATGTACAATTCTGCTAGTGACCCAGTCTCACTCGCTCCGTCTTTCTCCCTTAACTGTGATCTCTAATTATGGGTGGATGACTAAGTTCCCAGTTCTTAACGGTGCTGTTCAGTTTCCCTTCACAAACAAGTGGAAAAAGAGAACTAGTTTGACTTTTTATAGCACAAGTGTATTCGTTTTGTTTTTGGGTTTTTTAAGAAAATATCCAGTAGGAAAAAATAAGTGCATTCTGAATTTTATCCAGTGTTTGTACCAAAATTATTTTTATTTGTTGCTTTTTTTCTACTTTATTCTATGTCTGGAAACATGTCACCAGGAAGTATATCTTGCTACGGCATCTGTCTAAGGTCTGGAAATCCAATTCAGACATAATCAGTACTGTTAATGCAAGATGGGATGTTTAGTCTTAAACAGGCATCTGCAACCTGTAGCTCTGGAGCCTCATGTGGCTCTTTTTCCCCGAGCCACTGGCTCCTTAAGGCTTTGACAAAGAAATTCAAAACTGTTGGTGAAAAGAGGGCACACATTTGTGAGGAAAAAATTTACTAGAAAAATAACATTTATTAAAAAAAAAAGATGAAAATTTATGCCATATTACAAAATTTCTGGGGAAAAACCCCACAAATTTACTGGAAAAGTAGAATTTTTTTAGAATAATGTTAAAAATTTCAGTGAAAAGTGCTGCAACTATACATGAATAATCAGTCCCTCCAGGATTTCGCAGGATGGTTTTATGATTGTTGTGGGCCAAAAAGCCTGAATTCGCGGGAGCTTTTTTAAAAAGTTGCGATGCTTTTAGAGTGTTTTTTGCACTAAAAGTCATGGGAAGAATTCCAAATTTTAAAGCAGATGCTTTTTTCCAGTTTACTGCAGTGATATTCTATATAACAATACAAGAAAAGCACAGGATTGTCAAAAATTTCCTATTGTAGTGATTTGTAAATTAAGCAGAAACTTCTGCTATACAGAAAAACTCTTGTGCAACAGCAAATACAAACATTAACTCAATATCCATTACAACAGCTGAATTGCATTGAACGCATGTTAAAGAGTAGAGATTTGGAAATTATTGGCAGCACCTTGATTTGAAAACTCCCTACGGTTCCCAACCACCCGGTACCGAGCGGAGAGGAAGACAATAAATCATTTATTCTGTTGCACTGTATTGGCTATTGAAGTCTGTGTTTTTCTGAAAAAAATACAGAGAACATTCTCTCTCTTTCCATGCCTCCCTGTCTGTCTGCTGCATGTCGTTCTTGTGTGTGTGTGTCTTGACACACACACAAGAACGACATGACACACAAGACACGCACCTTTCATTTACAGCGGGACAGCAAGGGGGGGTGGGGGGATGGATGGGGGGGAGCGTTTGTCCGTCCAGAGTCCACACCGGAGATTCACAGTTTTAAAGCCCATTGACCAGATGTAGTAATGATTTTACCTGTTAAGATGTATAAATGTTCAGACACTCGCTGTAGTGTAGTGTTCTCTTCTCACGTGCGCTCCCGCGATGGGGTGCTTTTAGGCGGCGCATGTTTTTCAACACAAACCCAGCACTTCGTACACGCGGTCAGGATGGAGACGTGGCGAGGTGTCCACAGACAGGCTGGGGGAGACGGAGGAAGGGACGGTGATGAAAACCTCGCGGGTGAGTGTTTTTTTTAAATCACACACTCTGTTTGCAGATGTGTTCCGTTACTCACTGTAAACTATAAACTCACTACTCACTGTAAACACGGAAGTGAACGCGGTGCCACAATGCATTTGATTGGTTAGACTGACCGTTTCAGCGCCAGTTAGAGACAAATTTGATTGGTGAAATTGGCGTTAGTTGACGAGGATTGGCCAAAATTGCGGGAAAGTTGATTGGACAAAGTTGCGAGGTCATGCAATAGTTGCACTGATTGGCTGATTTTGCGTGAATTGGTGTGATCGCAACATCGTGAAATCCTGGAGGGACTGAAAAAGGTAACAGATTTACAAGGGAGAACAGATCTGTCGGAAAAACAGAAATATGAAAAAAATTAGCGGGGAAAGTTGCAATCTCTTGCAAATTTGCAATTTAACAAAATCACAACATTTCTGAAAAAAAAAAATCACAAACTTACTGGAAATGTTGCGTTTTTATGAGGGAAAAAGTCACAAATTTTATTTTGCAATTTCCTTGAAAAAGTCAAACATTTTCAATGAAAAATATGAAACGTTTATTAGAAAACAAGAAAAAAAATATGCCAAAAAAAATCTCACAAACTTTGTAAAAAAGTTGTAACTTTATAAAAGGAAAAACCTCCTAACATTGATGGTGTCAGGCCAGTTTGTACTGGTAACGTTGCGGTTTCACCTCAGTTTTCAGGCTTGGATATTTTTGTGGCTCCATGTGGATTTTGCTGGTCAAAACTCTCTCAGAGTGGCTCTTTGTGTAGTCGAAGATGCCAATCCCTGGTGTAGAATGTGGCGTAAACATTCATTTAAAATCCATTCCATCGCATTCGTACTCTGGAGTACTGCATTAGCCGCAATTCAGGATCATGACTGCAAAACTATTAAGATTAATGTAGAGCAAAATAGATGCCCAATCCAATAAAAGTAAGACGGCGTGATCTCATTAATTCTGAGTTTTGGGAACATTTACACAACTAAACTTGGTTAGAGAATTTATTTATTTACTATTATGATTATTTGGCCTTGAAGCATCCTAGCCTAGCTGCTGTTCATCTGTTTCCTTTTGGACTTTTCCTGACTTTCTAGTTCGCACTTACTTCACTTTTTTTTCACAGAGTTGCAGCTTGGTCGTCCAGGCTCAGGGTCACGTGGCTGCTCCCTCTGTTTCCAGGGCATCTTCCTGTCCCTCAGCTGTCACCGGGTCTTTCACCGTGCCGCCATGTGGCCTCAGTGCTCAGCCAACAAGGCTCTGTTTGTAGTGCGGCGGGGCAAGAGCCCTTTCAGCTGTCTCATTCCTCTGGTGCTGGATAACAGTGAGCCGCGCAGTCTCCGCTTCGCCCATAACTCACCACTCAGTGCTGCTGTCCTGGCAGCACCGGGGACAGTCTGTTCCTCCTCGTCCCATGATGCTGCCGGCCCCAGCTCACTTCCCTTTACCTGAGCCACCCCGATCAGACAGAAATGGTAAACTAAGAGCTGCTGGTGTGTTTGTGTGTTGATAACCCTTGGACTGGGTAATAACACTTTCTCTTCTATAGCACTTTCCAGTGTCACGTTGATAAAAGCCCTCTCCTTGTGCAGCTGCAGTTTTCTCTTAGAGGTTTAAGTGCCTTGCGCAACCTAACCCGTTCAGAGGAAGTGTGTTGTCAACATGTGGATTGTGCAAATCAGACCCCAGGGCCCACAATTGTCCAAACTTTATCCACTGTTTGATTGTTAGTCTGCTGTAAGGGTGTGTTTGTGATGAGCGGGAATTCAGCGCATGCCAGTCTTGCCCTCACAGCTGCAGGCTGTCTTTCAGCACAGACACCAGTCGGACTGGTCCTCTCACGGGACCCGGTGGCAAAAATGGCCTCGGTTTGAGACGGGGGTCACAACTGTGCTCCATAGCTCAACTTCCCCACCTCACTGTTTTTCCTGGACGACAAGACCCTGCTGCCGGGGTTTCCATAACACTGTAACTTTCTTGTCGAGGCTGGTGTGAGTCTCAAAATATGAGCAATGGGAAAAAAGCTCCACTTGTGTTAACGGACACCAAGTGTGTGGCTGTTTGACCTGCAGGGTGGTCTGATTTGTCACGGCGAGCAATGGCTTCAGAAGGAATTTGGGTGAATTAGACTCACAGTCAGGTTGCGATTTGTAAGCCACGATTTTCCCCAACCGAGTCTCACCAAATGCACAGTTATTTTTTTTTTTTTTAAATGCCCCACTTGATCGACAGCACCTCAGCAGCACTTGTTAAGAGTTGGGAAAGTTGTCACTTTTCTGTTTTGTCTCACAGACTTTCTTAGTGGGAGCAAACCTCATTTAAAAACCCTTGTGTTCTCAAAACCTCTTATCTAACTGAGGATTGTCTGTCTTTTATCATGCCAAGGTAATACAGCTATATTTTGTGAGGAAGAAAAATCACGTTCAGGTTTCTTTTTTGTCTGTTTTGTCATCAGCTATGCCTCCAAATCCACCAAAAATGTATTTTTTTTTAATATAATCCTGTTATATAATTGTGTTTGACAGCTTGTTATGTGAGCCCATTTTCAGAAGTAACACCTTAAAATCATGCTGCATACTCTTTTAGATTCTCCATGCTGTGTTTTGTTGTTGTTGGGGGGGGAATTGTCAGTATTCAGAGTAAGTTTTCTGAGGAAATATATCTAATGCACCACTAATTTGCTTTTTTTGATCCATGTATCAACTTTTTTTTTAGCATAATGTACATAGTGGACTGCAGAAAGGTTAAACCAGCATAATGTAGAAAGAATATGTCTTATTTATGATTAAATAACTTTCAAGTTACAGTATTTCACTCTCCTGCTGTCAGCTCGTACCAACCATGTCAATCCCACTTAGCAGGGAAGAGTCATAATCATCCTCTCTCTCTCTCTCTTTCTCTCTCTCTCTCTCTCTTTCTCTCTCTCTCTCCAGACACACTTTCCTTTGGTGTTTGCTGTAAACTTGTTTTCACCCAAACTGTTCTCCCCCGCTCCAATCCAATGGGTTTTTTCCCCCCATGACTTATAGTTTATATTAGATTGTATTTGATTAATTGTTTTATTTATTTGATAGCAGATCTGTGCCAAGGGAAAATACCCTTTTATTAAAGTATGAACCTGTTCCTAATAAACAAACTGGCTTCAGGAGTGATTATTCTTATATTACATAACAAACAATGCATAAGAAATTAGAATATATCATAAAAGCTTAAAGACACATTCTGGTGGATATAAATCCTTTATAAAAACAAATTGACATTGTCTAAAATGGTATGTTATGTCCATTTTTTCTACAAAAAAACCCTTTCATAGTCAGTTTCATGTCAAAATCTTTTCACTTTTCCTCCTCTTTGAAGCGCCAGGATCTGTGAATAGCCCACCCCCCGGCCCATACTCCACCTATTAATTGTGGCTAGTGTGGAGAGCGTGAAATGAAGAGGCTGAATTTATTTCTCAATTCAGGTTTATTGACGATCTCACATCTCCAGCATTCTCTCAACAGACAAAGAGATCGAACTGCCCCAAACCCCCATTTTTATACCTGGGACATCAAAGAACAGAATCACATTGTCATCAAACCCCCCCCATCGACAGCAACTCTCCCCCAAGTCCCTTCATCCTCCATCTGACCCCAGGAGGTCAGGAAGTCCTCTCAGAGTCCTCACCAAAGGCACCTCCACCTCCTGCTGTTATCCCCAGGAGGTCCAGACGTATTGTTCCTTCAAAGACGTGAGGTTACAAAATACATATGCAGTCTTAAGCATCTCAATCATTGTGCTATACATATGCAGTCAAAATATGTGCGCCACAGCTAGCTCTACATTAAACAAAACTAGAAAAGCACTCAGAGAGCGCAGACCTCCGCCAAGCGCCACAGTTCCCCCCATACAGTGTTTGTGTGTACGTTTTCAGATTCCTTGACCATGAAAACATATGACTAGCAATTGGATTCACAATGATAGGATTAGTGGTTCAGTAGTAAAACCATTATCTCCTTGGCGGAGGTAATAAACTCAAGTGTTGCTGTTGTGTCCATCTCCTCCATCTCCAAACTCCCAGGCTGCGGGCGTTGCAATTCATCGCACAACCGCGTACAACCCACAGGCCAATGGGTTATGTGAGCATTTTCATAGATCACTGAAAGCAGCACTCAGGGGTTCACTGACGGATGCAAATTGGGTAGACAGGTTGCCGTGGGTTTTATTGGGGTTGCGCTCCGTGGCAAAAGAGGATTTGGAAGCTTCCCCGGCAGAGAGCTTGTTTTTGCGCAGCCCCTATGGTTGCCCGGGGAATTTCTGCCAAATAATCCCGCGCCGGACAGCTGGCCATCTCAGCTTTTGCAGCGTAGCGCAAACACAGGCACACTGCCGGGCCCAGCCCACCACAGTTTTCCGCGTGCTTTTGTGCCTAAAACTTTGAAGAACGCGGAGTTCGTGTTCGTCAGACACGACGACCAGCGCCCTCCATTGCGCCTGCACACATGTTGAAAATGGACGTATCTCACAATGTTAAAGAATCATTTAAAAAATTCCTGGATGCAGACGGTGATCCGGATCATCCCCAAAATTTAATCAGTTCTTCCTTGTACCATTTGCAACAACGCCTGAAAGTTTCATCGAAATCCGTCCAAAACTTTTTGAGTTATCTTGCTAACCAACAGACATACAGACAAACGCCGGCAAAAACATAACCTCCTGGCCTGCGGCCTGGTGGAGGTAATAAATCCTGTGATAAAAAGACGTACCAGTTGAAGGACATGCCCAGTTGTATGCACGGTGGCCCAAAATAATGACTGAAACTGCATCAGTTCTTAACAGCAGTTTAATGGTAAAACCCATCTTAATTTGGGTCAAGTTTTCAAAGCAGCTGTCCAAAAACTGGCCCTAGAAGCAAACTTCAGTCAGGCCAGAGGTGGTTTTTACATCCTGACTGGCTCAACACTACAGCCCTGTTATAGTTACATCACCAAAAACGCTCCGTCTAAACTTGTCTTTTCCAACGGGAGGAGCTTAACTGGAATTTCACAGCAGTTAAACACAGACATGACACATTTGAGTGATTTTGCTCTTGATATACAGTATGTTTTTAGTCATAAAAAACATGTGACAGACATTTTAATTTTTTTTTTTTTTTTTTTTTTTTTTTTTTGTAACTTAGATTTTTATTCATTTTTCATCATATATAATGCATTCAGATCACATTCTACATTTAAAAAACAAAGGGGTTAGGGTAGGGAAAAATAAAAAAAAAATAAACAAAATAAAAATAAAAAATAAAAAAAAAAAATAAAAACTAAAAGGGGGGGGGACAAATGTTGGAGCATCAAGTTTTTAGTTTCCATCTCTTAATTCTTCTGGTTTTTTTCAGTGTCTTTGGTTATTCTTTCAATTTCTGCCTCGTTGTTGCACTTTGTAGTGTGTCCATTTCCGCCATTTTTTCTCCCATATTCCTTCTTGCATTCTTCGTCGATATGTTAGTTTTTCCATCATACGTATGTCCTCAACAATGTCAGTCCATTGTTCTTGGTCAGGAAGAACTTCTGATCGCCATTTTTTTGTGATAGTTTTTTTACATGCAATCAACAAGATTTTAACTAGATATCTGTCCTCAGCCTGTATAACACTGTCTTTTTTAAGATCACATAAGTACATCAGGTTACAGTTCATTGGTATATTATATCCTAATATCCTCTGTATTGTCACATGCATAGATTTCCAAAATGATGATATTTTGTAGCATTTCCAAAACATATGTGAGTGGTCTGCATTTTGAGCCCCACATCCCCTCCAGCATAAAGATTGGGTATTTGTATATTTTCCTTGAATCTGTGGTGTAATGAAAAAGCGAATCAGGTTTTTCCATCCAAATTCCCTCCATGCCCTTGAATTTGTTGATGTGTGTTGTGTTTTCCATATTTCCTGCCAGCTTTCTTCTGTTATGTTTAAATTGAGCTCTTTCTCCCATTTCTCCTTTATATAGTTACTTGTATGATTGTTTGTCATAAGTTTCTGATATAGTTTTGAAATAATTCTTATTTTATTTCCTGCATATGAGCTTAAAATAAGTTGTATAATCTCGTTCACATCTGTTTGGAGGTTATGCCTAATCTTCTTCATATAGTAATCTCTCATCTGCAGATATCTGAAAAATTCCGATCTTTCTAATTTAAATTTTCTCCTGATATTTACAAAGCTCCCGAGATCTTTTTTTCCGATATTGCCCCATGCTGTGATTCCCTTGTTCACCAGATTTTTGTATCCCCTATCTTGTTTTGCCGGTTCAAACTGACTGTCAAATGCTACCCATTTCAATAGTTTTATGTCTTCCCTTATATTATATTTTTGTACTATTTTATACCACAGTTCTAAAGTAAATTTAGTGATTGGGTCTATTTGTTTGATTTGCTTATATGCATCTTTATCCCCTATTATGCTTTGTACTGGGAGTCCCTCAATTTCCTTTTCCATTTCTTTCCATTTTGCCTCATATCCCTCGTCGCACCAACATATGATATATCTTATTTGTGCTGAGTAGTAATATTCCTTTAGACTCGGTAGGCCCATGCCTCCTTTCTCTTTTGGTAATTGGAGGGTTTTATATTTCACTCTTGGTTTTTTACCTCCCCAAACAAATCTCGATATCATCCTGTCCCACTTTGAGAATTGGGCATCTGGAATCTCTGTTGGTATAGCCTGGAAGAGGTAAAGTAATCTAGGTTGTATGCTGATTTTGACTGTCTCAATTTTTGAATTCAGATCCATATTTAAGATTGACCATCTATCAATATCTTTTTTTATTTCTTGTTCCAACCTATCATAGTTTGCTTTATATATTTTGCTTAGGTCTTTAGGTATGTTCACTCCAAGGTATTTTATTTCTTTTTGCTTCCAGTTTAGTTTGATCTTATCAGTTATCTGGTTTAGAGGGTTATAGTGGAATGTCAGTACTTGTGTTTTTGTTATGTTTATCTTGTATCCTGATAATTTTCCAAAATTTTCTATCAAGTTCATCATTTCCATTATTGATTTATCTGGTTGTTCAAGGTAAACTATAATATCGTCTGCAAATAGCCCAATCTTGTGTTCCGCCCCCTTTATTGTTACACCTTTTAATTTCTTATTTTGTCGTATCGCTTGAGCCAATGGTTCTATGAACAGAGCAAACAAGGTGGGCGATAAGCAGCATCCCTGCCTAGTTGATCTTTGTATATTTACTTTGTCTGTTAAGCTACCGTTTATCTTGATTCTTGCCACAGGTTCTTGATATAGCGTCCTTATGCATTGTACTGATTTTTCGTTAAATCCAAAGCGCTCCAGTACACTATATAGGAATTTCCAGTTAACCCTGTCAAATGCTTTTTCTGCGTCTAAACTCATTATTACTGCGCTTTTCTTTTCTTTATGTATTTGGTTAATTATATGTATTGTTCTCCTGATATTGTCATGTGTTTGGCGTCCCTCTATGAATCCAGTTTGATCATCTTCTATCAATTCCGTCAAGAATGTCTTTATTCGTTTACATATAATTGTTGTGTATATTTTATAATCTACATTTAATAAAGAGATTGGTCTATAGTTTCCGCATTGTTCTTTATCTTTCCCTGGTTTTAAAATAACTGAAATGATTGCTTCGTTCCATGTTGGAGGTATTTTGTTGTTGTTCAGCGTCCAATTAAATGACTTTAGGAGTTGTGGCATGAGTTCTTCTATAAACAGTTTATAAAACTCAGATGGGTATCCATCACTACCTGGTGATTTACCGTTTTTAAGTGACTTAATCACATCTCTGATCTCTTGTGTTGTTATTTCTGCTGTTAGTTTTTCATTTTGTTGATTTCCTATTGATGGCAAGTCCAATGTGTCTAGAAATTTTTTGATATCTTTAGTATTTGTTTCTTCAGGTTGCGAGTATAGTTCTTGGTAGAAATTATGGAAAATTTCTTCGATGTTTTCTGGGTTAACTGTGGTTTTATTTGTGGTGGGGTCTTTAATCTTGTATACATTATTCATTGTTTGTTGTTTTCTTAACCGTTTTGCCAGCAGTTTTGTGGCTTTTGGCCCCGTTTCATAATATTTTTGCTTTAGATATCTATTTTTCCTTTCAATTTCATCCATTTGTGTTTCTTTTATCTTTGTTTTTTCTTCTTTAATTTCTTGATATATTTTTGGATCATTTGTGCTTTGATGTTTACGTTCTAATTCCCTTAGTCTCTCACATCTTTGTTCATACGCTTCCAGCTTAGTCTTATTTGCTTTTCCTGTTTCAACAATTAATTTACCCCTTAACACGGCTTTTAGTGCGTCCCATAGTATTGTTGGGTCCACTTCTTCATTGTCATTCTCTTGGATATATTCGTTTATGTTTATTTTTATTCTTTCTTTCATTTTCTCATCATTTAACAGTCCTATGTTAAGTTTCCATGTTGTTTGTCGTTTTCTATTGTTTAAATATATTTCCATGTATATAGGATTATGATCTGATATTTCTGCCCCTCCAATCCAACAATTTCTCACCCTGTGTCTGTCACCTTCATTCATAAGGAAGTAATCTATTCTAGAGTGTACTTTATGGGCTGCTGAATAATGTGTATAGTCTTTTTCGAGTGGGTGTAGGTCCCTCCATATGTCTACCATACCCATTTCTGCCAGTGAGGTTCTTATGAACTTTGTTACATGTTTTTTTGTCTTCTTAACACTTGTTGTGTCAACTCCATGATCCATGACAGCATTTAAGTCTCCTCCACAAATTAGGACTCCTTCACTGTGTGTTGCTATGAGATCAAACAGATGTTGAAAAAAACCCTTGTCACTTTCTGGTGGGGCATAGATGTTCACTAATGTGATCTGCATACCATCTATTCTTCCCTTTATTATTACATACCTGCCTTCTTTATCCTGGATTTCCTGTTCACTTTCAAATTGTATTTTGTTTGAGATTAGTATCATAACCCCCCTTTTTGCTCCTCCCTTAAATGAACTGTAGTAGGAGTTCTTATAGCCAAATCTCTTTAGTTTCACATGTTCTGCCTTGCTCAAATGTGTCTCTTGCATAAATATAATTTCAGCTTTTTCCTTCTTGAATTTTCTTATTATTCTTTCCCTTTTAACAGGTGAGTTCAGACCATTCACGTTTAGTGTCATTATCTTAAGATTTTTACCCATATTCATGTTTTTCCATTTTTTTAACTTGTGCTCCTAGCCCCTTTAACAACAAAAATAACACATATTTATATAAAAACACATTAAAAAAACTCGACCTCCGTACTTTGGGCCTTTCTTCTGCCCACTGGTCCCTGTTGGTGGGTGGGGGGTTTGTCTTCACAGAGTGAAGGGCCCTCCCTAGACTTCTAATTACTATCAAAGTAATAGTCATAAGTCTAGAAATGTCCAACAAATATCACTTAAACCTCTCCTAGCCGTCTGTTTCTCTTTTACCTTGTCTTCTTGGCCTTCATTTCTTCTGTGCCTTTCTTAATCTTTGTTATGATCTAGGCTTTCAGTTGAAAGCCTTGTAGCTGTCCTGGGCCCGCTGCTCTACGTCTCTCCCCCTTCTTCCGCCGTTCACTCGCCTCCACTCCGTCTGTCGTGGTGCGTTCAGGGCCGCCGCTGCTCCAGCCGTCTCCTTCGGCACGCTCACCTCAAGGCCCCGCTCCATCATATCCCGCGCTGCCTCTTCGGCCGTGTTGTAGGTTCTTGTGCCTTCCTCCCAATGAATCCTCATTTTCGTTAGCGGCGTTTGGAATCTAATTTTTTTCTCTTTCAGCGTTTTTTTAATATTGGCATATTTCTTCCGCTGCTGCACGATTTCTGTCGGGTAGTCATGGTCAAAAAATACCTGTTTGTCGCCGATTCGTATCTTTTTTTTCCATGCTTGCGTCAGGATTCTTTCCTTTATGTCATATTTCACAAAGTTTACCACAACTGACCTGGGTGGAGAGTTTGTTTTCGGGTTCTGTGCCGGTGTTCTGTGCGCCCGTTGAATCTGCAGATCCGTTTCTCCGGGTATTTCCAGTTCTTTTTTTAAGAACTGATCCATGAATTTTGTCATCGAGTTGCCTTCAATGCCCTCCGGAATTCCAAAGATGCGCATATTGCTTCGTCGGGATCTGCTCTCCAAGTCGTTTATTTTCTCCTGCATCCTCTGCGTTTGCGTCGTCAGGGTCTGTAGTTGTTCGTTTGCCTCGCTTTTCCAATCTTCTAGTTCCGAAATTCGGGTCTGCGCTTCTGTCATACACGCCCGCTGGGAGCGCAGCTCCTCCATGTTTTCCGTTAATTTACGCTCCATTTCTCTTCGGAGGTCCATGATTTCCTCCTTAATTTCTTTTTTCAGTTCCTCCTTAAGAGCCGCTAAATCCTGTTGTAGCTGTCGCTTGAATTCTCTCAACTCTTCACCCAAACTGGCGATGCCAGCGTTCATGTTGTCGAGTCTGGCGTCCTCCATTTTCACTGCTGTGGACATCTCGTTTTTTTGGGCTTTGCGTACAGCGGTTTTTCCTGCGTTGTTGGAGAGGAATTCTTCAATTTTACCCTGTTTTTGTCCTTGTGCCCGGTTCCTTCGTGTTTTCATCCCTTAGTTTATTGATTCGTTTATGTCGAGTTGGCCATTTACCGATGATTTTTAATCCGGCTAGGGAGAGCTCTTTGTTTAAGTGTTATGTCTCTCCGCCATCTTCCCGGAAGTCGACAGACATTTTAATTTAAAAAAAACTTGATTTTTGGCAGAGTGTCACATTAAGTTCTTTACACAATCTGTCTTTTAGGTTGTTCAAGTAACAGGGAAATTGGCTCATGCCAGGTTTCTGCATAAAGGTGCATTCAGAAATTCAAAGTGAATTTTTCGCACATCGCAATTACATATAAAGCCAATGTAAACACACAAATACATGCAAATTTTGGTCTGAGAGAATTGGTTACATTGTGGAGCGTGTAAAAAATGAGGCTGATTTGGTTCAAGCGGTTTATTACACGACTCACACAAGGAGCATAGACAGAATGGCATACAAGTAGCAACTCTTCCCTTAAATAACATGACATCCTTCTAGACTCTTCTCACACACAAAAGATAATCTCCCCCGACTGCAGTCAGTCCATTCATCCTTGGCACCTCCCTGTTATCTTACTAGGGCATCTAGAAACTTCTCAAACACAAAAGGTTACCTTCACGTCCTTTGTTCCTGTCTAAGGTGGTAAACCATTATGCACTCCCCAGGTTGCCACACCCCCCCTCAGCAACTTAGATAGGACAAAAGGGTAACAGTTCACATGCTGTGATAGAACCATTAGCATCAGTCCACATGCTGTAGAACCATCAACATCAGTCCGCATGCTGCTTGGGCTTCAGTCTTCTGCCGTATCTGCTGTAGCCAGGATTCGCTGCCTCCGTGACGCTACCATGCTGGGGGGCTGATGTCTGGGGGTGAAAACTTTTTGACTGTCCGTGTGGGTGCTCTGGAGAATCTTTTCTCTGGGAAGCGCCCTGTGGGGGTCTTCCACGCCGAGGGGCCCTCGCCAACAGCACTTGCTCGTCAGCCACAACGAAAGCAGGTTTGAGTCTGTCTGTGCCAATTTTTTCCCTCCTACCCCCCAAATCTAGCAAAAAATGCTTATCCCCTGTTTCCAGCACTCTAAACGGTCCATCATAAGGTGGGCGCAGTGGGGGGCGGTGGGCGTCGTGTCTGACAAACACGAACTCTGCGTTTTTCAAAGCTTTAGGCACAAAAACACGCGGAAAACTGTGGTGGGCAGGGCCCGGCAGCGTGCTTGAGTCTATGCAACGCTGCAGCAGCTGAGACGGGGAGCTGCCCGGCGCAGGATTATCTGGCAGAAACTCCCCAGGCAGCCGGAGTGGTTGTGCAAAAACGAGTTCTGCTGGGGAAACTTCCAGATCCTCTTTAGGCGCAGAACGTAACCCCAATAAAACCCATGGTAGCCTGTCTACCCAATTTGCATCCGTCAGTGAAGCCCTCAGAGCCGCTTTTAATGACCTATGAAAACCTTCGCATAACCCATTTGCCTGCGGGTTGTACGCGGTTGTGCGGTGAATTGAGACACCTAGGCTGCGGGCCATGGTTGACCAGAGTTCAGAAACAAATTGAGAGCCTCTGTCGGACGTAATGTCCGACGGAACTCCAAAAAGTGCCACCCATGCTGTTAAAAATGCGCGCGCCACCTCCTCGGCCGTGGTTGCCGCCAGCGGAACCGCTTCTGGCCAGCGCGTGGTGCGGTCCACCATTGTCAGGAGATGCGTGTACCCCTGTGATAGCGGAAGGGGGCCTACGAGGTCCACGTGGACATGGTCAAACCTCTTAGCCGGGATGCAAAATGGCTCCAAAGGAGCCTTCGTGTGTCTGTGAACCTTGGCTCGTTGGCACGCCACGCAGGCTGCCGCCCACTCTTTCACTTGTTTGCGAAGGCCCGGCCACACATATTTCTCTCCTACCATTTTGACCGACGCGCGCACCCCTGGGTTTGCCAAAGAGTGAACCGACTCAAACACGCGGCGGCGCCACACGGCCGGAACCACAGGCCGTGGGCGACCCGTGGAGACGTCGCAGATTAAGGGGGGAATGCCGTTAAGCAGCGTCCTCTTCTCCAGCCTTAACCCTGTTGGTCCAGACTGGAGCGCGCGCACGTCCACGTCACTAGCCTGCTCCGTGGCCATGGGTGCGTAATCCAACCCTACACAGACCAGGGCCACAACGGCGCGCGAGAGGCAGTCTGCCACTACATTCAGTTTGCCCGACACATGCTGAATATCGGTAGTAAACTCTGAGATCGCAGCCAGCTGCCTCTGCTGCCGGCCCGACCAAGGTTCTGAAACTTTGGCCATCGTGAATGTTAGTGGCTTATGGTCAACGAACACAGTAAAATTGCGCCCTTCCAGCCAGAACTGGAAATGGCGAATGGCCAGGTGGAGAGCCAGCAACTCTCTGTCGAACGCGCTGTATTTATGTTAATTGTCGCGCAAGGTTCTGCTGAAAAAGGCAAGCGGCTGCCAAGCCCCGGCGACGCGCTGCTCCACAACAGCCCCTATGGCCACATCTGAGGCATCAGTGGTGAGGGCTATGCGGGCCGTTGGGTCTGGATGTGCCAACAATGCGGCGTTTGCCAGGACTGCTTTAACTTCAGAGAATGCCTGCTCTCGTTCCGGGGTCCATTCGACCTTATTCGCGGGTTTCTGTTTTTTGAGCGCAGCGAACAATGGCTGCATGATCTGCGCTGCGCGGGGAAGGAAACGATTATAAAAGTTCACCATTCCCAAAAATTCTTGTAGTGCCCTGACCGTTTGTGGTCGGGGAAAATCTGTCATTGCACGCACTTTGTCAGGCAGCGGAACTGCTCCTTTGGGAGAGACGTGGTGCCCTAAAAAATCAATCCCCGTCACCCCGAACTGACATTTCGCTGGATTGATTATTAAACCTAGCACCTAGGTGACCTAACCTGTCACCTAGCAACAATGCTCTGCACTGTGTGTGTTTATATATTTACATACTTATTCCATCTAGCTACAATGCTCTGCACTGGGTGTGTTTATATTTATATATCTATATATTTATTCCATCTAGCTACAATGCTCCGCACTGTGTTTTTATATATCTACATATTATTCCATCTAGCTACATTGCTCCGCACTGTGTGTGTTTATATACTTGCATATTTATTCCACCTAGCTGCAATGCTCCATACTGTGGGTGTTTATATATTTACATATTTATTCCATCTAGCTACAATGCTCTGCACTGTGTGTTCATATATTCATATATTTATTCCATCCAGCTACAATGCTCTGCACTGTGTCTGTGTGTGTGTGTGTGTGTATATATATTTTATAGTAATATGTACATATGTATATTAGCTGCTCTTGCTTGCTTGTTTTTTCTTGCCTTCTGATTGTTGCTCTGAGTGTTGCTATCCCTGTGCTGTTGCAATCCTGGAATTTCCCCGTTGTGGGACTAATAAAGGCTTATCTTATCTTATCTTATCTTAAACCGTGCTCTTCCAACCTACGGAAAACCGTCGTGAGGTGGGTTTCGTGTTCGTCTTCGGACGTGCTGGCTACCAAGATATCGTCCAGGTAGACGAACACGAAAGGGAGATCGTGCAGCACTGCATCCATCATGCTTTGGAACGTCTGTGCTGCTCCTTTAAGCCCAAACGGCATGCGTAAGAACTCAAATAAACCAAACGGAGTTATTACCGCTGTTTTGGGTATGTCCTCAGCGCGCACTGGGACTTGGTGGTAACCACGGACCAAATCTATCTTAGAAAAAATGCGCGCTCCTGCGAGGTGAGCGGAAAAATCCTGAATGTGGGGAATTGGGTAGCAGTCATGCGCTGTAGTGTTGTTTAACCTGCGGAAATCGCCGCAAGGTCGCCACAAACCTTCAGCTTTAGGGACCATGTGTAGCGGGGAAGCCCATGGGCCGTTTGAGCGCCTGATGATGCCTAACCTCTCTAGGTTAGCGAACTCCTCACGTGCTATGGCCAGTTTAGCTGCGTCCAAGCACCGAGGTCTTGCAAAAACGGGCGCCCCGGTGGTGGTGATAAAATGCTCCACCCCATGTTTAGCGATAGCTGCTGAAAACGTCGGGACTGTGAGTGCTGGGAACTGAGCGAGCAGTGTGTGGAACTTACCGCATGCTGCTGTGAAGTTGGCTTGTGCTGTTGGCCGGGTCACTCGAGCTATACAGGGGAGAGAGTCAAAAGACATATCTACCAACAACCCATGTGCACATAGAAAATCAGCCCCCAGTATATGGTAATCCAATGCTGCTACAACAAAAGTCCATTCAAATGTACGACCGTGTAAAGACAAGAGCAGAGTCCTCTCACCAAAGGTCTTAATGTCTGAGCCGTTTGCTGCTGCCATCTTGGGGCCGCTGGCTCCTGCCAGCCGGTCAGCGTAGGTCGGCCGGATGAAACTCCTCTGTGCGCCGGTGTCCACGAGGAAATGCCTCCCTGAGCGTGCGTCCGTCAAATAGAGCAGCTTGTTCTCCTCCCCGAGGGTCGCGGCTGCTACCGACCCCCGGTCTTGGCATTTCCCGAGCGCTTGAACTGGCACGGTGGTATACATTTGCGTGCCCTCTCTGCAAAGCGGCGATGGTAGAAGCAAAGCGTGTCACCTCCACGTTCCTTGGCCCCCGCTGCTGCTGCCGTCTGTGGTTCTGCTGCTGCCGTTGGCGGCTCCTTGCCTCCTCGTGTCGACGTGCCGGGCTCCGTCGCTGCCGCAATGGTCACGAAAGCCTTGGTGGCGACGATGATCCAGTCTGCCTCTCGGGCTAGCGCACGATAGTCCCATTTGGCCAGCAACGACGAATTGGCCAGGGCCGCTCTCGCCGCTGTCGGAAGGTTCCTGAAGAAAATGTGGGTGAAGATGAAGTGGTCGTCGTCCGTGCCCTTTAACCTCAGCATCTTCTCCATCATGTCCACGGCCGAACCGTCACCCAACTCGGTCCGCGTCAGAAGCCTCTCTGCTCTCTCACCATCCGAGAGTGTGTAGTGCTGGATGAGGGCAGCCTTCAGCGTGTCATATTTGCCGTCGGCTGGTGGCTGATCGAGCAGGCTCTCGATGTGCTGAGCCGTGCTGGCATCGAGCGCTGCGACCACATAGTAGAATTTCGTATCATCTGCCGATATCCCTCGGAGGGCAAACTGCGCCTCGGTTAGGTGGAACCAGGAGCGCGGGTTGTGCTGCCAAAAATCAGGTAGTTTGATCACTACAGCGCACGCGAAGCTGGGGGTTCCAGTCGAGGTTGGCTCCGGGGATCTTCCGTCGTATTCCATGATTCATCTTGGGTCACCAGTGTGGAGCGTGTAAAAAATGAGGCTGATTTGGTTCAAGCGGTTTATTACACGACTCACACAAGGAGCATAGACAGAATGGCATACAAATAGGAACTCTTCCCTTAAATAACATGACATCCTTCTAGACTCTTCTCACACACAAAAGATAATCTCCCCCGACTGCAGTCAGTCCATTCATCACACACAAAAGATAATCTCCCCTGGCTGCAGTCTGTCCATTCATCCTTGGCACCTCCCTATTATCTTACTAGGGCATCTAGAAACTTCTCAAACACAAAAGGTTAACTTCACGTCCTTTGTTCCTGTCTAAGGTGGTAAACCATTATGCACTCCCCAGGTTGCCACAACATTAGCAAATCAGCCTTGAGATTCCACCATCACCACTGTAAAAATATCATACCTGCCAACTACTCCGGTTTTGCCGTAATGGTTACGGTTTTCAAGACCCCATTCCGGGTTACGGCTTTATTAATCAAAATTACAGTTTTTCACTAAAAATTCAGTCAAAAATTTTAAATCGTAAAAAAAACACGAAAGCAATTCCAAACACGAGATCGCTAGGAATCGTATCTAAATTTACCTGAAGCGTTTGCTAAGCTAACACTATCGCTATAGCTAACGCCATAGCTAGTCGTAGCACCTAACACCGATACAAAGAAGCGACTCCGTCCCCGGTGATTGGGGCTCGCCGGAGGAACCAACCAAGGCAACAGTTGGACGGGAGCCGGATCGGAGCTCAACTACAGCGGCGGTGGGCGGCGGGACTTGGTGGAGGAGCTGCCTGTACCCCGGCTGGACAGGAGCTCAATTGCAGCGGCGGTAAGCAGCGGGACTAGCAGCGGAGGGGGCTAGCTGAGGCCCAGCTGGATTCGAGGTCGGTCGGATCGGATACCGGCGACACCAGCAGAGATTGTTTTACTATCAACAGGTCAGTAAAAATGCCACCAAAGAAGGAGGAAATGGAAGAGATCTAACTAAGAGATCTGAACTAAGTTCAGAGATTTTATCTTCTTGGAACATAAGTCAATATTATACAGTAATAAGTGGCATTCAGCTGTTTGTTTTATGTCATTTAAGCACAGTTCTGGTACTTAAAAATCATAAAAACCCAGGAGCTTTTTTCTTTTCCATCAGCATATCTGCATTGACAATTTAAGGAAAATAGAAACATGATTGTTGAAGAAATATGAGGTTGTTAGTCACATTTTAACTTGATTTAATGCTAATATTTGTTTGACACTGCGGCCCCTGGACCCCGGCTAGCTACTAGGCTTTTCAGGTTTGAAAGTTGAAGAAATATGAGGTGGTTAGCTACATTCTAACTTGATTTAATGCTAATATTTGTTTGGCGTCGGGGGGGCTTCGCCCCCCTGAACCGCCCACCAGGACTTTGTCCTGGACCTACCGGGGCCTGCAGCCCCTGGACCCCGGCTAGCTACTAGGCTTTTCAGGTTTGAAAGTTGAAGAAATATGAGGTTGTTAGATACATTCTAACTTGATTAAATGCTAATATTTGTTTGGCGCCGGGGGGCTTCGTCCCCCTGAACCCCCCTCCAGGACTTTGTCCTGGACCTACAGGGGTCTGCGGCCCCTGGACCCTGGCTAGCTACTAGGCTTTTCAGGTTTGAAAAGTTGGCAGGTATGAAATATCAACACTGGAGAGTAAACTAGCTTGAAAATGAGACTGACGCTCACCTGCAGACAGATGGACCGGGGCCTCTGCAGCTGGGATGTAGTAGTTTTTGTGTAATCCTGCTGCACAAATACAAACAAGGCCCTTTGTGGAGGTATGCACTCTCAGATTAGCACCAAAATCTAATGGTTTCATCATGTGGCCAAGGACCACCTTTAGTCAAAATTGCATCATACTCTGTCTAGGAGTTTTGGAGTATTCTTGCTAACACACTGGGTGAAGAGAAGGACAAGGAGAAGAGCCTAGGTGGAGGTATGCATTCTCTGATCATCAGCAAAATATAATGGGTTCCTCTCTAGCCCAAGGACCACCTCTGGTGAAAATTTCATCCAAATCCATCCAGTAGTTTTTGTGTAATCTTGCTGACAATCAAACAGATGAAAACATAACCTCCTTGGCAGAAGTAAAAATTGGTTTTAATAGAAATGTTGGCCGATTGAAAAGCATGTCCATGTACACACTCAGTGACCATGGTATCACTGTGCTTGATTGGCTAGCAAACCCTTCTAACATAAACCCCACAGAGAATTTATGGAGTATTGTCAAGAGGAAGATGAAAGACACCAGTCCCAACAATGCAGACGAGCTGCAGGCCACTATCAAAGCAACCTGGGATTCCAGAACGCCTCAGCAGTGCCACAGGCTGATCACCTACATGCCATGCCACACTGATGCAGTAATTCATGCAAAAGGAACCCCGACCAAGTATTGAGTGTGTACATGGACATACTTTTGGGTCAGCCAACATTTCTATTAAAAATCAATTTTTTAAAAATTGATCTTCTGCAATATTCTGATTTTTTAATAAACTGAATTGTTGGTTTTCATTAGCAGTAAGCCATAATCATCATAATTAAAAGAAATAAATTCTTGGAATATATTACTGTGTGTAATGAATCTATATATGAGTTTCACTTTTTGAATTGATTTGTGAAAAAAAATTACTTTTTGATGATATTCTAATTTATTGCTGTGCATCTGTATGTAATTGCACTGCATGAAAAATTCATTCTTTGCATTTGATTTGGTCTGAATGTACCTTTAGTCATCAGTTTGTCTGTCTGTTCACAATTCATAAGAATTGCTACACCCCCTAGGCAGTTGCCTGGATGCTCGCCAAACTCACATACAATGATCCTCAGGTGGGTCTCCAGTCATTTAGTAGTGAAGTGTAAAGGTCACAAGACATGAACATGTCATTTCAACTTTGAGTAGGCCCAAGTGAAGGTCCTTGGTGACATCAAAGTCTGTTCATCACTCCCAAGTGATCCATGCAATCAATGACGGTCTGATTTATGGAACTCTGGAGAAGTCAGTGAGCCTCATTGTGAGCAGTTTCATATAAAAATAATGAAATATATTTGTTGTCTACATTCACAGACATGCAAAGTTAGTTAGCTACAGTACCTAGCAGCCTGGCTGAGGGTACCCCATTAGTGTACACTTTAACATCAGCCTCTCTTCAGTACCGATGGTCATACTGAACTTCTCAGTGGTATGTTTCATTGTTGTTGCTCTGTAGGAAGAAACCAGATCCAAAGTAAAACTGCTCATTAAAAGGTTTCTGACATTAAGACTGTAAAAGTTGGGTATATCTTTCTGGATCCAGTGGGAATCCTGGGTCACTTGGCATCCTAGACAAGAATATACTGCAATACCGTATTAGAAATAATAGTATGAAGGTGGCAAAAAAAATGACATTACAAAGGAAGCTGAACAATATCATGGGCTCAAATCCAGCTCCGATAAAGGTGTAGGGCAAACACATCCAAAAACTTGTATACTACTAGGTTCTAGATCCAAAAAAAACATTTTCCCCATTCCCCACAGGTGCTTTCAGACAGAGACGTTCTATGAACTCAGTTCTAAGAACTGTTTAGTTCTAGGGAGTACCGTCTCCCGGGGTAACCTTTTCATTTTGCATTCCCACAGGCAGTGAGGGGGCATGGTAGGGACTGGTGTGATGCAAGGATCTGCGATAGTGATGTGTACTTAAGTGCCACACTCAGCAACAAGGAAGAGAGTGAAGAGGCTACAGCGTTCATGTTCTTCATCGCGGTATTATTTTGGACTGCCAAATGGGGCGTCTAAGGCTGGAGGAATTCACAGATAGAGTTCAGAAACTTGACGAAGAATCCAATGGCAGGTGGCCCTTTTTTCTTCCATGGAGGAAGAAAGAGCAGCACTGCAGACAAAAGTCTAACTTATTAAACATGTGTCAATTGTATGCGTATCGTATGGGTAAACATTTCCGACGGTATTTTACTCTTGTCGTTGAGCTGATTATAATAATTGAATATTTCAGACAGAATTGTAACATGTACTGTTTATGTTTCAGACATTGCTGCGGCTCATTGTGCAGCGGTCCTCACCATCTGAGTTTGAAGCAGAGTAGAAAAAAGGTTGAACTGGTAGAAAAAAGGTTGAACAGTGGACAAAGAATTTCTGTATGTCCAGAGGGACATTTCAGTGTGACAGGTGACAAGTGTGACATGTGATAGGTGGGTTTTAGTCCCACTATACAACAACAAAACCTCGAAAGTATGTCGGTTGTGCACCATTTCTGAAAATTTAATGTACCCAAATTGTGCATTTTTCAGGGACTAATTTCATGTTTTGAAATCCTCATACAGTGGTGTGACAAAGTGTTTGCCCCCGTCCTGATTTCTCATTTTTTTGTATGTTTGTCACACTTAAATGTTTCACATCATCAAACAAATTTAAATATTAGACAAAGATAACACAAGTAAACACAAAATGCAGTTTTTAAACAAAGGTGTTTATTATTAAGGGGGGAAAAAAATCCAAACCTACAGGGCCTATGTGAAAAAGTGATTGCCCCCGAAACCTAATAACTGGTTGGACGACCCTTAGCAGCAACTGCAATCAAGCGTTTGCAATAAATGGCAATGAGTCTTTTACAGCATTGTCAAGGAATTTTTGCCCACTCATGTTTGCAGAATTGTTGCAATTCAGCCACATTGGAGGGTTTTTGAGCATGAACTGCCTTTTTAAGGTCATGCCACTGCATCTCAATCGGATTCAGGTCGGGACTTTGACTAGGCTACTCCAAAGTCTTCATTTTGTTTTTCTTAAGCCATTCAGAGGTGGACTTGCTGGTGTGTTTTGGATCACTGTCCTGCTGCAGAACCCAAGTGCACTTCAGCTTGAGGTCACAAACAGATGGCCGGACATTCACCTTAAGGATTTTTTGGTAGAGAGCAGAATTCATGCTTCCATTTACCACAGCAAGTCTTCCAGGTCCTGAAGCAGCAAAACAGCCCCAAACCATCACACTACCACCACCATATTTTACTGTTGGTATGATGTTCCTTTTCTAAAATGCTGTGTTGTGGTCACACAATAGGAGATGGCACTCCACCCAGGACTTTGGGCTACTGGGGGAAGGAAAAAGAGAGATGATAATGGGGGGAAAAAGTGAGACGGGCACCAGAGCGCTAGGGGGTATTAATCTGAATAAAGATGTGCCTTCGCCCCAGCAGTGCCAGGTGTGGGATGTATTGTGGAGAGATAAGACGTTTTCACACCTGAGGACTCCGGGGCATGAAAGTATTGTGTTAAGCCATGCTCTGTGACGTGTATATGGATGTGTGTACATGCTCTCTGACACGTGTCAGTAGCCATGTTTACATGGACACAAGTAACCGGATTAAAAGCCTGATCGGAATAAAAATGCTTCATGTAAACATGTCAATCTGAACATTCTGAGCCGATCACGCTCATTCGGATCAAAAATTCATTCCGATTGAGATGGGTGGGTTATGCCGATTGTTCATCCAATTGGTGCGCATATAAACACTTATTCCGAAGGCTGGGCAGAAAATATGTTTACTGCGCATGTCTGTACATCAGCCACACATCAACGTGACATATTTCCACCTTTACAGCAGCTAGCAGAAGACATGGTGGAAGTAAAACAAAACTGGTCTATATCGTCCTTCTGTCTCCCTCTGTTCATCATATGCAGAAGTATGTACTTGTAGCTTCATTACGGAGACCAGCAGAAGCAAAAGTACAGTCTGAATAATACAATACAGGTCCATTTCAAAAAGAGAAAGACACGAAGCGGGGTTTGTGCGTCTCCTGCGTCTCCTGGTGGCCGTCCCGGCCACTACCATTGGCTCCTCAACCTCACTGGGTTCCACCGGAGATCCCGGTCTGACTGCCTAAATGCTGAGAGCCTTGTTTGCCAGGATGATGCGGTCTGCCTCCTCTCCCAGCGCACGATAGTCCCTGGCCACCAGCAGCCGTGAGTTAGCGAGGATCGTTTGCGCCACACCCAGTAGGTTCCTGAGGAAGAGGTGGGCAAACAGGAAAGATCCGTCGTCTGTGCCCATTAGCACGAGCATGCTGTCCATCAGTTCCACAGCCGATCTGTCTCCTAACTCCAAGTGGGTGAGGGGCTTTTCTGCCCTCTCGCCATCCGAAAGGGTATAACTGCGCAGCAGCAGCCGCTTGAGAGCGTCATATTTTCCTTGAGTTGGCGGGGCTCAGAGTAGACTCATTGCTCACTGTGTGGCACACGCGTCCAGCGCAGCCACCACATGATGGTACTTCGTGTCATCTGTTGAGACTCTGCGGATAGTGAACTGGGATTCCACATGTATAAACCAAGCAGCCGGGTCGTGGTGCCAAAAGTCCGGGAGTCTGACTGCAACGGCACATGCAGCGGTGGGTGACTCCAGCAGGAGTGTCTCCATGGAGGAGCTCGGTCCGTTTTCCATTTCACGTCTCTAGGTCATCAATGTGGAGGATGGAATCAGACGAGACATGAGCTGACGACACAGAACTTTACTGACCTCCAACAAACAGAACAGATTCCCTCTGGGTGCCAAAGCAAACTCCTTTATACCACTTTATTCCTGCCTTTGGCACAAAGGGTGAACACATTAGCCATGGTTACATGGGCAAAATTTCTTCAATCTGATTACAATTCAGATTAGAACTTGACTGTTTACATGGATCCTGAAAAAGTTGATCCGATGAAAACGTGCATTTCCATATGTCACACGTTTGAATGGACTAAATCATTTTGACATGCACACAATTATCCAACATTCCAGAAATAGTAGAAGAAGTGACTTCAGACCGGGATCTCCGGTGGAACCCAGCGAGGTCGAGGAGCCAATGGTAGTGGCCGGGACAGCCACCAGGAGACGCAGAAATGGGATGCTGTGCTTTTATCACCACCGTTTTGGCACAGAAGCACAACGTTGTCTGCCGCCATGCCTCTTCAAGAAGCCGGGAAACGGGACAGCCAGTGGTCAGTAGCAGCTGCGACCGCTGGCGACAGGGACAAGTTGCTCTTCATCGAGGACACACGTTCTGGGAAACGTTTTCTGGTAGACTCTCACTCCCAGAAGAGCCTCATTTTGCCGGTCATCACGGACAGGCTGGCAGAAGGCTGCGGCCCAGCTTTAACGGCCGCCAACGAATCCCACATCAGGACGTTCGGAGAAAGGATGGTGACTGTATGTTTGCATGGATGCAATTACCAGAGGGACTTTGTGGTAGCTGCATGTTCAGTCCCCATCTGAGGTGCTGATTTTCTGTGTGCTTACGGTCTCCTTATTGATGTTGCCAACAGATGTTTAGTGGATACTGTATCTTTTTCCTCCTTGCCCTACATAGCTCGGGAAGTTGGGCCACCAACACATGCTAATGTTCTAGCTCCAGGGGGTAAGTACCAGCGTTTGCTGTCCGAGTTCCCAGCACTCACGGTGCCCACTTTTTCCACTATGGTAACCAAGCATGGGGTCAAAGGTCCGCCCATTTTTGTGCGCCCTCACTGCCTGGATGCGGCTAAACTAGCCGTTGCGTGCGAGGAGTTTGCTAACTTAGAATGCTTAGGCATTGCTAGGCGCGCCAACAGTCCTTGGGCATCCCCGCTGCACATGGTGCCCAAGTTCGATGGGTCGTGGTGGCTGTGCGGCGATTTCCAACGCTTGAACAACGCCACGGAACGCAACCGTTATCCCATCCCGCACATCCAGGATTTTTCCATGCACCTCACCGGGACGTGCATTTTCTCAAAATGGATCTGGTCCACGGTTACCACCAGGTCCAGGTTCGGACAAAGGACATTCCCAAAACGACGGTAATAACTCCCTTTCATCTTTTCAAGGTTTTATGCATGCCATTTGGGTTAAAGGGCACAGCACAAACTTTCCAAAGGATGATGGACGTGGTGCTCCGTGACTTGTCATTCGTTTTCATCTACTTAAACGACATTTTGGTGGCTAGCATGTCAGAGGAGGAGCACCTTGCCCATCTCAAACAACTTTTCCAACGTTTAGAAGTGCACGGGCTGATTGTTAATCCGGCAAAGTGTCAGTTCAGACTGCCGGTAATTGACTTCTTGTACCATCGCATCTCGCCGGAGCTTGGGATCCCGCTGCCGGATAAGATACGCGCAGTGTCAGATTTTCCGCATCTGCAGACCATGAGGGCGCTGCAGGAATTTTTAGGGATGGTCAATTTTTACAACCGCTTCCTCACCCCTGCAGCCCAGGTGCTCCAGCCCCTGTACGGCACGCTCAAAAAGAAGAAGCCCGCGGATAGCATTGACTGGACCCCCCATCAGGTCCAGGCTTTCACAGGCGCCAAAACGGCGCTCGCCAACACAGCTTTGCTGGTCCAGCCAGCCCCATCAGCGCGAACAGCACTCACCACAGATGCATCAGATGTCGCAGTAGGAGCCATGGTGGAGCAGCACACCTCTGGTTCGTGGCAGCTCCTAGCCTTTTTCAGCCATACTTTGCGTGACAATGAGCATAAATATAGCACTTTTGACAGGGAGTTGTTGACTCTCCACCTGGCTACGCGTTATTTTCAGTTCTGGCTCGAAGGTCATGAGTTCACCGCGTTTGTTACGTTTGTTACGGGCGCTTGCTCAAGCCCAAAGGACCGGAGGGTTAGACCCCCTTCTGGGTATTCAGGTGGGGGGTGGGGGCAGCTGTGTGGTCACACAATAGGAGATGGCATTCCACCCAGGACTTTGGGGTATTGGGGGAAAGAAAAGGACAGATGGTAATGGGGAGAAGAAGTGAGGTGGGCGCTAGGGTGCTAGGGGGTATTAAACTGAATAAAGATGTACCTTCACCCCAGCAGTGCCAGGTGTGGGATGTATTGTGGAGAGGTAAGACATTTTCACACCTGAGGACTCCGGGGCGCAAAAGTATTGTGTTAAGCCATGCTCTGTGATGTGTATATGGATGTGTGTACATGCTGTCTGACGCATGTGTCAATGTGTTCACCCTGGGTGTCAAAGGCGGGAATAAAGTGGTATAAAGGAGTTCGCTTTGGCACCCAGAGGGAGTCTGTTCTGTTTGTTGGAGGTGAATAAAGTTGTGTGTCGTCAGCTCGTGTCTCATCTGATTCCATCCTCCACAATATTACTTTTACGCTGGATGTAATGGGACACACACCTTCCAAAAGTTCAACTTTTGTCTTGTCAGTCCACAGAGTATTTTTCCAAAAGTCTTAGGGATCATCAAGATGTTTTCTGACAAAACTGAGATGAGTCTTTATGTTCTTTTTGCTCAGCAGTGGTTTTTGTCTTGGAACTCTGCAATACAGGCCAATTTTGCCCAGTCTCTTTCTTATGGGGGCGTCATGAACACTGACCTTAACTGAGGCAAGTGAGGCTTGCAGTTCTTTGGATGTTGTTGTGGGATCTTTTCTGACCCCTTGGAGGAGTCGTCGCTACACTCTTGGGGTAATTTTGGTCGGTCGACCACTCCTGAAAAGGTTCACCACTGTTCCATGTTGTCGACATTTGTGGATAATGGCTCTCACTGTGGTTCGCTGGAGTCCCAAAGCTTCAGAAATGGCTTTATAACCTTTTTCAGGCTGATAGATCTCAATTACTTTGTTTCTCATTTGTTCCTGAATTTCTTTGTATCACAGCATGATGTCTAGCTTTTGAGGATCTTTTGGTCTACTTCACTTTTTCAGGCAGGTCCTATTTAAGTGATTTCCTGATTGAGAACAAGTGTGACAGTAATCAGGCCTGGGTGTGGCTAGAGAAATTGAAATTAGCTTTCCAAAGATGTAATAAACCACAGTTAATTTATGTTTTGGGGGTGGGGGGGGTCACTTTTTCACACGGGGCCATATAGGTTTGGATTGTTTTTCATCCTTAATAATAAACACCTTCATTTAAAAACTGCATTTTGTGTTTACTTGTGTTATCTTTGTCTTGTGGGAAATCCACTCAGTTTTCCCTCAGACTGAAGAGATGGCAGATCAAAGGTGCTGGGGGACAAGGGGAATTGTCATGGGGGTTGATATGTAAATACAGCACCTCAGGTAGCGGAGGAGGGTTAATATAAAGAGAGTGCCTGCAACCTGTGTTTCTACTGTTTTGGATTCAGGTGGATGTGAGAGGAAGTGAATAAAGCTTCATCTGCTCTGAACGCTCGGCCTGATTATTCATCTCTCCACAGTCAAATATTTAAATGTGTTTGATGATCTGCAACATTTAAGTGTGACAAACATACAAAAAATTGAGAAATCAGGAGGGGGCAAACACTTTTTCACACCACTGTACATAGCCATTCTATGTAGTCTTAAAGACCAAAAAGCATTTTTTTTTTTAAACTCACCAAAAAAAAAAAAAAAAAAAAGCAGTCTGTAGACAATTCTATCCTGTGGTGGACACACATACGTGACCTGCTTTTGGACTCACATTTTAGACCAAAGCAAGGGCAGAGCTTCTGTGGTTATTACAGGAAGCTGCAAGAGGGTTAGCTTTGGTATGCAAAGCTGGAGACTGTGGGGTATAATTAAAGGATTAATGAGGGGATGCATTGTAGACAGTGGTGTGATATCATGTAGAGAGGACGCATTGTTGCTGTCTTTATAATGCAATGGTTTTGTGAGACAATGAACCTGTTAACTGTAAGAGTCCTGGTATTTAAGGACGAGAGTGCCTTTTGTCCCTCTCTTTATTCTGCTTCGTGATGTTGGAAGATGTGAATAAAACTGACTCGAGAGATAAACTCTGCCTCGTCATTTTCACATTCCCACACTGGTGACCCTAAGACGTATCATAAAAGAGGAGAATTCTCCCGGGCCAGCCTCGTCAGGAGCCCCCAGCCAAGAGAATGCCGCTACAGTCCAGCTACCGGACTTCTGGCAGAACAATCCATGCTCCTGGTTCAACGCAGTTGAGGCGCAGTTCAGCCTCCGGGGGATATCGGTAGATGCCACAAGATTCTACCACGTAGTCGCAAAGCTGGACAACAACACGGTCCAGCATGTGGAGAGCCTGATCGACCAGCCGCCGGACAACGACAAATACGGCACGTTGAAGGCTGCACTCATCCAGCAATACACCCCCTCGGCAGAGGAGCGAGCAGAGAGGCTCCTGGGGCTGACGGAGTCGGAAAATGACATGCCCACGAACCTGATGGAGAAGTTGTTGAGGTTGAAAGACTCTGACGACGATCACTTCATTTTCACCCACCTCTTCCTCAGGACTATACCGTCAGCAGCGAGAGCGACCCTGGCCAGTTGGTTGGCCAGTTGGTTTGTTGGTTGATCTCGCTAACAGGCGCCTGGTTAATACACTCTCTTTTGATTCTATCCCCTGCACAGCGCGAGTGGCCCCGCCTACAGCACAAGCCAACGTCACAGCTGCAAGCGGTAAGTTCCACACACTGCTCACTCAGTTCCCAGCACTCACAGTCCCCACATTTTCGGCAACAGTCGCTAAGCACGGGGTGGAGCATTTTATTACCACTACCGGACCGCCCGTTTTTGCAAAAGCTCGGCGCTTGGACGCAGCTAAACTAGCCATAGCACGTGAGGAATTCGCCAACCTGGAGAGGTTGGGCATTATCAGACATGCAAACAGTCCGTGGGCTTCCCCGCTGCACATGGTCCCAAAAGCCGACGGATCATGGCGACCTTGCGGGGATTTCCGCAGGTTAAACAACGCTACAGCTCATGACCGCTACCCAATCCCGCATATCCAAGATTTTTCCGTTCATTTGGCAGGGGCACGCGTTTTTTCTAAAATAGACTTGGTCCGCGGTTACCACCAAGTCCCAGTGCGCGCTGAGGACATACCCAAAACAGCGGTAATAACTCCGTTTGGCCTCTTCAAGTTTTTACGCATGCCATTCGGACTTAAAGGGGCGGCTCAGACGTTCCAACGCATGATGGACGCGGTGCTTCACGATCTCCCTTTCGTGTTCGTCTACTTGGACAATATTTTAGTAGCCAGCGCGTCCGAAGACGAACACGAAAAACACCTGACCACAGTTTTCCGAAGGTTGGGAGATCACGGGTTAATAATCAACCCAGCGAAGTGTCAGTTCGGGGTGGCGCAGATCGATTTTTTAGGACACCGCGTCTCCCCCGAAGGAGCAGTTCCGCTTCCTGATAAAGTACGCGCAGTGGCAGATTTTCCCCAGCCACAGACGGTCAGGGCATTGCAGGAGTTTTTGGGAATGGTGAATTTTTATAACCATTTCCTCCCCGCGCGGCACAACTCATGCAGCCGCTTTATGCCGCGCTCAAAAAAAAGAAACCCGCGGATAAGGTCTAGTGGTCCCCGGAGTGGGACCAAGCGTTCTCGGAGGTGAAAGCAGCTTTGGCAAGGGCTGCGTTGTTGGCACACCCAGACCCAACGGCCCGCATAGCGCTCACCACTGACGCATCAGAGGTGGCCATAGGGGCGGTCGTGGAGCAACATGTAGCCGGGGTTTGGCAGCCCCTCGCTTTTTTCAGCAGGACCTTGCACGATAGCGAACGTACATACAGCGCATTCGACAGGGAGCTGCTCGCTCTCCATTTGGCCATTCGCCACTTTCAGTTCTGGCTGGAGGGACGCTCTTTCACCGCGTTCGTTGACCACAAACCGCTCACATTCGCGATGGCCAAGGTTTCTGAACCGTGGTCAGGCCGGCAGCAGAGACAGCTGGCCGCGATATCAGAGTTTACCACTGATATCCAGCATGTGGCGGGCAAACTCAATGTAGTGGCAGATTGCTTCTCGCGCGCCGTAGCGGCCCCAGTCAGTGTAGGAATAGATTACGCAGCCATGGCCGCGGAGCAGGGTAGTGACGCGGATGTGCGCGCGCTCCAGTCTGGACCAACAGGGTTAAGGCTGGAGAACAGGGTGCTGCAAGACGCTATGCCCCCCCTAATCTGTGATGTCTCCATGGGTCGGCCGCATCCAGTAGTACCAGCTGCGTGGCGCCGCCGCGTTTTTGACTCGATTCATTCCTTGGCGCACCCGGGAGTGCGCGCGTCGGTCAAAATGGTAGGAGAGAAATTTGTGTGGCCGAGCCTCCGCAAGCAAGTGAAAGAGTGGGCAGCAGCCTGCACGGCGTGTCAAACGAGCCAAAGTACACAGGCACACAAGAGCTCCTTGGGAGCCGTTTCACATTCCGGCCAAGAGGTTCGACCACGTTCATGTGGACCTCGTGGGCCCCCTCCCGCTGTCACAAGGGTGCACACACCTTCTCACAATGGTGGACTGCACCACGCACTGGCCTGAAGTGGTCCCGCTGGCATCAACCACGGCCGAGGAGGTTGCGCGCACGTTTTTAACAGCTTGGGTGGCGCGCTTCGGCGTTCCATCGGATGTTATGTCCGACAGATGCCCTCAATTTGTGTCCGAGCTTTGGTCAACAATGGCCCGCAGCCTGGGTGTCACAATTCACCGCACAACCGCGTACAATCCGCAGGCTAACGGGTTATGCGAACGTTTTCATAGGTCATTGAAAGCAGCTCTCAGGGCGTCACTGACGGGTGCAAATTGGGTAGACAAGTTACCGTGGGTGATATTGGGGTTGCATTCTGCGCCTAAAGAGGACTTAGAAGCCTCCCCAGCAGAGCTCGTGTTTGCGCAGCCACTCCGGCTCCCTGGGGAGTTTCTCCCAGATAACCCTGCGCCAGACACCTCCCCGTCTCAGCTGTTGCGGAGTGACATAGAATCAAGCACGCTGCCCGGCCCCGCGCACCACAGTTTTCCGCGCGTTTTTGTGCCTAAAACTTTGAAGAACGCAGAGTTTGTTTTTGTCAGACACGATGCGCACCGAACCCCGCTGCGACTGCCTTATGACGGACCCTTCAGAGTGCTGAAAGCAGGGGACAAGCAGTTTTTGCTAGATTTGGGGGGTAGGGAAGAGAAAGTTGGCATAAACAGACTCAAACCCACTTTTGTGGTGGCAGATGAGCAAGTGCTGTTGGAAAGGGCCCCGTGGTGAGGTAGACCCCCGCGGAGGGCTTCACAGAGTAATGTCTCCCCAGAACCCCCACAGGTGCTGACAGAAGGTTTCCACCCCCAGACGGCAAACCCTCAGCGTGACAGCGACGCAGAGACTTCCAACCCCAGCTACAGCAGATATGGCAGGAGACGGAAGCCCAGACAGCTTTTGGACTAATGTGTATTGATACTATCACGGCATGCATGTTGTTTTTCCCTTGTTTGTTCTAAAATGCTGGGGGGGCTTTGTGTGGTGGACACACATATGTACGTGACCTGCTTTTGGACTCACATTTTAGACCAGAGCAAGGGCAGAGCTTCTGTGGTTATTACAGGAAGCTGCAAGAGGGTTAGCTTTGGTATGCAAAGCTGGAGACTGTGGGGTATAATTAAAGGATTAATGAGGGGATGCATTGTAGACAGTGGTGTGATATCATGCAGAGAGGATGCATTGTTGCTGTCTTTATAATGCAATGGTTTTGTGAGACAATGGACCTGTTAACTGTAAGAGTCCTGGTATTTAAGGACGAGAGTGCCTTTTGTCCCTCTTTATTCTGCTTCGTGATGTTGGAAGATGTGAACAAAACTGACTCAAGAGATAAACTCTGCCTCCTCATTTTCACATTCCCACAATCCCAACTATTGTTGTTGGGTATTATTGTAAGATTTTCTGAGTGGTCCAGCTGTGAGTAAGGAGGCAGTCAGGGAGTGTTTGTTTTGCTAACTTAGAGAATTAAAGGCAGGGCTTGTCTGGATTTGATGCCATACCAGGAAGTATTTCTTTGAGAGTCTAACTAAAGGCAGTGTATATTTCTTTGTGAAATGAGCATTTTAGCATTGTAACAAGATACGTGAAGAGACCCATGACTGCATTTGATAAAGTTGAAGCCCACAAAACACAATTTTTTGTCATAGTGATAGAAAGGTCAGCTCACGTGCAGGGTGCCACACCAGAGCAAACTCACACGACACAGAGAAGCTACGTTTAAACAATTTATTAATTTCAAAATAAGAAGCACTGTTTTGGAAAACGTCACTCGCCAGAGGAAGACTCAGCCTGTGGGGAGAGACCAGAGCTGGTTAATAAGATGTGGGAAGTAGGGAAGTGGTGAAGACAAATCTGCCACTTACGTGTGCTGAGCAGAGAGCCCGACAGAGAGACCCAGCAGGAACAGACGAACCAGCAGGATGGAGGTGGCAGGGAGTAGGAAAAGGGAAGGAGCTGGGTGGTGTCTGACCAGGTGGAGACAGGTAGCTGAGGCGTGGTGAGGATGATGGAGCAGGTGACCGCACAACAATCCCCGGAGATGCACCGCACCGATGGCAGCAACCTGGAAAGAAGAGAGAGGAGAGGAATTAGGCAAAAATCCTCCAAATATAATTTTAATTCGCTTGCTAGTTACACAGGCAGTATACCCAACAAGCCAGCACTCAAGCTTTCGCTTGATGGTCCCTTTATGCGCTGGGGAGGCAGAAGTGGCAGGTGCATCCACTCACACAGGCGTAATGATTGCCTGCAGAATCAGGGAATCTTTAACAGTGTCACGGTGGCCCTCACGAGCCACCATAAGACGCCAGCAATCACCAGTGAGTTGCAGTGATGTTTATTAAGAGGTGCAGGAACAGAGAGTAACACACACGACAGTGCGGGTAGGACAATAACAGGGTAACTCAAAGGATGATGAATGAACAGTGTCTGAGCCGGGGGACGCCCGGTGCGTCAGACGATGTGATGGTAGAATCATAGACGAGGGATAACAGACGATATCATAACAGACGGCATCTCAACAGACCGTATAATAACAGGAGATGTCATACAGAACGTACCTTAACCGAACGTATCCAAACAGGTAGTTTAACGGGAAGTTTAACAGAGACTGCTGTATCGGGGTGCATTCAGCGTCTGCTTTTAACCCTGGTCACTAATGACCACGAATGCAGCACAGCTGTTGAATCTGACAGCAGGGAGCTCCACCGGGCGCTGTCACAATAAGAGCCCGGGGAGCTAGAAGGAATCCTCTGCTGTCAAAGCCTGGAAATGATATAAGATCCGAGTGCGGACGGAACCAGCACTCGGGTTGTAACGAACAGGATGGATGGGGTGCACCTGAACATGACATTTTTCACAATATGACCTTTTATTGACCATTCAAAACTATTTTAATTATGCCTTTAAAAGTATTTGAATGTAACCGCTTACAGCAAGAACAACAGACATACAAAATTAATGAAATAAGATTCTGAATAATTGATTCAAAAGCCTGGATTTGTTTACACATTGATTTCTAGTGTTATGTGTCACAGTATTAGGGATGCAAAGATTAACATTATGTGATATATTGTCCAAATTACAATTTATTTTATTTTCCTAAGAATTAATCTACAATCCTGAATCCTGAATTTCACTTTTTTTTTCAGCTGTGGCTAATTTATAATTTTCCCAGAAGTAAGCCAGACTGGAGAACAGGATATAGAGAAGTGCATGTGCGTCTGTGGCGGCACACAATGACGTAAATCTCTTCTCCGCTGTGTCTCAACTGGTGTCACTGAAGGCTCCCAAACCTGGCTGACCGCAGCCAGCTGCTCACCAGCCATGCTCTCAAAATGAACACACACTTTCATGTGCAGCTTAGCAGCTTATCTCTGGTCATGGCAACCACAGAGACTCTTCCCCTCGGCAATGTGATACAGCCACCTCTCACGAATGTGGTTATTTGTGTGACCCGCAGATCTTGTATCATCATTACAAATGGTTTCTATTCGGATGCAGCATACCAGATTACTGTTACCGCTGCTTCTTCACACATCAGCTATTAAAAGCATTGAGAGTACACATCGGAGGGATAAAATGCTTGCTGTTACGATAGTGTGATCTCCTTAAAGGCAAGTGTAAAATACTGTACATATAAAGTACACCGATAAGGCATAACATTATGGCCACCTGTCTAATATTATGTTGCCCCCCTTTTGCTGTTAAAGCAGCCCTGACCCATCAAGGCATGTGCTCCACTAGACCCCCAAAGGTGTGCTGTGGTACCTGGCACCAAGCTGTTAACGGTGGTGTACTGTACACCCTTTCATGGAAGCGGTATTCCCTGATGGCAGTGGCCACTTTCAGTAGGATAATACGCTGTGCCACAAAGCAAAAATGGTTCAGGTGTAGAGGCTGGGTTAATCATCTCAGACTGGATGCAGAGGGTAAACGGAGAAGGACAATAGGTATGGAGATGAGAGAGATTATGGTGAGGTAGCAGGAAGAAGTAGTGGGGGGAGAAGGGTTGAATGTATTGTGATGCGAGATGTCATGCAGATGTGAGATTGGCGGTTGATATAAAAGGAGAGACCCTGGTGTATTGATATATGCTTTTTCTGTGTATGACTGATGTGAGAGTGAATAAAGTCGTCTTGTGGTGCACATACTGTATGTGGGCTTCATATGCTTCACATGTATATTGCTGTATGCTTATTGTGTGCTTCACGTCTCAGAGGAACAAAAGGACTGGACCTCCTAGGGGTAACAGGAGGATGTGAAATCTGGCCTTTTGTATGCAAGGAGATGGCCTTGAGGGATTTCCTGACCACCAGGACTTTAGGCGGAGTCGAGAAGGCCTGGAGGGGGATGCATTGTGATTTGGGATTAAAAGACAATGTGACTGTGAGCTTTGATGTCCTGAGGTATAAAAGGGGCAAATGTGGGGGATTCACTCTCTTTAACTGTTTTTGGATGATGTTGGAGAATGTGAATAAACTTGACTTGTGAAATAAACTCAGCCTCGTCCTTCCACATTCTCTACAGTCTGCTGCATAAGTCTGCCTCCGTTTATTTGCACTCTCCACACTGGTGACCCCTTGACGAATTATGGAACATGAGGTAAGAACCCTGGAGTCGGCCCGGACGGGAAGCCCCAGCAACGCGGCAAGCATCCCAGAGACGGCCCGGACGGGAACCCCCAGCAACGCGTGCGCTGTTTCGGTCAAACTACCAGACTTTTGGCTGCACGACCCGCAGTCTTGGTTCCACCACACCGAGGCTCAGTTCGGTGGACACCGGATATTACTATGTGGTTGCAGTGCTGGACGCTCGCATGTCTCAGCAAGTAGCGAGCCTGCTCCAACAGCCTCCAGCCCACGACAAATACGGGACTCTTAAGGCCGCGCTGACCCGGCGCTACACACTCTCAGACTGTGAGAGAGCAGAGAGGCTCCTGAGGTGCTCCGAGTTAGGAGATGGGTTGGCGGTCAAACTGATGGAGAAGATGTTGGCGTTGATGGGCACGGACGACGGGCATTTTCTGTTTGCCCACCTTTTCCTCCGGAACCTCCCAACAGAGGCAAGAGCGGTTCTTGCCAATTCGCCGTTGCTGGCCGCACGTGACTACCGGGGGCTAGCCCAGGAGGCAGATCGGATCATCCTCACCACCAGAGCCCTCACAGTGATCGCGGCGGCATCAGAACCCAGCAAGACGACCAGCGGAGGCGAGGAGCCGGCGACGGTAGCTGCAGCGGGGGCCAGGAAGCGCCAGAGAGACACGCTCTGCTTCTACCACTGCCGCTTTGGAGAGAACGCACACAGATGCATGCCACCATGCCAATTCAAGCGTTCGGGAAATGCCAAGGCCGGCAGTCAGTAGCAGCTGCGACCGCCGGTGAAGAGAACAAGCTGCTCTACGTGACTGACTCGCGCTCGGGGAGATGGTTCCTTGTAGACATCGGCTCCCAAAAGAGCCTCATCCTGCTGTCCTACGCCGACCGACTAGCGGGAGCTAGCAGCCCCCAGCTGGTAGCCGTAAACGGCTTGGACATTAAGACTTTTGGTGAGAGAACACTGATTTTATCCCTACACGGCCGTATGTACGAGTGGACTTTTGTCATAGCGGCATTGAGTTTCCCAATCCTGGGAGCTGATTTTCTGTGTGCACACGGGTTGCTAGTCGATGTTGCTAACAGGCGCCTGGTTAATGCAATGTCTTTTGATTCTCTCCCCTGTACACCTCGAGGGGCCGGGCCAATAACACAAGCCAACGTCACAGCTCCAGGTGGGAAGTTCCACGCACTGCTCACTCAGTTCCCAGCACTCACGGTCCCGACATTTTCGGCGGCCATCACTAAACACGGGGTGGAACACTTTATCACCACCACTGGGCCGCCCGTTTTAGCACGACCTCGGTGCCTGGACGCAGCTAAACTGGCCATAGCGCACGAGGAGTTTGCCAACTTGGAAAGGTTGGGCATCATCAGGCGCTCAAACAGCCCATGGGCATCCCCGCTACACATGGTCCCTAAGGCCGAGGGATCGTGGTGACCGTGCGGAGATTTCCGCAGGTTGAATAACGCCACAGCGCACAACTGTTACCTGATTCCCCATATTCAGGATTTTTCCGTTCACCTCACCGTGGCATGCATTTTTTCTAAAATAGACCTGGTCCGCGGTTACCACCAGGTCCCAGTGCGCGCAGAGGACATACCCAAAACAGCGGTAATAACTCCGTTTGGCTTGTTTGAGTTTTTACGCATGCCCTTCGGATTAAAAGGCGCGGCACAGACATTCCGACGCATGATGGATGTGGTGTTGCATGATCTGCCGTTTGTGTTTGTCTACCTAGATGATATCCTGGTGGCCAGTGCGTCCGAGGACGAACACATAACCCACCTCAGGACGGTTTTCCGGAGGTTGGAGGAGCACGGGTTAATAATCAACCCGGCGAAATGCCAGTTCGGCGTGACGGGGATTGACTTTTTGGGGCACCGCGACTCACCGGAGGGAGCGATACCCTTGCCCAACAAGGTGCGCGCCATGGCGAATTTTCCCCGGCCTCAGACGGTCAGGGCACTGCAAGAGTTTTTGGGGATGGTTAACTTTTATAACCGGTTCCTCCCCCGCACAGCTCAGCTCATGCAGTCATTGTACGCTGCACTCAAGAAATGGAAACCGGCGGACAGTGTTGAATGGACTCCGGAGCAGGAGCAGGCATTCTCGGAGGTTAAAACAGCCCTGGCAAACGCTGCACTGTTGACGCACCCGGACCCGGCGGCCCGGATAGCGCTCACTACCGACGTCTCGGACGTGGCCATCGGGGCCGTCGTGGAGCAACGCGTTGCTGGTTCTTGGCAGCTGCTCACTTTTTTCAGCAGGGCTTTGTGCGACAGTGAGCGTAAATACAGCGTGTTCAAGAGAGAGAGAGAGAGAGAGTTGCTGGCTCTCCACCTGGCCATACGCCACTTCCAGTTCTGACTGGAAGGGTGCAGCTTCACCGCGTTCGTGGACCACAAACCGCTAACGATCGTGACGGCCAAGGTTTCTGAACCATGGTTGGGCCGGCAGCAGAGACAGCTGGCCACGATCTCGGAGTTTACGACCGATATTCAGCATGTGTTGGGTAAACTGAATGTGGTGGCGGACTGCCTCTCGCGCGCAGTAGTGGCCCCGGTGTACATGGGGATAGATTATACAGCCATGGCCGCAGAGCAGATTGGCGATGCAGACGTGTACGTGCTCCAGTCTGGACCAACAGGGTTAAGGCTGGAGAGCAGAGTACTGCAAGACGGCAGCCCCCCCCCCCCACCCAGTCTACAACGTCTCCACGGGACGCCAGCGCCCGGTGGTCCCAGTTGCTTGGCACCGCCGAGTGTTTGAGTCAGTTCACGCTCTGGCAAACCCAGGAGTGCGCGCGTCAGTCAAAATGGTGGAAGCAAAGTTCGTTTGGCCAGGCCTGCGCAAACAAGTGAAAGAGTGGGCGTCAGCCTGCGTAGCGTGCCAACGAGCCAAAGTACACAGACACTCGAAGGCTCCTTTGGACCCGTTTCGTATACCGGCTAAGAGGTTCGACCATGTTCACGTGGACCTCGTGGGCCCCCTCCCGCCATCGCAGGGGTGCACGCACCTTCTGACAGTGGTGGACCGCACCACACGCTGCCCAGAAGCGGTCCCGCTGGCGGCAACCAAGTCCGTGGACGTGGCGCACGCTTTTTTGACGACATGGGTGGCACGTTTTTGCATCCCGTCAGACATCACGTCCGATAGGGGCCCACAGTTTGTTTCCGACCTCTGGTCCGCGATGGCCTGTAGCCTGGGTGTTGCAATTCATCGCACAACTGCGTACAACCCACAGGCCAATGGGTCATGCGAGCGTTTTCATAGGTCACTGAAAGCAGTGCTCAGAGCTTTGCTGACGGATGCAAATTGGGTAGACCAGTTGCCGTGGGTTTTATTGGGGTTGCGTTCCGCACCAAAAGAGGATTTGGCGGCTTCCCTGGCGGAGCTGTTTTTTTCTCAGCCACTGCGGCTCCCCGTGGAATTTTTGCCAGATAATCCCGTGCCGGACAACTGTCTGTCTCAGCGTTTGCAGCATAGTGCAGATACAGGCACGCTGCCGGGCCCGGCCCACCACTGTTTTCCACGCGCTTTTGTGCCAAAAACTTTGAAGAATGCGGCGTTCGTGTTTGTCAGGCACGATGCCCACGGCCCCCCATTGCGCCCACCCTACGATGGCCCATTCAGAGTGCTGGAAACAGGGGACAAACATTTTTTGTTAGACTTGGGGGGTCTTAGGGAGAAAATACGTATAGACAGACTTAAGCCCGCCTTTGTGGTGGCGGACGAGCAAGTGCTGTTGGCTCGGGCCCTTCGGCGTGGAAGACCCCCACTGAGAACTCGCCAGGTAAACGATTCATCAGAGCAGCCACACGGGCAAGTCGAAGGTCCCCCCCGCCTCGCCATTGCCCACCCGCAGACAGACACACCCCCAGGAGCTCCCCACCGGCACAGCAGCGCCGCGGAGGCGGAAAACCCCCGTTACAGCGGATACGGGAGGAGACTGAAGCCAAAAGGACATGAGGACTGAAACTCGGTCTGAGATTCTGGGGGGGGGAAGTGGGGGGGTGCAGTGTAGAAGCTGGGTTAATCATCTCAGACTGGATGCAGAGGGTAAACAGAGAAGGACAATAGGTATGGAGATGAGAAAGATTATGGTGAGGTAGCAGGAAGAAGTAGTGGGGGGAGAAGGGTTGAATGTATTGTGATGCGAGATGTCATGCGAGTGGCGTGATGTGAGAGGGGCGGTTGATATAAAAGGAGAGACCCTGGTGTATTGATATATGCTTTTTCTGTGTATGACTGATGTGAGAGTGAATAAAGTCGTCTGCTGCATAAGTCTGCCTCCGTTTATTTGCACTCTCCACACAGACATGGTTTGAGGAGCACAACAGTGAATTTGAGGTGTTGACATGGCCTTCAAATTCACCAGATCTCAATCCCATTGCGCTTCTGTGGGATTTGCTGACAAACAAATCCATGGAGGCCTCCACCTCACAACTTACAGGACATAAAGGATCAGTTGCTAACCCTACTTGTACTACACTTGCTCTGCACTTACTCTTACTTAAATTTGCATATAGTTGATTTTTTTTTCCTTCATGCAAATGAGGTTCGGCACCCAGCATGCATTGGCTGCAGCGATGTGGTTGCAAACATTTAAACCAGCACTTTTTGATGTCAATTAACAACGACACCTATTATTTTCCGCATGAAGTGTTGTTAGAAACACTTTTCGATGGTTAAAGATATGAGATTTACAATCTGCCATATTGTCTTGGATCTTCTGAACTGTCCATGGAAGGCCGCCCACGGCCAGCTCTGTCAGCCAGTCAGGTGCAACTTGTGTGCTCAGCAGCAGGATGAATGAAAGTCCTTCTCCCTCGTCAGAGCTCTTTGATTATTGGTTTTCCATAATAGAACAGAATAGAATAGAACAGAATAGAAAAAGCTTTATTGTCACTGTACAGTTGTACAGTACAACGAAATTGTGGGTGCTCCACCAGGCTATTGCACAATATAGTAAGAGAGAAGCATTAGATAAAACACACAAAGTTACAAAAACACACAAACACATGACTGAAATAAAAATGACCCAGGATTATGGAAATATACACAGGTATGGTAGTGGCTTTACGGATGAAAACAATGTGCATAAAAGTGTGAAGTGCAGAGCACACAACTGAACACATGATTGAATAAAATGGCCCCAGGATTATGGAAAATATACATACAGTGGTGTGAAAAAGTGTTTGCCCCCTTCCTGATCTCTCAGTTTTTTGCATATTTGTCACACTTAAATGTTTCATATCATCAAACAAATTTAGATATTAGACAAAGATACATAAACACAAAATGCAGTTTTTAAATGAACGTGTTTATTATTAAGGGGAAAAAAGTTCAAACCTACATTGCCCTGTGTGAAAAAGTGATTGCCCCCTAAACCTAATAACTGGTTGGGCCACCCTTAAGCTGGATTCATGCTGCACCTCTGCTGTCTGCGTACGTGTAACCGGAAACCTCGTGTGACGAAATTTACGTCATCCTCTCCACTCCGCTAGTGTCCGCAACCGCTTGCAGCCCAAATTTTGTGACCGTGCCGCCTGCCCATGACCTAAACGCATTGAAAAGCGCATGCGCAAGACTGAACATCCCATTCACGAGGTGGCAATATCGACACAGCATACCAAGACAAAGAAGAAGAAGAAGACAACGAGGAAGCGGAAGACGAGAATAAACATACATGAATTATGCATACATACTTCAGCAGCAGTAGCAGCAGCATCTTTGTGGAAAAGGAGTGAAAACCGGGAAGTCAAGCAGCATCTCTTTGTTGGTGAAAACCCTGATGCATCAGCGCATTGACGCTACCTATAGGGTGGGAGTGAAACTACAAATGATGGTTGTGCGCATGCGTCAACCACTTGGCCTGGGTAGATGAAAAAAGTGAGTATGTACAGTGCCACGTGTGTGCCGGGCTCGTCCAAAGCACATGCGAACCAAAGCAGACTAGAAGGGAAATGCAGCATGGATAACGCTTTAGCAGCAACAACTGCAATCAAGAGTTTGTGATAACTGGCAAAGAGTCTTTTACAGCGCTGTGGAGGAATTTTGGCACACTCATCTTTGCAGAATTGTAATTCAGCCACATTGGAGGGTTTTCAAACATGAACTGCCTTTTTAAGGTCATATCACAGCATCTCAGTTGGATTAAGGTCAGGACTTTGTCTAGACCACTCCAAAGTCTTCATTTTGTTTTTCTTAAGCCATTCAGAGGTGGACTTGCCGGTGTGTTTTGGATCATTGTCCTGCTGCAGAACCAAAGTGCACTACAGCTTGAGGTCACAAACAGATGGCCGGACATTCTCCTTCAGGATTTTTTGGTAGACACCAGAATTCATGCTTCCATTTACCACAGCAAATCTTCCAGGTCCTGAAGCAGCAAAACAGCCCCAGACCAGCACACTACCACCATCATATTTTACTGTTGGTATGATGTTCCTTTTCTGAAACAAGACACAAAAACATCCACAAAACTAAATAAATCATTTTTATTTAAAAATTTACAGACAAATGGGGAGCATTGATGAAATGGTTGCAGCCATATAGGTCCCCTATGGACGTTCAAAAAAGATTTCCCCTCCTTAACTTTCACATATTTGAGGAGGCTGAAATTTGGGGATGCACACCCTCATAACCTCAGCAAAGCATGTATAAAATCTGAGACCAGCCCTATGAATGGTTAGGGAGATATGCGCGGAACACACACACACACACACACACACACACACACAGATTCCTTGCATTATAATATGATGCTGCACTACTTTTACGTCAGATGTAATGGGACACATGTCAAGTGCTGAGTCCTGGAGCTTTTGCCGGACTCAGCTTCGTGGCCCCTTCTTAGCATTTATGTATATTTATTGTACTTTTGCCCTTGAGTTTCATTATTGCTTTTTATGTTTATGTTTTGACTCCAGTTCTGTCTTTTGTTTATTTGTAGTGAATTATCAGTCTGTTATGATCTCTAATTGCACCTTGACTTGTTGTGGTCTCTCTATATTCCAGTTTAGTCTTTTTTTTTTACTTTTGACAGCTGTCAGGGGGCATATAGCCTGGCATGGGGGTGCCCTGTCAGCTGCCAGTGTGGTTTGCTTCCCTCTCATGGCCTCAGTTGATCCCAATCACCATTATGTTTTCTCCTTCCCTGCTCATGTGTGCTCACACCTGTCACTTATCTGGTAATTGGTTTGATCCCTATTTTATGGAGATTGTTTTCCACATTTATTGTCGCTGCCTCGTACCTACAAGGAACTATCATCCTTGTTCCCGCCAGAGCTCAATCCCGCTCTGGTGTGCCTCATTCGTAAGTTGCCTCCTCATGATTATTTCATTGCTTGTTCACCTTTGCACTGGTGTTTGCTATTTTTGTTAATAAAACTCACAAACTCGCAGTCCAGTGCCTGGGTTGTTTTCCTGCCCCGTAGGGACTATCATGACAGTACACACCTTCCAAAACGTTCAACTTTTGTCTTGTCAGTCCACAGTGTATTTTCCCAAAAGTCTTGGGGATCATCAAGATCTTTTATGGCAAAACTGAGACGAGCCTTTATGTCCTTTTTGCTCAGCAGTGGTTTTTGTCTTGGAACTCTGCCATACAGGCCATTTTTCCCAGTCTCTTTCTTATGGTGAAGTCATGAACACTGACCTTAACTGAGGCAAATGAGGCCTGCAGTTCTTTGGATGCTATTGTGGGGTCTTTTGTGACCTCTTGGATGAGTCATCGTTGCACTCTTGGGGTAATTTTGGTCGGCTGGCCACTCCTGAGAAGGTTCACCACTTGGTGCCATGAGATAGCTTCTGTTGTGATGTGGCGCAGTGTAAATAAAGCTGAATTGAATTGAATTGAATTGTTCCATGTTTACACCATTTGTGGATAATGGCTCTCACTGTGGTTTGCTGGAGTCCCAAAGCTTTAGAAATGGCTTTATTGTGGGACACATATGTGGGTTTCATATGCTTCACATGTATATTACTGTATGCTTATTGTATGCTTCACGTCTCAGAGGAACAAAAGGACTGAACCTCCTAGGAGATAACAGGAGGATGTGAAATGCGGCCTTTTGTATTCAAAGAGATGACCTTGAGGGATTTCCTGACCACCAGTGACTTTAGGTGGAGGTGAGAAGACCTGGAAGAATACGCATTGTGACTTGGGATTAAAAGACAATGTGACTGTGTGCTTTGATGTCCTGGGGTATAAAAGGGACAGATGTTGGGGGATTCTTTCTCTTTCTGTTTTTGATGATGTTGGAGAATGGAATAAACCTGACTCGTGAGATAAACTCAGCCTCGTCATTTCCACATTCTCCACACTGGTGGCCCTAAGATGTATCATGAGTGGAAGAAATTCTCCCGAGCCAGACTCGTCAGGAGCCAGCCAAACGAATGCAGCCACAGTTCAGCTACCAGACTTCTGGCAGAACAATCCGCGCTCCTGGTTTAACGCGGTCGAGGCGCAGTTCAACCTCCGGAGGATTTCGGTAGATGACACAAAGTTCTACCATGTGGTTGCAAAGCTGGACAACCACACAGCCCAGCGGGTGGAGAGCCTGATCAACCAGCCGCCGGATAGCGACAAGTACAGTGCGTTGAAGGCTGCACTCATCCGTTACTTCACCCCCTCGGTGGAGGAGCGAGCAGAGGGGCTCCTGGCGCTGACTGAATTTGAAAGCGACAGGCCTGCAGACCTGATGGAGAAGCTGTTGAGGTTGAAAGACTCTGACGATGATCACTTCATCTTCACCCACCTTTTCCTCAGGACCCTACCGTCAGCGGTGAGAGTGACCCTGGCCAGTTCACCACTGTTGGCCCGTTGAGACTACCGCGAGCTGGGCCAGGAGGCGCAGCGACTCATCAAAGCCAATAAACAGCGTGCAGCCACGGCCGCGGCAGCAGAGCTCGGCGCAATGTCCGGAGATGGCAGGGGGCCAGAGGCTGGAGTACCAGACTCACCGATGACGGCGGCGGCAGGGGCCCGGAAGCACGGAGCAGACGACGTCCTTTGTTTCTACCATCGCCGCTTCGCAGAGAGGGCACGCAAATGTATACCACCGTGCCATTTCAAGTGCTCGGGAAACGCCAAGACCGGGGGTCGGTAGCAGCTGCGGCCCTCGGAGAGGAGAACAAGCTGCTCTACTTGAGAGATGCGCGCTCGGGGAGGCATTTCCTCGTGGACACAGGCTCCCATCACACCTTCCTCCGCTGACCGGCTGGCGCCTTCCAGTGGTCCCGGGGTGTCAGCAGCGAACAGCTCGGCGATTAAGACCTTCAGTGAGAGGACAGTGCTTCTGTCCCTACACGGCCGTACATTCGAGTGGACTTTCGTCATAGCTGCAGTCAATTTCAACATGTTAGGGGCTGATTTTTTGTGCTCACATGGTTTGTTGGTTGATCTTGCTAACAGACGCCTGGTTAATGCACTCTCTTTTTATTCTATTCCCTGTACAGCTCGAGTGGCCACGCCAACAGCACAAGCCAACGTCACAGCTGCAAGTGGTAAGTTCCACACACTCCTCACTCAGTTCCCAGCACTCACGGTCCCAACATTTTCGGCGACCGTGGCTAAACACGGGGTGGAACATTTTATTACTACCAGCGGACTGCCCGTTTTTGCAAAAGCTCGGCGCTTGGATTCAGCTAAACTGACCATTGCGCGCGAGGAGTTCGCCAACCTGGAAAAGTTGGGCATCATCAGGCGTTCGAAAAGCCCATGGGCTTCACCGCTTCACATGGTCCCAAAAGCTGATGGCTCGTGGCGACCTTGCGGTGATTTCCGCAGGTTGAACAATGCTACAGCGCACGACCGCTACCCGATCCCGCACATCCAAGATTTTTCAGTTCATTTGGCGGGGGCGCGCGTTTTTTCTAAGATAGACTTGGTACGTGGTTACCACCAGGTCCCAGTGCGCGCTGAGGACATACCCAAAACAGCGGTAATAACTCCGTTCGGGCTATTTGAGTTTTTGCGTATGCCGTTTGGGCTTAAAGGCGCGGCGCAGACGTTCCAACGCATGATGGACGCGGTGTTGTGCGATCTCCCCTTCATGTTCGTCTACCTGGATGACATCTTAGTAGCCAGCGCGTCTGAAGACGAACATGAAAACCACCTCACGGCAGTTTTCCGGAGGTTGGCAGAGCACGGGTTAATAATCAACCCAGCGAAGTGTCAGTTCGGGGTGACGTAGATTGATTTTTTGGGGCATCGCGTCTCTCCAGAAGGAGCGGTTCCTCTGCCTGACAAAGTGCGCGCAGTAACAAATTTTCCCCAGCCACAAACGGTCAAAGCGTTACAGGAGTTTTTGGGAATGGTGAATTTTTATAACCGTTTCCTCCCCCGCGCAGCGCAGCTCATGCAACCATTGTATGCTGCACTGAAAAAACAAAAACCCACAAATAAAATCGAATGGTCTCCGGAACGAGAGTGCACATTCTCTGAAGTCAAAACAGCCCTGGCAAATGGTACGTTGTTAGCACATCCAGTCCCAATGGCCCGCATGGCGCTCACTACTGACGCATCAGATGTGGCCATAGGGGCAGTCATGGAACAGTATGTAGCCGGAGCCTGGCAACCGCTCGCCTTTTTCAGCAGGACCTTGCGCGATAGTGAACGGAAATACAGCGCATTCGACAGGGAGTTGTTAGCTCTCCACTTGGCCATTCGCCACTTCCAGTTCTGGCTGGAGGGACGCCGTTTCACCACGTTCGTTGACCACAAGCCGCTGACTTTCGCGATGGCCAAGATTTCAGAACCTTGGTCGGGCCGGCAGCAGAGACAGCTGGCCGCGATCTCGGAGTTTACTACCGATATCCAGCATGTGGCAGGTAAACTTAATGTAGTGGCAGACTGCCTCTCGCGCACTGTGGCGGCTCCAGCCCGCGTAGGGGTAGATTTTGCAGCCATGGCCGCGGATCGGGTTAGCGACGCAGAAGTGTGCGCGGCCCCAGTCCGCGTAGGGATAGAGTATGCAGCCATGGCCGCGGATCAGGTTAGTGACGCGGACGTGCGCGCGCTCCAGTCTGGACCAACAGGGTTAAGGCTGGAGAACAGGGTGCTGCATGACGGTATGCCCCCCCCTAATCTGCGATGTCTCCACTGGGCGACCGCGTCCTGTGGTACCGGCCGCGTGGCGCCTCCGCGTTTTTGACTCGATCCATTCTCTGGCACACCCAGGAGTGCGTGCGTCGGTCAAAATGGTGGGAGAGAAATTTGTATGGCCGAGCCTGCGCAAACAAGTTAGAGAATGGGCGCCAGCCTGCATGGCTTGTCAACGAGCCAAGGTACACAGACACACGAGAGCTCCTTTGGAGCCGTTTCACATCCCGGCTAAGAGGTTTGATCATGTTCACGTGGACCTCGTAGGCCCCCTCCCACCCTCACAGGGGTGCACACATCTTCTGACAATGGTTGACCACACCACGCGCTGGCCGGAAGTGGTCCCACTGTCGTCAACCACAGCCGAGGAGGTGGCGCGCGCGTTTTTAACGGCATGGGTAGCGCGTTTTGGAGTCCCGTCGGACATTACGTCCGACAGAGGCCCTCAATTTGTTTCCGAACTTTGGTCAGCGATGGCCCGCAGCCTGGGGGCAATGATCCACCACACGACCGCGTACAATCCGCAGGCTAACGGGTTATGCGAACGTTTTCACAGGTCATTGAAGGCGGCCCTCAGAGCGTCGCTTACGGATGCAAATTGGGTGGACAGGCTACCATGGGTTTTATTGGGGTTGCGTTCTGCACCTAAAGAGGATTTAGAAGCCTCCCCAGCTGTACTAGTTTTCGCACAGCCACTTCGGCTGCCCGGTTACAGAGTAGCAAGGACTCGAGCATGCTACCTGGCCCCGTTCACCACAGTTTTCCGCGCGTTTTTGTGCCTAAGGCTTTAAAAAATGCGGAGTTTGTTTTTGTCAGACATGATGCCCATCGCCCACCGTTACGACCACCTTATGATGGACCATATAGAGTGCTGGAAACAGGGGATAAGCATTTTTTGCTATATTTGGGGGGCAGAAAAGAAATGATTGGCATAAACAGGCTCAAACCCGCTTTTGTGGTGGCTGACGGTGTGCAGTTGGCTAAGGCTCCTCGGTGCGGCAGACCCCCTAGAGAGCATTCCCCAGAACACCCACAGAGATTGACTTACAGTTCCCATCCTCAGACAGCAGCTCCCCAGCAGGAGGGCGCTGCGGAGGTGGTAAAGCCTGCTTACAGCAAATACAGGAGAAGACTGAGGCCCAAGCAGCATGTGGACTGATGTGTAGTGATTTTATTATGACATGCAAACTGTTATTACATTGTTCCATCTTAGACGTTTGGGGGGGGGGGTCATGTGGGACACATATGTGGGTTTCATATGCTTCACATGTATATTACTGTATGCTTATTGTATGCTTCACGTCTCAGAGGAACAAAAGGACTGAACCTCCTAGGAGATAACAGGAGGATGTGAAATGTGGCCTTTTGTATGCAAAGAGATGACCTTGAGGGATTTCCTGACCACCAGTGACTTTAGGTGGAGGTGAGAAGACCTGGAAGAAGACACATTGTGACTTGGGATTAAAAGACAATGTGACTGTGTGCTTTGATGTCCTGGGGTATAAAAGGGACAGATGTTGGGGGATTCTTTCTCTTTCTGTTTTGATGATGTTGGAGAATGGAATAAACCTGACTCGTGAGATAAACTCAGCCTCGTCATTTCCACATTCTCCACATTATAACCTTTTCCAGACTGATAGATCTCAATTACTACACAGAGTGAAATATTTGCTGAATCAACCCACACTATACACCTTGTATCATTCATTAATACTCCCATACATGACATATTGTACTGAAGTATGGGGAAATACATATAAAACAAACATATATCCAGTCTTTATGCTTCAGAAGAGAGCTATTAGAATAATAAACAAAGCTGCTTACAGGGAACCAACAAACCCACTTTTTCTTAAATTAAAAGCTCTCACGTTGAAAGATCTGGTTGACTTTAAAACTGCAGTAATAATGTTTAAAGTGAAGAATCTATCACTGCCCGCAAATATCCAAAAGTTGTTCCAAATAAGGGAGAAACAATATCATTTAAGAGGAACATGTATATTTCAAAAACCTTCAATGAGAACTAAGACCAAGCAACACTGTGTTTCAGTGCAAAGAGTCAGATTATGGAACAATTTTGGACCTGAATTAAAATCATGTACAACGCTTGGACAATTTAAACAAAAACTAAAGGAAGAAATACTCCAAACATATATACAAGATGACATGTAAAATCACATAAGGACTGTCATATCCAGTCTGTGTTGTGTTGTTGCTTAGTTTTTTTTTTTTTGTCACATTTTGTCTTAGCTATGTTCTGAATTGTAATCGCACTTGTTTTGTTTTTCTTTTGAATTCTTGGATGGAATATGGGTGGACAATATAAGCTGCGCTTCAGCCATTCACCCATTTTGGATAACTTATGTTGAACTGTATAATCAGAGGAGTTATTGTCTAATTTGACCTTGTTGGATTTTCTTTCCCCCTTTGTTATATTATTCTGTTTCTTTTTAACCTCTACTTTTAATCTATCCAAAATAAAGATTCATTTACTTTGTTTCTCATTTGTTCCTTAATTTCTTTGGATCACAGCATGATGTCTAGCTTTTGAGGATCTTTTGGTCTACTTCACTTAAGGAGGGGCTCCTATTTAAATGAGGATCCTATTTAAGTGATTTCATGATTAAGGACAGGTGTGGCAGTAATCAGGCCTGGGTGTGGCTAGAGAAATTGAACTCAGCTTTCCAAAGATGTGATAAACCACAGTTAATTTATGTTTTAACAAGGGGGGTGGGGGCAATCACTTTTTCACACAGGGCCATGTAGGTTTGATTTTTTTTTTTTTTACCCTTAATAATGAACGCCTTCATTTAAAAAATGCATTTTGTGTTCACTTGTGTTATCTTTGTCTTATATTTAAATTTGATGATCTGAACATTTAAGTGTGACAAACATACAAAAAAATGAGAAATCAGGAGGGGGGCAAACACTATTTCACACCACTGTAAGTATGGTAGTGGTTTCACGGATGGGTCAATATACATGAAAATGTGGAGTGCAGATGTCACTGGGTGGAAGCATATTATTTTGTTTTTTGGGTTTTATATAGTTTTAAGCCACCCTCCAGTAGGCTCACCACCTGCAGGAGGGATCATGGGGGTCCGGTGCTATGTGGATTAGGTGGCGGTCAAAGGCGGAGACCTTGGCGGACTGATCCCAAGCTTTCTATACTGGCTTTTGGTACGTGGAATGTCACCTCTCTGGTGGGGAAGGAGCCTGAGCTGGTGTACGAGGTTGAGAGATACCGGCTAGATATAGTCGGCCTCACCTCAACACACAGCTCCGGTTCCGGAACCAGTCTCCTGGAGAGGGGCTGGAGCTTGGCCTTTTCTGGAGTTGCCCAGGGCGAGAGGCGACGAGCAGGGGTGGGTATTCTTGTATCCCCCCACCTTGCTGCCTCTATATTGGAGTTTTCCCCGGTGGACAAAAGGGTTGCTTCCCTGCGCCTTCGGGTTGGGAAACGGTTCCTGACCATCATTTGTGCCTATGCACCAAATGATGTTTCAGAGTACCCACCCTTTTTGGAGTCTGTGACTGGGGTGCTTGTCAGAAAAATGTACAATGTTATCATTTTAAATGTCTATGCCTTATGCAAGCATAGAAGTGAGCTCTACTGGAAAAACACTGAGATGACATTCGGGGAGCGAGTTCTACTGGAAGAATACTGAGACTGCTTGCAGAGAGCCAGTTCTGGCGGAAAAGTACTGATAGTGACATACCCCCTGCATGGCGAGAGAAGGAACAGGTTGCTTTGTCCTTTCAAGCCAAACCTGTTACACTCTTTTGTCTGTGATGTATTCAGCTGAAACCACTTTGTCCTGCTTCCGTTTGTATGTTGCAACTGCTTCTTGTATATAAGCTTGCTCACTGAAGGCAGTCTTCAGTACTGACCTCCTGCAACCTGAGGTTCGTACTCCTTGTATACAATTTATACAAGTAAAAACTTTTAAAAGAATATTCTTGTGTCTCGAATCTTTATTGAGGTAATGAACTAATATACGATCATATTCTGAGTGTTTTCAGAGATTCCTGACATACGTGGTGCCATGACCCGGATGACCAACCAAGCCTTCCCCGGTTTGCAAAACCCATGCATGGTCTGACCAACGGTCAGTTTTGGAAACCCGCCTTCAGGGAACGCCAGGGAGGAGACTGGCTCTTGACTCTGTCTAGTGACGGTCATCCTCACTAGTAGGGTCATAAAGTAAGTGACGTCTTTTTATTATTAAAGAAAAAGGATATAGTATATACTATATGCATTAGAAGATCCTCCCAAATCCAGCCTTGAGTGAGTAATGTAAAATAGGCCGCTCCAATATGTTACTAATGTAAAATGGGATGCGCTCCTAAATATGTTACTAATGCAAAATAGGCCGCTCCAATATGTAAAATTGGATACGCTCCTAAAAATATTACTAATGTAAAATAGGCCGCTCCAACATATTACTAATGTAAAATAGGATGCGCTCCTAAATAAGTTACAAGATCCTCCTAAATCAAACCACAAGTGACTAACGCGATAAGAGAGTGAAGGGCGCGGACGAGTAGTTGCAACGAGGAAAAAAAAGGTTTTGTTCGGGTTAAAGTCCCGATTGTATTGTTTCAAAGTAAAAAGGTTTTGTTCGGGTTAAAGTCCCGATTGTGTTGTTTTCCGGCCGAAGAGTCAGGTTTCAAAATGTGAAAGAAAAGTAAAAAGTGCTGCGTATTGACTGATAGGTCAAGCTTTAGCTAGTAATGGTAATATAAGGCGGGGTCCTATATATTTTTCCTATCTGATCATACCAGGTAATGATACTGTAAGAAATTACTGGAGCCCTAATATAGGTTGCGTGAGATCTAGTCCCATCAACAAGTGAGCGCACTTCAAAAAAATTGGGCAGTAATAGTGTTGCAGTGGGCGGACTGACAACGTTCCTGACTATATAAACAAAAAAAAAATGGGTAACTGTACAGGAAAAACAAATAAAGCGAAAAATAAGCAAAAGAAAAAAGAGGAAACTGCGCGCCGAATGGTAAAAATTACAATAACCAGTTAAAAGAAAAAGATCAGATAAAGGATCCTGAAAAATATTTAAACAAATGGGGAAAAAGATTATTCCTTTAAACCCACACTGGATGTAGATGAATGCACAGTCTGACGTCGACAGAAAAACTTACAACAAAAAGAGATAAATATCAAAACCAACCAAGCATCGAACCATTATTAAATGAAAAAGATAATCCTCCCCCAGCTTATCAATGCCGCGATCCTAAGGATGGTCCATACGGCAAATTATTAAAAGAAGCCCAAGAGGTTGGGAAAAGGAGAAAGTAAATAAAATCATAACAATTAGACCATAATATTTAAAGACGGACGGATTAAATGGCAACAGAACCGGATAACGTTAAAATGGACAATGAGAGACAGTTATTTTATCTATTCTTTGTGTGTGAGCCTTAGATAGAGGCAGCGGCAGTGCAGAGAGAACAAAACTCCTCTGCTCTCTGTTTGTGTGTGTATAGTTGATCTGTGTGAAAAAAGTGGTCTAAATATGGGTACCTTTACAAGGTTTTGGGTTTTTATTTTTTAAATTTAACTCTGTGGGGTTAGACCCAAGACAGGCAAGTGAATGATGGAAATTGGGATGTTTGTTTTAACTGTGGCAAACCTGGTCACTGGGCCCGTGATTGCAGGTTTGGCCAAAGAGGTGGATTTGGAGGCAGGGTACCAAGTAGAGGTAGAAGAAGATTTCAGAATGATCAGAGAGGCGAGCAACAGGCTTGCTCTGTGGCAGGGTACCAAGTAGAGGAAGAAGAAGATTTCAGAATGATCAGAGAGGCGAGCGACAGGCTTGCTCTGTAAAAAATAGAAGCATGAACAGTAAATGTGAAAGGAGGGGCTGCTGAAGGAGCAGCTCTCTCTCTCTCTCTCTCTCTCTCTCTCTCTCTCTCTCTCTCTCTCTCTCTCTCTCTCTCTCTCTCTCTCTCTGTGTGTCCCCTTTGGCCTCAGAGGTGGAAGGAGCAGGTTTTGAAGCCCTGTAACTGACCTTTTTCTTTGACTGAAGCATGACAGTGCACTTTATAGGAAGGACTGACGTGTGACAACGTGAGATTTAGAGCACAGAGGTTCAAAAGAGACTGATAATTAATGTGTCTGTGCATATGATCTGCCAGAGGCTATGAATTGTCAGACAAAGGTCCCAGTCATAGATCAAAAGAAGGGAAGAGTGAAGTCTTGTACACAGATGGATAGTGGATGGAAACGAATTGAGTGAGTGTTTCTGATGGAAAAAGTACGTAGGGGAAGAGAAGAGGAACGGTGGGTTTAGCAAGTGTAGAAAATATTTCTGATGTTGAGATGGAAATGGAAAAAGAAATGAAAGCAGAGCATGTGTAACCAAAGAAAAATAAAGATCCCCGTAAGATTTGAAGCTGTAGCTTTAAAAACCAAACAAACAGAAAACCAACAATAAATAAATTAAATTTTTGGCTAAGAGTGCCAGGAAGAAGGCACAAATGCAGGCAGCCGTCTTAAATGTTTCCAAGTACTTAAAGCAGCAATGAGGCATTAGGTGTCCATTCTTTCAGTGCATTTCCTTAATTGTGAATATTAACATTTATTTAGTAATGAGTAAACACTCACAGCGAAGATTATAGCTTTACTATATACTCGATTATTTAAAGTCACTCTAACACCCCAGTTATGTTCCTCCCCAACAGAGGGTATGCATTTGATGTTACTCACCACATAATGGTGTGATATGGGATATATGTGATATATGATACGTCATATTTCAGGAATATGACAGTAATGAGGAATGTGTTTTTCCTGATTCGGCGGTGGCCAAGCTGGGTCAGGGTAAACTACATTCACTCCACAATTTACCAAGGAATATACAAAATGAGGCATTCAAGGAAAAAATTTGAATCAAATTCTAATTAGGCAAAACGTCCACCTTTCCATTGACTGAAAGAGTGTGACGCAACTTTTATTCATTTATTCAAATTCAACCCGTCTGTGTTCAACTGGACAAACTGATCTTATTTATCAATGCTGAAGCATATCAAAGATGCACAGATGGTTATTTTGTTTTTCTTAAATGAAATTTGTACTGTCACAAAAGAAGCTGTGACTATTGAAATCTTATTTTTGAGGGAACTGGGCTACCCGCAAATTTTATCTAAAATTAAAAATGGTAGCACACTTCCTTTCAACAGAAGAATCAAGCAAATACCCTGTAACTTTGCTGCATGTGTGTCTCCATGTATCAAAACAGGGGGTATCAGGGGAATTAATTAGCAAATAATTAGCAATACTCAGAAAAATCGGTAATACATAAAAATTATCAATAACTGATAATGACTTGTTTTATCCTCTCTAAAAGATTTTCCATATAAATTAAAAGATGATTATACCATTTTTAAGAACAGAGCAGACATTTCTGGCAGACAATGACGAACCCAATGATCAAGGGTGAGGCACATTGTTTGGCTATGACTTAAAAGAAGACAGTGCAGCAGTCACGACATCGTGTACAAAAAGCACCACCCTCATGGCTGCTGTACTGCCAGGTCATATCCTTGAAGGACTAGGAAGTCCACAGCCACTGCACATTACTATGAAATATATCAGATGTTTTGAACTTTCTGATTGTGCCTTGGCTGACAAATTGTATGACAAAGATGTCATCACAGTGCAGATGGACAATTTGATTTTCAATGAGCAAGGAGCAGCTGCACTGTCGGTGAAATTGCCCGAAGATGTTACCTCCTTGCATGATGTTAACACTCCGCCTCACATGTTCCTATGGGGACCAGACAATTACTTTTGGGCTGCTTGTGGACAAATGGTTGAGAAGACAAATCATGTAACCGATTGGGTGAAAACTCCTAAGAAAAATGTGCAATACTCACAATCCACAGGACTATTTATGACGCCCTTACAAGTGGTCATGTCCCTTTGGGTCACGATTCATCCATTTTCTCTGTGGTAGATTTGAGTAATCCATTTTTTACTATCCCTGTGCATGAAGAAAGCCAGTTTTAGTTTGCATTTATGTCTAAGGGAAAAAGATACGCATACACCAGATTACCTCAAGGTTATTGCGAGAGTCCGACCATTTTCTCACAGGAAATGACTGCTCTAATGGCCAAATTTAGCCCACCAGCTGGATCAAAAATTATGTTATATGTGGATGACATTTTGGTTGCCTCCCCCACTGAGGAACAATGTCGACAGAACTCTTTGGCCCTGCTGCACTTCCTGTGTGAACATGGACTAAAATGTGGCAAGAAAAAACTGCAGTTTTGTCAACCTGAGGTTAAATTCCTTGGCCATATGTTTATTGCCGACGGGAAAACATTGGAACCAGATAGAATAAAGACCATTCAAAACTTACCTTTGCCACAGACAAAAAAGCAAACTTAATCAGCAAATTAAAAAAAAAAAAGTCATAAATTTACAACAAAAAAGTTGTAGATTTATGATGAAAAAATGTGTGGATTTATGAGGAGAAAAGTTACATGTTTACAAGACAAAATAAAATTTATGAGAAAAAAGTTGCAGATTTATGAAAATAAGTAGCAAATTCATGTGAAAAAGTGGCAACTTTACAACAAAAAAGGCACTATTAGGTACCCTGAACTACTGCCGCCAGTGGTTGCCAAACCTCTCACAACACGGCTCCACTGTACGCACTACTTCAGGGCCCACAAGGAAATTTGCATGCTAGTATGAGCTGAAAAATATGACTATACCACCCCACACATACTTAAATGGCAACAAACTTTACTGCACTGCCAATGACAAAATTGTTCTCCCTCCCTCACTGCACCGCTGGATGGCACGATGTGCCAGCAGGAGGGATATGATTAAGATAGCTGAAAAACACTTCTTCTGTCCAGGAATTCTAAAAGAAATGAAAAAGTTTGCAGTCAAAATAATGCCCAAGGTGCAATGAGAACTAGACAGAGGAGTTTTCCACTACCAAAAGCACCCTTTTCTCAATGGTGCATGGATTTTATAGTGGGTCAACTCCAACACTGCCTTGTTCTCACTGACACATTCACAAAATGGACAGAAATACATCCTACTGCTAAGGCAGATGCAAAAGTTTTTCTGTAAGGTTTTTGCAAAATGGTATATTCCCAACTTTTGGAATACCAGAGATCATTTACGCAGACTAATACCACACAAATACATTGATTCTGTTAGAGCTCTCTCCACTCCACAGGAGGAAGTGATCAACCCACTGCAGCCTGGTGACTTTATCTTCATGAAAAATCATCACCAGCAGCATTGGGACTCAGTAAGGGTAGCTGAACGACCATCCTGGATCCACCTTTCAAACGTGAAGAGACTAAAAGTGCCTGCAAGTGAACTAACCTGCTTCCCTGAGTAAGTCCATTTACAAAGGGGGGGGGGGGGTCCTTTTAAGGACACGGCCGTCTCAAACCTGGTGAAGACAGAGGCCCGGAGGGGTACTCTCTCAGGTGGAAGTAAAAATGAAGGCACTGCTAATTGCCGCTGGTGTGACAGATGTATTTGCAGAAGTAATATGGATCACTTCCCCCGACGCCAACTTGATAACCAAGAGGGAGACGACAGCCTATGACAGCATTCCCCTCATTTGGAGTGGCCTATTTGAGTCGCAGAATGAATGATGTATTTTGGGCCTTGGAGGACCTCACTGAGAGAAAGGAGGCGTATGTGCTATTATTGGAGAACATTGTTGCACTTTCATCCCTGATTCCTCTGAAAATATCACAGCAATAATCGATTGGCTGAGAGGACTGCAACAACACTTGAATGGCTTGAAGGATGTGCCGCAAAATTGGGACCTGTCCTCTTGGTTCCTTTCTGGCCAATGGTGGCAAGTTCTGTTGAAGTAGTTAACCTCAGCAACAGTTGCATTGATTCTATCTTGTGTACTATTCATGTGTGTCATTCCCTGTATTGGGTCCATGATAAGTAGTGCTCTTGCTCAACACACTTTCATGTTACAATCTGTTTTGCTCCAAAGGGAAGTTCCTGTACAATATACTGCCTTGAGACAACGAAGTGATGGTGATTGTGATGACAGAACCACTGTTTAGACTTGGAAGTGATGCTCAATGATGACAATGTAGAAAATCATGAGAAGATGCATTGCACTGATGTTTGCATGTGAATACAACAATGATAAAATGATAAACAGGAGGGAATTGTCAGAAAAATGTACAATGTTATCATTTTAAATGTCTATGCCTTATGCAAGCATAGAAGTGAGCTCTACTGGAAAAACACTGAGATGACATTCGGGGAGCGAGTTCTACTGGAAGAATACTGAGACTGCTTGCAGAGAGCCAGTTCTGGCGGAAAAGTACTGATACTGACATACCCCATGCATGGCGAGAGAAGGAACAGGTTGCTTTGTCCTTTCAAGCCAAACCTGTTACACTCTTTTGTCTGTGATGTATTCAGCTGAAACCGCTTTGTCCTGCTTCCGTTTGTATGTTGCAACTGCTTCTTGTATATAAGCTTGCTCACTGAAGGCAGTCTTCAGTACTGACCTCCTGCAACCTGAGGTTCGTACTCCTTGTATACAATTTATACAAGTAAAAACTTTTAAAAGAATATTCTTGTGTCTCGAATCTTTATTGAGGTAATGAACTAATATACGATCATATTCTGAGTGTTTTCAGAGATTCCTGCCAGTGCTCCTCTTGGAGACTCCATTGTCCTACTGGGGGACTTCAATGCGCACGTGGGCAACGACAGTGAAACCTGGAGGGGGGTGGTTGGGAGGAACGGCCTGCCCGATCTGAACCCGAGTGGTGTTCAGTTATTGGACTTCTGTGCTAACCACAATCTGTCCATAACAAACACCATGTTCAAGCATAAGGGTGTCCATATGTGCACTTGGCACCAGGACACCCTAGGTCGCCGGTCGATGATCGATTTTGTTATCATGTCATCAGATCTGCGACCGTATGTCTTGGACACCCGTGTAAAGAGAGGTGCAGAGCTGTCAACTGATCACCACCTGGTGGTGAGTTGGATCCGATGGCAGGAGAGGAAGCCATTCAGACCTGGTAGACCCAAACGTATAGTGAGGGTGTGCTGGGAACGTCTGGCTGAGGCCCCTGTCCGGGAGGTCTTCAACTCCCACCTCCGGAAGAACTTCAACCACATTCCGAGAGAGTCTGGAGACATGGAGTCTGAATGGACCATGTTCTCCACCTCTGTTGTTGAAGCGGCGGCCCAGAGTTGCGGCCACAAGGTGGTCGGTGCATCTCGTGGTGGCAACCCCCGAACCAAGTGGTGGACACCAGTGGTGAGGGGGGCCATTAAGCTGAAGAAGGAGTCCTATCAAGCTTGGTTGGCTTGTGGGACTCCCGAAGCAGCTGAGGTGTACCGGCAGGCCAAGCGGAGTGCAGCTCGGGTGGTTGCTGAAGCAAAAACCCGGGTATGGGAGGAGTTCGGTGAGGCCATGGAACAAGACTTTCGGTCGGCCTCGAAGAGATTCTGGCAAACTGTCCGGCGGCTCAGGAAGGGAAAGCAGCTCCCTGTCCACACTGTGTATGGTGCGGATGGGACACTGTTGACTTCGACTGGGGATATCATCGGGCGGTGGAAGGAATACTTCGAGGATCTCCTCAATCCCACTGATACGGCTTCCACAGAGGAAGCAGGGTTTGGGGATGAGGGGGATGACTCGCCTATCACAGGGGCTGAGGTCGCCAAGGTGGTTAAAAATCTCCTTGGTGGCCGGGCCCCGGGGGTGGACGAGATTCGCCCTGAGTACCTCAAGGCCCTGGATGTTGTTGGGATTTTGTGAAGCAGAGATGAGACTGTGGCTCTCACTTGATGCATGATTTTGTACTTTACTGTCATAGTTTTAATTAATTTTGACAAACAGACACAGTAAGTGTGGACCTCAGACCAGTAGTTTCTCTTCCATCTTTGAAATAAAAAAATCACCAAGGTAAGAACAAAAAAGCCTGCCTCATAGCAGGTGGAAAAGAGTATCTAATATAAATGGATGGCAAGAATACTTTACAGTAGTTTGAATGGCAAGATGTTTTTGTGATCTGCTGTTGGCTGCAAAAATCTAAGTTCACATGTATAAATTGATAGAGCAAAAAGAGTTCACTCAGTGTCTTAGACAATACCAATGACAATACCAAACCAGATCATCAGTGATGGAACCACTCATTCTGGCCTGATGAACACAATCCAAGGTCACAGAGTCTTTGCTTAAATCTAGCCTAGACTTACTAAAAGTTAAAATAGTGCGTGCTTCTGTCTTATCACCTTTGACCTTAAGCACACTCAGGATACATATCTATCCTGAAGATCATTAAGTGTGATGGTACGTGTCCACTGGTCTGTTTTTTGTTGGAAAGCATTGCATTGGGGTTGCATTGTGGTGCGGATATAGCGTAACCAGGTGGAGTCATAGAAAATAACACGTTATTAGCTGACAGTTTCTTTCCCTGAGCCATCAGGACTGCAAACAGTCAGAGGCCCCACCTCACTCCCTCCAAACGCTCATATGTACAGAACTGAGGAACTTTTTGATTATCATAATAATCACACCTGTCATTCTGTAAAATAGGAGTAGGGGTAATTAAAAACAAACTGCAAGGTTCTTTAAAAAACCAGGTGAAGAGTCACAAGTAGCAATCAAAGGGGAAACTTTAAAATGAGGATGTTCAACAAAGAATTTATTTACAATATGCACAAATGCCCACTAAAATAAAGCCTAAACTAAAACCTGAGAATTAAAATGATCTAAAAAGCTAAAATAACATAAAATACTGCCTAAAAAACCGAGGCTAAAAAACTAAAAGTGGGCAACAAAAAAAACAAAAAAACCAAACAAAACAAATAAGGTTGCGTGTCCACCAAACGCATTTTTTGTTGCCCGACTGCCCTGAGCATTTTTTTTCTTCACCGTTTGTGTGCAGTGCTCTGGGGGGAAAAAAAGTCTGTGCCCTGTATCCCAGCAACAGCTTGTCACTCTCAGATCAGCACTTCCGCTTTTCCTATTGTCAGACTTTCTACTGATTTTTCAATAGCAGTCTCTAAATAACAATGGACAGGAAACGTTTTCTAGCAGCTCTGGATGTAAAATATGATGACATGGAATGCAGGAGTCTGAGTACGGACTAGTACCGGTATCCTATGTCCCGCCCATGCAGCAGTTCTGATTGGCTGCTTAAGGTCTGATATTGACAAGCTCAGCTGCAGTCTCTGAAAAGTTTAACTTTTTTCAACTCTGAGCGCCCTGACAAAAAACGGCCACCGCTGAGAGCGTTTTGGCACCAAGGGTGCTAAGCACTGTAAACGCTGGACTACATAGAGAATGAGTGGAAACTAGTCGCCCAGAGTGGAAAAAGTGTGTTTGGTGGACACGCAGCCTAAAAGTCTATAAATATTGAGGAGGAGGATCCACTCTTCCAGGCCAGGCTCCATCTGCTAAGATGACACCGACGCCCTCAGGAAACCTATTCAGGGGAAGACACTTGCCAGCAGTATATCCATATTTCTCATCGTCATTAGCATCAGTGTCATCATCATGGGGTGGTGCTATCTGAGAACCAGATACTTACAGCAAAGGCAGAGCTCCTCACTCTGCCTCTTGCTGTCTCTCGCCTACAGCACTCCAACTGCTCCACACAGAAATGTCCTCCCCCAAATGCCGGTGCCATGGTGGTCCTGGCCGTTACTGCTCCTCCTTCTCAGACATGCCCTCCTTCAGCCATTTTCCTAGGATAAGCAGCCTCCTCTTGTCCAGCAGAGCTCTCATCTGGCCGGCTGTCCTGGCAGGGCTCTCCTCTGGCCAGGGCCTCTCCTCAAGCAGGCTCACCTCAGGCAGGGCTCTCCTCTGGACTGCCAAAGCACATTTTATACCATGAGCAGTCACAGGTGCTGCACATCCCCAATCAACACAGGTGCTGCTGATTAGTAATTAGGGGAAGCACAGGGCGGAAGTAGACAACACTTCCAATTAAAAGCACATGGTTAAAATATAAAAACTGCAAAACATGTAAAGTTATAAAACATGCAATATAAACTTAAAACTATATCCATCCATCCATCCATCTTCTACCGCTTTTCCGGAGGTCGGGGTCGTGGAGGCAGCAGTTCAAGCAGAGAAGCCCAGACTTCCCTCTCCCCAGCCACCTGCTCCAGCTCTTCAGAGAGGATACCAAGGCGTTCCCAGACCAGCTGGGAGACATTGTCTCTCCATCGAGTCCTGGGTCTGTCCCGGGGTCTCCTCCCAGTGGGACGTGCCTGAAACACCTCAAGTGGGAGGCGTCCAGGAGGCATCCTAATCAGATGCCCATACCACCTCAACTGACTCCTTTCAATGTGGAGGAGCAGCGGTTCTACTCTGAGCCTCTCCCGGATGACTGAGCTCCTCACCCTATCTCTGAGGGTGAGTCCAGCAATCCTATCCGCGATCTTGTTCTTTCGGTCATTACCCAAAGCTTGTGACCATAGGTGAGAGTAGGAACGTAGATTGACTGGTAAATCGACAGCTTTGCCTTAGAACTAAGCTCCCTCTTCACCACAACAGACCAGTACAACGTCCGCATCACTGCAGATGCTGCTCCAATCCGTCTGTCAATCTCTCGCTCCATTTTCCCCTCACTTGTGAACAAGACCCCAAGATACTTAAACTCCTCCTCTTGGGGCAGGAGCCTGTCCCCAACCCAGAGAAGATAATCTACCTTTTTTCGGCTGAGGACCATGGACTCGGACTTGGAGGTGCTGATTCTCATCCCAGCCGATTCACACTCAGCAGCAAGCTGTCCCAGCAAGAGCTGTAGGTCATTGCTGGATGAAGCCAACAGGACAACATCATCTGCTAACAACAGAGATGAGATCCTGTGGTCACCAAGCATGACACCCTCCATTCCCTGGCTTTGCCTAGAAATCCTGTCCATAAAAATTATGAACAGGATCTGTGACATAGGGCAGCCCTGGCGGAGTCCAACTCTCACTGGGAATGACTCCGACCGAGTGTTGGCAATACGAACCAAACTCTCACAACGGTCGTACAGAGACCGAATAGCTCATAACAGCAAGCCCGATACTCCAGACTCCCGAAGCATCCCCTACAAAAAAAAAAACACTAGGGACGCGGTCAAATGCCTTCTCCAAGTCCACAAAACACATGTAAACTGGTTGGGCAAACTCCCACGAACCCTCAAGAATTCTCGAGAGGGTAAAGAGCTGGTCCGATGTGCCACGGGCCAGGACGAAAACCACATTGCTCCTCCTGAATCTGAGGTTCGACTAACGGCCGGACTCTCCTCTCCAATACCTTGGCATAGACCTTCCCAGGGAGGCTGAGGAGTGTGATCCCTCTAAAGTTGGAGCACACCCTCCAGTCCCCTTTTTTGAAGAGAAGAACCACCATACTGCCCCCGACCTCCACGCAATGTTGCAGAGGCGTGTCAACCATGACAGCCCAACAACATCCAGGGCCTTGAGGTACTCAGGGCGAATCTCGTCCATCCCCGGGGCCCGGCCACCAAGGAGATTTTTAACCACCTTGGCGACCTCAGCCCCTGTGATAGGCGAGTCATCCCCCTCATCCCCAAACCCTGCTTCCTCTGTGAAAGGCGTATCAGTGGGATTGAGGAGATCCTCGAAGTATTCCTTCCATCGCCCGACGATATCCCCAGTCGAAGTCAACAGTGTCCCGTCGGCACCATACACAGTGTGGACAGGGAGCTGCTTTCCCCTCCTGAGCCACCGGACAGTTTGCCAGAATCTCTTCGAGGCCGACTGAAAGTCTTGGAACAAGATTTTCAGAACAAGAACAAGATAACTTTTAATACTTTATTTAAAATTATTTTACCCATGAAGGACCCAACAGGATGGAGAATGGAGAAAGGAAGTGTGTGGAGTGGGAAAGAAAAGGGAGAGGAACAGACAAAAAAGACAAACAAACCAACAACTAAAACAAACAGAAGAAAGACTGCTTCTTCCACCGAAGAGGTCTCAACACAAGTCTGATATCCACACCTGTTAAAGGGGAGACATTTGTGCGTGTGCATCCATGTGTGTGTATATGAGAGTGCACAAAATAAGTGTGTGCATGTGAGTGGTTTGTCTGGGAACATACAAAGAGGGGGGCCTGTCGCAGCACCCCCCCCAAAACCCCGAGCAGGCAAGGCAGCGCCCAGGTTTTTGCTTCAGCAACCACCTGAGCTGCACTCCGCTTGGCCTGCTGGTACACCTCAGCTGCTTCGGGAGTCCCACAAGCCAACCAAGCTTGATAGGACTCCTTCTTCAGCTTAATGGCCCCCCTCACCACTGGTGTCCACCACTTGGTTCGGGGGTTGCCACCACGAGATGCACCGACCACCTTGCAGCCGCAGCTCTGGGCCGTTGCTTCAACAACAGAGGTGGAGAACATGGCCCATTCAGACTCCATGTCTCCAGACTCTCTCGGAATGTGGTTGAAGTTCTTCCGGAGGTGGGAGTTGAAGACCTCCCGGACAGGGGCCTCAGCCAGACGTTCCCAGCACACCCTCACTATACGTTTGGGTCTACCAGGTCTGAATGGCTTCCTCCCCTGCCATCAGATCCAACTCACCACCAGGTGGTGATCAGTTGACAGCTCTGCACCTCTCTTTACACGGGTGTCCAAGACATACGGTCGCAGGTCTGATGACACAATAACAAAATCGATCATCAACCTGCGACCTAGGGTGTCCTGGTGCCAGGTGCACATATGGACACCCTTATGCTTGAACATGGTGTTCGTTATGGACAAACTGTGATTAGCACAGAAGTCCAATAACTGAACACCACTCGGGTTCAGATCGGGCAGGCCGTTCCTCCCAATCACCCCCCTCCAGATTTCACTGTCATTGCACACATGCGCGTTGAAGTCCCCCAGTAGGACAATGGAGTCTCCAAGAGGAGCACCCTCCACACCCCAGTAACAGACTCCAAAAAGGGTGGGTACTCTGATACATCATTTGGTGCATCGGCACAAATGATGGTGAGGACCCATTTCCCAACCCGAAAGCGCAGGGAAGCAACCCTTTTGTTCACCGGAGAAAACTCCAATATAGATGCAGCAAGGTGGGGGGATACAAGAATACCCACCCCTGCTCGTCACCTCTTGCCCGGGGCAACTCCAGAAAAGGCCAGGAGACTGGTTCCGGAACCGGAGCTGTGTGTTGAGGTGAGGCCAACTATATCTAGCCGGTATCTCTCAACCTCGTACACCAGCTCAGGCTCCTTCCCCACCAGAGAGGTAACATTCCACGTACCAAAAGCCAGTTTAGAAAGTTTGGGATCAGTCCTCCAAGGTCTCCGCCTTTGAACGCCACCTAATCCACATAGCACCAGACCTCCATGATCCCTCCTGCAGGTGGTGAGCCCACTGGAGGGCGGACCCATGTAACTCCTTCGGGCTGAGCCCGGCCGGGTCCCATGGGCAGAAACCCGGCCACCAGACGCTATCCTTCGAGCCCCTCCCCCAGGCCTGGCTCCAGGGTGGGGCCCCGGTAACCCCATACTGGCCGGGGTACACTGAATCCTTGATATAGAATTTATCATGAGAGTCTGTTGGATTGTTCTTAGTCTGGCCCTTCACCCAGGACCAGTTTGTCTTGGGTGACCCTATCAGAGGCAAATTGCCCCGGACAACATAGCTCCTGGAATCACTGGGGCACGCAAACCCCCCCACCACGATAAGGTGACAATCCATGAGGGGGGACCTCATGGATCCCCCCCCCCCATGGACTGAAATAGTGCCACACATGATCATGGAAATGAATGCCGGTGTGAGTAATGAGGGGAGAAGTGCGTGTGGAACCAGGTGTGCCGGAGTGTGAGTGAGTGAAATCCAATAATAAGATACAACTGATCCCACTGACAGGAGGAGGAGGCCTGGCAGAGCTGTCAGGGAGCCGAGCAAACCCAAGAGGCTCCCTGAGAGCGCCTGATGGAAAATAGACAACAAATATACAAAGAGACAAAATAGTCACCGCGTCATGGAATTGGGTTTGGGACCACCAAACCCAAGTTCATGACAGAGCCTCCCCTTCAAGGGGTGGTAACCAGACACCCCTAGCAACATCAGAAGGGAAAAAAGGAACCCCCCCCCCCATGGGACAAACAAACCAGGGCGGGCGGTGGGGGGAACAGGTTAGGAGAGACCCAATAAGCAAAAAATAAGACAAAGGCAATACCCAGGAGAAAAGTGAAATGAACCCCTCTCCTCCCCCAAACTTAGAACAATCCTCCCCCCAAACCCCGGAGTCCAAGAATTCAGGGGGCCAACCAGAGTCCCAGGCCCAAGGGTCGATGAAAAGAGGCCAGTCAGGTGGTCTGTCCAGGTTCAAGACCAGGTGGACCACCCAGGAGAGTGGGTCAGGTGGCCAACCAGGGAAATTGGGCCACCTAACCCCACGACACAGTTCGTCGGGCAGACGGCCTGGGTCCTTGAGCCACCAGCTCAGGAGTGGCAGCTCGGGAGGCGATCCCCCCACCGGAAGGACCAAGTCAGAAGGGGGACACCAGGAAAGGGGGGCACCGGCGTCAACAAACAGTGGTGAGGAGGGAGCCTCCCCGCCTCCAGTGGCCACGAGCTGTGGGACAGAAGCACCCATGGTGAGACCCAGCTGGGTCAAGGTTGCACCCGAGAGGGTCCCATTCTGGGACATAGCACCCGCGGTGGACTCCGGCTGGAGCTCCGCTGCACCCACGGTGGGCTCCGGCTGGAGCTCCGCTGCACCCACGGTGGGCTCCGGCTGGAGCTCCGCTGAACCCGCAGTGGGCTCCAGCTGGGCCAATGCTGGATCCTTGGAAAGCCGGTCAGCCAAGGTAAGCACCAAACCCAGGAGGCAGTCCACCAGCGGAACACCAGGGAACGATGGAATCGTGAACACCTCCGGTGGTGTTGGATCATCTTCGGCGATCCTGAAAGAAGGCTCGGAGAGAGGACACAAAGAAGGGAGGTCAGGGTTGCCGGCAGCGGCGGAGCCCAGCAAAGTAAGCCCAGGTGCAGCTGATGGCTGCACCCAACTCTCCTCACCAACAGCCAGGCAAGATTTCTCCAAGGCTGAGTAAAGGAAAATAAGAGAGATCACTTGCCTGAACTCGAGCTTCACCGCCGTCCAGGTCTCCGTCAATCCTGCTGTGGACAATGGTTCAAGCGCTGACTGCTGCGGCGGCCTCCACAGCAGGCGTGATGGTAGCTGCAGTCCACACCTCCCCCAGAGAACTTCCCAATGCTGGTGATTCCTCTGGCCAGGATTCTGGAGGAGGAGCCCTGTGTTGCATTGGGCCCTGGGTGACTGAAACCAGGGGACATTCCTCTGTCAGCACAGGCTTCAGATACGTCACAATGCTCTCTCTCTCCCTTCATGGCGACCCTGCGGAGCTACAGTAGAGTATTTCAGCTCCGTCGCCCCCTCCCTCCTCCGAAGGTCGAGCTCCAGGGCCGATTGATGCTCAAAGGGGAAAGAAGGAGATGTGCAGAGAGTAGGTGGTTTAGTTATTACTGCAGCGGTTGGTGAGAACCCAGCGGACTGCGCGAACTGGGCCTCACTCCCAGGCTTCAGGCAAGGTGATTTATCAAATGAATGAATTGAGGAAAACACACTTGCCTGTTTACCCTGGATGTGATGGTCCTCGCTGCAGCAAACCCAGCCTCCTGCTTCTTGTCATCAGCGGCGCTCTTGGGCTCCTCGGATAATCCGGACAGGGCCGTTCCTGTAAACTGGAAGACAGGCTGAGGAGCAGAGGAGTTCCTCCTGCAGTCCAAGGTTGGGTCATGGTGCTGTGGAGAGGGCGAAGCCGGCGGAACAGAAGCCGACAGGCAGGGGACGAGAGAGGGCTTTTCTCACCGAATTCTTCTGCGTGCAGGAGCTGGCCTCAAAACACATGGCGAGGAGACAGATGAAGGCAGAGGTGGTAGTGGAGGGAGTGAAAGAGCAATTACCCGTGGATGGAGGTGCATGTATGGTCTCCGCTCCACCAAGTTGGTTATTCCGCCCCAACAGTCCATCTCCTCCCTCCAGGAGGTACAGCTACATGCACTGGCTGCCAAACCCTCAGTCGCCACGATGGCTCAGCGGGCCTCCAAGATCCACTGCCTCCTCATCACTGCTTCACCCACTCGAGGCATGATGGCTCCTCAGACCGGGTGGTAGGAAAAAGCAGACACAAAAAATGAAAGAAATAAAAGGGAAAATATCATGCACAGCTACTCCGCTGGGTTTTGGGTTGGCTGGTTCATCACTGTCATGAACTCCTGGTGCGCTTTTACGCAGTGCACCGAGGAAAAGATTTCAACCCACTTACGGGAAGGAGTTAATTGTGCATTTTATTAACAATAGATAGACAAACAGACAGTTCAAATAATATAACTGCTCAGGATAACATGGGAGTCCTCCAGGATCCTCTACAGTCACGCGTGAGTATAACTGGGGAAGTGTTCCAAAGCTTAACAGACTGGACTGCAGTGGGACAACGCAAACAGTTAGTACTCACGGTTCTGGAGCAGTCTGAGTAAATCCAAGTTTAGTCCGGGCGAGCACAAACAACAAATACAGACCACCAAACCCAAGTTCATGACACATATAACTATCCAGGATATTGCTGGTGTAGTAGGAACAGATATTTGTTTGACTCAGGCCCATTTTGAACATCCTTTGTCCTGTGTAATGAGTTCTATGTAGAATTTGAACTGTATGAGTTGTAAATTAGAGTTTTTAGTCATCTTAAAAATGTTATTGATTAATAAGTCTGTCTCCCATTTTGATTTTGGAAGAGATACTGACTCATCCAGTTTTGATAATAGTCTGTGTAGTTTTGATATCAATTTAGGGGAACGAAGATTTAGAAACTCTGTCACATTAACTGGTGCCTCTAAATCTGTCTGATTAAGATTGAATCTTGCTGTTATTATGGATTTAAGCTGTTGGTACTCAAGAAACTTTTTATCACTGATATTGCACTGTAACACTAGTTTCTGAAACTGGATAAAATTTCCACCTTGAATAAGATGCTCTAAGTTTTTTTATTCCCTTCTCTTGCCATAGTGGAAAGTTTAATGTCCTCCTTTGTTGCAAGATATCAGGATTATTCCAAATAGGCGTGAGGTTAAAAGGGACAAGTGAAGACGCCAATATTTTTAAAAATTTCCGCCAGGATGGACTTCCGGTCTGGACACCATGGTGATAGCAGCTTAACGCTGAAGCTCCCAGACCCGATCCATGAAAATACCTTGAAAATCAGATTTAACGGATTTTTGGAAGAGTGAAAATCAAAAGACAAAGTCATTATGCCTAAAGGAAAACAGAAGAGATCGACATTTACCAGGCCAAGACACGCATCAGCCGAAGAATCTGACCAGGAGGACATCCCCTCTGAAAGGGAGTAGCTGAATGAAGCTAGCAACAAGGTTAGCTTAAAAATGGTACTTCAAGAACTAAGACAATTTCGCCGAGAGTGTTGGGTCGAATTTCGTGAAATTAAAGACGAAATAAAAAGGACAAACAGCAGAGTGGACCAGGCTGAGGACCGAATCATGGAAGCAGAGGAAAGAATAAAAGGGCTGGAAGACACCGTGCTGGATTTACTTAAACGACAGTCAAGACTGGAGGCTAAGCTAACCGACCAAGAAGGAAGACTAAGAAGAGACAACATAAGAATTCATGGTCTGAAAGATGGAGTCGAGGACGGTTTCACCACAATGGCTGCATGCGTGGAATCCATACTGAGAGAGAAGTTGGAAATTCCCCAATCCACCGACTTGAAGATAGAAAGGGCGCACCGTACATTAGCCCCAAGGCCGTCGGCGGAAGCACCACCAAGATCGGTGGTGGTGAAGTTCTCCAACTCCAGAATAAAAGAAGAGGTTGTAAGACTGGCTTGGCAGAAAAAAGGATTTATGCACCAAGAGAGAAAAGTTAACCTGGCCACCAGACGCTAGCCTTCGAGCCCCTCCCCCAGGCCTGGCTCCAGGGTGGGGCCCCGGTAACCCCATACCGGGCGGGGTACACTGAATCCTTGATATACAAATTATCATGAGAGTCTGTTGGATCGTTTTTAGTCTGGCCCTTCACCCAGGACCAGTTTGTCTTAGGAGGCGACGAGCAGGGGTGGGTATTCTTGTATCGCCCCACCTTGCTGCCTCTATATTGGAGTTTTCCCCGGTGGACGAAAGGGTTGCTTCCCTGCGCCTTCGGGCTGGGAAACGGGTCCTGACCATCATTTGTGCCTATGCACCAAATGATGTTTCAGAGTACTCACCCTTTTTGGAGTCTGTGACTGGGGTGCTGGAGGGTGCTCCTCTTGGAGACTCCATTGTCCTACTGGGGGACTTCAATGCGCACGTGGGCAACGACAGTGAAACCTGGAGGGGGGTGGTTGGGAGGAACGGCCTGCCCGATCTGAACCCGAGTGGTGTTCAGTTATTGGACTTCTGTGCTAATCACAGTCTGTCCATAACGAACACCATGTTCAAGCATAAGGGTGTCCATATGTGCACCTGGCACCAGGACACCCTAGGTCGCAGGTCGATGATCGATTTTGTTATCATATCATCAGACCTGCGACCGTATGTCTTGGACACCCGTGTAAAGAAAGGTGCAGAGCTGTCAACTGATCACCACCTGGTGGTGAGTTGGATCCGATGGCAGGGGAGGAAGCCATTCAGACCTGGTAGACCCAAACGTATAGTGAGGGTGTGCTGGGAGCGTCTGGCTGAGGCCCCTGTCCGGGAGGTCTTCAACTCCCACCTCCGGAAGAACTTCAACCACATTCCGAGGGAGTCTGGAGACATGGAGTCTGAATGGGCCATGTTCTCCACCTCTGTTGTTGAAGCGGCGGCCCAGAGCTGCGGCCGCAAGGTGGTCAGTGCATCTCGTGGTGGTAACCACCGAACCAAGTGGTGGACACCAGTGGTGAGGGGGGCCATTAAGCTGAAGAAGGAGTCCTATCAAGCTTGGTTGGCTTGTGGGACTCCCGAAGCAGCTGAGGTGTACCGGCAGGCCAAGCGGAGTGCAGCTCGGGTGGTTGCTGAAGCAAAAACCCGGGTATGGGAGGAGTTCGGTGAGGCCATGGAACAAGACTTTCGGTCGGCCTCAAAGAGATTCTGGCAAACTGTCCAGCGGCTCAGGAGGGGAAAGCAGCTCCCTGTCCACACTGTGTATGGTGCGGATGGGACACTGTTGACTTCGACTGGGGATATCGTCGGGCGGTGGAAGGAATACTTTGAGGATCTCCTCAATCCCACTGATACGCCTTCCACAGAGGAAGCAGGGTTTGGGGACGAGGGGGATGACTCGCCTATCACAGGGGCTGAGGTCGCCAAGGTGGTTAAAAATCTCCTTGGTGGCCGGGCCCCGGGGGTAGAAGAGATTCGCCCTGAGTACCTCAAGGCCCTAGATGTTGTTGGGCTGTCATGGTTGACACGCCTCTGCAACATTGCGTGTAGGTCAGGGGCAGTGCCTTTGGCATGGCAAACCGGGGTGGTGGTTCCTCTCTTCAAAAAAGGGGACCGGAGGGTGTGCTCCAACTTTAGAGGGATCACACTCCTCAGCCTCCCTGGGAAGGTCTATGCTAAGGTACTGGAGAGGAGAGTCCGGCCGTTGGTCGAACCTCGGATTCAGGAGGAGCAATGTGGTTTTTGTCCTGGCCGTGGCACATCGGACCAGCTCTTTACCCTCTCGAGAATTCTTGAGGGTTCGTGGGAGTTTGCCCAACCAGTTTACATGTGTTTTGTGGACTTGGAGAAGGCATTTGACCGCGTCCCTCGTGGATTTTTGTGGAGGGTGCTTCGGGAGTATGGGGTATCGGGCTTGTTGTTACGAGCTATTCGGTCTCTGTACGACCGTTGTGAGAGTTTGGTTCGTATTGCCAACACTCAGTCGGAGTCATTCCCAGTGAGAGTTGGACTCCGCCAGGGCTGCCCTTTGTCACCGATCCAGTTCATAATTCTTATCGACAGGATTTCTAGGCGCAGCCAGGGAATGGAGGGTGTCATGCTTGGTGACCACAGGATCTCATCTCTGTTGTTTGCAGATGATGTTGTCCTGTTGGCTTCATCCAGCAATGACCTACAGCTCTTGCTGGGACGGTTTGCCGCTGAGTGTGAATCAGCTGGGATGAGAATCAGCACCTCCAAGTCCGAGTCCATGGTCCTCAGCCGGAAAAAGGTGGATTGTCCTCTCTGGGTTGGGGACAGGCTCCTGCCCCAAGTGGAGGAGTTTAAGTATCTTGGGGTCTTGTTCACAAGTGAGGGGAAAATGGAGCGAGAGATTGACAGACGGATTGGAGCAGCATCTGCAGTGATGCGGACGTTGTACTGGTCTGTTGTGGTGAAGAGGGAGATGAGTTCTAAGGCAAAGCTGTCGATTTACCAGTCAATCTACGTTCCTACTCTCACCTATGGTCACGAGCTTTGGGTGATGACCAAAAGAACGAGATCGCGGATACAAGCGGCTGAAATGAGCTTTCTCCGTAGGATTGCTGGACTCACCCTCAGAGATAGGGTGAGGAGCTCAGTCATCCGGGAGAGGCTCAGAGTAGAACCGCTGCTCCTCCACATTGAAAGGAGTCAGTTGAGGTGGTATGGGCATCTGATTAGGATGCCTCCTGGATGCCTCCCACTTGAGGTGTTTCAGGCACGTCCCACTGGGAGGAGACCCCGGGGCAGACCCAGGACTCGGTGGAGAGACTATGTCTCCCAGCTGGTCTGGGAACGCCTTGGTGTCCCCTCTGAAGAGCTGGAGCAGGTGGCTGGGGAGAGGGAAGTCTGAGCTTCTCTGGTTGAACTGCTGCATCCGCGACCCGGACCTCCGGAAAAGCGGTAGAAGATGGATGGATGGATGGATGGAGAGAAAAGTTTTTGTGGAGCACAACTACGCCCCGGAGGTCCTTAAAAAGCGTCGGGAATACAACGACGCTAAAAAGGTACTAAGAGAAAAGAAACTGCGCTTTCAGACTCCATTTCCGGCGAAGCTGAGGGTGTTTTACGGGGATGAGACGTGTCTCTACAACTCGGCGGAAGAAGCAACCACGGATATGGCGAGAAAATGGCTCCCGGTAACGGTGTATAAACCCACAGCAGACCCGATCGAAAGAATCAAGGCTCAAACGTGGTGCACACAGAGACCCTCAAAATCCACGAGCCAGCAGCGGGAAACCCAGTACCAGAGCTATAAGGAAAAACTGAGCTTTTTCAGGAGGGAATAACGATATTTTTAGTCAATCTGCGCATCCAACCCCCCTCCTACAAGGTAACAAACATTAAAGGAGATGCAGAATCAGCAAGTATCAAGTGGTAAAACATTTCATGGAACAGACATAATATTAGAAACAAATAAGCATTTTAAAAAAAAAAACTTGTTAAAATAGAAATGTGACAATGAACCACATGATCTCTCCACACTAACAAATACTGTATTAACGTGACTGTTTGCTATGATGGTGGTGGGAGGTTGCACACAATTTCATAGGGTATAGGCATAAAAAAAAAAAAGAAAAGAAAAGAAAATCATCACAAGTTCGGATTGGGATCTGAAAATCACGTTAAAAACATGGGACAACTTACAGGAGTAAGAGAGGGCCCTCAGCACGTAACAGAGTTTGAGGAATTTCCCTCAGAGCCAACACACCATCAAGGCTCTTCTAAGGTCACTAAAAAGACCTCAGCTCAGGAAGATCTTTTGTCAGTTTTTTGTTTTAAAGTTTTATATACTATGTTCTTAATGTTTTTTATGTTCTTAATGTTCTTTCAGTTTCTGAGTAGCATAAAAGAGGGCCACCACACTGTTATACTAAATAAGACAACACAATGGAGAAACAGGGTGTAACCAAAATAATCTCATATAATGCAAAAGGGATCCTGAATCCAGTTAAAAGATCCAAGATTCTGAGGACTTCCGGTCTGGACGCCATGGTGATAGCAACTTAACGCTGAAGCTTCCAGACCCAATCCAGGAAAACATCTTCAAAATCAGACGAATTTTTGGAAGAATAAAAATCAAAAGACAAAAACACCATGCCTAACCAAAAACAGAAGAAACTGACATTCCCCAGGCCAGGACGCGCAGCGGCCGCAGAATCTGAACCGGAGGACCTCCGTTCAGAAGACGAGGAGCTGGACGTAGCTAACAAGAAGGTTAGCTTGAAATCGCTATTTGATGAGTTACGACGATTTCGGGCCGAATTTCATGAATTCAGAGAAGAATTAAAAAGGACGAACAGCAGAGTGGAACAGGCCGAGAACCGAATCTTGGAAGCTGAAGAAAGAATTAAAGTACTTGAAGATTCTATGCTGGATTTACACAAAAAACAGTCAAGGCTGGAGGCTAAGCTAACCGACCAAGAAGGAAGACAGAGACGAGACAACATTAGAATTCACGGTCTGAAAGAAGGAGCTGAAGATAGTTTCAACACAATGGCGGAATGCGTGGAATCCTTACTGAGAGAGAAGTTGGATATTCCACAAACCACTGATTTGAAGATAGAAAAGGCCCATTGTAGAGGAGCTGGGCAATGAAGAGGCGATTTGGTTTATAAGCAAAGTTTTAATGTTCAGCTCTTCTAACAAGTCTCATCTGGTGCAGAGAGCGGCAGAAGGGAAAAAGAGACAGAATCTCGCCAACTCACTGATTATATACAAGCACACAACAAAAGACATGCATAACAAAGACTGACATCCCTCATTATCTTAATCCCCCCATTGTCTTGGTATTTCCTCTCCTCGTCTTGGGAGGTGATGGTAATCCCTCTCCTCGCCTTGGGGGGTGAGGGTGGCTCGTCCGGTCTCCCCCGCCGCGTCCGGGAACGTCTTTGTTCTTCATTCGGCAGGTGAGATTCCTTTGTCCTTTCAGAGGTGTGAAGTTCCTTACATATGTAATCACCAAACATTTCCACTTGCTCTAACATATGTAGGTTATGGAATATATGGTTAATATAGACCACAGGCCCCCCAAACAACTAAGAAAGGACAACAGAAAGGTTCACAGTCTAGGATAGTTATTACGACATACTACGTGTTACAGCTGTTGCCACGGAAGAAACTTTCCAGCAGCCATGCTCCTAAGAGAGTTCAGTGGTAAACATAGCAGCATAGTAAAATCATAAGTCAGTCCTAAACTGTTGCAGCACAATTAGTGAATAATTGTGGAGTGGTTGGTGTCAGTCCCTGTGCTGTCTGGGTTTAATTCTTCTCCCAAAACTGCTGTAGGTTGGTTTAGGCGTCCTGCTGGGACCTTCTTGTGAGGAATCTGCAGTGTGGGAAGGAGAGAGGTTATTTGTTCCCTGCCTGGGGGCTGAGTCTTTTCTCTTGGGGGGTCTACCTCGCCGAGGTGCTCTCGCCAACTGTGCAGGTTCATCTTTCAACAAGAAGGCAGGTTTAAGTCTGTCAATGCTGACTGTTTCTTTTCTATCCCCATAATCAAGCACAAAGTGTTTATCACCATGTTCCAGCACTCTGAATGGCCCATCGAATGCTGGGCGTAAAGTTGGTTTTAGAGCTTCATGCTTAACAAAAACAAACTCAGCGTGTTTTAAAGTTTGAGGGACAAAAACCCGTGGGAAGGAGTGATGAGCTGGACCGGGGAGAGAGTTCGGTCCGTTGCTGCCTAAAAACCTTGGGACTGGAAGGCGCCCTGGCTCTGGGTTCTCTGGCAAAAATTCACCTGGGAGCCTGAGAGGTTGTGCAAAAACTAATTCTGCGGGAGAGACGTCTAGATCCTCTTTAGGTGCAGCACGCAACCCCAATAAAACCCAGGGAAGTTTATTTACCCAATTTGTGTCCGTTAGTGAGGCTCTGAGGGCAGCCTTTAGAGACCTGTGAAAACGCTCGCATAACCCATTAGCCTGAGGGTGATAAGCGGTGGTGCGATGAATTGTTGCCCCTAAGCTGTTGGACATGGCTGACCAGAGCTCTGAGACAAATTGAGGCCCCCTATCGGACGTGATGTCCAATGGGACGCCGAAACGTGCCACCCAGTTTGTCAAAAAAACGCGAGCGACTTCCTCCGCTGTGGTTGCCGCTAGAGGGACTGCCTCTGGCCAGCGTGTGGTGCGGTCTATCATTGTTAACAGGTGTGTGAAACTTTGGGAGGAAGGTAGTGGCCCCACAAGATCGACATGAACGTGGTCGAACCTTCTAGCAGGGATTGGAAAAGGCTCCAGAGGGGCTTTTGTGTGTCTGTGTATTTTGGCGCGTTGACAAGAAATGCAAGTTTTTGCCCATTCTTTTATGTTTTTGCGCAGGCCTGGCCACACAAACTTTTCGGCGACCATTTTAACCGAGGCGCGCACACCTGGGTGCGCGAGGGAGTGAATTGCATCAAAAATGCGGCGGCGCCATGTAGCTGGTACTAACGGGCGAGGTCGGCCGGTTGAAACATCGCATATTAGGGGGGGCACGCCGTCGCGTAAACCCTTTTTCTCCAGCCTTAACCCTGTTGGTCCAGACAGGAGTGCGCGCACGTCCGCGTCACTGTTTTGTTCCTCTGCCATGGCTGCATAATCTATCCCTTCATGGATAGGTGCTGCGTATGTGTCTGCGTTAGTGAAGAGTTCTGCTGCTGAGGCAGTATAATCTGTCTCCCCGCGCTCTGGTGGTGCCACAGCGCGAGAGAGACAGTCCGCTACTACGTTCAGTTTGCCTGCCACGTGTCGAATGTCTGTGGTGAACTCTGAAATCGCAGCTAGCTGTCTTTGTTGCCTGCCTGACCATGGTTCTGAAATTTTAGCCATAGCAAAGGTGAGCGGTTTATGGTCTACAAAAGCCGTGAAACTCCGCCCTTCTAACCAGAACTGGAAGTGGCGGATGGATAAATGAAGCGCCAGCAGCTCTCTGTCAAAAGTGCTGTATTTGCGTTCAGTTTGGTTTAGCGATTTGCTAAAGAATGCTAAAGGTTGCCAGACCCCGCTGACAAGTTGTTCTACAACTGCCCCTATAGCTAGGTCTGAAGCATCTGTGGTTAGTGCAATGCGGGCCAAGGGATCTGGATGAACTAACAATGTGGCGTTAGCTAGGGCGTTTTTTACTTCCGCGAAAGCGCATTCGCGCTCCGGGGTCCATTCGACCGCGTTGGAAGCTTTATTTTTTTTGAGCGCGTCATATAGGGGTTGCATGAGCTGAGCTGCGTGGGGGAGGAAGCGGTTGTAAAAATTAACCATCCCTAAAAATTCCTGTAGCGATTTGACCGTTTGCGGCCGTGGAAAACCTTCTATCGCATGTTGTCTGGAAGTGGAACTGCCCCCTTCGGAGAGACTTTGTGTCCCAAAAAATCAATTTGCGATACGCCGAATTTGCATTTGGCTGGATTGATTATTAGCCCGTGCTCGTCTAGCCTCTGAAAAACCGTAGTGAGGTGCTGCTCGTGTTCTTCCTCAGACGAGCTGGCTACCAGCATGTCGTCGAGGTAGACGAAAACAAAGGGGAGGTCGCGTAGGACCGCGTCCATCATTCGTTGAAAAGTTTGAGCAGCGCCTTTGAGGCCGAAAGGCATTCGCAGGAATTCAAAAAGGCCGAAAGGGGTTATTACCGCTGTTTTAGGAACGTCTTCTGCTCGGACTGGGACTTGGTGATAACCGCAGACTAAGTCTATTTTTGAAAAAATGCGCGCACCCGCTAGATGTAGTGAAAAATCTTGAATGTGAGGGATTGGGTAACGGTCATGCGCTGTAGCGTTGTTTAATCTGCGGTAATCTCCGCACGGTCTCCAAGAACCGTCGGATTTCGGAACCATGTGAAGTGGTGAGGCCCAGGGGCTCTTCGAGCGTCTAACAATGCCCAATTTTTCAAGAGTTGTAAACTCGTCCCGTGCTATGTTGAGCTTGGCCGCGTCTAAGCGGCGAGCTTTGGCAAAAACGGGAGGTCCCGTTGTAGGAATGAAGTGTTCAACCCCGTGTTTAGCCACAGTGGCTGAGAATTTGGGGATTGTGAGTGCTGGAAATTGGGTGAGGAGTTGCTCAAACTTACCTCCTGCCGTGGTGACGTTGGCCTGCACAGGTGGTGGAGAAACTCGAGCTGAGCATGGAATAGAAGCAAAAGACAGTGCATTAACCAGGCGCCTATTTACTAGATCCACTAATAACCCATGTGCACACAAAAAATCTGCGCCTAACAAGTTAAAACTCACCGCCGCTACAACAAATGTCCATCTGTAGCTGCGGCCGTGGATGAGGAGGTGCAGGCTCTTTTCGCCGAACGTGTCGATGTTAGAGCCGTTGGCTGCCACTGCTCCGTTGCCCCGGGTGCCCATGGCTCGATTTGCATGGGAGGGCATGACGAAACTCAGCTGAGCTCCTGTGTCGATGAGGAACTGCTTGCCTGTGTGTCCATCCGTCATGTACAACAGCTTATTTTTCTCGCCGAGAACCGCTGCTGTTAACGGCTCTCGGCTTTGGCGTTTCCCGACATCGTAAACTTGCATGGGGGAACGTATTTGCGGGCCTTCTCGGCGAAGTGGTGGTGATAATAACAGACGTCGCTCTGTCTGTTACGTTTTGGCCGCGTCGCTGTCACCGTGGCCTGGGTCTGCTCCGTGGGTCGTGGCTCCTCGTGGCTCGGGGCGTCAGCTTTAAGGTCTGTGGATGCTGCTGTGGGTGTCAGCTCCTTGCAGGCATTGACGAGCCAATGAGCTTCGCTGGCCAGTGTGCGGAAGTCTTGGTGGGTGTTGCACTTCATGCTGGCGAGTGTCCCCCTCATGTGTGGCGGCAGCGTGCTGAGGAAAATAAACTGGAAGAGGAAGTTGTCATTATCCTCTTCCTTGAGCTGCAGTAAATCCTCCATGAGGGCCTTCGGATTGCCCCCTCTGTGGCCGTAGACCGTCAGGATCTTTTCGGCTCTTTCTTCCGCTGATGGGACGTAGTTCGCCACGATGGTCGCTTTGAGCGTCTCGTATTTGTCCCGGGCCGGTGGTCACCGGATCATGCTCCGCACACACTTCGAAGTGGCGGAGTCGAGTTTGGAGACGATATGATAAAACTTAGTATCGTCAGCCGTGATGCCCGCCAGTATAAATTGGGCTTCAGCCTGCTGAAACCAAGAGGCGGGGTCTTCTTGCCAGAAGTCTGGCAGCTTGACAGCGACGGCGTTCGTGCACACCATCACTGCTGTGCCCGCCGGGTGAGAGTGCCTTGCCTCGGCTCTCACGGCGGTGCTGGTGCTCGGTTGAGCCCTCTCAACCTCTTCTGCCGGGGGGAACAGCTGTCCGTCTGCTCCCTCGTCTGCGTGGCTGCTGGCATCTGCCTGAGTCGCCACGGATGAGTCGCTTGTGGGAGAACGCCTCCGGTCCATACTCGCGTCAAGGTCACCAGTGTAGAGGAGCTGGGCAATGAAGAGGCGATTTGGTTTATAAGCGAAGTTTTAATGTTCAGCTCTTCTAACAAGTCTCATCTGGTGCAGAGAGCGGCAGAAGGGAAAAAGAGACAGAATCTCGCCAACTCACTGATTATATACAAGCACACAACAAAAGACATGCATAACAAAGACTGACATCCCTCATTATCTTAATCCCCCCATTGTCTTGGTATTTCCTCTCCTCGTCTTGGGAGGTGATGGTAATCCCTCTCCTCGCTTTGAGGGGTGAGGGTGACTCGTCTGGTCTCCCCCGCCGCGTCCGGGAACGTCTTTGTTCTTCACTCGGTGGGTGAGATTCCTTTGTCCTTTCAGAGGTGTGAAGTTCCTTACATATGTAATCACCAAACATTTCCACTTGCTCTAACATATGTAGGTTATGAAATATATGGTTAATATAGACCACACCATCATACATTAGCCGCAAAGCCAGCGGCAGAAGCGCCCCCATGTTCGGTGGTGGTAAGATTCTCCGATTTCAAAATAAAACAAGAGGTTGTAAGATGGGCTTGGCAGAAAAAAAGGATTTATGCATCAAGAGAGAAAAGTCTTCGTGGAGCACGATTACGCCCCGGAGGTACTTAAAAAGCGACGGGAATATAATGACGCCAAAAAGGTTCTACGGGAACAGAATCTATGCTTTCAGACGCCATTTCCGGCGAAGTTAAGGGTCTTTTACGGTGAAGAGTCATGTCTCTATAATTCGGCGGAAGAAGCAACAATTGACATGGCGAGAAGAGGGCTCCTGGTATCGGTGTTTAAACCCGCAGCAGACCTGAGCGATAAGATCAGAGCTCAAACGTGGTCCACTCAGAGACCTTCAAAATCCACGGGCCAGCAGCGGGAAACCCAGCCCCAGAGCTACAAAGATAAGCTTTCCAGTTCCAGGAAGGAATAGCGACCTTTTTGTTTTTTTCTTTTCAGTCATTCTGCACCTCCATCCCCCCTCCTACAAGGTAACAAACATTAAAGGAGATGCAGAATCAGCATGTGGTAAAACCTTTCATGGAGCAGTTATAGCATTAGAAACAAATGTCTTCTTAATTTAAAGGAAAAAAAAAATCTTGTTAAAATAGAAATGTGACAATGACCCACATGTTCTCCCCACACTAACAAATACTGTATTAGAGTGAATGTTTGCTGTGATGGGGGTGGGAGGGTGCACACAATCTCATAGGATATAGGCTTAAAAAAAAAAAAAATCATTACAAATTCGGATTGGGATCTGAAATTCACGTTAAAAACATGGGACAACTTACAGGGGTAAGAGAGGGCCCTCAACACGTAACAGAGTTTGAGGAATTTCCCTCAGAGCCTACACTCCATCAGGGCTCTTACAGGGTCTTTAAAGAGACCCCAGCTCAGGAAGTTTTTTTGACAGTTTTTTGTTTTAAAGTTTCGTACACTATGTTCTTAATGTTTTTTATGTTCTTAATGTCCTTTCAGTTTCTGAGTAGCAAAAAAGAGGGCCACCACACTGTTATACTAAATAAGAAAATACAATGGAGAAACAAGGTGTAACCAAAATAGCCTCATATAATGTAAAAGGGATCCTGAATCCAGTTAAAAGATCCAACTTCTACGCAAAATGAAAAAAGACAAAGCAGAAATAATATTTTTACAAGAAACCCACCTAACAGACGGGGAACACACTAAACTCAATAGACAAGGTTTTAAAATGATCTCTTCATCTTCATATAAGTCAGGGAGGAGGAGGGGAGTAGCGACATTGATATCAACCAAAATTACATTTGAAAAAAAATCAGAACACAAAGATAAAGAAGGGAGGTACAGTTTGGTAATTGGGCGGCTAGAGGGAGAAGATATCACCCTGCTGAATGTATATCAGAATCAGAATCAGAATCAGGTTTATTGCCATTGTTCATGTAGTACACAAACTAGGAATTTGTCTCGGTACAATGCTGCAACATTAAACATGATAAGATAAGAGAAATAAACTATACATGTAATAAAGTGTAGGATAAGATTAAGTGATACTGGTCAACAGTTAAAATATATATTAGCCAGCAGCAGATACTGTGGAGAACTATATAGTGCAGTCGGTAATGCAGGAAGAAAACAGTGATGATTGACATGAGTCTGGTTGAGCTGCTGTACATGGTGCACGAGAGTCAATAAGTCACTTAGTGTTCAGCAGTCTAATGGCAGAGGGGAAGAAGCTGTTCATGTGACGGGAGGTTTTAGTCTGGATGGACCGAAGTCTTCTACCAGAGGGGAGGGGGGCAAACAGTACGTGACCAGGGTGTGAGGGATCGGCTATGATCCGGCCAGCACGCCTCCGGGTCCTGGAGATGTACAGATCCTGGAGAGATGGGAGCTTGCAGCCGATCACATTCTCAGCAGTGCGCACGATGTGCTGCAGCCTTAGTCTGTCCCTGGCAGTGGCTCCTGCGTACTACACGGTTATGGAGGTGGTGAGGATGGACTCGATGATGGCTGTGTAGAACTGCACTAACATCTTGGTGGGTAGATTGAGCTTCCTCAGCTGCCGCAGGAAGAACATCCTCTGCTGGGCTTTTTTGATGAGTGAGCTGATGGTCAGCTCCCATTTGAGGTCCCTGGTGATGGTAGTGCCTAGGAAGCGGAAGGAATCAGCAGTGGTGATGGGAGAGCCTGAGAGGGTGAGGGGGGGCAGAGGAGTAGTGACTTTCCTGAAGTCTACAATCATCTCCACTGTCTTCAGAGCGTTCGGCTGCAGGTTGTTATTGCTGCACCAGGACGCCAGCTGGGCCACCTCTCTCCTGTAGGCGGACTCGTCGCCGTTGGAGATGAGCCCGATGAGGGTGGTGTCGTCCGCAAACTTGATCAACTTGACAGACTGGTGGCTGGAGGTGCAGGAGTTGGTGTAAAGGGAGAAGAGTAGGGGGGAAAGTACACAGCCCTGGGGTGATCCGGTGCTGATGCTAGTATAGTCTGAGACAGTCTTTCCCAGCCGCACATGCTGCCTCCGGTCCGTCAGGAAGTCGATGATCCACCTGCAGAGGGAGTCAGGCACGTTGAGCAGGGACAGCTTGTCCCGGAGCAGAGCGGGGCGGATGGTGTTGAATGCGGAGCTGAAGTCCACAAACAGGATCCTGGCGTAGGTTCCCGGGGAGTCCAGGTGCTGCAGGATGGAGTGGAGGGCCAGGTTGACTGCATCGTCTACAGACCTGTTGGCTCGGTAGGCAAACTGCAGCGGGTCCAGGAGAGGGGTGGTGATGGACTTGAGGTGGGACAGGACCAGGCGCTCAAAGGACTTCATGACTACAGAGGTGAGCGCTACAGGTCTGTAGTCATTAAGTCCAGTGATCCGTGGCTTCTTGGGGACAGGGATGATGGTGGAGGATTTGAGGCAGGACGGCACGTGACATAACTTAAGGGAGGTGTTAAAAATGTCTGTGAATACAGGAGCCAGCTGTTTCGCACAGAGTCTCAGGGTGGAGGGAGACACGCCGTCTGGGCCGGGGGCCTTGCGCGGGTTCAGTCTGGAGAACTGTTTGAGCACATCCTGCTCACTGATGATAAGGGGAGGGGGGGAGGAGGGGGGGGGGTGCCTTAAATGAAGTAGGGAATGTGGAGGCTGTGGAGCTGGAGGGAGGGGGGGAGTTGGACACAGATGACGAGGTGTCAAAACGGGCATAGTGTTGGGACAGTCTTTGACAAAGGGCTTTGTCATCCTGACCTTTAGGAGCCTTAGGTCGATAGTTGGTGATTTGCCTCAGTCCTCTCCACACGGAAGCCGAATCATTAGCAGTGAACTGCTGCTGGAGTCTCTCTGAGTATAGAGATTTAGCCCTCTTCAGCTCTCTGTTAAACCGGTATTTAACCTCCCTGTAGCAGTCCCTGTCTCCACTTTTCAGCGCTGCTTCCTTCTCCTTCCTGATCTGTCTGAGCTTTGCTGTGAACCAGGGTTTGTCATTAGAGTAACTCACCCTGGTGCGTGATGGAAGAATGTTCTCTTCACAAAAGTGGATATATGAGTTCACAGTGTCCGTGTACTCATCCAGATCATGCGTGGCACCACCAGGGGCTAAATGGAAATTTTATAAAAATGTATTCGACCTAATGATAACTAAAGCCCAAAGTTTAGTGATATGTGGTGGAGACTTCAATCTAAGACTGAATCCATACTGGGATGCAACAGGTAATTCTTCACATCAAAATAACACATATTAAAAGAAATGGGAATCTGTGACTTGTGGAGGGAACTCAACCCCAATGTAAAAGATTATACTTTTTATTCAACGCCACATTCATCTCACTCAAGGATTGATTACTTTTTTATGTTTAATAGAGACATTGGAAGAGTAAAAACATGTAAAATAGGACTGATGGATCTCTCTGACCACAGTCCGATCTATATGGACTTAAACATCCAAAAATACACAAATAATACATTTTCCTGGAGGTTGAATTCAAACGTCCTGAAAGGACCACTGAAAGATGAATTGGAATCAGATATTCTCAGATATTTGGAAGAAAACGATAATGGAGAAGTATCCCCTTTAATACTGTGGGATGAGTGCAAAGCTGTAATAAGGGGAAAAATTATTGCAAAACTGGCATCCCAAAAGAAACTGAGACAAGAAAAACTAATCACTAATGACTCGCTCAAGATTAAAGAAATTAAAAATCAAATAAATGAGATCTACACAATAGAAATCCAGAAGAAACTTACATTTCTGAAACAAAAACACTATGAAGCAGGCAGTAAATCGGCAAATTACTAGCCTATAAATTGAGGAAACAACAAACAGAAAGAGCAATCTACAAAATCAGAGACCCAGTATCAAAGGAAATGAAATTCAGAATTCAGGATATTCTTAAAAGCTTCGAGAATTACTATAAGAACTTATATTCCCACAAAAAAACATAAAAACGCATCTGAGACATTCCTAGGTCATATTGGGATTAGATGCTGAAAAAGCATTCGATTCGGTTGACTGGTCTTTCCTATATAGAATCTTTTCCAGTTTCAACTTTCATAACAACTTCATTAGAACTATACAGGCATTATATAAAAAACCAACAGCTAAAATAAGGATTAACGGTAATTTATCATCATCTTTTGAACTGGAAAGAGGATGTCGTCAGGGCTGCCCCCTGTCTCCACTGCTCTTTGCAATCTTCATAGAACCTCTGAGCCAATGGATAAGACAAAATCAAGAAATTCAAGGTATTACACTTGGTCAGAAGGAACATAAAATAGCACTCTTTGCTGATGACATTTCAATATACCTAGGGCAGCTGGACACTTCTTTACCAGAACTAATCTCAGTTTTTTCAGACTATGGAGATTTATCGGGGTACAAATTAAACATGCATAAAACCCAAGTTTTAACATTCAACTATGACCCAAATCATTATTCACTAAGTGAACTCAAAACTAACTGGGAGATGGAATCTATGAAATATCTGGGGGTCAATATCCCGAAACAACTCAACAAAATTATAACACTAAACTATGATCCACTGGTGACAAAAATAAAATCTGATCTAGCAAGATGGAATATGATACCATTCTTAGGTACTGCACAAAGAATTGAAGCAGTCAAAATGAATATACTTCCACGTCTTCTATACCTTTTCCAAACAATACCGGTAGAACCTCCCAAAAAAACATGGCAGGAGCTGGACAGAAGGATCTCAAGATTCATATGGCAGTGCAAGAGACCTAGAATCAGATATAGAACCTTACAGCTAAACAAAGACAAAGGTGGGCTCGCGCTGCCAAATATCAGGGACTATTTTAAAGCCGCACAAATTAAAACTTTAATAGAGATATGTAACCCAGTCTACACTGCACAATGGAAGGAGATCGAATGCCAAATAACAAGTGACATCCCCCTACAGGCGATAATAGGGAACAATGCCTTACCTAAACTCTTGAACAACACTAACCCGTGGATAGAGACCCCGCTAAAAATTTGGTTTAAGATAGTCAGAGAGAATCAAGCTAAAGAGCCCTATCGACTTCTGCAATGGATTGCCTATGATCAGGACTTTACCCCCAATAAAACAGACACTAGATTTAAAGAGTGGAAAGAGAAGGGGCTGATAAAATATTACAATTTTTTTAAGGGGCAAACTTTAAGAAGTTCTGAAGATTTGAAAAAAACAAGGTCTAATAAATCAAGATCTTTACAGGTTCTTTCAGCTTAGACACCACATAAACAATATACTTAAAAAGGAGGATTTGGAAAGGGCCCAGTCAGGTGTTCTGAAGGTCTTCTTAATGGCATATAAAGGGATCCCAGGGATCAGATACATTTCTAAAATCTACCAAGGTCTTCAAGACTTAAAAGGAGACAACACATCATATATAAAAGAGAGATGGGAAAAAGAGGGAAATTTCACTTTACAACTGGAAATATGGGAAAAGCTAAACAGCAATGGAAAAGTACCTCATCTCTGCAGTGGAGAGAATTTGGATGGAAAAATTTGGTAAGATTTTTCAGAACACCTGCACAAAACAAATTTACCCATAAGGGGTTGAACTGTTGGCGCTTGTGTGGTGAAAAGACTGCAAATCATTTTCATGTGTTTTGGTCATGCCCAGTAATCCACCAATATTGGACCAATGTACAGACAATATTGGGGAAAATATTCAAAATAACAGTTCCCTTTTCTTTTGTAACTTTGTATCTGGGTTTACTACCGGACTCACTGGAAAGACGAGGAGATAAATACTTATTCAATGTTTTAATACTGGCAAGTAAAGAAGCCCTAACTAAAAAATGGATGCTGAAGGACTGTCCTACACCTGAAGATTGGCTTAACGTGATTCAAGACATTTACTCGATGGAAAAGTTGACATTCGCACTGAGACAGGACATGGATGGGTTCTTGAACTCTTGGCAACCCTGGATCACATATGTGTCTTCCATTAGATCTAATCCTTGACAAATACCATTTCAATAATGGCACCGCTCTTTGTTCCAAAGCTACTCAGATGCTCTTTTACTTTTAATTACTTAAATTTCTGTTTGTTTGTTTTTTGCTGTTCTGTTTGTTTGTCTTTTTTATTTTATTCTCTTTAATTTCACTTTTTCTTTCACTTTAAAAAAAGGGGGGGGGGTGTTGTAATAATTATCCTACCAATGTTGTCAAATAGCAAAAAATAAGGGAACATGTGATGAAAATGTAAACAATGCAATGCTGTAATGACCTGTATACCCTTTACAAAAACTTAAATTAAAAAAAAAAAAAGATCCAAGATTCTAGGCAAAATGAAAAAAGACAAAGCAGGAATAATATTTTTACAGGAAACCCACCTAACAGATGTGGAGCACACTAAACTTAATAGACAAGGGTTTAAAATGATCTCTTCATCTTCATATAAGTCACGGAGGAGGAGGGGGGTTGCGACATTGATCTCAGCCAAAATTATATTTGAAAAAAAAAAATCAGAACACAAAGATAAAGAAGGGAGATTCAGCATGGTACTTGGTCGGCTGGGGGGAGAAGATATCACCCTGCTGAATGTATATGCACCTCCAGGGGCTAACTGGAAATTTTATAAAAATGTATTTGACCTAAAGATAACTAAAGCCCAAGGTTTAGTGATATGCGGTGGAGACTTCAATCTAAGACTGAATCCATACTGGGATACATCAGGTGATTCTCCACATCAAAATAACACTCAAAGTAGAAAAACTTCGATGCTACTAAAAGAAATGGGAATCTGTGACGTGTGGAGGGAATTCAACCCCAGTGTAAAAGATTTTACATTTTACTCAGCACCACATTCATCATGCTCAAGGATTGACTATTTTTTTTATGTTTAATAGAGACATTGGAAGAGTAAAAACATGTAAAATAGGACTGATGGATCTCTCTGACCACAGTGCGATCTATATGGACTTAAGTATCCAAAAATACACAAATAATACATTTTCTTGGAGGTTAAATTCAAATGTGCTGAAAGGTCCACTGAAAGATGAATTGGAATCAGATATTCTCAGATATTTGGAAGAAAATCATAAAGGAGAAGTATCCCCTATAATACTGTGGGACACATGCAAAGCTGTAATAAGGGGAAAGATTATCGCAAAACTGGCAATCCAAAAGAAACTGAGACAAGAAAAACTAATCACATTAGAGTCAGAACTTAAGAAACTAGAAAAAGAGCACAAAGACAACACTCATTCTAATGACTCGTTCAAAATTAAGGAAATTAAAAAACAAATAAATGAGATCTACACAATAGAAATCCAGAAGAAACTTACATTTCTGAAACAAAAATACTATGAAACAGGTAGCAAATCGGCAAAATTACTAGCCTATAAATTGAGGAAACAACAAACGGAGAGAGCAATCTACAAAATCAGAGACCCAGTATCAAAGGAAATAAAATTTAGAATTCAGGAAATTCTTAAAAGCTTCGAGAACTACTACAAGAACTTGTACTCCCTCAAAAAACAAAAACGCATCCGAAGCCTTCCTAAATACAATAAACCTTCCCCAACTTACTGAGTCACAAAATAAAACACTATTGTCAGAAATACAACCTAAAGAATTAGAAAAAGCAATTATGAAACTTAAAGCTAACAAATCCCCAGGAGCTGATGGCTTTACAGCAGAGTGGTACAAAACCTTTAAACAGCAACTATCTCCTCTCCTCCTGAAAACATTTAACTATGTCCTCCACACAGGGGAAATCCCTCCCTCCTGGAGAGAAGGGGTCATTGCAGTCCTACCTAAACCGGAAAAGGATAAACTAGACTGCTCCAACTACAGACCAATCAGTGTGTTAAATCAGGACTATAAGCTTTTTACCACTATCCTTGCCAAAAGGTTAGAAAATATACTGACAGACTTAATTCATTTAGACCAAACAGGTTTTATAAGACAAAGACAGACACAAGATAACATTAGATGCACTTTACACATAATTCATCATATAAAAAAATATAATTTAAATGCAGCCATATTGGGATTAGATGCTGAAAAAGCATTTGATTCGGTTGACTGGTCTTTCCTATATAGAATCTTATCCAGTTTCAATTTTCATAACAACTTCATTAGAACTATCCAGGCATTATATAAAAAACCAACAGCTAAAATAAGGATTAACGGTAAATTATCATCATCTTTTGAACTGGAAAGAGGATGTCGTCAGGGCTGCCCCTTGTCTCCACTGCTCTTTGCAATCTTCATAGAACCTCTGAGCCAATGGATAAGACAGAATCAAAAAATTCAAGGTATTACACTTGGTCAGAAGGAACATAAAATAGCACTCTTTGCTGATGACATCTTAATATACCTGGGGCAGCCGGACACCTCTTTTCCAGAACTAATCTCAGTTTTTTCAGAGTATGGAGAGTTATCGGGGTACAAATTAAACATGCATAAAACCCAAATTTTAACATTCAACTATGACCCAAATCAATATTTACTAAGCAAACTCAAAACTAACTGGGAGATGGAATCTATGAAATATCTGGGGGTCAATATCCCAAAACAACTCAACAAAATTATAACACTAAACTATGATCCACTGATGGCAAAAATAAAATCTGATCTAGCAAGATGGAATATGATACCATTCTTGGGTACTGCACAAAGAATTGAAGCAGTCAAAATTAATATACTTCCACGTCTTCTATACCTTTTCCAAACAATACCGGTAGAACCTCCCAAAAAAACATGGCAAGAACTTGGCAGAAGGATCTCAAGATTCATATGGCAGGGCAAGAGACCTAGAATCAGATATAGAACCCTACAGCTAAACAAAGACAAAGGTGGGCTCGCGCTGCCAAATATCAGGGACTATTTTAAAGCAGCACAAATTAAAACTTTAGTAGAGATATGTAACCCAGTCTACACTGCACAATGGAAGGAGATGGAATGCCAAATAACAAGTGACATTCCCCTACAGGCTATAATAGGGAACAATGCCTTACCTAAACTTTTGAATAACACTAACCCGTGGATAGAGACCCCGCTAAAAATTTGGTTTAAGATAGTCAGAGAGAATCAAACTAAAGAACCCTATCGATTACTGCAATGGATTGCCTATGATCAAGACTTTATTCCTAATAAAACAGACACTAGATTTAAAAAGTGGAAAGAGAACAGACTGATAAAATATTATGATTTTTTTAAAGGGCAAACTTTAAGAAGTTTTGAAGATTTGAAAAAACAAGGTCTAATAAATCAAGACCTTTTCAGGTTCTTTCAGCTTAGACACCACATAAACAAAATACCTAAAAAGGAGGATTTGGAAAGGGCCCAGTCAGGTGTTCTGAAGGTCTTCTTAATGGCATATAAAGGGATCCCAGGGATCAGATACATTTCTAAAATCTACCAAGGTCTTCAAGACTTAAAAGGAGACAACACATCATATATAAAAGAGAGATGGGAAAAAGAGGGAAATTTCACTTTACAACTGGAAATATGGGAAAAGCTAAAAAAACAACAATGGAAAAGTACCTCATCCCTGCACTGGAGAGAATTTGGATGGAAAAATTTGGTAAGATTTTTCAAAACACCTGCACAAAACAAATTTACTCGTAAGGGGTTGAATTGTTGGTGCTTGTGTGGTGAAGAGACTGCAAATCATTTTCATGTGTTTTGGTCATGCCCAGTAATCCACCAATATTGGACCAATGTACAGACAATATTGGGGAAAATATTCAAAATAACAGTCCCCTTTTCTTTTGTAACTTTGTATTTGGGTTTACTACCGGAATCACTGGAAAGACGAGGAGAAAAATACTTATTCACTGTTTTAATATTGGCAAGTAAAAAAACTCTAACAAGAAAATGGATGTTGAAGGATTGTCCTACACCTGAAGATTGGATTTACATGATTCAAGACATTTATTCGATGGAAAAGTTGACATTCGCACTGAGACAGGACATGGATGGGTGCTTGAACTTTTGGCAACCCTGGAACGCATATGTGTCTTCCATTAGATCTAATCTTTGACAAATACCATTTCAATAATGGCACCACTCTTTGTTCCAATGCTACTCAGATACTCTTTTATTTTTTTTGCTCTTTTGTTTTTTTTTTCTTGTCTTGTTTTTTTTGTTTGTTTTTTTGTTCTTTCTTTAATTTCTCTTTTTCTTTCACTTAAAAAAAGGGTGTTGTAATAATTATTCTTCCAATGTTGTCAAAAAACAAAAAAAAGGGAACATGTGATGAAAATGTAAACAGTGCAATGCTGTAATGACATGTATACCCTTAACAAAAACTTTAAAAAAAAAAAAATCCACCAGGATAAAATCACAGTTTTTAAACCAACAGCTCAAATGATAATAATTAACCCTAATCCCACTGCTGACTGTGTTTACAGTGGCCCAGTGACATCTTCCTTTCTTTGGTGTGTGAAACCCTGATCACCTTTTTTGTCCTCTGCAGCAATCTATTTTTTTTTTCTAAAAAAGAAATGTTCAAAAACTCCTTTCCTTACATCTTCTTTTCAAGTCTCAGATGCCATATAGCTGAAGGGGCTGTTTCGTACTGTATCCTCCTGCATCATCTCTTCTCTGCAGCCTGGCATTAGACTTTTATTTTTTTTTTTTACATTTTCTGCATTTTTTTCTCCTCTGACTTTGATCTTCTCTCCTTTCAACTCTTCACATATGTTGGTAATAGCCTTGGTGTTCATGGAGATTTTCTTCACCAGTGCAGAGTAACGGATGGATAATGCATTCACGCCTTTTGAAATGACAGCACTGGAGACAGTGTCCTTCCTCTCATCTGTAAGCCTGTTTCTGTTGCTCAATCTCTTTGGTTCCAAACTCTTCATAAGTGTGACAGATAAAAGTGTAGAACATGTTGTACAAGTTCAAACTAAAGTTTGCTTTAGAGTTCTTAAGAATGGTGATCTGTGGCCTTTCATTTCAACTTTGTCAGCCCTACAGATTTGTAGCTACAGGGTCAGTCTTTTCCTTTCATTGAAACAGCCAGCCAAAGTGTGGCTCTAGTTGCAATAGTTATACTGAACTGCTAAAACAATGGTTCAAATGGCTCAAATGCTCATTCGATGCCACCCCTATGTGACATGAATGTCCATTTGGATCACATTAACACTGGTTTACAGTCTTTTGCAACAAATCTCCAACGGTCAGTCTGAGCATTCTATGAACAAATATAATATACCTAATAATCAGAGTTTGGGGGTATGTGCAGAGATTAATGCCATTTGAAGTTTGTTAATGTTGTAGCAGTAGTGTTGTAGCAGTAGTACGCGAGATTGGTCTTAGTCTTAAAACAAGTCCTGAAACCACATTTTCAAGGTCTCAGTGTTGTAAAAAATGAACTTGGTATTTTAAATCAAGACCATTCAAGACAAAGCCTTGTTTACTTGTTCATATATAGATGTGCTTATAAGATTACATACTATGCATCCAGGGTGTGCAAATGTATAGAGAATGAGTGCGTGACATCACCCGATGGAAAAACTGCAAGGAATTGTGGGAAAGATGGTCTACCTGTCTTTGTTTACTAGTGAGTGATGACAGGCCAGATACAGTATCCCACATAAGTGAGTACACCCCTCACATTTTTGTAAATATTTTATTATATCTTTTCATGGGACAACACTGAAGATATGACAGTTTGATACAATGTAAAGTAGTCAGTGTACAGCTTGTACAACAGTGTAAATTTGCTGTCCCCTCAAAATAACTCAACACACAGCCATTAATGTCTAAACTGCTGGCAACAAAAGTGAGTACACCCCGAGTGAAAATGTCCAAATTGTGCCCAATTAGCCATTTTCCCTCCCTGGTGCCATGTGTCTCATTAGTGTTACAAGGTCTCAGGTGTGAATGAAGAGCAGGTGTGTTAAATTTGGTGTTATCGCTCTCACAATCTCTCATACTGGCCACTGGAAGTTCAACATGGCACCTCATGGCAAAGAACTCTCTGAGGATCTGAAAAAAAAATGTTGCTCTACATAAAGATGGCCTAGGCTATAAGAAGATTGCCAACATCCTGAAACTGAGCTGCAGCATGGTGGCCAAGACCATACAGCGGTTTAAATAGGACAGGTTCCACTCAGAAGAGGCCTCGCCATTGTCGACCAAAGAAGTTGAGTGCACGTGCTCAGGGTCATATCCAGAAGTTGTCAGGAACCGAGCCGGCTTGGTTTCCCTGGCTCAGTCCTGAGCTTTCTGTGAGTTTAGGTACCACTGTATATGTATGTATAGTATGTATTTCAGTGTTTCCATATCCATAGCCACTGCCTGACCAGCAGCTGTTAGACAGCCGCTGTGACCTACTTTCTGTGAACTCTGCTGACAGTCTGCCGGTCCGGCCACGCCCCCTCTCTCTTTCATTTCCATCAGCTGTTCCCAGCCCTGTTTATGGTCTTTCCCGCGTCTCGCCCAGGTGTACCCAATTGGCGGAGCCAGCAATACATGGAGCCCTTTTCCAGTCATGCATTGCTGGGTCATTACCTGAATGGTTACCCACGGAAGTGTTTAGTCGCATGTAACCTGAAGAATCATGAAGGATTAGCCACCTCCACTGCAGCTGTGGTTCTGTGCGTCCATCGAGCGATGCCGGCTCTGGGAAGCACCGGTGGTTAATCACTTCTCCTCATGCGTTCACTGGGCGATGCCGGCCCAGGAACGTCCCATGTAAGTGTTTGCCCTTTTGTATGTTTTCATCCTTTTGGGACTGCCTGTATGTTTTCTAATAAATGTGTGTGGTGCAACCCTGCGCTTAAATCCTTCTTATTTCACCCCTCACCATGCGCATTGGAAGAGCGCACAGGAGGGTCCATGACAGAAGCTGTCTTTTAAAAATAGACATATGAGTGCTGCCAGCATTGCTGCAGAGGTTAAAGGGGTGGGGGTCAGCCTGTCAGTGCTCAGACCATACACCGCACACTGCATCAAATTGGTCTGCATGGCTGTCGTCCCAGAAGGAAGCCCCCTTTAAAGATGACGCACAAGAAAGCCTGCAAACAGTTTGCTGAAGACAAGCAGACTAAGGACATGGATTACTGGAACCATGTCCTGTGGTCTGATGAGACCAAGATAAACTTATTTGATTCAGATGGTGTCAAGCGTGTCTGGCGACAACCAGGTAAGAACTACAAAGACAAGTGTGTTTTGCCTACAGTCAAGCATGGTGGTGGGAGTGTCATGGTTTGGGGCTGCATGAGTGCTGCCAGCACTGGGGAGCTACAGTTCATTGAGGGAACCATGAATGCCAACATGTACTGTGACACTGAAGCAGAGCATGATCCCCTCACTTCGGAAACTGGGCCGCAGTATTCCAACATGATAACGACCCCAAACACACCTCCAAGATGACCACTGCCTTGCTAAAGATACTGAGGGTAAAGGTGATGGACTGGCCAAGCACATCTCCAGACCTAAACCCTATTGAGCATCTGTGGGCTCATCCTCAAACGGAAGGTGGAGGAGTACAAGGTCTCTAACACCATGATGTCATCATGGAGGAGTGGAAGAGGATTCCAGTGGCAACCTGTGAAGCTTGAGTAAACTCCATGCACAAGAGAGTTAAGGCAGTTCTGGAAAATAATGGTGGCCACACAAAATATTGACACTCTGGGCAAAATTTGGACATTTTCACTTAGGGGTGTACTCACTTTTGTTGCCAGCAGTTTAGACATTAATGACTGTCTGTTGAGTTATTTTGAGGGGACAGCAAATTTACACTGTTAAACAAGCTGTACACTGACTACTTTGCATTGCATCAAAGTGTCATATCTTCAGTGTTGTCCCATGAAAAGATATAATAAAATATTTACAAAAATGTGAGGGGTGTATTCACTTTTGTGAGATACTGTATGGGATATGAAAATGAGTGGCGTCTGAAGGTGGAAAGATGTCTGACAAAACTATCAGAAACAAGAAAACCTGTACACAAACTGCTACATGCGGCACTGGGATTCCCCTTCTGTGCGTACTGGAAGTGAATTCCCAGAGCGAACATTGTTGCCTTCATTATGCATGGATTTAAAATCAGCTGGGGACTGAAGTCCATAGAATGTTTGGTATCATTAGATTCAGCAGCTTCTCCCTTTCAGGTGACTAAAAATGTCCGGGTAAGGCAATATTTAGTCTTTTTCATCTTGTCCCAAATCGGTTAAACTAAAGTTTTTGAGAGGGTTTCTATAGTGTGTTATTATTCATCCAAATACCACACAGCGTTAGAATGGGGAAGTTTTGCTGCATTATCTAATGCAACAAGCGATTGCCGTGGGAAAAAGATTGATAACAGCGTATGCTTTTTTAACTTTCTGACTTGGAAGAAAAATGGAGAGAATCGGGTCTCCGAGCTAACAAAGAGGGGTCGGATGAAATGGATTGCAGCAGTCAGAAAGAAAGACACCAGCTTCGACAATATTCCTGCACACATGGTCGTGTGTTCATGGCATTTTCATGAAGTTAAGATATAATTTAAACACATATAAAGATTACTTGTATGCACGTGGAGTTGTTGCTAACTTTTAACAAGCCTGCTGGGAATTTCCCTTCTGTGCACACTGGAAGGGAATTCCCAGTGCGCACGTTGTTGCCTTCATTACACATGGATTGACAGTGGTGTGAAAAAGTGTTTGCCCCCTTCCTGAATTCTCATTTTTTTGTATGTTTGTCACACTTAAATGTTTCAGATCATCAAACAAATTTAAATATTAGACAAAGATAACACACGTAAACACAAAATGCAGTTTTTAAATGAAGGTGTGTATGATTAAGTGGAAAAAAAATCCAAACTTACATGACCCCATGTGAAAAAGTGATTGCCCCTAAACTTAATAACTGGTTGGGCCACCCTTAGCAGCAACAACTACAATCAAGCATTTGAGATAACTGGCAATGAGTCTTTTACAGTGCTGTGCAGGAGTTTTGGCCCACTCATCTTTGCAGAATTGCTGTAATTCAGCCACACTGGAGGATCTTCGAGCATGAACCACCTTTTTAAGGTCATGCTACAGCATCTTAATCGGACAGGTCAGGACTTTGACTAGGCCACTCCAAAGTCTTCATTTTGTTTATCTTAAGTCATTCAGAAGTGGACTTGCTAGTGTGTTTTGGATCACTGTCCTGCTTCAGAACCCAAGTGAGCTTCAGCATAAGGTCACAAACAGATGGCCGGACATTCTCCTTCAGGATTTTTTGGTAGACAGCAGAATTCATGGTTCCATTTACCACAGCAAGTCTTCCAGGTCCTGAAGCAGCAAAACAGCCCCAGACCATCACACTACCACCACCATATTTTACTGTTGGTATGATGTTCCTTTTCTGAAATGCTGTCTTACTTTTATGCTCGATATAATGGTACAGACACCTTCCAAAAAGTTCAACTTTTGTCTCGTCAGTCCACAGAATATTTAACCAAAAGTCCTGGGGATCATCAAGATCTTTTCTGGCAAAACTGAGACGAGCCTTTATATTCTTTTTGCTCAGCAGTGGTTTTCGTCTTGGAACTCTGCCATGCTGGCCATTTTTGCCCAGTCTCTTTCTTATGGTGGAGTCATGAACACTGACCTTAACCTCTTGCACTCCGGGATACCGCGGGCGGTCACATCTCTGCGTCCTAGAGCGCACTGAAAAAAAAAAAGCTGCATTTCCGTTCTTCCACTACAGACACAGCTGCAAACAGAAAGCCAAAGGAGTGCTTTGATTGGTTTAGATTTGATTGACCTCTCATTCGACTAACAAGAGCCTTGAATTGGGTTTCTGAAACCTTGAAGAACCAATGACTGAAAACCTAGCAAGAAGGACCCGCCTACCAACGGCTGCTAATACAGCGAGCCAATTGAAGCAGAGAAGTTCCACGATTGACAGCGTGCCTCCCATGTGTAAAATCTGTTTTGTGTAAGCCGCTGGGTGACACACACGTGTTCGCCAGTCTTTTTTTCTTACTACTGTTCTTATTTGTTTTGAAAAATCGTTCGCCAAAACCGCAATCATGGAAGCACAAAACCACAATAATGGAATCATGGTTTGACCGGGTCACGTGACCAGAACCACGAGTCGTAACAAGCGGACAAGCGTCATGTTCGTCTGACAATGAGGAAGAGAAGTTCACCAGCGACACTGCTGTTGTGGACAGGTAAGTGTTATAAGCTAAATTATTCTTTAGCCCTGAAAATTGTAATCAAAATGACTTTTGACCGATCGGTAAATTACAACTGTGCGTCATCACCACATGACAGACCGTTGACGGACCAGTCCGTGCGCCGCGTCCGGATCGTGAACGCCCCCCCCCACACTACTCTTCTGCAGCGGATTGCAGATATATTGCAGATATTTTAGTACAACTGTGCGTAGTAGACCACGGCGCACCATCCCTGCTGTCCGTCATGTAGCGATGGGCGATGCCCGTCCTCTGTAGCGGGGTGGGGGGGAGTTGTTATCCTCTACATTAGATATTTTAGTATAATTTTTAATGCACTGTAGGTTATTTTTTCTTGTAAAAAAAAAAAAAAAAGCCACACATTTTTTACGTGGCATGCTTCTTTGTGTGTGGGGGCTTGTTTGTTCATTCATTCATTCATGAATGAATAACCCCCCCCCCCCCCCCACATGCACACACACAGCCCTGAGTGTCACCTTTCATTAGAACCCAAGATCAAGCTTCTATATTGAATCATTCAAAAGTTACAGACGTTTTTCCAAACTGTGCCATTTGGCACAATTTGGCACAGTTCAAAAACGCCTGGGAACAACCTGACAAAAAAGTTGTGTAATATATCCATTTTTTGTGGTATTGTTACAAAATTTTGACCTCAGCTGGATAACACTTGGTTCTACATTTCTATTGCATGTTCCAGCCCGGATCTGACAGCTGTGTGTTATTTGCAAGCATTTGTATCCAAAAAAAACACCCAGGCAGACTTTATTTTCTTCAAGTTCAGTATGTTTAGATGACTGTTACTCAGTGGCAGGAGCACTTAGAGAGATTATGACTGTTTTGCCAAAAAATTCAAAGTGTTTTCTTTTAAATGAGACCAACCCCATGAAGATGCTGCAAAGGGCTGAAGAACAGCTTTTGATTTACTTTGGGTATGTTATTTTTAGGCGTTTTTAGGGAAATTGACCAGAATGCAAGGGATTAAGTGAGGCAAGTGAGGCCTGCAGTTCTTTGGATGTTGCTGTGGGGTCTTTTGTGACCTCTTGGCTGTGCTCTTGGGGTAATTTTGGTCAGCCGGCCACTCCTGGGAAGGTTCACTACTGTTCCATGTTTTTCCCATTTGTGGATAATGGCTCTCACTGTGGTTCGCTGGAGTCCCAAAGCTTCAGAAATGGCTTTATAACCTTTTCCAGACAGATGAATCTCAACTACTTTGTTCCTCATTTGTTCCCAAATTTCTTTGGATCACAGCATGATGTTTAGCTTTCGAGGATCTTTTGGTCTACTTCACTTTGTCAGGCAGGTCCTCTTTAAGTGATTTCTTGACTGAGAACAGGTGTTGCAGTAATCAGGCCTGGGTGTGGCTAGAGAAATTGAACCCAGCTTTCCAAAGATGTGATAAACCACAATTAATCTATGTTTTAACAGGAGGGGGGCAATCACTTTTTCACACAGGGCCATGTAGGTTTGGATTTTATTTTTTTTTACCCTTAATAATAAACACCTTCATTTAAAAACTGCATTTTGTGTTTACTTGTGTTATTTTTGTATAATATTTAAATTTGTTTGATGATCTGAAGCATTTAAGTGTGAAAAGCATACAAAAAAAATGAGAAATTGGGAAGGGGACATACACTTTTTCACACTACTGTAAAATCAGCTAGGGGCTGAAACCCCTAGAGTGTTTGGTGTCATTAGATTCAGCAGCTTCTCCTCTTTCAGGTGACTAAAAATGTCCGGGTCAAAGCAGTATTTCCTCCTTGTTTTAATCTTTTCTCACATCCCGTTTAAATCCCTAAACAGATTAAAAATTATTTCTAAACATTAACGTTTGTGCTAAAATACACTTTTGGTCTTGTTTTGTAAACATTATTGTCTAAACTTTGACCAACAATTGAAAAAAAATCACTGTCCTGATTTAGTATGTTTTTATAGCTGCTAATTATACTGGTAATTTTTTCACTGTGCCAGTGGGAGCGTCAGGCAGATTAAATCACATTACTTGATTCGGATTTTATGTCCAGTTGTGTAATAATTAGTGGTGTTGGCATTATCACGTTAATCGCCCGTTAACGTGATGCCCCCGTTAACGGCGACAAATTTTGTGATCGTGGTTAACGGCAGAAAGTGCAAACAGTACTTTTTGGCCTAGCCGCTCTCAATACCAAGGCCGTTGTGGCCACTGAAGCTGGATTACAGCCATGGATATCACCAAAGTGCTGTCATGTTTAAGTTTAGAGCATTATCTGTCGGAGCTCTCGCCTGGATAATTGTTACAGCTTCCTCCAAAACTTCACCAGGATGTTGTGTTGTTCTTTTGTGGAAGCTACCTAGCTCGTAGCTACTAGCTACATGCTAGGTTATAGCTGATCTCCATCTGCTGAGACAGACAGAAATTCACCTGTTTTCATCCCCACAGGTCCAACTGTTGGTGAGTACCAGTCTAAAAAAATTCTCAAGCTGTGTTTGGAATGTCCATTCACTCCCTCACCATTTTTGTAGCACATTGGGGTGTTGTTACGAGCGCAATAGTAGCTCCGTTTGTTAGCGCTGCAGCTAAGATGCTAGTGCTGTAAGCAAATGACCTGTGCTGGCAAAATGACTCACTTTGAGGACATTTTCAAAAACTGATGTAACGTTATTTCCAAATTCTGTATTGAAAGACCTTCAAAATGATATTTAATTTGTAGGAAGTGCGCCAAAACGGCCCAAAAAAAGATGATTTGTTTATATTTTGGCTAGGTTGAAAACTCGCATTCGATCGGTCAGGAGTTACGTCTTCTACAAAAACATATGTACTTTTAGAAAGTATGATTTCTAAGCTTTCCAATGATACCAGACACTCATGGGGTTTTTCCCGGGACTTTGCTGCTGGCAAACAAAAGAGTCATGATTTAAGATTTATGCACTTCTCGTGCCTGTAGCTCATAATGACGCGGTGCGCACCAGAAATATTATTTCTGGAGAATATTCTGGATAGTTTTTGTCATTTTGGGTATGTTGAGAAACATGGGTATGTTAATAAACCTGCAGGTGAAGAAAGCAAGTATATTCCATTCCCATGTTTATAACAGTATGAGAGACTTGAAAAATTACCAACTTAAGGTACACTGTATCTGAATGGAAAGACACACGATTAACGCGTTATTAATTGCAATTAACTAAACGTTCCAAAAGATTAATCGCAATTAGAAATTTTAATTGTCCAACACCACTAGTAATAATGTGTATATACTGTACTTATCAAGCATCATACAAATTTGAACATAAATCCAACATTTCACCGCTGAGACTTAGAAATGCCTGTAGTTGCAGAGACACATGCTTGTGCAGAAAGCCGTGCAGAAACAACAATTGCTTACCTTTGTGCCAACGACAGTTTTCTGGTCATTCACCCGGAAGATTTGAGGCGGTTGGACCCATCCATTGGTGAATTGAACATGAGCCTCTCACGATTTACAGTTCTTAAATTGCTCATGGGTGTATGCGCTCACTCCACAACCCAAGTCGACAAATACATCTGAGAGGGTGACTCGAGGTAGTTGGTCGAGATCCGTGGTCCATTTCTTGTGCTACATATGGATCGATCCCATTTATTTCTTAAATTTTTTGGCGGTAGTGTTCCTTTGCTTCCTTATTCAGCTTCTCTGAAAAAGGAATTTTAATTTTCTGTTTGCTGCGTTCCATCAAACATATGTCTGTTCTCGTTAGTAGTTGCCGTAGACTACAGGTAAACAAAGAAGCCAGACCAGGAAAATGGCAATGATGGCCCAGAAAGCAGCATGGCATGACATCAATTGTGACGATCTGAGCGCAGGGGGATTCTGCTGTGCTCTGTCTCTTTGCCTTTTTTCAATATTTGTATTGGATTGTATTTTTGAATTCTTATTCCTGTTATTTTACCTTTGGGTGATTTTCACACATTCTGTATTGTTTTTTTTAGTATGATTTATTTTCCTGTTTGCATTCATTGTTGGTTTGTTATTTATATATCTGGATTTACTTGTTTTTACTATATTCATATTCTGTTGTGTTTTCTCTCTTCCTGGGGCTGCAACTGTCAGTGGTACTTCCGAGTTTTTTGCTCTGTTGTGGGCAGTGCCCCTGTCAGCTGTCAGTCCTGTCTTCTCCCTCTCACTACTCCCGGCGGATTCCTGTTATAATCATTGTCACCTCCTGCCCACTCATGGTATCTGCACCTGCCATCATTTATTTCATTTCTTTCTAACCTTATTTAAGGGCTGTTATTTTCATTCCTCTTTGCTGGAGTCTCAGCTATCATCTCCACCAGTATCCTGGCCCTGTTCTGGTGCGCTATGAGTTTGCTTTATATAACACTTTGGATTTTCTGTTGATGCATTGTTTGGGATTTTGTGTTTTGTTAATAAATATCACAAATTGCAGTCCAGCACGTGGATCTGTCCTCTCTGCCCCGAAGGGCAATTCATGACAGAAAACTCTGGCCAGCTAGAGATCCAGCTGCTGCAGTTTGTGGGTTTTTTTTGTTTTTTTTTGTTCTCTCACCTGTGGTTTGGCGATTTGTGGTTGTTGACATGGCCAAAAACAAACCCATCCAACTTAATTCACCAGCGGTGGCAAGGGTAGCCTTTTTCTTCTACTTTCCCCCAATTTTTGTTTTTCACTTGGGGTTTCGTTATGTCTGCTGCCTTGGATTTCTCAGTTCTGGGGCTGAGCGAGGAGAAATGTGTGGTGGCTATGTTCATCACCAGTTTTGCCTCGGGGGCTGGAGCCTCCCGCTCTCCCGAGGAGGTTTGGAGGTTAGTGGATGGCGCGACCCGGGTGATCGAGGCTCATCCCAGTCTCTGGAGCTACCTGGGGCTCACAGTTTTCCTTGCTTCGGTGGTCGACACACACCACAAACTCTGTGCCCAGGCGAAGGACTTCCCTTTGGCACCACCGGAGCAAAAGACCCGCTCGTCCTGTCCGGAACCTGAACCCTCGACCATCCACCAGAAGGTCCCCGGAAGTCCCGAATGGACACTGTCTGGCCCCAACACAGCAGTCCTGTCTTCTCCTCCTGAACTGTGGCCCACACCATCGGCCGAGGATCTGGAGGAGCGCAGGCGGATCCAATTAGTGGAGACAGAGCGCCTACTAGAATATAAACCATGGCTCCTCCCGGATCTTGCCCAGGAGCTGGAGAAGGTTTCAGCGGGTCCTCTTCCACCTCACCATGAGCCAACATCTCCACCTCCCACTCCCCGCCATCGCCCAGGGAAATCCTGCCGGAAGAACACCTCCACTCCCTCCGAGGGGAAGCCCCTCCTTCACTGAGGCTGAAGACTCCCACAGCAGTCCCCTTATCTTGTTTCTCTTCTCCGGCTGTCCCGTCAGCCTCCTCCTCCATTGCTGCTGCTCCCCTCTTCTCCTCGGTGATTCATCCCGCTGCTAAAGGACTGGTCGCCTCCTTCCCGGCTCGCCCGTTGCCGTGTCTGCAGGGGTGGCTCCTCAATGTTCTTCTGAGGGGCCCACTACAGCTGAAGTAACAGAGATGGCTGACTCCCAACCTGCTGCAGCAGAAGACAACACACCCCAGGAGTTCAGGCAAGTGGTTTTTCTTTCTCATTCAAATAAGCATAAATTATCTTGCCTGACTCCTGGTGGTGAGGCTCAGATTAGGCCGTCCTCACCATCTGCTGCAGCTATAGACTGTTCACCTGCTCTCTCTGTGTCTCCTCCTTTTCCCCTTGAGTGTCTGCTGGCCTCAGGACTGAGCTGCTGGGTGATGGAGAAGCCTGCAGTCCTGGAAGACCTGGTTCCAGCCCTGCAGCCATGGCCTGGACGGAAGGAGAGCACTGCCTGTGATCTGGAGCCTGCGCCGATGACTGAGCATCCCCGGGCTTCAACTGTGCAGGAGTCAGCACCAGCAGAAAATCGTCCTCCTGTTGCCATGCCGGGCAAGCCACCTGCGTGGGTCACATCGCTAAGAGGTCCTGGGACTGCATTGACCACCATGCCTGCTGCTGGGGCCACCACAGCAGAGTCTGAGTTGGACCTCCAGAGGGCTGGTCCCGAGAAGTCGTCATCTGGATCGATGGAATCCTGGATGGCGGTGGAGCTTGAGCTCAGGCAAGTGCTCTCATTTGTCTTTGGTGCTTCTGTGTTGGAGAGATCTTGTCTGGCTCTTGGGGGGGACAGCCAGGTGCAGTCATCAGCTGCACCTGAGCTTACCTTGCCGAGCTCCACTGCCGCTGGTGACCCTGGCCCTGTTTCTCTGCCTCTCCTGTCTGAGCTTTCCCCCAGGGTCACCGAGGACCGTCCAGCTTTGCCAGAGGTCTCCGTGGGTCCAGCCTCGCTGCCCGAGATCAACGTGGGTCCAGCTCCTCCTGCCGAGGTCGTCGTGGGTGTTCCGTTTCAGCCCGGGACCTCCGTGGGTGCTGCCTCCCCTCCGGATGAGGTCTTTGCGGGTGCTCCATCCCAGCCCGAGACCTCCGAGGGTGCTGCTTCCCCGTCAGCTGAGGTCGTTGTGGGTGCTCCGTCCCAGCCCGGGACCTCCGAGGGTGCTGCTCCCCCATCAGCTGAGGTCTTCACAGGTGCTTCATTCTAGCCCGGGGCCTCCGAGGGTGCTGCTTCCCCATTAGTTGAGGTCATCGCGGGTGCGCCGTCCCAGCCCGGAGCCTCCGTGGGTACAGCTCCATCCCAGTCCATGTCCGCCAAGGGTGCAGTTCTGGCCCAGTCCAGGTCTACCGAGAGTGCAGCTCTGGCCCAGTTCGGGCCCACCGTGGGTGCAGCTTTGACCCAGTCTGGGCCCACTGTGGGTGCAGCTTTGTCCCAGCTCGGAGCCTCCGAGGGTGCAGCTCCGACCCAATCCGGGTCCACCATGGGTGCAACCTTGCTCCAGTCCGGAGCCACTGCAGGTGCAGCTTTGCTCCAACCCAGAGCCACTGCGGGTGCAGCTTTGCTCCAGCCCAGAGCCACCATGGGTGCAGTTTTGCTTCAGCCCGGGGCCACCACGGGTGCTGCTATGTCCCAGTCCAGGACCACCGAGGGTGCTGCAGAGCAGTCCGAAAGCGTCATGGTCCCCTCTCCTCTGCCAGACGCCATCGTGGTTCCCTCTCCGCTGCCCGAGGCCATCGTGGTTCCCTGTCTTCTGCCCGAGGCCATCATGGTTCCCTCTTTTCTGCTTGAGGCTGTCGTGGTTCCCTCTCCTCTGTCACACACCATCGTGGTTCCCTCTCCTTCACCGGACATCATCATGGTTTCCCCAGTTCCTCTGTCCCCTTCTTTGTTGGGCCTCCCCATGGGGCAGCCACCTCCTGGGCCACCCCTTCTGTTTAGGTGGCTAAAGAACTCTGGCCGGCCGCCTGACAGACTGTGCCGCTGGGTTGGGTGGCCCATCTTCTCCGGCATCTTATCATGCCATCTGCCAGGTCTGGAACTTTAGCCGGCCACCTGAACTGTCTAGCTCTTTGGTCCAGGGGGCCTAGGTGCCTGGTTCTGTGTGGGTGTGGATCCTGAGAAGGGTTTTTTGTTTCCTCTTAGTCTGGGTTTTGCTGGGAGGTGAGTTCTGAGAGGTTTTTTTTATTTTCTCTGGTTTGTTTCGGTCCCTCCGTGTCTGGGTCCTCCTCCTCCCGCCCGGGGTGGGGTCGTTTTCCTGTTGGGGTGGGGGTTTTTGTGTGTGTGTGGGGTCTTTTTATTTCAATGTTGCCCGGGGTGTCTGGTGTCCACCCCTTGAGGGGGGAGCTTTGTCATGATCTGAGCACGGGGGATTCCGCTGTGCTCTGTCTCTTTGTCTTTTTTCTATATTTGTATTGGATTGTGTTTTTGAGTTCTTTTTCCTGGTATTTTACCTTTGGTTGATTTTTCACAAATTCTGTATTGTTTTTTTAGTATGATTTATTTTCCTGTTTGCGTTCATTGTTGGTTTGTTATTTACATATTTGGATTTACTTGTTTTTATTATATTCATATTCTGTTGTGTTTTCTCTCTTCCTGGTGCCTCTGTCAGCTGTCATTCCCGTCTTCTCCCGCTCACTACTCCCAGTGGATTCCTGTTATAATCATTGTCACCTCCTGCCCGCTCATGGTATCCACACCTGCCATCATTTGTTTCATTTCTTTCTAGCCTTATTTAAAGACTGTTATTTTCATTCATCTTTGCCCTGAGCCTCAGCTATCATCTCCGCCAGAATCCTGGCCCTGTTCTGGTGCACTGTGAGTTTGCTTTATATATCACTTTGGATTTTCTGTTGATGCACTGTTTGGAATTTTGTGTTTTGTTAATAAATATCACAAACTGCAGTCCAGCGAGTGGATCTCTCCTCTCTGCCCCGAAGGGCGATTCATGACATCAATGCCCATTCTCCATAGGCACAGTTGTATTTTAACCACTACTAATCAGTGCTATTCATGCAGTTGTGCCAAATTTATATTGAGAATTTGCAGCAACGTCACCATATCACATCACCTTCTGTCTACGAAGCTTAATGGTAGGCAAGCAAAGTATTGCTGCCAATGCATTTGTGCTAGATTAGAGTACTTTTTAAAATACTTTTACCAACTTTTTTATACAGTTAGAGTGGCATAAATTTCAACTCTAACCATGGTCAATACATGCATGACGGAAGGTTGTCATAATAGGCGAGATGACGCCACAGGAAAGTCTTTTGAACGCTTTCCATTGGATCTAGTTGGAAGAATCAAGTGTGTAGTGGCAGGCAGAGAGAGGGTTGTCAGGCTTCCACCACCACTGCAACAATCATGGGTTTCCCTGCATAATCCCGATTATGTTCCCTCATTGTTTAAACAGATTCACCTAAAAAAAGAAAAGCAAGACTGGCCGTGAATAGTTTTCATATAGGCACATCAGCAAATGGAGGAGATTAGGCAGGTTGTTTTGGAACTGTGGCAGGGGCTAATTGTTTAGGCCAAACAGGAGAAATCTTTCAACTTTGATACAAGTTAAGTTTATATTTATGTGCCTATATTTTAAAGGCACCTCTGTCATCCCTTGGCTGGAACATCTGTGTCGCTTCATCTGGGCAGAACTACGTGTCCCTGGGGAGTGCAGAGACGGGGTCATTCTGTCCTTCTACAAGAACAAGGGTGACCGTCGGAGCACAGCCAGCTATTGTCCCATGATGCTGCTTTCCATCCCCGGCAAGGTAATCACTGCTGTCATCAGTGTTGCCAGGTTTCATGAAAGAAACAAGCAACCAGCTCTATGAAAACAAGCCCCCAAAAAGGCCAACAGGTAACCTACCACACTGTATAAAAGAGAGGCTGCTTGATAACATTTATCGATATATAGATTTATTTTTGTTTGCAGTGAATTAACTGTAAACACAGCATTGAATAACGGAATTTTAAAAACTTTATTTAAAGGAAAATACATATGCATTCTGCATAGCAAATTTATAGTAAACACAGTCAACAGACTCTCATGATAAATTGTATATCAAGGATTCAGTGTACCCCGCCCGGTATGGGGTTACCGGGGCCCCACCCTGGAGCCAGGCCTGGGGAAGGGGCTCGAAGGCTAGCGTCTGGTGGCCGGGTTTCCACCCATGGGACCCGGCCGGGCTCAGCCCGAAGGAGTTACATGGGTCCGCTCTCCAGTGGGCTCACCACCTGCAGGAGGGATCATGGGGGTCCAGTGCTATGTGGATTAGGTGGCAGCCAAAGGTGGAGACCTTGGCGGACTGATCCCAAGCGTTCTAAACTGGCTTTTGGTACAAGGACTGTCACCTCTCTGGTGGGGAAGGAGCCTGAGCTGGTGTACGAGGTTGAGAGATACTGGCTAGATATAGTCGGCCTCACCTCAACACACAGCTCCGGTTCCGGAACCAGTCTTCTGGAGAGGGGCTGGAGCTTGGCCTTTTCTGGAGTTGCCCCGGGTGAGAGGTGATGAGCAGGGGTGGGTATTCTTGTATCCTCCCACCTTGCTGCCTCTATATTGGAGTTTTCCCCGGTGAACAAAAGGGTTGCTTCCCTGCGCCTTCGGGTTGGGAAACGGGCCCTGACCATCATTTGTGCTTATGCACCAAATGATGTTTCAGAGTACCCACCCTTTTTGGAGTCTGTGACTGGGGTGCTGGAGGGTGCTCCTCTTGGAGACTCCATTGTCCTACTGGGGGACTTCAATGCGCACGTGGGCAATGACAGTGAAACCTGGAGGGGGGTGATTGGGAGGAACGACCTGCCTGATCTGAACCCAAGTGGTGTTCAGTTATTGGACTTCTGTGCTAACCACAGTCTGTCCATAACAAACACCATGTTCAAGCATAAGGGTGTCCATATGTGCACCTGGCACCAGGACACCCTAGGTCGCAGGTTGATGATCGATTTTGTTATCATGTCATCACACCTGCGACCGTATGTCTTGGACACCCGAGTAAAGAGAGGTGCGGAGCTGTCAACTGATCACCACCTGGTGGTGAGTTGGATCCGATGGCAGGGGAGGAAGTCATTCAGACCTGGTAGACCCAAACGTATAGTGAGGGTGTGCTGGGAGCGTCTGGCTGAGGCCCCTGTCCGGGAGGTCTTCAATTCCCACCTCCGGAAGAACTTCAACCACATTCCAAGGGAGTCTGGAGACATGGAGTCTGAATGGGCCATGTTCTCCACCTATGATGTTGAAGCGGCGGCCCAGAGCTGCGGCTGCAAGGTGGTCGGTGCATTTCGTGGTGGCAACCCCCGAACCAAGTGGTGGACACCAGTGGTGAGGGGGGCCATTAAGCTGAAGAAGGAGTCCTATCAAGCTTGGTTGGCTTGTGGGACTCCCAAAGCAGCTGAGGTGTACCAGCAGGCCAAGCGGAGTGCAGCTCGGGTGGTTTCTGAAGCAAAAACCCGGGTATGGGAGGAGTTCGGTGAGGCCATGGAGCAAGACTTTTGGTCAGCCTCAAAGAGATTCTGGCAATCTGTCCGGCGGCTCAGGAGGGGAAAGCAGCTCCCCGTCCACACTGTGTATGGTGCGGATGGGACATTGTTGACTTCGACTGGGGATATCATTGGGCAATGGAAGGAATACTTCGAGGATCTCCTCAATCCCACTGATACGCCTTCCACAGAGGAAGCAGGGTTTGGGGACGAGGGGGATGACTCGCCTATCACGGGGGCTGAGGTCGCCAAGGTGGTTAAAAATCTCCTTGATGGCCGGGCCCCGGGGGTGGACGAGATTCGCCCTGAGTACCTCAAGGCCCTAGATGTTGTTGGGCTGTCATGGTTGACACGCCTCTGCAACATTGCATGGAGGTCGGGGGCAGTGCCTTTGGCATGGCAAACCAGGGTGGTGGTTCCTCTCTTCAAAAAAGGGGACTGGAGGGTGTACTCCAACTTTAGAGGGATCACACTCCTCAGCCTCCCTGGGAAGGTCTATGCCAAGGTACTGGAGAGGAGAGTTCGGCCGTTGGTCGAACCTCGGATTCAGGAGAAGCAATGTGGTTTTGGTCCTGGCCATGGCACATCGGACCAGCTCTTTACCCTCTCAAGAATTCTTGAGGGTTCTTGGGAGTTTGCCCAACCAGCTTACATGTGTTTTGTGGACTTGGAGAAGGCATTTGACCACGTCCCTCGTGGATTTTTGTGGGGGGTGCTTCGGGAGTATGGGGTATCGGGCTTGTTGTTACGAGCTATTCGGTCTCTGTACGACCGTTGTGAGAGTTTGGTTTGTATTGCCAACACTCGGTCGGATTCATTCCCAGTGAGAATTGGACTCTGCCAGGGCTGCCCTTTGTCACCGATCCTGTTCATAATTTTTATGGACAGGATTTCTAGGCGCAGCCAGGGAATGGAGGGTGTCATGCTTGGTGACCACAGGATCTCATCTCTGCTGTTTGCAGATGATGTTGTCCTGTTGGCTTCATCCAGCAATGACCTACAGCTCTTGCTGGGATGGTTTTCCATTGAGTGTGAAGCGGCTGGGATGAGAATCAGCACCTCCAAGTCCGAGTCCATGGTCCTCAGCCGGAAAAAGGTGGATTGTCCTCTCTGGGTTGGGGACAGGCTCCTGCCCCAAGTGGAGGAGTTTAAGTATCTTGGGGTCTTGTTGACGAGTGAGGGGAAAATGGAGCGAGAGATCGACAGACGGATTGGAGCAGCATCTGCAGTGATGCGGACGTTGTACTGGTCTGTTGTGGTGAAGAGGGAGCTGAGTTCTAAGGCAAAGCTGTCGATTTACCAGTCAATCTACGTTCCTACTCTCACCTATGGTCACGAGCTTTGGGTAATGACCGAAAGAATGAGATCGCGGATACAAGTGGCTGAAATGAGCTTTCTCCGTAGAATTGCTGGACTCACCCTCAGAGATAGGGTGAGGAGCTCAGTCATCCGGGAGAGGCTCAGAGTAGAACCGCTGCTCCTCCACATTGAAAGGAGTCAGTTGAGGTGGTATGGGCATCTGATTAGGATGCCTCCTGGACGCCTCCCACTTGAGGTGTTTCAGGCACGTCCCACTGGGAGGAGACCCCGGGGCAGACCCAGGACTCGGTGGAGAGACTATGTCTCCCTGCTGGTCTGGGGAACACCTTGGTATCCTCTCTGAAGAGCTGGAGCAGGTGGCTGGGGAGAGGAAAGTCTGGGCTTCTCTGCTTGAACTGCTGCCTCCGCGACCCGGACCTCCGGAAAAGCGGTAGAAGATGGATGGATGGACAGTCAACATAAAAACTTTGAATAAATTAAATTTTTAAACTCTGATCAAAAGACAAGAGATGTGTGTAGTGTAAGAGTATTGGAAATATGCGGAGTGGAACGCGATCTGTGGCTGACGTCACCACACCAGTATATACTGGGGCAGTCCACCATCTCAGGTTGTTGAGAGTTGGTTGGGAGTTACAACTAGTTACAGGTGTGCATGTCTTGAGCTTTGACTGAGTGTACACGTGCTTATTACTACAACGACTTGTAATAAAGTTCAGTTCAAGCACAGCATCGTCGTCCGTCTTCAGTCCAGGTTTGTGGACATAACATTTGGCGACAAGAACTTTGAACCATGGAAGCGTGCTTCAGACTAAAGCCTTTTCTCGAGTCACAAGGTGAACCAACCGTCCCGTGGCCATGATGGCTGGATGCATTCAAGACATACATTTCAGCATTGGACCTGGGAGAACTGGACACAGTAAGGATGCAAGCACTGCTTGTCCACTACCTGGGTGCAGGAGGTCAGGGAATTTTTCACACGCTTGGTCTGACGGACCTGTATGAGGATGCTGTTGAACTGTTAGCTAGCCACTTTGTTGCACCCGACAGCATGATGCGGCATGCGAAATCCCACCACCGATGACGAGAAGCTATGCTACTTAACCCCTTAACTCTTACATTTGATTACATGATCTGCCTCACCTGTGGTTGGTGGCGCAGATCTGCACCTGTCACATGATTTGTCAAAGGATGAAAAAAAACCAAAATAAACCCAGATTTACCAAGTATTTCACATCACTAGATGGCAGATGCATATAGCTTACTGGTCTGCACTAGAGGACTCGTTTCAGCAAACCGGAGCATGTCGAATCTGACGTCACTTCCTGGGCACAGAAGAAGAGCTGTGGAAACAATTGCCCAACATGTATTTCCACAGGGAGGAAAGATTTGCTCCGAATTTTGCCAACTATGATTCAAAATGGGATTATTTAGCTTCTGAAGGGAAATATTTACCTTCTGGACAGCACAAGATGGACCGGAGCAGAACACTTTTCGTCCACCATTGACGAAGCTGCACTTGAGGGGGAGAGGATGATACCGCCGGTTCCATGGGGTAAACCAACCAAAATTGAGGTGGAATAAATCAGAAGATAAATGTGATTGTTTCTGGATGTGGGAGAGAAACTGAAAATGCCTGACAGAAGACAAAATAAGGACCGGGGCGACCACATGGACGAGCACACAAACGCATAGCGACACATGACAAGCAGTAGGTCTGATATTTTTATCAGTTTGTTTACATTCTACTGATTTTCTGGTTCATATATTTTGAAGATAAGATAACAAAAAACAAAAACAAAGACAAACAAACAAAACCATCCTTTGGGTAAATATGTCCAAAGTCCACTTTGACGAAAGTTATGTAATCCGATATGGCTGCCGTCACATTATGCAAATTAGATGTGTAAATTTACTCATCATAAACTTTGGATCATATTCTACATCTTTCTCATTGACAGTAAGCCATTATCTCTTACCATTTTTAAGTTACAGCCACCAGACTGGTGAGCTGACGGGTGCGGTGCTGCACTATGGAGTCCTAAAACCTTAACCCCACACCCCACGGAGATGACGTGAACATTGTGGGCCCCGAAGGTTGGTCAGGACCGCAGCGTGTAGTGAAGTTAGACGGTGTGAGTGTGCCTATGTTGGTGGCCACTGCCGCCACATGGTCCGTATTAAACAAGGCTACTGTTGTGCTCTAAGTCACTGGACTTTGTGTATGTGCACGTGTGTGGTTCTATTTATCCATTCTTATTTTTTTTTTTGTTTAGTCAAAGGATTTGGGTTAGGATAAGTGATGGTGATTTTTAGGTGGCACTCAAGGGGGCAGGTTCAGTTGGACAGGTGTAGTAGCAGCTCAGTCTCCTGGCAGGCAGGCAGAGAGAGTGTTGATTAGGAAGCCAGGTGTGTGAGTCTTTGGTTTGGTCTTTGGTTCAGCATGGCTCCTGAGGGTGTGAGCTTCAATGTGTAGATGTCCTTGGAGATGCCACTGGTATGTATAAATGCAGTAGTTTCATTAACTGGGAAAAATCAATTGTGTGGCAGTAAATTTTGTTCAATATTGGGGATGTGTTCTGTAGATTTTGTGCCTAATTACTTAATTGACTAATTGTTTGTAGAGAGTTTGTGTTGCGTATTTTTGGTCATTCGACTGGATAATTGGCTGTTTACTTTTCTTAATCTTGATTATAATTTAGAAATGTAGAAATATAATGTGGATGTTATATTAGTGGGGGCAGTAGTAAAATTACATGGATGAAGATGAGTTTAATTTGTCAAAGTAAATTACCATTTTGGTTATAAGTGGTTCATTTCCCTGTACACCAACTCCTGCACCTCCAGCCACCAGTCTGTCAAGTTGATCAAGTTTGCGGACGACACCACCCTCATCGGGCTCATCTCCAACGGCGACGAGTCCGTCTACAGGAGAGAGGTGGCCCAGCTGGCGTCCTGGTGCAGCCACAACAACCTGCAGCTGAACGCTTTGAAGACAGTGGAGACGATCGTGGACTTCAGAAAAGTCACAGCCCCTCTGCCCCCCCTTACCCTCACAGACTCTCTCATCACCACTGCGGATTCCTTCCGCTTCCTGGGCACCACCATCACCCGGGACCTCAAGTGGGAGCCGACCATCAGCTCCCTCGTCAAAAAGGCCCAGCAGAGGATGTTCTTCCTGCGGCAGGTGAGGAAGCTCAAGCTACCCACCAAGATGTTGGTGCAGTTCTACACGGCCATCATCGAGTCCATCCTCACCACCTCCATCACCGTGTGGTACGCAGGAGCCACCGCCAGGGACAGACTAAGACTGCAGCGCGTTGTGCGTGCTGCTGAGAAGGTGATCGGCTGCAAGGTCCCATCCCTTCAGGACCTGTACATCTCCAGGACCCGGACGCGTGCAGGTCGGATCATAGCCGACCCTTCACACCCTGGACACGCACTGTTTGCCCCCCTCCCCTCAGGCAGAAGACTTCGGTCCATTCAGACTAAAACCCCCCGCTACATGAACAGCTTCTTCCCCTCTGCCATCAGACTGCTGAACACTAAGTGACTTATTAGACTCTCGTGCACTACGTACAGCAGCTCAACCGGACTCATGACAATTATGACTGTTTTCTTTTTGCACTACCGACTGCACTATGTGGAACTCCACAATATCTGCTGCTTGTTAATATATTTAAAAATTGCATAGATTAGTATTACTTATTCATATTCTACCTTTTATTGCATGCATAGTTTTTTATTTTTATCTTTAGTGCTACTCCATGTTTAATGTTGCAGCATTGCACCGAGACAAATTCCTAGTTTGTGTACTACAGGAACAATGGCAATAAATCTCATTCTGATTCTGAGTCTGATTTCTGGTCTAGAAGCATGGGAAATCTTATTTTAAAACAGTATTAGAATCTTTGCTACAATAAATAGGTTAAAATTGTAATAAATAGGTTAAAATATCATAGTCATGGAAGCCGAAGATGGTTATGTATTTGATTTAGTTCAATGGTGGTTAAAATAAGAATGAATTATTGTGTGTGGATGAACTGATTTTATTGATAAGATTTTTTTTTTTTTCCTTTTAAAGGTTATCAAGAGGACTACAGCCAAAAGCAATTTCACCAGGCAGGCCAATTTCCTCAGTAAGGAGGCAGACAACATTGTTGAAACTGAGCTGAAAGAAGAGTTCAGCACACTCGCCAGTTACTTCAGGAAAGTCCTTGAAGCAAATGATGATTACAGGATGGAGCTCTTGGCTGAGGCTACAAAAGAAGAGGAAGAAGTTGCAGTTCTCGGGGAAGCACTAGAGAATGACATTGACAAGACAGTGAGAATTGAGAGATACAGTCCAAGTGAACCTGTGGTCAAGATATGGTCAGTTCAACTCACCACTGCAATCCTAGAAGCAGAAAAAACTGGTGATGAAGCAGCTAACATACCCATTGGAAGTACTCACCTGGAGGGGTATGAGGTGCATCTGGTTCTCTTGGAGAAGCGTGTACAGGAGGCCATTAGACTCATGTCAGCCTGGGAGCAATGGATACTGCTGCAAGAAAGAAGGGATGTAGCGGACAGAGTTAAAAATCTAGAAGTAACCAGCAGCAGGCTAGAGTTAAGAAAAGTTGAATTTGTCACCACACATAGCGTTGCAGAGGAAGCACGAACTGCAGGAACATCTGGTGAGATGGACAGAACACCATCTTCACCTGTAGTACCTGTTGTGAAGATCAAGCCAACAGCTCTTCCCATCTTCAACGGCAATAAGAGAGAATTTCACAGATGGAAGAAAGACTGAGAGAGTCTACAAAGGCAGGGAGAGCCATCAGGATCAGCGGAAGCCAAGAAAATTCAACTACTGAGTAGTGTTGATGAGAAAATATTAAAAGATCTCAATCAACATATAGCACTGCTGCAGAAATCTTCAGTCTTGGAGAACAGGTATGAAAACAAAACAACCATCACTCTTGAAGTACTTGAGGACCTTGAGAAATTACCGCCTGCCAAAGGCAATCAACCAAGAAAAGTAATCGATCTCATACAGTCGGTAGAAAAAGCCCTGGCAGATCTTTCAGAATTAGGAAACTGGTGCAATGAAGAACCCACTGGTGATTAGAGCAATAGAGAGCAAATTACCTGACTTTATTAAAAAAGACTGGTTAAACTTCATGATTGAACCCAACAATAATGTAATTTCAGACAACCACTTTGATGCACTACTGAGATTCCTGAAAAATCAAGAGGAGATTCTAGAGAGACTTGAGCAACTTAAAGTTGTGTAGAAGGCAGAGAAACTAGACTTTCATCCTGCAAAGAAATCTGAGAAAAAATAAGCCTCTCCAAAAACCACAAAGAAAATATCTGAAGATGTCTGTGTTGTGTGTAGTGATGGACGACACACTAACAAGATTTTCTTCTGCAAAAAATTCAAAGGATTGAAACTCTATGAAAAAAATGCTCTTGTGAAAAACTGGGAGTTTGCAGACAGTGCCTTGGTTGCCATGATGAGGATGGTTACTGCAGAGACTCCTTCTTATGCAGGAATAAAGACTGTAAAAAAGAAGGCACCTCAAATCACCATTGCTTTCTCTACCCAAGAGGAGGCTGTAAAAGGAGCAATGCGGAAGAGAGCAGTAAATGCACCAGTGGCAAAAGCAATCTGACAGGTGAGCAGGAGGATTTCTTGTCTGAGCTTTCACCAGAGATGGCAGAGACGTGTAAAAAAGCCTTCACCAACAATACTGCAAGAACAACCAAGACCAGTAAGAACCAAACTGATCTTCAGGAGAGAAATGGAGTGTATTAACTTCCTGTTAGCATGATGCTAATGTAGGTCACTGCTAATGCAGGTCAAAAAATCAGAACTTTGGTAGATCTTGCATCTGATACCAACTACATTACCCACAAGGCTGCTGATAGGCTGAGGTTGCAAAGAGAGAAAGTGGCCTTAGTTGTACACAGTGTTGATGGAATGACCATGAAGGTGAACACAGAAAGGTACTTCCTTAGAGTCAGGGTCAAGACATCCAAAGGCAAGGAAATATCCCATGAGCTCATCTGTTATGGTCTGGATGAGATTGCCAAAGTACACAAAAATGTCAGTCCTGAAAAGTTAAAGATATTCTTCCCAGAGGTCACGTTAGAAGAATTGAGGATGCTAAAAGAAATTGAGCTTCTTATCAGCCACGGAGAGGGAAGACTTGCTCCACAAAGGGTGAGAGTTGTTGGAGATCTCATCCTATGGGAAAGTCCATTGGGGAAAATGGTTGGCGGAGCACACCCCGATCTGTTTCAGGAAGTGGTGATGGCAACACACAAATCAAAAACCCACTTTGCCCACTCCATGGGGCAGTTGCTGTCAAGTATGAGGAGATTGTCAGTCACCCGAAGATGGAGAGAGCCCCACTGCAAAATGATGTAGTCAGTGCAAAGTTCAGCCACTTCAAACCATAGGTTTCTTGAATGGTGGAGGTGGGAAAGCAAAGGAGCAGCTTGCAAACCAAGATGTGGAGGATGCCGATGAGGGAACTGTCAGCCTGGAGGGAAAGAAATGACCCTAGCAGAGGAGAAAGTACTGGAAATCATTAAAGCAGGACTTACCTATGTCAACGAAGATGCTCAAATAAATTCTCCACACTGGGATGCAAAGTTTCCTTGGACAGAAGATCCTTCCTCACTCCCAAACAACAAAAGGGCAGTGGAAGCCACATTCCTAAGAACAGAGAGACAGCTGGAAAGAGAGCCAAAATGGAAAGCTGCATATGCAGCCCAGGTTCATAAAACGGTTCAGCGAGGAGCAGCCATAGAACTCACTGATGAAATCAAGAGATGTTGGAAAGGGCCTGTGGGGTATGTAAGTCACCTGGTGGCACCAAACCTGCATTCATTAACAACTCCAGTTCAACTAGTGTGGAACAGTAGTCAGAAGTTCAAGGGGCTGAGTGTGAAGGATCTTTTGCTGAAAAGACCAGATGTACTCAACCCAATCAGAGCTGTTCTCCTGGGGTTCAGAAGAGGGGTACACGCAGCCCTTGGCGACATCAAGAAAATGCATAATTCAGTGTGGCTGGAAGAGCGTGAGATACACTTACACAAATTTCTCTGGAGGGATAAACCTGAGGAAGATGTAAAGGAATATGCCATCACCTGGGTCAACATAGGAGATAGACCAGCTGGTTGCATTGCCCAGCTAGCTATGTGCGAGATGGCAAAACTTTCCATTTTTGCGCACCTGGAAGTTGAAAGTAGGGTCCTCCAAGAGGACAGTTATGTCAATGACATCTTGACCTCACACAATGACCTGGGAAAACTGGACAAGATAACAGAAGGGGTGGAAGAAATCCTGTGAGCTGCAGTCTTCTTCCATAAACCTTGGGTTTGGTCAAGGCAAAATGGGAGGCAAAAAGCTGCAAATTAACTGGAAAGAAAAGAACAAACTAAGATCATCATTCTCCCAAATCAGATGAGAGATGAAGACAACAAGGCCCTGGGTGTTGGGTATCAAGTGGAGGAGGACAAACTGTATATACTGACCTCAATCAACTTTTCCAAAAGGAAGAAAAAGATGAGACTAGGCAAAGAGCTTCTCAAAGAGGAAGTGAGCCCTGGAACACCTAATCCACTGACTAGAAGAGAGCTACTAAGTCAAGTAGCTGGACTTTATGATCCAATTGGCATAGTAGCACCTGCCAAGCAGAAGGGGGCAGTCCTTGTTAGAAAAGCTTTTCAAGAAGTAGGTGGTGGAAAACTAACCCACAAAACATGGGATAGACCACTCTCAGAAGGCCTCAGAGAAAAAGCTATCAATCTTTTTGAAGAGTATGTAAAGCTTGGGCAAATTAAATTCCACCAAAGCCTTATGCCAGCTGACTGGAAAGGAAGACCATGGGGAATCACATTTTCTGATGGGAGTGATAAAACCTATGGAGCTGTGATGTACTTGCAGTGGAACACCAAGCAAGGAACTAATGTCCGGTTTGCTGACTCTAAAACCAAGCTGACACCACTAAATCAGAAAGGGGCTACAGTTAAAGCTGAGACGTGTGGTGCGGTTTTTGCAGCTAGTGCCAAGAAGTATTTTGAAAGATGGATTCATTTTGTTGACAGTCAAACAGTCCTTGGAGCCATCCAAAGAGAGAGCTATGGGTACCAAACCTTTTTTGCAAACCGCGTTGGTAAGATCCAGAAGGCTGGGCCGGGGGAAGACTGGTGGTGGATTCCTTTGGAACGAAATGTTTCTGACATCATAACAAGAAGAGCCTCTCCCAAAGAACTAAAGGAGAATTCCACATGGCAAAATGGACCAGAGTTTCTCATATAGCAGGTGGAAAAATGGCCCAAAAAGTCAGCTGGAGAAGTTGCAGCATACGCTAGAGAAAGTGTGAACAAGCTTCAAAGAAAAGCCTTCACGGGGCAGTAACCAGAGCCCAAGCAAAACAAAAGGGTATTGGCAGTCATAATCACGCCTCGCAGGAAACTTTGAGAAAAGCAAAAAATGGATTGGAAACCAATTGCTATGACCCCACCTGCTGGCTGGAGTAAGAACCTTGTGGAGATGGAAAGGTTAAGTAGCCTGTCCAAGCTGATCAGTGTCATTGCCTTGGTGTATCAAGCTACCAGAAAGTGGTTGGAGCTGAAGAGAATTGGCAAAGGATGGGTGGAAAACAAGCTAAATGGTTTGACAGCAAAAGAGCGGGAAAACACTCACTAAAGGGCCAATATAGGTTGGCCAGAGTCACCAGTGTCAAAACAGACAAGAAAGGCACAGTGAGAGATGTGAATGTGAGAACCTTCCCCAGCTACCCTGTCCCAGTCAAGAAGCCAACCTTAAGGAATGCATCGGACGAGCACAGTAGGAGACACTCAACTAAGATCCCTGCAACCATCCTTCACAGGGATGTTAGACGCCTGGTGGTCCTGCTTCCCATTAAAGAATAAGCAAGAACTTAAAAGGACTAAAAGACTTGTATGACCTCCTTTGGTTCAGTAACCAGGAGCTCAAGTGGGAGGTGTTGCGCTATAAGTCACTGGACTTTGTGTGTGAGTGTATTTTTCCATTCTCATTTTTTTTCTTTGTTTAGTCAAAGGATTTGGGTTAGGATAAGTGATGGTGATTTTTAGGTGGCACTCAAGGGGGCAGTGTTCAGTTGGACAGGTGTAGTAGCAGCTCAATCTCCTGGCAGGCAGGCAGAGAGAGTGTTGATTAGGAAGCCAGGGGTGTAGGTCTTTGGTTTGGTCTTTTGTTCAGCATGGCTCCTGAGGGTGTGAGCTTCAATGTGTAGATGTCCTTGGAGACGCCATTCGTATGTATAAATGCAGTAGTTTCATTAACTGGGAAAAATCAGTTGTGTGGCAGTAAATTTTGTTCAATATTGGTGATGTGTTCTGTAGATTTTGTGCCTAATTACTTAATTGACTAATTGTTTGTAGAGAGTTTGTGTTGCATATTTTTGGTCATTCGACTGGATAATTGGCGGTTTACTTTTCTTAATCTTGATTACAATTTAGAAATGTAGAAATATAATGTGGATGTTATATTAGTGGGTGCAGTAGTAAAATTATATGGATGAAGTTGAGTTTAATTTGTCAAAGTAAACTGGGTTGCCATTTTGGTTATGAGTGGTTCATTTCTGGTCTAGAAGCATGGGAAATCTTATTTTAAAACAGTATTAGAATCTTTGCAACAATAAATAGGTTAAAATTGTAATAAATAGGTTAAAATGTCATAGTCATGGAAGCCAAAGATGGTCATGTATTTGATTTAGCTCAATACTGGTTAAAATAAGAATGAATTATTGTGTGTGGATGAACTGATTTCATTGATATGATTTTGTTTTGTTCCTTTTAAAGGTTATCAGCCTAGTCCTTACTTCCTATTGCCTACTTCCAACCTTATTACAGGCACCAAGTTTGATTAATTTCATTAATAAGGAATAAAATAAAGAAGAAAAGAGTGGAATTGTCCAGCGTCATCTATTGACACCTAAGCCGAGTCGAGCTTAGGTAGATATTGAAGTCAAGACCCAAATAACTTGACAGCCACGGTTAGGAGGCTCACCGGTGGAACTACTGGACGACAAGTGCTCCATGACGGGCAGGAACATCACCTTTGTGGTGCAGTACGGCGAAAGGGAGATTCCAGCGTTCCAGTTCCAGGTGACATGCCAGGGTGATAATGTTATGGGGTGGGATTTGTTCTGCAAGCTGGGTTTTACTCTCACAATCGCCGGGCAGACTGTCAACGGTCCAGACCCATTGTACCCAGGCTTGGTGGATGTGGGTGCAGATGAAGAGCACAGCTCGGACAGCGAGTGTAATGTAAATGGTAAATGGCATTCACTCATATAGCGCTTTTATTCTCATCTCTTGATGACCAAAGCGCTTTACAGATCCTGCTATCCACCCATTCACACACACATTCACACACTGATGTGAAGAATGTAGTCAGTGGATACAGTGAATGTGGTCAGTGAATGTAGAGAGTGGATACAGCACAGACAGTGAAAACGGCATGGAGAAAGAACAGCGACCAGACTCACCTCTGTTCCTCGCCCAGCCAGAGCCGGAGCTGCAGGAGAGGGAGCTTCTGTCTATCGAGAATGACACCGAAGAGAAAATTCAGGGCGGCACCAACACCAAACCATCCACCCCGTGCGTTCAGGAGGAGAGCTGCCCGGGGGGGGTGGGGGCAGCAGCCGGATTCGCCTCAGATCATCACTCAGCCAGAGCTGCTGGAGAGGGAGCTCGTGCACGCAGAAAACCTCGAAGCACAACAACAACAACTGGATACAGACACTGTTCACAACGTGACACAACAAGGCACATCAGACGGGAGAGGAGGAGGAACCGGACTGCTTCCGTACCCACTCTCAACATCAGTCTACGGAGGTTACGACCAAGCCAGTGGGTGAAGAGTCCGCCACAGCGAACGACACGGGAGAGACACTGGATACCTTCCGTACCCATGACCAGCCTCAGACTACAGAAACAGCGACGGTAGCAACGGGTGAAGGGTCCACAACAAACACGGTAACGACTGAATCATTACGGCACGACAGACCACAAACCGGACGAGTATGCGGCGCCACCACTATCACACCGGCTCATGAGACTGAGCAAGGTGCCACTCCAAGTCATGGACTGGGTTCGAGTCCGCACTGGCGAGAGACCAGGATGGCGACTGACCGGGCCACAGCCGACAAGACAACAGGCACCGCTGAGAATCATGACAAAACTGGGATTGGCATGTTTTCGACTGACAGACGGTTTGGTTCAGCACGCAAACCAACTTTGGTGTGTCCAGGTGGCTGCTCCAGACAATGAGACTTCACGGGAATCAACTGCCACAGTGTGGGACCCTGGAGCATGGCTGACAAAGGTAGCAGAATAACCCACCCAGCCGTGTCAGGTCCAGCAGTGGTCTACCCGCTGACCCTAGTTCCAGGTTCCTATAAGGTTCCAAGTGTTAAATGTTTTGAATAAAGAAATGTTGAGCGTTATGAATAAAATGTGTCAAATATATGTGCATGCAAATATAACAAATTGGGGAGGGCTAAATGATTAGTATATGTTCTGTGTTTTTGCGGGGTGGGGGGAATGTAGTCTAAGAATATTGGGAAATTTGGAGTGGAATGTGGCCTGCGGCTGACGTCACCATGCCAGTGTATATTGGGGCAGTCCGCCATCTCAGGTTGTTGAGAGTTGGTTGGGAGTTGCAGCTAGTTACATGCGTGCATGTCTAGAGCTATGACTGAGTGTACATGTGCTTATTACGACAATGGGTTGTAATAAAGTTCAGTTCAACCACAGCATCCTCGTCTGTCTTCATTCCAGGTTTGTTGACATACAGTGGGGCAAAAAAGTATTTAGTCAGCCACCAATTGTGCAAGTTCTCCCACTTAAAAGATGAAAGAGGTCTCCAATTTTCATCATACGTATACCTCAACTATGAGAGACAAAATGAGGAGAAAAAAAATCCAGAAAATCACATTGAAGGATTTTTAATGAATTAATTGGTAAATTCCTCAGTAAAATAAGTCTTTGGTCACCTACAAACAAGCAAGATTTCTGGCTGTCACAAACCTGTAACTTCTTCTTTAAGAGACTCCTCTGTCCTCCACTCATTACCTGTATTAATGGCACCTGTTTGAACTTGTTATCAGTATAAAAGACACCTGTCCACAACCTCAAACAGTCAGACTCCAAACTCCACTATGGCCAAGACCAAAGAGCTGTCAAAGGACACCAGAAACAAAATTGTAGACCTGCACCAGGCTGGGAAGACTGAATCTGCAATAGGTAAGCAGCTTGGTGTGAAGAAATCAACTGTGGGAGCAATTATTAGAAAATGGAAGACATACAAGACCACTGATAATCTCCCTCGATCTGGAGCTCCACGCAAGATCTCACCCCGTGGGGTTAAAATGATCACGAGAACGGTGAGCAAAAATCCCAGAACCAGATGGGGGGACCTAGTGAATGACCTGCAGAGAGCTGGGACCAAAGTAACAAAGGCTACATCAGAAACATACTACGCCGCCAGGGACTCAAATCCTGCAGTGCCAGACGTGTCCTCCTGCTTAAGCCAGTACATGTCCAGGCCCGTCTGAAGTTTGCGAGAGAGCATTCGGATGATCCAGAAGAGGATTGGGAGAATGTCATATGGTCAGATGAAACCAAAATAGAACTTTTTGGTAAAAACTCAACTTGTGTTTGGAGGAGAAAGAACACCATACCTACTGTGAAGCATGGGGGTGGAAGCATCATACTTTGGGGCTATTTTTCTGCAAAGGGACCAGGACGACTGATCCGTGTAAAGGAAAGAATAAATGGGGCCATGAATTCAATTCAATTCAACTTTATTTATATAGCGCCATTTCACAACAACAGTCATCTCATAGCACTATCAACTGTAGGGGGAACCCCCACAGTTGCAGAAAGACCCCAGCAATCAGGCGATCCCCTGTGAGCAAGCACTTGGCGATGGTGGAGAGGAAAAACTCCCTTTTAACAGGAAGAAACCTCCAGCAGAACCAGGCTCAGGGAGGGGCAGTCATCTGCTGCGACTGGCTGGGGGGTGAGGGGATAGAGAAGAAGAAAAGAACAGACATGTAGAGAGCAAACAGCACGATGGGGACTCAATCTATGGGACAGAACAAACAGATGTTAATGACCAGCAAAAAAAAAAATATTTCATTGAGAGTGAGAAAAGGAGTGAGGCCCAGTGCATTACTGGAGGTCCCCTGGCTGACTAAACCTATTAGCAGCATAACTAAGGGAGGGTTCAGAAACACATGATCCCTCCCTAATTGTAGGCTATATCAAAAAGGTAGGTTTTAGCCCTATTCTTAAAAACAGAGATCGAGTCTGACTCCCGAATCCAGATTGGCAGCTGATTCCACAGGAGAGGAGCTTGATAACTGAAGGCTCTGCCTCCCATTGTACTTTTGGAGATTCTAGGTATTACAAGTAATCCTGCATTTTGGGAGCGTAGTGCTCTGTTAGGATAATACAGTAGTATCAGATCTTTTAAATAAAAAGGAGCCTGATTGTTTAGAGCTTTGTAAGTAAGAAGAAGGATTTTAAACTTAATTCTAAACTCTATGGGAAGCCAATGAAGGGAGGCCAGAACCGGAGAGATATGATCTCTCTTTCTAGTACCTGTTAAAACTCTTGCTGCAGCATTTTGGATCAGCTGAAGACTTTTTAAAGATGTTTTAGGACAGCCTGATAATAAAGAATTACAATAATCTAATCTCGAGCTAACAAAAGCGTGGATCAGTTTCTCAGCATCACTCTGAGACAAGATGCTCCTAATCTTGGCAATATTACGCAAATGATAGAAGGCAGTCTTAGAAACAAATTTAATATGTGAATTGAAGGACAAATCCTGATCAAAAATAACTCCGAGGTTCCTCACAGAGCTATTAAGAGAAAGAGTAACCGCATCCAAACTGAAAGTTTGATTTGGAAAGGAATTTCTAAGGTTTTTTGGACCAACAAGAATGACTTCAGTCTTATCTGAATTTAATAGCAGGAAATTACAAGTCATCCAAGCTTTGATTTCCTTAAGACAGGCTTCTAACTTTGCTAATTGATTACTATCATCTGGCTTCATTGACAGGTATAATTGTGTGTCATCTGCATAACAATGAAAATGTATACAGTGCTTTCTAACAATGTTGCCTAACGGAAGCATATATAAACTAAAAAGAGTAGGGCTTAGCACAGATCCCTGTGGAACTCCATGACTAAGCTTTGAGTTGAAAGAAAACTCATTATTTACATGAACAAACTGGAACCTATCAGATAAATAAGATCTAAACCACTGCAACGAAGTTCCATTAAGTCCAACATAGTGTTCTAATCTATCAAGTAGAATATTATGATCGATAGTATCAAAAGCTGCACTAAGGTCTAAAAGGACAAGTACAGAAACTAGTCCATTATCAGATGCAATGAGGAGGTCGTTAGAGACCTTCGCTAAGGCTGTTTCAGTACTATGATGGATTCTAAACCCAGATTGAAACTCTTCAAGTAAACCATTTCCCTGCAGGTGGTCAAATAATTGCGTAGCAACAACTCTTTCTAAGATTTTTGAAATGAAAGGGAGATTAGAGATTGGTCTATAGTTAGCTAAAGCTCCTGGATCTAGCGTTGGCTTTTTGAGTAAGGGTTTAATTACAGCCATTTTAAAAGCCTGCGGTACATGGCCTAAAGTTAATGAAGAATTGATTATATGAAGAATAAAGCTACCAATAAGTGGGAAGACTTCTTTAAATAACCTGGTAGGAATAGGGTCTAAAAGACAAGTTGAAGGTTTGGATGAGGAAACTATTTTGTCTAACTCACAAAGGTCGATTGGAGTAAACTCATCAAGACAGACATCAATAGAAGGAGTTGTAGTAGTTATAGTATTTAAATTAACTGTGGGAAGAATCTGATTGATTTTATCTCTGATGGATGAAATTTTATTATTGAAAAAGTTCATAAAGTCCTGACTAGTAAGCTCTAAGGGAATGCTAGGATTGACAGAGTCCTGACTCTTTGTCAACCTGGCTACAGTACTGAAAAGAAACCTGGGATTATTCTTGTTCTCTTCTATTAATGCAGAGTAATAACTCGTTCTAGCTTTTCTAAGAGATTTTTTATAAATTAAAAGATGATTTCTCCAAGCAAAATAGATTTCATCTAAATTAGTGGAGCGCCATTTTCTTTCTAATTGACGAGTCTTCTGTTTTAAGCTACGAGTTTCTGTGTTGAACCAAGGAGTTAAAAATCTCTGATTAGACTTTTTCTTTTTTAAGGGGGCCACCAAGTCTAGAGTCTGATGCAGAGAAGCTGAAACACTATCCACCATGTTATCAATTACAGAAGGAGCAAGCTGTCTATAGCTTATTTCCGTTGTGTTGACACATGGCATAGAGGAAACAATCTGCATAAATTTGGTCACAGCATCATCTGAGAGGCATCTACTGTAATAATATTTTTCTTTTGGAGCCAAATAGTCAGAAATAGTAAAATCAAAGGTTAACAGACAATGGTCTGACAGTACAGGGTTATGAGGAGACACTACAAGATTTTCTATTTCTATGCCATATGTCAGAACAAGGTCCAATGTATGGTGGAGGTAATGAGTAGAATTTCTTACTTTCTGAGAAAACCCAATCGAGTCTAATATTGAATTAAATGCCACATTAAGGCAGTCACTATCTACATCCACATGTATATTAAAGTCCCCTACTATAATTATTCTATCAGATTTCAGCACTAAATCAGCTAAGAAATCAGCAAATTCGGATAAAAATTCTGAGTAGGTTGATGGGGGACGATAAACTATGGCAAATAAAATTGGGTTTAACCTAAAATTGCTAAAGTGCCCAATACTGAGGACCAGGCCCTCAAAGGAATTATAACATGTTTTTTGCTTTACATTAACTAGTAATTTGGAATGGTAAATTGTTGCTACTCCTCCTCCACGACCAGAACTTCTGGGATTTTGACAGTTTAAATAACCAGAGGGAGTTGATTCATTTAAACCAACATAATCCTCTAGCCCTAACCAAGTCTCTGTAAGGGAAATTAAATCAATCTGATGATCAATTAACAGATCATGGACTAACAGAGACTTGGGAGTTAGAGACCTAATATTTAATAAACCACATTTAATTTTTAAATTATGAGGAGGAACAGAGGCCAATTCATTCAATTTAGAGGCTTTATGTTTAATTTGAGTTTTACCAATATTTTGCTTAATCACTTTGGGATGCTTATACATTATATTTTTATTTACTTTGGAGGGAGCAGACAACGATTCTCTGATGGGGAAGACGGACTAAGTTGAGGGGTGGCGGATGAAGAGGAGCTACAGAGAGGCGTGTTAGACTGCGACTCTGCTTCCTGGTCCCAACTCTGAGTAGTCAGGGTTTTGGAAATTTGGATAAAAAAGATGCCAGATTGTTAGATAAATGAGAAGCACCATCCAAAGTGGGATGAATGCTGTCTCGTCTCATAAGACCAGGTTTTCCCCAAAAAGAGCTCCAATTGTCAATGTAGCCCATGTCATTTTTTTTTTTAATTTCACTTTTTTTTTTTTAATTTCACTTATTACTTATTTTTTATTTCACAAATACCTCACTTATTGTGAGATATTTGAGTGAAAACCTCCTTCCACCAACAAGGGCATTGAATATGAAACATGGCTGGGTCTTTCAGCATGACAATGATCCCAAACACACCGCCCGGGCAATGAAGGAGTGGCTTCGTAAGAAGCATTTCAAGGTCCTGGAGTGGCCTAGCCAGTCTCCAGATCTCAACCACATAGAAAATCTTTGGAGGGAGTTGAAAGTCTGTGTTGCCCAGCGACAGCCCCAAAACATCACTGCTCTAGAGGAGATCTGCATGGAGGAATGGGCCAAAATACCAGCAACAGTGTGTGAAAACCTTGTGAAAACTTACAGACAACGTTTGACCTCTGTCATTGCCAACAAAGGGTATATATCAAAGTATTGAGATGAACTTTTGTTATTGATCAAATACTTATTTTACCGAGGAATTTACCAATTAATTCATTAAAAATCCTTCAATGTGATTTTCTGGATTTTTTTTTTTTCTTATTTTGTCTCTCATAGTTGAGGTATACCTATGATGAAAATTGGAAACCTCTCTCATCTTTTAAGTGGGAGTACTTGCACAATTGGTGGCTGACTAAATACTTTTTTACCCCACTGTATCAATGTGCATTCTGCATAAGCAACAGCACTAAACACAATTACAGTCAGGTGATGTGGGATGATGAGGGTTGTTGTCGGCTAGATGTTTAAACAAAAACTAAATATAACTCTTATTATATGACAGCCGACAACTTTAGTTATGTGGAAAATTCTTTTAAATTGACAAACATATGTGTAACTCGTGGCAAAACTTGATTGGGATCAATAGATAATTTTGCTCTTGCCATTCATTTAAATGGAGAAATTTTTTTTTGATTTAAGGTCCCATATGCACTGATATGTATAAAAAAAAAAACTGGATAGCTCACACCCCATTAGCAAGTACAGAGCAGAGTGAAGTCGGGCGGGCCACTGATCTCTATAGAAAAACTGTATGGATCATTAGCGGCCAGAAGTGAAGCCCCTGGCCAGCCACTTTTACCTCAGTAACTTCTCCAAAAATTAACAGATTTTAACTTCTTGGTATGGAGACACTTCTTATAATCTTGCACAACCAGTGAACTATAGCAATCGAGATGACATTATGCTTAGTGGCTATCGATTTGGATGTACTAGTGTTTTGGGAGTACTAATATGGCGGCCAGGTGGCTTCACTTCTGGTGGCCAATGATTTGTCTAGTTTTTCTACAGAGATCAATGGGGCAGTCACGTTAACCAGGAAATGGAGGTGTGGATGGGTCCTGTAAACAAACTATCGCGCTCATGTTTTGTGGGGAGCTGAGAGAGCTGTCACACAGACAGCAAAGCAAGCCCAAATAAGCAACTACACGTTAAAAAACAAGCCCAAAAACCTGCAACCCACGACTGACGAAATTTGCAAGCAACTTTAGAGAAAAACAAGTCCAAAGTCACTTATAATAAGCAGACTTGACAACTGTGGCTGTCATTCTGAGCCACATCTGCCCCCTGTTCCTCGCCAAGTGTCGCTGCCAGCAGGCGGCAACAAGCCAGAGACAAAGATGAGAGAGACAAGCCAATTTGCCGAAAGAAACTGATAAAAGTGACAGTTGTGACTCGGAGGATGGCTGTACATCAGGTTGAGAATATCTGCAGAAAGAATAGTGGAAAGACCACACACCAACCATGAACAACTTACCTTGCCACAAAATCCCACAGGTGAACCTGAAAGGAAGTTAAGTGCCCCAGAACCTGAAAGGAAAGAGACTTACACTGTACCTGAGTGTTTACCAGATCCGGTTGTGCAGCCTGAAAACAATGAAACTGAAGATGGACAAGACACTGATGGAAAAATCACCTGTCATCACTAGACCTGTTGAAGAAGGTGACGTGTATGAACAACCAGATTTGGAGGCAGATGGACCTCTGACCCCTCTGTTGTAAAGGAGTTTACAGCAGAGCAGCGTGATGACATAGCCAGCTGGTGCCATCATCATTATTCAGGTAGTACTGGCTTGTCACTGTACCATTCACAAGATGTAGGGCAGTTCTGCATTGACTAAACACACCTGCCCAGACTTCAACATGGTGACAATGTGACGGGTTAAAAATGGGGATTAATGGGTTAATTAAAAGCGTATCATACATGGGTTAAGAAGCAGATTACAGGTTAAAAAGTCAGTTAAAAAGCTGATTGTAGACAATATATACAGTTAAAAATGAGAGTTAAAACGATTAATATTCCATTATTATTTTTGTACATGATCGTTACATTTAAAAACATTAATACAGTGCTAAAAAGGTTTGAATGCTGTGTGCACTGCTCACGGTTTGTTGAGCGTTCGATGATTCACAAATTGATTGCTTTTGTCCGGAGAGGGAACTGTGTTGTGCACTTGCAGAAGTGTCCAAGTTTGATGATTCACAAATTGATTGCTTTTGCCCAGAGAGGGAACTGTGTTATGCGCTTGCGCAGAAGTGTCCATGTTCTTTTTGAATAAAGTGAAATGGAGTGAAGACGTAGACTGCGACTCTCTTCATTATTTCTTTCTGAAAAGTACCAGGTACATCTCCCGAACTGTGGAGCAGAGGGCGCAACATTTTGGAGGCACCACTTGGGATATTTTGGTGAGAGAAAAATCCGCCAGCCGAAGTGGAAACTCGAGCCGAATATTCCTCCACGAACCCTGGCATCGGAGACATAAGGCACTGCCGACATTCACCGTGGCGTCGACACCACGTGCAAAGGTTGTAACTCTAGCGCCGCAATCACCACTAGAGGGCACCACTACACTACGAAGGTAAGAGGCCTACGTTGAACTGTTTTATGCCCACTTCTCTGATGAAAATGGAATTGGAAAAAGTGCAGTTAGGAGTTAAAGGTGCATTATACAAACTGAATGTTGAACAACTGCTTAATGTATGCAATGGACTACAAATATCTGGAATGGGAAAAGAGCAATTTGCAGACAAAACTCAAGGCCAGCTAATCACATTTGTCACAAGTTATGTTGAAAGAACTGAGTTAGCTGAGCTAGAAGATGAGGGAATGTCTCATTTGCTAAATATAAAGGACTTGATTGAAAATGCAAATATGCCAGAGTTAGTGGGTGAAGATAAACAGAAAGAAGACCTGCAGAAAGAAGTACATGCTTTACGAGCCACACTTCAAGCCACAGAAGAGGCTATGCATCAGCTAATGAGTAATAAACTGAGCCTACAGAGCACACCAATGCACAGACGAGCCTCAGCGCCTCCAGATAACTCCATGTGGCGTAAAGACTTTAAGCTATCAGGCCAAATAGGGGAGCCGGGACAAAAAGACAAGCTCACATTTTCCAGTTTGGCCAGGCAGATTGAAAGTGGGCTCAGCAAAGGCTACCATGAAGATGAGATCATCGATGCAGTGATTCACGCCATCATACTAGGCCTGCAGCTGAGAAGTTACCTAGAAGGCAAAGGTAATCTTACTCTTCCCGCCCTGCGGAGGATCCTAAGGTCTCACTATCAGGAGAGAGGGGCTACTGAACTATACAAGCAGCTTTCTTCAGAAGCTCAGAGCAGTAAAGAGACTCCTCAAAACTTCCTTCTGAGAGCCATGGACCTTCGCCAGAAGATTCTCTTTGCGTCCCAGGAAGATGAGTTGGGTTTAAAATATGATCCTGCCTTGGTCCAAAGTTTATTCATGCACACCATCCTAACAGGTTTGCAGAGTGACAATGTTAAGAGTGACATGCAGCCGTACCTTCTTCAGCCCACGACACCTGATGAAGTTTTATTGGAAAAGGTGAATATTGCATGCGCAAATGAAAAGGAAAGACAAGACAAGAAAAAACATGCTGTCCCCCAGCGAGCGGCCGCCGTGAATGCTGTTCAGCCCAGTGACACTCTTGCACCTGCAGAAAAAAAGACGTTCCGTCGCCTGATCTGCTGGCAGAGATTAAAGAGATGCGGTCTGAGATGGTATTTTTAAAGGACTTGCGAGCTGAAGTGTCCCAAATCCGAGAAACCATGCAGAAGTCTTCAGCCACAGCACAACCCACCACCAGCGGAGGACCTGAAAACCACTCCCGAGCGCCGACTTTCACGCCATACCCACAATACCAGCTGGACCCATCTGCTCAGCACTACTCTCCTCAGCAGCAGCCCCAAGCAGCTCTTCAGCAGCACTATCCAGCGCAAGGCCTGGCACTGATGAGAGGCACAGCACAATTCCAGCAGCGCTTCACCCCTCAGTGGTACCACATGCCCCGCCCACAACCAAGGTGTTATTATTGCATTCAGACAGTTGTAGAGTTTTGCCAGCGCTGTTTTCACTGTGGGAGCAGCGAGCATTTTAGAGCAGGCTGTAGAGCACAGTGTAATGTTCTCCTGGAACCTTGTAATGTTCTCCTGGAACATGTAATGACGAGGCGCACACACCGGGTGTCAGTTAGGACTTTTTACTTGTCACTTCAGCTGCAACTAACAACTAACCACACAGTGGCTCTAGTACATCTCCTTTTATAGTCAGGTCATGGCCGGGGTCATACTGCCCTCTAGTGGTGACTCTATAGGAACTTCACATATCAATACATCTCCCTTTTTTTTTTCAAGTAAGGTCATGTCCAACTATAAACTTTTTCTCAAATTTCAATATACAAAATAAACTCCATTTCTATTTACATTTCTTTCAACCTTGTACACTGAATCACAAGTTCAATTTTTTTCTCTGTTTACAATTCAACATCAACACATTTTTTTCTCTGTTTACAATTCAACATCAACACACATTTTTTTTTTTTTTCATTCATCTCAGTACTCCTTACATTTCCTCAATCAATCTTTTCGGTTTCACAATTTGCCTTTGTGAGCATCTCCTTTGTGTCACCTCAGTCTGTTCGTTAGTGTCTGTCTCTATGTTCTGGTTCTCAGCCATTTCTGGTTGTTCGGTTTGGCTGTAAATTGGCATGTCGCTTGTTTCACTGTCTGTGACTCTCATTTTTGTCTGAGGCACTTTCAGTAAGTGACGTCGGTTTCGCCTCATTGTTTTCCCATGCTCTGTGATGACTTCATAGGATCTGGGAGTTGTTTCTTTAACCACTTTTGCCAGCGGTCCCCATTCTCCATCACATCTCACTCGCACTATGTCCTCATGTGCAAGTGGTCTCAGAGATCGTGCTGTTCTGTTGTACAGTTCAGTTTGCCTCTCATCACGCCTCACATCTCTCTTTTCCATCACCTGAGATGCTGATGGAAGTCGCGTTCTGAGTTTTCTGTTCATGAGCATTTCTGCTGGGGACAGTCCATTCTCCAGTGGTGATGCTCGGTAATTCAGGATCGCCAGATGTGGGTCTTCTGCATTGTCTGCAGCCTTTTTCAGTATGCGCTTCACTATTTGCACTCCTTTCTCTGCTAACCCATTCGACTGTGGGTACAGAGGGCTTGAGGTCACGTGCTTGAACCCATATGTGTCTGCAAAGTCTTTGAAGCACTGACTCGTGAATTGTGGTCCGTTATCACTTACAACCGTCATTGGAATTCCATGGCGTGCGAACATTGTCTTTGTATGTGCAATCACCTTTTCTGCTGTTGTGTCACTCAACCCTGCAAACTCTGGGTAGGTGGAATGATAGTCCATGACTAACAGATAGTCCTTGCCCTTAAGCTGAAATAGATCCATGCCCACTTTTCTCCATGGCCCTTGAGGCTTCTCATGGGGCCTCATAGGCTCCTTTGGCTGTTGATATCTGTGGCGCTGGCAAATGTCACAGCGCTGCACATATGCCTCAATGTCCTTGTGCATGTTGGGCCAATACAAAACATCACGTGCACGTCTTTTGCACTTTTCAATACCCAAATGCCCCTCATGCACTAATTTAACCATTTCTGATCTCATGGAGGTAGGTATGACTATCCTTGTACCTTTTAACAGAACCCCATCTAACACAGACAGTTCACCTTTAAAGTGTTGGTAAGGCTTGTCAATCATAACCTGTCCTGGCTGATGTATCTGTTCCATTACTCTTTTTAGTTTCTCATCTTTTTGTGTTTCTTTCACTATCCTCGTCCATTTTGCATCTGACACTGGCATGTGTGCCTTAATAGAGTCTACATGTATTTGCACAGCTTCCTCTGTTGTGCTGCTGGTGTTGCTCAAGCTAGCCCTACTCAGCGCATCGGCTACAATTAGTTGCTTGCCTGGTGTAAACTCAAATTTCAAGTCATATTTCTGTAATCTTAACATTAGACGCTGGATGCGCGGTGGTGCGTCACCCAGTGGCTTCTGTGAGATAGCAATCAGTGGTTTGTGGTCTGTTTCTAGTATTACTGACCGTCCATACACATATTCATGAAACTTCTCACATCCAAACACTGCACCTAGAGTCTCTTTCTCTATTTGCGCGTAATTTTTTTCTGCGCTTGTCATGGTGCGTGATGCGTATGCGACTGGATACCACTCTGTGTCATGTTTTTGCAATAGCACAGCTCCTAGGCCAGCTTTGGACGCATCTGTGGACACTTTTAGCAGTTTGTCCTGATCATAGAATTTTAACACTGGCTCCTTTATTAGACTGCTTTTGAGCCACTCCCATTCTCTGGCATGCTCTGCCATCCACTTCCACATTGTATTGGTCTCTAACAAGCTTCTAAGAGCTATTGTGTTAGCTGATAAATTTGGGATAAATTTTCCCATGTAATTGACTAGCCCTAAGGCTCTTTGCAAGTCATTTTTGTCCTGCGGTACTGGCAGCTCTGCTATGGCCCGCACTTTTTCCGGATCTGGTTGCACGCCTGCCCCAGATAATTTCTCTCCCAGGTATGTAATCTCCCGTACCCCGAATTGGCACTTACTCTTATTCAGTTTCATACCTGACTTTTGCACCTGTGTGAGAACTCTTGCCAACCTTTCGTCGTGCTCCTCTTTTGTTTTTCCCCAGACTACCACATCATCAAGAAAAACTCCCACCCCTTCTATTCCGTCAAACAATTGCTGCACAGTTCTATGGAAAATTTCAGGGGCTGAGCTAATCCCGAACGGCATTCGTAGAAAGCAATGCCTTCCGAATGGCGTATTAAATGTGCACAATTTAGCGCTTTCCTCGTCGAGCACTATTTGGTAAAACCCAGATTTGGCATCTAATTTTGTGAAGTAACTTGCTCCACTCATTGTGCTGGTTATGTCAGATTTTGTTGGTAGCCTGTAATGCTCCCGCTGTATTACTTTATTTAGATCTTTTGGATCTATGCACAATCTCAAATCTCCATTTGGCTTCTCCACTATAACTAGTGAGTTAACCCATTCAGTTGGTTCTTCTATTTTTCTGACCACTCCGTCTGCTATCAGTGAGTCTAGTGTTTCTCTCAGCCTCTTTTTAAGAGCTATTGGCACTTTTCTTGCTGCATGTATGACTGGCTCTGCATTCTCTTTCAGCCTAATTTTTTGTTTGCCTGGTAGGCGGCCTATTCCTTTGAACACCTCTTTGTATTCTTTCACCCAGTCAGTGTGTTTGTGCCTACTTGTTGTAGCCTCTGTATTTTCTCGTGTTTTCACCTTGTCTGTATCAATGACATTCACTCTTTTGATCAGACCTAGCTGATCGCATGTTTTTAAACCCAAAATTGCTTGTCTATTTCCATCAACAAGTACAAACAATGCATTCACTGTCTTATCTTTGTTTGACAGTGTAACCCTGCACATTCCCTTAGTGGGTATTGGCATTCCGTCATATGTTCTCAGATTAATCTTTTTATCTCTTATTTTCGGTTTGTTTTTCAGTCTTTTAAATTCTTTTATTGGCAGGATGTTTACCTGCGCACCTGTGTCGAGCTTCAGTGACATGTCCGTGCCATTCATCTCCAAGCACACTATCCATTCGTCAGCGCTCGTCTCTCCCTCGATGGCATCCACGTAAAACTGATCCTCTTCGCTGTCGCTCTTTTTCTCCACGAGTTGCACCCTCTTCTTCGAGAAGCAGGTCTTTGCGAAGTGATTTTTTCCGCCACACTTGCGACATTCCTTCCCGAATGCTGGACACTGCTTCGGCGCATGTTGCCTTCCACACCGCTCACAGTTCCCGCGCGCGCGCTCTGGGTTTGCCTCCCTTTTTCTTGCATGCAACGTTCCTTTCGGCTTCGCGCGCTGCACTGCATCGACCTCAGCAGTCTCTTTTTCCTTGCTGCTAAAAGTCTTTAATTGTGCCTTTGTACTCTCAGATGCTTGGCAAATCTGTATCGCTTTCTCCAGCGTTGTTAGTCTCTTTCAGTAATTGCATCCGCAATTTGTTGTCTTGGACCCCAATTACAATTTGGTCCTGTATCATTGACTCACTCAATGTTCCAAAGTTGCATGACTGACATTTCAACCGTAGGTCTGTGACATACAGCTCGATGGACTCTGACTCTTTCTGAAGTCTTTTTCTGAACACATACCTCTCGTACGTTTCATTCTTTCTCGGTGTGCAATAATCGTCAAATTTCTTCATCACGGCGTCGAAGTTGCCTTTTTCTTCTTCCGTGAAGACGAATGTGTTAAACACATTTAGCGCCGCTCGCCCTGCTACTGTTAGCAGTAATGCTATTTTCCTCTCCTCGTCACGGAGACCGATAGCAAGCGAATAAAGTTCAAAACTTTGTTTGAATGCTTTCCAGTTCTCGTTGACGTTACCGGTCAACTTTAACTCGTCCGGCTGTCGAAGAGCGTTCATCTTCGCCGTCGGTTCGTAGTTTTATCCTGGTACCATGTAATTCACTCCTGGTACCATGTAATGTTCTCCTGGAACCTTGTAATGTTCTCCTGGAACATGTAATGACGAGGCGCACACACCGGGTGTCAGTTAGGACTTTTTACTTGTCACTTCAACTGCAACTAACAACTAACCACACAGTGGCTCTAGTACATCTCCTTTTATAGTCAGGTCATGGCCGGGGTCATACTGCCCTCTAGTGGTGACTCTATAGGAACTTCACATATCAATACACACAGAATCCAGTGAAACCAGCCAGAGGTAACTCTTTAAACTAGAAGGGGTCAGTCACTCCAGCGGGACATGGTGTGACCAGTGACATAAAAAGGTCCCACTGTTGTTATAGCTGTGCTACACAGGGTGAAAACCAGAGTTTGAAATGTTGTTCAGTGTGTAAAAGTGCCTTGTACTGCTCCAGAAAGTGTCAAGGAGAGCACTGGCCCATACACAAAGCCAAATGTAAGCCCTACACCTGTGGTGGTATTCGTAAGGGGGGTAGAAAGTTCCCTGAGAAACAGGTCAAAAGGAAATTCTGTGAAAAAGACAAAATACTGTCTGTTAGACAGTTAGTGGGGAGAAAATGTCTCATTCGGTGCTTTTTAGGCAACAAAAAGGTTGAAGCACTTTGGGACTCTGGCTCACAAGTTTGTGGTATTGATGAGTCATGGAAAAACACTAATTTGCCTGAGTTACCGCTGAGAAATGTGAGTGAGCTTATCAATCCGTATGAACCCCTCCATCTTGAAGCAGCCAATGGTACAGACATGCCATACGTGGGGTGGGTTGAGGTACCATTTAAACTTACAGTCAATGACTCTGAGTTACTCATACCTGTTCTAGTGCTTAAAGGTAACCAGCAACAATGTCCAATTATTGGGTTTAATGTTATTGAGCACTTGATTTCAGAAAGTATGAAAGGTGAAAATAATTCAGGGGAAAAAGAGAAACTTCTGAGAGCAGTGATAGTAGCTTTTCCACATCTTAAGAAAAACAAAGCTACAACTTTCATAAAGCAGTTAGTGTTGGACAAACACACGAGTACAATGTGAGGACAACAAAAGAGAGTGACTGTACCCAGCCAGAGTTCAGTGTTTATTGAATGTAGGGCGCAGGCCAAGACATTTAAAAAGGACATTACACTGATTTTTGAGCCTTGTGAAAACCCACAGTGGCCAGACAGTTTAGAGTTTTGTGACACATTAGTTTCAGTGAAAGCAGGGTCTATTCCAAAGATTACTGTTAGTGTCCAAAACCCTACCAACCATGAGATCACTCTATCAGGAAGAACCACTATTGGTACTGTGCAGTCAGTGGGGTCAGTCTATCCTGCTAACATCTTCACCAGGAACCTCCCGTCTGCAACCATCAACGAGATCCACATACAGGAACTCACAGGATGCACCCCCACCAGTGAACAATGGGACCCTCCTGTTGACTTGTCCCATCTGGATGAAGATAAAAGGAAGACTATTCAGCAGATGTTAAGAGAGGAATCAGCGTCATTTTCAAAGACAGACGATGACATAGGGTGTGTGAAAAACCTGCAAATGAACATTTTGTTAAAGGACACTGAGCCAGTTTCAAAACCTTATCTGTCTGTACCAAGGCCACTGTACAGGGAGATGAAGGACTACTTACAGGACTTGATAGCACAGGGATGGGTGGAAAAGTCTACTTCCTCCTACTCTTCTCCTGTTGTTTGTGTAAGAAAAAAGGATGGTTCGCTGCGCTTATGTATCGATTACAGAGAGCTGAACTGCAAGACACACCCAGATCGACACCCCATACCCAGGGTACAGGATATTATGGACAGCCTGGGGGGGAACACCATTTTCTCACTACTGGACCAGGGTAAAGCGTATCACCAGGGGTTCATGTCCAACGAGAGCAGACACCTGACCGCCTTTGTGACCCCCTGGGGCCTTTACGAATGGATCAGGATTCCTTTTGGCCTTATGAACGCACCAGCAGCATTCCAGCGATGTATGGAGCAATGCCTGGAAGGGCTGCGGGACGAGATATGTGTCCCTTACCTGGACAATATTCTAGTGTTCAGCAGGACTTTTGAAGACCACGTTGAGGACATCAGGAGAGTACTGCGGCGTCTCAGAGACAATGGGATAAAACTTAAGCCACGGCAATGGGACTTTTTCAAACCAGAGGTGAGGTACCTTGGCAGAATTGTCTCTGCTGAAGGAAGCAAAATGGACCCGGCAGACACAGCTGCAGTGCGAGCACTGAAAAACAACCAGCCAGGTACTGTTGGTGAGCTCCAAGCAATACTAGTGAAGCGGCATGAAAAAATATAAGCAGTGCTGTGGTTTTAAGCAGGTTTTATTATATCATGTCGCCTTCACGGGATCCCCTCTCCGGTGCATAGTGGAGCAGCCCGGAGCGGGATCCCTAAGCTCTCAGAGAAGGAGAGGCGGACACGCGTGTGTCTACCAGTTGCAGGATCAGAGTGAGAGAGGAAGAGATTGCGTTACAGAGTTGCACCTTAAATACTTGATCATAACAATACATCAAAGAGACATACCCCACAGTTTAGAATGATCAAAGGGACAACAGAACAGGCAGGAGGTATTTGCATTTGTAAGCCATACATCACAATGGGCAGATTAGCTAGACCTCGCTCTAAGTGCAAGACAAAGAGGCTAACAAGCACATCTACATATTGATCTGAGTCTCTAGGTCACAGTAAGGACAGGACGCATGAATACAATGCATGAAAGGCAACGATTAACGTCACATAGGTGAGACAGAAGAAACTCATCTACCTGTAGACATTAATACACCAAAGTACATCTACATATGTAAGATGCTCAGAGAAAGCACAGTAAGGACAAGTCGTGTGAACACTATACAGAATGGCGCATTACATCACAATACATGCATGTTTGCATCACAAATACATGAATGGCACATTGCATCTCAATAGTGCAGCAGAAAAACAGAGAAAAGAGGGCTGAGTGTCCTTAGTCTGTTGTGGGGTTAAAACGAACCGCCACACACGCTCCCCCCCAGAGGACGCGGCAGGGGGTCGCGACCTTGATAATCCATCTGTTTGAGCGAGCTGTGGGAGAAGCTCGCTGCAGGCGGAGGGGGAGGGAGGGGAGGGGTAGTAAGTGCCGGCAGGAGCTGTGAAATCGTCCTGAGCCGTGCAAAAATTGCTTGTGGGTCCGCAATGTCGAAGGGCTGGTCCCGTTGAACGTGCAGCGGTCCACAAGAAGAAAAATTAGTCTCTGACTCCTCTCGTGGCCATGAAGAAAAGCAGGAGCGGCTGTAAGAGAAAAAGTAAACAAAGCATAGGGACTGTTGGCTTTGGGTGCTGAAGCAACCCCAAAGCTCCTGGGAACAGCTGACGGCTGAAATCCCGTTGTGCCGTGGCTAAGACCATTAAAAAATCCAGTGGCGAGCTGCGTGCTTGCCTCAGGTGAACGAGCAACCCTGAAGGTTCTGTGGGCAGCGGCGGAGGACGATGGCGGTCTGTGGCGTGGCTGAGACTGTTAACAAATCCTTCCAGTATGCTGCATGCGTGCCTCAGGTGAGCGAGCAGCCCTGAAAGGCAGCGGCGAAGGAGGAAGGCAGTCTGTGGAGCCATTACTTGTCCCATGCGTGATGCGCCGTCCTTGTAACTCCCCGATGCGTGCGCGGGGGTTCAGTGCGTGGGTGGGCCGCTGGAGTGGTGAGTCAGGGTGCAGAAACTTGGTGGAGAACGACGCAGACGGCGCCGGTAAAATCCAGGTTGAGCTGTTGCTGTAGATTTGGCCATGGTGCGTTGGAGCGTTGAGAGGAAATAGACGATCTTTAGTCCCTCAGGCCCGTGCAGAGGCGTTGGAGCGGCGGGAGGGAATAGACGATCTTTTGTTCCTCAGGCTCATGCAGCTGCGTTGGAGCGGTGTGAGGAAGTAGACGATCTCCGTCCCTCGGGCTCGTGGAGGCGCGTTGGAGCGGTGAGAGGGAGGAGACGATCGTTGTCGCTCGTGCGGCCATGGTGCGTTCAGTTCCACGCGCTGCGCTCCCCGTCGGCCCTGGAGGTTGCCGTCGTGGAGAGAGGACGAGGTGCGTGCGCTCTCAGTGAGAGCGGCCGGTCCAGCGTGGTTGTGCAGATCTCAGGCGACGGAGCATTCATGCCCGGGTGTTGCGTTCGCTGGCCGCTCGTTTTTTTAAGCGTCGGTTCGCCAGCGTGGCCATCCAAAACAGAAGGCTGCGTTGCACAAAACGTGTGCGTCTTCAAGGGGCCACCAACGCAGCTGTGTGGCTGTCCAGCTCGGAAGGTTGCTTTCGCACAAAACGTGTGCGTGTTCGAGGGGTCACCAGTGAAGCGGCATGAAAAAATATAAGCAGTGCTGTGGTTTTAAGCAGGTTTTATTATATCATGTCGCCTTCACGGGATCCCCTCTCCGGTGCATAGTGGAGCAGCCCGGAGCGGGATCCCTAAGCTCTCAGAGAAGGAGAGGCGGACACGCGTGTGTCTACCAGTTGCAGGATCAGAGTGAGAGAGGAAGAGATTGCGTTACAGAGTTGCACCTTAAATACTTGATCATAACAATACATCAAAGAGACATACCCCACAGTTTAGAATGATCAAAGGGACAACAGAACAGGCAGGAGGTATTTGCATTTGTAAGCCATACATCACAATGGGCAGATTAGCTAGACCTCGCTCTAAGTGCAAGACAAAGAGGCTAACAAGCACATCTACATATTGATCTGAGTCTCTAGGTCACAGTAAGGACAGGACGCATGAATACAATGCATGAAAGGCAACGATTAACGTCACATAGGTGAGACAGAAGAAACTCATCTACCTGTAGACATTAATACACCAAAGTACATCTACATATGTAAGATGCTCAGAGAAAGCACAGTAAGGACAAGTCGTGTGAACACTATACAGAATGGCGCATTACATCACAATACATGCATGTTTGCATCACAAATACATGAATGGCACATTGCATCTCAATAGTGCAGCAGAAAAACAGAGAAAAGAGGGCTGAGTGTCCTTAGTCTGTTGTGGGGTTAAAACGAACCGCCACACTAGGACTGTTAAGTTATTATAGGCAGTACATCAAAGATTTCTCTCACATTGCTAGCCCTTTGTATGACCTGCTTAAAGCCCCGTTGGAAGCAAAGACACAGAACTATACAAGAAAAAGAACAATGAAACAGAACAGCAGTGTCCCCTCGAGTACTCCTATTCAGTGGAGTGATGTACATCAGTCAGTTTTGGAGCAGTTGATAGACTGTTTGGTCCAGCCTCCTGTTAAGATAAGATAAGCCTTTGTTAGTCTCACAATGGGGAAATTCCAAGATTGCAACAGCACAGGGATAGCAACACTCAGAGCAACAATCAGAAGGCAAGAGAAAAAACAAGAGCAGCGAGTATACATATGTACATATAAATATAAATATATATATAAATATAAATATATATATATATATATATATATATATATATATATATATATATATATATATATATATATATATATATATATACAGGCACACAGTGCGGAGCATTGTAGCTAGATGGGATAGGTATATAAATATATAAACACAGTGCGGAGCATTGTAGCTGGATGGAATAAATATGAGTATATAAACACAGTGCGGAGCATTGTAGCTAGATGGAATAAATATGTAGATATATAAACAGTGCGGAGCATTGTAGCTAGATGGAATAAATATGTAAATATATAAACACAGTGCGGAGCATTGTAGCTAAATGGAATAAATATATGAATATATAAACAGCGCGGAGCATTGTAGCTAGATGGAATAAATATGTAGCTATATAAACACACAGTGCGGAGCATTGTAGCTAGATGGAATAAATATGTAGATATATAAACACACAGTGCGGAGCATTGTAGCTAGATGGAATAAATATGTAGATATATAAACACACACAGTGTGGCGCATTGTTGCTAGATGGAATAAATATATAAATAATTGCTGCTCCAAGATGGCGCCCACAGCGGTCGACATGGTGCTTCGCTGCGCTCTTTGTTTGTTTTTGTTTGTCAATTGTGTGTCTGCTTGCACTTATACCCGTGAAGAACTTTTAAATATCAGGACTTTGACCCCCACGGACCTCCTCCCAGTTTTTCTAGCCCCTGCCGCCGATCTGGTTTATTGTTTGGCTCGGAAAGTGAGACGGCGGAAGAGAGGAAGACGAGCGGGCGCTCTCGTACGACTTCGCAGGAGAGGCTCGCGAACGGCGCTGCCTGGCATATTTCTGTCCAATACCAACTCTCTCTCTAACAAGGTGGATGAACTGAGACTGCTGATGCGTTTTAAGGACCTCGCCTCCTCAGCTGTCCTCTGCTTTACTGAGACCTGGCTCCGGGAAAATATACCGGACAGCGCGCTGCGCCTCGACGGCTTCCAGCTCTTCCGTGCTGATCGTGACACAGAGCTTTCCGGCAAGACCACAGGAGGCGGAGTCTGCTTCTACATCAACTGCAACTGGTGCTCTGATGTAACGGAAATTTCCAAACACTGTTCTCCTGCCTTGGAATTTCTTGTTATCAACTGCAAGCCTTTTTATTCCCCACGGGAGTTTGCTTCTTTTATACTGATCGCTGTGTACGCCCCTCCCGACGCGGACACGCGCGAAGCTCAGCGCGTGCTCGCGGATCACATTCAACACACAGAGCGGAGTTTTCCAGACTCGCTGATTATTGTGGCTGGCGACTTTAATCAGTGCAATCTGAGCCACGATCTCCCCCGCTACAAACAGTTTATTAAATGCCCCACCAGAGGATTAAACACACTGGATCACTGTTACACCACAGTGAAAGACGCATATCGCGCTGTCCCTCGCGCTGCGCTGGGATTATCTGATCACGTGATGGTTCACCTCATTCCCACATACAGACAGAGATTGAAGCTCACTAAACCTGTTGTGAGCACTACGAAGATACGGACCAGTGATGCTGAGGAGAAGCTGGAAACGTGCATGGAAATATCTGACTGGGGCATGCTTAAAGGAGCCACGCATGATCTGGATGAGTACACGGACACTGTGAACTCATATATCCACTTTTGTGAAGAGAACATTCTTCCATCACGCACCAGGGTGAGTTACTCTAATGACAAACCCTGGTTCACAGCTAAGCTCAGACAGATCAGGAAGGAGAAGGAAGCAGCGCTGAAAAGTGGAGACAGGGACTGCTACAGGGAGGTTAAATACCGGTTTAACAGAGAGCTGAAGAGGGCTAAATCTGTGTACTCAGAGAGACTCCAGCAGCAGTTCACTGCTAATGATTCGGCTTCCGTGTGGAGAGGACTGAGGCAGATCACCAACTATCGGCCTCAGGCTCCTAAAGGTCAGGATGACAAAGCCCTTTGTCAGAGACTGTCCCAACACTATGCCCGTTTTGACACCTCGTCATCTGTGTCCAACTCCCCCCCTCCCTCCAGCTCCACAGCCTCCACATTCCCTACTTCATTTAAGGCACCCCCCCCCCACCTCCCCCCCTCCCCTTATCATCAGTGAGCAGGATGTGCTCAAACAGTTCTCCAGACTGAACCCGCGCAAGGCCCCCGGCCCAGACGGCGTGTCTCCCTCCACCCTGAGACTCTGTGCGAAACAGCTGGCTCCTGTATTCACAGACATTTTTAACACCTCCCTTAAGTTATGCCACGTGCCGTCCTGCCTCAAATCCTCCACCATCATCCCTGTCCCCAAGAAGCCACGGATCACTGGACTTAATGACTACAGACCTGTAGCGCTCACCTCTGTAGTCATGAAGTCCTTTGAGCGCCTGGTCCTGTCCCACCTCAAGTCCATCACCACCCCTCTCCTGGACCCGCTGCAGTTTGCCTACCGAGCCAACAGGTCTGTAGACGATGCAGTCAACCTGGCCCTCCACTCCATCCTGCAGCACCTGGACTCCCCGGGAACCTACGCCAGGATCCTGTTTGTGGACTTCAGCTCCGCATTCAACACCATCCGCCCCGCTCTGCTCCGGGACAAGCTGTCCCTGCTCAACGTGCCTGACTCCCTCTGCAGGTGGATCATCGACTTCCTGACGGACCGGAGGCAGCATGTGCGGCTGGGAAAGACTGTCTCAGACTATACTAGCATCAGCACCGGATCACCCCAGGGCTGTGTACTTTCCCCCCTACTCTTCTCCCTTTACACCAACTCCTGCACCTCCAGCCACCAGTCTGTCAAGTTGATCAAGTTTGCGGACGACACCACCCTCATCGGGCTCATCTCCAACGGCGACGAGTCCGCCTACAGGAGAGAGGTGGCCCAGCTGGCGTCCTGGTGCAGCAATAACAACCTGCAGCTGAACGCTCTGAAGACAGTGGAGATGATTGTAGACTTCAGGAAAGTCACTACTCCTCTGCCCCCCCTCACCCTCTCAGGCTCTCCCATCACCACTGCTGATTCCTTCCGCTTCCTAGGCACTACCATCACCAGGGACCTCAAATGGGAGCTGACCATCAGCTCACTCATCAAAAAAGCCCAGCAGAGGATGTTCTTCCTGCGGCAGCTGAGGAAGCTCAAGCTACCCACCAAGATGTTAGTGCAGTTCTACACAGCCATCATCGAGTCCATCCTCACCACCTCCATAACCGTGTGGTACGCAGGAGCCACTGCCAGGGACAGACTAAGGCTGCAGCGCGTCGTGCGCACTGCTGAGAAGGTGATCGGCTGCAAGCTCCCATCTCTCCAGGATCTGTACATCTCCAGGACCCGGAGGCGTGCTGGCCGGATCATAGCCGATCCCTCACACCCTGGTCATGTACTGTTTGCCCCCCTCCCCTCTGGTAGAAGACTTCGGTCCATCCAGACTAAAACCTCCCGTCACATGAACAGCTTCTTCCCCTCTGCCATTAGACTGCTGAACACTAAGTGACTCTCGTGCACCATGTACAGCAGCTCAACCAGACTCATGTCAATCATCACTGTTTTCTTCCTGCATTACCGACTGCACTATATAGTTCTCCACAGTATCTGCTGCTGGCTAATATATATTTTAACTGTTGACCAGTATCACTTAATCTTATCCTACACTTTATTACATGTATAGTTTATTTCTCTTATCTTATCATGTTTAATGTTGCAGCATTGTACCGAGACAAATTCCTAGTTTGTGTACTACATGAACAATGGCAATAAACCTGATTCTGATTCTGATTCTGATTCTGAAAAATATATATAAACACACAGTGCGGAGCATTGTAGCTAGATGGAATAAATATGTAAATATATAAACACACACAGTGCGGAGCATTGTAGCTAGATGGAATAAATATGTAAATATATAAACACACACAGCGTGGAGCATTGTTGCTAGATGGAATAAATATATAAATATATAAACACACACAGTGCGGAGCATTGTAGCTAGATGGAATGAAACAGCACAACCGTCTACTTAGTTATCCTACATGGTATGATTATGTACCCATACATATTCTCACCCTCCACAGCGACCGGTATTTTCCTAGTTGTACCGGAGGGGACTATTGTGTAAGTCTATTGCGTCTTTTGCATTCAATACTATTAGGTTGTCACGTCTTTTTGCTATCTCTGCGAGCAGCCCTGCTTAAGTTGTACAGTCTGACAGCCGTAGGTAGGAAGGACCTGCGAAACCTCTCGGTTGTGCACCTAGGATGGCGACAAACATGGCGACAGAATGGAGCGGACAGCAGGGTTATGTTCTCACCGTCGTGATCTGCCTGTGGAGCGCCATGGGCGGCCGCACGGAGACGGTGACGGCGGCGGGCCCAGGGGTCAGCGGTGGGGGTGTCCCGGACTTTTCACAACCCTTTATCTTACATACAGATGCCTCTAACCAGGGGTTAGGAGCTTTATTGTATCAAAGGCAAAATGGTAAACTCCATGTAATAGCTTATCGCTCTAGAACCCTAACTGCGGCTGAGAAAAATTACAATTTACACTCAGGCAAGTTAGAATTGCTAGCTCTTAAATGGGCGGTCACGGACAAATTTCACGATTACTTGTACTATGCACCTTCCTTTACTGTGTTCAGCGACAATAACCCGCTTACTTATGTTTTGTCGACAGCAAAGTTGAATGCTACAGGGTGTAGATGGGTTGCAGAACTTGCCGATTTCCATTTTACTGTGAAGTATCGCCCTGGCAGAGAGAACATAGATGCAGACAGTCTGTCTAGAATGCCTTTAGATATGGAGACTTACATGAAGGAATGCTCAAAAGAAATGTCATACAATGTTGTGAGTGCAGCCACACAGGCAGTTGACCATCAGGATGAGTCTAGTGCAGCCTGGTCTATGGGTATTTCAGCTAAGAGTGCCACAGTGTCAGTGAGTATGCCTTTCGCTCCACTTACTGCAGGACAGATCAAACGAGACCAAGAAACTGATCCCATTATTGGACAGGTTGTTGAATACAAACTGGCAGAGGTAAAACCCTCAGGTTCAGAACTCAAACAGCTTAGTCCACAAGTTGTACGTCTTTTAAGAGAGTGGGACAAGTTACAGTTCAATGACAGAGGTGTTTTATATAGACAAACGACAAACAGAAAGCAACTTGTACCACCAGAAAAACACAGGCCAACAGTGTTAAGAGAACTGCATGATGAAATGGGCCACCATGGTGTAGAAAGAACTACTTCTTTGATACGGGATCGTTTTTACTGGCCCTTCATGCAAAAGCAGATAGAGGGCTATGTATTGAGACAGTGTGTGTGCCTTAAAAACAAGAGACCAAGCCACGAGACTCGAGCTCCGCTCACTAACATAGTTACTACTCAACCTTTTGAACTTGTCTCAGTTGACTTTTTACACTTAGATAAATGTAAGGGTGGTTATGAGTATGTACTTGTTCTTGTTGACTATTTTACGCGTTTTGCCCAGGCTTACACCACCGCAAACAAGTCTGGAAAAACGGCGGCAGACAAAATCTTTAATGACTATGCTTTAAAGTTTGGGTTTCCCCTGAGACTTCACCATGACCAAGGTGGTGAATTCGAGAACCAGCTTTTTGCCCAACTCAAAGAGTATTGTGGAGTTGCAGGCTCGCAAACCAGTCCCTATCACCCGCAAGGAAACGGGCAAGTTGAACGCTTTAACCGGACTTTGATTCAGATGTTGAAGACATTCACGGAGAAACAAAAGAGTAACTGGAAGGACTCACTAAACAAACTGATGTATGCCTACAACACTACTAAAAGTGAAGTGACAGGGTTTTCGCCTTTTTACTTACTTTATGGACAGTCACCAAGGTTACCAGTGGACATGTTGTTCAGTTTATCCCCAAACATAGATCAGGGTGACAGTAAACATCAGAGCTACATGCAGAAGTGGAAACAGGGGATGAAGGACGCTTACAAGATCACACGAGAAAATGCAAGCAAAGCCGCTGCTCGGAGTAAGAAACTGTATGATAGTGAGATGAGGTATTCTACTCTGTTGCCCGGTGATCGTGTTTTAGTCAGGAACTTGACTCCACGTGGGGGTCCAGGCAAGCTGCGGAGCCACTGGGAGGATGTCATACATACCGTGGTTCGTCAAGTGAGCAAGGACATTCCATGTATGAACTGAAACCTGAGAGAGGCAAGGGTAGATCCAAAACTTTGCATCACAATCTTCTTCTGCCATATGATCATTTGCCTTTGGAGACTTCTTTGCAGCCTCGTTCAAAGAAATACGCCACTACCAGATCAGCAGGGACACTGGAGATCCACTCAGAAGAGGACGACGATGATGAGGACGAGTATTATCCAGTGCCACTTCACCTGAGCACTTGCCCCGATTCGCCACCGCCTGACAGGACTGCAGACCCAGCTCAGCAGGAGGACAACATACCTGAAGAGGTGCAGCAGGAGACAGAGCTTGAAGCTGCAGCAGCTGACCAGCCACCAGAGGACGACATTGGTCAGGTAGAGGACTTACCCACGGAGGTAAGCCTTCCTTCACCGCACCCTCCTTCTCCTACCTATAGTGATCCTGGTGAGGGAGTGAATCAGAGACCTAGACGTAATGTTAGAAAACCTAAACTATTCACTTATGATACATTGGGTACACCAGCATGTTATAACATACAGACGTTGCCTTATTATGCTGAACCGACCATGCCATGGGCATACAGTGTACATCCTTTCTGCTTCCAAGAGCTTTGTGGTAAATGTTAATGGGTTGGTGGTCATTTTGTATACTTGAAGTAGAGTAAATGCAGTTACATTGGACTCACACTGAAATATTGAGTTTTAAGGTCGTTTGACTCATTGGGACTGATGTAAAAAAAAAAAAGGTGTGGGGGCGGGGGGACTGTGTTGGTGTTTATCCCAGTATGCACAGGATATGCACTTAAAGTGTAATGGACACTTGAGACTGTGAATGAGTTCATCTCAAAGCCAGAATGTACGAAAAGAGTTCCAGCCTGTCATGTATGCGTTATTTGGACTCAAAATTGAATGTATCAAAAGAGTTCCAGCCTGTTATATATGCGTTATTTGGACTCAAAATTGAATGTATCAAAAGAGTTCCAGTCTGTAAAAAAATGCATACACAAGAAACACTGGACAATGAGTATTTGATACTTGCATGACAGAATGTACGAAAAGAGTTCCAGTCTGTAAACTTCTTTTGAATTAGTTGACTATGCACTCTCTGAGAATTTTGTACTGTGACAGTGGTTATTATACATTGCACATGTCCTGATGTTGGGGACAACATCTATTTTGAGGGGGAGTATGTGGCGGGTTAAAAATGGGGATTAATGGGTTAATTAAAAGCATATCATACATGGGTTAAGAAGCAGATTACAGATTAAAAAGTCAGTTAAAAAGCTGATTGTAGACAATAGTATATACAGTTAAAAATGAGAGTTAAAAAGATTAATATTTCATTATTATTTTTGGACATGATTGTTACATTTAAAAACATTAATACAGTGCTAAAAAGGTTTGAATGTTGTGTGCACTGTTTACGGTTTGTTGAGAGTTCGATGATTCACAAATTGATTGCTTTTGCCCAGAGAGGGAACTGTGATGTGCGCTTGCGCAGAAATGTCCATGTTCTTTTTGAATGAAGTGAAATGGAGTGAAGACATAGACCGCGACTCTCTTCATTATTTCTTGCTCAAAAGCACCAGGTACCTCTCCCGGACTGTGGAACAGAGGGCGCAACAACAACAGTGACTGATGCATAGCGCTCTCCTTGATGTCTCCAACATTGTTGGCGGCCATCATTTCAGCTCATCGTGAATCGACTTTCATCAGAAAACAGCACTGAGGCCCACTGGTCCCTTGACCAGCGTAAATAGTCTCTGGCCCATGCAAATGATGATGCCTGTGCCTGGTGGTGTGGTCAGGTACCCTTGCAGGTCGTCAAGCACGCAGACCACGCTGACATAAACGGTTTTGAATGGTCTGACATGATACTTGGTGCCTCTCATCTCCCTTAAATGCGCCTGAAGTTGAAGGGCATTCATCATCCAGTTCCACAGGGCACTGTTCACAATGAAGCTGTCATCAGTGTGGGATGTGGCCAAAGGACGTCCACTTCTATGCCTTTCTGTGACTCTTCCAGTCTCTCTGTGTCTCTGTTGCAACCTGCTGATGACACTCTAAACTCAGTGGCCACTTTCCTCTGAGAACATAATGTTTGAAGCCTCGCAGTGGTGAGGTACTGTTGATCACTTGTGAGATGTCATCTTGGTCTCATGATGTCAAAATGTGAACAGCATGATGAAGAGGACTGTTTAACCTCTTGCACTCCGGTGTACCGTGGACGTGCACGTCTCTGCATCCCAGAGCGCACGAGGGCGCACGAGACCGCCCTCGTGTGCTCTAGGACCCACGAGGGTGCTGCATCCAAGCGCGCACTGAAAAAAAAAGCTGCATTTCCGTTCTTCCACTACAGAAACAGCCGCGAACAGATTAGTTCATCTGATTGACCTCTCATTCGACTAATAAGAGCCTTGAATTGGGTTTCTGAAACCTTGAAGAACCAATGACTGAAAACCTAGCAAGAAGGACCCACCTACCTACGCTGTGAATGCAGCGAGCCAATTGAAGCACAGAAGTTCGCGAGCTGTTTTGTGTAAGGCTGGGTGAAAACAGGCTGACTGCTGCAGCAGATGAAAAAAGGACCCGCAGGAAGAACCGTCACAGACCCAGCAGCATGGAGACCATCCACAAGTGCGACCTGTGTGACAGGGACTGCCATTCGTGCATCGGCCTGTTCAGTCACAGGCGGTGCTTTTTTTTTTTTTTTTATTCCAGCAGAATAGACGTTTAGGATTCTCTTCCATGGTCATCATAGACCGACGGAGGCCGACGACGAAGGTCGTAAATCATTCGCCAAAACCGCAATCATGGAAGCGCAAAACCGCAATAATGGAATTATGTTTTGACCGGGTTGCCGAGACCAGAACCACGAGTCCGTAACAAGGGACCAGCGTCGCGTTCGTCTTCGCCAGGATACTGCTGCTGTGAAGAGGTAAGTGTTATAAGCTAAATTATTCTTTATCCCTGAAAATTGTAATCAAAAATTACTTTTGACCGATTGGTAAATTACAACTGTGCGGCGCACGAAGTCCGAAGTTTGTGCGCCGCGGTACACGGTTCGTGCGCCGCGTCCGGACCGTGAACGCCACCCCCACTACTCTTCTGTAGTGAGGGGGGGGAACCGCGGTGACTGCGCCGCGGTGGTCACATGACTATTCCGTCATGTAGCGATGGCCGAGGTCCGTCCTCAGTAGCAAGGGGGGGGGGACAACCCCCCCCCACACACACACACACAGCCCTGAGTGTCACCTTTCATTAGAGCCCAAGGTGAAGCTTCTATATTGAATCATTCAAAAGTTACAGACGTTTTTCCAAACTGTGCCATTTGGCACAATTTGGCACAGTTCAAAAACGCCTGGGAACTACCTGAGGAAAAAGCTGTGTAATATATTCATTTTTTGTGGTATTGTTACAAAATTTTGACCTCAGCTGGATAACACTTGGTTCTATATTTCTGTTGCATTTTCCAGCCCGGATCTGAAGCTGTGCGTTATTTGCAAGCATTTGTATCCAAAAAAACACCCAGGCCAAATTTATTTTCTTCAAGTTCAGTATGTTTAGATGACTGTAACTCAGTGGCCGGAGCACTTAGAGAGATTATGACTGTTTTGCCAAAAAATTCAAAGTGTTTTCTTTTAAATGAGACCAACCCCATGAAGATGCTGCAAAGGGTTGAAGAACAGCTTTCGATTTACTTTGGGCACGTTATTTTTAGGCGTTTTTAGGGAAATTGACCGGAGTGCAAGGGGTTAAATAAGATAAGATAAGCCTTTATTAGTCCCACAATGGGGAAATTCCAGGATTGCAACAGCACAGGGATAGCAACACTCAGAGCAATAATTAAGAAGATAAGAAAAATAAAAATAAGAGCAGTGAATATACATACGTACACATAAATATATAAATATATATACACAGTGCGGAGCATTGTAGCAAGATGGAATAAACAGCGTAACCGTCTACTTAGTTATCCTACATAGTATGAATATGTACCCATACATATTGTCACCCTCCGTAGCGACTGATATTGTCCTAGTTGTGTAAGTCTGTTGCGTCTTTTGCATTCAATACTATTAGGTCGTCACTTTTTTTTTTTTTTTGCTATCTCTGCGAGTAGCCCTGCTTAAGTTATACAGTCTGACAGCCATAGGCAGGAAGGACCTGTGAAACCTCTCGGTTGCGCACCTAGGATGATGTAGTCTGCTGCTAAATGAGCTCCTCAGTGCGTTCAGTGTGTCCTGCATAGGGTGAGACTCAGACTCCAGCAGAGATGACAGTTTAGCCACCATCCTTCTCTCTCCTATCTCCTCCACTGGGTCAAGACGTTGCCCCAGGACAGATCTAGCTTTCTTGATCAGTTTGTTCAGTCTCTTCCTATTGGCTGCTGTAATGCCGTTTCCCCAGCAGACCACTCCAAAAGTGATGGCTGATGCCACCACCGTGCCATAGAATGTCTTCAGTAGCGCCCCTTGTACACCAAAAGACCTGAGCCTCCTCAGTAGGAACAACCTGCACTGTCCCTTCTTGTAAAGTGCGTCGGTATTGTGTGACCAGTCTAGTTTATTGTTCAGATGAACACCAAGGTACTTGTAGGATGTCACCATCTCAATGTCTGTTCCCTGTATGTTTACTGGTGCTGTGTGGGGTTGTCCTTGCCTGTGGCAGTCCACCACCAGCTCCTTAGTTTTCCTCACGTTGATCTGGAGGCAGTTCTGATGGCACCAGTCCACGAAGTCCTGGATAAGTCCTCTGTACTCAGCTTCATCTCCGTTGGAGATGAGGCCGATGATTGCAGAGTCGTCAGAGAACTTCTGTAGATGGCAGTGTGTTGTGTTGTGTGAGAAGTCCGCAGTATAAAGAGTGAACAGGAAGGGAGCCAAAACCGTTCCCTGGGGGGCCCCCGTGCTACCGATGATTGTGTAGGACACACAATCTCGGGTTCTCACAAACTGTGGCCGGTTAGTGAGGTAGTCCAGGATCCATGATGACAGGTGCTGGTCCACCCCTGCACACAGCAGCTTGTCCTTCAGGATCATCGGTTGGATGGTGTTGAAAGCACTGGAGAAGTCAAAGAACATGATCCTCACTGCATTCCCAGGCTTCTCCAGGTGGGACAGAGAATGGTGAAAGAGGAAGATCACTGCATCCTCCACCCAATGCCATGCTGGTAGGCGAACTGGAGTGGATCCATCGCTGGTCCTACCAGGGGGCGGAGGTGAGCAAGGAGCAGTCTCTCCAGGGTCTTCATCATGTGAGACGTCAGGGCCGCTGGTCTGTAGCTACTCAGATCTTTGGGGTGGGAAGTCTTTGGTCCAGGTACCACACAAGATGTTTTCCACAACTGTGGTACCCTCCCCAGCTTCAGGCTCAGGCTGAAGATGTGCTCCACAATCCCACACAGCTGGTCTGCACAGGACTTGAGGAGCTTTGCGCTGATGCCGTTCGGTCCCGAGGCCTTCCTCGCCTTGATCTTCCTCAGCTCCATCCTCACCTGGGTCTTAGTGAGGGTCAGGTTGGGGGGCTGTGTGCTAGGAGTGGGGGGGGTGTTGGTAGAGTGGGGTGTGGACAGCAGGTCTCGATGACTTTAGAGGCAGCAGTGGTTGTTGTGCAGTCGGGGGGGAGGGCGGTTGGTCAAACCTATTAAAAAACAGGTTCAGATTGTTCGCCCACTCCCTGCCCCCCGTGGCCTGGGGGGAGGTATTCTGGAGCCCAGAGATGGTTTTAAGGTTTCTCCAGACCCCGCCGATGTCACTCTGTAGCAGCTTGTCCTCCATCTTCTTCCTGAAGCTGTCCTTGCCTTCTCTGATCTTCCTCCTCACCTCCCTCTGTACGGACTTCAGCATCTCCCTGTTCCCTGACCTGATGATCCTCTTCTTCTCTCTCAGAAATGTTTTTATCTCAGGGTTGATCCAGGGTTTGTTGTTCGAGCAACACCATATTGTCTTGGTGGGTACGGTGTTGTCCACACAGAAGCTGATGTAGTCCGTGATGGTGTGAGCGAGGCCATCGATGTCCTCACCATGTGGATCGCAGAGCTGCTCCCAGGCAGTGGTTTCAAGACAGTCCTTTAGAGCGTCCATTGCCTCCTCAGACCATAACTTCACTGTGCGCATGACCGGAGGTTGTCTGTGTACTAGGGGTTTGTACACCAATTCTAAGTATTTGCATAGAATAAGTCCAGTGTTTTATTGTCTCTAGTGTGGCATGTGACATACTGGGTGAGTGTGGGTAGAATGGGGGACAGTGAAATATGGTTGAAATCACCTGAGATGAGGAGAAGAGCATCTAGGTGTTCTGTCTGCAGCCTGCCAGTTACTGAGTGGATGACGTCACGCGCTGTCCCTGTGTTCGCCATCGGATTTGCATAAATAACAATGCAGATCACGTGTGAGTATTCCCTCGGGAGATAGATAGCCCACATGCTAACAGCTAGCAACTCGATGTCTTTGCTACAGTGCTGTTCCTTAACCGTGGTATGTCCCGGTCTGCACCAGTTGTTATTGACATAAATTATCACTTCCCCGCCTGTTGCCTTCCCACTGTCTGGTGTCCAGTCTGCCTGTATTGCATGGAAACCCTCCAGTTCGATGTTAGCATCTGTTGCTAGTTCTGTTAGCCACGTCTCGGTAAACAGCATCAAGCTACTCTCTGAGATAAGCGGAAGGACCGGCTCTTACCCAAACAATCGACAATCAGTTGTTGTCGTATCAGCAGATTTGGACCCTCAAGGACAGTGCCCATGGGCCTTCTGCAAGCAAGAGAGATAGACTCTGGACTTGTTTATAAGTCACATGATTATAACATCTATCCACTGCCAGGAGGCGCCCTCTGCTGCTCACTAACAACTGTCACATCTACACTACACAATGCACCCAACTCACTTATACTGACTGAAGATTTTCACTCACTGCTCTCTTTGTGTCATTGTGTGGATTCTATTGTTTGCTAATTGTGCATTGAGAGTTTTTTTCTTGTAATCATAATATCGGTCATATATGAACTTTATTCTGATAAACAATGCTTTTTTCTCTCTCCTACTGTGTCCATCCTCCCCCTCTGCCTACTGTTCCTCTCCTGCTGACAGGCGCCTCCACGGCTCGCCGCGTCATTGAGAATGTCATTTATGACGTTTTCAGTGTCAAGTCAAATTCCTCGTATATTTACCTGTTATTTACTTGTAAATGTGCTTGGCAATAAACTTATTCTGATTCTGATTCTGATTCTGATTCTGATTCTCTGTACACGCTCTCGTAGTGGGAGATAGCCACTAGCTCATCAGACTTATTGAGTATCGATCGAACATTCCCCATAATAACGGATGGGAGGATGGGTCTGTACCCTATATTCCTCGCCCGCATCGTGGGCATCGTGGGCCGGTTAAGTGCTAACAGCTGGTCTCTATTGTACTGCCTCCTGCAAGAAACAGTGGCTCCGTCGGCTGGCCCAGGAGACATTTGGGTGATCTACGTGTCTGGATGGAATAAAGGTGTCGCTGGATCAGAAAGATTAGCAAGAAAGCCAGATAGTAAATAGAAATAGGAAGAAATTGATCCGCTGTTGCAAAAAGGCAGCCTACTCGTGTGGTGCCAGAAGTACACCCAAATACCAATTCTAATTGAACCAGAAAATTTATTGGTCAATTCATGGATCAAACACTTGTGAATTTTGCCATTAAGCACCTTGTTAGAAAACAGCAAGTTATGCAAAAAGTACTGAAACACTGAAAAATATCTGATTATGGTTGTAGGAGTGGTAGTGGTTTAGGAAAGAGTAAGGCTGATGAATGGATAAAAGTGCATATGGACATGTGCATTCAAAAGGTTAGAGAAGGTCAAATTAAGTTCACCTGTAAAGGTTATAGTGCATTTCAGGTGCGTCCTGAAATTTCACCCGAAAGCCGAATATCCCTAACTTTTTGTGAGTAGTGTATTTAAGCATTGCCTCATGCTGTTTGTGAGTGCTCTGCTTGCAAATGCGGCTGGCTTGCCCCTCTGCACACTGTACAGTCAGTTCTTCATCTGGGTTATAATATTTCATTGCTGGAGCATTTGTGATAGCTTCTTTCAGTTTGAGGAATGCCTCACCATGCTGTGTTATCCAGTTACATCCACAGTCCTTGTGTGTCAGTTGTCTTAATGCATGGCAGTAGTCTGAGAGATGTAGGCAGAATCTGGCTAGGTAGTTTACCATGCCCAAGGGTCTCTGTACTGCTTTAACATCAGTTGGTTCGGGCATCTGTGTGATAGCACATACCTTTTCTGGGTCTGTTTTCAGTCCATCTGCCATCAGGAGGTGACCAATGTACAGTGCTTCCTTTTGTCTCAACTTCAGTTTGTCTGCATTTAGTTTAATGTTCTGCATCGAGTAAGAAACAGTCTTGAGTTTTTCATCATGGTCACACTCAGCTTCCTCTTGAGTCTCACCTTGTCCAGTAATCAGCACATCATTTGCAATAATGTACAGACCAGGCAGACCATCCAATGCTTGTGTGAGTATTTGCTGGAATATTTCAGGAGCAGGACTTAGCCCCATGGGCATCCTGAGCCATCTGTAACATCCAAATGGGGTTGTAAAAACTGTCAGATAACTGGACTTCTCTTCCAGTTTGACATGCCAGAATCCATTTTTAACATCACACACTGTAAACACTTTGGCTTTTGACATGTCTGGAAGCACATCCTCAGTGGTTGGTAGTGGGAAGTGGCTACGTTTTAACGCTTTGTTCAAAGGTTTGGGATCAGTACATACCCTTGGCTTCCGATTCTGTTTTTGTACCACAACCATTATGCTGATCCATTCAGTACTGCGTTCTACAGATGTGATGATGCTTCTGCGCTGCAGGTAACTCATTTATCATTTAAGTCTTTGCAGCCTTACATACAACACTGGGTGCATCTAGCAATGACTACTCCACAGTTGTCACATCAAAACATGTCACCTTGTGCACACCTGAGGTCCATATGGCAACGACAGCAAAACAATAGCTCCTATTGTTACAACAGGGAGCAGGACTCACGGTCGCCTCAAGCCAGGGAATGAGGAGGCTTGTTTTGAGTACATCTATGATTTTATGCACAGTAAGCCCTTACTAGAGTTGGAGGATACTGGTTTTCCCCACTTGTTAGAGCTGAAAGAGCTAGTTGATGCTATAATTTGGGGTTGTATTTCTGATACTCAAACACTTGTATAAACATGTTTCACTTGAAAATGTAAAAACTGATGACAATGTTGGTGTTGAAGTAATTGAAGCTAACGTTAATGCTAACCCAATTTTGACTATTTTTTTGGGGGGGGGGAGGGGTATTGAAATTAGTCATGCTAATGCAGATCCTGTCCCAGTAGCTACAGCTGTGACTACATATGATACAGAGACAAAGAAAGTGCTTGCTAGTTATGAAGAACTTGGCAAGAAAATCATGCAGTACATACCCATATCCACCACACAATTGACACCTCCATCATCTGCCAAGATTAATTCCATGTCACAGAGTAAAGATAAGTTGGGCACTAGACACCAAAATGAACACCTCACACCATCTACACATGACAAAAGGCCTTTTTCCACTAGTATCGCTTTGGCCTTACTCACTTCGACTCGACTCGCTTTCTAGCCTTTTCCACTGTACCCAGCACCGGTTAACAGGTACAGTTTTCATCTCCGCTCAAGAACAGGGTACAACCGTGCTGAGTCGAGCCGAGATGTGACGTCAGCAGACTGCGAGCCACTGATTGGTCAGTGTGTAATGTCACGAAAGCGTCCGTCTTCAGTGGAATTTACACGACCGCCATTTGCAATATTTCACGGACTAACTTGGTCACGGAGTAAATACGATATTAATACAGACAGCGTTGTAGGTTTTGCGGAAATCTACACCGTGGTCCAACAAAGAGGTGCGGGGTTTTCTCGGCTTGGTGGCAGATCCACAGTGAGAGGAGCGACCCGCACCGATACAGATGCATCCCAGCGTAGAACCGGACTACGGACAAGCTGAAGACGAACGTGAGAGAACCATCGATGATGAGTGATTTGTAATATTGTGCATCTGTTCGCTTATTTATCCTGTTGGTGGTAAGCTCACTTTTTTTGAGCCATACAGTGCCGTCCTGTGCTGGCTAACGAGTGTTAGCTAGTAGCTAGCTAGTAGCCAACTGCTGATTCGCGCTTGTTTTCTCCTAAGTATTCGCTTGTGAGAGCAAAACGATGAAGTATGTTAATCCTGGTTAAAGTCCTGGTTTGTGTACGTATTGCACTTTGGTGCTGCGCATTAAATTGTGTGCAATTTAATGCTAGAATGTGTTTCCACCTGCCAGGGTTTAGCTTCCCTCAGTGTTTATATTGTGGATGCAGGTGAAGTTGAGCCCAGGAGCTGAAATCTCAACAAATTAAAAGTGCTTTTTCAAACCAGTGATTTATAAAGTCATTCATATAATTTTCTAAAGCGTCAGAATAGACCTACACACCTATTCTGTGGATTTTCCATAAAAGGTGTTGGAACAGTGTTGTTGTGCTGTTCCACCATAAATCCCTGGATTGATAATGTACTTGTACATGTACAGAGTGGATCCTGCGGTGCTTGTCAGGGAAACGAAGCATTTTTGTCACATCCCACCACTGACTTTCACAAGTCTATTTCCCTAATACAGGTACATCTCCAAAAATTAGAATGTCATGGAAAAATTCAATATTTTTTGTCACTCATTTCAGAAAGAGAAATCCATATATTATATAGATTCATTACACAGACAGTGATATATTTCAAGCGTTTATTTATTTTAATTTGGATGATTATGGCTTACAGCCCCTGAAAACCCCAAATTCAATTTGGCAAAAAATTAGAATATTACATAAAATTAACTTTAAAAAATAGTTTTTAAATATAAATGTTGGCCGCTCAAGTGTTGGTTAATATGGGCTGTAGCCATAATAATCAATATTAAAATAAACACTTGCAATATATCACTGTCCTTGTAATGAATCTATATATGGATTTCACTTTCTGAAATGAGTGACAAAAATATTGAACTTTTTCATGATATTCTAATTTTTGAGATGTGCCTGTATATGTGTTGAACTTGCTTGAACTAACCAACATCCATTTCTGTCGTTCGTCTTGGCAAGAGGAAAGGAAAAGCAGCTGCCCCACAATGGACCTCGTCACTGTGGAACGTACTGAAATCCTTTGCTTTTATAGGTAAAGTGTCAAAACCAAAGTAGCACAAATTCCACTTAATATAAAAGGGACTGAACTGAGATTTATTTGACTGTGTGAATATTAATTACAGAATAATTGAAAATGAATGGCACATCAACTGTAAAATAAACCGCTTGTTAATGTATTTATTTTTTTGTCAGATCACTTGTGTGATCCTTTGTGAGTTATGTTCATAACTGTATCTTTTGGGCAATGTGAGTTGTTCAGTCATCAATATAATTTACTTTATATGTGTGTAGTTTATAGTCTATCATCAATAAGCTCATGCAGTAACAGGACACATTACAAATATTTGAGACCCATTGTAGTGCATCCTTTTATATTTTAGCAATGCAAGTACAAAACACCGCCCACACTTGAAGCCAGGGCAACAAGAGACACTTTTACAGACAAGATAAACTTTTATTGATAAAAACTCCATATTTTGACTGAGCGACTCCATACTTGGTGATGCACACCTTCAGTTAAAGCACTATATTCCATTCAAGTGAATGCATTAATTCATTCTGATTGCTGAGGCCACAGTAAAAACAGATGATTTTAAATGTAACCCAGCCCTTGTAAAATCTACTCTACTGAAGCACAGCTATATGAAAATTGTGGTTAAATACAACAACGAAGTACTTTATTGTCACATTCAAATGTAATCGCTCCTGTTTTGTTTTTCTTTTGAATTCTTGGATGGAATATGGTGGGCAATATAAGCTGTGGCTTCAGCCATCACCCATTTCAGATAACCTATGTTGAACTGTATAATCAGAGGAGTTATTGTTTAAATGGACCTTGTTAGATATTTTTCCCCTTTGTTATATTATTCTATTTTCTTTAAATCTTTACTTTTAATCTATCCGAAATAAAGATTCATTCATTCATTCATTCACATTCTACCACTGGCTTTTAGCAACTTAGCAACAAGTGTATTTCCCAAATATGTTTTAAACTTGCTTTAATTAACCACCACCCATTTCTGTCTTTTGTCTAGGCAAGAGGGAAACGATCCACCCAAACCGGACCTTGCCTCACTATTTACAGAGATGCAGGCTGAAGATCTGCTGAACCAGGACCAGTACGAGGGACCGATCCAGTTGCTTCTCAGTGAGGCAGCATGGCTGGCGTGTGTGACCTATTCCAGTTTTTTTTTTTTTTTTTTTTTTTTTTACAGTTTGAATTTTGCGCATTCTGAATAATCTGGAATTTGCTGCTGATTGTAATAAACAATTTAGTGACTTATGTGTTTGCATCATGATTTTCTATTTTGTCTGTTAAGACACCGGTGGGAAAAGAGTCAACAGTACAAAGCATTTATCGGTGACCTTGAAAATAATGGCTCATTTTTAAGAAAAAAAGTAACCAAAACAATTATTTTATTAACTGAAGACTGCATTGTTGGATGTGCCACTGCAGAAGACCCTGCATACTTTAGTGACAGTACCAGTATATGGAGGAATTCTGGGTCATATTAGCATCTTCATCATAATGGGTTTGGGCAGGGGTGTCCAATCATGTGCCGTGGAGGGCCAAGACCCTGCAGGCTTTACCTCCAACCAGTGTCTTCAACAGCAGATTCCACTGAACTTCTTCCACTGACTGCTGATCAGTGAGAACACCTGCTGAAGAAACTGGGTAGAAGAGAACCTGCAGGGTCTTGGACCCCCATGACACATGATTGGAAGCCCCCGGGTTAGGGTTTAATGGGATTTAACATTTTAACACAAACTGCTTTATGGTTCATAATTCTGTTGACAGACTTACACCAAACCAAAAGTGATTTCTCAAACTGCTGGATTGTTCTTAGACAGCTTTTCCAGTCTGTTAGTATTTAATTTGTGCCACATGGTGGTAACCTTCACATATAAAAAAGAGACACATCTGCAAAAACTTCACAGGTTTATTGTCAGTGCAATTCCCAGTGCAATATTACATGAAAGCATGTATAGTACATTGTTGATGCAGAGAATATATATTTCTACAGTACATGTATCTAGTAAATCAAGTATTTTCCATGTAACCTTGTGATTGCATTGTTTTAATTGCTTTTAATCCTAGATCAAGTTTGTTTTGGCCTAAAATGCATCATAACTGTCAAATATATCTTATTATACCTAACTCAGTACTGTTTACTTTTTGAATATATATTTTGTGGCTAATATAGTTATTAACCTGGCGATCAAGTTGTGTCAGCTGATCATTTTTTGCTATGACACCACCTCAGACTCAGTGCTGCTGGAGCAGCTACATCCATGATGTCTCAACAGTCTCTCATGATTTTCACGCAGATCAGAGCAATTTGTTGCACAGGAAATAAACGTTTCTATAAACATTCTTAAGCTCTACAACCACTGATCGTTTGTGAAGCTGAGGTGACATCAGTGACAGGCTGTGTTGACATCAGTGACAGGCTGTGTTGAACGCCCAGACCGACCGTTTGAAGCGGTAATTTTCGCACAACAGAGCCATCTGAAACGCACACACAGCATACATATTTTAGTACCTAACAGCAATAACTTGCAGACGTTACAGTGTAGTACGACGTACTTATAGCAAACTAGCATTAGCAACCATTAGCTTACATATATACATATATGACCTAGTTTGTATCCTCACGTCTTCGGCTCTCCAAGGAGCTGCAGTACTATTCCAGAGTGTTTCATCTCGCTGCCTGTCCCCTTGTCTGGCGGTCCTTTTTGGCATTTACGGTGAAAAAAGCCACAGACCGAGGAGTCGCCTTGTACAGCCGCCATGTGTTATGTTTTGCTTGGGTCGCGTGTTTTACGTCACGGGAGTGTGGCGCTGCCTTGCTGTAAAAAAAAATCCCGCCCACCCCAGCTTAACCCCGCTTTACCCGGCTGCTGTGGAGACACAACCGAGGCCGAACCGAGTAGTAGCGAGGCGAGTTGGGCTAGTGGAAAAGCAGCTAAAGTGATCTCCTTAAGAGAACTTTCTTACCACCATCATAGACAATTTAAGATCCAGGGGGGTCAGACTGGTGATGAATGGTCAGACATCAGCTACAACAATATTTGTCACCAAACTGAAGAGGGATTAAAGGAGCAGTTCAGTGATGCAGAGATTGTGAGAGCCATCTTTAGAGCTATAAAATCAAGAAATTTCAAGGACATGTTAATGAATAAGGATGACCTAATGATAGAAGAGCTCAAAGGCTTCCTCCACTCCCACTTAGGTGAGAAAAGCAACATGGAGCTTTTCCAAGAGCTTATGCACACGAAACAAAAGGACAATGAAACACCTCACCAGTTTTTGTACAGAGTCATTGGACTTAAACAGAAAATATTACTAGCCTCAAAACATGCTGATGCAGATTTTAAATACAGTATGCATACAGTCCAGGATGCCTTCCCCCACACTGTATATCAAGGCTTTGGGCATAAATATGGTCATGTTCGCAGAGAGCTCCAACCTTTGCTTGCTGAATCAAATCTAGCAGATGAAGCCATCCAAAAACAGATTAAAATGCTAATGAGTGATGAAAGTGAAAGACAGTGCCACTTAGCACCAGGCCCTCGACCGAGACCCACAAATTTGCTCAGTGCTCATGTCGACACCAATGCCGCTCAGTCCCCAAGTTCAAAAGAGGAAAATGTTGGAAAGAAACCAAAGACCAACATGATTCAACAGTTAATGGAGAAAGTTGAAAAATTTACCAGTCTTGTTGAACTCATGCAACAGGTAATTGTCACCGATGGCCCTCACGAGCCATCAATGAGACGCCGAAAGCCAGCCGATGAGTTTGCATAATTTATTAACAAAAGACAAATGACAAAATAATGGACCATGTGGGGCAAAAACATGAAATATACACATGGGAATAAGACACAGACTACGAGGAAATACACTTACTGAGAATGGGAAGTGTCAGGAATCAGAGACGGAGTTTTTATGAAAGAATGTTTGACGAATGATCGACGAGTGATCGACGAGGTCGCAGCCTGGAGTAAACCGAGCTGCTCCCTTAAATAGGGCTGACAGATTAATCAGCTGATGAGAATGTCATCAGCTGATTGTAATACAGACACAAAAGCCTGAATTGGTCCACCCTACATAGAAAGGCAAAGCAGATCATCATCCATCATAGCAGTCTGTCGGGAGCAACAATGACTGTTTCATTTAGGTCTGATCAGATTCCTCCACGCAGCTCTGTCCTTCACCTTCTGCTACCAGGAACTCCCAACCTTGTTAACCCGGGCAACATCCGAGCCAGTATGAGATGCTTTCTGGCTGACCATTTCATAAAACTGCTTGCAAAGTATTTGAGTACCGCTAGCTTTTACTGGACTAGCAGCACATTCTTGGCAGATAGAGGTTTTATCAGTGGCAAGGACAGGCCAAGACAAACTGACTCCAGTATCTGTTGCAGTGACTGACCAGATGATAGGTTTGTTTATCTCTACTCTTTGTGTCGTGCATGTCACGATGCACTGACTGGCAACAGTCCACCACAGACCTTGGGACAGATGTGCTTATCTGCCAGGATGTCCAGTCTCACCCCATGTAACTGGGAGCGGTCCACCACAGACCTGTTACAGATATTGGTTTTAGTTCTGTCAGGATGCCTAGTTTCACCCTCCATGCCCTCGGAAGGGCAGGGTTGCCGGTTGAGTTGCTGACAGCCCAACCCATGAGACAGGAAGTACCGTTTTTCATGGTTATCCAGTAGCAAACAAACCAGTGCCTGACCTGACATGAGCAAAGCAGATAATAAAAGAGATAAGCAGTACGGCTGTGACAATTGTGTTGAACAGAATCTGTCTGGGTGTATGATCTGTTTTCATTGTGGTGAAGATGGCCACAGAGCAGTGGGCTGTCTCAAGAAACCAACACGCCAGGAAAACCACTGCCAGTCACTGCCGGGGTCCCTACAGTTCCAACCTGAGCCAAGCCATATGGGTGAGTTGGAGAGACCAAGTGCTGCAACAGTTAACACCCAAACACAAAGCAAAGATACAAGTAGCCAGAAACAGAGACAAACAAGATAGAAATGTGATTCACTTTCCCATGTCCTACCAAATAGAAAAGCTGAATGCCTAGCCAAGCTCATCAGCAGAAAAGCAGTTACCCATTGTCATCTAAATGACTTAGCTGTCACTGCTCTGTTAGACACGGGAGCCCAAGTGAGCATGATTGACCAAGATTGGAAAAACAAGTGTTTTCCTGACATTCCTGTTAAACCACTCAACAAAATTATTGATGATGAAGAGGAGCTAAGAGTGTATGCAGTCAATTGTGATCTTGTCCCATTTGATGGTTAGGTAGCCCTTACAGTTAACTTGAAGTGAAATGAGAATCCTGATTTGTCAATAACTGTACCTTTTCTTGTCAGCAGTCTTGCTTTGAAGACACCACTGTTGGGATTTAATGTGCTGGAAGAAATGATACAAGAACAACCTGAAAAGCTGATTTAAACTTTTACCATTCTGCTCTGTAATGCCATGGTGATACCAGCAGAAAAAGCAGAACTCATTGTAAACTTCATCCAAGCAAATAAACCATCTGTGCAGTTTGGACGTCTGAGGACAGGCAAACAAAACATTGTGGAAGATGAAAGCAAACGAGACAGCAAGCTGGACAACACACAAACTTTATTCACCTTCCAACATCACACACAGTAAAACTCAACCTGAGTGCCTGAGCGAACTCCTTTATGCACTTTGATTCCCACCTCCAGCACACAGAGTAAACACATTAACATTCAGACTGAAAGACATGTACACACATTAACATAACATTGACACACACGTCACAGAGCAGGTCTTGCTGCCATACATTCACACCCCTGCATCCTCAGGTGTCAACCTGGTGCGGTGGGGGATGAAAGGCACATCTTTGTTTGGTTGTCTCCTCTCACCTTTCTCCATTAGCATCTCTCACTCTCTTCTCCCCCACCAACCTTTGTCTTGAGTGGAGTGTCGTGTGTATTGTGTCCACCACAACATGATCATTCCAGCAGGCCAAGTGACCTGGGTGAAATGCCAAGGGCCATCTAACCTGAATTTATCTGAACCTGTCTTTTTCTTTGAACCTGATGATACCAATGTACAACTGTCAGAACTAGATGTTGGCAAAGGTCTAATGGAAGTCCCAAATCCAAAGAAACCCTATGTAATTGTACCTGTGGGAAACTACACAAAGTATGCATTTATCCTACCATGAAAAACAGCCGTTGGCAGCATTCACAGTGTTGAAAAATTAATCCCAGGGACTCACCTGACACACCAGGACCCAAAGTGAGAGTTAGCAGTGCTGTCTCAACATCTGAGCAATCCAGTCCCAACTCCTTAGTAGCCAAATGTTGACCTAAGTTATCTTGATGAGGAAAAAAGGGCAGTGGCAAAAAAAAAAAAAATGCTTTGTGAAGAAGCTGGAGCTTTTGCTCGTGACAGTATCGATATTGGGTGTATCCCAAGCTTGCAAATGTCGATCACCCTGCAAGACGATATCCCCGTGCAGAGAACATACTCCTCCATTTCCAAACCACTGTTTAGAAAAGTGAAGGTGTACATACAAGAACTGTTGTTGAGAGGCTGGATAGTTAAATTCAAATCCCTGCATGCTGCTCCAGCTGTCTGCATCAGGAAAAATGATGGCAGCCTACGATTATGCATTGACTATCGCCTCCTGAACAAAAAGACTATTCCTGGTCTGGACTGTAACACCATTGAGGCCTGCCACCCTCTGCCCAAGAAAAACAGCGACAAACCGACTGTGATCATGAGGTTTGTCAACAGAAAACACAAGACTGCGCTGCTAAAACAAGGTAGGAAACTGAAAGGAACGGACATTTACATAAACAAGCACCTTACAAAAGAAAACGCAGAAATAGCCAGAAAAGCAAGATACCTGAGAAAGCAGAAAAAGATTCAAAACACCTGGACATCAAACTGTAAAACATACATCAAATTAAACGGATCACCTGAAGAAGCCAAGGTTGTTAACATCCATAATATTATGGAACTGGACAAATATCAATGAATGTTATGAACTGGAGTCAACAGCAACAAGAGACAATTGCAGGACACTGAATGATTATACTCATCTGCAACAGGACATTTAACAACAGGAAACAAAAGATTAACAAACAGGAACAACAGGAACTGAAAGTTTTTGAATATACAGATCACAACCCACAGGACGTAGAATATAACATAGACCCTGATAATAATTTATTTAGCTCCATCAATAATAACTGTAGCTACTACACAGATGAACAGTTTAACACAATGGTCACATCTGATTTCAATATTTCTATGATCCACTTCAACAGCAGAAGTCTCTATGCCAACTTTAATAACATTAAAGATTATTTATATCAGTTTAAAGAGCCATTCAGTATTGTGGCAATGTCAGAGACGTGGCTCAGTGAAGAGAAAGGAATGGGTTTTACCATGGATGGCTATGAATTAAATTATATAAATAGAAAAGTGGAAAAAATCAAATCAAATCAAACTTTATTCTCATATTGCTGTACATACAACTGTAGTGCAGGCAAGATGAAATTATGTTTCTCTCGGCATCCATATAAATAGAAGCAGCATAATATAAGACACACTCACACATATCTTCACCCCCCCCACCCCCACCCCCATCCATTCACACACCCCTGAGACATACTTGGGAAAAACTAACTAACTATAATACACAAATAATATACGTAATGTCCGTAGATGCAGTAGTGTGTATGAGAGATTCCGGGTCAACTGTTCAGCATCCTGACAGCTTGTGAAAGGAAGCTGTTGATCAGTCTGGTGGTTCTGCCTCTGATACTCCGGAATCGTTTACCAGATGGCAGAAGTTCAAAATGTTTATGCAGAGGGTGAGAACGGTCCTTGACAATGTTCAGTGCCCTGCTCCTACAACGGTTCTGAAAGAGTTCTTGGACAGAGGAGAGGGAGACTCCAATTACCCTCTCAGCTCCCTTGACTATCCTCTGCAGGGCTTTTTTGTCTGACATACTGCAGCTGGAGTACCATGTAGCAATGCAGTACGTCAGAGCACTCTCCACCACACCTCTGTAGAAGGTCCTGAGGATGCAGATGGGGAGAGAGGCCTGTTTGAGTTTCCTCAAGAAGTGCAGTCTCTGCCTAGCCCGCTTCCTGATAAAAGGAGGAGGAGTTGCAATTTATGTTGACAAGAGCTTGAAATACAAGGTTGTTGAAAATCTGTCAGTAACTGTGGATGATTTATTTGAATGTATTACAATAGAAATCTGTCTGGACAATGTGAAGAATATAGTAGTGAGCTGTGTATATAGAACACCTGGATCAAACATTGACTTATTTAAGGACTGGATGGAAACAATGTATGCAAAACTAACTCATAAAGTTATATTCATCTGTGGGGATTTCAATATAAATCTGATGAATTCAAAACAACATAGTTTGACAGAAGAATTTATCAACACAATGTACAGTATGTCTGAAAAAAACAACAACAAAAAAAAAAACCCTCACTTCCGCCCTCCAAAGAGAGCAGACGCTTTTTCTCCCAGCTCCGGCTCCTTATCTCTCTCCTTCCGTAACTGACTGGATCCCAGCTTGCTATTGTCTGTCTGCGTGTCTTTACTGCTGATTAACAAACGAAATTATGGATTTAATAAGCTGGGCTTTGAACGCAATTGACACTGTTTTTTAAACAAGAAACACTGGCCCGGGGGAGCCGATTTGCCCCGCAGGAACAGCTGCCGCGGGTTATTTGAAGGACACAAGTAATTGGAAACTCTTGTGTCTGTGTGATCTCTCTATCGAAGATGTTGAAGATTTATACCTCTTCGTAGCAATGGTCATCGGAATTCTACTGATTGGATCTGGGATTGTTCTGGTGTACCGCAAATTGAAGAAGATGGATGGAGCCTATCAAAAAGCGGACCCGGCGAGGCTCAACCATCAAATTGACCAACTGGGCAGGACTCTGACAGCGGCTAATGGAGAACTGTCTAGGAAAATGGATTACATCACGATCACACTGAGAGCCGTCCATGATAATTTCAATGTCCAGCTATGAAGGATTTGAGCAATGAATCTGTAAGAGAATATAAAGTTTTTTCTCTGAAGTCAGTGCTATTCGACCTGTTTTGACGCCCTCAGCACACAGTCCTCCAGATTATCTTCAGTATACTTGTTGTTTTCATAACATGGCGGGCAGCATTTGACTCTCAAGGACAGCCAGCTGTCTGGCAAATTATTCCATCTGCCGTGCCAAGGACACGCGCCTCTGCCCAGACGGTAGACATAACATCTGCTGCGGAACAGACTTTGTTGTCCTTAACTGATATCACTGTTTGCACTCAACACCCTCACTCACACTGACTCACTATACTGACTTGAAGATTATTCATTCACTGCTCTCTTTGTGTCATTGTATAGATTCTATTGTCTGCTATTTGTGCATTGAGAGTTTTTTTCTTGTAATCATAATATTGATCATATATGAACTGTATTCTGATAAACAATGCTTTTTTTCTCTCTCCTACTGTGTTTATCCTCTTTCTCCCCCATTGCTTCCTGTTCCCATTCTGCTGACAGGCACGTCACCAACGCTGCCGCGTCACTGAAAATGTCAACTATGTCGTTCTCAGTGTCAAGTCAAATCCCTCGTATATTTACCAGTTATTTACTTGTGAATTTACTTGGCAATAAATCTTTTCTGATTCTGATTCTGATTACAGTATGGGCTTACATCCAACAATTACCGGACCTAGCAGAATCGCGTCACACAGTGCCACACTAATAGATAACATATTCACAAACATTATGGAAAATAATATCAGGAGTGGGCTTTTATTGAATGATATCAGTGACCACCTGCCGATTTTTGTTGTCTATCAATGTGATTATAGGAAGAAAAAATATACCAAAAATATTAAATATAAAAGAATAAGAACCGAAGAATCTATGTATTTACTGACAAAGGAATTATTAATACAAGATTGGAAGATAGTTTATGATGAAAATGATATAAATAAAGCATATGATAAATTTTTTTAAAATATTTCAATCATTGTACAATAAAAACTGTCCTATAAAACAATACAGTGACAGACAACAAAAGAAAAATATTCCTTGGGTCACCAAGGGGTTACTAAATGCATGTAAAAAGAAGAATACATTATATAAACAATTCATTAAGTGCAGAACGGTGGAGGCTGAGATCAAATATAAAAGATATAAAAATAAGCTTACTAATATAATGAGGACCTGTAAGAAAGAATATTACAACAGAATATTAGAGGATAATAAAAATAACTTAAGAGGAATATGGCAAGTACTCAATGGGATTATTAGTAACCGACCTAAGAATGCTAATTATCCAGAATATTTTATTGAAAATGGCAATTTGATAAATAATATGGAGGATGTGGTCAGTGGTTTCAATAAATTTTTTGTAAACGTTGGTCCTGAATTAGCAAAATCAATAGTGACAACAGAAACAAACAACAGTGGCTCTGTAAATAAAATGGAAGATAGAAATCCAAACACAATCTTTTTGGGTGCAGTTACTGAAAAGGAAATTATCAAGACTGTGAGCAAATTTAAGAACAAAAATTCAACGGACTGGAACGAAATTGACATGACAATAGTGAAAAAAGTAATTGAAGGAATTGTTAAGCCACTCACCCACATCTGTAACCTGTCATTTCAAACTGGTAAATTTCCAAACAAAATGAAAATAGCAAAAGTAATACCTCTATACAAAACAGGAGACAGTCATTGTTTCACAAATTACAGGCCAGTCTCTTTACTCTCACAATTCTCCAAAATACTTGAAAAAATCTTCACTAAGAGACTGGATGATTTCATTGAAAAACACAACCTCCTTACAGACAGCCAGTATGGTTTTAGAGCAGATAAATCTACATCTTTGGCACTGATCAAACTTGTAGAAGAAATTACTAGTTGTATAGATAAAAAAAAAGTTTGCTGTAGGAGTATTTATAGATTTATAGAAAGCTTTTGACACCACTGACCACAGAATACTACTAAGGAAACTGGAAAGGTATGGGATAAGAGGGGTCGGACTGAGTTGGGTGGAAAGTTATTTAAGTAACAGACAACAATTTGTACAAATTGGTGAGCACAAATCACCCTTCATGGACATCACTTGTGGTGTGCCCCAGGGGTCAGTTTTGGGACCCAAACTCTTTATTTTGTATATAAATGACATATGCCAAGTATCAAAAATTCTGAAATTTATTTTGTTTGCGGATGACACAAATATCCTTTGCACTGGTGAGAATTTGCAGCAGGTTTTAGAGGTGGTCACAACTGAAATGAAAAAGTTAACGCAGTGGTTCAACAAAAATAAATTATCTCTAAATCTAAAAAAAACAAAGATTACCGTATTTTTGGGACTATAAGGCGCACCGGATTATAAGCTGCAATATCAATGAACGGTCTATTTGATGGCCTATTTTCATACATAAGGCACACCGGATTATAAGGCGCATTAAAGCGAGGTAGTCGGATACGGGAAAAAAATTTTTTTTGCGTGCATGGAAAGAAAATCCTATCTATAGTCATTATAGACACATATAGAGCAATTGTCTGCGAGTGTGAATGACCTGTTCCACGAGCAGGTGGAACGTTTTTGGTCCGTGGCTGTTTACATCGCCATATTGGCCAGGATACTCGTTTGGTACTCGATATGGCTCGCTGTCCGGCGGCGGCCCTGATAAAAAAACATATGCCGGGACGCTTGAATTCTTTCGTCCCAAAAATATCATTTTTGAATATTAATTACAGCTAAACGGGAGCAGTTTCGATGCCAAAATTTCACATACAAATCCTAATATATGTGTTCTATACACCATCGGCTTTTGGGTATCGACTACCTCGCGAGGTAGTCGGATCTGGGAAATTTTTTTTTTTTTTTTGCATGCATGGAAAGAAAATCCTATCTATAGTCATTATAGACACATATAGCGCGATTGTCTGTGAGTGTGAATGACCTGTTCCACGAGCAAATGTACGTTTTTGGGTCCGTGGCTGTTTACATCGCCATATTGGCCAGGATACTCGCTCGGTACTCGATAAGGCTCGCTCTCCGGCAGCAGCCCCGAGAAGTAAACAAACGCCCGGACGCTTGAATTCTTTCATCCCGAACATATCATTTTTGAATATTAATTACAGCTAAATAGGAGCAGTTTCGATCCACGTTCCATTGGCAGATAGTGGCGTAACTCGCTAGTAATTTAACTTTGAACGACCTGTTGACACCAATATCTAGCAGTTGGAGTTCTTTGGTTAATCCACCCGGAATGATGGCAAGCTCCAAATTAGTTTGTTTCACTTGGGTTTTGACAGTATCGGTGAGATGGGCGCGTATGGAGTCGCAGATCAATAGGAATCAGAATCAGAATCAGAATAAACTTTATTGCCAAGCATGTAAAAAAACACACGAGGAACTTGACTTGACATTGGTGCGCATGCGCGCGACACAACGACACGGCAGCCATAAAGGCGCCTCATCAAACAGAGATAGATAAGAAAGGGAGGGGAAGGGAGGGAACGACACAAGGGGGGAGGAGAAAAAAAACTTCGTTATCAAAATACAGCTTATTTTTAAGCAGATTGTGATTACAATGAAAAAAAATCTCTCAATAGCACAGAGCAACAACTCAGAATTCACGAGACACAAGAGAGCAGTGTACAGTATATCTTTAATCAGTTCATGAATCAATGTGTGTGCGGTGTTGAGCAGTGTTGATGATAATAAGAGAGACCCAAGGACCCTTGGCAGAAGATGTTTTGTCTGTCTGGCGCCCAGTCTTATCTGGCGCTGCAGCTGGCTGTCCAAGGCCTTGTGCTCATGATTTTGAAAAAAAACACAGTCTGCAGACAGCCAGGAGGAATTTTCATGGGGAATAATAATGCCAAATAGGACTGATCACAGAGAAGACTTGTATTTCTTCTGTAGATTCAGTACATTAATCCTTCATTGCGCAGCTTTGAACTCGTCGTGGAAAGACCTGAGCGAACCCATGATGTAATCCACCTTACGAGACAGTTCTCCAGTAGTCGCTATCAGGGTCTTCTCCAGTTTCTCAATTTGTTGGATGCACCTCGCCTGGCCAGCATTTTGATAGGTTGAATCCATCTTCAGCAATTTGCGGTAAACCAAGACAATTCCCGTCCCAATCAGAATTATCCCAATCACCAAGATTACGAAGATAAACAAATCTTCAATATCTTCGATAGAGAGATTAGAGAGACACAGCATTTTCCAAATACCTGTGTCACATAGATAGCCCACTGGAGCCGTTCCAGCGGGGCAAACAGCTTCCCCCGGAGCACTTTTCCTTGTTGAAAAAATAGTGTCAATTGTGTTCAAAGCCCAGCTTATTAACTCCATAATTTCTTTTCGGCGGTCGCAGTCAGACGCAGACAGACAACAGCAAGCTGGGATCCAGTAGGAGGGGAGGAAAAAATCAGCAGGAGAGAAGAAAAAAGCATCTGCTCTCTTGGGAGGGCGGAAGTGAAGACGGAGATTTGTGGAAAAAGCCATCCTATGGGCCTCAGGTTATTTCACACCTTAGACAGAGACAATGAATACACATGAGAGAACAATGCCCAAGTGGGTGAGAGGGGCTTGAATGAAGTGTAGTGTAGATGTCATGCTGTGATGAGGAAGTTCCTTGATCCTTGTGAAGTGTGACTTGATATATAGAGAGGAATACTTGATGTGACCAGTCAGTCTGTTCCTTGCTTGTGAGATGTGAGTGTGTAATAAATCGTCTGAAATGAATATGCCTCTTCATTTACACACTCCACACTGGTGACCCAAGACGTATTATGGAACACGAGGCAAGAACCCTGGAGCCGGCCCGGTCGGAAATCCCCAGAGACGCAGAAGCCAACCCGCAGACAGCCAGGACTGGAACCCCCAGCAACGCGTGTGCAGTTTCAGTCAAGCTACCGGATTTCTGGCAGCACAACCTGCGCTCTTGGTTCCACCACACCGAGGCCCAGTTCGCCCTCCGGGGGGTAACAGCAGACGACACCAAGTTCTACCATGTGGTAGCAGCGCTGGACTCCCACACAGCCCAGCAGGTAGCGAGCCTGCTCGATCAGCCACCAGCCAGCAGCAAATATGAGGCGCTCAAGGCTGCACTCATCCGGCAATACACGCTCTCAGAATGTGAGAGAGCGGAGAGGCTGCTGGCGCGGACTGAGTTAGGAGATGGGTCGGCCGTAGACCTGATGGAGAAGATGCTGGAGTTGATGGGCACAGGCGACGGGCACCTTCTGTTTGCCCACCTTTTCATCCAGAACCTGCCAGCAGAAGCAAGAGGGGTTCTGGCCAATTCGCCGTTGCTGGCCGCGCAAGACTACCGTGCGCTAGCCCAGGAGGCAGACCGGATCATCCTCACCACCAGGGCAATCACAGTCAACGCAGCAGCAGCGGAGCCCAGCGAGATGACCAGGGGAGGCGAGAAGCCACCGACGGTAGCGGCAACGGGGGCCAAGGAGCGCTAGAAAGACACGCTCTGCTTCTACCACCACCGCTTCGGAGGGAACGCGCGCAGATGCGCGACACCGTGCCACTTCAAGCGCTCGGGAAACGCCACGGCCGGCAGTCGGTAGCAGCTGCGACCGCCGGTGAAGAGAACAAGCTGCTCTACGTGACGGACTCGCGCTCAGGGAGACGCTTCCTCGTCGACACCGGAGCCCAGAAGAGTGTCATCCTGCCGTCCTACGCTGACCGGCTGGCAGGACCTAGCGGCCCCGGAATGGTGGCAGTAAACAGCTCGGAGATTAAGACTTTCAGTGAGAGAACACTGATCTTATCTCTACATGGCCGCTCGTATGAGTGGACTTTTATGATAGCAGCACTGTGTTGCCCGCTCCTGGGCGCTGATTTTCTGTGTGCACATGGTTTACTTGTGGATGTTGCTAACAGGCGCCTGGTTAATGCACTGTCCTTTGAATCTCTTCCCTGTATAGCTCGAGGGACCCGGCCAACAGCACAAGCCAGCATCACAACTCCAGGCGGTAAGTTCCACGCACTGCTCACTCAGTTCCCAGCACTCACGGTCCCGACATTTTCGGCGGCCATCGCTAAACACGGGGTGGAGCACTTTATCACCACCAGACCTCGTCTCTTGGACGCAGCTAAACTGGCCATAGCATGCGAGGAGTTCGCCAACCTGGAAAGGTTGGGCATCATCAGGCGATCAAACAGCCCATGGGCATCCCCGCTACACATGGTCCCTAAGGCTGAGGGATCGTGGCAACCGTGCGGTGATTTCCGCAGGTTGAACAACGCCACAGCACACAACCGCTACCCAATTCCCCACATACAGGATTTTTCCGTTCACCTCGCCGGAGCGTGCGTTTTTTTCTAAAATAAACCTGGTCCGCGGTTACCACCAGGTCCCAGGGCCTGCGGAGGACGTACCCAAAACAGCGGTAATAACTCCGTTCGGTTTATTCGAGTTCCTGCGCATGCCATTCGGGTTAAAAGGTGCAGCACAGACGTTCCAGCGCATGATGGATGCAGTGCTGCACGATCTCCCGTTTGTGTTTGTCTACCTGGACGATATCCTGGTAGCCAGTACGTCCAAAGACGAACACGAAACCCACCTCAGGACAGTTTTCCAGAGGTTGGAGGAGCACAGGCTGATAATCAACCCAGCGAAATGCCAGTTCGGCGTGACGGAGATTGATTTTTTGGGGCACCGCGTCTCTCCAGAAGGAGCGATCCCGTTGCCCGACAAAATGCGCGCCGTGGCAGATTTTCCCCGGCCTCAGACGGTCAGGGCGCTGCAGGAATTTTTGGGGATTGTGAATTTTTATAATCGTTTCCTTCCCCGCTCAGCACGGCTCATGCAACCATTGTATGCCGTGCTCAAGAGACAGAAACCCGCGGATGGGGTCAAGTGGACCCCGGAGCGAGAGCAGGCGTTCTCGGAAGTTAAAGCAGCCCTGGCAAACGCCGCACTGCTGGCACATCTGGACCCAACGGCCCGGATAGCGCTCACCACCGACGCTTCAGACGTGGCCATAGGGGCTGTCGTGGAACAGCGCGTCGCTGAGGCTTGGCAGCCGCTCGCGTTTTTCAGCAGAACTTTGCACGACAGCAAACGTAAATACAGTGTGTTCGACAGAGAGTTGCTGGCTCTCCATCTGGCCATATGCCACTTCCAGTTATGGCTGGAACGGCGCAACTTCACCACGTTCGTAGACCACAAGCCACTAACGTTCGCGATGGTCAAGGTTTCAGAACCGTGGTCGGGCCGACAGCAGAGACAGCTGGCCACGATCTCAGAGTTTACTACCGATATTCAGCATGTGTCGGGTAAACTGAATGTGGTGGTGGACTGCCTCTCGCGCGCCGTGGTGGCCCCAGTCTATGTGGGGATAGATTACACAGCCATGGCCGCGGAGCAGATTAGCGATGCAGACGTGCGCGCACTCCAGTCTGGACCAACAGGGTTAAGACTGGAGAGCAGGGTGCTGCAAGATGGCGGCCCCCCCAATCTGCAACGTCTCCACGGGATGCCCACGTCCGGTAGTCCCGGTCGTGTGGCGCCGCCGCGTGTTTGAGTCGGTTCACACTCTGGCGCACCCAGGAGTGCGCGCGTCTGTCAAAATGGTGGGAGAGAAGTTCGTGTGGCCGAGCCTACGCAAACAAGTAAAAGAGTGGGCTGCAGCCTGTGTGGCGTGCCAACGAGCCAAGGTACACAGGCACACGAAGGCTCCCTTGGATCCATTTCCGGTTCCGGCTAAGAGGTTCGACCACGTTCACGTGGACCTCGTGGGCCCCCTCCCGCCATCACAGGGGTGCACGCACCTCCTGACAGTGGTGGACCGCACCACGCGCTGGCCAGAAGCAGTCCCGCTGGCAGCAACCACGTCCGCGGACGTAGCACGCGCTTTTTTAACAACATGGGTGGCACGTTTTGGAGTCCCCTCGGACATTAGGTCCGACAGGGGCCCGCAATTTGTTTCCGACCTCTGGTCCGCGATGGCCCGCAGCCTGGGTGCTGCAATTCATCGCACAACCGCGTACAACCCACAGGCCAATGGTTTATGCAAGCGTTTTCATAGATCACTGAAAGCAGCACTCAGGGCTTCACTGACGGATGCAAATTGGGTAGACAGGCTGCCATGGGTTTTAATGGGGTTGCGCTCCATGCCAAAAGAGGATTTGCAAGCTTCCCCAGCAGAGCTCGTTTTTGCGCAGCCCCTACGGCTGCCAGGGAAATTTCTACCAGACAATCCCGCACCGGGCAGCTCCCCATCTCAGCTTTTGCAGCATAGCTCAAACACATGCACGCTGCCGGGCCCTGCCCACCACAGTTTCCCGCGTGTTTTCGTGCCTAAAACTTTGAAGAACGCGGAATTCGTGTTCGTCAGACACGACGCCCACCGCCCTCCATTGCGCCCACCCTATGATGGACCACTCAGAGTGTTGGAAACAGGGGATAAGCATTTTGTGCTAGACTTGGGGGGTAGACAGGAGAGAATTGGCATAGACAGACTCAAACCAGCCTTTGTAGTGGCAGATGAACAAGTGCTGTTGGCGAGGGCCCCTCGGCGTGGAAGACCCCCACGGAGACCTCCCCAGAGGAATGACTCATCAGAGCAGCCACACGGACAGAGTGACCCCCACCCCCTCCACGGCTCACCCGCAGTCGGACACACTCCCAGCAGCCTCCCACCGGCACAGCAGCGCCACGGAGGCAGTAAACCCCAGTTACAGCAGATATGGGAGGAGACTGAAGCCGAAACACCACATGGACTGATGTTCTATTGTTCTATCTAAGATGCTGGGGGGCTGTATGGGCCTCAGGTTATTTCACACCTTAGACAGAGACAATGAATACACATGGGAGAACAATGCCCAAGTGGGTGAGAGGGGGTTGAATGAAGTGTAGTGTAGATGTCATGCTGTGATGAGGAAGTGCCTTGATCCTTGTGAAGTGTGACTTGATATAGAGAGAGGAATGCTTGATGTGACCAGTCAGTCTGTTCCTTGCTTGTGAGATGTGAATGTGTAATAAATCGTCTGAAATGAATATGCCTCTTCATTTACACACTCCACAATCCAGCCATTATGTTGAAGCACATATTACTCCGTGAGGCTCCTGACTACCGTAATGCTCCCACAATCCATCAAGCGGTTCAGCTTCGTAGCTTACCAAAGTCGTACTAAAACATTTTTGACAGATTTTTGAGCACTGTGTACCACATAAAATCGGTTCGAGGTAAGTAAGCACAACCAGAATTAATACATAAGGCGCACCGGATTATAAAGCGCACTGTCGATTTTTGAGAAAATTAAAGGATTATAAGTGCACCTTATAGTCCAAAAAATACGGTATGTTTTTGGAAATTATAAAATAAATCATGAAATAATGGTAACGATAGATGATACCAGAATAGAAACAATACAGGAAAATATGTTTCTGGGGGTGACGCTAGACAATAAAATCTGTTGGAAACCTCACATCAGTCACATCCGGGCCAAGTTGGCAAAATGTATAGGCATACTGGGGAAGACAAGACACATCTTGGACTATAAATCATTGGTCTTACTGTACAATTCACTGTTTCTACCTTATCTTAACTACTGTGTAGAAGTCTGGGGAAACACCTACAAGACCAACCTACAGTCAATACGCATATTACAAAAAAGAGCTGTAAGGATAATAAATAATGTAGGATATAGAGACCATACCAATTCGTTGTTTTTAAAGTCACAAGACATAAAGTTGATCGATTTAGTTAAATTTAAGACAGCACAAGTAATGTACAGGGCAATTAATAATCAACTCCCAACTAATATACAAAAAATATTTAAAAAAAGAGACAATGATCATAATTTGAGAGGAGACTTAAACTTTACAAAACCCAAGATACGAACAACCAAGAAAAGTATGTGCATATCTGTCTGTGGGGTGGATTTGTGGAACAGTCTGGAGCCGGAACTGAAACTATGTACAAACAGAAATCAATTTAAAAAGAGGTATAAACATTATTTGCTGAAAGGATATATGTTTGAAGGGTAGTATTTATATGTACGATTCACTATGCTCACTCTGGGACACTATGGAATGGTGGGTGGGACAGCACTGTGTATATCTGTGTTGTTTGAGGCTGGTTTTGATGTATGGACATCAATGTATGTTAGGATGGATGGATGTTAATGCTGATATGTACAAAATACAGTTAATTGTTTACTTGGGGTCTTAAATGTGGTAATTTGTATATAATTCACATGGGTGTATTTATGGAAAAGAGGAGATGGAATTAATAAGTGTTCACTTCTTCCTTCTCCCTTTCGAACACTGTATACTGTTACTTTATTGCAATTGTCATTTGTTTTGTTTTTGTTATACTTTTTTGTTCGAAATAAAGTATCTATCTGTTCTATCTGTTCTGTACTTTGCTGAGGTCATTTTCACACGTTCATGGACCCTAAAGGCCTATCAGCTCTCTCCCCATGATTCCGGCCCAAAACATGACTCCACCACCTCCTTGCTGACGTTGCAGCTTTGTTGGTATATGGTGGCCATCCACCAACCATCCAGTACTCCATCCATCTGGACCATCCAGGGTTGCACGGCACTCATCAGTAAACATGACTGTTTGAAAATTAGTCTTCATGTATTTCTGGGCCCACTGCAACCATTTCTGCTTGTGAGCACTGGTTGGAGTGGCTGAATAGTAGCTTTACGCATGACTGCAAGCCTCTGGAGGATTCTCCACCTTGAGGTTCATGGGACTCCAGAGGCACCATCAGTTTCAAATACCTGTTTGCTGCTTTATAATGGCATATTAGCAGATGCTCTCTTAAGCCGATGAATTTGTCTGGTAGAAACCTTCCTCATTATGCCTTTATCTGCACAAACCTGTCTGTGCTCTGAATCAGCCACAAATATCTTCACAGTATGATAATCACACTTAAGTTTTCGTGAAATATCTAATGTTTTCATACCTTGTCCAAGGCATCGCACTATTTGATGCTTTTCGGCAGCAGAGAGATCCTTTTTCTTTCCCATATTGCTTGAAACCTGTGGCATGCGATATATAAGCAATATTCCCATATTGCTTGAAACATGTGGCATAATGTGGAACATCCTTCTTAAGTAGTTTTCCTTTAATTGGGCTCACCTGGCAAACTAGTTATGATAGGTGTCTGAGATTGATATTAGTGATCCAAAGAGCCCTGAGACACAATACCATCCATGAGTTTAACTGAAAAACAAAAAACTGAATGTTTATGACACTAAAAATCCTATTTGCATAATCATTTGGAACATGGTGTACAGTGAATGTGTAATAAATTTGTCTAGAGAACGTGGCTGAAACAAGTTGTGTCTTCCTGTGTGAACCTTTTTCTCCTGTTTTACAGGAAACATATAACTGTACATGGGTGCCACAGCCTGATGCCCGCTAGACCACCACCACTACAAGTCATTACCATCAATAATTAGCCGGTTGAGACTGTCAGTGACTTTGTCTATCTCAAATCTAAGATCACTAGCTCCTGCTCATCAGACCCAGAGATTACTCACTGCCTGCAGCTGTCTCACAGTGCTTTCAACCGCCTCCAGAGAGTCTGATGGAGCGGGAAGATCTGCATGTCCACAAAGCTGCAAATCTTTAACACTTGTGTGATCCCTGTCCTCCTTTACGGGTCTGAGACCTGGACCCTCTCCACCACAACCACGCACTATCTAGATACATTCTACTGGACCTGCCTCTGTAACATCCTCGGCATCTGATGTTTCCACCACACCACAAATAATGAGGTCTACTGGAGGGCTGGCTGCCCTATCCCCATCTCTGCCATCATCAGAAGAGGGAGGCTGTGGCTCCTTGGCCACATGGCCAGTTGGATGATGGGACACTGGCCAAGAAGACCCTCTCCTCCAGCGCTCGTCCACTCCCCCAGGAGTGGACGAGCCCGATGTCGGCCCAGACTGCCCTGGATGACCCAAGTCGCAATGATAAGATCTCTGGCTGACCTCATTGCCCTAGCCCAAGATCTTCCTGCTTTCAGATGATTAGCTGCAATGGTCACTTAAGTGGCCAGGTGAGGATGAAGTGAAGTAAGTATATTTTAACTAAATTATCAACTAAAACAGCTGAATTGCTAAAACAATGGGACTCCATTGCCGGGAAATGGGGCAGAGGAAGTGTTTGTTACCAGCTGAACAGCTCCGGCAGCCACATTAAAGCCAGTGGAGGAACTCAGAGATCGATCTCATCACTGCTGGCTGTGTCAGAGAAAGCCGGTGTTGATATGATCCATGTCTCTGCTCACTTGAACAAAATATTCTAGCAATACAATATATATACAATATAACCTTAGGAAGCTGAAAAAATAAAAATGAACAGCACTTGGACACTGAATAGCAAAGTCTACCCCAGAGCCCCATCATCATACAGTAGAGTGTGGGTTAATTGGTTTCAACTCTTCAGTTGGAAAATATCCTCAATTCAGTTTACAAATTATCTGTTTTTATACAAATTTTATTGCTACATTATAACTGTTAATTACCATTTTTTTTAATTAAAATACATGCTCAGTGGAATGACAGCTTCCACCTTGCTTTAAGCCTGTGCGGAACAAAGCAGTGAGAGTCACCCTTAATGGACTGTTTTCTTTCTGTAATAGTCCAGATTATTTTTAAGTGAGAGATTTTGTGCATTTCGATAAAATAATGTTGTCACATGCCATAATAAACCATTTCTGTCATTGTTCCTTTCACAAAGCATGGCTACTAATGTGGCATCCATGTGGCCAGTGACATCACTTGCAAATCTTCAATAGTTAGTATGATTGCAAAGAAATATTCCCCTTAAATGTAACAATAAAGTCATTTTTGCAGGTTTAATTTTGTCACTGCTAATGGTTCCAACCCTGCCTCATTTACACAAAGAAGATGAGAGGGAACTAAGAGGAGGGGAGAGTTGCAACCAAACTTTTGTTTAAACATTTTTCTGTTGATGCGACTGTCATAAACTCCCCGTGCGCTATTCCACAGCGCACGGAGGAGGAGAAGGAAGAATGGACTTAAGTGCTGAGTTACACCAAACACACATTTATTGACAGACAAAATGACATGGACAGCTCGGGTTAAACTTAGAGTCCTCTAGGACGCCCAACTGACACGGGAGGATACAACTGGGCGACAGCCAAAGCGTAGTAGTTGTGCTGCATGGGGGGAAACGCCATCATAAAGCATAGCAGCACAACTGCGCACAGAAACGCTAACAGTCTACTCACAGTGTAGGGGCAGTCCGAATAATCCAGTCTCCCAGCAAGCACATACAAATGGTTCTTCTGAGACGTGACTGTCACACGGCAGAGAACAACAGTGTGAACACGTACAATGGTCCAGCGGTGTTTGACTAGCAAAGAGCTGCTTAAGTACAAACACCGCTGGCATAACAAATTGGCAACACCAGGGCGAGGCACAGGAAAGATGATTACCGGGGCACACAGCTGACTGTGAGGGGGGCGTGGTCGGACCGGCGAATGTTAGACAGTGCCTGCCAGGAAGTGGGTCAAACAGCTGCCTAACGATCGCCAGCCAGAGCAGCGGCTACAAGCATGGAAATAAACAACACGCAGACGAGAAATCAAAACATAACAATACATGACAACCCCAATGCCTGAGCCACCAAGAACGATCAGAACCGAGCCCACAGGAGAACGCTGGCTCGGTTCATGACGACGACTTTTAAGAACATATGGACATTTCATGTTTGTGTTAATTACAAATGGATGAGGATGGCTGAGTCAATTAAAGATGGTTGTTTTGATTTCAACACCCTTGTATTTACTCAGAGAAAGAATATATACATGCATTGTGGAGTGTGTACATGAAGAGGCAGATTCATTTCAGACGATTTATTACACACTCACATCTCACAAGCAAAGAACAAATTGAACATTTCAGCAGGCACTCTCCTCTTAAGTTTCATGGCATTTCTCCACACACAACATGACATTTGCATCACACTGCATTCAACCCCCTATGTCCTTGATTCCTTCCTGCTATCTCACCAGGAACCTCCTGAGTATTGTTCTCCCATGTTTATCCACTGTCTCTTGTCTGAGATGCTAAATAATCTGGCTCCCCCAAGGTGCTAAACTTCCCCCCCAGCATCTTAGATAGAACAATAGAATAACAGTCCACATGCTGCGATAGAACAATAGAATATCAGTCCACATGCTGTTTGGGCTTCCGTCTCCTCCCGTATCTGCTGTAACTGGGGTTTACCGCCTCCGTGGCGCTGCTGTGCCGGTGGGGGGCTGCTGGGAGTGTGTCTGACTGCGGGTGGGCTGTGACTGGGGGGGGGGGGCACTTCGGTCTGTCCGTGTGGCTGCTCTGGTGAATCGTTTCCCTGGGGAGCTCTCCGTGGGGGTCTTCCATGCCAAGGGGCCCTAGCCAACAGCACTTGCTCGTCCGCCACAACGAAAGCAGGTTTGAGTCTGTCTATGCCAATTTTTTCCCTCCTAACCCCCAAGTCTAGCAAAAAATGCTTATCCCCTGTTTCCAACACTCTGAATGGTCCATCATAGGGTGGGCGCAATGGAGGGCGGTGGGCGTCGTGTCTGACAAACACAAACTCCGCGCTCTTCAAAGTTTTAGGCACGAAAACACGTGGAAAACTGTGGTGGGCAGGGCCTGGCAGCGTGCCTGTGTTTGCGCTACGCTGCAAAAGCTGAGACAGAAAGCTGCCCAGCGCGGGATTATCTGGCAGAAATTCCCCTGGCGGCCGTAGGGGCTGCGCAAAAACGAACTCTGCCGGGGAAGCTTCCAGATCCTCTTTCTGGCGTGGAGCGCAACCCCAATAAAACCCACGGCAGCCTGTCTACCCAATTTGCATCCGTCATTGAAGCCCTGAGTGCTGCTTTCAGTGATCTATGAAAACGCTTGCATAACCCATTGGCCTGTGGGTTGTACGCGGTTGTGCGGTGAATTGTAACACCCATCGCGGGCCAGAGTTCGGAAACAAATTGAGGGCCCCTGTCGGACATAATGTCCGACGGGACTCCAAAACGCGCCATCTATGCTGTTAAAAAAGCGCGCGCTACGTCTGCGGACGTGGTTGCTGCCAGCGAGACCGCTTCTGGCCAGCGCGTGGTGCGGTCCACCACTGTCAGCAGGTGCGTGCACCCCTGTGATGGTGGGAGGGGGCCCACGAGGTCCACGTGAACATGGTCGAACCTCTTAGCTGGTACCTGAAACGGCTCCAAGGGAGCCTTCGTGTGTCTGTATACCTTGGCTCGTTGGTACGCCACGCAGGCTGCAGCCCACTCTTTCACTTGTTTGCGTAGGCTCGGCCACACAAACTTCTCTCCCACCATTTTGACCGACGCGCGCACTCCTGGGTGCGCCAGAGTGTGAACCAACTGAAACACGCGGTGGCGCCACGCGACCGGGACCACCGGACGCGGGCGACCCGTGGAGACATCGCAGATTAGGGGGCTGCCATCTTGCAGCACCCTGCTCTCCAGCCTTAACCCTGTTGGTCCAGACTGGAGTGCGCGCACGTCTGCATCGCTAATCTGCTCCGCGGCCATGGCTGCGTAATCTATCCCCACGCAGAACGGGGCCACCACGGCGCGCGAGAGGCAGTCCGCCACCACATTCAGTTTACCCGACACATGTTGAATATCGGTAGTAAACTCTGAGATCGTGGCCAGCTGTCTCTGCTGCCGGCCCGACCACGGTTCTGAAACCTTGGCCATCGCGAATGTTAGTGGCTTGTGGTCCACGAACGCGGTGAAGCTGCGCCCTTCCAGCCAGAGCTAGAAGTGGCGTATGGCCAGGTGGAGAGCCAGCAACTCTCTGTCGAACGCGCTGTATTTACGTTCGCTGTTGCGCAAAGTTCTGCTGAAAAAGGCAAGTGGCTGCCAAGCCGCGGCGACGCGCTGCTCCACGACAGCCCCTATGGCCACGTCTGAAGCATCGGTGGTGAGCGCTATGCGGGCCGCCGGGTCCGGATGCGCCAGCAGTGCGGCGTTTGCCAGGGCTGCTTTAACTTCCAAGAACGCCCGCTCTCGCTCCGGGGTCCATTCGACCCTATCCGCGGGTTTCTGTTTCTTGAGCGCGGCATACAATGGTTGCATGAGCTGCGCCGTGCGGGGAAGGAAACGGTTATAAAAGTTCACCATCCCCAAAAATTCCTGCAACGCCCTGACCGTCTAAGGCCAGGGAAAATCTGCCATGGCGCGTACCTTGTCGGGCAGTGGGATCGCTCCTTCTGGAGAGACGCGGTACCCCAAAAAATCAATCTCCGTCACGACAAACTGGCATTTCGCCGGGTTGAGTATTAACCCGTGCTCCTCCAACCTCCGGAAAACCGTCGTGAGGTGGGTTTCGTGTTCGTCTTCGGACGCACTGGCTACCAGGATATCGTCCAGGTAGACAAACACGAACGGGAGATCGCGGAGCACTGCATCCATCATGCGCTGGAACGTCTGTGCCGCTCCTTTTAACCCGAATGGCATGCTCAGGAACTCGAATAGACCAAACGGAGTTATTACCGCTGTTTTGGGTATGTCCTCCGTGCGCACTGGGACTTGGTGGTAACCGCAGACCAGGTCTATTTTGGAAAAAATGTGTGCTCCAGCAAGGTGAACGGAAAAATCCTGTATGTGGGGAATTGGGTAGCGGTCGTGCGCTGTGGCGTTGTTCAACCTGCGGAAATCCCTGCACGGTCGCCACGATCCCTCAGCCTTAGGGACTATGTGTAGTGGGGATGCCCATGGGCTGTTCGAGCCCCTGATGATGCCCAACCTTTCCAGGTTGGCGAACTCCTCGCGCGCTATGGCCAGTTTAGCTGCGTCCAAGCGCTGAGGTCTTGCAAAAGACGGCCCGGTGGTGGTGATAAAGTGCTCCACCCCATGTTTAGCAATGGCCGCGGAAAACGTCGGGACCGTGAGTGCTGGGAACTGAGTGAGCAGTGTGTGGAACTTACCGCCTGTAGCTGTGACGTTGGCTTGTGCTGTTGGCCGGGTCACTCAAGCTATACAGGGGAGAGAGTCAAAGGACAGTGCATTAACCAGGTGCCTGTTAGCAACATCAACCAGTAAACCATGTGCACACAGAAAATCAGCCCCCAGAATAAGGTAATTCAGTGCTGCTACGACAAAAATCCACTCATATGTATGGCCGTGTAGAGATAAGATCAGAGTCCTCTCACCAAAGGTCTTAATATCCGAGCCATTTGCTGCCAACATCTTGGGGCCGCTAGGTCCTGCCAGCCGGTCAGCGTAGGTCGGCAGGATGAAACTCTTCTGGGCTCCGGTGTCCACGAGGAAACGCCTCCCCGAGCGTGCGTCTGTCAAGTAGAGCAGCTTGTTCTCTTCACCGAGGGTCGCAGCTGCTACCGACCCCCAGCCTTGGCGTTTCCCGAGCACTTGAATTGGCACGGAGGTGCACATCTGCGTGCCTTCTCTCTGAAGCGGCGGTGGTAGAAACAGAGCGTGTCTCTCTGGCGCTCCTTGGCCCCCGCTGCTGCTACCGTCAGTGGCTCCTCACCTCCTCTGGTCATCTCGCTGGGCTCCGCCGCTGCCGCCTTGACTGTGATCGCCCTGATGGTGAGGATGATCTGGTCTGCCTCCTGGGCTAGCGCACGGTAGTCGCGCGCGGCCAGCAACGGCGAATTGGCCAGAACCGCTCTTGCCACTGTCGGAAGGTTCCGGAGGAAGAGGTGGGCAAACAGAAAGTGCCCGTCGTCCGTGCCCATTAACGCCAGCATCTTCTCCATCAGGTCTACAGCCGAACCATCTCCTAACTCGGTCCACGTCAGGAGCCTCTCCGCTCTCTCACAGTCCGAGAGCGTGTAGCGCTGGATGAGCGCAGCCTTGAGCGCCTCATATTTGCTGCTGGCTGGTGGCTGATCGAGCAGGCTCGCTACCTGCTGAGCTGTGCGGGTGTCCAGCACTGCGACCACATGGTAGAATCTGGTGTCGTCTACCGTTACTCCCCGGAGGGCGAACTGGGCCTCGGTGAGGTGGAACCAAGAGCACGGGTTGTGCTGCCAGAAATCCGGTAGCTTGACTGAAACCGCACACACGTGGCTGGAGGTTCCAGTCCGGGCTGTCTGTGGGATAGCTGCCGCCTCGCTGTAGCTTCCTGACCGGGCCGGCTCCGAGGTTCTTGCCTCGTGTTCCATAATACGTCTTGGGTCACCAGTGTGGAGTGTGTAAATAAAGAGGCAGATTCATTTCAGACGATTTATTACACACTCACATCTCACAAGCAAAGAACAGACTGAACATTTCAGCAGGCACTCTCCTCTTAAGTTTCATGGCGTTTCTCCACACACAACATGACATTTGCATCACACTGCATTCAACCCCCTACGTCCTTGACTCCTTCCTGCTATCTCACCAGGAACCTCCTGAGTATTGTTCTCCCATGTTTATCCACTGTCTCTTGTCTGAGATGCTAAATAATCTGGCTCCCCCAAGGTGCAAAGCATATATATAAAGTCTTGGTCTTGGCACAGTCTGGTCTTGGTCATGTCTTGATCTCAGTTAGGGTGGTCTTGACTACAACACTAATATTTGTACTCACCAGTGTTGGGAGTAACCAACACCATTACTTTAATGCGTTATTGTAACGCCACTACTTTTGCAGTAACACGTTATGTAACAAAATTACTGTTTAAAAATTCAGTAATGCGTTACAGCTACTGAAATTTGATCAGATGCATTACTCGCATTACTCGTTTTATGGATAGATATTTTTAGCACAAATAAATACAAACTGACCCTATGTAGCTGACGCAGCCGTCAGTCAGCATGACCTGTTGCAATGAGCCTGTTCACTACTGAGTGGAGGAAAAGATGAAGCTTACTTTGTTTTTGTGGAAATAAACAGATTATTTTCCTTTGTTGCGGTTAAGGACAAAAGCATATTGGTGGGCCGTGTGAGACCAACTGCAATCTTCAGAAGCGTCTTAGAACAGCAGCAAGATCCGACAAAGCTAGTGCTATGCTATACTAACAACACCATGTTAGTGGATTTATGCTATCTGAACAGCCATGGTTGAATGTAAAGTGGAAATACTCTTATCTGAACACCCATGGCTGGATATCAAGCACAGGCATGCATCTGACAGTTTGTGACCCAGCAAAAATCAAACTGATTGATTGCCAGATATGTTGTTACAGAATGAAGATCTGATAAGTCATTTTCCATCAGACAGCTGACACATTTACAGCGGATATGAAAAAAGTCTACACACCCCTGTTCAACTGCTAGGTTTTCGTGATGTAAAAACATGAGACCAAGATAAATCATTTCAAAACTTTTTCCACCATTAGTGTGACCTATAACCTGTACAACCCAGTTGAAAAAAAAATTAAATCTTTTAAGGGGAAAAATAAAAAATAAAAAACTTACAATAACCTGTTTGTATAAACATACAAACCCTTAAACTAATACTTTGTTGCAGCACCTTTGGCTTTTATTACAGCACTCAGTCTTTTTAGGTCGGGGTCTATCAGCGTGGCACATCTTGATGTGGCAATATTTGCCCACTCTTCTTTGCAAAAACACTCCAAATCTGTCAGATTGCGAGGGAATCTCCTGTGCACAGCCCTCTTCAGATCACCCCACAGATGTTCGATCAGATTCAGGTCTGGACTCTGGCTGGGCCACTCCAAAACCTTAATCTTCTTCTGGTGAAGCCATTCTTTCGTTGAGTTGGATGCGTGCTTTGAGTCATTGTTGTGCTGAAAGATGAAGTTCCTCTTCATCTTCAGCTTTCTAGCAGAAGCCTGAAGGTTTTGTGCCAACACTGACTGGTATTTGGAACTGTTCATAATTCCCTCCACCTTGACTGAGGCCCCAGTTCCAGCTGAAGAAAAACAGCTCCAAAGCATGATGGTACCACCACCATGCTTCACTGTAGGTATGGTGTTCTTTTGGTGATGAGCAGTGTTGTGTTTGCGCTAAATATACCTTTTGGAATCATGGCCAAAAAGTTCAACTTTGGTTTCTGTTACATCCATAATTGGGCAATGATGAATGCACAACTGACTCAGTTAACAGAGCTTTATTAGAACACTCATCATATATGTATATAGGCTTATGGCACTCGCCTGCAGGTCAGGTGGCTTCCACTATGAAAGAAGATTTACCTCTTCTGCCCACCTCCTTTATACTAGGGGTGGCCTCACCACCGGAAACCGGTAGTTAACCATCCCAGTCTATCCCACATCCAACCCGGCCGCCATCATACTACTACTGTCATGGGTGGCTCTCGCGAGCCACCATAAGACACCACACAGTCACCAGAGAGTTCAGTGAGAGTTTTTATTACGGTGAAGATAGTGACAACACAGGCTGCTGAGACAATGACACATACCAGTCTTCACACAACAGGAGGCGTAAGGCTAACAGCTCTACAGGTCCATAGGAGGAGACGGTCACACACAGACAGGCAAGGTTGGTGAAAATAATAATTACACAGGCTGCTAAGGCAGAGACTCACAGAGATCAGTTCACACCGGGAGGGGTAAGGCTCTACAGCTCACTTACTGGTCCAGAGGAACGACGGTCAAACCATAAGCAGACGAGGTAGGAATTAGTCCAAAGCATCCGTAGCATGACGGAGAGTGAACAGACACTGCTGCAAGGATGCGGTTGCCAGCGCGGGCTAAAGTAGTCCATCGCTAACGACCACAAATGCAGCACAGCTGTTCAGGGCTTGACAGCTGAGCGGAAGCCTCCCCGAGCACTATCACAATAAGAGCTCAGAGAGCTAGAATAATAACGCCGCTGTCAAACCCTGACAAGAATAACCCGAGCACCATGACCTAGTGCTCGGGTCATGACAGTAGCCCCCCCTCACTTGACGGGTTCCGAACGTCTAGTAACACCTACCCCCCCCCCCCCCCAACCACAGGGCGAGTGGATTGAGGAACAGGCAAGGAGGGAGCCAAACAAAACCTAACAAGACCCCAAACAGAAAGGGAAAAGAACACATCAAACAACATATCCATCCCATTTCCCCAGAACAAAGACGAGAGGGAAAAAAAAAAAACAGAAAAAGAACAAAACAAAACAAGACATGACTACAATACAAGGGAAACACAATCCTACAAGACATAAACACCTGACCCTGAAGATTTTCCCACCGAGACCACAGACAATCCGTCTAACTCCAGTGTACATAACCTAGCCAAAAAATAAACCCTCAAACACACGGTAACTATAGAAACAAAACAAGAAATAAATGCAAACACATGATAACTATGGAAAAAAGGAAACAAGAAATACATGACGGTAACTATGGAAACAGAAACAAGAAATAAATGCACACACATGATGTCATATAATGTGATAATTGTGTGTGCTGTGTCTTTAAGACTGTGGTGACGTCACAGGTCAGAGTTGACCTTCAACGAGTAATATAGTTATGAAAATGGCGATGTGTTGATGTTGCCGCCTGTTAATGTTCCCGCTCCTAGTTTTAAAAGAGAACTTTGTTGAAACCACTATTCGTGTGGACCTCAGTTCTTTACATGGTGTCAGAAGTGCTTGACGGATGCTCTGCTTCAGTAAGATGGCCTTGTTTAATCCCCCGGAAAGTTTTCCTTTTCATCGTCCAAATGAATGGGCGGGCTGGAAAGAGCGCTTTCTGCGTTTCCGGACGACTACAAAACTGAATAAAGAGGACGGCGAAATTCAGGTCAGTTCACTGATTTACGCCATGGGCCCCGAAGCTGAAAACATCTTCAAATCATTCTCATTTACTGAGGAAGCGGATCAAAAGAAGTTTGACGTTGTGTTAGGAAAATACGACGAGTACTTCTGTCCCAAACGGAACGTGATCCATGAGCGCGCTTGTTTTCACCAGAGGCTGCAGCGGCCCGGTGAGAAAGTGGAAATGTTTATCAGAGCCCTTCATGAGATGTCAGAACACTGTGACTTTGGTGTAAAGAGAGATGAACATATCCGTGACCGAATTGTTGTGGGCATCCTCGATAAAGAGCTGTCACGTAAACTGCAGATGATGGCTGATCTAACGCTTGCCCAAACCATTCAAACAGTTCGCCAGTACGAGGAGGTTGTCCTCCAGGTTCACCAGCAGGGGGAGGTACACGCCACGGTGCAGGAGATCCAGGGAAAAGCAGCAGGCAGAGGAAGATCTCCATTTAAACCAAGGAAGGAAAAAAGTGGAGAGCAAAAAGACTCATGGTGTGGAAGATGTGGAAAATTAAAACACAGAGATCCTGAAAAGTGCCCAGCCATGAAGTCAACATGCAACAAGTGTAAAAAGGTGGGTCACTGGGAAAAGAAATGTCACAGTAAATCAGTCAGAGAAGTCACTGAAGAGACAGTTTCCCAGACACCATTTTTTTTGGGCGCAGTCACAAAAACAGACAGAAATGACAGAAATGATGACCCATGGACCATACAGCTTACAACTGGAACAACACCAGTCAATTTTAAAATTGATACGGGTGCAGATGCAAACATTATGGGACAAAAGACATTTAACGAACTAGTTCCTAAGAAGGAATTAGAGCCATCTAATGTCACACTGTGCAGCCCGGGTGGTCAGTTGGACTGTATAGGGAAATTTCAAGCCTTCACAGAATACAAAGAAAAACCATATACTTTTCCTGTGTATGTCATCAGTGGCAATAATGCAAACAATTTGCTGGGCAGAGACACAGCAATGTCGATGGGGCTTGTGAAGCGTGTTGAAGAAGTTCACAAAGCATTTGGTGAGCATGGAACACTTAAAACAGAACCAGTTAAAATCCTGTTAAAAGAGAATGCTCAGCCATACACAGTGCACACTGCCCTTCGTGTCCCTTTGCCACTTTTGCAGAAGGTTAAAGAGGAATTGCAGCGTATGGAGGAGAATAATGTGATTGAAGCTGTGATTGATCCTACAGATTGGTGTGCGCCAATGGTACCAGTCCCAAGGAAAAATGGAAAAGTGCGGATCTGTGTCGATTTAAAGAGGTTAAATGAAGCTGTACGAAGAGAGAGGTATGTTCTTCCTACTGCAGAGGAAATCACTGCAAAACTTAGTGGAGCAACCACATTCACATCATTGGATGCTGCCTCCGGGTTTTGGCAGATTCCTCTCCATCCAGAAAGCAGTAAATTAACAACCTTTATCACACCTTTGGGAGATATGCATTCAAACGTCTTCCATTTGGGATCACAAGCGCTCCTGAAATTTTTCAGCGCAAAATGACAGAAACCCTCAACGGCCTGGAAGGCGTGGCTACCTACATGGATGACATACTGGTGTACGGCGACACTCCTGAACAGCACGACCAGCGTCTCAGCAAGGTACTGGAAAGGATCGAGTCAGCCGGACTTAAACTGAACAGAGAAAAATGTAAGTTTAGACAAAACAAGCTTCACTTCTTGGGCCAAGAAATTGACAAATCAGGCGTGAGACCCGACCCTGATAAAGTCAAGGCAATCCGCGAGCTCCCTCCACCACAGAACGTGCATGACCTCAAGCGTGTCCTAGGCATGTTTAACTACCTAGGGAAATATATCCCAAATCTGTCAACAGTGGGCCAGCCACTATATGAACTGTTGAAATCCAAGTCAGTGTGGATGTGGGACCATTCTCAGCAGGAGGCATTTCAACGCATCAAAGACATTCTGTCTACTTCTCCAGTTCTGAAATTCTATGATGTGAATCGACCTACTGCCATATCAGCCGATGCCAGCAGCTATGGTATAGGTGGAGTACTACTGCAACTGCACGATGGAAACTGGAAACCTGTGGCATACTGCTCACGTCGTCTGTCAGAGGCCGAGACTAGATATGCACAGATAGAGAAGGAGTGTTTGGCGAGTGTCTGGGCATGTGAGAGATTCGAGAAGTACCTCTGTGGTCTGGAAGATTTTAAGTTGGTCACAGATCACAAACCCTTGGTGCCTCTCATGAACAAAAAGGACCTGGACAATGTGCCAATACGGTGCCAAAGGCTACTTATGAGACTTATGAGGTTCAAACCGACAGCCGAATATGCTCCGGGAAAGACCTTGGTAGTAGCTGATACACTCTCAAGAAGTCCACTACAGTGCATAGAAAACGAGACTGATACTCACTCTGATGTAGCATGCTACATAGCAGCATTTATTGATAACTTGCCAGCTACTACACATAAAATAGACACTATAAAGACTGCTACAGCAGCTGACTGTAACCTACAGTTGGTGTTGTGGTACATCAAGTCAGGATGGCCAGAATACATACGCAATGTCCCAGCAGCTATCAGAGACTATTTTCCCATTAAAAATGAACTGTCTGAATGCGATGGAATTATCACCAGAGGAAGCCGCATGCTGATTCCGGATGTGCTCAGAGCACACATCTTGGATCGAATACATGATGGACATCAAGGTCTGACCAAATGCAGAGAGCGGGCCTGCACATCTGTGTGGTGGCCTGGCATCTCATCTGAAATCAAACGCAAAGTCCAGTCCTGTCAGGTGTGTCGTGAGATGAGACCAGCTCAGCGAAAAGAGCCTCTCTTGTCAACCCCTCTACCTGATCGACCCTGGAAGAGACTTGCTGTTGACCTGTGTGAGCATAACAAGTACACCTACCTTGTTGTGTCAGACTATTTCTCTCGGTTCCTCGAGATACTTCATCTGCCAGTAACCACTGCTTCTCAGATGATCTTAAAGCTGAAGGCAGTGTTCGCGAGGATTGGTTGTCCAGATGTGGTTGTATCTGACAATGGGCCTCAATTCTCATGCCAAGAATTTAAAAAGTTTGCAAGGGAGTTTGACTTTTTGCACATCACCTCAAGTCCACATAACCCCCAAGGAAACGGACATGCAGAGAGGGGAGTTCAAACAGCAAAAAGAATCTTAAAGCAGCAAGATCCTTTGCTCGCCCTCATGTGCTTTCGATCAACGCCCTGCACCACCACAGGCGTGAGTCCTGCAGAGCTACTTATGGGTCGAAAGATCAAAACAACTCTTCCTACACTCGAAGTGAATCTTCAGCCCCGATGGCCTGATCTGGAAGTCGTCAGGAATAAGGATGCAATGGAGAAACAGAAACAAGCATTCTACTTCAATCAGCGCCATGGAGCTAAACCCCTACCTTCGTTGAAGCCAGGAGATTCAGTCCTCACAAAGCTGGACCATCAGAAATTCTGGAAAACACCCGCTGTTGTCACAGGAGAAAGCAGCACACCTCGCTCCTTTCTTATTGAAACACCCCAGGGAGCAACTTTGCGACGCAACCGCCGTCACTTGCAACATGATCCTGAATCAGCCAGAGAGATACACTCTTCAGCTCCAAATGACCTGCAGCCAGAGATTGTCGATCAGCAGCCTGAAACTGCAGCTGCTGCTGACACTATTTTACCAGAATCCAGTGTCAAACCGCCAGACCCAAAGCAAGGACTGTTGTTTACCCGGTCTGGTAGAAGGATTAAACCTGTGCAAAGACTAGATTTGTAGAGAAAAAAAAAAAAAAAAAAAAAAAAAAAAAAAAAAAAAAGGGGGAGATGTCATATAATGTGATAATTGTGTGTGCTGTGTCTTTAAGACTGTGGTGACGTCACAGGTCAGAGTTGACCTTCACCGAGTAATATAGTTATGAAAATGGCGATGTGTTGATGTTGCCGCCTGTTAATGTTCCCGCTCCTAGTTTTAAAAGAGAACTTTGTTGAAACCACTATTCGTGTGGACCTCAGTTCTTTACACATGATAACTATGGAAACAAAACAAGATATAAATGTAAACACATGGTAACTATGGAAACAAAACAAGACATAAATGTAAACACATGGTAACTATGGAAACAAAACAAGACATAAATGCAAACACATGATGACTATGACCAAGAAATACTTACTAACACACGGTAACTATGGAAAACAGAAACAAAAAAAAAAAACACAAACGAAGCCAGAAATACATGCAAACCCCCGGTAACTATGGACAAAAAATCCCATACTATAGCCCCTCAAAAGAAAGAGGGGAGGACAAAACAAAAAGCAAAACTTGACCATAGCCCCTCAAAAAGAAGAGGGAAGGACAAAACAAAAAAAAAAAAAAAAACCAGACTATGGACTGCAAACACACATGAGGCAATTTAAATTGCTTTACATAACTAACCAGACTATGGATTGCAAAACACACATGAGGCAAACTAGATTGCTCTACATAACTTTGACATAACCCTGACACCGTAGTGGGCCAAAACAAAAGATGATCGGTGGAGATCCAACGCCCCCCAGGCAGGGCTCCGGCGACCTCCCTGCCTCCGATGTGCCCACGGATAGTCCCACAAAACAGTACATGATCAGGCGGCCTGCCCCAGTCCCAGGCCCCCAGAAACAAGTCCTCCGGTGGCCGAACCAGGCCACCCAGTAGCAAACACAGTTTATCGGGTGACCAACCCAAGACGCCAAACGCACAAAGCAGTTCCTCGGGTGGCCGACCCGCATCCCACAACCACCAGGACCGTGGAGGGATAGCATGCGGACGCCCGCCTAATGAAGACAAGACATGAGAGCGCCAGCCTGCCAGAAGAAAACCTCCAACGGCCCCCAGCTGGTGGCTCCTGAGAGGGGAACAATCAGAAAAATGGGTCCACCTGACATCAGGCGGCAACGGGTCTGCGGCTCCTCCACCAATCTTGGTCCAGACCAATGCGATCGTCGCAGCTCCACCTGTATCAGATTCTGGCTGGATCACAGCTGCACCCGCGTTGGACCCCGATTGGGTCACAGCAGCGCCAACGTCGGACCCCGATTGGACCTCCTCGAACCCTGATTGGGTCACAGCCACACCTGCGCTGGACCCCCACTGGACCTCGTCGGACCCCGATTGGGTCATGGCTGCACCCGTGTTGGACCCCGATTGGGTCAACTCAGCCCACACATCGGACCCCAACTGGGTCAGGACGGACCCCGATTGGGTCACTACTGCACCCACGTTGGACCCCGATTGGGTCACCACTGCACCCACGTTGGACCCCGAGTGGGTCACCTTGGCCCACGCGTCGGACCCCGACTGGGTCGGTACTGCACCGGCGACGACCTCCATCCCCGAACCTGGGACCTCCGGTCCCGTGACCTTGACAGACTCCAGACCAGTAACGCTGTGGAGAGGCTCAGAGAACAGGAGAGGACTGGGATCAGTTCCACCGGCAGCGCCAGAGCCCAGCGAGACGAGCTCGGGTGCAGCAGACGGCTGCCCCTCGGTTGCCTCCCCATGAGGCAGGCAAAAATGCTCTAACACACCACAAAGGAAAACAAAGAAGAGCACTTGCCTGCATTCGGGCTCTGGAGCCATCCAGGACTTCGTCGATCCAGGTTCAGATAGACGCTCGTCGTCGGGCTCCCACTCGGCTGCGTCGGGTTCCACAGCCGGCCTGATGGTTTCTGCAGCTGGATCCTCTCGCGCTGACGTCCACACCAATAACCCGCATGGCGTGGGGGCAGGGGACCCTTGACCCGCTGACTCGGGCTGCATCTCTGAGGAAACCTGGGGACGCTTGCTCGTCGGCTCTGGCTCCTCACTGCAGTCCGTTCTCCTCCTCTGTCCAACACAAGGCTGCAGGGCCGGGATATCTCCCAGAGCCGCAGGCCTCCCCCTCGTTTGATGGCGTGGGTCTGACGCCGAGGACCGCTCAGCAGGAGGAAACACAGAGGCAGCAGGTTCAGTACAATTGGCTACAGCTGGAGAAGGAAACTCGGGGAGCTGCGAACCCCGAACTTCACCCCCAGGAGTCAGACAAGACAGATCACTATGATGAATAGGAAAGTGAAATTGAACTTGCCTGTCTCCCAAAGGGAAGATGGTGCCAGCTGTAGATGACGTTGCTCCTTCCCTCGCTCGCTGGATGGTAAAACAGGACCCAAGAACGGAGCTCACTGGCGCAGGACTCAGATCACTCTCAGCAGCTGGCTGATTGAGTGGGTCATTCCAGCGGCCCGGAACTGGATCCGGAACAGGAGCTTGCTGAAGACGTGCTCGGCCACGGCGCCGACGCCTCCACCGGCCCCCAGATGGTGCGAACTCCAGGACTGGATCAAGGACGGGATAAGGATCCATAGGCAAAGAGCAGGAGTGCCTCTTCTCCTGCTTTACGTCGCGTTCATCCTCCAGCATCAGGAATATCTCGCGTTGCGCGGCGATATCTTCCCTCCTCGCGTCGACTTCCGGGTGGTCGGCCCAGCAGGGAGAGAGATGACGAAGAACGTCTTCAGCAGCGTCCAGGTACCAGTGTATGCCGCGATGGTAATCCAGCAGGGAAGCGGAGAGATGAGCATCTCATCCAGGACTTCCAGAACGCCTGTCAGCTCGTGGCTCGGGCTCCAAGCGCGGCCCCTCCGCGAGGGCATTCCTCCCACACACACAGTACCCAGACGGAAACAGCAACTGTCCAAAAAACTCGAACTCACTGGTGAATTGCGTCTCGGGTTGGCGTCACCGTAAACGCCGTTTTGGCAGCAGTGTACTGTCATGGGTGGCTCTCGCGAGCCACCATAAGACGCCACACAGTCACCAGAGAGTTCAGTGAGAGTTTTTATCACGGTGAAGATAGTGACAACACAGGCTGCTGAGACAATGACACATACCAGTCTTCACACAACAGGAGGCGTAAGGCTAACAGCTCTACAGGTCCATAGGAGGAGACGGTCACACACAGACAGGCAAGGTTGGTGAAAATAATAATTACACAGGCTGCTAAGGCAGAGACTCACGGAGATCAATTCACACCAGGAGGGGTAAGGCTCTACAGCTCACTTACTGGTCCAGAGGAACGACGGTCAAACCATAAGCAGACGAGATAGGAATTAGTCCAAAGCATCTGTAGCATGACGGAGAGTGAACAGACACTGCTGCGAGGATGCGGTCGCCAGCGCAGGTTAAAGTAGTCCATCGCTAACGACCACAAATGCAGCACAGCTGTTCAGGGCTTGACAGCTGAGCGGAAGCCTCCCCGAGCACTATCACAATAAGAGCTCGGAGAGCTAGAATAATAACGCCGCTGTCAAACCCTGACAAGAATAACCCGAGCACCATGACCTAGTACTCGGGTCATGACAACTACAGCCTATTTACATACACAACATTTTCATCGGACCATAACACATTTTCCCACATGCATTTGGGAGATTTCAAATGTGTTTTTGCAAAATGTAGCCGGGCTTGGATGTTTTTCTTCATAAGATAAGGCTTCCATCTTGCCACCCTAGACAGGAAATCGTTATCACATGTACTAAACAGCCAGTACGTACCAGACATTCCTGCAACTCCTTCAATGTTCCTGTTGGCCTCTTGGAAGCCTTCCTCACCAGTTTTTTTTTTTTTTTTTCCTCTTTTGGAGGGACAACCAGTTCTTGGAAATGTCATTGTTGTACCATATTTTCTCCACTTGATGATAACTGTCTTCACTGTGTTCTATGGTATATTTAATGCCTTGGAAATTCTTTTGTACCCTTCTCCTGACTGATACCTTTGAACAGTGAGAGCCCTCTGATACTTTGGAAGCTCTCTGCAGACTATGGCTTGTGCTGTAAGATGTGACTACAAAAATGTCAGGAAAAGCCTACTAAAACAGCTTAACTTTATTCGGGGTTATCAGAGGTACTTTAAATAGTGGCAGGTGTGTGCTGACTCCCATTTAACATGAGTTTGAATGTGATTGGTTAATTCTGAACACAGTCACATCCCCAGTTATAACAGGGTGTTGGTTAATTTTGAACACAGCCACATCCCCGGTTATAACAGGGTGTGCATATTTATGCTAACAGGTTATTGGAAGTTTTTTATTTTTCCCCTTAAAAGATTTCAGTTTGTTTTTTTCAATTGGGTTGTACAGGTTATAGGTCACATTAATGGTGGAAAAAGTTTTGAAATGATTTATCTTGGTCTCATGTTTTTACAACACAAAAACCTGGCATTTGAACATGGGTGTATAGATTTTTTTTTATCCACTGTACTTGCTACCTGGATAAAGATTTGTGGTGATCCGCTCTGCCTGCCTGTTGTCCTAATTTTCTCCACAGCTGCGCGCACACCTGCTCTCCTCATCAACCTGCCTATTTAAGCCGTGCTGCCCTCAGGTCTGCACGGAGACATCAAGCTCCCTGGTCTGGAAGACCTCTTCGCCTCTTCATCATCTGCATGTTCCGGAGTCATCCTCACCATAGTGGACAGATTCTCCAAGGCAGCCCATTTCATTCCCATGCAGGGTCTGCCCATGGCCAAGGAGACTGCGGATCTGCTCGTCCTCCACATGGTGCAGCTCCACGGTATCCCCCTGGACATAGTGTCCGACCGTGGGCCCCGGTTTGTCTCGCAGGTATGGCGAGCCTTCTGCAAGGCCATTGTTGCTACGGTGAGCCTGTCCTCGGGGTACCACCCACAGAGCAATGGCCAGTGTGAGCGTGCCATTCAGGAGCTGGAGGCAGCATTATGATGCATCACCACCGCCAACCCAGCGTCCTGGAGCTCCTACCTGCCATGGGTCGAATACGCTCACAACACCACTGTCTCCTCTGCTATAGGCATGTCCCCATTCGAGGCTTCTTTGGGCTACAACCCCCCGCTGTTTCCCGAGGAGGAGGGAGACATTGCGGTACCTTCGGTGCAGGCCCATCTAAAGTGCTGTCGCCTGCTGTGGAAGGCTACCCAGGCCGCTCTGCGACACACGGCGGATCGCAACTCCACCATTGCCAACCACCGCAGGACTTCGGCTCCACCCTACCGGGTTGGGCAACAGGTATGGCTCTCCACTAGAAATATCAACCTCAAGGCCGAGTCTAGGGAGCTTTCACAGCATTTCATTGGTCCTTTTGCTATTACACATATTGTGAATCCTGTGCCTGTGCGCGTGGCTCTCCCCCCTCCCTCCGCATTTGTCCCACCTTTCACGTCTCCCAAGTGTAGCCGTTCTGCTCTAGCCCTCTGTGCCCTCCTCCCAAGATCCCACCTCCACCAGTAGTGATCAATGGCGACCCTGCGTGGAGGGTCAATTCCATTCTGGACGTCCGGCGCCGGGGTCGCGGCCTCCAGTACCTGGTGGACAGGGAGGGTTACAGTCCTGAATGGAGGTCCTGGGTGCATCCCTCCTTTGTGTTGGATCCTCAGCTCATCAGGGACTTCCACCGGATGCACCCGGGTAGGTTGAATCGGCCGCCGAGAGGCATAGGGGGAGAGTACTGTGGTGATCCGCTCTGCCTGCCTGTTCCCCTAATTTTCTCCACAGCTGCACACACACCTGCTTTCCTCATCAACCTGCCTATTTAAGCCGTGCTGCCCTCAGGTCTGCACGGAGACATCAAGCTCCCTGGTCTGGAAGACCTCTTCGTCTCTTCATCACCTGCATGTTCCAGAGTTCCATCTCCCTTGATTCCTTCCTGCCTCGTCATCCTTCTGGGAGTCCTAGCTCCCCAACGACAAGTAAGCCTCATCCTTATCTCATCTCTACGCTTCGCTCAGCTCCTCTGTGCACAGGTGGAAATCCGTGGCGGCAGACCTCCTCCTCCTGGCAGCGGACCGGGCTCAACCTGCACTCATCACTCGCCTCTTCACCTCCTCTGCAACCGGGGCCGAAGACACTGTCCCTCTGGCCGGAGCCTCCGGGATCTCGCCTGTGTGACACACCAACTCACCTACAGTAAGACTGGACATTCATTGAGTCATCTCTCCCTAATTCTGTCACTGATTCCCCTGTCTCTACTTCTCCCTAGGTTTGCCAGTCTGTACGGTGCTCTGCTCACCCCGGCTGTTACATTCTTGCACACACACACACATTCACTCTCACACTTCATAATAAAGATAATTGAGTTTATTCTGGAGTCTGTGTCTGCTTTCTGGGTCATAAGTCATGTTGTGGAGGTAATAGATCAGGCGAGATACGACGAGCTGGAAGGATACAAGGTTTTATTTCTTCCAACATATTGAAACGGGCTTTGTAGCTTGGTGAGTTACTGCGCTGCTGAGGCATGTATAGCAAGTTCTTTTATACACGTTACACAGACAGAGACAATGCATGGAACATTAGCATAGTGATATACATATCAGTCAATACATATCATTAGCGTAACCAACTGGTGCCCGGATGTCCTCTCCCTCATCCAGGGATGTATACACCCATTGTTCTGATTGCCCCCTGGGGCTCTCTGTCCGTATGTAAATTGTCCTCTGTTTCCTCCAGCCCTGCTGAGTGTGAAATAGTGTCTGTCTGCAGTGTGCTGGGTCACCACAATGTCAAGATTATTCAAAAATAGATTTTTTTTTATCTCCAAAAGGAATTTAAGGGACTGGATCATGTCTCTGTCACAGCAAACATTTGGACTGTGGATAATGGACATTTTCTTTGGATCACTACACACTGGATTAAATCCATAATATAAAGGTAAGATAAAAACATTGACAGCTTTATGCAGTGTTGCCAACTCACTCTTTTGGAGTGATTCTCATTCTTTTTCCCTGTCTCTCACTCCACAAACCCTATTTCTCACTCCAAAATGAGGAAATTACTGGCAATTTCCTGTTGATTTTCTTCAGATTTTTCCCCACAATAAGAGCTCTCAAGGCAGAATAAAGCAGACTGAACATGTTCTAAAAGCTCTGTCTGAAACAGTCTGTTTTCAGCCTGACATTAATAAGCCCATAATGTAATACTGTGGAGTGTGTAAATGAAGAGGCAGATTCATGACAGATGATTTATTACACACTCACATCTCACAAGCACAGAATGGACTGAATGGTTACAGCAAGCTCTCCTCTCTATATCCCAAGTCACACTTCACAAGTTTCATGGCACTTCACCTCACACACCATGATATTTACACTACACTGCATTCAACCCTCTCTGTCCTTCCTGGGCATTGTTCCCCATGCTTATTCCCTGTCTCTGTCTGAGGTGCTAAATAATCTGACTTTACCAAGGTCCCAAACCACCACCCCCCGCCCCCCCAGCATCTGAGACAGACATTAGGCCCACACTCGCTTTTGGCTTCAGTCTCCTCCCATATCGGCTGTAACTGGGGTTTACCACCTCCGTGGCGCTGCTGTGCTGGTGGGGGGCTGCTGGGAGCGTGTCTGAGCCGTGAGCCGTGATGGGGGGGGGAACTTCGTTCTGCCTGTGTGGCTGCTCTGGTGAATCGTTTCCCTGGGGAGTTCTCCGTGGGGGTCTTCCACGCCGAGGGGCCCTCACCAACAGCACTTGCTCATCCGCCACTACAAAGGCGGGTTTGAGTTTGTCTATGCCAATTTTCTCCCGTCTACCCCCCAAGTCTAGCACAAAATACTTATCCCGTTTCCAACACTCTGAACGGTCCATCATAGGGTGGGCGCAATGGGGGGCGGTGGGCGTTGTGACTGACGAACACGAACTGCGCGTTCTTCAAAGTTTTAGGCACGAAGGCACGTGGAAAACTGTGATGGGCAGGGCCCGGCAGCGTGCCTGTGTTTACGCTACGCTGCAAAAGCTGAGACGGGCAACTGTCCGGCGCGGGATTATCTGGTAGAAATTCCCCAGGCAGCTGTAGGGGCTGCGCAAAAACGAGCTCTGCCGGGGAAGCTTGCAAATCCTCTTTTGGCGTGGAGCGCAACCCCAATAAAACCCACGGCAACCTGTCTACCCAATTTGTATCCTTCAGTGAAGCCCTGAGTGCTGCTTTCAGTGATCTATGAAAACGCCCGCATAACCCATTGGCCTGTGGGTTGTACGCGGTTATGCGATGAATTGTAACACCCAGGCTGCGGGCCATCGCGGACCAGAGTTCGGAAACAAATTGAGGGCCCCTGTCGGACGTAATGTCCGACGGGACTCCAAAACGCGCCACCCATGCTGTTAAAAAAGCGCGTGCTATGTCCGCGGACGTGGTTGCCGCCAGTGGGACTGCTTCTGGCCAGCGCGTGGCGCGGTCCACCACTGTCAGCAGGTGCGTGCACCCCTGTGATGGCGGGAGGGGGCCCACGAGGTCCATGTGCACATGGTCGAACCTTTTAGCCGGTACCGGAAACGGCTCTAAAGGAGCCTTCGTATGCCTGTGTACCTTGGCTCGTTGGCATGCCACGCAGGCTGCAGCCCACTCTTTTACTTGTTTGCGTAGGCTCGGCCACACAAATTTCTCTCCCACCATTTTGACTGACGCGCGCACTCCTGGGTGCGCCAGAGTGTGAACCGACTCAAACACGCGGCGGCGCCATGCGACTGGGATCACCGGACGCGGGCGTCCTGTGGAGACATCGCAGATTGGGGGGGCCGCCATCTTGCAGCACCCTGCTCTCCAGCCTTAACCCTGTTGGTCCAGACTGGAGCGCGCGCACGTCTGCATCGCTAATCTGCTCCGCGGCCATGGCTGCGTAATCTATCCCCACGTAGACCGGGGCCACCACGGCGCACGAGAGGCAGTCCGCCACCACATTCAGTTTACCCGACACATGCTGAATATCGGTAGTAAACTCTGAGATTGTGGCCAGCTGTCTCTGCTGCCGGCCCGACCACGGTTCTGAAACCTTGGCCATCGCAAACGTTAGTGGCTTGTGGTCTACAGAAGCGGTGAAGCTGCGCCCTTCCAGCCAGAACTGGAAGTGACATATGGCCAGGTGGAGAGCCAGCAACTCTCTGTCGAATGCGCTGTATTTACGTTCGCTGTCGCGCAAAGTTCTGCTGAAAAATGCGAGCGGCTGCCAAGCCCCGGCGACGCGCTGCTCCACGACAGCCCCTATGGCCACGTCTGAAGCGTCGGTGGTGAGTGCTATCCGGGCCGTCGGGTCCGGATGTGCCAGCAGTGTGGCGTTTGCCAGGGCTGCTTTAACCTCCGAGAACGCCCGCTCTCGCTCCGGGGTCCATTCGACTCCATCCGCGGGTTTCTGTCTCTTGAGCACGGCATACAATGGTTGCATGAGCCGCACCGCGCGGGGAAGGAAACGGTGATAAAAGTTCACCATCCCCAAAAACCGTCTGAGGCCGGGGAAAATCTGCCACGGCGCGCACTTTGTCGGGCAACAGGATCGCTCGTTCCAGAGAGACTCAGTGCCCCAAAAAATCAATCTCCGTCACGCCGAACTGGCATTTCGCCGGGTTGATTATCAACCCGTGCTCCCCCAACCTCCGGAAAACCGTCCTGAGGCGGGTTTTGTGTTCGTCTTTAGACGTACTGGCTACCAGGATATCGTCCAGGTAGATGAACACGAACGGAAGATCACGCAGCACTGCATCCATCATGCGCTGGAACGTCTGTGCTGCGCCTTTTAACCCGAATGGCATGCGCAGGAACTCGAATAAACTGAACAGAGTTATTACCGCTGTTTTGGGTACGTCCTCCGCACGCACTGGGACTTGGTGGTAACCGCGGACCAGGTCTATTTTGGAAAAAATGCGTGCTCCGGCGAGGTGAACGGAAAAATCCTGTATGTGGGGAATTGGGTAGCGGTCGTGCGCTGTGGCGTTGTTCAATCTGCGGAAATCACCGCACGGTCGCCACGATCCCTCAGCCTTAGGGACTATGTGTAGCGGGGATGCCCATGGGCTGTTCGAACGCCTGATGATGCCCAACCTTTCCAGGTTGGCGAACTCCTCGCGCGCTATGGCCAGTTTAGCTGCGTCCAAGCGCCAAAGTCTTGCGAAAACGGGCGGCCCGGTGGTGATGATAAAGTGCTCCACCCCGCGTTTAGCGATGGCCGCGGAAAACGTCGGGACCGTGAGTGCTGGGAACTGAGTGAGCAGTGCGTGGAACTTACTGCCTGGAGCTGTGACGTTGGCTTGTGCTGTTGGCTGGGTCGCTCGAGCTATACAGGGGAGAGAGTCGAAGGACAGTGCATTAACCAGGCGCGTGTTAGCAACATCAACCAGTAAACCATGTGCACACAGAAAATCAGCCCCCAGGATATGGTAATTCAGTGTTGCTACGACAAAAGTCCACTCGTATGTACGGCCGTGTAGAGATAAGATCAGTGTCCTCTCACCAAAGGTCTTAATTTCTGAGCCGTTTGCTGCCAACATCCCAAGGCCGCTAGGTCCTGCCAGCCAGTCAACGTAGGTCAGCAGGATGATGCTCCTGTGGGCTCCAGGGTCCATGAGAAAACGCCTCCCCGAGCGTGTGTTCGTCATGTAGAGCAACTTGTTCTCTTCACGGAGGGTCGCAGCTGCTGCCGACTGCCGGCCTTGGCATTTTCCCGAGCGCCTGAATTGGCACGGTGGCGCACATCTGCATCCGTTCTCTCCGAAGCGGCGGTGGTAGAAACAGAGCGTGTCTCTCTGGCGCTCCTTGGCCCCCGCTGCTGCTACCGTCGGTGGCTCCTCGCCTCCTCTGGACATCTCGCTGTGCTCCGCCGCCACCGCATTGACTGTGATCGCCCTGGTGGTGAGGATGATCCTGTCTGCATCCTGGGCTAGCGCACGGTAGTCACGCGCGGCCAGCAATGGCGAATTGGCCAGAACCACTTTCGCCTCTGTTAGAAGGTTCCGGAGGAAAAGGTGGGCAAACAGAAAGTGCCCGTCGTCCGTGCCCATTAATGCCAGCATCTTCTCCATCAGGTCGATGGCCGACCCATCTCCTCACTCGGTCCGCGCCGGGAGCCTCTCCGCTCTCTCACATTCCGAGAGCGTGTAATACCAGGTGAGCGCAGCCTTGAGCGCCTTGTATTTGTTGCGGGCTGGTGGCTGATCGAGCAGGCTCTCTACCTGCTGGGCTGTGCGGGAGTCCAGCGCTGCTACCACATGGTAGAACTTGGTGTCGTCTGCCGTTACTCCCCGGAGGGCGAACTGGGCCTCGGTGTGGTGGAACCAAGAGTGCGGGTTGTGCTGCCAGAAATCCGGTAGCTTGACTGAAACCGCACACGCGTTGCTGGGGGTTCCAGTCCGGGCTGTCTGTGGAATGGCTGCTGCATCGCTGGGGCTTCCCGACCGGGCCAGCTCCGGGGATCTTGCCTTGTGTTCCATAATACGTCTGGGGTCACCAGTGTAGAGTGTGTAAATGAAGAGGCAGATTCACGACAGACGATTTATTACACACTCACATCTCACAAGCACAGGATGGACTGAATGGTTACAGCAAGCTCTCCTCTCTATATCCCAAGTCACACTTCACAAGTTTCATGGCACTTCACCTCACACAGCATGATATTTACACTACACTGCATTCAACCCCCTCTGTCCTTCCTGGGCATTGTTCTCCCATGCTTATTCCCTGTCTCTGTCTAAGGTGCTAAATAACCTGACTTCCCCAAGGTCCCAAAATACATAAATTAAATTATCTTGCTAAGTGTGCAAGATGATTTAAGTATGCATTTAAAAGTAGTTACTTTAATCATGCAGTAATTGGCAAGTAACTCAGTTACTTTTGAAAAGAAGTAACTAGCAACTGTAACTAGTTACTATTTTTTCGTAACTTGTCAAACACTGGTACTAACTGACTAGTCATGTCTGTGAAGACTAGTCATGTCTGTGGAGGTGTTGCCTTCATGCAGAATAACAAGTTTTTTTGTTTTGTTTTTTTTTTGTTACTTATTTGTACCCGTAGGTAGACTTGGTTTGCAGTCTGGTGACAAGCCACCGGTTGCTGGTCACTGTGTGCGCGAGCGCCCTAAACCTACATGTTTTGGTGTGCGGGAGGAAACCGGAGAAATCCCGGAGTAAACCCGCGCAACACGGGGAGAACATGCAAACTCCACACAGCTCACTGTTGGTCGGGGGCTGGGATCGAACCCACGATCTCGTGATCCCCGCGGTCCCCCGGCCGAGGGTAAAACTGTGCTGCCACAGTGCTAAACCACTGCGCCACCGTGCAGCCACTTTGTAGTCTATATGGCTAATACAGCAGGGAAAATAAGTATTGAACACGTCAACATTTTTCTCATTAATCATATTTCTGATGGAGCCATTAACCTGACATTTCCACCAGATATCAGTAACAACCCAAGTAGTCCATTCATGCAAAGAAATCAAGGCAACTGTGTTCACAAAACAAGTTATATTTAATAAAGTGGAATAACACAGGGAATAAGTATTGAACACATGAAGAAAAAGCGGTGCAAAAAGGCATAGAAAGCCAAGAAACCAGCTGAAATTGGTCAAAATTTAGAAAGCCATCCCATTCCCCATCAGAGCAAATTAATTTCATCTGGTTAAGTCCTGTCTGGTAGTCTTTAAAAAGGTCCGTGAATATCAGATGGTCACAACACAATGAACTCATGATGGATAGAAGCAAAGAGCTCTCTTTAGACCTTTGCAACCTTATTGTTGCAAAACATAATTGGTTACAGGCACATCTTTAAACTGCTGAACGTTCCAGTTAGTACTGCTGGAGCCATCATTTGGAAGTGGAAAGAACATCATTTTACCATAAACCAGCCACGACTAGGAGCTCCTCGCAAGATTTCTGACAGAAAAGTCAAAAGAGTTATCAGAAGAGTTATCCAAGAGCCAAAGACCACTCGTGGAGAGCTCCAGAAAGACCTGGAATTAGCAGGTACTGCTGTTTCAAAGAAAACAATAAGTAATGCATTCAACCAACATGGGCTTTATGCCCGCTCACTTCACAAGACTTCACTGCTGACAAAGAAAGCATGGTAAAATAAAATACTGGGAGAAGATAATCCGGTCAAATAAGACCAAAACTGAACTTTTTGGATTCCACAACACACAGCCTGTTTGGAGGTGAAATGGCACTGCATATGGCGGCACAAAAAATAAGGAGCGAACTGAGAGTTTTAAGTAGGTTTATTAAATCATACCGCCATCATAGGAACTCCGCTCCAGCCCTTGTGTGAGCAGACTGGAGCGGGGTCCTCAGGCTCTCAGTGAAGAGACACAGGATGTGCGTGTCAGCAGCAGTAGTTGAAGAGTGAGAGAGAGAGTTACAGAATAGTGCAGCATATATACCCAACTACAGACAATACATGAAAGGCATTCACAGCAGTAGGTATGGGCATTTGCATTTGAGAGACACACATAACAATAAGGAGATTGCAAGCCAGTGATCGCCTCTGCTCCAAAACTGCAGGACAAATGAGGTTACAAGGCACATCTACATATTGTCATCAGTGTATAGACACAGTAAGGACAGGAAGCATGAACACAATGCATGAATGGCACATTAACATCACACATGAACACAATGCATGAATGGTACATTAACATCACAGTAGTGAGCCGGAAAAAGCCAGAAGAAGTGGGCTGTCTGTAGACATTAATACACACATTGCTGTGCCTGTCCAGCTGTTGTGGGGATTACGCCACACGCTCCCCCCCAGAGGGCTCGGCAGGCGGCCAAGGCCTCGATAGTCCCGCTTTGGCAACGAGCAGGGAAAGCTCTGTGCAGGCGGAGGTGGAGGGGGGTGGGGGGTAGTAAATGCCGGCCAGGGACGGTGAAATCGTCTGGGCTGTGCAAAAATTGCTTGTTGGTCCGCGATGTCGAGGGGCTGTCCCGTTGAACGTGCGGAAATCACAAGAAGAAAAATTAGTCACTGGCTCCTCCCGTGATTAAGTCCTGCAAGGATTAATAGTGGCCGTGAAGAAAAAAGGAAGTGGCGAGGATTAACAGCGGCCCTGAAGAAAACTAGGGGCGGCTGTAATAAAAAAACAAAAGCAAAGGGACTTGGCGTGTTGACTTTAGGTGCGGGCGTAACCCTAAAGCCCTCGGGAACCGCAGACTGCTGAATTCCCTATGTGCTAAGACCATTAGTAAATCCTGTGAGCAAGCTGCGTGCGTGCCTCAGGTGAACGAGCAACCCTGAAGGGCCTGTGTGCAGCTGTGAAGGAGGAAGGCGGTCTGTAGAGCCGTATGCGTCCCGTGCGTGGTGCGCCGTCCTCGTAACTCCCTGGTGCGTGTGCCGGGGCTCCGTGTGTGGGTGGGCCAGCTGGGGAGGAGACAGGGTCAGGGAGCTTAATCATCCCTGTTCATTGTGTTGGAGCAGTGAAAGGAAGTAGACGATCTTTGTCCCTCGAGCTCGTGTAGATGTGTTGGAGCGGTGAGAGGGAGGAGACGATCTTTGTCACTCGCTCGGCCATGGTACGTTCAGGTCCACGCGCTGCATTCTCCGTCAGCCATGGAGGTCGTCGTCGTGGAGAGAGGACAAGGTGCGTGTGCTCTCGTATGTAGAGAAGCTGTGAGAGCGGCCGGTCCAGCGTGGATGTGCAGATCTCAGACGTGCAGATCTCACCACGAAGAACGGGTCACCAGTGTAGCTGTCCAGACCAGAAGGTTGCATCGCACTAAACGTGCGCATTCTCGGGGTCACCAGCGTAACTGTCCAGACCAGAAGGTTGCGTTGCACAAAGCGTGTGCATTCTCGGGGTCACCAATATGGCGGCACAAAAAATAAGGCAGCGAAGTGAGGATTTAAGCAGGTTTATTAAATCATACCGCCATCATAGGAACTCCGCTCCAGCCCTTGTGTGAGCAGACTGGAGCGGGGTCCTCAGGCTCTCAGCAAAGAGACACAGGATGTGCGTGTCAGCAGCAGTAGTTGAAGAGTGAGAGAGAGAGTTACAGAATAGTGCAGCATATATACCCAACTACAGACAATACATGAAAGGCATTCACAGCAGTAGGTATGGGCATTTGCATTTGAGAGACACACATAACAATAAGGAGATTGCAAGCCAGTGATCGCCTCTGCTCCAAAACTGCAGGACAAAAGAGGTTACAAGGCGCATCTACATATTGTCATCAGTGTATAGACACAGTAAGGACAGGAAGCATGAACACAATGCATGAATGGCACATTAACATCACACATGAACACAATGCATGAATGGTACATTAACATCACAGTAGTGAGCCGGAAAAAGCCAGAAGAAGTGGGCTGTCTGTAGACATTAATACACACATTGCTGTGCCTGTCCAGCTGTTGTGGGGATTATGCCACACTGCACATCAGCCCCAAAACACCTTCCCAACAGTGAAGTTTGGAGGTGGGTGCATCATGGTGTGAGGATGGTTTTCAGCACATGGTACAGGCAGATGTCATATAATTGAAAGAAAGATGAATGGACAAATGTACAGAGACATCCTTGATAAGAACCTGTTGCCATCTGCCAAGATGCTGAAGATGAAACGAGGGTGGACATTTCAGCAAGACAATGATCCCAAGCACACAGCCAAGGAAACTCTTAACTGGCTCCAGAGAAGGAAAATAAGGCTGCTAGAATGGCCCAGTCAGTCACCTGACCTGAATCCAATTGAAAATCTATGGAATGAACTGAAGATCACAGTTCATAGAAGACACCCACAGAACCTTCAAGATTTGATAACAGTTTGTGTGGAAGAATGGGCTAAAATCACTCCTGAACAATGCATGCGCCTAGTTTCTCCATACAGGAGACATCTGAAAGCTGTTATTACCAACAAAGGCTTTTCTACTAAATATTAAATGAACTTCCCCATGCGTGTTCAATACTTGCTCCCTGTGTCATTCCACTTTATTAAATATAACTTGTTTTGTGAACACAGTTGCCTTGATTTCTTTGTATGTATGGATTACTTGGGTTGTTGCTGATGTCTGGTGAAAATCTCAGGTCAATGGCTCCATCAGAAATAGGTTTAATGAGAAAAATGTTGATACGTTCAATACGGTACTTATTTTCCCCACTGTATATATTCTTCAAAACCTGTGCTATGATGGGAATTCCATTTTCATTGTTTAAAAAAATCCACACATATAAAAAAAACCCCAAAACATTTAAGTCTATGAATAAAGTTAAGTGTAATAGGGTGAAATGAAACAGTATTGAGCACAGTAACTGAAAGTTATCTAATAATTAGTAGAGAAGCCATTTTTGCAATGACAGCTTCAAGGCATTTTTTGTTCAAAAGAAACTAATCTCTTGCAGTGCTTCGTCCTGAGTTTGGCCCACTCCTCTAAACAGACTGCCTTTAAAGCAACACTATGTAAGAATTTCACTTTAAAATAATCCTTCAAAATTTATTTTGATTTCACTTCATCCTTTGACTGGGTGAATGTCACTGCCACCATAGCTTTTGTGGGCCTGACCTGCCTGCAACAGCTCTGTTCTTGGTAAGTACATGGAAAGGACTACAACTATAGCAACTGTGACCTCAGTCCCAACAACCAATTGCAGGGCACAACTGTAGCCACCAACAACTTAGCCAACCACCAACAAATTAGCTAATAGCTATACACCCTTTGTGCAACACATTAGATTGATTTGTCATTTGATTAATTGTCTATGTTTATTGCACTGTCCCTGTCAAATAAAAACTATCCAATCCAATCCAACTAAGCACCCTGTGATTGGCTGCTGTAACTGAGGTCACAGTTGCCATAATTGTAGTCTGTGTGTGTGCTTGGGATCATTGTTCTGCTGGAATATCCACTCCATCTCATCTGCATCATCTTGGTGGATGGGTCCAGATTTTTTTCAACAATACTCCAGTACATGGCTTCATTGTTCCGTCAATTATATGAGGTCTGCCATTTCCATGAGATGACAACCAACCCAAAAAGAAGCAACATGATGTTTCCATCTCCAAATTTAACAGTTGCAAAAGTGTGTTTCATTTTGTTTTTTGATCTTCAGGTGCCAATGCTCCTCCAAACATAATGATTGCAACTACTAAAATTTAATTTACTTATACCCTATAAGATTTTTCAAAAATAACTAATAAACAATAAAAGCAACATTCATTCATTCATCTTCTTCCGCTTAATCCTTTTCAGGTCGTGGGGGGGTGGGGGGGGGCGGGGGCTGGAGCCTATCCCAGCATCTTTGGGCGAGAGGCAGGGTACACCCTGGACAGATCGCCAGTCCATCGCAGGGCCAACACAGAGACACACAACCATTCACTCTCACAGTCATACCTAAGGACAATTTAGAATCCCCAGTTTGATGACTCTTTTAAAACTTATTTTGCTATATTTAATATATATCATTATTTACATGTTTCAACAACTTACCTACTTCAATGGTAAAAATATAAGAGGGGAGTACAATGGGATAAACTTATGCTCTGTGTGTGTGTGTGTGTGTGTGTGTGTGTGTGTGTGTGTGTGTGTGTGTGTGTGTGTGTGTGTGTGTGTGTGTGTGTGTGTACATGTATTTGTATTGTTGGGATACATGGTTTGGGGGTTGAAATATACCCCATCACTGTGTTCCCACTGGCAAATAGAAATGATACTGACTTAAATATAGGAAAATGAGAAGCTGCCATAACATGTCCTGTGTGCTTTGTTTCCAGCAGATAGGCAAAAAGCTTTGAAGTGTGGATTGGCACAGCAGGGTGCTAGCTTCTGCAAAGGCAAGATGCTAAACGTTAAAGGATGAGAAGGACATGAGGTAGTCAATAAAGGAGCAAACGGGGGGGGGGGGCAAATCCAATGATAATGTACATCTGTTCCACTAAATTTATGAGCTTTGAACATTTTTTCATGTGGGATAAGTGGATCCTTTTTCTTACAGAATCTCAGAACTTCAAAGCAGATTTTCTGTGGATAATGCAAATGATCGGGATATGCCGGCTGCTGCCTACTCAACAGCATGAAAAGAAAGAGGGAAAAGAGAGAATTAAAGCTAATTGCCATGGCAGGCTTTTATGTATGGGGAGAAGGGCAAAAATAAAACACTTCAATTATTGTCAAGTTCATTCAATTAGGAAACACGCTGACAAAGTGTTAAAGTTCAGTGAGCCCTCGACATTGAAAGCCATTTGTCATAGTCATAATTTGTTGTTTTGTTGAAATTATAATTAGCAGGATTAGATTGGCCCCCAATATCTTCACAGGGACAATGTCCGGTTCTAATAGTTATTTCTTTACTGGTCTCACTGTGGAGAGACCACTCTCTTTAACAGAGCTAGTTAAAGTTATATCAGCCACAATATTGCTTATTTAAGGAGGTGCATTTGGTTAATTCAGTTCAATTCAATTTAATTCAACTCAACTTTATTTATATAGCGCCATTTCACAGCAACAGTCATCTCATAGCACTTTCAACTGTAGGGGAAACCCCCACAATTGCAGAAAGACCCCAGCAATCAGGCGATTCCCTGTGAGCAAGCACTTGGCGACGGTGGAAAGGAAAAACTCCCTTTTAGCTGGAAGAAACCTCCAGCAGAACCAGGCTCAGGGAGGGGCAGTCATCTGCTGTGACTGGCTGGGGGGTGAGGGGATAGAGAAGAAGAAGAAGAAAAAAACAGACATGTAGAGAGCAAACAGCATGACAAGGACTCAATCTATGGGAGAGAACAAACAGATGTTAATGACCAGCAAAAATATTTCATTGAGAGTGAAAAAGGAGTGAAGCCCAGTGCATTGTTGGAGGTCCCCCAGCTGTCTAAACCTGTTAGCAGCATGACTAAGGGAGGGTTCAGGCGCACGTGATCTCTCCCTAATTATAGGCTATATCAAAAAGGAAGGTTTTAACCCTATTCTTAAAAACAGAGATAGAGTCTGACTCCCGAATCCAGATTGGCAGCTGGTTCCACAGGAGAGGAGCTTGATAACTGAAGGCTCTGCCTCCCATTGTACTTTTGGAGATTCTAGGTATTACAAGTAATCCTGCATTTTGGGAGCATAGTGCTCTGTTAGGATAATAGGGTAGTATCAGGTCTTTTAAATAAAAATGGGCCTGATTATTTAGAGCTTTGTAAGTGAGAAGAAGGATTTTAAACTTAATTCTAAACTCTATGGGAAGCCAGTGAAGGGAAGCCAGAACCGGAGAGATATGATCTCTCTTTCTAGTACCTGTTAAAACTCTTGCTGCAGCATTTCTGATTAGCTGAAGACTTTTTAAAGATGTTTTAGGACAACCTGATAATAAAGAGTTACAATAATCTAATCTAGAGCTAACTAAAGCATGGATTAGTTTTTCAGCATCACTCTGAGACAATATGCTCCTAATCTTGGCAATATTGCGCAAATGGTAGAAGGCAGTCTTATAAACAAATTTAATATATGAATTAAAAAACAGATCTTGATCAAAAATAACTCCATGGTTCCTCACAGAACTATTAAGAGAAAGAGCAACCACAATCCAAACTAAGAGTTTGATTAAGAAAGGTATTTCTAAGGTTTTTTGGACCAACTAGAATGACTTCAGTCTTATCTGAATTTAATAGCAGGAAATTACAAGTCATCCAAGCTTTGATTTCCTTAAGACATACCTTTAACTTGGCTAATTGATTACTATCATCTGGCTTCATTGACAGGTATAATTGTGTGTCATCTGCATAACAATGAAAATGTATTCAGCGCTTTCTAATAATGTTGCCTAGTGGAAACATACACTACCGTTCAAAAGTTTGGGGTCACCCAGACAATTATTTTGTGTTTTCCATGAAAAGTCACACTTATTTACCACCATGAGTTGTAAAATGAATAGAAAATATAGTCAAGACATTGACAAGGTTAGAAATAATGATTTGTATTTGAAATAATTTTTTCGAGATACTCAACCTACTCAAAGGAAGGTCAGTTTTATAGCTTCTCTAACCAGCTAAACTGTTTTCAGCTGTGCCAACATGATTGCACAAGGGTTTTCTAATCATCCATTAGCCTTCTGACACAATGAGCAAACACATTGTACCATTAGAACACTGGAGTGATAGTTGTTGGAAATGGGTCTCTATACACCTATGTAGATATTGCACCAAAAACCAGACATTTGCAGCTAGAATAGTCATTTACCACATTAGCAATGTATATTAGATATTAGAGTGTATTTCTGATTAGTTTAAAGTTATCTTCATTAAAAAAAAACATTGCTTTCCCTTCAAAAATAAGGAAATTTCTAAGTGACCCCAAACTTTTGAATGGTAGTGTATATAAACTAAAAAGAATAGGGCCCAGCACAGATCCTTGTGGAACTCCGTGACTGAGCTTTGAGTTGGAAGAAAACTCATTATTGACATGAACAAACTGGAACCTATCAGATAAATAAGATCTAAACCACTGCAACGAAGTTCCATTAATCATCATATGTGCCTCTACGAGGCGCAGAGAGAAATGAACCCAAGCACTGGATAGAGCAGTGTATTTATTAAACAAAGGACAAGCAGTTCCAAAAGTGTCAAAATGCCAAAATGCCAAAATGAAGAGATAATACCTGTAGTGCCTCAGAGCGAAAAACGGCTCTCAGGGGGAAGACCAGCACTACAGGGAACACACAGTGAGCAGGAGAAAGACTTATGGTTAGTGCCTCAGAGCCAGGCTCTGGAGGAAAAAGCAGCACTTCAGTAAACAAACAGGTGGATGACTTACAATGACATGGTGAGGAATAAGTGAATAGGGTGAACTTAAATAGTGGGAGACATAATGACGTGAATGATGGCACCTGAGCAGGAAAGCAACAATTAATAATTGAACTCAGCTTAGAGTAGTAATGAGGGATGAGGGGCGGACAGCTTGACAAGCAGTACAAACATGAACCCAGAAACCCTGCCAGCCAGCTGTCCACCCACGGCATAATGTAAACAAACCAAAATACAGAACATAATAACAAATGGGGCAAACACTGAAACATAAATAGACACATAAAAGGCAGTGACAACTCAAAAAAAGGCACCAAAGCACAGCAGATGAAAATACATGAATATAACAGAAGAGTCATGAGACTGGGTCCAGCAGAACATTGGACCCAGCTCGTGACATTAAGTCCAACATGGTGTTCTAATCTATCAAGTAAAATATTAAGATCGATAGTATCAAAAGCTGCACTAAGGTCTAAAAGGACAAGTACAGAAACAAGTCCATTATCAGATGTGAAAAGGAGGTCATTGGTGACCTTCACTAAAGCTGTTTCAGTACTATGGTGGATTCTAAACCCAGATTGAAACTCTTCAAATAAACCATTTCCCTACAAGTGGTCAAATAATTGCCTCACAACTGCTCCTTCTAAGATTTTTGAAATGAAAGGCAGATTAGAGATTATTTATTTATTTAGCGAATGCAAAGTCCTCAAGCCAAGCAGTTGCCTCCTGGTTTGCTGTATGGAGGGTGTGTAATCCTCCTTCCAGTCTTTGGAGCGGGCAAGCCTCTATGATGTGTTCCATTGTTTGCTCCTCTCCACATGCGCACAGTGGGCTAGGGCTACTGCCCCATCTGTGAAGGCTGGCCAAGCAGGGGCCATGTCCAGTCCTGAAGCGTTTGGAGGGCAATGGATCAGCGTTCTCGTCGCGCCCCCTGCCAGTACCCGGGCTTGCCCAGGGAAGCTAATGATCCTACCAGCAGACTAAATTCGAAGAGACGACGCCTCAGTGCCAAGTCAAAGAAGAATCCTAGTCACAGTCCCAAAGCCGAAAGCAAACAGATTAGAGATTAGAGATTGATCTATAGTTAGCTAAAACTCCTGGATCCAGGGTTGGCTTTTTAAGTAAGGGTTTAATTACACCAGTTTTAAAAGCCTGCAGTACATGGCCTAATGTTAATGAAGAATTATCTGAAGAATAGAGCTACCAATAAATGGGACGACTTCTTTAAATAACCTGGTAGAAATAAGGTCTAAAAGACAAATTGAAGGCTTGGATGAGGAAATTATTTTATCTTTTTCTAAAAGGTCAATTGGAGTAAACTCATCCAAACAGATATCATTTGAAGGAGTTGTAATAGTTACTGTATATAAGTTAATGGTGGGAAGAATCTGACTGATTTTATCTGTGATAGATGAAATTTTATTATTGAAAAAGTTCATAAAGTCCTGACTAGTAGGCTCTAAGGGAATGCTAGGATTGACAGAGTCCTGACTGTTTGTCAGTCTGTCTACAGTGCTGAAAAGAAACCTGGGATTATTCTTGTTGTCTTCTATTAATGTGGTATAATAACTTGTTCTAGCTTTCCTAAGAGATTTTTTATAAATTAGAAGATGATTTCTCCAAGTTAAATAGATTTCACCTAATTTAGTGGAGCGCCATTTTCTTTCTAATTGTCAAGTCTTCTGCTAAAGGGCATGATGCACTGGGTTTTGGCATAAATGACATGGGTTCATCCCTCCAAATGTCATGGATCTCGCAAGGGGACGGACACACACACACACACACACACACACACCCACCCACACACACCTCATTCATCTCCTAACTGCCTCTTATTACCTGCTCCTAATCCTCATCACCTCACCTGCTGCTGACTACCTCTCACACCACTACTTAAGTGGCAGACATAATAGTATTGGTGTGGGAACGTCTCAGCTCTTCAGCTTGCTATTCTCTGTGATATCCTGCTCTGATCATCACCAGTGGGTGCTCCTGTTAGAAAAATACCCGATTCTTTGATTGAAAGATCCAAGAACAAGCCGGAGATTTCTTCAATTTAAAGATGTAACATTTATTTGGAGGTCACATGTAAAGCAAGCAGCGCCAGATCAGCTCCTTAGGGGACGTCGTCAGACTGATCCCGACTTCCGGGTGCAACGTACAGTTATCTTCTCGGGTTGGTTGGGCCAACCCCCTTACAATAGGATGGGCCTGTACGTGACTGTCTGATTGGCCAATCTAACTCTGACGTGACAGGCCATCCACTGCTCACGGTATTATTTCTAGAATGTGCGATCAACAGTGTGTGTGTGGGTGTTGGGTTTTTGGGGGCGTGTAACTAAGTATTAGGCCTGACTAATGATAGGAGAGAGAGAGAGAGAGAGAGAGAGAGAGAGAGAGAGAGAGAGAGAGAGAGAGAGAGAGAGAGAGAGAGAGAGAGAGAGAGAGAGATTTTTTGATTTTTAAAAGATCTTTAATAAACACACTTGTCCATCAGTCAATACAATTTCTATATCATGCTATGTTACACAGAAAATTAATCCCCCAAAAAACACCCAAAAAAAAGCTGTCCATCATGAACTGAACAGAGGACATTCTCCAGGGACCAGATGGTCCTGAAACCTTCCACATCCCCATTCCCCATAAAAAACTGAAAGTCCAGCCTGATTCTGGCTTTAAGTAGCCTCACAAATAAAATTTTGACATCAACATCATTCTCAACATTTTCAAGTTTTCTTCTCCGGCTTACATAGATAGCCAACTTTGCCTGCCCTAAAACAAAGTTCAGTAGTTGACACTTCTGCTTAAAACGACGAATGTACATAAAACCACAAATGAAAACCTGCTTAGAGAAAACTTCCTTAAAAATATGAAAAAGTTTTGTGAGAAGTTCAAAGAGGCCACTCAGGCGCTGACATTCAATAAAACAATGAAAAACAGTCTCCCTAGAGGAACAAAAAACACACTGATCACTGACACTGCTGTTAATCACAGAAACAAAAGCATTGACAGCTATAATACCATGCAGGACCCTCCACTGTAAGTCTCCATGCCTTTTAGGGAGAGGGGCTTTGTAAAGAGCCCTCCAGGCAGGCCGATGCCCTTTTCCTAGTTTAAAATAGGCTCTCCAAGGAGTGTCCACACAGGTGTTCAAACGGTCCTTGTTGAGTGCCATCACCACCAGTCTGTAGAGTGCCTTACCACTGGCTCCTCCAAAGTCCACACCAGTGGGAGCACAGAATGCCAGTAAGGAGCAAGGAGCGACGTCAAAGTCCATATAGAGCGTGAGAGAGGGAAAGGGGTCAGTGCTTTCCGGCTGCAGCGTGCCATTGCTAAAGTCCAAGAGTAGGGAGTGCTCAAGTCCATGAAGCTCCTGTTTCCAGTGTGCAAGAAGACCATCGATGAAACGATTCGACCTGACACCAAGATGAGCTGCTAAAGCTGAGGCGTTGTTGAGGCCAGGACCAGCCAGTTCCACCACTTGCTTCAGAGTGAGAATGTTCCTGGAACACAGCCTATCAAGGAAGGTCCTTCCAACTCCCGGCAGGACACCAAGGCGACCACCAAAAACCAGCGGCTCCCTCAACAACCAGTAGAGGGAATCGCATGGCCCTCTTTGTTTTTTAAAAAGAGTCCACACTGAAAAGAGACTGCGGTAAAAACTGGGTAAAGACAGTGCATTAGAGTTCTTAAAATCCATTAAAAACACAGGGAGGTCTAGCCCAAGCCCTCTCTGTAAAATAACACAGGCCAAAGGCCTCCATACCAGGTCCTGGGGGCCCGTCAGCAGTCTCTGTATGAAAGTCAGTCTAAAAGCAGCACCTCTACTAGCTAAATGAATCACTCCTTGCCCCCCCTCCTCTTTGGGAAGAAATAACAGGGCTTGAGGAACCCAGTGGAGTCCACCCCCCCAAAAAAAGTCCACCAAAACAGACTGAATTTTGGACAACAAACCAGCAGGGGGGTCCATGCACATGAGGCGGTGCCACAGGGATGAGGAAACAAGATTATTTAAAATGAGCACTCTTCCTCTAAAAGATATTCTCGGCATTAGCCACTTCCATTTGTTTAGTCTCCCGTTAATTTTCTCTATGACCCCATCCCAATTTTTTTGCTCAAACTGCTGATTTCCAATAAAGACACCAAGATACTTAAAACCTCCTTTTTTCCAAATCAACCCACCCGGCAGCGTAAGCTGATTTTCTAGTTTCTCCCCCACCATCAGAGCCTCGCTTTTTCCCCAGTTTATTTTTGCAGAGGAAAGTTGGCCAAAAAGATTGACACTCCTAACCAGAACGTCAATGTCACTCTGCTTATTTAGCAGAATGACTACATCATCTGCATAGGCCGACAGCTTGAACGTGGTGTCACAGCCAGGAAAAGTGACTCCTGATAGGTCCCTTCTCAGGCAGTGAAGCAAAGGCTCTATGGCGAGGGAGTACAGCATCCCTGAGAGAGGGCAGCCCTGCCGAACCCCCCTCTGGACTTTTAAAGGGGCAGACAGGCCCCCATTTATCAATGTCACTGTACAAGACCCGTATCCTGGCTATGAAGCCTGGGCTGAACCCAAAAGCTGCTAAAACTGTCCATAAATATTGGTGTTCAACCCGATCAAACGCCTTTTCCTGGTCAATTGAAATCAAACCAGTTTCTACCGCCAATGAACCAGAGACCTCCAAAATATCCCGAATTAAAGTGACGTTGTCACTAATCAGCCTGCCAGGCACACAGTAAGTCTGGTCTACATGAATGAGCTCGCTCATCACCTTTCTCAGTCTTCGGGCCAGAGCTTTTGAGAGAATCTTGTAGTCTGTGCAGAGCAGAGAGACTGGCCTCCAGTTCTTTAGGCTCTGGAGGTCCCCCTTTTTCGGCAACAGTGTGATGATGGCCCTCCTGCAGGTCGTGGGTAGGGTCCCCCTTTCCAAGCTATCTTGGAGAACCTCCAGCAGGTCTGGACCAAGCAGGGGCCAGAATTCCTTAAAAAAGTCCACAGAGAGACCATCTATGCCTGGTGATTTTCCATTCTGGAGGCTCATTAGCGCCGTATGCAGCTCAGACAGAGACAGTGGAGCATCCAAGCCGGCAACAAGGTCCTCTGAGAGCACTGGAAGACCATCAAGGAAAACCTGGCCCAGTGCCGTGTCCTCCCTCCACTCTGCTCTAAACAATTTACTGTAAAAGCTAGCAGCGTGTTTCCTGATCTCTGCTGCTGTGGAGATTGTTCTCCCGTCATCGCCCAACAAGGAGTGAATGAGCTTTCTCTGTCCATTTTTCCCCTCCAGTCCAAAAAAGTACTGGGAGGGCGAGTCCATCAGAGCTACATCCATGTAGCGTGAGCGGACCAGAGCACCCTGTGCAGTGACCCCTAGCAAGCTAGCCAAGGCTGACCTTTTTGACTTGAGAGCCTCTAAGTGCTCCTGTTTTCCTGTAGAACTGAGCAACTCCTCTAGTTCTACCACCTCAGTCTCCAGAACTTTCAAGGATTGGGTCAAGCTACGAGTGACATTTTGAGTGTACTGTTGGCAGAGTTGTTTTATCTGGGCCTTACCAAAATCCCACCACAATTGGAGAGAACTAAAAGAGGGTTTTTGTTCCCTGTGTGACTTCCAAACATCATGAAAAACCTCTTTAAAAAACACATCATTTAAAAGTGTATTGTTAAAATGCCAAAAAGCACTCTTACACTTTACATTTTCAATAAACACAGAACAAAACAGCAGGCAGTGATCAGTGAAACCAACAGGACAGATACAACTATTTTTAAAAACACTCATTTGATGTTTAAAACCATAAAAACGGTCTAACCTAGCCATAGATAAAAGGTTATCTTTGACATGGCTCCAGGTGTACTGCCTCTGGTCCCCATGATGTGATCTCCACACATCGGCCATTTCATGTGTTTTCACCAGTTCTCTCAGCCTATTGGCAGAAGCAGGGTGAGGCTCCTGATGGTTCCTGTCTAGTCTGTGGTTTAATGTACAGTTAAAATCACCCCCCAGAAATAAAAAACTATTTGGATCACAGGACTTAACCGTATCCGAAAGCACGTCAAAGACCCTGATCCTCTCTGCTCTCTGTGTTGGCACATACACGTTTATAAAAACGAAGTTCACGTTTTCAAACTGTACCTTTAATAAGAGGAAATGACCTCTCACCACCTCTTCTACCTCATAAGAGACAGGCACACAACCCCGAGAGAAAAGTACAGCCACCCCCCCACTGCTACTGGATTTGTGGCTAAAAAAAATGCAGCCATCCCACTCTTTTCTCCAATGGCTCTCAATGTCCACAGTGCTGTGAGTCTCCTGGACCATCAGCACGTCAAGTTTCTTTAAATTAAAAAACTTGTATAAAGAGGCCCTTTTTACATCATCCCTGGCCCCATTAATATTGAGAGTGCCAATTCTAAGGTGGGGCATTAAAAAGGATAAAAATAGGGTACAGTAAAAAAACACACACATAGCATAAAAGGGAAGAAACAAACTAAGAGTCAACATGACTGTTAGTAATTTGTGATTTCAGTTTGACAACCAGTTTCTTTAAACGAAAAATTTCCTGATCAGTAAAAGTCTCATTCCCATCATTCAGTTTCATCAGCTTGCGAGCTGATGCCACAAATAACTCCAGATCTGGAAAGTAATTTTCCACTTTCACAGCTCTGCTCCCCTTGGTCACCTGGAGAAATTGCCTAATTTTGGAAAAACAATAGGAGCTTTGCTCCTCCTGCGTCTGCATCATTTCAGACTCAGCTCCACTTTCGTCAGAAACGCTCTCATCTAGTAAATCTAACTTCCCAACCCTACTAGATTTAGCAGAGCTCTGTAAGTTTTCAGCACTTTTTCTTTTTTGTGCAGCTTTAAAAGGATCCTCTTCAGCAAAACTACATTCCTGCATTTCTTCATGAACTGCAACGTTTGTCATGCAGTGTTTGCTGTGTGTGTCCCCTGCAGCCTCAAACCGCTCCTCCCCCGCCTGCAAAGTCTGTTCATTTACGTTCCTTCGTTTAACTGCACTTTTACTTACACCCTCCACCTGTTTACCCCGGGCGACAGGCTCGTCACAATGATCAGAGCTGCCGCCAGACAGAAATTCCCCACCATCACTGTTTGGGGGGGCAACTACCGCGCCCGCCGCGGCCACCCCAGCAGAGGCGGCCGCGGCCGCCCCAGCACAAGCGGACGCGGACGCCCCCGCAGAAGTAGAAGCGGACGCGGATGCGGACGCGGCCGCGGACGCATCCGCGTCCGCAGTCCGCGGACTGCAGTCCGCAGTCCGCAGTCCGCGTCCGCGGATGCCGCGTCCGCGACCGCCCCAGCAGAGGCGGGCGGATGCGGATGCGGACGCGGACGCGGCCGCAGTCCGCGTCCGCGGATGCCGCGTCCGCCCCAGCAGAGGCGGGCGCCGCAGCGGCATCCGCCGCACCACATGTAGCGCTACCCTCCGGACCACCAGAAACAGCGGCGTCACCTTTCTTACCGCCAGTGCTCTTTGTGTTCGCCCTTTCAGGACATGACCTAATAAGATGGCCTTCTGCGCCACACGCAAAACACTTCATGGTTTCAGATGTTGCAAACACCAAGTAGCTAAAGCCGTCAATCCTGAAATTAAAAGACGCATTCAGTTCAGCAGAGCTGTCTTTCAACACCATGAAACACTGCCTCCTATGACATACAACATGCTTCAGCAGGGGTGATTTACTACCCAGAGAGACCATTCTGATAGGGGACACAACCTGGCCAAAACGGGACAACTCTCTAATCAGCTGATCATTTTTAACGAAAGGAGGAGCGTTTGAGATGGTGATCCTCCTAGACGGATTCGCCAGCGGTAAAACGGGAGTAAAAGTGTCACCTATGACCACTCCCTGTGCCACCACCTGATCAGCTTTCTCAGTCGAATCCAGAAAGATCACAATAATGGGATCATAATGGGAGATTACCTACAGAATTATTATTTAGGTACTCTAACTTTCCATTAACCCTTTCACTCCCCCCTTTGACATGATTTTATCATGTCAACCATGCATGGTGTAAGAGACGCTAGCGATTAACAGATGGTGAATAAGGCAGGTCCCTACATTGTGTGTCAACTCAAGAGGCTTGCACCATTGGTTCTGCTACCTTTTCCTCCCCCCTTGTGGACACCCTAGCGTGGTGCAGCGATGTCTAAGAAGGCCTTGTCCACTGGTTGACCCTTGCCAGGGCTTGCATCGTTCGGCTGCAGTCATCACATGGTTGCGACAGAGGTTTGACCTTCCTCTGTGTCTGCTTCCTGTATCCGCAGCTGTGGAGCACAGTCCCATCTCGTTTACACACACCCATACCGTTCGAAACAACTGTGTGCTCACGCTCTCAGAGGCACATCTCGTCCCATGAGGTCTGTAGGACAGTCTGGTGGGTGCAGCAGAGGATAGATAACATCCAGTACAACCAGTGAACAGTTCAGTGATGCTGTCCCAGGGATGCCACCCCCTTGTCGCTGGACAGAGGTAGAGATGCTGGTGTCAATGAAGCTCAAGCCCCTGTGCGGGGTAGCGTTGGAAAATGCCATCCCCTCCACGTGGCTGATCTGGCTCCACCCCAGATGCTGGAGGTGCAGTGGATGATGCACCTTCCCTGCATTCTACACCTTTAGTCGAGTGCCGATACAAAGGGCTCGGCCGGGACAGGACCAATAATGGCCTGAGGGGTTGCCATCAAAATGGCTGGAGCCTCCATCCATCCATTCATCTTCTACCACTTTTCCGGAGGTCCGGGTCGCGGAGGCAGCAGTTCAACCAGAGAAGCCCAGAGTTCCCTCTCCCCAGCCACCAGCTCCAGCTCTTCAGAGAGGATACCAAGGTGTTCCCAGACCAGCTGGGAGAAATAGTCTCTCCACCAAGTCCTGGGTCTGCCCCGGGGTCTCCTCCCAGTGGGACGTGCCTGAAACACCTCAAGTGGGAGGCATCCAGGAGGCATCCTAATCAGATGCCCATACCACCTCAACTGACTCCTTTCAATGTGGAGGAGCAGCGGTTCTATTCTGAGCCTCTCCCGGTTGACTGAGCTCCTCACCCTATCTCTGAGGGTGAGTCCAGCAATCCTATGGAGAAAGCTCATTTCAGCCACTTGTATCCGCGATCTTGTTCTTTCGGTCATTACCCAAAGCTCGTGACCATAGGTGAGAGTAGGAACGTAGATTGACTGGTAAATCGACAGCTTTGCCTTAGAACTAAGCTCCCTCTTCACCACAACAGACCGGTACAACGTCCGCATCACTGCAGATGCTGCTCCGATCTGTCTGTCAATCTCTCACTCCATTTTCCCCTCACTCGTGAACAAGACCCCAAGATACTTAAACTCCTCCACTTGGGGCAGGAGCCTGTCCCCAACCCAGAGAGGACAATCCACCTTTTTCTGGCTGAGGACCATGGACTCGGAGGTGCTGATTCTCATCCCAGTCGCTTCACACTCAGCAGCAAACCGTCCCAGCAAAAGCTGTAGGTCATTGCTGGATGAAGCCAACAGGACAATTCTAAAGAGGGTAAAGAGCTGCTCTTCTGATGAAGGCTGCAGTGCAGTTGAAACATGTAAAGAAGGTAAAGATATCTTTCTATTTTACTTTTGTCTTTCAAAGGAAAAAAAAAAGGGTAAAGAGCTGGTCCGATGTGCCACGGCCAGGAAGAAAACCACATTGCTCCTCCTGAATCCGAGGTTCGACCAACGGCCGGACTCTCCTCTTCAGTACCTTGGCATAGACCTTCCCAGGGAGGCTGAGGAGTGTGATCCCTCTAAAGTTTAAGCACACCCTCTGGTCCCTTTTTTTGAAGAGAGGAACCACCAGCCCAGTTTGCCATGCCAAAGGCACTGCCCCCGACCTCCACACAATGTTGCAGAGGCGTGTCAACCATGACAGCCCAACAACATCCAGGACCTTAAGGTACTCAGGTCGAATCTCGTCCACCCCCGGGGCTCGGCCACCAAGGAGATTTTTAACCACCTTGGTGACCTCAGCCCCTGTGATAGGCGAGTCATCCCCCTCGTCCCCAAACCCTGCTTCCTCTGTGGAAGGCGTATCAGTGGGATTGAGGAGATCCTCGAAGTATTCCTTCCACCGCCCGATGATATCCCCAGTCGAAGTCAACAGTGTCCCATCCACACCATACACAGTGTGGACAGGGAGCTGCTTTCCCCTCCTGAGCCGCCAGACAGTTTGCCAGAATCTCTTCAAGGCCGACCGAAAGTCTTGTTCCATGGCCTCACCGAACTCCTCCCATAACCGGGTTTTTGCTTCAGCAACCACCCGAGCTGCACTCCGCTTGGCCTGCCGATACACCTCAGCTGCTTCAGGAGTCCCACAAGCCAACCAAGCTTGATAGGACTCCTTCTTCAGCTTAATGGCCCCCCTCACCACTGGTGTCCACCACTTGGCTCGGGGGTTGCCACCATGAGATGCACCGACCACCTTGCGGCCGCAGCTCTGGGCTGCCGCTTCAACAACAGAGGTGGAGAACATGGCCCATTCAGACTCCATGTCTCCAGACTCCCTCAGAATGTGGTTGAAGTTTTCCGGAGGTGGGAGTTGAAGACCTCCCGGACAGGGGCCTCAGCCAGATGTTCCCAGCACACCTTCACTATACGTTTGGGTCTACCAGGTCTGAATGGCTTCCTCCCCTGCCATCGGATCCAACTCACCACCAGGTGGTGATCAGTTGACAGCTCTGCACCTCTCTTTACCCGGGTGTCCAAGACATATGGTCGCAGGTCTGATGACACGATAACAAAATCGATCATTGACCTGCGACCTAGGGTGTGCTGGTGCCAGGTGCACATATGGACACCCTTATGCTTGAACATGGTGTTCGTTATGGACAAACTGTGGTTAGCACAGAAGTCCAATAACTGAACACCACTCGGGTTTAGATCGGGCAGGCCGTTCCTCCCAATCACCCCCCTCCAGGTTTCACTGCCATTGCCCACGTGTGCATTGAAGTTCCCCAGTAGGACAATGGAGTCTCCAAGAGGAGCACCCTCCAGCACTCCAGTCACAGACTCCAAAAAGGGTGGGTACTCTGAAACATCATTTGGTGCATAGGCACAAATGATGGTCAGGACCCGTTTCCCAACCTGAAGGCGCAGGGAAGCAACCCTTTTGTCCACCGGGGAAAACTCCAATATAGAGGCAGCAAGGTGGGGGGATACAAGAATTCCCACCCCTGCTCGTCGCCTCTCGCCCGGGGCAACTCCAGAAAAGGCCAAGCTCCAGCCCCTCTCCAGGAGACTGGTTCCGGAACTGGAGCTGTGTGTTGAGGTGAGGCCGACTACATCTAGCTGGTATCTCTCAATCTCGTACACCAGCTCAGGCTCCTTCCCCACCAGAGAGGTGACATTCCACGTACCAAAAGCCAGTTTAGAAAGCTTGGGATCAGTCCGCCAAGGTCTCCGCCTTTGACTGCCACCTAATCCACATAGCACCGGACCCCCATGATCCCTCCTGCAGGTGGTGAGCCCACTGGAGGGCGGACCCATGTAACTCCTTTGGGCTGAGCCCGGCCGGGTCCCATAGGCAGAAACCCGGCCACCAGACGCTAGCCTCCGAGCCCCTCCCCCAGGCCTGGCTCCAGGGTGGGGCCCCGGTAACCCCATACCGGGCGGGGTGCACTGAATCCTTGATACAGAATTTATCATGAGAGTCTGTTGGATTGTTCTTAGTCTGGCCCTTCACCCAGGACCAGTTTGTCTTGGGTGACCCTATCAGAGGCAAATTGCCCCAGACAACATAGCTCCTGGGATCACTGGGGCACGCAACCCCCCCCCCCACCACCACCACCACGATAAAGTGACGATCCATGAAGGGGCTGGAGCCTGTATCGTTTTATCCTTATTCGCTACATCTGTGGTTGACTATGTGTGGTTGTAAGTTATCTCCCATTAGCCTTGAGTGTGTGATTGTCGACCATATGAAATCTGCAAGCAGTGGTTGCGTTGTGATGAGTGTTTTGGGTAATGGGACCTATATGTTCAGCAGTGGGTAGGTAGTAGACAACATCGTTCAACGTTAGGAGACATCCTTATCCATGCTTGTTGTATTCAGGCTTTCAGAGCTTCTGACCTTCACCCTTATCCAGACTACCTAACCGTAATTAGCATGATGGAAATAAACACGCAAGAGTACTATAAGTCTCACATCCGTACCTATGTGTGGTGAGGTATGTATGATTTATGTATTGTCAGTAGCACACTGTTTACAAATAATCCGTGATGGCAGAATGGTCTTCCTCGTCATCATCGTCCATCTTGGGGTCCTCAGCTCTTCCTCTCGACCCAGCAATTGGTCTAAGACTTGCTGATGACTCCCACTGTGGAAAATTGCATTTGTTAACACCTTTCTGGGCTTCTGAATATATGACCTATAGTGTCGTACTCTGCTCCTTTTATTAGATCTACATCTAGTTATCCTTTTACCATAACCAATTTGGAATTTGCTTCAAATTTTCCTCATCCCCTCGTTTGTTAATGTTAAGATTGGTCATATAGGAGATTTCTGGGTGTCAATGTGTACCGCCTTTTGTGCTGTTGTTACCCAGTTAAGAGACAATGCTTATGGTTTTATTTTGGGAGAATATTCTATGTTAAGATCAGGTATTCGTTTTCCATGGATGGCTATATTCCACAGTAGAGGTGCCAAAATGTCCAACATTTTCCAATCCATGTGTTTGGGTCTAACCAGCGCAATGTGTGGAACCCCCCATAGGTTGAAATGTCTCTTAACCTCTTCAATTAGGACAATGGATGCTTCCACACATTTCCTTGTTTACCAGTCCAATTTTTATGACCAATCTGGAGGATTAGATCCGTTCAATTGCCTATAGTACATGGGGTACAATGCTACTTTTACAAATGTTGATAGGTATTCTACTGGTAGCCTGCCATTTGCAGAATTTGATTGTTACTTTTCTGACCTTGAAAAGTCCTGTATGTCATTACCCGGAGTTCCTACTTTACATGCAATAAGTTAATTTTTGCTAATTTTCTGTATATGTGTATAAGTGAGTCCACTTATCTGTTCTAGTCTTAAGCATGCAGTCCAGTTTTTCTGTGGTGGCTGTGGGCGCCTCCCTCCCGTCAGCAGCAGCCTGGACATCACTCAGTTTCCATTGTGGGGCGTGCTCCCTCCTCCTCCTTGCTGTCCTCCCCCTCCTCCTTTTGGCCTCCTCTTATAAGAGAAACAGATTCATGGAGAGCCTTGGGCTCCCCTTGTGTCAGCCATTCCATAAATTAGTGCGTGTTTTTCCTTCAAATTTTATTTTCCCTTCTTATTTAGATTTCCAACCTTGAGTCAAGAAAGGAACTGCTTCAAAGCCTTTATTTAATTTTTGCTAATTAATACAAGATGGAATAATAAGATTAAGTCTCCACCATGCCAACAGATATTATTTGTACTACTGTAATTGAATGCTGTGTGGATTTTTGTGTTGTACTGGCATACACCTCCATGCTGCTACTCATTTTTGCCACTCAGTGTTTATCTTCCAAGAGTTCTGTTTGGTGACATCCTATGCATACCCTCTACTGGGGAGGAACATAACTGGGGTGTTAGATTGACTTTAAATAACTGAGTATACAGTAAAGCTATAATCTTTGCTGTGAGTGTTTGCTCATTACTTAATGTTAATATTTACAACTAAAAGAAATGCACTGAAAGAATGACACCTAATGCCTCATTCCCGCTTTAAGTACTTGGAAGCATTTAAACTGGCTGCCTATATTTGTGCCTTCTTCCTGACACTTTTCAGGATTAAACAAAATTTAATTTATTGTTGTTTTTTTGTTTGTTTGGTTGGTTTTTTTAAAGCTACAGTTGCAAATCTTACACGGATCTTTATTTTTCTTTGGTTACACATACTCTGCTTTCATTTCGCTTTCCATTTCCATCTCAAAACCAAAAATATTTTCTACACTTGCTAAATCCACCGTTCTTCTCTCTTCACCTAAGTACTTTTTCCATCAGAAACACTCACTCGATTTTTACCATGACTATCCATCTGTGTACAAGACTTCACCGTTCCCTGGACTAGCTGATGAATCTGCACATCTCACATCTATAATCTCTTTCAGTACTAAAACTTTCTTTCATTCATCTGGTCTCGGTTCTCTTCAGCCTTCATCAACATTCTGTTACCACCTGCTTGTCTTCTTCATGATTCACTGTCCTGTCGTTCATACTACTGACTCTACTGTCCACAGCCAATGCTCCATGCAAGATCCTGCACATAAAAGTGATCGGTTTCATTCTGAAAAGTCAGCTTTATAATAAACCAATGTGGCTCAGTTCAAAATTCTGTCTCATAACAAAACTCATCTCTTGACCACCTCTACCCTGGCGTCAAATGCTTTCTCATTACTGACCTTTCGATTTGTTTTGGTATTAAATAATGCCTCTGGGTTTGAACATCTGCCTTTCGAGGAATGTATAAAATAAGACATCTGCTGATTGCTCTGAAAACAAAAGTATAACAGTCATCTGTATCTTGGTGTGGTGGAGTTTTCTGTCTTTTTTTTCTTCTGAACAGAGAACCTCCAGACGAGCTAACACCATGCCTGCAAAAACTATAGCAATTTTTAGATACAAAAATGTAAAACTTTCAATAGCCCCAAAAACAATTCTAAAAATATTTAAATCAAGAATCAACAACCACATGTCACACCGGACCATCTGTGTGTGAACCGCTGGTTTGTTTATCAAGCTACACAGGTTGTCTTGTGTGTGTCAGAGCTGCAGATCTATGTGCGCAGGACATTAAAGACTTGTTTATGCTCCACCTCCACTCTGTGCATGCATCTATGATGCTTGTACCCTTTGGATAAGGCCGGTGTGCACACAGCTATATGTATGTATATGCTTCATTTTTTGAGTCTACTCGGCCGAGTGTTTGCTGCTTTTACCTCAAATTATCTTCTTGTTTCTCTAGTCTACTCTAGTCATGTTTGTTTTAATTCATCTTCTTCTATAACACTTTTTTACTCATCTCTGGAGGATCAAAACCATCACCCTTGTTAAGCTGCCATCCCCCATCCCCATACAAAGTGTAAGGAACTGTGTAAAGAATGAGTGTAAAGTATAGAATATGTCAGTGAGAGTATAGTTGTGAATGCACAATACTGAAGGATTTAGAAAAACTTGCAAATTTAATAAACAAAACTATTTCAGCTCACTTTGTCATAATTGTGACTTTTTTCCTCCCAAATTTGTGACTCTCATGTAAACTTGCAACTTCCTCATAAGTTTAAACATTTTCCTTGTAACTTTGCAATCTTTTCTCTAAATAGTCATTTTTCTCCTAACAAATTTTGAATTTTTTCTTTGTAAATTTGCAAGTTTTTTCAGAAATTTGTGACAGTTTCTAATATTTGGCAAATTTCCTCAATTATGCAATTTTCTCTGAAACTTGCAACCTTTTTGCATAAATTTTCAACCTTTGTCTTAAGCTGTGATTGTAAATTAGCATTTTTATCATATTTTGCACCTCCATCTTACAAACTTGTACCCGATCTACCCTCACAAGTTCATACCCCATGTTGAGTTGAAAAAAATGCCTACTGCAAATCTCTTACTTTAACAATGTGATTAGATTTCAACAAATTTGTAAAGCATAAGCAATACTTTTCTCTAGCTTTTCTTGAACTCTTGGCTGCACTGCCCTCACATGTTTGGTTAATTGGTTGTTCCAAATTGTCCCCAGACATCCCTCTCCCATTGGCCCCCAGAATAGAGGGCTAGCACTAGTGGTGGTCTTTGAGACTAGAAAAAGCACTAATAAGTTTGGTTCATATTCATAAAGTTTTGGGAAATGTGCAAAAATATAGATAGGAGGGTCTAAGAATCTCCAAATATGTATTGACCCTCGAGTATAAAGGAGCCCTAAACCTGCATCCTTTCTCTTGGCCAGCAGGTGGCTAGTTTTCTTGTAGCAAAAGGTCAGACTGCCTGATATTCTGTGGAAAAATGACTTTTCAAGCGTCAAGAATTTTCCAGATTTTGGTCTTAATTGCAAGCCTTATTCATTCATATTTATACGCTCTTTATGTAGCTACTCAATAGTTTGCATACATGGTATCATTTTAGATGAGAAAGCACACCAACCTTTCAGCTATAAGGCTGAGAACATTGTGATCAGTTATCTTAGTTTTACTGTTAGATTCACTTCCTGCTTGTTAAATAGGATGCCACCTCACAAAATGCCTAATTTAAGACTTCAAGACAGCAAACCTTAGATGACCTAGTAACTTTTCTATTTGTTCCTGTCCCACTCTCCCTCTTTGAAACAGAACGGCTTAATATCAAAACCATTTTTCAACATCCTGTAGGGGAGGATACCCATTGTGTTGCTAATTGGGGGACCCCCCTGGGTGCTCTTGCGGGTGTTTGAGTCCAGTGGCCAAATTGCTGACATAGGAAGTATTAGTCTCATGGGTGCCTCTGACTCTATTATTAAAACTCTGACCTCCTGTGGCCCTGCAGCTGATACTGATAGGGCAAATTAGGTGGGGCATGGGTATGGCTTTTTTGAAGATTGGTCATGTATTGGTTTTGCTCAGTATGTGGTCTTGGCATGTCTCTGATAAGGAAAGCAACAATATAATTTTACTGTACTTACATGTACTCAATTTTCCTCTTTGACCACTCTTTTGATGTCCCTTTGTACTGTTGTTGCGGAGGGAGGAGGGGGTCGCTAGGTGATGGCGTGGAGGGGGAGGCCTGAACAGGTGGTGGGTTCCACACAGTCGCTGGGGGAGGGGTGCTCCACAGCCACCGCATCATCTCAGATTTAAGAGAAACAGACAAGCTGTTAAACAGTGTGTTTTTGTCCTTTTCTGTTCTATTGTGTTTATTGATTATTTTGCTTTTGTTCTCACTGCTGCAGCATAAGTCTCTTATTCTTACATTTTTCTTTTCTTCTTCCAATCGTTCCTCCATATTTTCTGTGTCCTGCACAAAACTTTAACAATTCATCAGCTTTCAATTTTCTCAAAAAACAAATTTCCCTTTCCATTTTCTGCCCACTCTCACTTCCACAAGGTTCATCTCCACAACAAAAAACTCCTATTTATTTATTTTTATCATTTATTTTTGTGTTCATTTATTTACCCCAATTTACAATTTTCCTTATTCATTCATTTAGATTACCTCATCTTTATATATTGTCCACCTAGGATTTTTCTACACTCTTATTGAGGAATAAATCTCCTTATCTACAGTTTTATTGTATAAGTAGGAATAGTTATTCTTATACCTCCCTCTGCCTAATTTAAAGTTGAGCCTTTTCTCTCCAGCTGAATGGGCATGCTTTTTTGCCTCACTACAATCAAACTCGCATAGGCGAGGGTGGGAGGACTGTAGTTTGTTTGCCGTGCACAGACTTAAAGCTTTCCTTTCAGCCAGAGAGACAAAGCTCCACATCTATTAAGAAGATTTTAAGCCCTAATTTGCAGAAAATTTATGAAAGAGTGCACTTCCTACATTCGGCCACACGATGGAGGCACTGTACCGCAGCTTGAAGATGGTTCAAGATGGCGTTTACCCGCACATGCGCAGTGAATGCCACGTGGCTGTGAACATGCAAGATGGCCCCGGAGCCTATTGTTCACAAACCACGACTTCTCTTTTTTTTTTTAAGAAAATGGAGCGCTTCCTCCCTAACTTCAGCTGTAAACATGACAGATTAACCTTACAACTTTAATTTAGTGCTTCATTTTAATACTGTTACCTCAAATAATCTCCTCTCAGTAGCCTGTTTTAACAATCTCACCTCCACGCAGGAGTGAGAGCAAATTACCTCCCTCCTTTGTGGAAAAACACACACCAGCCTTTGTTCTATGTGGACAGAAGAGCGCCATTAGTTAAATCAAACTATGGGAAAAGTTTAGATATTTCCAATCCCCGGTATTTCTCAAACCACACATTTATCCCCTATTATTATCACTGCTTGCTACATTATTCACTCATGATTAAGTTTGAGATTCTTATAATGTATTGGAGTACCTTATCTATGCTCACTATTGATGTAAAAAAAAGATTGTTGCATTTTTTTTTTTTTTTCCCCCCCATACTGGCCCCAGGCTAGTCCTGGTTCCCTTAATTTGGGAGATGAACACGGTTGATTCCGCTGTTCCCTAGTCTCTTATTTCGGCACAGACTGCATCCGAAATTTGCAGGACCAGGCTGGCCCTGGTTCCCATATTTGAGGAGATGAACACGGTTGATTCCACTGTTCACCAAGTCTCGTTATTCCGGCACAGACTGCATCCGAAATACTTCACCCTCGTGGCATCATTCCTTAATGGTATCAGGTTCTAATCCTGACTATTTTTATTTGAGAAGACTGGCACAGCCGTTGCCCCCAAGTCTTTTTAAGTTTTGGGTACAGACTGCATCCGGAAACCTCACCGATCCGTTTAACTTTTGTTAGACAGAAGGCACTTTCACTGAGGCCTCCGCAGGTCCCCCAAGTACAAGAAGTACCGTCACTAATGCTGATAAACAGAGGGCACTTTCACTGGGGCCTCGTCCAGCCCCCAGTACAAGAGGTGCTGTGTCTACAGCAGATTTAAATGATCATGGCTTCACTTTACAGTGACATTGGGTCAAACACTGTAAATGGATCCCCCCGGCATCAGGACACTAACCCTGGCTCTTTTGAGGAGACGTGCCTGGGTGATTATTAGTCACACTGTCTTCCTAAGTCTTGTTATTTTGGTTCAGACTGACTCCAAAATGTTTTGTTTGATGGACCATACACCCATGAATTGTACGTCCATGATCACGACCATACTACCTCAGACTGAAAATAGAATGTGTGCACTTTCCTTTTAATCTTTTAAACGATTTGACTATTTGTTTAGACTTTACATGTGACTCCCAACTAAACTGTGAAATTTGGAGATTGGATATACCCCTTAATCAGACAACTGTAAATTTAGTATAGCCAAAGTGCAGAAATTCGTGTAACAAAGGTTTTCTGCTTACCTTTTTTGTTCAGGCACCACAACAGCCATCTGAATAGGGTCCTTCCGATGTGTTCAACCTCACCTCGGAATAGTTCAATCCCGGTCACGGCACCAGTTTGTTAGAAAAATACCCGATTCTTTGATTGAAAGATCCAAGAACAAGCTGGAGATTTCTTCAATTTAATGATGTAACATTTATTTGGAGGTCACATGTAAAGCAAGCAGCGCCAGATCAGCCTGATTCAGTCCCCTAGGGGACGTCGTCAGACTGATCCCGACTTCCGGGTGCAACTTACAGTTATCTTCTCAGGTTGGTTGGGCCAACCCCCGTACAATAGGATGGGCTTGTACGTGACTGTCTGATTGGCCAATCTAACTCTGATGTGAACAGGCCATCCACTGCTCACGGTATTATTTCTAGAATGTGCGATCAACAGTGTGTGCGTGGGTGTTGGGTTTTGGGGGGCGTGTAACTAAGTATTAGACCTGACTAATGATAGGAGAGAGAGCGAGAGAGAGTAAAAAGAGGGCTCTATAGCTCTGCCTAATTCCCATTTACCAGAGTTTAACACCACATATTTGTTCATAAGCATGCAAACATAATATATATAGAATCTGTGTAGAGCATAATGGGAGATTACCTACAGAATTATTATTTAGGCACTCTAACTTTCCATTAACCCTTTCACTCCACAGTGCTCACTCGCCTCCCTTGCTCTGTGTTCCTCCTGCTCCCTGCTGGGATTCCCACGCAAGCTAACCTTCAGAATTCAATCAATATATACTAACCTTCACTCATTACTCCTTGGACCTCTCCCTTCCAGTTGGACGTACCTCTCCGGTTACTGGATCTTACCTGGACCATCTCCCCTGCCTTGCAGGACTCACACATAAGCATTCCTTGGCACATTACTGGAAAACATTTACAGTAGTTAACCTTACCATAGGAAAAGCCCTGGGCCCAGGCACCCCACCATGTATACCTACCCCTGAAGAAGCACATAACCGCAGTCTCCCCTGTGAGTGAGAGCCACCTCCTTCACTACCTACCTGAGCATAACCAGCTCACACTCTGCAATATCTATCATACCTACCCAGTGTCAAATACCTAGCTTCTCCCGTCTCCTCTCTGCAGGGGTGAGTCAAACATCAACCAAATTATTAATCTGTGCAATAAAATAATTGCCTTGCATCATAAACCTGTGGTCTCTGTTGTATCTGCATTTGGGTTCTTTACTGATTAACCACATCACCAAATCTACCAGAGTTTAACATTACTCTCATAAAGAGTAAGTGTTTTTAAGGCCCTAAAACAAACCATCTTGTGAGTAAAAAGGCAATTAACCTCTTGTGCTCCGTTGTCCCACGGGTGGGCAAGTCTCTGAGTCCTCTGCGCCCTCGTGCGCTCTAGGACGCATGATGGAGATTGTGATGTAGGTGGTGTATGGCGTCCAAGCGCGCACTGAAAATAAAAGCTGCAGACACAGCCGCGAACAGATTAGTTCATCTGATTGACCTCTCATTCGACTAATAAGAGCCTTGAATTGGGTTTCTGAAACCTTGAAGAACCAATGACTGAAAACTTGGCAAGAAGGACCCACCTACCAACGCAGCAAGCCAATTGAAGCACAGAAGTTTGCTCAGCTGTTTTGTCTACAAAGGCTGGGTGAAGAGAGACTGCTTCAGCAGCCACAGGCAGTGGTTTATTTATTTTTTTAATTCCAGCAGAGTGTTTAGGATTCTCTTATATGGTCATCATAGACTGACGGAGGCCGACGACGAAGGTCGTAAATCATTCGCCAAAACCGCAATCATGGAATTATGTTTTGACTGGGTCGCGAGACCAGAACCATGAGCGGACCAGCGTCGGTTCGTCTGACAATGAGGAAGAGAAGTTGGCCAGGACAATGTGGCTGTGAAGAGGTAAGGTGTTATAAGCCAAATAATTTTTTATCCCTGAAAATTGTAATCAAAAATGACTTTTGACCGATCGGTAAATTACAATTGTGCGGCGCACGATGTCCGAAGTGCGTGTGCCGCGTTACACGATTCTTCGCCGCCTCCGGACCGTGAACGCCCCCCCCCCCCCGCCTCTACGATTCTGTAGGGGCGGCGGGGGGGGAGCCACGGTGACAGCGCTGCTGTGGAAACATACCTTATCCGAGTGTAATCCATCATGTAGCGAGGGCGGATCTCCGTCCTCTGTAGCGGGGGGGTGGGGGGACAACCCCCCCCCCCACACACACACACACAGCCCTGAATGTGACCTTTCATTTGAGCCCAAGATGAAGCTTCTATGTTGAATCATTCAAAAGTTAGACGTTTTTCCAAACTGTGCCATTTGGCACAATTTGGCACAGTTCCAAAACGCCTGGGAACAGCCTGAGTATAAAGCTGTGTAAAATATTCATTTTTTGTGGTATTGTTACAAAATTTGGACCTCAGCTGGATAACACTTGGTTCTACATTTCTGTTGCATTTTCCAGCCCGGATCTGAAGCTGTGTGTTATTTGCAAGCATTTGTATCCAAAAAAAACACCCAGGCCAAATTTATTTTCTTCAAGTTCACTATGTTTAGATGACTGTAACTCAGTGGCTGGAGCACTTAGAGAGATCTTTTTTTTTTTTTTTTTTTGCCAAAAAATTCAAAGTGTTTTCTTTTAAATGAGACCAACCCCATGAAGATGCTGCAAAGAGTTGAAGAACAGCTTTCGATTTACTTTGGGCACATTATTTTTTGGCGTTTTTAGGAAAATTGACTGGAGTGCATGGGGTTAAAAGATTCCACAAATTTCTAAATGTTAAATTGGAGAACAGCATTATCTGGTTGAGAAACCCGTGATTTATGCCACTTCTGAATTTCTAATGACATAATAGGTCATTGAAACATTATCTCAATCAAGCCTTTTGCTGCACCAGCTCCAAAGGACGCCCTGTTCAAACACTGAAACACATTCTCCACTTTACATACAGTAAATGCACTGAATTATATGTAAGATCACATTGTTTTTTTCAGGCATTTGATCTTCTCACTCTAGGAGAATGTATTGTCGTCATCTGCTCAAAGCAAAAGACCTTTGGGGACAAATTTGTGTAACTGAATGTAATTCAAAGCTACAATAAAGTAAAATATTTTTATTTGCACATGTGAATGCATATGCCAGAAAGATTTAGATCTTTTAAATTTCAGTCTTCATATTATTCTGTATCAATTATGCACATTTCCTGTAGCATATTTTGATTCTAGGACTCCACTTTAGATTTGCCTTTCAAAATATTCCACTTTTATAATAATAATAATAATAGCAATTAAAGCTGCAAAGAGCTATAAGCGGGCCCCCACCCCCCGTGGCCCCGCTGCCCACCAGACCCAGCAAATTTCCCGTCATTGCGGCAAGCGCTGCGTGAATAATAAAGAAAACCATTTGGGGAAGTACTTTCTTGTGAGCAGTATGTGGCGCTATAACTTTGTCAATCATTTTTATGTAGGAGCATGTGGGGCAGGCCTCAGATCCATCATAGCAATTATGGGGTAAATTGGACAAAGTTTGTCCAAGTTACAGCTGTCCGACAGGAGGGAAACTTTGGCATGTGGCCGTGCTTACATGTTAGGTACGTGTTGCAGACATACAGAAGAGAGTCACCTTGACTTATGTTCCACATTTCATAACGCTCGGATTTTCCCAACTTTCCAAAGTAAAAAATGTATTGAATGGCGAGGAGTGGGTTTCCATGGCAATTGTGATGATCACAGGGCAAAAGTGACTTCCACTAAGGGTAATCCAATGCTCTCTGAGAAACCTCTGAAAATGTCATTCTGACTACTGGTCTTTAAGTGAAAGTTGATACAATTTTGTGCGGTACCTCATGTCAGGACTTTGACAATTTTGTGAATATTGATATACAGACGTGTTCAGAGTGGGATTAGTATGATTTGTGCAAAGTTTGGTCCAAATCAGACAAGGATTGTCTGAGCTGTAACTCATGTTTGACATGGTGAGGAAGCCATTGAAGCATGCCAGTCACCATGGAAACAATTATGTACTATGTACATGTACTGTCAGTGAGTCCTAGTCATTCCTTCATGTCATTTTTGCACCTGGTGAGAGAACAAAAACAGTTTTAAGCAATTCTTTCTTTAATCACTAGGTGGTACTATAACTTTGTTAATTATTTTATATACACGTGTTTGGGGTGGGACTAATATCAATCGTAGAAAATTTGGTGAAAATCATGCAAAGTTTGTCCAAGTTACAAGTGTCCGTTGTTCTAACCACAAGGTGGTGCTATAACTTTTGGAAATTATTTTTTTACATAGAAATGTGCAGGGTCAGACTAATATCCATCATAAAAAATTTGGTGAAAATCGGATAAAGTTTGGCCGAGTTAAAGTGTCCATTGGTCTAACCACTAGGTGGCACTATAACTTTTGTTAAGTATTTTTATAGAGGAGCATGCAGGGTGGGACTAATATCCATTGTAGAAAATTTGGTGAAAATCGGATAAAGTTTGTCCAAGTTACAAGTGTCCGATTTTCTAACCACTAGGTAGTGCTATTACTTTTGTTAATTATTTTTTTATATAGGAGCGTTCAGGGTGGGACTAATATCCATTATAGAAAATTTGGTGAAAATCAGACAAAGTTTGTCCAAGTTACAACTCTCCGATGTTCTATGACAAGGAGTCAGTCATCGCCACATCACCATGGCAACACTTACATGTGTTGCCCACCCATATAGAACTACATATGACAGTCACCTTGACCTATGTTCAAGATTTCATGACTCCAGGTCATTCTCAACCTTCCCAACAAGATCAAGGATTGAATGGCGAGGAGGGCGTGTCCACAACAGCAGTAACGCCATGCTAAAGTTGATGTGCAGTTATGATCATCCATGTGGTCTGATAAACCTCAGAAAATTTCACATCATTCTGGCAAGCGGCACATGAGTAATAAAACAGTTTTCAGCAGTTCTTTTAACCACTAGGTGGTGCTATATCTATTGTCAGGTATTTTATAAAGACATGTTTGGGGTGGGACTATTATCCATCATGGTAACTTTGGTGGACATCGGACAAGTTTTGCTCGAGTTACAGCTGTCTGATGTTGTAAGAGGCGGAGTCAAACTTTGCATAAATCACAGTAAAGAGCTCAAAGGTGTGGCCAGGGCACGATGGCAACCTTTAATGGCCCATCCCTATAGATGCCGCCATATGAAAATGAGTTCAATTGGAGCAGGCCCCTAGGAAGAGTTTGTTCAAATGCGAGGGGTGGTTTTTGGCCAAATTGGAGGTGGGGTGGCTTTGAGGCAAGATGGCGGACTTCCTGTTGGCCGTGGGTTAGGGCTACAATATGTTTTTTGCATGTCTTGAGGTGATGCACACCTCACCCAAATTTCGTGTCTGTACGGCACACTTTAGTGTCGCCAGTCTCCATCGACCTTGTATGTTTGGCCCTGCCCACAAAAGTTGGGGGTCAGGGGGCACATATTTATTCCAGTTTATCGAATTTTTCATAGGGTCTGAGGTGTGTGTGTAAAAAAAAAAAAAAAAAAAAAAAAACGCATTTTGGTTAATGTTTAGATGGTCAAAAATGTGATTGTTTAGTAGTCAGTGGCTTAGGCCCTAATAATAATGGATTAGATTTATATGGCGCTTTACATGTCAAGTGACATCTCAAAGCGCTTACAGTGAGTCCATTATTCATTCACTCCAGATGGACGCTGATAGTGGTAAGCTACTTCTGTAGCCACAGCTGCTGTGGGGCAGACTGACTTATTTTTACTGCAGTAAGAAGAAGAAGCCAACGTTATTGTCATTCAGTCCATACAGCCAACCATGTACAGTAGAACGAAATTACGTTTCTCCGATCTACAATGTTAATCACATCTAGAATCAGGGGCCGCTGCCATGCAAGGTGCCACCACAAATAACTTTTCCTTCCCCCATTCTATTATACTGAGCACCAAGCTAGAAGGCAGGAAGTACCATTTTTATATGGTCTCTGGTATGACCTGGCTGGGGCTTGAACCCACGACCTCCCGGCTGTGGGGCGGATGCTCTACCTCTAGGCCACCACTCCGGTAACTGGTCCTTAGTGAAATTCTTTAGTGTATCCGATTCCATAATAGGTTTTCTCCTTCTGGCCTGACATTACATAAAACTTGAGAAAAACTGCAAGGTAGCAATTAAAGCCTGGGTTTAATTTAAATACACTGACCTCATTATTTGAAACTAATTTTTAAGAGGAATATATCAGATGTTTTAAAGGTCTTTAAAGATCTGCTTTCAACTTAATGCCCATATGTCTTTAAAATGAATTTTAAATGACTCAATGACAATCTGTTATCATTGTAAAGAATGGCACTCACCATGAGCTGTTCTGAGCTATTCCAAACACGAAAACCACACAAAACATTGACAGCAATAAAATTATCACACACTGCTCTTTTCCCCACTAAATTTTGAATAGCTCAACTTTTCAAAAATCCAAATCTTCTCTTCTGACTTCTAGAGGCTGACTCCAGACTTCTTGAGATAGCAAATGAATAAAACAAGGCTCCAGAAAGTTGCATTGGTTTTTATTAGATCATTGGAGCTCTTTCTTTTTGCAACATCAAAGGCAGCGGCAGCTCTTTGATGTGGCAGCATGCTGTTTAAGGTACAGACTGAATGGAGAGATGTCAAGCTGCAAGGTGCCTCTGTAGTTTACGTTGAGTACTGCAGAGAGCTGCAGATGAAAGGAGCAAACAGAGTTTGATAATGAATGTCCAACAAGTAGGACCCATCTCAGACAGTGCACACTCAGCAGGGTGCTCATGCTAACCTTCAGCGCAGCACTGTAAACCTTGGGCAGATGCTGGAGACCAGAATCCTTCAACTTGGCTGCTCCTGCAAAAGGGGAACTCTCAGATGTGAGCTTTAATCTTTCTGTCAATTAAATCCTGATTGACACACACACACAGTCACACACATGCTCCCTTTATCTAGTCAGCTCTGAAAGACATACCATTCACTTCCTCAGCTGAATCTCTCCCTTTCTGGCCTTTTGGTGGTACAATAAACCAATCACTTTAACACACAAGTCTGTGTCTTCACATATAAATGTCACTCCAAATAAATAGTCTATAGATACACCAGTTGACTGTTTTTCAGATGACACCACACATAATATAGCCTTTAATGTTTAAACATACAGTACTAGCATGAAGTTCTAAATAGTTGTATTGATGCATAGCATATTAACACTGGGCAGAGAGAGGCTTGGATTTTGAATTAGTTATTTTATAAGTGTAAGCTGTCCATTAAAGTGTAAAGTTGTAGCATCCTATTCTGTCTTTCATTTCTACCCATTACAGGAGAGAGAGAGAGAATGAGAGATTGGAGAAAACAGGAGGAACATGAAAATACACAGGGTCTGAAAAGATTACAGTATGACTACAAAATAAAGATGGAAGTGACCAGAGTAAAGCTGGGTTTATGCTCCACCTTGGTTTGCGCGTCAAAAATTATGTCATTGTCTCCAGTCCGCTAGGTTCCATGAAGCCCCTCTGCAGCTGAGCGTGTGCAGCCAAAATTTTATGACCATGTTTCCTGTGTGCGCTGACTATACCTGCGCAAATCCAACCTCCTGTTCATGAAGTTGTGCTACCGACACAGCATACAAAGTCAAAGTAGATGCAGAAGACGATGAGGATAATGAAAATGAAAACACAGAAGCAAAAGCACACTGTTACATCTTCTCTTCTTTTTTAGCTTCTTCTTCCACCAAAGGTGGTAAACGCAGGAGCTCTTCTTATTACCTGCATGCAGTCGCTATTGTTGCTATTGTGTGTGGTGCTTGCTCTTCTGTTATGTACAGTATGTCACAAATGTGAGTACACCCCCTCACATTTTTGTAAATATTTTATTATATCTTTTCATGGGACAACGCTGAAGGTATGACACTTTGATACAATGTAAAGTAGTGGACATTCCTCTCACACCCAGAAGCAGGAAGAGGGGCAGAACAATGGATTGAAGGGGGTATCCCCCCAAGGAGTAACTAGACAGACAATGAGGGCAGGGGGGTGAATGTATGGTCAGGAATGTCACAAGTGTTATGTTAATGTGTCACATATTCTTTGTACACACACACAAGCATAATGCACTAGCACAGCTCTTTATGCATACCATTAAAGCTATATAAGCAGAATGCAGAGAGAGTTGAAAAAAACTCTCCTACCAGACACCCGGCCCCAGCAGGCAATGCTGGGGTCTACTGGCTGTATTTATGTTAGAGGGTCAATAAAGAACCTGTGTTGACCTACGCTCGTGCCTCACCTCCACATCCTTCCCTTACACCCTCTACATTGGTGACCTGACGGAGATGAACTGTCTCTCCCTTACGCCGCACACCACATGGTGACCTGACGTGGGACGACCGTCTGCTCCCTTTCACCGCGCTGTGGATTCCAGAGACCGGGGATCGCCTACATCCTTCACATCCACACTGGAGTGCGCGCGCCTTATCCTCTCCATGATGGCGACCTCCAGGACTGGACGGAGAGCACAGAGCTGGGACCGACACGCAGGAGGCTCAGCAACATGAGCAACGCACAGAAACAGCCTGAACGGGGAAGATCATCGGCGCCGTCTGCGTTAATTTCCATCAAGCTCCCCGACCCTGACTCACCTCCTGACAGCGGATTTTCTGCGCACAGAAGCCCCGCGCACACACTGCAAGATTATGAGGACAGCGCAACTTCCAGCTATGTGATCACTGCGCCAGGCGCGCGCCACGCACCAGGGACAAACCGGCTCCACAGACTCATACATTGTCCTCCGCCTCTGCACATGCCCGAGAAACATGGCCAATCGCCATCCTCGGAACCTTTAGGGCTGCTCACGCACCTGAAGCAGACATACAGCCCGCACACGGGACTTTGTATGGGTTTCTCAGCCACGGCGCACAACAGGAATTTACCCGATTGCTTTCCCTGATGACTTTAGGGCTGCTTCCACACCTAAAGCCAAACCACCAAGTCCCTCACACAGCTTCAGTTTTTTTTCACAGCCGCTACGCATCCTCGGGGAATTTGGCCGTTCGCCTTCCCCACATCCTCATAGGACTGAGCCGCAAGAGGAGTCAGAGACTTATTTTTTTCACAGCTGCTGCAGATCACAGCCAGGTTTACTTGGAAAGTCCCTCACCATGGCGGATCCACACTCAATTTTTGTGCGGCCCAGACATTTTTGACGTCCCGGGCCGGCATTCACTTATTCCCATCCACCTCCCCCTCCTCCTCCACATCGTTCTTCCTGCACCTCACTCCCTAAAGCCGGCCGATTGCCGGTTTGTTCCATTACGCACAACGCACACTGGACCCTGTGCGCCCACGAACCATGGCCGTCACGTGTTGAACTTGGAGCGGAGCAGACAGTGTTTTTCACCCCTCCCCCTTCCCCCCCAAAGACTTACATGCCCTCCGACACTCCTCACCAGCAGACAGTTCGACCGGAGCGGCAACCCCCCGCTGCATCCTCCTCTGGTGTCGACTTGAGCCCAAACGACAGGTGGGGTCACAGCCTTTTCTGGGCATTCGGGAGAGGGACCTGTGTGGTGACACTAGACACAACAAGTGGACATTCCTCTCACACCCAGAAGCAGGAAGAGGGGCAGAACAATGGACTGAAGGGGGTAGCCCCCCAAGAAGTAACTAGATAGACAATGAGGGAAGGGAGGTGAATGTATGGTCAGGAATATCGCAAGTGTTATGTTAATGTGTCACACATTCTCTTTGTACACACACACAAGCATAATGCACTAGCACAGCTCTTTATGCATACCATTAAAGCTATATAAGCAGAATGCAGAGAGAGTTGAAAAAACTCTCCTACCAGACACCCGGCCCCAGCGGGCAACGCTGGGGTCCACCGGCTGTATTTATGTTAGCGGGTCAATAAAGAACCTGTGTTGACCTACGCTCGTGCCTCACTTCCACATCCTTCCCTTACACCCTCTACAATATTACATAAGTGTGGCCGACACACATTGTGGGCTCACGCTGCCACAGAGACAGAACTGAATGTGTATTGTGGAGTGTCACGTCTGCAAGGACTGAGGGCTCAAATCTACAGGAGGTAACAAGGAAGTGTGAGATTTGTCTCTTTGTCCCACAGAAGACGCCCCGGAGGGTATTCCGGTTCATCAAGAAATGAGAGACAATGGTGAAGCTTCAAAGGGATGCTTTGTAACTGTATGTTGACTGAAGACACCATGTGACTTGAATTCTGATGCTGGAAATGTATAAAAGGGGGTTGAAGTATGATTCTTTATCTTTCCTGCTTTGAGAATGCTAGGAGCTTGTGTTCTGTCAAATAAAGCTGGTTTATGACTGAAACTCAGCCTCGTTATTTGAGCATGCTCCTACACTGGTGACCTACGACGGAGAATGAGCAATGAGAATTCTTCCGAACCGGGCTCGGTGGAAGCCAGCCTGATGGCCGCCTCCACGCTCCGGCTGCCCGATTTCTGGCAGCACAGCCCGCGCTCATGGTTTAGCGCAATCGAGGCGCAGTTCAACCTCCGGAGAATCTCCAACGACGACACAAGATTCTACCACGTGGTAGCGAAACTGGACAGCGACACGGTCCAGAGAGTGGAGGATTTGGTTAATCATCCACCAGACAGCGACAAGTACAGCGCATTGAAAGACGCGCTGATCAGCCATTTCACCCCCTCAGTCCAACAAAGAGCAGAGGGGCTCCTGGCGCTGACGGAGGCAGAAAACGATAGACCTGCGGACCTGATGGTGAAGATGCTGCAGCTCAAAGCCTCCGAGGATGGCGAATTCATTTTCGCCCACCTATTCCTTCGAACCCTGCCACCAGCAGTGAGAGTGGCCCTGGCAGAGTCACCCCGATTGGCCAAGCGAGACTACCATGGGTTGAGCAAGGAGGCGCAGAAGTTGGTCGACGCCCACAAGCAGAACGCGGTTTCGGCCGCGGCGGCTAGTTCGGGAACGGCGTCCGGAGACAGCTTGGGTCCAGCGGCACCAGACGCACCAACAACGGCGGCGACCGGAGCCAGACGACGCGGAGCGGAGAACGGCTCGTGCTTCTACCACCGCCGTTTTGCAGAGAGAGCGCACAGGTGCGTCCCACCGTGCAATTTTAAATGCCAGGACCGAGGGCCGGTAGCAGCCGCGACTCTCGGCAATGAGAACAGGCTGCTTTACCTGACGGATGCACGCTCGGGGAAACAGTTCCTCGTGGACACGGGCTCGCAGCTGAGCTTCGTCACGCCCACCTACGCGGAACGGCTGTCGCCTTCTAAAGCCCCCTGGGTGTCAGTGTCAGCAGCGAACGGCTCCACAATTAAAACGTTTGGTGAGAGGACCATGCTTCTGTCCTTACAAGGCCGTTCATTTGAGTGGACATTTATTGTAGCAGCAGTCAGTTTCAACATGTTAGGGGCTGATTTTTTGTGCTCACATGGTTTATTGGTTGATCTTGCTAATAGACGTCTGATTAATGCACTGTCCTTTCATTCTATTCCCTGCACAGCTCGGGTGGCCCCGCCAACTGCACATGCCAGCGTCTCAGCCGCGGGTGGTAAGTTTCACACTCTGCTTGCTCAGTTTCCAGCACTCACAGTCCCCACTTTTTCAGCAACGGTGGCCAAACAAGGGGTAGAACATTTCATAACAACCACAGGCCCTCCCGTTTTTGCAAAGGCTCGGCGTTTGGACCCAGCTAAACTGGCCATCGCGCGCGAGGAGTTCACCCTTCCAAATAAAGTGCGTACCATAACAGATTTTCCGCAACCTCAAACGGTTAAGGCGCTTCAGGAGTTTCTAGGGATGGTTAATTTTTACAACCGTTTCCTCCCAAGCGCAGCACGACTCATGCAGCCATTGTACACCGCGTTAAAAAAACAAAAGCCCGCAAATAAAGTCGAATGGTCTCCGGAGCGGGAGCGCGCTTTTGCCCAGGTCAAATCAGCCCTGGCAAATGCAGTTTTGTTAGCGCACCCAGTTCCAACGGCCCGCATGGCGCTCACCACTGACGCTTCCGATGTAGCGGTGGGGGCGGTAGTTGAACAGTTTGTGGCAGGTACCTGGCAACCCCTCGCGTTTTTCAGCAGGACCTTGCGCGATAGTGAACGGAAATACAGCGCATTTGACAGGGAGCTTTTGGCCCTACACTTGGCCATCCGTCATTTTCAGTTCTGGTTAGAGGGGCGACGTTTCACCGCTTTTGTGGATCATAAACCGCTAACGTTTGCGATGGCCAAAATTTCAGAACCCTGGTCAGGCCGGCAACAAACAATATCAATATCGGAGTTTACTACTGATATTCAGCATGTCGCGGGTAAACACAATGTTGTAGCAGACTGCCTCTCGCGTGCAATAGCACCGCCAAGCCCTATAGGGGCAGACTCTGTAGCCATGGCCGCGGGCCCGGGCAGCGACGCGGGAGCGCGCGCAGCCCCGGTCTGTGTTGGGTTAGATTATGCAGCCATGGCTGCGGAGCAGGTTAACGACGCGGACGTGCGCGCGCTCCAGTCTGGACCAACAGGGTTAAGGCTGGAGCACAGGGTGCAACAAAACGGTATGCCCCCGCTAATCTGCGATGTCTCCACGGGACGGCCCCGCCCTGTGGTGCCAACCGCGTGGCGTCGCCGTGTTTTTGACTTGGTCCACTCTCTCGCGCACCCGGGGGTGTGCGCATCGATCAAATTGGTGGGGGAGAAATTTGTTTGGCCCGGGTTGCGCAAACAGGTCAAGGAATGGGCAGCAGCCTGCGTAGCGTGTCAGCGAGCTAAAATACACAGACACACTAAGGCCCCGTTAGAACCTTTCCACATCCCCGCTAAGCGTTTTGATCACGTGCATGTTGACCTGGTCGGCCCGCTTCCGTTATCACACGGGCACACACATCTTTTGACAATGGTAGACCGCACCACGCGCTGGCCAGAGGCGATTCTTCTGACATCAACCACAGCGGAAGAAGTTGCGCGAGCATTTTTAACAGCATGGGTTGCGCGTTTTGGTGTACCGTCGGACATAACGTCCGACAGGGGTCCCCAATTTATTTCCGAGCTATGGTCATCGATGGCCCGCAGCTTGGGGGTGAAGATTCATCGCACCACCGCGTATAACCCCCAGGCCAATGGTTTATGCGAACGCTTTCACAGGTCATTGAAAGCAGCCCTCAGAGCGTCGCTAACGGATACAAATTGGGTAGACAAACTTCCATGGGTGTTATTAGGGTTGCGTTCTGCACCTAAGGAAGATTTGCATGCTTCCCCGGCTGAATTAGTTTTCGCTCAGCTGCTCCGTTTGCCCGGGGAATTTCTTCCTGATAATCCCGCACCTAATGGCCCCCCCGCTCAGCCGTGGCAGAGCGGCTCAGGAACAAACACGCTTCCTGGCCCGGTCCATCACAGTTTCCCACACGTTTTTGTGCCCAAGGCTTTAAAAAAAAATGCAGAGTTTGTTTTTGTTAAACATGACGCCCAGCGTCCAAGTTTGCGGCCGTTTTACGACGGACCGTTTCGAGTGCTGGAGACCGGGCAGAAGCATTTTCTGCTAGATTTAGGGGGCAGAAGGGAGCTGATTTGCATTAACAGGCTCAAACCCGCTTTTGTTCTGGCTGACGAGGAGGTGCAGCTCGCGAGGCCCCCCGGCCGGGGCAGGCCACTGAGAAGACATTCTCCAAAGTCTTCACAGAGAGGTGCTAACAGCTTTAATCCACAGGTGCAGAGAGATGTTGCAGAGGCAGCCAAGCCAAGTTGCAGCAGATTCGGCAGAAGATTAAAACCTAGGCAGTTGGTGGATTGATTAGCAATGTATGGAGTGCTTTGTGTTTCTCTTTTTGTTATGCCATGCAGATTTTGCCTTACTCGACGTTTGGGGGGGGGGGGGTAGTGTGGCCGACACACATTGTGGGCTCACGCTGCCACAGAGACAGAACTGAATGTGTATTGTGGAGTGTCACGTCTGCAAGGACTGAGGACTCAAATCTACAGGAGGTAACAAGGAAGTGTGAGATTTGTCTCTTTGTCCCACAGAAGACGCCCCGGAGGGTATTCCGGTTCATCAAGAAATGAGAGACAATGGTGAAGCTTCAAAGGGATGCTTTGTAACTGTATGTTGACTGAAGACACCATGTGACTTGAATTCTGATGCTGGAAATGTATAAAAGGGGGTTGAAGTATGATTCTTTATCTTTCCTGCTTTGAGAATGCTAGGAGCTTGTGTTCTGTCAAATAAAGCTGGTTTATGACTGAAACTCAGCCTCGTTATTTGAGCATGCTCCTACATAAGATCAATTTTCAAAAATTAATTTTTTTAATAGAAATGTTGGCTGACTAAAAGTATTTCCATGCATACACTCAGTACTTTGTCAGGGCATCTTTTTCTTGAATTAATACTGCATCACTGTGGTATGGCATGAAGGTGATCAGCCTGTGTTACTGCTGAGGTGTTATGAAGGTCCAGGTTGCTTTGATAGTGGCCTTCAACTCATCTGCATTGTTGGGCCTGGTATCTCTCATCTCCCTGTTGATGATACTTCATAGATTCCGTATGGGGTTTAGGTCAGGAGAGTTTGCTGGCCAGTAAAATATGGTGATACCATGGTCATTAAACCAGGCTTTGGTACTTTAGGCAGCAGTGTGGGCAGGTGCCAAGTCCTGTTGGAAAATGAAATCAGCACCTCCATAAACCTTGTCAGCATAGGGAAGCATGAAGTGCTCTAAAATGTCCTGGTAGACAGCTGCATTGACTTTGGACTTGATTAAACACAGGGGACTAACACCAGCAGATGACATGGCTCCCCAAATCAAGTGCCAAGTCCTGTCACTTGGAAATCAAGGTCTCAGAGTCTGGAGGAAGAGTGAACAGGAACAGAATCCAAGTTGCTTGAGGTCCAGTGTGAAGTTTCCATAGTCAATGATGATATGTGGAGCCATGCCATCTGCTGGTGATTTTCCACTTTGTTTAATCAAGTCCAATGTCAGTGCAGCCATCAAACAGGAAATTTTAGAGCACTTCGTGCCTCCCTCTGCTGACAAGCTTTATGGAGATGCTGATTTCATTTTCCAGCAGAACATGGCAACTGCCCACAATGCCAAAAGTACTAATACCTGGTTTAATGACCATGATATCACTGTGCTTGATTAGCCAGCAAACTCTCCTGACCTAAATCCCATTGCAAATCTATGGTGTATTGTCAAGAGGAAGATGAAATACACCAGCTCCAACAATGCAGACGAGCTGAAGGCCGCTATCAAAGCAACCTGGGCTTCCATATCACCTCAGCAGTAACACAGGCTGATCGCCTCCATGCCATGCTGCATGGATGCAGTAATTATACAAAAGGAGCCCCAACCAAGTATTGAGTGTGTGCATGTGCATACTTTTCAACCAGCAAACATTTCTATTAAAAATCTTTTTTTTAAATTAATTTTATATAATATTCTAATTTTTGGAGAAACTGAATTTGGGGTTTTAATTTACTGCAAGCCATAACCATCAAAATTAAAAGAAATAAACACTTGAAATATATCACTCTGTGTGTAATGAATCTATATAACATATGAGTTTCACTTTTTGAACTGAATTATCAAAATAAATCAACTTTTCGATGACATTCTAATTTATTGAGATGCACCTGTATACAGGGGTGAGCGCTCCGGCCTGTCCAAAGCATACACGCATCTCAGCACACCAGAGCAGAGGTGGAGCATAAACAAGGCTTAAGTGTCTGCAGCCTACTACATGTTACACCAATAACACATTATGGACACAACTGCACATTCTGAGGTCAGATTTGGTCAGGGTAGTTAGGGGTGGGTTAGGGATAGCAACCTCTCAGGGCCCTTTAATTAGGGTTGTAGTCAAGACAGAGTTAAATTATACCGAGACCTGAGTGTACAAAGACCAAGACTTTAAGAGGGTGACACCATTTCAAGACCAAACCATTTACTGTCATGGATGTCCCTCGCGGAACATCATTGAGACGCTATAGGCCTGCCGGTGAGTTTGCATGTTTTATTAACAAAAGGTAAAATGACAAAATAAATAGCCACGTGGAGCAAAAACATGAACATTGACTAAGGCTAAAGACACTGAGGAGGAATAACACTTACTGAGAACGATGAATCAAAAGGAAGACTGGAGTCAGGGTTAGGAACTCCAGTCCAACGTTGTGTAAGGTCGCAGCGAGGAGTAAGCCTCAGCTGCTCCCTTAAATGAACACTAAGGACCAATCAGGAAAGGAGAATGTAATCAATGAAATCATCAGCTGTCACTGCAGCTCGACAGCCAGAAGTCCGGCCATGACGCTGTCAAAATAAAAGCCCTGGAAGGCCATAATAACACGGAGAAGAACGGAGAAAATACTGGACAATCCGAGCGCGGACAGAGTCAGCGCTCAAGCCATCACATTTACACCATTTCAATTCTCCTGTACATCCTGTATGTATAGAAGTACTGAGAAATAAAAATCTTTGAAACCAGGCAGAAACCAAGTTGAGACCAAGACCACTGTGAATGCAGGTCTTGGTCTGGCCTTGACCACTTTTGGTCTTGTCTAGACTTGTCTTGGGAGATTCTGGTCTCTGTCTTGATGAGGTTTTGACTACAACACTACTTCTACACATTATGCCTACTATACATTACACCCCTGTCTTAACAGAAGCAGCCCTTAGCAAGAAAAATATGTTTCTACTATATGCATGCACATTCAATATGATAAATGGCTTCACTATAGCTATGATTTATTAATTTAAAAATACAAATTATTATACTGAAATGTTTCCTGAGTTGATATATTGCAATAAAAATGTATGTAAAAATTTGGACATCTCTTGATCAATAGCATATTTTCATGATTCTTTTAATTGGTGTGTTTAATTAACAGGTACACTTTCCAAATTATGTATGTATGTACATTGTACTGCCAAAAGTATTGGGAGACCCCTCTTTGGGTATATTTTGGTTATTATTACCATTATTATTTGATCATACGAAGCCATAAGGAAATGACCTGAATTTCAACATATTCCTCTGTACATAGATTTCAGAAGAAAAACTACTGTATGTACTACCTATTGCATTTTTAATGTAACATGATAAAGTTTATATGCATTTTAAATGCATGAACTTCCATTCATTGGCATAAGGCATTAAGAATTAGGACAGACATTTCACATTTTGTGGATATTGTCTGTATTTTTAGTTTATATAAAAAAAATCTCACCCTTTTTCTTATTCGTCCAAACTTCTCCAGACCCCCTACTGTGTTTCTGGATAACAAATCTCCACCTTAAAGCTTCACACAGGATGCCTGACAGATAAAGTACTCTGCATTATACTCCCCTTGGTGAAGTTTCCTGTTTCTCAGACACAAAAAAGTAGAAAAGAAACTCACTTTTGGAAGTTTTACTCCAGTTTGTCTTTGATTACTCCTACCTTTGAGTGTTTGAGAAATTCTCACAATGGGGTACAGTGAAGACACACAATAAACCAATCCAAATACTCGGGGGGGAGCTCTGATATCAATAATGATAAAGCAGGAGAGTGTCCAAAATGTCATCATGCACTTATTTTATCTTGACATCAAAGAACACAGGTAGAAGAAGGAGCATTATGAGCTGTTTTCAGGCTGGTTTTATAGGCACTTCTTGAAGTTTACATCAGATGCACAGCATGCTGCCTAAGCTGCTGAAGCTCAACAACCTCTTCTACTGTAGAATGATTAAAACACAGAGATGAATTTCTACAAACCTTTCAGAATTCATCTGCATAACCTGTTTTCAAATGATTTCCAATGGAACCCCCATGTGGAGAGAGATGATTGGAGTTGGATGATTGGTGATGAATGGGAAGAAGAAAACTTTTGATGTATTAAGGCAGATGAACAAACAAGGGGCATAAAGAAATGTATGCTGTGGAAGAACAAGATTGGGCTCTAAAGGAAGCCAGGTTCTTTATGCAATAGTTCCATCCAGTGGTTGTAACACTGAACTGCAACCAGTAAGGAAAATGTAATTTTGGTTCCCTTTAGGATTGAAAGAACCAGTGCTTCTGCTTAAAAAAACAAAAAACAAAACAAAACAAAACAAAAAAAAAACCCAATTCCTCTTTAGAGTGTGAATCTAATTTTGACCATCTAGTTGCAAACCCTAATGAGATGAGATGAACGAGACTTTTGGGGCAGATGCCCCATCAGATGCCAGTGGTTGACTATGTCATATGATGGTGAGGGTGTATGCAGTGTCAGGGAGGGATAGTACCTCTGACAGGGCAACAGTCGCACCTCCAAGTGGTCGGTCCACTTTGGTTCCCACTTGGCACTCAACTCTCACCTGTGGCTCCAAGTATCTGTTTGCATGTAACAGCAGCCACACCCCAGTAAACCGCTTCGACTGGCAGGCGAAATCAGATGAGGGTAGCCGACGGGTTTGAAACCCTCGGTGAGGTAGGGCTTGTCTACCTACGCATGCATAGACTGGACCTGGTGGACTGCGTGGAAGAAACCACCAGATTGGCTCAACGGGCAGGAAGGCAGACCCAGCAAAGCGTTGTGGAGCACAACTAGGGCACAGTGAGGCACGTAGGACACTGCTGGCCATCCACTGCATCCTAACCTATCTCCAGCCGTCTTGACTACATCTTGCCACTGGATCCAGATAGGCTGGGACGAGAGAATGAGGCTGACAACCCTGCGCAACTCTCCCTCACTTAAATCAAATTCATGCGCAGGTCAAGACATCACCCCCTCACCCCCTCAATTTCCTTCTCACCCCCCACCCCCAAGTACTGTGGCAAAGGGCAAGTGACAAAGCAGCAGGTGCGGCTACACTGGAAGCTGTAGCCACAATCCCACACACAGGCAGCCCAGGGCATAGGGTCGCTCTCTACTGGACCGAAGCAGCAGTGGAGTTCAGCAGCCCCTTGGGTGTCTGAGCAGCCCTCTTTAGGATTCGTTCTGCTCACCTTCATGGCCTGAGGAAGGGGATAGAAAAGGTGCCCTAAACATAGCCTGCTTCGCTACACCCTGGCCAGCAAGCAGCGGCTGGCGGGGATCCCACCCTAGCAGTCAAAATTCTCAGAAGAAATCAACTAAGGTGACATCACTCACCACTGGCACTTGGAATGTACAAATGCTCATGGACAGCTCCAAAGCGGACAGACCTGAGAGACGGACAGCACTTTTCGCAAGAGAACTCAGCAGGTACAACATCCACATCACAGCTCTGAGTGAGACCAGGTTTGCAGACAAAGGTCAGCTGACAGAAGTCAAAGCTGTCACGAACCAAGCCCGTGTTATCCTGTAGGCTCGGTTCTGACCGTTCTCTGTGGCTCAGGCATCGGGTTTATTATGCTTTGTTATCTTTTGAGTTCTTGCTGTTTTTATGTCTGTGTTCCTTTTCTTTTCCATGCCTGTAGCCGCCGCTCTGGCCGGCGGTTGTTGGGCAGCCGTTTTGACCCACTTTCAGGTGGGCGCTGTCTAACATTTGCTGGTCTGACCATGCCCCCTCTCTCTTTGACAGTCAGCTGTTTCGCCCCGGTAATTATCTTTCCCGCGCCTCACCCACGTGTGTCCAATTTGTGACGCCAGCAGTGTTTGTACTTAGGTGGCTCTTGCCAGTCAAACACTGCTGGATCATTGCACGCAATCACACGGTTGTTAATTGCCATGTGACAGCCAAAGTCTGCAAGGAATTGTGTGTGCTCGCTGGAGTATTGGACTTCTAGGATCTTCCTGCTTTGTGAGTAAACTGTTCGCGTTTCTCTTTACAGTTGTGCCGCTACACCTGTCTGGTAGCGTTTCCCCATGCGGTACAAGTGCTACGCTTAGGCTGTTGCTCAGTTCTGTTCTCCTTAGAAAGTTGAGCCTCCTAGAAGACTCCCAGTGCTCCCGAGTGTTTATGTTATTTGTGTTTTTTTCCTGTGGCCACGGTACACAGTGGTCTGCCCGCTGTTTGCTTGCTGCGTCAGCCATTTTGTGTACACCGTCACCTTTTTGTTAGTCTTTGTGTTTGGAACTGTCAGTTTTTGTGTTAATAAATGTGTTGTGGTGAATTCCTGCAAGTGAATCCATTCTTCCTTCTCCTCCTCCACGCGCTGTGTAAAAGCGCACGAGGAGAGTTATGACAAAAGCCAGCTACACCTTTTTCTGGAGCGGCCAAGGCAGTGAAGAATAAAATGAAGCAGGAGTGGGTTTTGTGATCAGATCCAATCTGATCAGCAAGCTTACCAGCCTCCCCAAAGGAACCAATGACTGCTTCATGACCCCGTGGCTCCCCCTCTGAGGAAAATGCCATGCCACATTCATCAGTGCATATGCCCCCACCATGACAAACCCAGTTGAGATCAAAGACAAGTTTTACGAGGACTCAGAGACTTTCATTGAAGGAGTATCGAAGGAGGACAAACTCATTGTTCTTGGAGATTTTAACGCCAGAGTTGGTACAGACTACCAGACATGGGAGGGAGTCCTTGGGCGAAATGAAGTTGGAAAGTGCAACAGCAATGGTCTTCTCCTGTTGAAGACGTGTGCCTCTCATGACCTTCTGATCACTAATACCGTCTACTACTTGCCTAATCGCAACAAGACCTCCTGGATGCATCCACGCAGCAAGCATCGGCATCTGATCAATTACATCACTGTAAGAAGGAGAGACAGGCAGGATGTTAGAGTGACGAAGGCGATGTGTGGCGCAGACTGCTGGATGGATCACAGACTCATTCTCTCAAAGCTCAACATCCACATCGCAGCTCTGAGCGAGACCAGGTTTGCAGACAAAGGTCAGCTGACAGAAGTCAAAGCTGTCATGAACCGAGCCCGTGTTATCCTGTAGGCTCTGTTCTGATCATTCTCTGTGGCTCAGGCATCGGGTTTATTATGTTTTGTTTTCTTTTGAGTTCTTGTTGGGGTTTTTTTTTTTGGCCCAAATGGTGCCCACAGGGTAAAAAGGCAAACAAATGACTGAATGTCAGCAAGCTGGAACAGAACTCTGTGCGACAGAACCTCAGTGAGAACCTGGACAGCAAGCTTAGTCAGCTCAACCTCGGGGCGTACGGAGCAGAAGAAGACTGGTTTCAGAAACATGGTGTACGACACCTCACTCACTCTTCTGGGCCAGAACACGCACAAACACCAAGACTGGTTTGATGAAAATGATGAGGACATCCAAAAGCTGCTTGACGAGAAGCGTGAAGTCCACAGAGCATACCAGCAAGACAGCAGATCTGCCTCTAAGAAGGCAACCTTCAACTCCATCAAAACAAAGGTGCAGGCAAAGCTCAGAGAGATGCAGGACTTCTGGCTCAGAAAAAAGGCAGATGAAATACAGCAGTACGCTGACAGCAACAACTCCAAACACTTCTACGATGCTCTTAAGACCATCTACAGGCGTCAGTCTTCTGGAACATCACCACTGCTCAGTGCTGACGGGTCCACTCTCCTCACCGACAAGAACGCAATCCTGGAAAGATGGGCAGAACATTTCAGCAGCGTCCTGAACAGCCCTTCATCCATCAGTGCAGAAGCCATCATTTGCATGCCCCAAGCAGAGGTGAACACGTCTCTGGCAGAACCTCCAATGGAATCAGAAGTCCAAAAAGCGATCAAACTCCTTTCGAACGGCAAAGCACCAGGCTCTGACTCCATCCCAGCTGAAATCTACAAGGCAGGAGGACCAGTTCTAAAACAGAAACTCAACAAGCTCTTTCAGACCATGTGGCAGCAGGAAGTTATCCCCCAGGAGCTCAAGGATGCCTCCATTGTCCATTTCTACAAGACAAAAGGAAACAGGCAATCCTACGGCAACCACCATAAGATCTCGCTCCTCGCCCTCACTGGCAAGATCCTTGCAAGAGTCCTTCTCAACCGCCTCATTCAGCACATGGAAGGCGGTCACCTGCCAGAGAGCCAGCGTGGCTTCAGAGAGGGTCGTGGAACTGCTGACATGATCTTCGCCGCACGCCAACTTCAGGAAAAGTGTCAAGAACAGAACAGGGACCTCTACACAACATTTGTAGATCTGACCAAGGCTTTTGATACCATCAGTCATGAGGGGCTGTGGAAGATCATGGAGAAGTTCGGCTGCCCAGACAAGTTCATCAGCCTGGTGCGCCAGTTCCACGACGGCATGCTTGCTTGAGTACTAGACAATGAAGACTCCTCCGAAGCTTTTCCAGTCACCAACGGGGTCAAACAGGGCTGTGTACTTGCACCCACATTTTTCAGCATGATGTTCACAGCCATGCTGTCTGATGCCTTCTGTGACAATGAAGAAAGCACCATCAGGATCAGGTATAGGATGGATGGCAGGCTCTTCAACCTGCGGAGGCTCCAAGCCAAAACCAAGGTGGAAGGGGAATCAGTGCGTGACTTCCTGTTTGCAGACGACTGTGCATTCAATGCCACTACAGAGGCCCAGATGCAGCACAGCATGAACTGCTTCTCCACTGCTTGCGACAACTTTGGGCTCACAATCAGTACGAAGACAACCGAGGTCCTGCAACAACCCACACCGCAGAAGACTTACATGGAACCAGCCATCACTGTCAACGGGGAGACCCTCAAGGCTGTCGACAAGTTCATGTACCTCAGCAGCACACTCTCCAGGTCTGTCAACATCGACGACGAGGTCGATTCACACATTGCCAAGGCAAGCTCAGCATTCGGACGGCCACATGCAACAGTGTGGGAAAGGAGAGGCATCAGGCTGACCACAAATCTGAAGGTGTCCAAGGCAGTTGTCCTGCTTTCCCTTACTGCACGCCTGCGAGACCCGGACAGTCTTACGAGTGCCATGCCAGAAAGCTAAACTGCTTCCACCTGAACTACCTCAGAAAGCTCCTGAAGATCACCTGGCAGGACAAAATCCATGACACAGAGGTCCTCTCCCGAGATGAGCTGCCTAATATCCATACCCTGCCCAAGAGAGCCCAGATTAGGTGGGGTGGCCATCTTTTTCAATGCCTGACTCACACCTACCAAAGAGACTATTCTACGGTGAACTAGCAGAGGGCAGGCGCTCACAAGGTGGTCAGAAGAAGTGCTACAAAGACACTCTTAAGGCCTCCCTGAAGAACTTTGACATCAGTCAGACACCTGGGGGACCCTAGCGCTAGACTGATCAGACTGGCGTAGCCGTACCAGCAAAGGTGCTGTCTCCTTTGAGCTGAACAGGATTGCCAAGCCCCAGAGAAAGTGTGAGCTTCACAAGTCCAGAGCCATCCCTGTATCTTCTGCCCGTGCAGACCACCTGTGCCCAACCTGTGGAAGAGCCTTCTGTGCCCGCATCGGACTGATCAGCCACAGCCGGACACACTGCACCCAGTCCTCTTCCCTGTGAAGTCCTTGGTCATTGTCAAGAACGACGGACAAACAACATGTCATATGATGGGGCACATGCCCCATCATATGACATAGTCAGTCACTGGCATCGACAGTTCAGATGTGTTTGAAACAGCACCCATTCTCGGGCAACAACAGTGCACCACTGATGAAGACATCATCCGGAAAGTAAAAGCCACTATTTTGGAGGATGGCCACATAACTATTCACTAATTATCCCAAGATGTCAAGATCAGTGTGGGGTGTGTGGAAAAAAATCATCCATGACCATTTGCACATGTGAACATTATGTGCACAATAGATTTACACCTTTCCATTAGCAAGAATGAGTCATGTGCTGCCATGGTGTTTTGGCCATGCACCAAGAAAACCAAGAGGAATCCTTCAACAGACTAATCACGCAGGACGAAACATAGGTCCATCACTATGGTCCAGAGACCAGTTGAAGCAATGTAAGCATTATGACTCACCATCTCCTAAGAAGGCACGTGTCCAACCTTTGGTGGACATGGTCATGCTCATGATCTTTTGGGACCAGCAGGGACTATTGATGATTGATTTCCTGGCAAAGAGTACCACAATTACTGTGACTTACTATGCTTCACTGCTGCAGAAAATGCAGAAGGCCATTAAAACTGAGAGGCATGGCATGCTGACCGAAGGTGTCCGCCTCGTGCAAGACAACAGCTGGTTCACAACTTGTATATTGGCCAGATGGAAGCATGGTCCAGCAGTTATGAACCCCCCCTCCCCCCCGACTTTGCACCATCTGACTTCCACCTCTTTCCAACCATGAAGTCATTTTTAAAAGGCGAACACTCAAGATGACGAAGCATTAATTTTTGAGGTCAAGTCGTAGCTTCTGACACAACCTGCAGACTTCTACATGTGAGGTCGCCATAGCTACATAAAGCAATGGGAGAAGAGTGTGACTCTTGGTGGTACCTATGTAGAGAAAGACAAAAAACTGTGCAAACTGTGTTCTCAGTCCATGGGAAATGAGTCAGGAGAGATCTTTAATGAGCAGCCATCATATAAACAGCTATCCATTTCAAATACCAGTGCATGGGCTAGTGTATTTATCGTGTTTGTTTGCATCTGTTACTAATATTATTCATTCCAAATAACATTGCATGGGCTCTAATGAACCTGTGAATCAAGCCAAGACATATATCTTGCTCCCAGATGTGATCTACGTAGATTATATTATTATTAATCTATACATATAACGCTTCGTTGCTGATGTTGTTAGCAACCTCCGCCTAATAGTTCCAAATAACAATGAACCTATGGAGCAAACTAAGGCATGCCTTAGTCCCATGGTTATGTGGCCTCTTTTATTATTAACTTATGCACACAGCATTTATTAGTTATTGCTGCTAATATTTTATTTATCTTTTGTTCTTATAAAAGACAAAAATAAAATAGAAAGGAGATGTCTTTACCTTCTTAACATGTTTCGACTGTACGCTGCAGCCTTCATCAGAAGAGTCAGCTGATTGCTGCCAGGTGACATTTATCAGCTGATTTTCATAGGCGGGGCCAGCACAGCAGATCTGTCAGATCCACCCAGCCGGCCCCGCCTCCCGCCGACCCCGCCGTCAGATGGTCTCTGGAGAATGTGATCCCAGGTTTGGGAAAGCATAAAGGCCCCCTCATCTCGGTTCATGGTGTCTTTTCCCCGCTTCCTGATCTCTATGGCCTCCTTGATCCAGCATTTGTGTCTGTTGCTCTCCGATCTAATAATCTTTGCGTTGTCCCAGTCCATGATGTGGTTATTACCTCCGCCAAAGGGGGAGGTTATGTGATCATCGGCGTTGGTTTGGTGGAGGTTATGTGATCATCGGCGTTGGTTTGTCTGTTTGTTTGTTTGTTTGTTTGTCTGTTTGTTTGTCTGTTTGTTTGTCTGTCTGTTAGCAAGATAACTCAAAAAGTTATGGACGGATTTTGGTGAAATTTTCACAGATTGTCAGAAATGGGGTAACCTACAGATGATTACATTTTGGTGGTGATCCAGATCACCGTCCACAAGAAAACCGCCATTACGCAAAATGCCATTTTCCTGAATAACTACTAAACCACTAATCCTATCATTGTCAATCCAATTGTTGTGAATCCAATTGCTAGTCATATGTTTTCACGGTCAAGGAATCTGAAAGCGTACACACAAACACTGTATGGGGTGAACTGTGGTGCTAAACCGCCATTACGAAAAATGCCATTTTCCTCAATAACTACTGAACCACTAATCCTATCATTGTCAATCCAATTGCTAGTCATATATTTTCATGGTCAAGGAATCTGAAAACGTACACACAAACACTGTATGGGGAAACTGTGGCCGCCATTATGGAAAAGCCCATTTTCAAGAATAACTACTGAACCACTCATCCTATCATTGTGAATCCAATTGCTTGTCATATGTTTTCATGGCCAAGGAATCTGAAAACGTACACACAAACACTGTATGGGGGGAACTGTGGCGCTAAACCGCCATTACGGAAAATGCCATTTTCGTCAATAACTACTGAACCACTACTCCTATCATTGTCAGTCCAATTGCTTGTCATATGTTTTCATGGTCAAGGAATCTCAAAACGTACACACAAACACTGTATGGGAGGAACTGTGGCCGCCATTATGGAAAATGCCATTCTCGTGAATAACTACTGAACCACTAATCCTATCATTGTCAATCCAATTGCTAGTCATATGTTTTCATGGTCAAGGAATCTCAAAACGTACACACAAACACTGTATGGGAGGAACTGTGGCCGCCATTACGGAAAATGCCATTTACCTGAATAACTACTGAACCACTAATCCTATCATTGTCAATCCAATTGCTAGTCATATCTTTTCATGGTCAAGCAATCTGAAAACGTACACACAAACACTCTATGGGAGGAACTGTGGCGGCCATTACGGAAAATGCCATTTTCGTGAATAACTACTGAACCACTGCTTGTCATATGTTTTCATGATCAAGGAATCTGAAGACTGTATGGGGGGAACTGCGGCGCTTGGCGGAGGTCTGCGCTCTCCGAGTGCTTTTCTAGTTTCTTTTGCAGTGATCTGATGTTGCTGATTTTAATGTTTTTTGTTCTGCCTTTTCTTTTTGTGATCTTGTGAGTCGTCCTTGTGTTTCCTTCTCACATTCCTTCCGGTGTTCTTTTTTTCTTGTGGTGAATGGTCTTCCAGTTTCTCCAATGTAGGTTTTGTTGCATGATCTGCATATTTCATATATTACATTGCATTTTTTGTCTTGTTCTATTCTGTACTTGGGGTGTACTAATAACTGTCTTAATTTTTTGTGTGGTTTGACTGCTGTGTTTATTTTGTATTTTTTCATGATCCTTTGAATTGGTTCCGTGATCCCTCGTATGTATGGTATAGTTATAGTGTCCTTGTTTTTGATTTCGGCTTTTGTTCTGTGTCTTATTTCCTGTTTATTTTCTTTGTTTTTGACTTGCTGTTTCCCTTTGTTTATGGCCCATACTGGATATTGGCAGCATATAAGTGCATGTTTTATGTGGTTTCCTCCTCCTGTCTGTCTTCCTGGTCTGTGATGATGGTGGCTCATTCATATAACGTCCTGACAACTGATAGCTTGTGTCCTGTGGGGTGTTTCGATGTCCAAAGTAGGTATTGATCTGTGTGGGTTGGTTTCCTGTAGACTGTGATTTTTATGCTGCCATCATTGTTGTGGTAGATTTTCATGTCCAGGAAGGCTATGGTGCCATTTTCCTCCTCTTCATGTGTGAATTTTATATTTCCAGTGCTGTCTGTGCTGTTTAGATGGTCAGTGAGTTCTTGTGTGTGTCCTTTCCTTATTTTTTCCAGAATGTCATCCACGTATCTCTTCTAAAGGGTGGGTTTGCATTGTCTAGGTACTGTATTGATGGCTTTGTTTTCCAGATCCTCCATGAAAAAGCTGCTCATGATGGCTGATAGTGGGTCTCCCATTGCAAATCCTTCTTTTTGCCTGTAAATTTTTCCTCTGAATTGAAAATAAGTGGATTTTGCAACAAACTGTAATAATTCGGATAGGTCGTGAACTGTGAGATTTGTGCGTCTTTTTAGGGTACTGTCATTATTGAGGCGTTCTTGTACTATATGTAGTGTGACGTCAACGGGTGTCTTTGTAAATAATGAAATGACATCATGTGAAATGAGGATCTTGTCTGATTCTATTTTCATATTTTTGAGTTCTTGTGCCAGCTCTTTTGAGTTTTTGCAGTGGAAATCTGATAGTCCAAGGAGGGGTTTGATGATTTCAATCAGGGCTTTTGACAAGTTGTACGTAACTGATCCAATACTGTCTATTATTGGCCGCAGTGGGATATCCTTCTTATGTATTTTTGGGGTTCCATAGATCCGGGGGGTGATGCTGGCTGTGGGGATCAGGTGATCATATGCGTCCTTTGTGATTTTTTTGCATTCTAATAGGGGTTTGAGAAGGGCTTTTAGCATTTTTTTCTTTTCTTCTGTGGGGTTTGTTTTAATGATTTCGTATGTGCTGTTGTCTGCCAACATGGTTTCCATCTGTTTTTCATATGTTTCCGTGTCCAATATTACTGTCGTTCTGCCTTTATCTGCTGGGAGGATTGTGATTGTTTTCTGTCTTGAGTGAGTTTAATGCTTTTTCTTCTTCTCTTGTAACGTTGCTTTGTGGTAATTTGGCCATTTTTACCTCCGCCAAAGGGGGAGGTTATGTGATCATCGGCGTTGGTTTGTCTGTTTGTTTGTTTGTTTGTCTGTTTGTCTGTTAGCAAGATAACTCAAAAAGTTATGGACGGATTTTCGTGAAATTTTCACAGATTGTCAGAAATGGGGTATCCTACAGATGATTACATTTTGGTGGTGATCCGGATCACCGTCCACAAGAAAACCGCCATTACGCAAAATGCCATTTTCCTGAATAACTACTAAACCACTAATCCTATCATTGTCAATCCAATTGTTGTGAATCCAATTGCTAGTCATATGTTTTCATGGTCAAGGAATATGAAAACGTACACACAAACACTGTATGGGGCGAACTGTGGCGCTTAACCGCCATTACGAAAAATGCCATTTTCCTCAATAACTACTGAACCACTAATCCTATCATTGTCAATCCAATTGCTAGTCATATATTTTCATGGTCAAGGAATCTGAAAACGTACACACAAACACTGTATGGGGGGAACTGTGGCCGCCATTATGGAAAAGCCCATTTTCAAGAATAACTACTGAACCACTCATCCTATCATTGTGAATCCAATTGCTTGTCATATGTTTTCATGGTCAAGGAATCTGAAAACGTACACACAAACAGTGTATGGGGGGAGCTGTGGCGCTAAACCGCCATTACGGAAAATGCCATTTTCGTCAATAACTACTGAACCACTACTCCTATCATTGTCAATCCAATTGCTAGTCATATGTTTTCATGGTCAAGGAATCTGAAAACGTACACACAAACACTCTATGGGGGGAACTGTGGCCACCATTACGGAAAATGCCATTTTCGTGAATAACTACTGAACCACTAATCCTATCATTGTCAATCCAATTCCTAGTCATATGTTTTCATGGTCAAGGAATCTGAAAACGTACACACAAACACTGTATGGGAGGAACTGTGGCCGCCATTATGGAAAATGCCATTCTCGTGAATAACTACTGAACCACTAATCCTATCATTGTCAATCCAATTGCTAGTCATATCTTTTCATGGTCAAGCAATCTGAAAACGTACACACAAACACTCTATGGGAGGAACTGTGGCCGCCATTACGGAAAATGCCATTTTCGTGAATAACTGCTGAACCACTGCTTGTCATATGTTTTCATGATCAAGGAATCTGAAAACTGTATGGGGGGAACTGAGGCGCTTGGCGGAGGTCTGCGCTCTCCGAGTGCTTTTCTAGTTAGGATTCCTGCGACTGCGTTCCGGAGTGCTGCTTTTTCCCCTTGGTCCTGGATTTTTTCACATGCCAGTTCTGTTGCGAGGATGTATTCTTCATGGGGGATTTTGGCTGGTGTGATGGCAAAGTTCAGTCCTCTGCTCAGCACTGTTTTTTCCGTGTCCGTGAGTGTGCGTTTTGACAAGTTTTTGACCCACTTAGCGTTCGTTTCCGTGTGTGTTTGTCTTCATCCGTTCTTCCTTTCTGCAAGTTTTTTTAGTTTTTTCAATTGGCGTTTTTTTTGTTATAATGAATTCCTGTTCGTGTGCGTGTTTTTTTGTAACTTAGATTTTTATTCATTTTTCATCATATATATTGCATTCAGATCACAGTCTACATTTAAAAACAAAGGGGCTAGAGTAAGAAAGAAAAAAAGGGGAAAAAAGGGGGGGGGGGGACAAATGTTGGAGCATCAAGTTTTTAGTTTCCATCTCATAATTCTTCTGGTTTTTCCAGTGTCTTTGGTTATTCTTTCAATTTCTGTCTCGTTGTTGCACTTTGTAATGTGTCCATTTCCGCCATTTTTTTTTCATATTCTTGCATTCTTTGTCAATATGTTAGTTTTTCCATCATACGTATGTCCTCAACAATGTCAGTCCATTGCTCTTGGTCAGGAAGAACTTCTGATCGCCATTTTTTTGTGATTGTTTTTTTACATGCAATCAACAAGATTTTAACTAGATATCTGTCCTCAGCCTGCATTACATTGTCTCTTTTAAGATCACATAAGTACATCAGGTTACAGTTCATTGGTATATTATATCCTAATATCCTCTGTATTGTCACATGTATAGATTTCCAGAATGATGAGATTTTGCTGCATTTCCAAAACATATGTGAGTGGTCTGCATTTTGAGCCCCACATCCCCTCCAGCATAAAGATTGGGTATTTGTATATTTTCCTTGAATCTGTGGTGTAATGAAAAAGCGAATCAGGTTTTTCCATCCAAATTCCCTCCATGTCCTTGAATTTGTTGATGTGTGTTGTGTTTTCCATATTTCCTGCCAGCTTTCTTCTGTTATGTTTAAATTGAGCTCTTTCTCCCATTTCTCCTTTATATAGTTACTTGAATGTTTGTTTGCCATAAGTTTCTGATATAGCTTTGAAATAATTCTTATTTTATTTCCTGCATATGAGCTTAAAATGAATTGTATAATCTCGCTCACATCTGTTTGGAGGTTATGCCTAATCTTCTTCATATAGTAGTCTCTCATCTGTAGATATCTGAAGAATTCCGATCTTTCTAGTTTAAATTTTCTTCTGATGTTTACAAAGCTCCCGAGATCTTTTTTTCCAATATTGCCCCATGCTGTGATTCCCTTGTTCACCAGATTTTTGTATCCCCTATCTTGCTTTGCCGGTTCAAACTGACTGTCAAATGCTACCCATTTCAATAGTTTTATGTCTTCCTTTATATTATACTTTTGTACTATTTTATACCACAGTTCCAAAGTAAATTTAGTGATTGGGTCTATTTGTTTGATTTGCTTATATGCATCTTTATCTCCTACTATGCTTTGTACTGGGAGTCCCTCAATTTCCTTTTCCATTTCTTTCCATTTTGCCTCATATCCTTCGTCGCACCAACATATGATATATCTTATTTGTGCTGAGTAGTAATATTCCTTTAGACTCGGTAGGCCCATGCCTCCTTTCTCTTTTGGTAACTGGAGAGTTTTATATTTCACTCTTGGCTTTTTACCTCCCCAAACAAATCTCGATATCATCCTGTCCCACTTTGAGAACTGGGCACCTGGAATCTCTGTTGGTAGAGCCTGGAAGAGGTAAAGTAATCTAGGTTGTATGCTGATTTTGACTGTCTCAATTTTTGAATTCAGATCCATATTTAAGATTGACCATCTATCAATATCTTTTTTTTATTTCTTGTTCCAACCTATCATAGTTTGCTTTATAGATTTTGCTTAGATCTTTAGGTATGTTCACTCCAAGGTATTTTATTTCTTTTTGTTTCCAGTTTAGTTTGATCTTATCAGTTATCTGGTTTAGAGGGTTATAGTGGAATGTCAGTATTTGTGTTTTTGTTATGTTTATCTTGTATCCTGATAATTTTCCAAAATTTTCTATCAAGTTCATCATTTCCATTATTGATTCATCTGGTTGTTCAAGGTAAACTATAATATCGTCTGCAAATAGCCCAATCTTGTGTTCCGCTCCCTTTATTGTTACACCTTTTAATTTCTTATTTTGTTGTATCGCTTGAGCCAGTGGCTCTATGAACAAAGCAAACAAGGTGGGCGATAAGCAGCATCCCTGCCTGGTTGATCTTTGTATATTTACTTTGTCTGTTAAGCTACCGTTTATCTTGATTCTTGCCACAGGTTCTTAATACAGCGTCCTTATGCATTGTACTGATTTTTCGTTAAATCCAAAGCGTTCCAGCACACTATATAGGAATTTCCAGTTAACCCTGTCAAATGCTTTATCTGCGTCTAAACTCATTATTACTGTGCTTTTCTTTTCTTTATGTATTTGATTAATTATATGTATTGTTCTCCTGATATTGTCCTGTGTTTGGCGTCCCTCTATGAAACCAGTTTGATCATCTTCTATCAATTCCGTCAAGAATGTCTTTATTCGTTTACATATAATTGTTGTATATATTTTATAATCCACATTTAATAAAGAGATTGGTCTATAGTTTCCGCATTGTTCTTCCCTGGCTTTAAAATAACTGAAATAATGGCTTCGTTCCATGATGGAGGTATTTTGTTGTTGTTCAACGTCCAATTAAATGACTTTAGGAGCTGTGGCGTGAGTTCATCTATAAACAGTTTATAAAACTCAGACGGGTACCCATCACTACCTGGTGATTTACCGTTTTCAAGTGACTTAATCACATCTCTAATCTCTTGTGTTGTTATTTCTGCTGTTAGCTTTTCATTTTGGTGATTTCCTATTGATGGTAAGTCCAATGTGCATAGAAATTTTTTAATATCCTTAGTATTTGTTTCTTCAGGTTGCGAGTATAGTTCTTGATAGAAATTATGGAATATTTCTTCAATGTTTTCTGGGTTAACTGTGGTTTTATTTGTGATGGGGTCTTTAATCTTATATACATTATTCACTGTTTGTTGTTTTCTTAACCGTTTTGCCAGCAGTTTTGTGGCTTTTGGTCCCGTTTCATAATATTTTTGCTTTAGATATCTATTTTTCCTTTCAATTTCATCTATTTGTGTTTCTTTTATCTTTATTTTTTCTTCTTTAATTTCTTGGTATATTTTTGGGTCATTTGTGCTTTGATGTTTACGTTCTAATTCCCTCAGTCTCTCACATCTTTGTTCATATGTTTCCAGTTTAGACTTATTTGCTTTTCCTGTTTCAACAATTAATTTACCTCTTAACACGGCTTTTAGTGCATCCCATAGTATTGTTGGGTCCACTTCTTCATTGTCATTCTCTTGGATATACTCATTTATGTTTACTTTTATTCTTTCTTTCATTTTCTCATCATTTAACAGTCCTACATTAAGTTTCCATGTTGTTTGTCGTTTTCTATTGTTTAAATATATTTCCATGTATATAGGATTATGATCTGATATTTCTGCCCCTCCAATCCGACAATTTCTCACCCTGTGTCTGTCACCTTCATTCATAAGGAAGTAATCTATTCTAGAGTGTACTTTATGGACTGCTGAATAATGTATATAGTCTTTTTCGAGTGGGTGCAGGTCCCTCCATATGTCTACCATACCCATTTCTGCCAGTGAGGTTCTTATGAACTTTGTTACATGTTTTTTTGTCTTCTTAACACTTGTTGTGTCAACTTCATGATCCATGATGGCATTTAAGTCTCCTCCACAAATTAGGACTCCTTCGCTGTGTGTTGCTATGAGATCAAACAGATGTTGAAAAAAACCCTTGTCACTTTCTGGTGGGGCATAGATGTTCACTAATGTGATCTGCATACCATCTATTCTTCCCTTTATTATTACATACCTGCCTTCTTTATCCTGGATTTCTTGTTCACTTTCAAATTGTATTTTGTTTGAAATTAGTATCATAACCCCCCTTTTAGCTCCTCCCTTAAATGAACTGTAGTAGGAGTTCTTATAGCCAAATCTCTTTAGTTTCACATGTTCTGTCTTGCTCAAATGTGTCTCTTGCATAAATATAATTTCGGCTTTTTCCTTCTTGAATTTTCTTATTATTCTTTCACTTTTAACAGGTGAGTTCAGACCATTCACGTTTAGTGTCATTATCTTAAGATTTTTACCCATATTCATGTTTTTCCATTTTTTTAACTTGTGCTCCTAGCCCCTTTAACAACAAAAATAACACATATTTATATAAAAACACATTAAAAAATCTCGACCTCCGTACTTTGGGCCTTTCTTCTGCCCACTGGTCCCTGTTGGTGGGTGGAGGGAATGACCTCACCGAGTGAGGGGCCCTCCCTAGACCTGTATTTACTATCCAAGTAATAGTCATTAGTCTAGAAATGTCCAACAAAAATCACGTAAACCTCTCCTAGCCGTTTGTTTCTCTTTTACCTTGTCTTCTTGGCCTTCATTTCTTCTGTGCCTTTCTTAATCTTTGTTATAATCTAGGCTTTCAGTTGAAAGCCTTGCAGTTTTTCCTGGGCCCGCTGCTCCACGTCTCTCCCCCTTATTCTGCCGCTCACTTGTCTCCACTCCGGCTGTCGTGATGCGTTCAGTGCCGCCGCTGCTCCAGCCGCTTCCTCCAGCACGCTCACCACAAAGCCCCGCTCCATCATGTCCTGCGCTGCCTCTCTGGCCGTGTTGTAGGTTTTTACACCGTCCTCCCAATGAATCCTCATCTTCGTTAGCGGCGTTTGGAATCTAATTTTTTTCTCTTTCAGCGTTTTTTTAATGTTGGCATATTTCTTTCGCTGCTGCACAATTTCTGTCGGGTAGTCATGATCAAAGAATATCTGTTTGTCGCCGATTCGTATCTTTTTTTCCACGCTTGTGTCAGGATTCTTTCCTTTACATCATATTTCAGAAAGTTTACCACAACTGACCTGGGTGGAGAGTTTGGTTTCGGGTTCTGTGCCGAGGCTCTGTGCGCTCGTTGAATCTGCAGATCCGCTTCACCGGGCAGCTCAAGCTCTTTTTTTAAGAACTGATCCATGAATTTCGTCATCGAGTTGCCTTCAATGCCCTCCGGGATCCCGAAGATGCGTATATTGCTCCATCTGGACCTGCTCTCCAGGTCGGTTATTTTTTCCTGCATCCTCTGTGTTTGTGCCGTCAGGGTCTGCAGCTGCTCACTTGCCTCGCTCTTCCAGTCTTCCAGCTCCGATATTCGGGCCTGTGCTTCTGTCATGCACGCCCGTTGAGAGCGCAGCTCCTCCATGTTTTCTGCTAGCTTGCGCTCCATTTCTCTTCGGAGGCCCATAATTTCCTCCTTCATCTTTTTTTTCAGCTCCTCCTTAAGAGCCGCTAAATCCTGTTGCAGTTGCCGCTTGAAGTCTTTTAACTCTTTACCTAAATTGGCGAAGCCAGTGTTCATGGTATCGAGTTTGGCGTCCTCCATTTTCCCTGCTGCAGTCACCTTGTTTTTTAGGGCCTCGTGTTCCGCGATTTCTCCTGCGTTGTTGAAGAGGAATTCTTTAATTTTACCCTGCTTTTGTCCGTGTGCCCGGCTCCTTCGTGTTTTCATCCCTTGGTTTATTGATCCGTTTATGTCGAGTTGGCCATTTACCAATGATTTTTAATCCGGCTAGGGAGAGCTCTCTGTTTAAGCGTTATGTCTCTCCGCCATCATCCCGGAAGTCCCTCGTGTGCGTGTTTTAATTGTGCTTTTATCTGCTCCTGCGTTTCCTGGTCGGTTGGGTAGCGTTGCTTAAAAATGTCCATTTCCTCTTTGATCTGGTTGTTGATTTTGTCCACTTTGTTTGCCGTCATTCTTATATGTTCTTTAATCAGGTCTTTCCGTGCTTTATTGATAATTTTCTCTGCGTTTTTGGTCGGGATTGGATTTTTTATGTTGAGGCTTGCTGGTGTGACATCCTCATCTCTGCAACGGAGGTTAAATCTCAGGTGGTTTCTGAAGCGTGCTCATGTTTTCTCCAATTTCTCCAGCCAGCGGAAGTCTTTAATGCAATCTTGTCCATAACTTCCACGTAATAGGTCAAATAAGTTCATTTTATCTGTCTTGAGCGAGTTTAATGCTTTTTCTTCTTCTCTTGTAATGCTGCTTTGTGGTAATTTGGCCGTTTTTAGGATTCCTGCGACTGCGTTCCGGAGTGCTTCTTTTTCCCCTTGGTCCTAGATTTTTTCACATGCCAGTTCTGTTGCGAGGATGTATTCTTCATGAGGTATTCTGACTGACATGAAAATCCACATGAAAATCCATCACAACAGTGATGGCAGCATAAAAATCACAGTCTACAGGAAACCAACCCACACAGATCAATAACTACTTTGGACATCGGAACACCCCACAGCACACAAGCTATCAGTTGTCAGGACGTTATCTGAACGAGCCACCATCATCACAGACCAGGAAGACAGACAGGAGGAGGAAAACCACATTAAACATGCACTTATATGCTGCCAATATCTAGTATGGGCTATAAACAAAGGGAAAGAGCAAGTCAAAAACAAAGAAAATAAACAGGAAATAAGACACAGAACAAAAGCCGAAATCAAAAACAAGGACACTATAACTATACCATACATACGAGGGATCACGGAACCAATTCAAAGGATCATGAAAAAATACAAAATAAACACAGCAGTCAAACCACACAAAAAATTAAGACAGTTATTAGTACACCCCAAGGACAGAATAGAACAAGACAAAAAATGTAATGTAATATATGAAATATCATGCAGCTCATGCAACAAAACCTACATTGGAGAAACTGGAAGACCACCACAAGAAAAAAAGAACACTGGAAGGAATGTGAGAAGGAAACACAAGGACGACTCACAAGATCACAAAAAGAAAAGGCAGAACAAGAAACATTAAAATCAGCAACATCAGATCACTGCAAAAGAAATAACCACATCATGGACTGGGACAACGCAAAGATTATTGGATCGGAGAGCAACAGACACAAACGCTGGATCAAGGAGGCCATAGAGATCAGGAAGCGGGGAAAAGACACCATGAACCGAGATGAGGGGGCCTTTATGCTTTCCCAAACCTGGGATCACATTCTCCAGAGACCATCTGACGGCGGGAGGCGGGGCCGGCTGGGTGGATCTGACAGATCTGCTGTGCTGGCCCTGCCTACAAAAATCAGCTGATAAATGTCACCTGGCAGCAATCAGCTGACTCTTCTGACGAAGGCTGCAGCGTACAGTCAAAACATGTTAAGAAGGTAAAGACATCTCCTTTCTATTTTATTTTTGTCTTTTATAAGAACAAAAGATAAGTAATTGAGAGAATGAACTTATTTGACCTGCTAATATTTTAGCTTTCTCTAGCTGCTACCTGTTGGCGCCTTGGGAGGTTGCACTGCTAGCAAGCTGACTTGCTGTTTTCAGTCCTCTGCCATTTCCTGTTTTCAGCTCATGGATCTTTTGAGGATCCTTTCCAGCATCTGTCACATATGGGCCCCAGGTGGTGCAAGCCAGCCTCTACACCACAGCAAGGCTATGCCCAGCCTGTGCCGAATGTACATTTTTCCTAAATCAAGCTGATAAAAAACATCCATTTTTTTTCACAATCATATGATTAATTAAAAATTATGTCTGTATCATTGACAAAAATTAAACATTTATTTTTAAATCATACTTCTTGCACCATGTTGGTGAATTTGGTGCTTTTCATGCATAATTTTGAATCAGTTCTCTGAATTAAATTAATGATGCTGACAAGAAAAACGTTACTGGTGAAGCAGCATGTGATTTTTGCTTTTGACGCACATGTGGCTCCACTTCACAGTTGCTACTGCACAGTGTAGCATCATCGTCCTCCTCAAAACCAAGACAAGATCACTTCTCTCCAGTTTACAGGAATTTCAATTTATTCATTACACAGGAATATCACCTTTCTGCCTTCTCAGGAATATCACTGGCTTTTTGCTGACTCATGCAGGCTTCTTCCAGACCTGACCAAAGATGCTTGCTTTCCCAGGACCCCAATGTAAACAATTGCCGCTTGCAGAGATTGTAAGGATCAGAGTTTGCTTTTAAAGGCTCAAAGGAACATAAAACTCAGGAGACCAGACCTCTCAACATGAACACTGCATTTGATAACGTACCTTTTCACAGGAAACCAATGTTTTTAAAAGAGTCATAAACCACTTAATCTGACGGTTTTATAGCCTATGCTGTCCAGGCCTTCGCCAGATACTAAGGAAATCATCTACAGCTCAACAGTACCTCCTAGCGGATACCTACGGAATGTGTTTTCAGTACGTAGGATGACTTTTAATTTGTTCTAAATATTAAGTTTCTTTCAGCTTATCCTGGATCCTAAGGACACTGAAAATCATCCCCCTTATCACCAACCATGGTTTGCTGCATGTTCTGCTGTTCTAATCTTGATCTAAATGTGAATGCATGTATTATAATTATGTATAAGAAATGTTATATTCATGAGTGTTATTGGAGTAATGGTATAAATGCATGATCACCATATATTAGCCAAGTCATTTAATTTAGTTAGATTTTATATTGAGAATTTATCTTATAAGAACTGACTGTTGATTTTTCCCTCTGAAAATTCATGGGATGGTGTCTCCATTTGGTTGGCTGCTCTCAAACAAAGAAATGTTTTCACATTGGATAACAGCCATTTCAAACTGATTCTGAAAGAGTAGATTGGTCGTTTGACGACTGACCTCATCAGTTTTACGACCCGGCGAGGTAACTTTAAAAGACAGAAGTTAGATTTGAGTACAAAAAAGACAAGGGAAAACAGGGTTAACAGTTGAGTCACAGCACAGTTAAGAGTTTTAAAAAAAGTCAGAGATCAGACAACAGGCAGGAAGATTAGCTAGAAATAGAATTAAGAATTAGAAACACAGAAAGAAGAAAGAGATTTTGAGAAAGATTAGGAACTAAATTCAGATTAAAGAAGCAGAATAGTAATCTAGATCTCAGAAGAAGATTTTATTCCACCGTTTCAAGGCCCTGTGAAGTTTTATTTTATTCTGTGTGTTTGTCAAATCTTTTCTTATATTCTGGAAACTGAGGAGAAACCATTTTTCTTTAGAGCTCGTCCCTTTTTAGAGAATCAAATTCTCAAACTTTTTCTTTCACCTCAGAAGCCATTCTTATCCTAGTAAATGTTTTTCTAACACTTTTTTTTAATGACTTTTCACGCCATTAAAGTGGACCTTTAATTTGCCTAGTTTAAAGTGAAGAGGCTGAGAAGATTTTCCTTCAGTTTCTTTGGTCTATCCTGCTACAAGAGACCCCAAATTTGGATTCTTTTCCAAAGGACTTTTCACGCCGCTCTGTGACAGACCACCCACTGCTGCCATTGTCTGGAGAGCCCCCAGCTGAGTTATCACCTCCAAGGCTGTGAGGAGGCATCTTGCAGCAGCTTCCTCCGACGTCCTAACTTCAAAACCCAGCGGTACCGACCCGCGGAACTTGGACCAACGGCCGTGTGTGAGTGAGACTCTTATTTCTCCTATTTCCTGGGTTAAAACGTGATGTCCTAACAATTAAATTACAATTGAATATGGCCCGTATTTCAGGGCTCAATCAGTCTCTCAGCCGCAGGATAGAGCTGTAAACTGAAGCAAAAACTCTTAGTCATTTTAAGTAACTGCCCTTAAATTTTGTAGATTAATTCAAGAGTCATTTTTAGATAATTAGCTTATGAATTTTCCCCATAAAATTGCGATGTTTTGTTAAAACATTCCAGCCTCACTTACTGTTGAAACATAAGCCTATTTCTCCTTGGTTCTACAGAGGTGTAAAGCTGGATTTTATGTTCAGGAACCCAATATCAGTTGATGTGATATTTTACGCTGTTATCATCTGAATCTGTTTATTCATCATTTGAACGCCATGCCATGTAACCTGAATGATTTTAATAAATGAGTGAATAAGAGCAGTTGAAGCGTTTTCCTTTCGCATATACAGGTTTCCTAATCACGGCAGGACAAAAACTCACTGAAACTTTGAGACTGATTCATTAAGTAATTTAAGGTACAAAATTAATTGAAATTAAAGTTAATCTTATTGTCCGTTAGGACTGGTGCCCCTTTTACGAGTGCTTTTATTTAATTTAGCGGGTGTAGAAGTGACGGTTCAACTCTGCCCCCTTTCACACCCACTATTAAATAAAATAAATAATTCCTGTACCTTATGACAAAATAATTTTATAGGCTCTTCATCCTACAACAGACTCTGGGTTCCAAAAGCCCAAGATGGTACTGCCCTAATTTCTGAAAGCAGAACTTCACTTTTCTACAATGGACCCAAGTAGCAGCAGTAGACCTACTGTAACAGCAGATGAAGATAATCTTTACATTTGAACAAACTGCATACATTCACACGGGCTGACAAGGCTTTCGGAAAAAAAAAAAAAAAATTCTAGCTCTATATTGTGATCTAGATTGACTTCAAATTTTAATCCATCCTCAGTTGGGGTATACTGCATCTTTGGGAAATGCAAATCAATTGATTAGTTTTTGTGTAATCCTGTTTACAAACAGGCAACCTGGATCGATCACATAACCTGCATGGAGGTCATTTTAAAAAAATCAAAACAAAGATGGATATACAATTAGGTCCATATTGTGGAGTGTGTGAAATCAGAGGCGGAATCATTTCAGACGATTTATTTCACATTCACATCTTTCAAGCACAGAACAGAATGAATTCTCAAGCAGAAACTCCTCTCTTTAAGTTTCATGGCCTTTACATCACACACAACATGACATTTGCATCACACTGCATTCAACCCCCTCATCCTTGACTCCTTCCTGCTATCTCACCAGAAATCCCCTGCTCTTTGTTCTCCCAAGCTTATCCACTGTCTCCTGTCTGAGATGCTAGACAATCTGGCTCTCCCAAGGTGCTACACATCTCTACACATCACCCCCCCCCCCAGCATCTGCTGGTGGGGGGCTGCTGGGAGTGTGTCTGACTGCGGGTGGGCTGTTATTTGGGGGGGGGGCACTTCGGTCTGTCCGTGTGGCTGCTCTGGTGAATCGTTTCCCTGGGGAGCTCTCCGTGGGGGTCTTCCACGCCGAGGGGCCTTAGCCAACAGCACTTGCTCATCTGCCACAACGAAAGCGGGTTTGAGTCTGTCTATGCCAATTTTTTCCCTCCTACCCCCAAGTCTAGCAAAAAATGCTTATCCCCTGTTTCCAGCACTCTGAACGGTCCATCATAGGGTGGGCGCAATGGAGGTCGGTGAGCGTCGTGTCTGGCAAACACGAACTCCGCGCTCTTCAAAGTTTTAGGCACGAAAACACGCGGAAAACTGTGGTGGGCAGGGCCCGGCAGCGTGCCTGTGTTTGCGCTATGCTGCAAAAGCTAAGACGGGGAGCTGCCCGGCGCGGGATTATCTGGTAGAAATTCCCTGGGCAGCCGTAGTGGCTTCGCAGAAACGAGCTCTGCCGGGGAAGCTTCCAGATCCTCTTTCGGCGCGGAGTGCAACCCCAATAAAACCCACGGCAGCCTGTCTACCCAATTTGCATCCGTCAATGAAGCCCTGAGTGCTGCTTTCAGTGATCTATGAAAACGCTCGCATAACCCATTGGTCTGTGGGTTGTACGCGGTTGTGCGGTGAATTGTAACACCCAGGCTGCGGGCCATCGCAGACCAGAGTTCGGAAACAAATTGCGGGCCCCTGTCGGATGTAATGTCCGACGGGACTCCAAAACGCGCCACCCATGCTGTTAAAAAAGCGCGCACTACATCTGCGGACGCGGTTGCCGCCAGCGGGACCGCTTCTGGCCAGCACGTGATGGGGTCCACCATTGTCAGGAGGTGCGTGCACCCCTGTGATGGCGGGAGGGGGCCCATGAGGTCCACGTGAACATGGTCGAACCTCTTAGCTGGAATATGAAACGGCTCCAAGGGAGCCTTCGTGTGTCTGTGTACCTTGGCTCGTTGGCACGCCACGCAGGCTGCAGCCCACTCTTTCACTTGTTTGCGTAGGCTCGGCCACACAAATTTCTCTCCCACCATTTTGACCGACGCGCGCACTCCTGGGTGCGCCAGAGTGTGAACCGACTCAAACACGCGGCGGCGCCACGCGGCCGGGACCACCGGACGCGGGCGACCCCTGGAGAAATCGCAGATTAGGGGGGGGGCCGCCATCTTGCAGCACCCTGCTCTCCAGCCTGTTGGTCCAGACTGGAGCGCGCGCACGTCTGCATCGATAATCTGCTCCGCGGCCATGGCTGCGTAATCTATCCCCACGCAGACCGGGGCCACTATGGCACGCGAGAGGCAGTTCACCACTACATTCAGTTTACCAGACACATGCTGAATATCGGTAGTAAACTCTGAGATCGTGGCCAGCTGTCTCTGCTGCCGGCCCGACCACGGTTCTGAAACCTTGGCCATCGCAAATGTTAGCGGCTTGTGGTCCACGAATGCGGTGAAGCTGCGCCCTTCCAGCCAGAACTGGAAGTGACGTATGGCCAGGTGAAGGGCCAGCAACTCTCTGTCGAACACGTTGTATTTACGTTCGCTGTTGCGCAAAGTTCTGCTGAAAAAAGCGAGCAGCTGCCAAGCCCCGGCAACGCGTTGCTCCACGACAGCCCCTATGGCCACGTCTGAAGCGTTGGTGGTGAGCGCTATGCGGGCCGTCGGGTCTGGATGCGCCAGCAGTGTGGCGTTTGCCAGGGCCGCTTTAACTTCAGAGAATGCCCGCTCTCGCTCCGGGTTCCGTTCGACCCTATCCGCGGGTTTCTGTTTCTTGAGCGCGGCATATAATGGTTGCATGAGCTGCACCGCACGGGGAAGGAAACGGTTATAAAAGTTCACCATTCCCAAAAATTCCTGCAGCGCCCTGACCGTCTGAGGCCGGGGAAAATCCGCCACGGCGCGCAATTTGTCGGGCAGCGGGATCGCTCCTTCCGGAGAGACGTGGTGCCCCAAAAAATCAATCTCCGTCACGCCGAACTGGCATTTCGCCGGGTTGATTATTAACCCGTGCTCCTCCAACCTCCGGAAAACCGTCGTGAGGTGGGTTTCGTGTTCGTCTTCAAACGCACTGGCTACCAGGATATCATCCAGGTAGACGAACACAAACGGGAGATCGCGCAGCACTGCATCCATCATGCGCTGGAATGTCTGTGCCGCTCCTTTTAACCCGAATGGAATGCGCATCAAATCGAATCGACCGAGTTATTACCGCTGTTTTGGGTATGTCCTCAGCGCGCACTGGGACTTGGTGGTAACCGCGGACCAGGTCTATTTTGGAAAAAATGCGCGCTCTGGCGAGGTGAACAGAAAAATCCTGTATGTGGGGAATTGGGTAGCGGTCGTGCACTGTGGCATTGTTCAACCTGCGGAAATCCCCACACGGTCGCCACGATCCCTCAGCCTTAGGGACCATGTGTAGCGGGGAAGCCCATGGGCTGTTCGAGCGCCTGATGATGCCCAATCTTTCCAGGTTGGCGAACTCCTCGCGCGCTATGGCCAGTTTAGCTGCGTCCAAGTGCCGAGGTCTTGCAAAAACGGGCGGCCTGGTGGTGGTGATAAAGTGCTCCACCCCGTGTTTAGCGATGGCCGCGGAAAACGTCAGGACCATGAGTGCTGGGAACTGAGTGAGCAGTGTGTGGAACTTACCGCCTGTAGCTGTGACGTTGGCTTGTGCTGTTGGCTGGGTCACTCGAGCTATACAGGGGAGAGAGTCAAAGGACAGTGCATTAACCAGGCGCCTGTTAGCAACATCAACCAGTAAACCATGTGCACACAGAAAATCAGCCCCCAGTATGTGGTAATTCAGTGCTGCTACGACAAAAGTCCACTCATATGTACGGCCGTGTAGAGATAAGAGCAGAGTCCTCTCACCAAAGGTCTTAATATCCGAGCCGTTTGCTGCCAACATCCCGGGACCGCTAGATCCTGCCAGCCGGTCAGCGTAGGTCGGCCGGATGAAGCTCTTCTGGGCTCCGGTGTCCACGAGGAAACGCCTCCCAGAGCGTGCATCCGTTAAGTACAGCAGCTTGTTCTCTTCACCGAGGGTTGCAGCTGCTACCGACCCCCAGCCTTGGCGTTTTCCCGAGCGCTTGAATTGGCACGGTGGCGCACATCTGCGTGCCTTCTCTCCAAAGCGGCGGTGGTAGAAGCAGAGCGTGTCTCTCTGGCGCTCCTTGGCCCCCGCTGCTGCTACCGTCGGTGGCTCCTCGCCTCCTCTGGTCGTCTCGCTGGGCTCCGCCGCTGCCGCGTTGACTGTGATCGCCCTGGTGGTGATGATGATCTAGTCTGCCTCCTGGGCTAGCGCACGGTAGTCGCGCGCAGCCAGCCACGGTGAATTGGCCAGAACCGCTCTCGCCACTGTTGGAAGGTTCCGGAGGAAGAGGTGGGCAAACAGAAAGTGCCCATCGTCCGTGCCCATTAACGCCAGCATCTTCTCCATCAGGTCTACTGCTGAACCATCTCCTAACTCGGTCCGCGTCAGGAGCCTCTCCGCTCTCTCACAGTCCGAGAGCGTGTAGCGCTGGATGAGCGCAGCCTTGAGTGCTTCATATTTGCTGCTGGCTGGTGGCTGATCGAGCAGGCTCGCTACCTGCTGAGCTGTGCGGGCGTCGAGCGCTGCAACCACATGGTAGAATCTGGTATCATCTACCGTTACTCCCCAGAGGGCGAACTGGGCCTCGGTGAGGTGGAACCAAGAGCGCGGGTTGTGCTGCCAGAAATCCGGTAACTTGACTGAAACCGCACACGCGTGGCTGGGGGTTCCAGTCCTGGCTGTCTGTGGGATGGCTGCCGCCTCGCTGTAGCTTCCTGACCGGGCCGGCTCCGGGGATCTTGCCTCGTGTTCCATATTACGTCTTGGGTCACCAGTGTGGAGTGTGTGAAATCAGAGGCGGAATCATTTCAGACAATTTATTACACACTCACATCTTTCAAGCACAGAACAGAATGAATTCTCAAGCAGAAACTCCTCTCTTAAGTTTCATGGCCTTTACATCACACACAACATGACATTTGCATCACACTGCATTCATCCCCCTCATCCTTGACTCCTTCCTGCTATCTCACCAGGAATCCCCTGCTCTTTGTTCTCCCAAGCTTATCCATTGTCTCCTGTCTGAGATGCTAGACAATCTGGCTCTCCCAAGGTGCTACACATCGCTACAATATACTATATTTGGATGCTGACTCAAGTTTTGTTATTTTAGCTGTTTACCAAAACATGTTCAACTTGCAGTTATATAATCAATAAGGGCTTAAAGTACAGACTCTCAGCTTTAATTTGAGGGTATTGGCATCCAAATTGTAGCTACGGTTTAGGAATTGCAATTATTTTTATACAAAAACTCCTCATTTCAGGGACTCAGAAGCTATTTCATTGGCTGCATGGGCTATTCTCTCGTTAATCCATTATCAGTCAAGCAGGTAAAAGGTCTGGAGTTGATTCCAGGTCTGACATTTGCATTTAGAACTGTTACTGTTACTGTGAACCCACAACATGTGGTCAAAGGAGCTCTCAGTGGAAGTGAAACAGACCATCCTTAGGCTGAAAAAAAGAACTCCATCAGAGAAATCAAGTTTGGTACATTCTAAGAAAAAAGAGTGCACTGGTTATGGCTGTGTTGTGAGACATGTATATGTTGGACACTGCATATGTGATTTAACCACGATGAAGGAGAGCCAGCCCCCTGCGGTGCGGAGCCACAGAGCCTGGACCCCCTGCGGAGGACAGGGGACAGAAGACTTCCTGACCACTGAGGCTCGAGAGGAGAGAAGGGGGAGTTATGTAAATAAAAGGCTAATGAATGTGAATAAAGAGATTTTGATATAGAGGTGTGATTTCCCCCGCGAGGGAAATGGTTTGATGTGAGAATGTTTAAATGAGAGAACTTTGGTGTGTTCACTCTCTATGTTCGCTGCTCAGGAATGAGAGCAGACAGTGGAATGGTTACTTGAAATAAACTGAAATTAAAGGCAATTCGGTTTCGTTATTCAAGTCTCCCCACATTGGTGACTGACGACGTTGAGAATGAACGAAGAAATTCTCAGGGTCCCGGACTCACAGCGCTCGGAGCTGGCGAGCGCAGTGGCCGTTAAGCTGCCTGATTTCTGGCAGGATAACCCACGGTCGTGGTTTCTGCAAGCAGAGTCGCAGTTCACGCTCGCAGGAGTAACGGTGGATGACACTAAGTTCCACCATGTCATCGCTAAACTGGACAACAGCACAGCTCGGTGCGTGCAGAGCTTGGTGGAGCAGCCACCCGCGACCGACAGGTACGGCAAGCTGAAATCCACCCTCATCAAGTTTTTCACCCCCTCGGCTGAAGTGAGGGCGAGGAGGATCCTGTCTTTGCTAGACCAAGGTGGACACAGGCCGAGCGCCCTGATGGAGGAGATGATACAGCTGAGAGGGTTGGACAACGATGATTTCATTTTTCAGTTCATCTTCCTCTCCAACCTCCCGGCGCATGCGAGAAGCACGCTGGCCGGCAAAAAGTGTCACACCCTGGAGGAGTTCCGGGAGCTGGCCCAGGAGGCAGATGGGATCCTGGACGCCTGCGGCGGGCAAGCAACCACAGCGGCGACCCGAGACAGCGGGGAGCCAGAGGCGGCAGAACCAGACTGGCCGACGATGGCGGCAACACGGCCGCGACGAGGTGGAGCCAATAGCCCGGCGGCAGAGGCGCGGGCACGACACAGTGGAGGAGAAGATCTCTGCTTTTACCATCGGAGGTTCGCAGAGAAGGCACGCAGGTGTGTGCCGCCCTGCATCTTCAGGAGTTCGGGAAACGGCAAGACCGGGGGTCGCTAGCAGCTTCGACCCTCGGAGAACGCAACAAGCTGCTCTACATCACGGATGCGTGCTCCGGACGAGAGTTCCTCATCGACACCGGAGCACAAGTGAGCTTCATCACCCCAACATACGCGGACCGGGTGGCTGGACCCCACGGTAGCGGAGCTACAGCGGCAAATGGCTCGAACATCAACACCTACGGGAGAAGGACCTTGCCTTTGTGCTTACATGGCCGCACATATGAATGGACTTTTGTAATAGCGGCGGTGAGTTTCAACATGTTGGGCGCGGATTTTTTGTGTTCACACAATCTGTTAGTTGATCTTGCTAATAGACGGCTGGTAAATGCACTCTCTTTTTACTCTCTCCCCTGTTCAGCTCGAGTGTCCCCGCCACCAGTACAGACCCACGTCGCTACAGCAGGTGGTAAGTTTCACACACTCCTCACCCAATTTCCAGCGCTCACTGTGCCCACTTTTTCAGCGACGGTCGCGAAGCACGGGGTGAAACACTTTATCCCCACGTCTGGTCCTCCCGTGTTTGCAAAAGCTCGGTGCTTGGATGCAGTTAAGCTCGCCATTGCGCGCGAGGAGTTCGCCAGCCTGGAGAGGCTGGGCATCGTTCGTAGGTCGAAGAGCCCGTGGGCTTCGCCGCTGCACATGGTACCGAAAGCCGATGGCTCCTGGAGACCGTGCGGGGATTACCGCAGGCTAAACAACGCTACGGCGCACGATCGTTATCCCATCCCGCACATTCAGGATTTTTCGGTGCACCTGGCGGGGGCGCGCATTTTTTCAAAGGTTGATCTAGTTCGCGGCTATCACCAAGTCCCGGTCCAACCGGAGGACATTCCTAAAACAGCGGTAATAACCCCGTTCGGACTTTTCGAATTTTTACGCATGCCGTTTGGTCTCAAAGGGGCGGCGCAAACATTTCAGCGGATGATGGATGCCGTGTTACGCGATCTCCCTTTCGTGTTTGTGTACCTCGACGACATTTTGGTCGCGAGTACTTCAGAGGACGAGCACGAAACGCACCTCACAGCAGTTTTTAGGAGGCTGGGAGAGCACGGCTTAATAGTTAACCCAGCCAAGTGCCAGTTCGGCGTCGAGCGGATCGATTTTTTGGGTCACCACGTCTCCCCGGAGGGAGCGGTTCCGTTACCAGAGAAAGTACGCGCGGTAGCGGATTTTCCCCGTCCACAAACGGTCAAATCACTACAGGAATTCTTGGGGATGGTGAATTTTTATAACCGATTCCTGCCCCACGCAGCTCAAATCATGCAACCGTTATATGCCGCGCTCAAAAAACAAAAACCGACCCAGGCGGTCGAATGGTCCCCGGAGCGGGAGCGCGCGTTCACAGAGGTTAAAAAAGCCTTGGCTGACGCTGCGCTCCTGGCCCACCCAGACCCTGCAGCACGTATCGCGCTGACGACAGACGCTTCAGATTTAGCCATAGGGGCCGTTATTGAGCAACAGGTAGCCGGAGTTTGGCAGCCTTTGGCTTTCTTTAGCAAATCTTTAAGCGCGGCTGAACGAAAATACAGCGCGTTTGACAGAGAACTGTTGGCGCTGCATTTGGCTATTCGTCATTTCCAGTTCTGGCTGGAAGGACGGTGCTTCACCGCTTATGTGGACCACAAGCTGCTCACATACGCCATGGCCAAAATTTCAGATCCGTGGTCCGGCAGGCAGCAGAGGCAGCTGGCCGCAATCTCGGAATTTACCACTGACATTAGGCACGTCGCGGGCAAATTCAATGTAGTAGCGGATTGTCTCTCACGCGCGTTCACGACCCCAACACGCGCAGAGGCAGAACGGGCCACCGTGACCGCGCCACAGGAGAGCGGCACGGTGGCGCGCGTAGCCCCGGTGCACGTGGGTATAGATTACGCAGCCATGGCAGCGGACCAGGGGGCGGACGCAGACGTGCGCGCGCTCCAGTCTGGACCAACAGGGTTGAGGCTGGAGAGCAAGTGTTTACAAACCGGTATGCCCCCCCTGATCTGCGACATGTCGACGGGGCGCCCGCGTCCGGTGGTTCCGGCCACGTGGCGCCGCCGTGTTTTTGACTCGGTCCACTCACTGGCGCACCCGGGGGTGCGCGCGTCGGTGAAACTAGTGGCGGAAAAGTTTGTTTGGCCGTGCCTGCGCAAGCACGTGAAGGAATGGGCAAAAACCTGCATTTCCTGTCAACGGGCCAAAATTCACAGGCACACAAGAGCCCCGTTAGAACCGTTCCGCATTCCAGCCATAAGGTTCGACCATGTGCACGTCGACCTTGTGGGCCCCCTACCGGCATCACAGGGGTTCACGTATCTTTTGACAATGGTGGACCGCACCACACGTTGGCCGGAAGTGGTCCCACTTGCGACGACCACGGCCGCGGAGGTGGCTCGCGTTTTTTTAACGGCTTGGGTGGCGCGCTTCGGGGTTCCGTCGGACATTACGTCCGATAGAGGACCGCAATTCATCTCTGAGCTGTGGTCAGCGATGGCCAACGGCTTAGGAGCCAAAATTCACCGCACTACGGCTTACCACTCTCAGGCCAATGGTTTATGCGAGCGTTTTCATAGGTCTTTGAAGGCAGCACTCAGAGCGTCGCTCACGGATGCAGATTGGGTAAATAAACTTCCATGGGTTTTATTAGGGTTGCGTTCTGCGCCTAAAGAGGACTTAGACGCCTCCCCAGCGGAGCTGGTATTCGCACAAACTCTGAGGCTGCCGGGCGAGTTTTTACCAGAGCACCCAGAGCCCCCACCTCTCTCGGCTCTGGGACCGTTAGTCGGCACGGGGGCAGACACGCTCCCGGGTCCGGTTCATCATGCTTTTCCACGAGTTTTCGTCCCCAAGGCTTTGAAAAATGCCGATTTCGTTTTTGTCAGGCACGAAGCCCTTAAAGCAACGCTCAAACCACCTTACGAAGGGCCATTTCGAGTGCTGGAGGCAGGTGATAAGCAATTTGTGCTAGATTTTGGAGACAGAAAAGAGACAGTCAGTATTGACAGACTAAAACCTGCTTTTGTCATGAAGGACGTGTCTGTACCGGTCGCAGTGGCGCCTCGACGAGGCAGGCCCCCGCAGGGGGCAATTAATCACTCTCTTCCTCAGTCAACAGAGCCGAAGCAGAAAAGCACCGCAGGCAAGGCGGGGCCAACTCACAGCAGATTCGGCAGACGGCTGAAGCCCAAGCGGCGCACAGACTGAATGTTGGTGTTGATTATTCAGTAGTGAGTAAGGTGCTATTAAATTTTAGGAATTAGTCTGTTCTTCATCGTTTGGGGGGGGTTATATGGCTGTGTTGTGAGACATGTATATGTTGGACACTGCATATGTGATTTAACCACGATGAAGGAGAGCCAGCCCCCTGCGGTGCGAAGCCACAGAGCCTGGACCCCCTGCGGAGGACAGGGGACAGAAGACTTCCTGACCACTGAGGCTCGAGAGGAGAGAAGGGGGAGTTATGTAAATAAAAGGCTAATGAATGTGAATAAAGAGATTTTGATATAGAGGTGTGATTTCCCCCGCGAGGGAAATGGTTTGATGTGAGAATGTTTAAATGAGAGAACTTTGGTGTGTTCACTCTCTTTGTTCGCTGCTCAGGAATGAGAGCAGACAGTGGAATGGTTACTTGAAATAAACTGAAATTAAAGGCAATTCGGTTTCGTTATTCAAGTCTCCCCACACTGGTGAGCTCCGGAACTCAAAAAGGCCTGGGCGTCCACAGAAGGCAACAATGGTGGATGATTGCAAGATTCTTTCCATGGAGAAGAAAAATTTCTTCACAACATCCACCCAAGTGTAGAATACTCTCCAGGAAATCTGTGTATCAGTATCTAAGTCTATTATAAAGAGACTAATTCATGAACAAACACAGAGGGTTCACCACAAGGTGCAAACCGCTAATCAGGCTCAAAAATAGAAAGGCCAGATTAGACTTTGCGAAAAACATATAAAGAACATCTCTGGACAGATGAAACCAAGCTCAACCTGTACCAGAATGATGGAAAGAAGAAGGAATGGAGAAGTCTTGGAACAGCTCATGACTCAAAGCACACTACATCTTCTGTAAAACATGGTGGAGGCAGTGTGACGCATAGGCATACATGGCTTCCAGTGACACCGGGTCACTATTGTTTATTGATAAGACAGAAGCAGCCAAATGAATTCTCCAGTGTATAGGAATATACTGGCTGCTCACATTCAGCCAGTTGCAGCAAAGTTGATTGGATGGTGCTTCACAGTATAGATGGACAATGACTCAAAACATACTGCGAAAGCAACTCAGGAGTTTTGTAAGGCAAAGATGTGGAATATTTTGCAGTGGCCGAGTCAATCACCAGGAGCCTCATGTACAAAGACTTGTATGGATTTCCTATTGAAAGATGACGTACGTTTAAATCAAGAAAATGCTGTAAGCAAAAAAAAAAAAAAAAAATTGAGATGTATGAAACCATCTGTATGCAGGAATCCAAGCACATTTCCTTTGTACATGCTGAACTGCTTAAAAATGAACGGACGTGAGGAAATACCGGACTCCTCTCTTGACACACCTTCATTTGAATATGCAATTAGATGCAAACAGGTATGCAAATAGATAAATACAAGCCCAGCACATTTGATTCTCCTGTATCCACGATAAAAATAATGGAATTTCATGGAACATGAGTTGGAGGTGCTCCTGAATGAGGCAGAGGCCCATAAAAACATTTTGTTTGGCATGCTGTCCTCTGGCATTAGCGCTGGATACAGGTAATTCAATAGCCTGCCCTCAGCCTTATAAGATTAGTTTATTGTTTCATTTATTCAGACAGGGATAAGAAGGAGAAGTTTATTTAATGCTGACATAGTTAAACTGACGTATGCAGTCGTCTTCAGAAGTGTCAGCTGATCACAATGTATAGCTCAGTGGTTATAGTGCAAGCTTTCACAGCAAAAGATTGCAGGTACGAAACCAGCTGTAATCACTTTTAGGGACCACAATGGAAATAAGTGTGCGCACTTTCTTGTGCCATCCCATTGCTTTTAGATGTATGTTGTATCTTTTATACAATGTTATTTTAAACAGTGAATGAATGAATCAATCAATCAATCAATCAATCAATTTGTGACCAGTCGGGTCGAGCAGCGCATTGAATAAAGGAAAATAGTCACGAAAAAGAAGACAATATGAACCTATTTAGCGGGCAGCCAAGGTCGCCTGTCAGTTGAAAACAGATCATATTAGACTCGGCAAGTACATATTTTATGTCCAAAATGCAAATCTTATCCTTTATAGTTATTTACAACTTACATGGATTACACACACTATTGTAAATGAATGAACTGTGCCAGGGAACGCGTAAGACTGTTGCATTTTAAACTTTACGCATGTGTTTATTGACATAACTACTGTACACACATAAGCAGTTGGAGACATGGTAGAATGCTGTCAAACTGTAGTTTAATCAGCAAAAAAAAAGAAAGTCACTTACTCAAATCACCCTTGAAGACAGGATGATATTTGCGGGTGTACAGGTGCGTTCCACAAGGACTGCCAGTGGAAACCTAAACCAGCTGACAAGCCAGTCATCATCCTGAGCCAGAAAATCTTCTGTTGTGGAGATGTGTGGAAGGACGAGGCTGAGTTTATTACTCAAGATCAGTTTTATTCACCATCACATTCTCCAACATCCAAAAACAGAAAAGAGGAAGGCATGCCCCCACCTCTGTCCCTTTTATACCCCAGGACATCAAAGCATACAGTCACATTGTCTTTACATCCCAAATCACAATGCACCCCCCTTCAGGTCTTCTGTCTCCACCTGAAGTCCTGGTGGTCAGGAAATCCCTCCGGCCATCTCTCTGCATACAAAAGGCTAGACTTCATATCCTCCTGCTACCCCTAGGAGGTTCAGACCTTTTGTTCCTCTGAGACGTGGAGTAAACAATAAACATACAGTAATAAGCATGTGAAGCATATGGAACCCACATATGTGCACCACATGACCCCCCCCCCCAAACGTCTAAGATGGAACAACATAACCACAGATTGCATGTCATAATAAAATCACTACATATCAGTCCAAGTGCCGCTTAGATCTCAACCTTCTCCCGTATCTGCTGTAAGCAGGCTGTACCACTTCCACGGCATCTTCCAGCTGTGGATCTGCTGCCCGGGGATGAGAACTGTTAGTCAACCTCTGTGGGTGTTCTGGGAAATGCTCTCTAGGGGGTCTGCTGCGCCGAGGAGCCTTCGCCAACTGCACAACTTCGTCAGCTACCACAAAAGCGGGTTTGAGCCTGTTAATGCCAATCCTTTCTTTTCTGCCCCCCAAATCTAGCAAAAAATGCTTATCCCCTGTTTCCAGCACTCTATATGGTCCGTCATAAGGTGGGCGTGAGGGCGGACGATGGGCATCATGCCTGACAAAAACAAACTCCGCATTTTTTAAAGCCTTAGGCACAAAAACACGCGGAAAACTATGGTGAATGGGGCCAGGTAGCGTGCTCGGGCCCATGCTATTCTGTAACCGCTGAGCCGGGGGGCACTCTGGCGCTGGATTATCCGGGAGAAATTCCCCGGGCAGCCGAAGTGGCTGTGCGAAAACTAGCTCAGCTGGGGAGGCTTCTAAATCCTCTTTAGGTGCAGAACGCAACCCCAATAAAACCCATGGTAGCTTGTCCACCCAATTTGTATCCGTAAGCGGCGCTCTGAGAGCCGCCTTCAATGACCTGTGAAAACGTTTGCATAACCCGTTAGCCTGCGGGTTGTACGCGGTCGTGCGGTGGATCGTTGCCCCCAGGCTGCGGGCCATTGCTGACCAAAGTTCGGAAACAAATTGCGGGCCTCTGTCGGACGTAATGTCGGACGGGACTCCAAAACACGCTACCCATGCCATTAAAAACGCGCGCGTCGCCTCCTCGGCTGTGGTTGATGACAGCGGGACCACTTCCGGCCAGCGCGTGGTGTGGTCAACCATTGTCAGAAGATGTGTGCACCCTTGTGAGGGCAGGAGGGGGCCTATGAGGTCCACGTGGACATGATCAAATCTTTTAGCCAGGGTGTGAAACGGCTCCAAGGGAGCTCTCGTGTGTCTATGAACCTTGGCCCGCTGGCAGGCTGTGCAGGCTGCTGCCCACTCTCTAACTTGTTTGCGCAGGCTCGGCCATACAAATTTTTCTCCGACCATTTTGACCGAAGCGCGCACTCCCGGGTGCGCCAGAGAATGGATCAAGTCAAAAACGCAGCGGCGCCACACGGCTGGGACCACCGGACGCGGCCGCCCAGTGGAAACATCGCAGATTAGGGGGGGCATACCGTCTTGCAGCACCCTGTTCTCCAGCCTTAACCCTGTTGGTCCAGACTGGAGCGCGCACACATCCACGTCGCTAACCTGCTCCGAGGCCATGGCTGCATAATCTATCCCCACGCGGACCGGGGCCGCGCGCACTTCCGCGTCGCTAACCTGCTCCGCGGCCATGGCTGCAGGATCTACCTCCGCGTGGGCTGGAGCCCCCACGGCGCGCGAGAGGCAGTCCGCCACTACATTAAGTTTACCTGCCACATGCTGGATATCGGTAGTAAACTCCGATATCGCGGCCAGCTGTCTCTGCTGCCGGCCCGACCAAGGTTCTGAAATCTTGGCCATCGCGAAAGTCAGCGGCTTGTGGTCAACGAATGCGGTGAAACGGCGTCCTTCCAGCCAGAGCTGGAAGTGGCGAATGGCCAAGTGGAGAGCTAACAACTCCCTGTCGAATGCGCTGTATTTTCGTTCGTTGTCGTGCAGGGTCTTACTGAAAAAGACGAGCGGTTGCCAGTCTCCAGCTACAAACTGTTCCACGACCGCCCCTATGGCCACATCTGATGCGTCAGTAGTGAGCGCCATGCGGGCTGCTGGGACTGGATGTGCTAACAATGCAGCATTTGCCAGGGCTGTTTTGACTCCGGAAAATGCGCGCTCTCGCTCCGGAGACCATTCGACTTTATTTGTGGGTTTTTGTTTTTTTAGTGCAGCATACAATGGTTGCATGAGCTGCGCTGCACGGGGGAGGAAACGGTTATAAAAATTTACCATTCCCAAAATCTCCTGTAACGCTTTGACCGTTTGTGGCTGGGGAAAATTTGTTACTGCGCGCACTTTGTCAGGCAGAGGGACTGCTCCCTCTGGGGAGACGCGATGCCCCAAAAAATCAATCTGCGTCACCCCAAACTGACACTTCGCCGGGTTAATTATTAACCCGTGCTCTGCCAACCTCCGGAAAACTGCCGTGAGGTGGTTTTCGTGTTCGTCTTCGGATGCGCTGGCTACCAATATGTCGTCCAGGTAGACGAACACGAAAGGGAGATCACGAAAAACCGCGTCCATCATGCGTTGGAACGTCTGCGCCATGCCTTTAAGCCCAAACGGCATGCGCAAAAACTTGAAAAGCCCGAAAGGAGTTATTACCGCTGTTTTGGGTATGTCCTCAGCACGCACTGGGACCTGGTGGTAACCAAGTCTATTTTAGAAAAAACGCGCGCCCCCACCAAATGAACTGAAAAATCTTGGATGTGCGGGATCGGGTAGCGGTCGTGCGCTGTAGCGTTGTTCAGCCTGCAGAAATCACCGCAAGGCCGCCACGAGCCATCAGCTTTCGGGACCATGTGAAGCGGTGAAGCCCATGGGCTCTTCGAACGCCTGATGATGCCCAACCTCTCCAGGTTGGCGAACTCCTCGCGCACTATGGTCAGTTTAGCTGAATCCAAGCGCCGAGCCTTTGCGAAAACGGGCGGTCCGGTGGTAGTAATATAATGTTCCACCCCGTGTTTAGCCACTGTCGCCGAAAATGTTGGGACCGTGAGTGCTGGGAACTGAGTGAGGAGTGTGTGGAACTTACCACCTGCAGCTGTGACGTTGACTTGTGCTGTTGGCGGGGCCACTGGAGCTGTACAGGGGATAGAAGAAAAAGAGAGTGCATTAACCAGGCGTCTGTTAGCAAGATCGACCAACAAACTATGTGAGCACAAAGAATCAGCCCCTAACATGTTGAAATTGACTGCTGCTATGACGAAAGTCCACTCGAAAGTGCGGCCGTGTAAAGACAGAAGCAGAGTCCTCTCACCGAAGGTCTTAATCGCCGAGCCGTTCGCTGCTGACACTCGGGGACCACTGGAAGGCGCCAGGCGATCAGCGTAGGAAGGTGTGATGAAACTCAGCTGGGAGCCCGTGTCCACGAGGAAATGCCTCCCCGAGTGCGCATCCTTCAAGTAGAGCAGCTTCAGCTTGTTCTCCTCTCCGAGGGCTGCAGCTGCTACCGACCCCCGGTCTTGGCATTTCTCGAGCGCTTAAAGTGGCATGGTGGAATGCACTTGCGTGCCCTCTCTGCAAAGCGGCGATGATAGAAGCAAAGGATGTCGTCTTCTCCGTGTTTCCAGGCCTCTGCCGCCGCCGTCGTCGGTGAGTCTGGTGCTGCAGCCTCTGGCCCCCTGCCGTCTCCGGACGTTGCGCCTGGCCCCGCTGCCGCAGCTGCAGCCGCGCACCGTTTACTGGCGTCGACGAGTCATTGCGCCTCCTGGCCCAGCTCGTGGTAGTCTCGTAGGGACAGCAGTGGTGAATTGGCCAGGGTCACTCTCACCTCTGACGGTAGAGTTCTGATGAAAAGGTGGGTGAAGATGAAGTTATCATCTTCGGAGTCTCTCAAACTCAACATCTTCCTCATCAGGTCTGCAGGTCTGTCGCCCTCAAATTCAGTCAGCGCCAGGAGCCCCTCTGCTCGCTCCTGCACTGAGGGGGTGAAGTAACGAATGAGTGCAGCCTTCAACGTGCTGTACTTGTCGCTGTCCGGCGGGTGGTTGATCAGGCTCTCCACTCGCTGGGCTGTGTGGTTGTCCAGCTTTGCAACCACATGGTAGAACTTTGTGGCGTCTACCGAAATCCTCCGGAGGTAGAACTGTGCCTCGACTGCATTAAACCAGGAGCATGGATTGTTCGGCCAGAAGTCCGGTAGTTGGACTTTGGCTGCATTCGTTTGGCTGGCTCCTGGCGAGTCTAGCTCGGGAGATTTGTCTCCGCTCATGATACGTCGTAGGGTCACCAGTGTGGAGATGTGTGGAAGGACAAGGCTGAGTTTATTACTCAAGATCAGTTTTATTCACCATCACATTCTCCAACATCCAAAAACAGAAAAGAGGAAGGCATGCCCCCACCTCTGTCCCTTTTATACCCCAGGACATCAAAGCATACAGTCACATTGTCTTTACATCCCAAATCACAATGCACCCCCCTTCAGGTCTTCTGTCTCCACCTGAAGTCCTGGTGGTCAGGAAATCCCTCCGGCCATCTCTCTGCATACAAAAGGCCAGACTTCACATCCTTCTGCTACCCCTAGGAGGTTCAGACCTTTTGTTCCTCTGAGACGTGCAGTAAACAATAAGCATACAGTAATAAGCATGTGAAGCATATGGAACCCACATATGTGCACCACACTGTCTCTAAAATACCCATTCTCTTCTCTCTGCGCGATTTGCAATATCCTCTAATCCTCTGTTGTTAGAGGCATTTTCTGCACTTCTTTGTGCTTGCTTTTATATCCACTCATCTAATTGCGCACACTTGGATGTTTGAACTACTTCCGGCGCCACACAAGTAGGCTGCCTTTTTGCAACAACGGATCAGTTTCGTCCTATTTCTATTTATTATCTGGCTTCTCTTGCTAATCTTTCTGATCCGGCAACACCTTATCCATCACGGACGGACACGGATCGCCCAAATGTCTCCTGAGCCGGCAGACGAAGACACTGTTTTTAGCAGGATACGTTACAGCAGAGACCAGCTGTTAGCACTTAACCAGACCAAGATGCTAGCGCAAGACTTCGACATACCGGGTGAAATAAGACAGAAACAACGTGGATGTCGTGCTGGAGCAAGACAGCGGGTGAGAACTATAAGGTACAGACCCGTCCTTCCATTTGTTATTATGGAGAATGTACGATCGCTGCTCAATAAGACAGATGAGGTAGCGGCTATGGCCCGTTACCAGAGCATCTTCAGAGAGATTAGCATGATGTTGTTTACTGAGACGTGGCTAACAGAACTAGCAACAGATGCTAACATCGAACTGGAGGGTTTCCACGCAATACGGGAAGACCGGACACCAGACAGTGGGAAGGCAAGGGGCGGAGGAGTGATAATGTATGCCAACAATAGCTGGTACAGACCGGGACATATCACGGTTAAACAACAACACTGCAACAAAGCCATTGAGTTGCTAGCTGTTAGCATGCGGCCTACCTATCTCCCGAGGGAATACTCACACGTGATCTGCATTGTTATTTATGCAAATCCGATGGCGAACGCGGGGACAGCGTGTGATGCCATTCACTCAGTAACTGGCAAGCTGCTGACAGAACACGCAGATACTCTTCTCCTCATCTCACGTGATTTCAACCATATTTCACTGTCCCCCATTCTGCCCACGTTCACCCAGTATGTCACATGCCACACTAGAGACAATAAAACACTGGACTTATTCTATGCAAACACTAAGGAGGCGTACACCTCATCACCACTCCCCCCACTCGGGAGATCGGATCACAACTTGGTTCATCTCCTGCCGGTGTACAAACCCCTGCCGGTGTATAAACCCCTAGTACACAGACAACCTCCGGTCATGCACACGGTGAAGTTATGGTCTGAGGAGGCAATGGACGCTCTAAAGGACTATTTTGAAACCACTGCCTAGGAGCAGCTCTGTGATCCACATGGTGAGGACATCGATGGCCTCACTCACACCATTACGGACTACATCAACTTCTGTGTGAACAACACTGTAACCACCAAGACCATACGGTGTTGCTCGAACAACAAACCCTGGATCAACCCTGAGATTAAAACACTTCTGAGAGAGAAGAAGAGGATCTTCAGGTCGGGGAACAGGGAGATGCTGAAATCCGTACAGAGGAAGAAGATGGAGGACAAGCTGCAACACAGCGACATCGGCGGGGTCTGGAGAAACCTTAAAACCATCTCTGGGCTCCAGAATACCTCCTCCCAGGCCACGGGGGGCAGGGAGGGGGCGAACAATCTGAACCTGTTTTTTTAATAGGTTTGACCAACCGCCCTCCCCCCCCCCGATTGCACACCAACCACTGCTGCCTCTACAGTCATCGAGACCTGCTGTCCGCACCCCACTCCACCAACCCCCCCCCCCACTCCCAGCACACAGCCCCCCAACCTGACCCTCAGTAAGACCCAGGTGAGGATGGAGCTGAGGAAGATCAAGGCGAGGAAGGCCTCGGGACCGGACGGCATCAGCGCAAAGCTCCTCAAGTCCTGCGCAGACCAGCTGTGTGAGATTGTGGAGCACATCTTCAACCTGAGCCTGAAGCTGGGGAGGGTACCACAGTTGTGGAAAACATCTTGTGTGGTACCTGTACCAAAGACTTCCCACCCCAAAGACCTGAACAGCTACAGACCAGTGGCCCTGACATCTCACATGATGAAGACCCTGGAGAGACTGCTCCTTGCTCACCTCCGCCCCCTGGTGGGACCAGCGATGGATCCACTCCAGTTCACCTACCAGCATGGCATTGGGGTGGAGGATGCAGTGATCTTCCCCCTTCACTGTTCCCTGTCCCACTTGGAGAAGCCCGGGAACGCGGTGAGGATCATGTTCTTTGACTTCTCCAGTGCTTTCAACACCATCCAACCGATGATCCTGAGGGACAAGCTGCTGTGCGCAGGGGTGGACCAGCACCTGTCATCATGGATCCTGGACTACCTCACTAACCAGCCACAGTTTGTGAGAACCCGGTATTGTGTGTCCGACACGATCATCGGTAGCATGGGGGCCCCCCAGGGAACGGTTTTGGCTCCCTTCCTGTTCACCCTTTATACTGCGGACTTCTCACATAACACAACACACTGCCATCTACAGAAGTTCTCTGACGACTCTGCGATCGTTGGCCTCATCTCCAACGGAGATGAAGCTGAGTACAGAGGACTTATCCAGGACTTCGTGGACTGGTGCCATCGGAACTGCCTCCAGATCAACGCGAGGAAAACTAAGGAGCTGGTGGTGGACTGCCGCAGGCAAGGACAACCCCTCACAACACCAGTAAACATCCAGGAAACAGACATTGAGATGGTGACATCCTACAAGTACTGGGTGTTCATCTGAACAATAAACTAGACTGGTCACACAATACCGATGCACTCTACAAGAAGGGACAGCACAGGCTGTTCCTACTGAGGAGGCTCAGGTCTTTTGGTGTACAAGGGGTGCTCTTGAAGACATTCTACGACACGGTGGTGGCATCAGCCATCACTTTTGGAGTGGTCTGCTGGGGCAACAGCATTACAGCAGCCGATAGGAAGAGACTGAACAAACTAATCAAGAAAGCTAGCTCTGTCCTGGGGCAACGCCTTGACCCAGTGGAGGAGATAGGAGAGAGAAGGATGGTGGCTAAACTGTCATCTCTGCTGGAGTCTGAGTCCCACCCTATGCAGGACATACTGAACGCACTGAGGAGCTCATTTAGCAGTAGACTACATCATCCTAGGTGCGCGACCGAGAGGTTTTGCAGGTCCTTCCTACCTACGGCTGTCAGACTGTATAACCTAAGCAGGGCTGCGAGCAGAGATAGCAAAAAAATGTGACGACCTAATAGTATTGAATGCAAAAGACGCAACAGACTTACACAAATGGTCCCCTCCAGTATACAACTAGGACAATATCAGTCGCTATGGAGGGTGACAATATGTATGGGTACATATTCATACCATGTAGGGTAACTAAATAGACAGTTATGCTGTTTATTCCATCTAGCGACAATGCTCCGCACTGTGTATATATATTTATATATTTATGTGTACATATGTATATTCACTGCTCTTATTTTCTTATCTTCCAAATTATTGCTCTGAGTGCTGTTATCCCTGTGCTGTTGCAATCCTGGAATTTCCCCATTGTGGGAAAGGCTTATCTTATCTTATCTTATCTTGTTCATCATGTGTCTCTGGTGTATACAATAATTTTCACGTCATTATCAGTCTCCCAACATCACCTCTAAGTGTCGCCAATGGACCAATAACAGTAGAAACGTACGTACGCCAGCCATGAAGTTGGCGTGGGGCTGCGCATATTTCCACGGTCATTTCATTCTTGATACATCTGAAATTTTCTGTGGAAAAGGACGTTTTTGTGCGTAAGTACCCTTTATAAATGAGGCCCCAGATCTTACCCACCTCGAGCATGCATTTCACGTGCTTAAGATAAAATTTAAGCCAGAAAGAAACACAAACAAGCAACAACTGAAAGCTGCAGTAAAGGCCTGGCAAAGCACTACAAAGGAGGAAACACAGCATTTTGTGATGTCCATGGGTTCCAAACTTCAGGCAGTCATTGCCTGCAAAGGATTCTCAACAAAGTATTAACAACACTTGCGTCTGCCAATGGTACCCCTCAGCCTCTGTTTGTTGTTGAGCTGTAGTTTACATAGCTTTTTGATCTTGACCTTTGACCAATTTGCGATCCTAAAACCATAGTCAGACGTCAGGGTGAACATGTGTACAAAGCTTGGTGACGCTAGCTTTATTTGTTCTATAGCAATACACATAGGGGAAGCTAACAATGACCTTTGACCTTTTGATCCCAACCCCATAGTCAGAGGTCAGGATGTGAGGGTGAACATGTGTACAAAGTTTGGTGACCCTAGGCTTCATTGTTGTTGATGTATAGTTTATATGACATTTTGACCTTGACCTTTTGACTCCAAACCCATAATTGTGGGTGAGGGTCCCAAGGTGAACCTGTGTACAAAGTATGGTGATGATAGCTTACTCACTGTATAGTAATAGGGTATAGGGAAGCTAAGTGTGACCTTTGACTTTTTGACCCCAAACCCATAGTTGTAGGTCAGGGTCCCAAGGTGAACCAGTGTACCAGGTTTGGTGACCCTAGCTTTCTTTGTTTTTGAGATATAGTTTAAATGGCAATTTGACCTTAACCTTTGACTTTGCAAATCCCAAAACCATAGTCAGAGGTCAGGGTGAACCTGTGTACAAAGTTTGGTGACCCTAGTGTTATTTGTTCTATTGCAATAGGACATAGGGAAGCTAACCATAACCTTTGAACTTGTGACCCCAAACTCATAGCCAGAGGTCAGGGTGTGAGATGAACATGTGTATAAAGTCTGGTGACCCTACTTTTACACAATGTATAGTAATAGGGCATAGGGAAAGCTAACGATGACCTCTGACTTTTTGACCCCAAACCAAAGTGAGAGGTCAGGGTCTCAGGGTGAACATGCGTATCAAGTTTGATGACCCTAGCTTTGCTTGTTCTATAGTAGTAGGTGAGCTTTTGACCCCAAACCCCAAGTCAGAGAGTAGGGTCTAAGCCATCCAAGACTTGTCTTAGACATGATGATATTGATTTGAAAAGGGTACCTTTGTGTAGTTATCGCATTACAAGATTTACGGAAAATTAACCTCTGAGGTCAGAAGTCACCCAAATTCGAATTTCTCCAAGATTTTTCATAGATACAACTATAATATCAATTTGAAAAGCCCATGTCATTTTCTTTCTGTAGTTATCGTGTTCACAAGATTCTGGGAAAACTGACCCAAACCAATAATCAAATTCAAACTCGTTCAAGATTTTTCATAGATATTGTAGTGATACAGAATGGTCAGTGAATGTATCATGCGCGCATGCGCATAAGTGTGTGGAGAGTCTACAAATAAATGAAGTGAACCTCCGCTCCGCTCTCGAGGTCCCTTTATTACATATTTCATAAAGTACACAGTACAATACATGGTGTCAGAAGTCGGCGAACCGTCTCTAATATGAAGACAGACGCTTTAAAAAGCATGTAAGCGAAGTTTCCTTCCAGTTGGGCTGTACAGAGGAAAAAAAGTTTTCAAGTTCATGGGCTGAACTAGCAAGCATTCCAAGCTAGCAACAACGTGACGAAGACGTCGAAAGGTAATGGATACGTTATTTTCAATAAGCCCGCCCGAGGCATTTGACTTCAGTGATGTCGCTAGTTGGCCAAATTGGGTCAGACGTTTTGAAAGATTCCGCATGGCTGCCGGACTCGACCAGAAGAGTCAAGAGTATCAGGTGAACTCGTTAATATACACTATGGGGGACTCGGCGGATGATGTGCTTAACATTTTAGCATTGGCTGAAGCGGACAAGAAAAACTATGAGAAAATAAGAGACGCTTTTGAAAAACATTTCATCTGTGAACATAACGTGATATACGAGAGGGCCAAGTTTAACAAACGCTGCCAGGAGCCTGGTGAATCAGCCGAGGCGTTCATCACAGCCGTCCACAAGCTAGCTGAGTATTGTCAGTATGGAATCCTCAAAGAGGAGATGATAAGAGATCGCTTAGTCGTGGGTATTAAAGACCACACGCTTTCAGAGAAGTTACAGCTCGACTCAAAGCTAACTCTAACGAAAGCAATGACGAAAATTTGCCAAAACGAGGAAATTAAAAAGCAACAAACCACACTGAGACAGACTAGCACGGATGGTGTTGAAGGAGCTAATATGGATGCAGTTAGGTTCAAGCAAAAACAAAAATCGGGTCAACAAGGAAACAAAATAAATCACAGACCAGGTCAGACAAATGCAAAAGACAGATGTGGCAGGTGTGGAAAAGCACATGGAAATTCATTTAAAGAATGTCCTGCTCGCAATGCAGACTGCAAGAAATGTCAGAAAAAGGGACATTTTGCTGCTTTGTGTAAAATAAAAATGAGAGTGGAGGAACTTCAGCAGAAGGACATGAGTGAAAGTTTGGAGACTTTGTTTTTGGGCACAATGACTACGGCACCTCCACCTAATTCTGCGTGGAAGAAGTTGATTGGAGTAAATGGCCAGCAGGTAGTGTTCAAGCTCGACACCGGCGCTGCAGTGACAGCCATCCCAAAACACATGTACTCTGAAAAGCTGCACGGGAAACTTTCACCTCCAAGCAAAAAACTGTGTGGACCAAGCAATGTTCCTATCGCAGCACAGGGACGCTTCACCGCCGACATGAGCTACAAGGGCTCTGTTGTGAAGCAGCAGGTGTATGTTGTCCCAGGGTTAGCTACTCCGCTACTTGGCTTGCCAGCCATACAAGACCTCAGCTTGCTTAGTCAAGTAGATGTCATTGCAACAGAGAATGCTTATGTGAAGCAATATCCTAGAGTGTTTACTGGTTTAGGGAAGCTAGAGGGTGAATATAGGATTAAATTGAAAGAGAATGCCACTCCATTTGCCCTAGTGGTGCCACGCCGCTTGCCTCTGCCATTAAGAGGGAAAGTTCAAGAGGAGCTGAATAGGATGGAGGCAATGGGAGTTATTTCACCCATCGAAGATGCAACTGAGTGGTGCTCCGGATTGGTCGTAGTACCAAAGCCAAATGGAAAAATCCGTATATGTGTCGACCTCACCCACCTAAATGAGAACGTGTGCAGAGAAAGACACATCCTCCCTGCAGTCGATGAGACGCTCGCTTAACTAGCTGGAGCTAGAATTTTTTCAAAGCTAGATGCCACTGCAGGTTTTTGGCAAATCCCTCTGCATAGGGAATCGTCCCCACTCACCACCTTCATCACGCCATTCGGACGTTTTTGTTTCAGCCGACTTCCTTTTGGAATATCCTCAGCACCAGAGCATTTCCAGAAGCGCTTGACACAAATGCTGGATGGCCTGGAAGGAATGGTCTGTCATGCAGATGACATCTTGGTGTTTGGAGCCACACCACAGGAACATGATGAAAGGCTGCATCGAGTGCTGCAACGCCTACAGCAGCGAGGCCTCACCCTGAACGACAAGTGCAAGTTTGCAGTGACTGAGGTGAAATTCCTTGGGCATATCGTCAGCGGAGAGGGAATACGGCCAGATCCCGACAAGATCAGGGCCATTGCAGCCATGCCACCACCCAAGGACGTGGCAGACGTCAAAAGATTCATGGGGATGGCGAATTACTTGGGAAAGTTTTCCCCAAACATTGCAGAGATCACAGGACCGATCAGGGACCTTCTGAAAGCTGATAACATGTGGACATGGGGGCCAGCTCAACAGACAGCCTTCGCAAAGGTGAAAGAAGAGCTCAGCTCATCGGCTGTACTTGCCCTATACTGCACTGACAGGCTGACTAGGGTGTCAGCAGATGCATCCTCCTACGGACTGGGGGGTGTTTTGTCACAACTTCAACCTTCAGGAGAGTGGAGGCCAGTGGCCTTTATTTCCCGCAGTATGACAGAAACTGAGCGTAGATACGCCCAAATTGAAAAAGAGGCCTTGGCCATCACGTGGGCGTGTGAACGGTTCCAAACTTACCTCCTGGGCCTACACTTTGAGGTCAGAACAGACCACAAATCCTTGATAAGTCTCCTCAGCACAAGAGCACTTGATGACATTCCCCATCGTGTGTTGCGATTCAGATTGAGACTCCTGCGGTTCACATACACCATTGTGCATGTTCCGGGAAAAAATCTCATAGCAGCAGATGCTCTTTCGAGAGCTCCCCTTCAAGGTGCAACAGCAGAGGAGGATCTCGTGCTCCAGAGTGACGTGAGAGCTCACATCAATAAAGTCATTCAGCAACTGCCTGCATCGCAAGAGAAACTGATGCAGATTAGGCGAGCTCAGGAAGAGGATCCAGTGTGTGCGCAGCTGTCTTCTCTGATCCGCACAGGTTGGGACAGACTGAGTTCAGCTCCACAGCTGAAGTCCTATTGGCAGTACCGAAATGACTTGTTGATGGTTGATGGTCTCCTGATGAAAGGGAAAAGAATAGTGATTCCAGCAAGCATGCAATCAAACATTTTGGAAACGCTTCATCAGGACCACCAGGGAATGGTGAAGTGTATGGCGATGGCTCATGAAGCAGTATGGTGGCCAGGTCTGACATGTCAGATAAAAGAAAAGGTACGCCAGTGTGAAGTTTGTGCTAAGGAATGTCACAATGCACCAGAACCTCTCCTGACCACACCCTTGCCATCACGCCCATGGCAAAAGCTAGCCGCCGACCTGTTTGAATGGAAGAAAGGTCATTACTTGGTGGTCACTGACTACTACTCCCGATTCACTGAGGTTGCTAACGTCACAAGCACTCTAGCGTCAGCTGTGATTCTTAAAATGAAAGCCATCTTCAGCCGTCATGGAGTGCCTGACACACTCATCACCTACAACGGCCCACAGTTTGCAGCAGCAGAGTTTGCAGAGTTTGCTACAGATTACAAATTCCAGCATCTCACCAGTAGCCCCCGTTACCCCCAAAGCAACGGAGAAGCAGAACGTGCTGTTAGAACCGTGAAGGCCCTGTTGCAGAAGAATGAGGACCCTCACAAAGCGCTGATGGCATACAGAGCGACCCCTCTCGCTCATGGGGCACCCCCCGCGCAGCTCCTAATGGGGCGTAGCATTCAGACACCTCTCCCAGTGTGTCCAAGCACCCTCACACCAGCTTGGCCGGAATTGAGAGCTTTTGAGAGGAAAGACGAAGAGCTTAAAAGAAAACAGGCAGAGGGATATAACACACGGCACAGAGCACAGGAGAAGAAACCGCTCCAGCCAGGCCAGAGAGTCTGGATCAAGAACGAACCACGCACTGGAGTAGTTTCCGGATCAGCTGGGACGCCGAGGTCCTATGTCGTTGACACTTCGAAGGGCAATCTCAGAAGAAACCGCTCTCATTTCAGAGTTGTGCCTTCACCATCGACCACCCCAGATCCGGGTATACGCACCAGAGTGGGCAGAGCGGTCAAGCCAGTCAAAAGACTGAATTTGTAGTATAGTGTTGTGTGTATACACGGAGCAGAATAAACCTCCATACCACAACAGAGAGGATCAGGTAGTCCACCCTGCCTCTCAGTTAAGTTCTTATGTGTTATGTGTTTGAATGTTGCAGTATTGTGAGAAAAAAAAAAAAGGAGGGGACAAGAATGAGATGAACAATGAGATGCAGAAGGGGTACATTCATAGTTTATTTTGAAGATATATGTTTAGTCTTAAGTTAATGTGACAATAGTACCCCCTACCTGAGTTAAGTAAAACCAGCAGTAAGTAAAATAAGTAGTATCAGCTTGAAAAGAGATAATTCATGATTTTTGTAAACAGCTGGGAAACATTGGTTTAAAAGGGGGAGATGTAGTGATACAGAATGGTCAGTGAATGTATCATGCGCGCATGCGCATAAGTGTGTGGAGAGTCTATAAATAAATGAAGTGAACCTCCACTCCGCTCTCGAGGTCCCTTTATTATATATTTCATAAAGTACACAGTACAATACAGATACAGCATATACCAATAGTATCAATTTGAAAAGTCCACCTCATGTCTTTCTCTAGTTATCGTGTTCACAAGATTTTGGGCAAATTGAACTCAAACTTGTCCGAGACTTTTCATAGATACAACTATGATATCAATTTCAAAAGCCTACGTCATTTCTTTGTGTCGCGTTCACAAGATTTTGGGAAAATTGACCTCTGATCTTGACCTAAAAGATTAGGGTCTAAACCTGCCACCAAACCATCTGAGCCAGTCCTAAGGTCCATGAGGCCATCATCCTCCAGAAAAAACAAACACCTGAGCCGGACCACAGCCAATCACAGCAAAGAAAACACTTTTGGTTTAACCTAAAAGGTCACCCAAATTCGAATTTGTCCGAAATTTTTCATAGATTCACCCATCATTTTGAAAAGCCCATGTCATTTCTTTCTCTAGTTATCGCGTTCACAAGGTAGGTGTTGACATCGCCACCACCGCCCATCCACCCAGTGGGGTGATGACAATACCCCTTCAGTTTTTAGAGGCTGAGGGGTAAAAATGAACAGTTTATACGTATCTATCTATAAATGCAACAAATCTGTGTGTGTGTGTGTGTGTGCGCGTGCGTGCGTGCGTGCTTGTGTGTGTGTGTGTTCCTCTAATATCTGTCAAACCATTTGTCAGACTGGCTTCAGATTTTATAAGTGCTTTGCTGAGGTTACGAGGGTGTGCATCCCCGAGTATGGAGTTGCTCAGTCAAAATATGTAATTTTTATCAATAAATGTTTAGCCACCATTCCGTTTCCTCATGCTCTGGCTTCTAGAAGTGTGGGCAGGGTTTCGGATTGACTCTGTACTGATTGTATAATACATGGCATCATGACCAGTCACCAGAGCACTCCATAAGCAAAACAAGGAAGTGAAAAGTGACAAATTTGACCAGAAAAAGAGAATACTGAAGATTTAATGCTTAAAAAATTATACTATAATGTTGCCGTGATTGCGTAGCTCTAAAGGATAATTCGGCATATGTGGAGAACATGAGGTGCGCAGGTGTGCTGGAGGGGAGCAGCAGCCTGACCACCTTAGTGCAGTCCTTTGCAGGAAGCCAAGCCCAGCCTGGCCGGTTAACAGGAGTCTCGGCTGCTGCTTCACCCATGTGGCACTGCTGTCCTTTGCAGCACCGCAATCTAAAAATGAAAGTTAATCCCTTCCACACCTGTGGTGTATGGGGCAGCGCCTATCTCCATTTCACTGACCCTAGGCCACACAGCTACTGTGAGTAGTGAAAGCTACAGTGGGGGATCAGTCCTCTGGTAGCTCTGTGCGTTAACTTTCCTTTCCCCATTCCATTATGCTGAGCACCAAGCTAGAAAGTACCATTTTTATATGGTCGTTGGTATGACCAGGCTGGGATTTGAACTCCGGCCTCCCGGTTGTGGGGCGGATGCTCTACCAACTAAGCCACCACTCCTGTTAAAAATTCAAAGTTAATAATAATATCACTATGGCTGTGGAGCGGATTGGCCAGATCAATTGCATATGTGTGGACACATATGCACATTTTGACTAAACGAAGACTGTGACAAAAAATGCCCAAATAACAAAATAAATTATTTTTTTGTTTACTGGCAAATGGGCAACACTGATGCAACAGTTGCAGCCAAACAGGTCATTCTACTTTGTATAATAATGTTGGGCATTTTGTACTCATAATACTGCTAAAACATAAAAGGATGCACTACAATGGGTCTCAAATATTTGTAAACATGTCCTGTTATAGTACTGCATGAGTTTATTGACAATGGACTATAAACTACACATATAAACAAATAAATAGATCAATAATAAATAAATAATAAAATATAATAAATAATAAAATAAAATAAATAAATCAATAAAAAATAAATCAATAAAGATTGATTGATTGATAAACTAAAACACTTATAATGATGACTGAGCAACTCCCATTCCCCAAATTGCAAGATACAACACTTTTGAATATAACCCCTAAAAGATCACACAAATAAGTCTGACAAACAAATAAACAAGGGTTCTTAAACAGTCACTAATCAGTCCCTCCAGGATTTCACGATGTTGCAATAGCACCAATTCATGCAAAATCAGTCAATCAGCGCAACTATTGCGTGACCTTGCAACTTTGTCCAATCACCGCAACTTACCTGCAATTTTGGCCAATCCTCGTCAACTTCCGCCAGTTTCACCAAGTCAATCAAATTTGTCTCTAACTGGCACTGAAACGCTCAGTCTAACCAATCAAATGCATCATTGCACCGCGTTCACTTCTGTGTTTACAGTGAGTAGTGAGTTTATAGTTTACAGTGAGTAACGGAACACATCTGCAAACAGAGTGTGTGATTTAAAAAAAACACTCACCCGCAAGGCTTTCAACACTGTCCCTTCCTCCGTCTCCCCTAGCCTGCCTGTGGACGCCTTGCCACATTTCCGTCCTGACAGCGTGTGCGAAGTGCTGGGTTTGTGTTGAAAAACATATGCCTGTGCCAAAAGTACCCCGTCGCGGGTGTGGTGTAAACAAACGACACAGTATTATCTTGTCTGTAACTAGTGATCTTTGGTCACGCACCTGACGTCATGACGTAATTTATATGCGTTCTCTCTTTTTCTCATGCAAGCTGCCAAGTAAAGTTCACGTTCAACAGCACGCAGTTGTCCCACGTTATTTCGTTCAACTAAAGAACACGACATGGTGTCAGAAGTGCTGCGTAGCTGTGAAGACAGACACTAAAAGTCATTCTAGTGGGAAGAGGGAGAGAGGTGAGCTAAGATGCCCGAAGATAGAGATGATGAACCGGCGAGAGCAGGAGTTAGCATCGCAGCTAGCACGCCCAGCGCCACGTTTAGCATCCAGCCACCAGAGCCCTTTGATTTCTCCAAACCACATGAATGGACCAAGTGGATTCGGCGCTTCGAAAGATTTCGCCAGGCAAGCAATTTGTCTTCAAGTTCAAATGAAAATCAAGTCAATACATTAATATACTGCATGGGAGATGAAGCGGATGATGTCCTGAGAGGCTTAAAGTTAACCGAAGCAGAGCAGCTCGAATATAGCAAAGTGAGAGACGGCTTCCACAGCTTTTTCATTGTAAAGAAAAATGTTGTTTATGAACGTGCACGTTTCAATATGCGCAAACAAGAGCCAAATGAAACCGTAGACGCATTTGTAACGGCCCTGCATGCATTAGCGGAGCACTGCAACTACGGTCAGCTTCACGATGAGCTCATAAGAGACAGAATAGTAGTGGGCTTGGCCAACACAAGGCTGTCAGAGCGCATGCAAATGGAAATTATTGAGGAGTTGAAGGAGTGGTCTGTCACGTTGATGATGTGCTAGTATGGGGACATGACCAAGAGGAGCACGACGCCCGACTCCATACCACCCTGCAAAGACTGGAAAAAGCAGGTATAACTCTGAATGTGGAAAAATGTGATCTGTCACAGACCAAAGTGACTTTCCTTGGCCACATCATTACGGACACTGGCATAAGTCCTGACCCAAAGAAAACAGAGTCCATCACAGAGATGAATGAACCATCAAACGTGACAGAGCTAAGAAGTTTTCTGGGCATGGTCAATCAGGTGGGAAAGTTTATCCCCCATTTAGCAGAGAAAGACAAAGCTCTGAGAGATCTTTTGTCCAAGAAGAACAGCTGGTATTGGGGTGTAGACCAAGCTAAAGCATTCAAAACGCTCAAAGATGCTCTAACTTCACCCCCAGTGCTTGCTATGTATGACCCAAACAGAGACACTAAAGTATCGGCTGATGCTTCTTCTTATGGTCTAGGTGGTGTTCTCCTGCAGCAGTGGGAAGAAGGATGGAGACCAGTCGCCTACGCTTCAAGGTTGCTGTCTCCAACAGAACAACGCTATGCACAAGTGGAAAAAGAAGCCTTAGCATCCACATGGGCATGCGAGCGATTCCATGATTTTCTAATAGGCAAACACTTCTGTCTGGAAACTGATCATATACCTCTTGTGTCACTCTTAGGAGCTCAAGCCTTGGATCTACTGCCACCGAGGATCCAGCGCTTCAGGATGAGACTCATGCGTTACTCGTACAATGTACAGTATGCCCCAGGTAAATCGCTCTGGACAGCAGACACTTTGTCTCGTTCACCATTGAAAACAAAACTGACAAAATCAGAGGAGGAACTCATGGAGAGCACAGACATATATGTGGACAGCATCATTGAAAATATGCCTGTCAGTTCATCATATATGCAATCACTCAAGGAACAACTGAAAATGGACAGTGTGCGTGCTCGTGTAATGGTCATGTGCAGTCAAGGTTGGCCTGAACATGCAAAACAAGAACCTCTGTTGAGAAACTACCGGCCCGACCGAGCCACACTTACCGTGAAAGACGGCTTGCTGTTGAAGGATTCAAGACTTGTTATCCCTTCAGCAATGCGAAACGATGTCTTAACAAAACTACATGACGGACACCAAGGAGTTGTAAAATGTAAAGCCCGAGCTCGCCAGTCAGTATGGTGGCCTGGTCTCAGCCAACAGATAAGTGAAATGGTGTTAAAGTGCAGAACATGCATACAAGAGAGACACAACCACAGTGAGCCATTAATGCCAACCGAATGCCCTGACCGCCCGTGGCAAAGAGTGGGTACAGATCTGTTCGAGCTGGGAGGGAAAACTTACCTTCTTGCTGTGGACTATCTTTCCAGGTTCGTTGAGATTGCCCTGCTGAACAAAACGAAATCCAACGACGTCATTACTCACCTGAAGTCTTTCTTTGCCCGTCATGGCATCCCTGAGGTCCTGATGTCTGATAATGGGCCCCAGTTCTCTGGTCGGACTTTCACAGACTTTGCGGCTGCCTATGGCTTTAAACACATCACAAGCAGCCCAAGGTTCCCGCAAAGTAACAGAGAGGCGGAACGTGCTGTACAGACTGTGAAAAACTTACTGAAAAAGGCTGCTGATCCATATTTAGCTCTTCTTGCCTATAGAGCTACTCCTCTCCAAAATGGTTACAGCCCTGCTGAACTCCTCATGGGCCGCCGCCTGAGGACGACACTACCGACTCTTCCCTCTCAGTTGGCTCTGACACTGCCGGACAGCGTCACTCTTGCTCATAAGGAAAGGGAGAAGAGGATGTCGGACATTTCAAACTACAACAGACGTCACCGAGCAAAGCCCTTGTGTAACTTGTCACCAGGAGAACAAGTGTGGGTGACTGATGCTAAAACACCAGGCACTGTTATCCAAAGTCACTCAACACCGAGATCTTATACAGCGGACTTACCACAGGGGACAGTGAGACGCAATCGCATGCATTTGATTCCTCTACACTCACCTTTGCAACAGTGTATCAAACAGCAGAGTGGGTCAGATGAACCTTCAGAGCAGGTGAAACAAACGCCTATTGTACCTCCTGTTACTCCTATAAAGTCTGATGTTGTGAGAACTAGATCGGGAAGAACTATTGTCAAACCTAAAAAGTTAGATCTCTAAAGAATGGTAAAATGTACAAACACAGAATGTTCTTAGCTGTGGTATTGTTAATGGTTGGAAAATAATAAGCGAAGGTTTAAAAGTACATGCTAAGTTCAGAGAAAATGTACACTTGAATACTAGTTACATGTACGCATACTCTCAAAAAAAAAAAAAGGTAAAAAGGGAGATGTGGTGTAAACAAACGACACAGTATTATCTTGTCTGTAACTAGTGATCTTTGGTCACGCACCTGACGTCGTGACGTAATTTATATGCGCTCTCTCTTTTTCTCATGCAAGCTGCCAAGTAAAGTTCACGTTCAACAGCACGCAGTTGTCCCACGTTATTTTGTTCAACTAAAGAACACGACAGCGGGAGTGCACGTGAGGAAAGTACACTACACTACATAGAGGCTTGCCCGCTCCAAAGACTGGAAGGAGGATTACACACCCTCCATACAGCAAACCAGGAGGCAACTGCTTGGCTTAAGGACTTTGCATTCGCTAAATAAATAAATAACTACACTACAGCCAGTGTTTGGACATTTATACATCTTTAGAGGTAAAATCATTACTACATCTGGTCAGTGAGCTTTAAAACTGAATCTCCGGTGTGGACTCTGGATGGACAAACGCACTCACCCATCCATCCATGCCCTCCACTTCCGCCGTCCCGCTGTAAATGAAAGATGTGTGTGTGTCAAGACACACACACAAAACAGACATGCAGCAGACAGACAGGTAGGCATGGAAAGAGAGACAATATTCTCTGTATTTTTTTTTTTTTTTTCAGAAAAACAGACTCCAGTAGCCAATACAGTGCAACAGAATAAAAGATTTTTTTCCTCTCCGCTCAGTACCGAGTGGTTGGGAACCTTAGCAAGTTTTCAAATGAAGGTGCTGCCAATAATTTCCAAATCTCTACTCTTTAACATGCGTTCAATGCAATTTAGCTGTTGTAATGGATATTGAGTTAATGTTTGTATTTGATGTTACACAAGAGTTACACAAGAGAGTGTTCTGTATAGCAGAAGTTTCTGCTTAATTTACAAATCACTATAATAGGAAATTTTTGACAATCCTGTGCTTTTCTTGTATTGTTATATAGAATAGCACTGCAGTAAACTGGAAAAAAGCATCTGCTTTAAAATCTGGAATTCTTCCCACAACTTTTAGTGCAGAAAACACTCTAAAAACATTGCAACTTTAATCGCAACTTTTTAAAAAAGCTCCCGCGAATTCAGGCTTTTTGGCCCGCAATAGTCATAAAAACACCCCGCGAAATCCTGGAGGGACTGACTAATATTGGATGTCCCATTCATTTTCAATAATTCTGTAATTAATATTCACACAATCAAATACATCTTAAGGTGCCTTCACACCAAATGCGAATGGGCAAATTTTTCACACAGCACGATTACATTATATCGCCAAGATAATGTCATGCTTAGGTTTACATTATCTGACAGGGGGCTCACGTGTAAAAGTTGTCCCTGCCTCGAAAACTTGATGGGTGTTTCCATTGTTAGCTTGCTAGCCCTGTTAGCATGTCCGAGGCAGGAATCCATAGGTAAGTAACTCTGACATACCGATTCAACTGAAGAGCTCCCGATCCTTCTGTCTCCAGGTGAGTGTCAGTCTCATTTTCAAAATAGTGTAGCGTGACCTTGAGTTCTAATTTATAAATTATTATTTGCTGAAGAATTTTTTTTTTCAACTCAAAAGTCTGGCTTTTGAGACTGCTTCTCTCACCCAAGAACTAGAGCTGTAACTCTATCCATCGGCCATAAAGTGGAAGTTAATCCCTTTCTCCAAGACTCTTTGGCAAAGGAATGTTCTAATTGACAGTTTTATGATCGACATAGTCAAAACTTTGGAAGCCAAGACTCTCCAGTAAACAACCTGTTTCACTGTGCCATCTGGTGGACAAATCAGGAATATTTAACTTTTTCCTTTGCAGTGGAATTTATGCCTCATGGACTATGAACTAACTCATATTCTTTCTCTTAAGACAGTATCTGCCAACAAAGACCTGATTGAACTCTGGGAAGGACAATGGGTTTCAAATGCTTTTATTGATATGATTCGCTTTGATATGATTGTGATATGTTCTGCTATTTTCAGGAAGAAATTAATGTTTGCAGTGTAGCAGAGACAAAATGCATATTATAGAGACTTGGGTGAGTCAGCAGACAGCGTCTCAGTCAGGATGCAGTGGTTAAACATAGGAGGACAATAGTCAGGGACATCATGGGGAGTTGGCAGGAAGAAGGAGCGGGGGGGGGGTTAAAAGGAACTCCGATTATATTGGCATGTTAGCTCTATATGCTTTATTTTTATGTTAGTAACATAACTATAATATAATTTTTTTGAAAATAACTCCCAGTTTTATATATTTTTAAAAAACTTTATTACGATTTTTGTTTACGTCGCAATGCATTCTGGGTAGTGACGTAGAATGGTTGCAGCCGTTTTTTCTGTCTTATACAAGCCAAGAAGCGAAGCTACTAACTACTGCCATTTGTCAGTGAAAATGCCACATTGCGCGGCTTTTGGATGTAATTTCCAATCAAAGGGAAATAAAGAGAGCGGGGTAAGCCTCCATAGCTTTCCTAAAGAGGGAAAGTGGAGGAAAAAGTGGGGCGGCAGCGGCTCAGAAGGTAGAGCAGGTCGTCTAATAACCCGATGGTTGGCGGTTCGCATCACGCTCTCCCCAGATATCCTGCCGTTGTGTCCCTGGGCAAGACACTTCACCCGCATTGCCTCCAGTGCCCATAACACTGGGTATGAATGTGTAAAAATGTTTAAATGTTCGGTGGAGGCCGGAGAGGCTGTTGGCGCCGATTGGCAGCCACATTTCCGTCACTCTGAGTGTCTGTGATCACGCACTACAGCGCACGCTTGATAAAGCTGACATATATATTAATCACGCTGTGATAAAGCACGATATCACTCCAGCGTGTGGCACCGGGATTCCTCTCTGTTCCTGAGGTGCAGGACAGAAGAGGATGCGAGGCGCATCTGCATAGTGATCAGTCCATACCTCACGCTGAGCGCTCTTCCAGCCCCGTACGCTGTGGGGGTCACACACGAGGTGTTCCTCCACACTCTCAATAATTTTTTTCCCCGTATATTTTTCTTTTTGGCGTACAGAAATGGCAATACGCCCGTATTTGCTAAAATTGCATTTTCCCCGTATTAAAATACGGCAAAACCGTATCACTTGACAGGTATGCCGTGACAAAATTCAAACCGTGATTCGCTTGAGCATGCTCAAAGCGCACGCTCTGAGCGATATCGTGCTTTATCCCAGCGTGATTAATATATATGTCAGCTTTATCAGGCATGCGCTATAGCGCGTGATTCGCTTGTGCACGCTCAAGCGAATCACGGTTCGAATTTTGTCACGGCATACCTGTCAAATGATACGGTTTCGCCGTATTTTAATACGGGGAAAATGTAATTTTAGCAAATACGGGCGTATTGCCATTTCTGTATGCCAAAAAGAAAAATATACGGGAAAAAAAATTATTGAGAGTGTGGAGGAACACCTCGTGTGTGACCCCCACAGCGTACGGGGCTGGCAGAGCGTTCAGCGTGAGAGGTATGGACTGATCACTATGCAGATGCGCCTCACATCCTCTTCTGTCCTGCACCTCAGGAACAGAGAGGAATCCTGGTGCCACACGCTGGAGCGATATCATGCTTTATCACAGCGTGATTAATATATATGTCAGCTTTATCAAGCGTGCGCTGTAGTGCGTGATCACAGACACTCAGAGTGATGGAAATGTGGCTGCCAATCGGCGCCAACAGCCTCTCCGGCCTCCACCGAACATTTAAACATTTTTACACATTCATACCCAGTGTTATGGGCACTGGAGGCAATGCGGGTGAAGTGTCTTGCCCAGGGACACAACGGCAGGATATCTGGGGAGAGCGTGATGCGAACCGCCAACTATCAGGTTATTAGACGACCTGCTCTACCTTCTGATCCGCTGCCGCCCCACTTTTTCCTCCACTTTCCCTCTTTAGGAAAGCTATGGAGGCTTATCCCGCTCTCTTTATTTCCCTTTGATTGGAAATTACATCCAAAAGCCGCGCAATGTGGCATTTTCACTGATAAATGGCAGTAGTTAGTAGTTTCGCTTCTTGGCTTGCATAAGACAGAAAAAACGGCTGCAACCATTCTACGTCACTACCCAGAATGCATTGCGACGTAAACTAAAATGGCAATTTACATCGTAATAAAGTTTTTTAAAAATATATAAAACTGGGAATTATTTTCAAAAAAATTATAGTTATGTTACTAACATAAAAATAAAGCATATAGAGCTAACATGCCAATATAATCGGAGTTCCTTTTAAGGGGAATGTATTATGATGTTAAATGTCATGCAGTGTGATGTGAAATGTCATGCAGATGTGAGATGAACTGCTGGGTTTATAAGGAGAAACCGTGCTTGGCTGTATCATGCTTTTTCTGTGTATGACTGATGAGAGAGTGTAATAAACTTTGTTTGTAAACCTGCCTCCTCATTTCCCACACTCTCTACACTGGTGACCCTGGACGTATTATGGAACACGAGGCAAGAACCCCAGAGTCGGCCCCGACGGGAAGCCCCAGCAACGCGGCAAGCATCCCACAGACAGCCCGGACGGGAACCCCCAGCAACGCATGCGCTGTTTCAGTCAAGCTACCGGACTTTTGGCAGCACAACCCGCACTCTTGGTTCCACCACACCGAGGACCAGTTTGCCCTCCGGGGAATAACGGCAGACGACACCAAGTTTTACTACGTGGTTGCAGTGCTGGACGCTCGCACAGCTCAGCAGGTAGCGAGCCTGCTCAACCAGCCCCCAGCCCACAACAGGTACGAAGCTCTCAAGGCTGCGCTGACCCGGCGCTACACGCTCTTGGACTGTGAGAAAGCAGAGAGGCTCCTGAGGCATTCCGAGTTAGGAGATGGTTCGGCTGTCGATCTGATGGAGAAGATGTTGGTGTTAATGGGCACAGACGACGGGCATTTTCTGTTTGCCCATCTTTTCCTCCGAAACCTTCCAACAGAGGCGAGAGCGGTTCTTGCCAATTCACCGTTGCTGGCCACGCGTGACTACTGTGCGCAAGCCCAGGAGGCAGACCGGATCATCTTCACCACCAGAGCGCTCACAGTCAACGCGGCGGCGTCAGAACCCAGCAAGACGACCAGAGGAGGCGAGGAGCCACCGACGGTAGCGGCAGTGGGGGCCAAGGAGCGCCAGAGAGACACGCTCTGCTTCTACCACCGCCGCTTCGGAGAGAACGCACGTAGATGCACGCCACCGTGCCAATTCAAGCGCTCGGGAAACACCAAGGCCGGCAGTCGGTAGCAGCTGCGACCACCGGCGAAGAGAACAAGCTGCTCTACATGACGGACTTGCGCTCAGGGAGGCGTTTCCTCGTAGATACCGGAGCCCAGAAGAGCATCATCCTGCCGACCTATGCCGACCGACTGGCAGTACCTAGCGGCCCCGGGCTAGTGGCAGTAAACGGCTTGGGCATTAAGACCTTTGGTGAGAGAACACTGGCTTTATCTCTACACGGCCATACATACGAGTGGACTTTTGTCATAGCAGCACTGAGTTTCCCAATCCTGGGAGCTGATTTTCTGTGTGCCCATGGTTTACTAGTTGATGTTGCTAACAGGCGCCTGGTTAATGCACTGTCCTTTGACTCTCTCCCCTGTACAGCTTGAGGGGCCGGGCCAGTAACACAAGCCAACATCACAGCTCCAGGCGGTAAGTTCCACACACTGCTCACTCAGTTCCCAGCACTCACGGTCCCGACGTTTTCGGCGGCCATCGCTAAACATGGGGTGGAGCACTTTATAACCACCACCGGGCCGACCGTTTTCGCACGACCTCGGCGCTTGGACGCAGCTAAACTGGCCATAGCGCGCGAGGAGTTTGCCAACCTGGAAAGGTTGGGCATCATCAGGCGTTTGAACAGCCCATGGGCATCCCCGTTACACATGGTCCCTAAGGCTGAGGGGTCGTGGCGACCGTGTGGTGATTTCCGCAGATTGAACAACGCCACAGCACACGACCGCTACCCGATTCCCCACATTCAGGATTTTTCCGTTCACCTCGCCGGAGCACGCATTTTTTCTAAAATAGACCTGGTCCGCGGTTACCACCAGGTCCCAGTGCGCGCAGAGGACGCACCCAAAACAGCGGTAATAACTCCGTTCGGCTTGTTCGAGTTTCTGCGCATGCCATTCGGTTTAAAAGGAGCGGCACAGATGTTCCAGCGCATGATGGATGCAGTGCTGCGCGATCTCCCGTTTGTGTTCGTCTATCTGGATGATATCCTGGTAGCCAGTGCGTCCAAAGACGAACACGTAACCCACCTCAGGACGGTTTTCCAGAGGTTGGAGGAGCACGGGTTAATAATCAACTCGACGAAGTGCCAGTTCGGCGTGACGGGGATTGATTTTTTGGGGCACTGCGTCTCACCGGAGGGAGCGATACCCTTGCCCAACAAAGTGCACGCCGTGGCGAACTTTCCCCGGCCTCAGACGGTCAGGGCGCTGCAAGAATTTTTGGGGATGGTTGTCTTTTATAACCGGTTGCTCCCCCGCGCAGCTCAACTCATGCAGCCATTGTACGCCGCGCTCAAGAGACGGAAACCCGCGGATGGAGTCGAATGGACTCCGGAGCGAGAGCAGGCGTTCTCTGAGGTTAAAGCAGCCCTGGCAAATGCCACACTGTTAGCGCACCCAGACCCGGAGGCCCGGATAGCGCTCACTACCGACGCCTCGGACATGGCCATAGGGGCTGTCGTGGAGCAACGTGTCGCCGGTTCTTGGCAGCCGCTCGCTTTTTTCAGCAGGGCTTTGCTTGACAGTGAGCGTAAATACAGCGCGTTTGACAGGGAGTTGCTGGCTCTCCACCTGGCCATACGCCACTTCCAGTTCTGGGTAGAAGGACGCAGCTTCACCGCGTTCGTGGACCACAAGCCGCTGACGTTCACGATGGCCAAGGTTTCAGAACCATGGTCGGGCCGGCAGCAGAGACAGCTGGCCGCGATCTCGGAGTTTACGACCGATATTCAGCATGTGTCGGGTAAACTTAATGTGGTGGCGGACTACCTCTCGCGCGCGGTAGTGGCCCCGGTCTGCGTAGGGATAGATTACACAGCCATGGCCATGGAGCAGATTGGCGATACGGACGTGCGCGCGCTCCAGCCTGGATCAACAGGGTTAAGGCTGGAGAGCAGAGTACTGCAAGACGGCAAGCCCCCCCTAATCTGTGACGTTTCCATGGGACGCCCGTGCCCAGTGGTCCTGGTCGTGTGGCGTTGCCGCATGTTTGAGTCAGTTCACGCTCTGGCGCACCCAGGAGTGCGCGCGTCAGTCAAAATGGTGGGAGCGAAGTTCGTGTGGCCAGGCCTGCGCAAACAAGTGAAAGAGTGGGCTGCAGCCTGCGTAGCGTGCCAACGAGCCAAAGTGCACAGACTCACGAAAGCTCCTTTGGAGCCATTTAGTATATACCGGCTAAAAGATTCGACCATGTTCACGTGGACCTCGTGGGCCCCCTCCCGCCATTGCAGGGGTGCACGCACCTTCTGACAGTGGTGGACCGCACCATACACTGGCCAGAGGCAGTCCCGCTGGCGGCAACCACGTCCGCGGACGTGGCGCGCGCTTTTTTGACAACATGGGTGGCGCGTTTTGGAAACCCGTTGGACATCACGTCCGATAGAGGCCCTCAGTTTGTTTCCGAACTTTGGTCCGCAATGGCCCACAGCCTGGGTGTTGCAATTCATCGCACAACCGCATACAACCCACAGGCCAATGGGTTATGCGAGCATTTTCACAGGTTACTGAAAGCAGCACTCAGGGCTTCGTTGACGGATGCTAATTGGGTAGACCGGTTGCCGTGGGTTTTATTGGGGTTGCGTTCCGCACCAAAAGAGGATTTGGAGGCTTCCCCGGCAGAACTGTTTTTTTCTCAGCCACTGTGGCTGCCCGGGGAATTTTTGCCAGATAATCCCACGCCGGACAACTGCCCGTCTCAGCGTTTGCAGCATAGTGCAGACACAGGCACGCTGCCCGGCCCGGCCCACCACTGTTTTCCACGCGCGTTCGTGCCAAAAACTTTAAAGAACGCGGAGTTCGTGTTCGTCAGGCACAATGCCCACCGCCCTCCATTGCGCCCACCCTATAATGGCCCGTTCAGAGTGCTGGAAACAGGGGACAAGCATTTTTTGTTAGACTTGGGGGGTCGTCGGGAGAAAATATGCATAGACAGACTTAAGCCCGCCTTTGTAGTGGCGGACGAGCAAGTGCTGCTGGCTCGGGCCCCTCGGCGTGGAAGACCCCCACTGAGAACTCCTCAGGCAAACGATTCACCAGGACAGCCACATGGGCAAAGCGGATTCCCGCCGGCACAGAGACCCCCGTTACAGCAGATATGGGAGGAGACTGAAGCCCAAAAGATGTGAGGACTGAAACTCTGTCTGGGGGGGGGGTAGTGTAGCAGAGACAAAATGCATATTATAGAGACTTGGGTGAGTCAGCAGACAGCGTCTCAGTCAGGATGCAGTGGTTAAACATAGGAGGACAATAGTCAGGGACATCATGGGGAGTTGGCAGGAAGAAGGAGCCGGGGGGGGGGGGGGGTTAAGGGGAATGTATTGTGATGTTAAATGTCATGCAGTGTGATGTGAAATGTCATGCAGATGTGAGACGAGCTGTTGGGTTTATAAGGAGAAACCGTGCTTGGCTGTATCATGCTTTTTCTGTGTATGACTGTTGAGAGAGTGTAATAAACTTCGTCTGTTCGTAAACCTGCCTCCTCATTTCCCACACTCTCTACAGCATGCTTATTATCACAAGCTAATTACAGTAGATGTAGATGCACTTTATGCTCCTTTATTGAGTAGAATATCTTAGTCACTAAAGTTTAAGGAATTTATGCTTTTTTTCAGCAACATGTGTCTTAAAAGGGGGTCTCACTTTTCAGATCAAATGTCTCTTCCCCTCCTCATTCCTCAGCAGACCATAGCTGCACTTTAACTGACCAATAGAGTTGAAAGCTTCATTGCATTTCCCTTTTTAGGTCGAGTTTATGATCCTTGTTGGAAGAAGTTTTGGGACCACCCTGCAACACTAGAGAAAACTTAAGTTTTATTGCGCTTTGTTCAGAGTCTGCTCGGGTGTGGTTGGCCAAAGCTGTGAACAGCTTTCTCTGCCTCTCCAATTTTTCTCCTATCTTTTTTAAAAAAAGGGCCCAGAGCCTGTCATGCTCTGTGTAAATCCTGTTTCTTTTCTTTAAAATTCATTTTTCTTATTTTATTCTTTTTTTCTCTAAATCATCGTGCAAGAAGATTTTGTTTATTTTTTTTTTAGCTTAAACCAACTCATTTAAACCACCAACATCGGAAGAAATGAGTTTGTGATATAATTTGATTTTCTGATGAGACTTTGCACCGTATACTAATTCCTTCTTCAATGCATCAGAGAAGACCTCACCCCGCCTGCTGAAGACCAGCCTTTGTGATCCCGGGAGGAGGCCATAACAGTGGTAAGGAGTCTCCCCACAGACCCACGCTGGTCCAGTGAAACAGAATCCAGTGGACCTGCCTGCTACCCATTGGGACGCAAAGTTTCTGCGGCTGACGGTCTGTTATGTAATTTACACTTGTCTTCAGAATATTCCTGATATAAGTTCTTTGAACCTAATTTTATGCAAACACATATCAGAATCTTAAAATGCACGTTGTCTTTCATTAATCTACGTTCTTTTTTCAGAGTAAAACAAATTTTCTATTTTTTTATAAAGTTATCATTTTCTTCATAAAATCGCTGACATAGTGGTTGGACCCAGGGGACAGAAGACAGACTCGAGTTACAGTTTAACAGTTTTATTCACCCAAGTGTGTAGTGATGGTGCGTGTATGTGTGGATGTTTGAGGTGCTGGATGCGTGTTGGGACTGAGCGAGCCTCGCTGCTGCCTGGCAACCCTAGGGACACAAAGCAGACAGATTACTACTGCACCACAGCAGGGAATGCAATAATGAATGCTGCTTACTTGCAGGTGACGCTGTGGCTTTCCTGCTTGCTCCAGGAGAGTTGGCCAGGAGGGGAGCTCACTGCTTGGCGCTGTAAGGCGGAGGAGTGACTCCGGCGAGATGGAGGAGTTGCACCGCTGCCAACGAGGGCTGATAATAATAATAAGTTTATTTATAGAGCACCTTTCACAGACAGAGTTACAAAGTGCTTAACATGGTAAAAAACAAAATAAAAACACAGGTGTAGCGGTTTGATTCAACCCCCACAACACACAGACAGAACACAGAGACAGTCAGCTCACACTCCTGGGTTTTTTCCGCTGCATGCTGCGTTTACAGCCGTGAGGTTAAATTGTCATCCATGCATTGTGTTCATGCATCCTGTCTGTACCTCTGATATGCAAATGCCCAGATTAACTGCTGTGAATGTCTTTGATCTATTGTTTGAGTTGAGTATATAAGCTGCACTGTGCTGTAAATCTGCCTTTCAATCTCACTTCTGCAACTACAGCTGCTGGACACAGACTTTGTGTCCCCTCTTCACTGAGAGCCGTGGGCTCGCTCCCGGCGTGCACGCACGGCGCCGGGAGAGGAGCTCGTGACGGCGGTATGATATAATAAACTTCCTTAAAACCTCAGCATTGCTGCCTTATTTTATCATCCGCCGCAACAGGCACATAAAACAGTAAAACAAAGACAGTAAAAGCACATAAAAATACAATCGGCACATAGTTAAAAAGCCAGGCTAAAAAGGTGGGTCTTTAGTTGCTTCTTAAAAACACCAATGGAAGGTGCAGATCTAAGTTCAAAAGGCAAGGAGTTCCACAGTCTGGGAGCAACAGCAGCAAAGGCTCTATCGCCTTTGGTTTTGAGCCTAGTACTAGGAACTACCAATAGATTCTGATGAGAAGACCTGAGAGACCTGCTGGGCTGGTGTAGAGAGAGCAGGTCACTAATATAAAAAGGTGCCTCTTCATGAATGGCTTTGTAAGTAAGAACAAGTACTTTAAAATCAATTCTATAATTTACAGGAAGCCAATGCAAGGAGGCCAAAACAGGAGTGATATGACAGAATCTACTGGACCTAGTTAGTAATCTTGCAGCAGCGTTCTGGACTAACTGTAGGCGGTGTAAAGAGGATTTGCTAAGACATGTAAAAAGAGCATTACAATAGTCCAAACGTGAAGAAACAAAGGCATGAATAATGATTTCTAACTGAGTGTAGGAAACCAATGACCTAATTTTGGATATATTCCTAAGGTGGAAAAAACAACTCCGGGTCAGAGATTTGACATGCTGATCAAAACTCATCGATTGATCAAAAATGACACCAAGATTTTTTAGATTACACCGTATGTTAGAGCTTAATGAACCAATGCTATTAACCAGCTTAGGAATTAGATTATCAGGTGCTACAATAAGGATTTCAGTTTTATCAGCATTAAGTTGCAAAAAGTTACTAGACATCCAGTCCTTGATTGCAGACAGACAATCATGAATAATTTTTAAATTGTCAACATGGTCAGGCTTAAAAGAGAAAAGTAGCTGTAAATCATCAGCGTAGCAGTGATAAGACACACCTTTAAATTTGCTGATAATAGAACCAAGTGGCAGCATATATAGAGCAAATAAAAGTGGACCCAGAATAGAACCCTGAGGCACCCCACAGGTTAAAGGAGCAGAGTCAGATGAATAAGAGCCAACAGCCACGGAAAAGCTCCTACCAGAAAGGTAGGAGAAAAACCAATCCAGAGCTTTTCCAGAAATACCTACCCAATCTCTAAGCCTTTGTAACAAAATAAAATGATCAATAGTATCAAATGCTGCAGTAAGATCTAATAACACTAAAACAGAGCATTTGCCAGAGTCTGATGACATTAAAATATCATTTGACACCCTCAGAAGAGCGGTCTCTGTCGAGTGTTTCTGACGAAAGCCTGACTGAAATTTGTCAAAAATATTATGTTCAATCAGAAAGTCAGTGAGCTGCTTGGCAACAACTTTTTCTAAAAGCTTAGAAATAAAAGGAAGCTTAGAAATTGGCCTGAAGTTTTTAAAAACAGATGGATCAAGGTTAGGTTTTTTTAAAAGTGGCTGCACAACTGCATGTTTAAAATACGAGGGTACATAACCAGATTCAAGTGAACTATTAATGATATAAACCAAAGACGTACCCACTGAGCCAATTACCTCTTTTAACATTGAGGAAGGCAAAATATCTAAAACGCAGGAGGAGGATTTCATGGAGCTCACCAACACTAACAAATCCTCAAAAGAAATTGGGGTAAAATCACTTAATTAAAAAGGCCTGTCTGTTAGGACAATCAAGGATTAGGGGAAAGGAATGAGTAAAACCAGCCCTAACAGCAGTGACCTTGTTAACAAAAAAGGAAAGAAACTTGTTACAGTCATTAATTGAATAAACAGGGGGAGCAGAAATGACAGGATTAACTATACTGTCTATTGTACTGAAGAGGATCTTTGAATTGTTACTATTGGAGGAGATGATGTTGGAAAAATAAGAAGTTCTTGCCATTTTTATCATATTGTTAAATTCAATTAACAGCTCCTTAAGGTACAATTGATGCACCTCAAGTTTAGTGGACTTCCACAGTCTTTCCACCCTCCGACATTTACGTCTAAATGTAAATCCACACGTGGATCCACAGGCGGCCGCCTGGAGGATCCACCTGTGCACAGGGGAGGATAGCTGGACAAGGTGAGTGCAAGGTTGGCTTACGTGACGAGGCGTGGAGAGCTTGGTCAGGCATAGCATGGGTCTGTGGCTGAGAACATGGGATGTAGCTCTGTGATGCTGACAGACGACTCCGTGCTGAGCTGTCAGTAGGTCTGGCTCTTATAGCTCGCTGGAGATTGATGGCAGGTGTGCGCACAGCTGGAGCTGATGACGGCCCAGCGGCCGCTATGACAGTACGCCCCCCCTCTAGAGGTGCCTCCAGGCACCTGCCCCACCCTACCTGGATGCGCCCAATGGAAGTCGTGGATGAGCTGCTTATCAAGGATCAACGCCGGACGAGTCCAGGACCGATGTTTGGGGCCGAATCCCTCCCAATCCACCAGATACTGTAAGCCCCGACCCTGCCGGCGGATGTCCAAGATGGCGGTAACCCCCCATGCCGGGTGGCCGTCGATCATCCTGGGGGGGAGACGCCGCAGGGGGCAAGCAGAGGGGATCGGAGATGAAGGGCTTCACCTGGGAGATGTGAAAGGTAGGGCAGATGCGCATGGAAGGGGGGAGAGCTAAGCGCACAGACACAGGGTTGATTATGCGAATAATAAGGAAGGGACTGATGAAACACTTAGTCAGCTTGCGTTTCTCAGCCGGTACCTTGATATTGCGTGTGGAAAGCCAAACTTGCTGACCCACCTTGTACTCCGGTGCTGGTCACCTGTGGTAGTTGGCCGTCCTGGTGTTGCGCTCCATGGTCCTGAGGAGAGCCCTGCGGGTGGCAGTCCAAACCCAGCGACAGCGCCTGACGTGAGCCTGAACGGAAGGCACTGCCACCTCCTTCTCCTCCTCCGGGAACAGTGGCGGATCGTACCCCAACGATGCCCTGAAGGGGGACATCCCTGTCGCCGAGGACACTGTGGAGTTGTGAGCATACTCGATCCAAGGCAGAAAAGTGCTCCAGGAAGAGGAGCTTGACGAGATGACACAGCGAAGGGAAGCCTCCAGCTCCTGATTCGCCCGTTCGCACTGGCCGTTACTTTGAGGGTGGTACCCTGATAACAGGCTTACCGTGGATCCCAACGCCTGGCAGAACGCCTTCCAAACCTGGGAGACGAACTGAGGGCACCGATCCGAGATGATGTGAGAGGGGATGCCATGAAGGCGGAGCACATGCTTCACCAGAAGATCCGCCGTCTCCCGTGCCGATGGTAGCCCCCGAAGAGGCACGAAGTGAGCCACCTTGGAGAAGCGGTCTACGATTGTCAGGACCGTGGTGAAGTGATTGGAAGGGGGAAGACCTGTCACGAAATCCAAAGCCACGTGAGACCACGGGCAAGTAAGCACTGGCAAGGGGTGGAGCAGACCGGCCGGAGGCGACGATGATGATTTACCGGTGGCACACTGTGCGCAGGCCCGGATGTAGTTGGTCACATCCCTCCTCAGCCCTGGCCACCAGAACGCCCTTTGGAGAAGTGCAATGGTGCGAGAAATCCTAGGATGACACATTAGTTTAGAGGCATGGGCCCACTGGATAACCTCACCCCTGACTGCTGTGGGCATGAACAACCGTCCCGAGAGGCCACTTCCTGGGTCGGGCTCTGCCTCCTGAGCCTTCCTCACTTTGTTCCGGATCTCCCACACAAGGGCACCCACAATGCAGGATGGCGGAAGGATGGTCTCCTCCTGTTTCTCAGATGTCTCCGCCGAGAACTGCCTGGAGAGGGTGTCTGGCTTTTGGTTCTTGCTCCCTGGGCGGTAGGTGATAGTAAAGTTAAATCACCCGAAAAAAAGGGACCAGCGGGCCTGGCGGGAGTTCAGTCGTTTTGCCGTCCTCATATATTCTAGATTTTTGTGATCGGTCCAGACGACAAATGGCTGAGCAGCCCCCTCCAACCAGTGTCTCCACTCCTCCAGGGCGAGCTTCACTGCCAGCAGCTCCCCGTCACCAATGCCATAATTCCTCTCGGTAGGTTGCAGGCGGCGAGAAAAGAAGGCGCACGGCCGAATCACCCCGTCAATAGGCGAACGCTGAGAGAGCACTGCTCCTACTCCGGAATCAGAGGTCCACCTCCACCAGGCACTGGAGATTCGGGTCCACCTGCGTCAGGACACGGGATGAGGCAAACTCCTCCTTCAGTTTCTTGAATGCTGCAGCAGCCTTCTCGGTCCAGCAAAAGGGGGTCTTGGGGGACGTGAGGCAGGTCAGCGGGCGGGCAATAATCCCAAAATTGGGCACAAAGCGACGATAGAAGTTAGCAAATCCCAGAAACCCCTGCAACTGCTTTCTGGACGAGGGGGTGGGCCAGTCCACCACCGCCTTGACCTTGGCTGGGTCGGGGAGCACTTGATTATGCAAGATCACGAAGCCCAAGAAAGACGTCTCCCTGACGTGGAATTCACACTTCTCGGCCTTGACGTACAGCTGGTTCTCCAAGAGGCACTGAAGGACCCGCCTAATGTGTACCTGATGCTCCTCCAGAGATCACGAGAAGATAAGGATGTCATCAAGGTACATGAAGGAGCCCAGGAAATCTCGGAGGACGTTGTTGATGAGGCGCTGGAAGACGGCCGGAGTGTTGGTCAACCCAAACGGCATCACCAGATACTCAAAATGGCCGCTTGGGGTCCGGAAGCCTGTCTTCCACTCGTCGCCCTCCTTGATCCGCACCAGGTGGTAAGCGTTGCGGAGATCCAACTTGGTGAACCAAGAAGCCCCCTGGAGAGAGTCGAAGGCCAAGTTCATGAGGGGCAGCGTGTACTTATCCTTGATAGTGATCTCATTGAGACCTCGGAAGTCGATGCAAGGGCGCAGGGAGCCATCCTTTTTCCCTACAAAAAAAAAATCCCCCCCACCGCAGACGAAGATGGTCAAATGATCCCAGAGCTGAGCGATTCCTTAATATAGGCATCCATCGCCTCCCACTCCGGAGCAGACAGGCTGTATAACTGGCTCGATGGCAGCGGGGCGCCAGCCCGGAGATTAATTGCACAGTCATAGGGGCGGTGGGGGGGAAGGGACAGCGCCCATGATTTGCTAAAGGCGACCCCCAGATCATGATAAATCTCCGGAACCCTAGACAGGTCAGAGGGGGGCGAAGCAGGTGGGGTCACAGATACCGATGGGGCACACGCTGCAGATTGAAGGCATGTGCTAAGGCAGAACGGGCTCCAAGAGATGACGCTCCCCGCCCGCCAGCCAAACGTGGGATTATATAGCTGGAGCCAGGGATAGCCCAAGATGACAGGTTAGGTGGAGGTGGGCAGTACCAAAAAACGAATGTCCTCCCGGTGGTTTCCTGAGATAATAACAGACACGGGGTCCGTCTGTTGAGAAACAGCTGTTAGTGGGGTCTTAGACAAGGTGATTAGATTGACAGGTGGCCAGAGAGTTTGGCAGCTGAGACCCAAGCGGGTTGCCAGGTCTCCTGATATAAAACTCTGCTCAGCCTCTGAGTCAATAAGTGCGTGAGTGGAGTGTTTTATGTGCTTAGAAATGAGCCGAATGGGAATGAGACAACTAGTGAGGGGCTTTGACTGGGCTACATCCGTGAGTCCCCCTACTGTGACCCACGGACCTCCTCTTTTCCCCGATTCGTACATTCGGCTACTTCATGGGAAGCACTACCACAATAAAAGCACAACCCCAGATCCTTGCGGCGCTGTTTCTCAGCAGCCGAAATCCCCGAACGCCCGATTATCATATCCTCCTGCCCCGGAAGTTCCTCCGACGAGGGCAGGGCCAGTAGGGGTGGCCGAGAGGAGCAGGGACGCAGTGCCCCAGAGCGACTAGAGGCTCTTTGCTCGGCGGCGCGCTCCTTCAGCCTGTTGTCTAAGCTTATGGTAAGAGAAATTAGTTTGTTCAACTTATCAGGTTTGTCCCGTGTTGCTAATTTGTCTCTTAACTCAGGGCTTAGGCTGCAGATAAAAATACTGCATAATGAGGCATCCTTCCACCCGACCTCTGCCGCAATTACCCGGAAATCGACAGCAAAATCGGCAGCAGCCCTGCTGCCCTGACAAAGGTCTAACAACCGGGCAGTTAATACAGAGTCCCGATCGGAGTGGTCAAAAACCTCGGTAAAATCTGCTAAGAATTGTTGGTAAGTTAAGTGGGCATAGCTGGGCTTTGCCATTACTGCATAAGCCCAGGCTAGCGCTCTACCCTCTAGCAGGTTAGCGATATAGCCAATTTTGCTATGGTCGGAGGGAAAATCCCCCGGAACCTTGTGGAAAACAGTCTCACACTGTAACAAAAATCCCCGTGCCTCTCCTAGCTTCCCGCTGAAATGGGCAGGCGTCGGCACGGAGGTGAGATGAGTTAGGGAAGTCTGGCTAACCTGGCTAGTTGGAGGATTAGCAGGGGCGGGTGGAGCCCTGGCGGCCGGCGGAAACGCCTGGTGGCCTTCCAAACGATCCAACCGGCCGTTAATCTGTGCTAATTGGGTGAGAATGACTGTTTGCTGATAAGCTATTTGGTCTACACAAGCGTCTAAGGTGTTAAGACGGTGCATCAGCGCGCTGTCCGCTGGGTCGGTTTGACGGAGTCGTACTGACATGGTGGTTGGACCCAGAGGACAGAAGACAGACTCGAGTTACAGTTTAACAGTTTTATTCACCCAAGTGTGTAGTGATGGTGCATGTATGTGTGGATGTGTGAGGTGCTGGATGCATGCTGGGACTGAGCGGGCCTCGCTGCTTCCTGGCAACCCCAGGGACACAAAGCAGACAGATTACTACTGCACCACAGCGTGGAATGCAATAATGAACGCTGCTTACTTGCAGGTGACGCTGTGGCTTTTCTGCTTGCTCCGGGAGTGTTGGCCAGGAGGGGAGCTTGCTGCTTGGCGCCGTGAGGCGGAGGAGTGGCCCGGCGAGATGGAGGAGTTGCACCGCCGCCAACGAGGGCTGATCCACCGCCTGGAAGATCCACCTGTGCACAGGGGAGGATAGCTGGACAAGGTGAGTGCGAGGTTGGCTTACGTGACGAGGCGTGGAGAGCTTGGTCAGGCGTAGCATGGGTCTGTGGCTGAGAACATGGGACGTAGCTCTGTGATGCTGACAGACGACTCCGTGCTGAGCTGTCAGTGGGTCTGGCTCTTATAGCTCGCTGGAGATTGAAAGCAGGTGTGCGCGCAGCTGGAGCTGATGACGGCCCAGCGGCCGCCATGACAATCGCATCCACTTTTCTCAACCAATGCTATTTTATGGTTTTCCAATTTCCAATATACTGACAAATTAAACTATGCTTCATGTGGTTCCACAAATGCTTGATTCATAAGTACAGTTAGGCCCAGAAATATTTGGACAGTGACACAATCTTCATGATTTGGGCTCTGCATGCCACCACATTGGATTTGAAATGAAACAACTACAACAGAATTGAAGTGCAGACTTTAAGGTTTAATTCAAGGGGTTGAACAAAAATATATGATTAAACATGTAGGAATTATAGCTATTTTTATACAAATGCTCCTCATTTCAGGGGCTCAAAAGTAATTGGACAAATAAACATAACCCTAAGTAAAATGTTACTTTTCAATATTTTGTTGAGAATCCTTTGCAGGCAATGGCTGCCTGAAGTCTGGAACCCATGGACATCACCAAACGCTGGGTTTCCTCCTTTGTGATGCTTTGCCAGGCCTTTACTGCAGCTGTCTTCAGTTGTTGCTTGTCTGTGGGTCTTTCCGCCTTAAGTTTTGTCTTGAGCAAGTGAAATGCATGCTCGATTGGGTTGAGATCTGGTGATTGACTCGGCCATTGCAGAATATTCCACTTCGTTGCTTTAAAAAACTCCTGGGTTGCTTTTGCAGTATGTTTTGGATCATTGGTGAAGCGCCGTCCAATCAACTTTGCTGCATTTGGCTGAATCTGAGCAGAAAGTATATCCCTATACACTTCAGAATTCATCCGGCTGCTTCTGTCTTTTGTCACATCATCAATAAACACAAGTGACCCAGTGCCATTGGAAACCATGCATGCCCATGCCATCACACTGCCTCCACCATGTTTTACAGAAGATGTAGTGCTTTGGATAATGAGCTGTTCCAATTCTCCAAACTTTCTTCTTCCCATCATTCTGGTACAGGTTGATCTTAGTCTCATCTGTCCAAAGAATGCTGTTCCAGAACTGGGCTGGCTTCTTCAGGTGTTTTTTGGCAAAGTCAATTCTGGCCTTTCTATTTTTGAGGCTGATTCATGGTTTGCACCTTGTGGTGAATCCTTTGTATTTACTCTCATGAAGTCTTCTCTTTATGGTAGACTTAGATACTGATACACCTACTTCCTGGAGAGTGTTCTTCACTTGAGTGGATGTTGTGAAGGGTTGTTCTTCACCATGGAAAGGATTCTGTGATCATCCACCACTGTTGTCTTCCGTGGATGTCCAGGCCTTTTTGAGTTCCCAAGCTCACCAGTGCACTCTTTTTTTTCTCAGAATGTACCAAACTGTTGATTTGGCCACTCCTAACATTTCTGCTATCTCTCTGATGGATTTCTTCTTTTTTTTTTCAGCCTCAGGATGGTCTGTTTCACCTCCATTGAGAGCTTCTTTGACCGCATGTTGTGTGTTCACAGCAACAGTTTCCAAATGCAAACGCCACACCTGGAATCAACTCCAGACCTTTTAACTGCTTAAGTGATGACAGGTTAACGAGGGAAGAGCCCATGCAGCCTTGTTATTTTTCTTTTTGCAGCCTTCTGAGTCAATTGTCCAATTACTTTTGGTCCCTTGAAAAAGAGGCGGCTATGTATTAAAGAGCTGTAATTCCTGTACCCTTGCTCCAATTTGGATGTGAATACTCTCAAATTACAGCTGAGAGTCTGCACTTTAAGCCCATATTGATTATATAATTGTATCCTGGATATGTTTTCGTAAACAGCTAAAATAACAAAACTTGTGTCACTGTCCAAATATTTTCGGGCCTAACTGTAACTCAGTAACAGTCTATGATGCCCATGATACATGTAAATTCTTTGTTTCAAAGTTATGCAAATACGTTAACCTATTCTGACATTTCTTATTAAATCATTGAAAGACATATGGGAGTTATTGTTTGATTTCATGTCCATCTTCTTGATCATCAGAGACAAGAACTCACACAAGGGTTTATTATGAGACTGATCAAATATTTTCAATAGGATTATTAACTAAGGCTTAACTTACCAGTTGCTAAATTCTTAAGCTTAAGTCTTAGTGCATAAGAGTTTCCACCTCTATAAAACGTGGATGGTGCCCTAACGAGGAATTGAGTGTGATGAAAGTAAATCTTCATTCCTACTCACATTCATATTTACACTAATACGTGTACCAACATTAAATTACCTATAAAATCCTTTAATTTCACTACATTAGTTTACTCTCCAGTGTTGACACTTTTACTCAGATGATGGCTGAATCTCAAAGCCAGTGATATCCCTTGGACATGAACGTGCAAATTTGTGTGTGCTCGCCTCTTTCCATTGACTTTGTATGGATTCATGCTGCCCGTTCGTGTTTGGTGTGAAGGTACCTTTAGTGCTCAGTCCCTTTCATATTTGTCAAAGTCTAACATGTATGATTGCCTGCATATAGGCTACACCTCTTCGTATTCCACTTTCAAACACAGCCTACATTTGGGCCTGTAAAGCCTAACTGGGCTACTTGTTTTCAGACAAGAATACTTGCTTTCTATCGGCATGCACTAGAATGGTAAATGTTAATTTGTCCAATTTGTTTTAAGCCCCTGAAATGAGGAGATTTTGTGCAAAATGGTTGTAATTCCTAAACTGTAACTCCAGTTTGGAGTTGAATACCCTTAAATTAAAGCTGAGAGTCTGCACTTTAAGCCCATACTGATTATATAACTGCATCTTGAATATGTTTTGATAAACAGCTAAAACAACAAAACTTGTGTCAGTGTTCAAATATATACTGTATGGACCTAACTGTATTTTGTCTTTTGGATAAAACTTTTAAATGTAGTAGTAGTAATGAATTCTCTTGCATGTTTACTTTAAACATTTTAATAGAAAATACTTCTTATAAATAGACATTCTACTGAGTGGACAGGGACACAGTCCCTGGCCAGCCAAATACAGAATCAGAAGATCAATCTTGATTCATGCCTCAGTTCATCTACCTCCTCCGGACTGAGGTCATTGTTTCTTAACCTGTAATACAAAAGAAAATAGTCAATAGGAAACATTGCACAAGCAGTTTGAAAATGGAAAAAAAGTAAAATATTATTCTAGTTTGGCAAGTAGCATGACCATGCAAAATACAGTATATGGAAGCGTGAGAATCTTTGAATTGGGGACTGTACATTGTGCACATACCATACTGACTTCATGTTTGTATTGTGTTGAAGGGCTTGTATCAGGCATTCCACTCCTCTTCTGGTTATGCAGTTCTCTGTCAGCCTTTTGAAAGAAATATGAGGGTGGAGCAGATTAGGTGGTACTGCACAGATGTGCTCAAATGTCAAATCAGCCATAAGTACAACTGAGCACACCAATTACCAAAGTTCTTCCAGTGACTGGTTTTTCTTGATGACTTCGGCAAGGGCACACGCTCCTGCACTCCCAACTTCATTGCCTACCAGACTGTAGATGAAAAGATTAAACATAAACATAAATACCTTGCAAACAAAAGGCGTAAGATCTGGCATATACCTACCAAATTCCTTTAAACAACTGTTATTAACACTATTATAAAATACAGTTTCACACCTAACATCTTACCTGAGCCACACAAGTGATTTACTGCTCTCAAGAACACTGGCAAGGGCCTCAGATCCTGCATCACCAATCTTATTGCCCCAAAGCCTGCGAATACAAGGAAATGTTAGTCAATAAAAATGCATCTGTATTACAGTTAGCATTGCACAGGGATGGAAAATGTACAGTAAATGTTTGTAAATCTTCCAGAAACTTTGCATAGGAAGTTAAGCTGATAAATATTTGAAGCTTTATACATTCATTGTAAAAGAACTTGAATAAAACAAATATTTTCCTTAGGACCACCACTCCCAAAAAATAATAAAAAATGCCATTCAAAATGTAAATTCAGGCAATTTCTCTGGATGCAATCCATCAGCTCAGATAAGTTCAAAATGCAAATGGGGTGTGATATGAAATTTTTTTAATATAGTGTAATATAATTATAGGGTAGAGTGACAACTGCATTGAAATTGTTGAAGCAATACCCTCCTCCTCACTCCGCTGGTCGTGCTGGTGCCCGTCTTCTGTAATATAAATTGCTTGTCCTTTTGTTAATACATGAACTGCTTATGACCTTTTGTCTCCCTGTTTCTCCTATTCCTCCTGTTACATAGCAAAGGAGATGTCACCAGTGTATGACTCTTTATGTTCTGCCTTTGGTGTTCACGGGAACCCTGACACACCTCATGTTTGGTATTTAAGCCACACACACACATACTTCCAGAGGTCAGAGCGCTGATCACTTCTGCACATTAAAATATATAAAATGACCTCACTGGGATTCTTTATTTCACCTCTCTCCATGCACAATGCATCATTTGTCAACGACAGATGCATCCTCAATACTTTTTCAGGATGTACTGTGCTGTGTGCATGGGATTGAAGAATGTACAGTGCATGGTACAAATTCAACTGAATTTGTATTAAATCTGGTTGTTTTAGCCAAGATTATGCCGCAAGTCCCCCCCCCCCCCCCAACTACCTTTTAGTTCCCTGCTATAGACTGTCCTGAAATTGGGCAAATTTCAATTTTATTGTCATTAATTCCTATACAGTATATCCCTGTTAATCCCCATATAGTTTCCAACTTTAAAAATCCTGGAATTTCACAACCCTAAATACAATGCATTCAGTTTTGCAGAAGACATTTACCCTAAATGCGTTAACGAAGGGTTGAATTTCAGGCCTTCTGCCAGCTGCTTTGCTCCTTCTGCTGTTATATTGTTGTTGCCTAGCCTAAAAGTAAACAAAAGGAGAATTAATAATTAATTTTAGCTTAGTCCTATACTGGGGCAATAACTGAGGACTGACCTTAGACAAAGAAAATTCTTTTTGGTCTTCAAAAGCTGTGAAAAGTATGGCATACAAGCATCAGTTAGCTTGTTGTTGAACAGCCTAGAGGGGGAATAAGATTGTGCACAACAATTTATAAAAAGTCATTCATAACTTTTGTGAATGGATAATTGACAATACAGTACTTACGCAATTTTCTGGAAGCTGTCACATTGGATGCCTTTTGCAATCAGCTTATGGATTCCCTCATCTGTGATGTTGTTGTTTCTGAGGCTGACAAGGAAACAACACTTAAGACCCTAAGTAATTGGATTTATTCAATGCAATAAACCAAATGGTCAAAACATTAAATTGAACACAGGAAAAATGTAAGCTTTCCAAACTTACTAAAGGGAATTACAAACATGCATGCAGGGAAGAAGCTGCTCTACTCCAACATCGCCCACAGAGTTGTTGTCCAACTGGAGGCCTACAGGACTTCTTAAATGCTGGAGCACAAAAGCCAGTGCAGTGCATTCTACAGGACCAATATTACAATATGTCAGTTTTAGGTGGTCCACCTCCAGCTTACTCATGGCATCTTTAGCAATTTGGCTCTCCTGCATCTCATAGATGCATTTGATTAACCAGACAAAGCCTGGCATTGCATGCATGCTCTTTTTCTCCCCGGGCACAGGTTGAGGGATTGACCTGAAGTGTTTATGCATGCCTTTGGAAAGGCATTTCACCACTTGTTTGACCTTTTTCTCCACAGTAGCACTAGAACAGCAGCAGAGCCAGAGTTTTTGATTGCGCTGCGAAAGAAGTCCAGACACAAAAGTGGCAGTAATTTGCAAATTTGTTTTTTCTGCTGCAGAAGATTCTGACTCTGAAACCATCTCCTGTTGGTCAGTAGGTGACAAGCAGGCTCTGAAGCATGTACTGCCCAGATCCGTCTCCCTCATGTTCTGCTGCTCAAAGAGTTTTGGGATTACTGAGCGGTTAGTGTTACTCGAAAAAACTATGAAGAGAGCAGCAAAGAAACACTGCATTGTCATATGAAGGAATTCATAGTGTTTACTGTGGTTGGGGGACAAATCCTTGTTTTTTATCAGAAAACCCATGCAGAGGTCCTTCTCAGTAACACCGTGTGTCTTCAAGTCTGTATCTGAGAAGATATAGCAGGTGTTTTTTATTCCCTCAAATGCGAGTTGTCCAAGATGGAGGACTGTTTGTTGATGCTCCTCCAACCAATTTAACCCTATGGCACTCTTCGGGGGGCTTTGATGGTGGAAAAAATGCTGTAAAATCATCAAGTAAACATCTGTGATTGTCTTTGGGCTCCCTTCTCCACAACCAAGCAGCTCCTTATAGCACTGTGAGACAATCCAGCAGAGGACAGGAGTGTGACACAATCCAAGTAAAACCGTATTAGCCTGTAGGGACTGTAAAATTTTTTTGGTTACACTGGGGTCCTTGTGATGCTTTCTCACAAAAGAGTCAATCCCATTTGGTGAAAAGCCTTTCAGACAGACCTCTTTGCAAAGATGCTTTTTTAGTACAGGGCTCACAGCCTCTGGACGACTAGTGACCACTTTTCTCACTCCCTTCATTAGGGAACCTTGGAACAAATTGAACAACAGTGTATGTGCAGGTGCACGCTGCGTGGGACAGCAGTGCCTATGTTCATCAGAAAAGCTTTGTTTGAGTTCATCCAGGCCATCAAAAGTAAAGAGGATGAGGTGCGGGTTGTCCAGAATGAACTGAAAAAGATCTGACTGGCCCCTGTCTGGCCAGCAGCAGTGTTCGAACAGCAGCTCCTGGATAGACAGTTCCTTAGACTCTGAGTTTAGCCTCCGACAGCTGAATGGAAACAGAAGGAGAAAGTCCTGAAAGGCAACACCCCGAGCCCAAAGCAAATGCAGTCTCTGCAGAAGGGTGCTCTTCCCACTGCCTGCCTCCCCACATATTAACACCGTGTCAGCCTCCTTGTTCACTGTACCCAATGGGCCAACAATATCCTCCAGGCCTAGGGGGGCACAGGCATCAGCACAGTCATGACCGAACACCAACTCGCCTTCGGTGTAAATGTCATCAAGCGACATGTGAGTGGTACCACCATAAGTACTGAGAAAGCAGGACTGTGCAGACACAGAACTGCTCAGCTTCTTCTGGTACTTTAAAACTTCTGTGAAAAAGAGAATAAATACAGACAGGCCTTAAATTATAAATATACATTACCTAAAAGCAGCCATAGTGCAAATTACATATTGTGAAAATGTTAAAGACATACAGTACAGTTGTCTTGTAATCAGTGTTGGAAGTAACGCCACTACTTTTGCAGTAACGTGCTGTGTAACGAAATTACTGTTTAAAAATTCAGTAATGCGATACAGTTACTAAAATTTGATCAGATGCGTTACTTGTGTTACTTGTTTTATTAATATGGATAGATATTTTTAGTGCAAATAAAATGACCCTATCATAGCCAGTGCAGCTGTCAGTTTCCTCCGCGGGTTGGTTTCCTGTCCTGCCTCAGTTCACGCCACAGCCCGGTAGGAAGAAATGCTGTGGCAGTGGTGACTTCTCATATCGAGCCCTGATCGCCTGTTGTTCGAGCGGTGAGTAGCCCCCAACAGTTCCTATCTCTGTGGTTAAACCTGAGTATGTTTTGAGCAAGAAGCTTGCATTTAATGTCCGCATTAAATGCATTTAAAGTTTTCTTACGCACAGAGAAAAAGTGACTGTGATTTATGGCAGTAAAGAACAGCTTCTTCTAAGCGGTGAACTTTCATTTATTTGTGTTTTCTGTTTTATTTTATCTTATTCATTTACATGCTGTTGTGATATGCAACTATTTCATGGAAGTAAATCCTCTAAATATACGTTTTTAATGGGCTGGTCCAGGGGTGTCAAACATATTACTCGAGGGCCAAAAACGGTCCACCAGGGGGTCCAAAATTTTCTCTGTGAATTTACAGCTTTATTTCTTGTAAATTTCTGACTTTCTACTGATTACAATAGTTTATGCAAATCTGAGACATTTTTTCTCTGTAAGATGAGACTTTTTTCTCATCAGTTTTCTTTTTCTTCTTTTTTTTTGATGAGAACAAGGGGCCCTTGATCTTGCTATGTGTGCAAGATGATTTACTGTAAGTATGCATTTAAAAGCAACGTGAAAGTTACTTTTCCAAGTAACTAGTTACTTTAATCATGCAGTAACTCAAAAGTGACTCACTTTTGAAAAGAAGTAAGTAGTAACTGTAACTAGGTACTGTTTTTTAGTAACTTGCCCAGTACTGCTTGTAATAAACTGCATACAATATTTTTTGAGCTTTTGTAATTATAAAGGGATTTTACTTGAGGGAATTCTGTAAATAGTATAGCCAAGGGTAAACAAAGATGTTCACAGAAATAACATTACAACTATAGTAGTTTTCTGTGTGATTGTGGTATTATTAGACCTTTGGGAAGATTCTGGTTTTCCTGGTTCAGTGGGGATTCGGACTCCTGCTGTTGGATATACTGCAGAACAACCTTTGCCACTGACTCGCCTTTCGACCTGACATGGTCAAGCAGACGCCTTGCCTGATTGGCACAAGAATGAGAAATAATACTGTTATATACAAGTCCATTTACCTTTTGACTCTCATTCTCCTGTCATATCTCATGCAGTTGCAGGTAGTTGTGGCAGGCAACTGAGTTAACAGCCTGTCTATCAACGGTGAAGTCACAGACAATATAACAGCCAGACGAGCCATCCATTTGTTTCCAAAGTACTTGTGGCTTTGCTTTTGAAAATGTGTTACAAGCACTGCATTACAGAATGGGAGGGACTTGCCAGCCAGAAAACAGGTTCATTCTTTTTCTAAAGGGGCTGTATTTCTACATAGCTAGTCTGACACTGTATACACAATGTCTGAAACTAGATTTATGATTTGGATCATAATATCATTGTTTACTGAAATCATAGCTCATGGGAGGAGTAGGGACAATTTCTCACAGACTTTTATACAATCCTATTGTCAAATATCTGCCAGAGGCAGATTTATGGTGGAGAGAGGACTCTAAATGTAGGCAGGAATTCAGTGCAGCGATGATAATTTATTAAACAAAAACAGGAACAAAACAAAAGCAGCATGAGGGATGAAAACAAAACATAACTAGGCAGGCAAAACTTACAAAGACTTGGACTGAACTCAAAGGAATCCCAAGAACGAATGACTGGAGACTCAACAGGATAAACGACATGGACAAATGACTATGACGCCAGACAGAGCACAAACACCAACTGACATAAATAGGAGAACTCACAATTACATGGATGCAAGACAGCTGGGAGACAATCAGGGTAAACCGTAACACATGCGAGGGAAAGTGGCTACAGGTACAGAAAATATGAGGAACTGGGAACAACAGGTAAACAAATATACACATAAGACCCAGAACCAGACAAGGGATGGACAAAACAGACTGACTGAGGAGCACAAAGGACAATAAGACCAAAAATGAAAATAAATAAAGGATCACAATAATGACAATAAAGAAAAAACAGGGGATGACACAACAGGCCGGGGGAACACAGAAGATAATAACAGGGGACCCGGAGGAACACAGAAGGCAAATAATGCAACTAGTTATAATAAAACAAAACAGGGGAAAACACAGAGAACAAAAATGAACATACAGCGTCATGATACCTATTACTTTTCCCTGCGGCCCATTAGAAAGAGCTCCTATTTAAGGACCTCCCAATTGCTTCAGCTTTTATAGTCAGATCCTTCCTGAGCCAATTCAGCATAAACCATTGAAGAAAAGTTTCTACTATGTACCACAGCCACATCTGTATGTTATATTTAACATGGAGTATTTGGTAAAATGTTTGCACTTTCTGTGGAAGACCCCAATTTGAAAGGGAAATGGAAAGGGCAGCTGAGTTTTTTTTGTTTTTTTTTTGATTTTGTATACTTTATTGAATCCCAGAGGGGAAATTGAGGGCATCCACCTGGCTGGATGAAGCAGCCACGGTACGCGCTATCCCTTAACCATTCACACACACTCACACCTAGGGCCACTTTAGAGTCTCCAATTAACCTAACCTGCATGTTTTTGGCCTGTGGGAGGAAACTGGGGAAATCCCGGAGTAAACCCACGCAGATACGGGGAGAACACGCAAACTCCACACAGATCACTGTTGGTCAGGGGCTGGGATCGAACCAGGGATCCCATGGCCAAGGGTGAGTTGCTGTGCTGGCACAGTGCTAACCACTGCGCCACCGCACCGTTAGCTCAAAAGGTGGTAAATGAAATAGCTAGTATGGCTTGATTTACTATTAAAATATTCATTATGAGTATCACAACAAATAATAGCAACAACAATATTTTAAGCACTATATTATAATTTCATTAATAATATATTGACAAAAAACAGAAAAGGGTTGACTTTCTCTGTGAAAACCTCATGATTAAAAAAGAACCTGTTTCATTTCATGAGGACTGGACAAGAACAGTAACTAGAAGTAGTCAGGCCACATTTCCCTTACGTAATTTCACTTGTGTAATAACGAGCATACTCTACCTGTTGTGTGGGAGTGTGTATTGGCAATCGCACTTGGTCACAGTCTGCTGCGCAAAAGTGGCCTGATTTCACCAGAGTTTCCAGAGTGCCATCAACGCACGTCTGTAGCTTGCAGACGAGGCTTGGTCTTTGAGTGAGAAGAGAATGAATGGCCGAGTTCTGAGATTCTTCTTTTCCTTTGGGATTTGAGCAGCACCCTGGGTAGGAAAGCCCAGCTGTCTGGGCTTCGGGCAACACTTGTTTAAGAACTGCTAGGAAGAGCTCGCAAGAGTCCAAACCCTTCGTATAAACCAGATCAAGCAGTTGTCGGGCATTGGTGTACAACGGCCTCCCCTGTACCTGTATGTTGTGATAGTCCTCCCAAGTGACCACTCCCCGGGCAAGCAGCACATCCAGGACCCTTTCCAGATGTTCCGGTGACCCACTGCTGCACAGAGCCTGTAGTATCTCTGTCCGCTGTTTCAGCACGAGCTCCTGGGCACACATGTTTTTCACATGTTCCGTTTCATCTAGCCCTTAGACACTTGTGCTTCTCCACCTTTCACAGAGGACACACCCATGTCATCATACAGTAGATCACACCCAGCTTTACTTCCATTTGGTTTCATAACATTTTGTCAGACATATCCAGGGATTACGCATTTATTGATTAGTTTATAACTACTTAAAAAAACAAAAACAACTGCGGTTAGTGTTACATACCTAAACACAAACTTGCAGCGCAGAGTAAAATCATTATAAAATTGCCAAAATACTCACATTCGGTCGAAACATCAGAAAACTTTTCTTTGTCCATCTGTCGTTTGAGGCGCCGAAAAGCTTCAGTCCTACCGTTTCCTCATGAGGAACTGAAACTGAAACTTGTTCTCCAACACGGTCCCTCCTGTAGAGCTTGTGTCCTGGCCAGGGGGGTTTCCCACGCAGCTGAAGAACAGCAGGAGCGTGGCCCTTCGTGGCAACGTGATGACTCCGCCTGGGGCTGATAAGAGGTTGAGCCTCAGCCACACTGCAACCAAACTTTTTTTCCTGCCGTACATGGGAAACCCCCACAGAGAGGGACATGATTACAGACACCAAAAACAACCAATCACCGCTTGGTATAGAGACAGCTGACCAATTACTATGAAGAAAGCCCTGCACGTCACGCATCGGGGTTTGTGAGGTCGTCTCCTGTAAATAACATCCCTCACAAATGTAGCCGTGTACACTGTATTATTCAGCACATTTTTCACGGGGAACAGTTTTATCCAAATGCTGTATGCAAACTTTAGAGTGGGGGCAGTCTTCTGCCTGCCGGCTCGCTGTTGCCCGACTTGCTAGAGTGACTTTGGCGCTATAAGTTGGCTGGTCAGGGCGCTAGCATTAGCTGACCGTTTAGCTAATCAGTGGTTATCGGGAGCAGCCGAGCTCGTTCCAAGGAGGATTTCAGCTGACTGGGATGGAGCTTGGGAATGACAGCAGTCTATAGGATTTCACCGAAATAAGGTAAGGTGTGTGTGGTTGACACTGAATGCTAATTTCTAATTTGGGTGGATTTTAGCCGGCGGACCGTTAGCCACTTTCCTCCGTTAAAAGGGCCTTTTACTGACTACTTCTGCCTGGCGACACGCCGCTGCGTGTTGCAGTCAATGAAAATAATTAGCAAAGCATCACATAACAGTTTGTGGCTGTCACCTCATGTATCACGCCGAATTTTTGACAGTGCAGCGCAGATCAAGTGTAAATACTTGTGTTTTGTCGCCTGTGTTGTTTAGCCAAACTGACTTTTGTACAAATGTAGTGCAGATAATAAACAGAAAACCGGCAGACTTTTTTGCTGTGTAAAAATAATCAAGTTCATCCATCCATCCATAGTCTGGGGGTCCGGGTTTTGGGGACATTAGTCTAGGCAAAGAAACCCAGACTGCTGATTCACATAGCACCATGATCCCTCCACCCATGTGGCTCATTCCCGCTGAGCCTTATCAGGTCATAAGGGTAGAACCCTGGTCACCAGGCACTTGCTGTCAGGCAAGTCCTTCCGGCCAGGCTCCAAGGCAGAACCCTAGTAACGCCATAGCTGGTGAGGTGTACAAGCTCCTTGATGTAATTTTTTATTTTTCATGGGGCTCCACTGGATCACTCTTAGTGTTTCACTTAACCCAGGGCCAGTTTGCCTTGGGAGACCCTACCAGGGGAAAGTTGCCCTGTCAGCATAGCTCCTGGGATCATTGGGGCACACAAACCCCTACGCCACGGCAAGGTGGTGATCCACCTGAGGCAAAGTTGGATGGGAAGTTTAGTCGCAGAGGTAAAAACATTTCAGGACTGTCTGATTTCCTAAATACAGACAGTACTTAGGTGGGCTGTTTAGGTCTGTTGACAGCCACCTTAGTATAATGTATTCCTCTTTTTTCATGCACTTGAGACAACAACACAATCAAGCACTTACTACTTTGTAATGTTCTCATTCCTTCTCACACTTAACAGAAGTTGCGTCACTGATGATGCAGAGTATTGACTGATTCTAATTTGAGTAATAAAGGCTGATACTGGTCACTGCCTGATATTGGTTCATCCTTATTTTTAGCCTTTCAGTTCAGTTTTAAGACTGTGCGGGCATCTTTAACTTACTGTGCCACTCCAAAATCCTGAAGTTGATATCTGCAGCACTCACGTAGCCACTGTCACTTGACATTTCATTTAAGGGGAACCCAAAATTGTCCTCTAGCCTCGGGGGCCTGCTTGTAGCCATAATAGTTATTGCTTATATTTTTAATCTGATGACATATTGCTAGTCAAAAAATAGTACATTTCACATTGTAAACCAGCTTCATCTGTTTAAACAGTTGATGGATGTTGAAGCACTTTGGGTTATTGTCTGTGTCTTGTGGTTTCAAACCATATCGGAGGTGCAATCAGGGGAAGTCCATACAGTTGGTATTTATCTTGCTTTGACTGTCAGAATTAAGATATTGGAATCAGTTAAAATGATTGCATGTTGCACGGGAGCCACCTGGGTGCTGCAAATAGATGGAGAATACACACAGATGTTAATTCTCAGGCGACCCCAGCAAGTAAGGTAGATCATGAAAGAGTCTAATCAACGCCTGTCACACTTCATTATTTACAAAGCATTTTCTGAATCCTAAATAAAGATGAAATATAAATTTTTACATATAAAAACATGACAGAAATATGGCATGGTGTAAAATTAATACGTTTCCATATGTTGTATTCCTTTCAGGTGTGATATAAGCGTATATAAAAGAGTATTAATAGCTTACCTATTTAAAAAAAAAAATGCAAATTTAGGAGAAAAAACACAAAATTCACCAGAAACTGTAGGAACTTGAAGGTAATCACAAAATTTGCTAAAATAAATTTGCAAATCAACCCATCCATCATCTACCCCTTATCTGGGGGTCCGGGTCACTGTGGCAGCAGTCTAAAAAGAGAATCCCAGACTTCCCTCTCCCCAGCCACCCTCTCCAGCTCTTCAGGGAGGATACCAAGGTGTATCCAGTCCATCTGGGAGACAGTTTTCCCAACGTGTCCTGGGTCTTCTCCCAGTGGGGCATGCCCAGAGCCCCTCATATGGGAGGCATTCAGGAGGCATCCTGATCAGATGCCCAAACCACCTCAACTGGCTCCTTTCTTGTGGCGGAGTAGTGGCTCTACTCTGAGCCTCTTCCCAGATAACTGAGCTCCTCACGCTTCTCACTCCAGCTACTCTATGGGGAGAGCTCGTGAGCTGCTATTCTCATCTATGTCATGAACTAAATTTGCAAATGTATAAGGAAAAATTGTAAATTAACAGAAAAAGCAAACTTGATGGAAAAGCTGCAAATTTTGTGGAAAAAAAAATACAAGGAAAGCATTTGCAAATTTACACAAAAAACTGTAACTTTACAAGATAAAAGGTCTCAAATTGCAAATTTTTGACCAAAAAGTTTCAATTTACAGTCATGTGAAGAAATTGGGACACTCTGTATAAGCCTGTGTGTGTGTTTTTTTTTTTTTTTTTTTTTTTTTTTTACATATTTGGACATATGGATATTTATTGTCAGTGTTAAAAATACTGGGAGATTCACATAATACAACTAAACGATTAAAAATGAATTAAAGTGTTTCCTCAAATTTTCTGTAAAATGTAATTCTAAACGAATAGTGAGGAATAAATTAGGACACCCCCCTATCTTTTTTAGGACATTTCCACATTCATTCCCACTTAAAATGGCTAAAATAAATTTTAAAAAATGCAAATAAAATAAAAACAAGGTTAGACATAGATATATGAACATTTCTCAATAAAGAACTGAATATTTAAAGGGGTGTCCAAATTTTTTCACATGACTGTACATGAAAAAGTTTCAATTCTATAAGAAGAGTCAAATTTCTGAAAAACAGATGCTGATACAGTCCACTGAGAGAAAACAAAGCATGTACAGAATAATCGGATAGTCTTTCGGGCTCACTCTCGAATGTTTGTAGTCCCAAAGCTTGTATTTGGGAGAGTCCTGCAGTCTCATAATAATTGTTTTTATGTACTATTTACTGTACTTGGAGGGAGAATTATTTTCTGAATAGCAACAAAAGATGCATATTCAAAACTTAAGTGGGATTTATGCACCCGCATCATGTCGACGCCATTACCGACATCCATCGCCGACGCAGTGATCTGCAGTTTTTTTTCTTCTTTGTTGGGTGAAATGCATTGTTTCATTGCCAAAATGGGTTTCACACAATGTGTAGAGTGACTTGTGTTCATTGTTTTTTTGTTTTTTTAAATGAAATAGCGATGGACGAGAGCAGACTGTGGTGGAGTTGGCGCTAATAAATGTTAAGAAAAAGCAACTTTTCATACGATTGTTGCACAGACAAAAAAAGAAGTTGGAGAAAACGGTGCATGCGACCACCACTGCTGCCGTTATTTGATAATGTGTGTAATTACTAGGGTTTTGACGAACCACAAAATATTCTGTATGTGCTTACTTCCTCAACATTTTTTTGAATTTGGACCATTGTTTAACTGACTTGCTTTGGAAGTTGTGCCGCCGCAGAGCAGAGCAGCGACAAGAACCAGGAAATGTGAAGGAGGAGACAAAGCGGACCAATCACAATTCTTATGGCCCGTGTTGCCGACATGCACCTCTCCTTCTCTGGACAGGTGCACGTCCAGCGACGCAATAGGAATGCAAGTCACTGCTGCGTCAATGCTGTCACAGCTGTATCACTTTGACGCGGGTGCATAAATCCAACTCATGCTTTATACAGTGGTGTGAAAGTGTTTGCCCCTTCCTGATTTCACATTTTTTTGTGTTTGTCACACTTAAATGTTTCAGATCATCAAACAAATTTAAATGTTAGACAAAGATAACACAAGTAAACACAAAATCCAGTTTTTAAAAGAAGGTGTTTATGATTAAGGGTAAAAAAATCCAAACCTACATGGCTCTGTCTGAAAAAGTGACCCCCCCCCCCCCCGTTAAAACATAAATTAACTGTGGTTTATCACATCTTTGGAAAGCTGAGTTCAATTTCTCTAGCCACACCCAGGCCTGATTACTGCCACACCTGTTCTCAATCAAGAAATCACTTAAATAGGACCTGCCTGACAAAGTGAAGTAGACCAAAAGATCCTCAAAAGCCAGATATCATGCTGCGATCCAAAGAAATTCAGGAACAAATGAGAAAGTAATTGAGGTCTATCAGTCTGGAAAAGGTTATAAAGTCATTTCTAAAGCTTTGGGACTCCAGCGAACCACAGTGAGAGCCATTATCCACAAATGGCAAAAACATGGAACAGTGGTGAACCTTCCCAGGAGTGGCCGGCCTACCAAAATTATCCCAAGAGTGCAGTGACGACTCATCCAAGAGGTCACAAAAGACCTCACAACAACATCCAAAGAACTGCAGGCCTCACTTGCCTCAGTTAAGGTCAGTGTTCATGACTCCACCATAAGAAAGAGACTGGGCAAAAATGGCCTGCATGGCAGAGTTCCAAGACAAAATCCACTGCTGAGCAAAAAGAACATAAAGGCTCTTCTCAGTTTTGCCAGAAAACATCTTGATGATCCCCAAGACTTTTGGGGAAATACTCTGTGGACTGACGAGACAAAAGTTTAACTTTTTGGAAGATGTGTCCCCCATTACATCTGGCGTAAAAGTAAGGCAGCATTTCAGAAAAGGAACGTCATACCAATAGTAAAATATGGTGGTGGTAGTGTGATGGTCTGGGGCTGTTTTGCTGCGTCAGGACCTGTAAGATTTGATGTGGTAAATGGAACCATGAATTCTGCTGTCTACCAAAAAATCCTGAAGGAGAATGTCCGGCCATTTGTTCGTGACCTCAAGCTGAAGTGCACTTGGTTTCTGCAGCAGGACAATGATCCAAAACACACCAGCAAGTCCACCTCTGAATGGCTAAAGAAAAACAAAATGAAGACTTTGGAGTGGCCTAGTCACAGTCCTGACCTGAATCCGATTAAGATGCTGTAGCATAACCTTAATAATAAAAAGGCGGTTCATGCTCGAAAATCCTCTAGTGTGGCTGAATTACAATTGAGCAAAGATGAGTAGGCCAAAATTCCTCCACAGCGCTGTAAAAGACTCATTGCCAGTTGTTGCAAATGCTTGATTGCAGTTGTTGCTGCTAAGGGTGGCCCAACCAGTTACTAGGTTTAGGGGGCAAGTCACTTTTTCACACAGGGTCATGTAGGTTAGGAATTTTTTCCCTTAATAATAAACACCTTCATTTAAAAACTGCATGTTGTGTTTACTTGTTATCTTTGTCTAATATTTAAATTTGTTTGATGATCTGAAACATACAAAAAATGAGAATTTAGGAAGGGGGCAAACACTTATTCACACCACTGTATATTTTTATTGCTTTACATTTAACTTTTTAAGCACTTAACTGTTCAGTTGTTAATAAACAAAGTACTCGAGCTGCTAAATGACTACTAGAAAAAAAATCAGCATATCACACTTTTGCTCCTATTGTTAATCTATTTTCTTTCAATACCTTATCTTGAACCTTTTTCAAGAATTTGCTGTACAACTATTTTCTTTTTCCTCAGACCACAGGTCAAGCTTGCCTTGACATTGGACCTCCAGCTTAGCATGCAGGCATGAGCTCTGCCCTGTGGAGCCAGGAGAAGCCCATTGGGGGCTTCAGGGAAGACTGGCGCTTTTACATGGTTGTGAAGGAGTGTACGGTGGAGAAGCCTCCCCAGAAGACCCTGCGAATCCCCCGCGGCAGTCTTGGTCAGGCCTGCCAGGAACGTAACAGCCTTGGGAGAACCCTGCCCCCATGCAAAGGCAAGAAAAGCCTCCGCATTCTGGATCAGACCAATGTGGTGCTGAGCCTGGATGAGCGGGACGTCCTGGAGCTTGACGAGAAGCTGGCTGAGCTGCTGTTTCCTATTACCAACTGTGAGGAACGATATGCCCTGCTCTGTAACAAGTCGCGGCTTGAACGTGTCCGTGATATTGACTGTGGTTCCAAGGTGCGCGTCCAGCTGCGCTCGGGGGATGAACCTCTGCCTGGTGTGGTCCGATTCAAAGGCTCGCTGCTCCCTGACAGAGCTTTGTCTGGAATCTGGTTTGGAGTGGAGCTTCTGGTGAGAACTTTTGTCTTTTCCTCTTTTTGGGAGATGTTGACTTTGTAAATTCTTATACATGAGACCTCTGCTATAATTAAAATTTTTGAGTATTAATAACATTTCTGTCTGAATCAGTAAAAATTTAGACTTCAACAATATTATTTTATTGTTTTTTATCTTTTGCTTCAACCATAATTAAAATAGTGCAAAGATCCAAATGAATATAAATGAATTGTGATCACTCACTGGTTTCCAAAAGTCTTATTCAGATTCATGCTGTTTATACAGTGTACATATGTAAAAATGGGAATCTAAACCAGCCTCACACACACTCTAGACACAAACTTTTAGGTTCAATTTTTCAGAAATTGCTGCTTGGTGTTCAAATGTTGAACTAATTTTAATGTCCAAAATCCATCGTGACTGTTCCTTTTTTTTTTTTTTTTTTTTTTGTCAGCATTAGTCATTGCCCAATGTTGTGAAATGAGCAGATTTCATCACTATTCACCTTTAAACTAATTATTGCATCCGTGTCTCTATATTGAACTCAAAACTAAAGAATTGACAGGAGCTATTTCTAGTTCCTCTCTTGAAGACAGATAAATTTTGTTTGACTCAAGTTGTTATACCCTGCCAGTCAAAGGCCAAAGGGATCAAAGACTTTGTTATGGGGCAGTCCATTCATCCGTCTGTCCCACTTTTGTGAAATCAACTCCTCCTACCGTTTGGTTCTGATTGTTTTGAAACTTGGTACCAGGGTTTGATATACACTGCTGGTGTGCATATTGCAGTTTGGCTCAGATCAGATGATTTTTGCAGGAGTTGTTGCCCCTGACTTATTATTTCTTATTTCACCTCAGTTAATAGACTGTAACTGTTTTGTGAAATCAACTCTTACAGTTTTGTTCCAAATGTTTTGAAGCTTGGTACCAGGGTTTGATATACTGTATGCACACTGATGATACGCATATTGCAATTTGACTCTGATCGGATGACCTTGAGGTCAAGGTCAGAGGTCAGATTTTCCCTAAGTCTTGCAAACACAATAACTACTGAAAGAAAGTATGCACCGTGGGCTGCACGGTGGCGCAGTGGTTGGCACTGTGGCAGCACAGTTTACCCTCGGCCGGGGGATCGCGGGGATCGTGAGATCGTGGGTTCGATCCCTGCCTCCGACCAACGGTGATCTGTGTGGAGTTTGCATGTTCTCCCCGTGTTGTGTGGGTTTACTCCGGGATTTCTCCGGTTTCCTCCCACATACCAAAAACATGCAGGTTAGGGATACGGGGCGCTTGCGCACACAGCGACCGGCAGCTGGTGGCTTGTCACCAGACTGCAAAACAAATCTACCTACGGGTACAAAATGAGTAATAAAAAAAAAAAATATGTAAGCTTTTCAAATTGGTACACTAGTTGTATCTAATACACATCTTGGACGATTTACACCCTGACCTGATTATGGGTTTGGGATCAAAAGGCCAAAGTTAACATTCCATTTGCACTATTACTATAAATTGAGTAAAGTTAGGATCCCCAAACCTGGTACACAGGCTCGTCTTGGAATTCTAGATTCTAATTATGGGTTTGGGGTAGTGCTGTGCGATATGATGATATATATTGGCGACACGATTTAAAAAAAGTCTGTAGTTTCATGTAAAACTGTATTGTTATGTCTGGATTTAAAAGACATAATACCCCATTTGTACTTGTCACCACCCCACCTCTCCCCTGCAGTGTGACAGGTGTGTGCAGTAGTGGGTTCCAGTGGATAGCACAGTAGCTAACTGCAAGCTAATGTTTTGGTCATATAGCCGCTATTTCTGTTCGCCAGGGATGTCCAAAATGTTGATGTGGGACTTTTTCCCCACTGTGCTGCATCAGAGAGGATAGTCCGCTAACCTCATTTTAATTGGAGGTAAGTAACGTTAACACAATCTCTCTCTAATTATAAAAGAGGAAATGCTAAATGACGATGCTAACTTGTCGCTAATAGAAAATATTATAGTGTATCAGACCATTGTGTCTTTGGTTTAAATTACTGTGGAGTTTCTTAACTTAAGTTTCTTAAGCTGAGTTTCTTAACTTTGCCTGAAAAAAATATTACTGAAGCTGCAAAAATGCGTGACAGCGGCTGCATACACACTAAATAAATAATAAATAAATTAAAATGTGTCGGAGGAACAAACTGGCTCTTGGGGCTGTGCGATATGGCAAAAATTTCACATCACGATATGTCATCTTATATCACAATTAGAGGGCACTCAGAGAGCACATGCCTCCGCCAAGGCTCCGTCTATCCCTCCCATTGTCCTCCCCTCCATCCCTTTGTCCGTCCATATCGCCATCCATCTGTACATTGCGAGATAGGGCCTTGGCGGAGGTATGCACTCACGGATCACGTCCAACATCTAATGAGTTCATCTTTGGGCCAAGGGCCACCTCTGGTGAAAATTTCATCCAGATTCATCTGGTAGTTTTGGAATATTGTTGCTAACATTCTGTGAGAAGATAAGATCCTTGGTGGAGGTATGCATTTTAAGATCATCACTAAAGTCTAATCTGTTCAGTGTGCCAATACACACCTTTCCTGAAAATTTGAATGAAAGATGCTATATAAATGCAATACGTTATTATTATTGTTAAGATGAGATAAGCCTTTTAGTCCCACAATGGGAAAATTCCAGGATTGCAACAGCACAGGGATAGCAACAATCAGAAGGCAAGAGGGGAAAAAAAAAAAAAAAAAAAGCAAGAGCAGCTAATATACATATGTACATATTACTATAAATATATATATATATATATATATATATATATACAGACACACAGTGCAGAGCATTGTAGCTGGATGGAATAAATATGAGTATATAAACACACAGTACGGAGCATTGCTGCTAGGTGGAATAAATATGTAAATATATAAACACACACAGTGCGGAGCATTGTAGCTAGATGGAATAATATGTAAATATATAAACACACAGTGTGGAGCATTATAGCTAGATGGAATAAATATATAGATATATAAACACACCCAGTGCGGAGCATTGTAGCTAGATGGAATAAATATGTAAATATATAAACACACACAGTGCAGAGCATTGTTGCTAGATGGGATGAAACAGCACAACCGTCTACTTAGTTATCCTACATGGTATGATTATGTGCCCATACATATTCTCACCCTCCAAAGCGACCGGTATTTTCCTAGTTGTATGCCGGAGGGGACCATTGTGTAAGTCTATTGCGTCTTTTGCATTCAAAACTATTAGGTTGTCACGTCTTTTTGCTATCTCTGCGAGCAGCCCTGCTTAGGTTGTACAGTCTGACAGCAGTTGGTAGGAAGGACCTGCGAAACCTCTCGGTTGTGCACCTGGGATGATGTAGTCTGCTGCTAAATGAGCTCCTCAGTGCATTCAGTATGTCCTGCATAGGGTGGAACTCGGACTCCAGCAGAGATGACAGTTTAGCCACCGTCCTTCTCTCTCCTATCTCCTCCACCGGGTCAAGGCGCTGCCCCAGGACAGAGCTAGCTTTCTTGATCAGTTTGTTCAGTCTCTTCCTATCGGCTGCGATAATGCCACTGCCCCAGCAGACCACTCCAAAAGTGATGGCTGATGCCACCACCGTGTCATAGAATGTCTTCAGCAGCGCCTCTTGCACACCAAAAGACCTGAGTCTCCTCAGTAGGAACAGCCTGCGCTGTCCCTTCTTGTAGAGTGCGTCAGTATTGTGTGACCAGTCTAGTTTATTGTTCAGATGAACACCCAGGTACTTGTAGGATGTCACCATCTCGATGTCTGTTCCCTGTGTATTTACTGGTGCTGTGAGAGGTTGTCCTTGCCTGTGGCAGTCCACCACCAGCTCCTTAGTTTTCCTCGCGTTGATCTGGAGGCAGTTCCGATGGCACCAGTCCACGAAGTCCTGGATAAGCCCTCTGTACTCTGCTTCATCTCCATTGGAGATGAGGCCAATGATCGCAGAGTCATCAGAGAACTTCTGTAGATGGCAGTGTGTTGTGCTGTGTGAGAAGTCCGCAGTATAAAGAGTGAACAGGAAGGGAGCCAACACCGTTCCCTGGGGGGCCCCCGTGCTACCGATGATCGTGTCGGACCCACAGTCCCGGGTTCTCACAAACTAACTAACTAACTAACCTGCACTTATATAGCGCTTTTCTACTGAGGCCGGTTCGTGAGGTAGTCCAGGATCCATGATGACAGGTGCTGGTCCACCCCTGCGCGCAGCAGCTTGTCCTTCAGGATCATCGGTTGGATGGTGTTGAAAGCACTGGAGAAGTCAAAGAACATGATCCTCACCGCATTCCCGGGCTTCTCCAGGTGGGACAGAGAACTGTGAAGGAGGAAGATCATCGCATCCTCCACCCCAATGCCATGCTGGTAGGCGAACTGGAGTGGATCCATCGCTGGTCCCACCAGGGGGCAGAGGTGAGCAAGGAGCAGTCTCTCCAGGGTCTTCATCAAGTGGGACGTCAAGGCCACCGGTCTGTAGCTGTTCAGGTCTTTGGGGTGGGAAGTTTTTGGTACAGGTACCACACAAGATGTTTTCCACAGCTGTGGTACCCTCCCCAGCTTCAGGCTCAGGTTGAAGATGTACGCCACAATCCCACACAGCTGGTCTGCACAGGACTATTATTATTATTAACAGAGAAACAACAGCAAAAACAATACAACTATATTATATGACTACGTAATATAATAATAGTAATGATAATAATAGCAAGACTGTCAGAATTGTATTGACTATACATTGGGGCTGGGCAATTCCATCTTAAATCAAATCATGACAAAGGCACAAACGCTCACCTGGCACGTCGACAGATGCAGACATGTTCCTCCAAGCGTTTGCTTTCAAATTTTGATCATGATATCCTTTGTGTCAGATCAAAGAGTACCGGGTTGTTTAACGCAGCAGAGTTCAGCCTCTCCACTCTCCATCACCTACTGTTGTCGTCTTCTTGTACTGGCATCCTGTGTCCCTCCCTTCTTAATTCTGATTGGCTGTTTAGAAAGAAGGTCTGACATTGACAAGTGCAGCTGTACAGTAGTTTGGCAAGTTGAACTTTTTTCAGCCCTTAGCACCACGACAGTAAGCAGCCACTACACAAAGTGTTTCAGCGTCGAGGGTGCTCATCACTGTAAACGCTGGACTACGTAGAGAATGAATAGAAAATAGTTGCCCACAACAGGGAAAAAAAAAAAAGTTTGGTGAACACGCCCCCTAATACTTTTTCTGCAGTGTTTGGCTTCCAGGTTGCCGAGGCACGTGGCCTTATGGCGTGGCTACACACGTAACTCAGTGGACACGTCTTAAAGGGGCAGTACATGAAAAGTGCCAGATTAATATATAAAATAATATTCAAAAAATTCCTGATCCGAATCACCACCAAAATCTAATCCTCTGTTCCCCGTGCCATTACACACATTTCCTGAAAATTTCATCAAACATCCATTCATAACTTTGAGTTATGTTGCTAATAGACAAACCAACCAACCCACAGACAAACCCATGAACACCACTAAAAACTTTACTTCCATCCTCCCCTGGCGGAGGAAATAATGATGTATATATCACAATATACATTCTATGTAAATTCTGCAGTTTAGATGATCACATAAAAAGGACCATCTCTTTTTTTTTTTTAACTTTTTTTTACATGCACTTTTTTTTTAACTTTTTTTACATGCACTTTCTATCATAATTTTGCAGTGTTGTTATAAAATATTTTTTTAAATGGGCATTTGAGACTTAATTCTCGTAAATTTCAGGTTTTTCTTCTAAATCATATCATATGAATAAAATGTAAACATCAATAAGTTAAATACTTCCTGAGCCATAGAAGAATGGTTAAAAAAAACAAACCCAAAAAACACAACATAAAAGTATGAAAATGAGAAAATTACCCATCGCTGCTATCTACAGCTATAAACTAGAAAAGCACCCAGAGAGTGCATACCTCTGCCAGGGTTCCTTCCGTCCCTCATGGATCACCTCCAAAATGTAATGGGTTCGTGTGTAGGCCACGAGCCTGGTAAAAATTGCATCAAAGTCTATCCAATAGTTTTGGAGGATTCTTGCTAACACTCTGTGACAAGATAAGAGCCTTGGTGGAGGTATGCATTCTGGGATCATCACCAAAAAGTTATGGGATCCTCTCTAGCCCAAGGACCACCTCTGGTGAAAATTTCATCCATATCCATGCAGTAGTTTTTGCATAATCCTGCTGCACAAATACAAACAAGGTCCTTGGTGGAGGTATGCACTCTCAGATCATCACCCAAATTTAATGGGTTCATCCTTGGCCCAAGGGCTACCAGTGGTGAAAATTTCATCCAAATCCATCCAGTATTTTTTGCGTAATCCTGCTAAGAGACAGACAGACAGACAGACAGACAAACCACCCTGATTACATAACCTCCTTGGCAGAGGTATTAGCTGCTAGCTTAAAAATCAATGAAAATTTAAGTGTAGACCTGCAGCCTAAAGACTGCCATTCTGGCCTGATTTAACCTGTTTGCTTCTTAGTAAAAATATTTCAGATTGGTCATGATCTGAAAATCAGACACAAAAGATAATGTAATAAAATACGTTATTTATTTTGCATGTATGCGCCACCATCATGCACTTTTGGAGCTTTAATGAATTTTTCAGACAAGACTAAGAAACTCAGCAATAATTTAAACCAAAGAAGCAATCGTCTAATACACTGTTTCTAGTCACCACAACTTAGCATTGTCATTTAGCATTTTCCGTTTTATAATTAGACCTGGTGTTAACGTTATTTACCTCCTATCAAAACGAGGTTGGTGGACTATCCTCTCTGACGCAGCACAATGGAAAACAGTCCCACATCCCTGACAAACAGGAGGAGCAGCTATTTGACCAACCTGGTAGTTTGAAGTTAGCAACCACCGGAGAGCCTAGCCACCCACCACACACCTGTTCCACTGCGTGCACTGCAGGGGGGTGCTGACAAGTAGTGGGTGAGGAGCTTTGTTCAAGAAATGGGAGTATGTGCATTTTAAATCACGATATAAACGATAGAGTATTCTACTAATGATAGACATTTTTATATTGTCATTCAATATACACTACCGTTCAGAAGTTTGGGGTCACTTAGAAATTTCCTTATTTTTGAAAGAAAAGCACTTTTTTTCAATGAAGATAACTTTAAACTAATCAGAAATACACTCTATACATTGCTAATGTGGTAAATGACTATTCTAGCTGCAGATGTCTGGTTTTTGGTGCAATATCTACATGGGTGTATAGAGGCCCATTTCCAGCAACTATCACTCCAGTGTTCTAATGGTACAGTGTGTTTGCTCATTGCGTCAGAAGGCTAATGGATGATTAGAAAACCCTTGTGCAATCATGTTAGGTCTGCAATGCTGTAATTGCTGCAAATGGAGGACTTTTTGATGAAAGCAAAGTTTGAAGGAAAAAATTATTTTTTCAAATACAAATCATTATTTCTAACCTTGTCAATGTCTTGACTATATTTTCTATTCATTTTACAACTCATGGTGGTAAATAAGTGTGACTTTTCATGGAAAACACAAAATAATTGTCTGGGTGACCCCAAACTTTTGAACGGTAGTGTATATTATCATATTGCACAGCCCTACTGGCTCTTAATGTAACTTGATTTCTAATAATTTTTAATTAGTCAAGTAGCGATAATGAATAAAGTTGAAGTCATCTCAAATGCACATTAAAAACAATTTTATAACAACACTGCAAAATTAAGAAGGGAAAAAGTGTGCATAAAACTGACAGATTTATTTGTGCAATTGATTTTTTTTTCCACTATGTAATTTAAAATGTAGAAAAAGAGATGGTCATTTTTATTGATTATTGAATATATACTATAGAATTTACAGAAAATGTATATGTGATTTACTATATCGTTATATCAATCAATATACAGTATATCAAATAAGATTACTTGTATTGTGATATGAAATTTTGGTCATATCGTACAGCCCTAGTTTGGGGTTCAAAGGTCAAAGGGGAGGTTAACATTCCATATGCCTTATTACTATACAACAAGTAATGCTAGGGTCACCAGACTTGGTCCACAGGTTCACCCTGTGACCCTGAAGTGTGACTATGGTTTTGGGATTGCAAGGTGAACATCAAAATGGCTTATAAACTACAACAACAAAGTGGGTATATCTTTGTATATCTCATATATGTGGGTATATCTCAACAACAAAGAAGGCTAGGGTCACCAGACTTGCTACACAGGTTCACCTTGGGATCCTGACCTCTTACTAGAGGGTCTTTTCCATTAACCCCGCTTAGCCCAACACGGCACCGCTCAGCCCGTGTTTGAGCATTTTCCATAAGCTCCAGCACGGTTTAACGGGTGCTATTTTCGTACTGGATCGAGGGCAGGGTACAACCGAGCTGAGTCGGGCCGTGATGCGACGTCAAAAGACTGGTCGCCGCTGATTGGTCAGGTCGTAACGTCACGAAAGCGACCGTCTTCTGATGAATATACACGACCGCCATTTGCAATCTTTAACGGACTAACTCGGTCACGGAGTAAATACGATATTAATACAGACAGTGTTGTAGGTTTTGCGGAAATCTACACCGTGGTCCAACAAAGAGGTGTGGAGTTTTCTCTGCTTGGTGGCAGATCCACAGTGAGGAGCGACCCGGACCGATACAGATGGCTGCCCAGCATAGAAACTGGACTATGGACAAGCTGAAGACGAACGTGAGAGAACCATCGATGGTGAGTGATTTGTAATAATGTGCATCTGTTTGCTTATTTATCCTGTTGGTGGAAAGCTCACTTTTTTTGAGCCATACAGCGCTGTTCTGTGCTAGCTAACTCGTTTTAGCAAACGATTTTTTGCTAGTAGCTAGCTAGTACCAACTGCTGATTCGCGCTTGTTTTCTCCTAAATATTCGCTTGTGAGAGCAAAACGATGAAATATGTTAATCCTGGTTAAAGTCCTGCTTTGTGTTTTGTATTGCACTTTGGTGCTGCGCATTAAATTGTGTGCAATTTAATGCTAGAATGCGTTTCCACATGCCAGGGGTTAGCCTCCCTATTTATACTGTGATACTGGTGAAATGGACCACAGGAGCCGAAATCTCGTCATATTAAAATTGCTTTTTCAAACCAGTGATTTATAAAGTCATTCATATAATTTTCTAAAGCGTCAGAATAGACCCACACACCTATTCTGTGGATCCTGCAGTGCTTGTCAGGGAAACGAAGCATTTTTGTCACATCCCACCACTCACTCATTTCAGAAAGAGAAATCCGTATATTATATAGATTCATTACACAGACAGTGATATATTTGAAGCGTTTATTTATTTTAATTTTGCTGATTACGGCTTACAGCCCCTGAAAACCCCAAATTCTATTTTGCAAAAATTTGGAATATTACATAAAATTAACTTTAAAAAATAGTTTTTAAATATAAATGTTGGCCGCTGAGGTGTTGGTTAATATGGGCTGTAGCCGTAATCATCGATATTAAAATAAACACTTTCAATATATCACTGTCCCTGTAATGAATCTATATATGGGTTTCACTTTCTGAAATGAGTGACAAAAATATTGAATTTTTTCATGGTATTCTAATTTTTGAGATGTGCCTGTATATGTATTGAACTTGCTTGAAACTAACCAACAACCATTTCTGTCGTTCGTCTAGGCAAGACGAGTAAAGTGTCAAAACCAAAGTAGCACAATTTCCACTTAGTATAAAAGGGACTGAACTGAGATTTATTTGATTGTGTGAATATGGCACATCAACTGTAAAATAAACCGCTTGTTAATGTATTTATTTTTTTGTCAGATCACTTGTGTGATCCTTTGTGAGTTATGTTCATAACTGTATGTTTTGGCGAATGTAAGATGTTCAGTCGTCAATATAATTTACTTTATATGTGTAGTTTATAGTCTATCATCAATAAACTCATGCAGTAACAGGACACATTACAAATATTTGAGACCCATTGTAGTGCTTCCTTTTATATTTTAGCAATGCTAGTACAAAACACTGCCCACACTTGAAGCCAGGGCAAGAAGAGACACTTTTACAGACAAGACAAACTTTTACTGATAAAAACTTCATATTTTGACTGAGTGACTCCATACTCGGTGATTCACACCATCAGTTAAAGTACTATATTCCATTCAAGTGAATGTATTAATTCATTCTGATTGCTGAAGCCACAGTAAAAGCAGATGATTTTAAATGTAACCCAGCCCTTGTAAAATCTAGTGAAGCGCAGCTACATTTAAATTGTGGTTAAATACAACAACGAAGTACTTTATTGTCACATTCAAATTGTAATCCCTCCTGTTTTGTTTTTCTTTTGAATTCTTGGATGGAATATGGTGGGCAATATAAGCTACGGCTTCAGCCATCACCCATTTCAGATAACCTATGTTGAACTGTATAATCAGAGGAGTTATTGTTTAATTTGACCTTGTTAGATTTTTTCCCCTTTGTTATATTATTCTATTTGCTTTTAATCTTTACCTTTAATCAATCCGAAATAAAGATTCATTCATTAATTGACATTCCACCACTGGCTTTTAGCAACAAGTGTATTTCCCAAATATATTTTACACTTGCTTTAATTAACCACCACCCATTTGTCTTTTGTCTAGGCAAGAGGGAAAATGTCCACCACAACTGGACCTTGCCTCACTATTTACAGAGAGGCAGGTTGAAGATCTGCTGGACCAGTACGAGGGGCCGATCCAGTTGCTTCTCAGTGAGGCAGCGTGGCAGCCGTGTGTGACCCATTCCAGTTTTATTCTTTTTTACAGTTTGAATTTTGCACATTCTGAATAATCTGGAATTTGCTGCTGATTGTAATCAACAATTTAGTGACTTAAGTGTTTGCATCATGATTTTCCATTTTGTCTGTTAAGACACTGGTGGGAAAAGAGTCAATTGTACAAAGGATTTATCGGTGACCTTGAAAATAATGACTCATTTTTAAGAAAAAAGTAACCAAAACAATTATTTTATTAACTGAAGACTGTATTGTTGGATGTATATGGAGGAATTCTGGGTCATATTAGCATCTGCTCTTCATCATAATGGGTTTGGGCAGGGGTGTCCAATCATGTGCCATGGAGGGCCAAGACCCTGCAGGCTTTACCTCCAACCAGTGTCTTCAACAGCAGATTCCACTGAACTTCTTCCACTGACTGCTGATCAGTGACAACACCTGCTGAAGAGACTGGGTAGAAGAGAGAACCTGCAGGGTCTTGGCCCCCCATGACACATGATTGGAAGCCCCCGGATTAGGTTTAATGGGATTTAACATTTTAACACGAACTGCTTTATGGTTCATAATTCTGTTGACAGATTTACACAAAACCAAAAGTGATTTCTCAATCTGCTGGATTGTTCTTAGACAGCTTTTCCAATCTTTCAGTATTTAATTTGTGCCACATGGTGGTAACCTTCACATATAAAAAAAGAAGACATCTGCAAAAACTTCACAGGTTTATTGTCAGTGCAATTCTCAGTGCAATACTACATGAATGCATGTATAGTACGCTGTTGATGCAGAGAATATATATTTCTACAGTACATGTATCTAGTAAAGCAATTATTTTCCATGTAACCTTGTGACTGCATTATTTTAATTGCCTTTAATCCTAGATCAAGTTTGTTTTGGCCTAAAATACATCATAACTATCAAATATATCTTATTATACGTAACTCAGTACTGTTTACTTTTTGAATATATATTTTGTGGCTAATATAGTTATTAACCTGGCGATCAAGTTGTCAGCTGATCATTTTTTTCTATGACACCACCTCAGACTCTGCTGCAGAAGCAGGTACGTCCATGATGTCTCGACAGTCTCTCCGTGATTTTCACGCAGAGCAGAGCAATTTGTTGTACAGGAAATAAACGTTTCTACAGACATTCTTAAGCTCTATAACCACTGATCGTTGGTGAAGCTGTGCTGACATCAGTGACAGGCTGATGACATCAGTGACAGGCTGTTGACATCAGTGAGAGGCTGTGCTGAACGCCAGACTGACCGTTTGAAGAGGTAATTTCCCAACAACAGAGCCATCTGAAACACACACACACAGCATACATATTTTAGTACCTAACTTGCAGACATTACAGTGTAGCACGACATACTTGCAGCAAACTAGCATTAGCAACCATTAGCTTACCGTCATGTATGACCTAGTTTGTATCTTCATGTCTTCGGCTCTCCCAGAAGCTGCAGAACTATTCCAGAGTGTTTCGTCTCGCTGCCTGTACCCTTATCTGGCGGTCCTTTTTGGTATTTACGGTGAAAAAAGCCACAGACCGAGGAGTCGCCTTGTAGAGCAGCCATGTTATGTTTGCTTGGGTCGCGCACTTCACGTCACGAGAGTGTGGCGCCGCCTTGCTGTTCAAGAAATCCCACCCACCGCAGGCGTGTCAGCAGTAATGTCGAAACGCAATCGAGGCCGAAACGAGTTGTTGTGAGACGAGTCGTGTTTTCAAATCGGGGCTAACCGGGGCTAACCGGGGCTAATGGAAAAGTGCCTTAGGGGTGGGTAAAATGACCTAAGAATGATATCGCAATATTTCTTCGAATTTTCACAATACTTTTTTAAAGAAATTTATGCGAAAAGGAGAATTTCGCAGGCCAGCATTATTTACCTTCAGCATATTCAGGAAAAACAAAACAAAAACTCTTATTTCTCCAGTTTATAAACAGCAACTCAGATTTAGTAAATAATGATTTAAGGGTGCTTTCACACCTACATGCCTCCTGCGTACTGTGTGGTACGCAGGAGCCACTGCCAGGGACAGACTAAGGCTGCAGCGCGTTGTGCGCACTGCTGAGAAGGTGATAGGCTGCAAACTCCCATCTCTCCAGGACCTGTACATCTCCAGGACTCGGAGGTGTGCTGGCCGGATCATAGCCGATCCTTCACATCCTGGTCACGTGCTGTTTGCCCCCCTCCCCTCAGGTAGAAGGCTTCGGTCCATTCGGACTAAAACCTCCCGGCACATGAACAGCTTCTTCCCCTCTGCCATCAGACTGCTGAACACTAAGTGACTTTTGACTCTCGTGCACTATGTACAGCAGCTCAACCAGACTCATGTCAATCACCACTGTTTTTCTGTTGCATTATTGACTGCACTATGTGGTACTTCACATTATCTGCTACATGCTAATTTTTTTAAACTGCCTTGACTAGTACTACTCATTATTACTAGTATTATTATTATTATTACTTATTTTTCTACACTTATTGCACGTTTCTAGTCCTTTAGTTTTTTATTTTATCCCTTTTTCTCATTATGTTTTTAATGTTGCAGCATGGCACCGAGACAAATTCCTAGTTTGTGTATCACATGAACAATGGCAATAAATCTGATTCTGATTCTGATGCTTTAGTGTGTTTCAGTCAAACTCAAGTTCGTTTTCTCTGAGTGTGGTTCATTTTGTCTGGTAAGAACACTGTAATCACACTCAGGTGTGCACCAAACCAACCGTACCGAGACCTCCCAAAAGAGATGGTCTCAAGGTGTTTTCACGCCTAAATTCGTTTCATTTGGTCCGAATCAGTTGACAAGTTTGTTACTTTGTATCATTTTCTCCTTGGTTCGGTCCCCTTTCACACAGGCAAAAATTCAAGCAGACCAAACTGTCACGTTAAATCCTGCGAGACTTACATCAGAACGTTCTCTGTTCTTATTGGTCAGATTTGTTTTCCGTGAGAACAGGAAAGGTAAATACAGGAAGTAGGATGATTACTGTGTATTTATGCATTTCTGGGGAGAAAATAATACAAACTGTAGCGTAATCTACGGGGGGTTTTCATCGCCCTGGTTATCGTTTATTACATATGTGCATATACCGCTTTCGGCAAATCGTACAGTTTGAAAATGAAGCGCTGCTATGGATGGGAAATGACATGTTAACGTTCATTAATCCTCCAGAACCGTGACGTGCTCAGCCACAGATATTTTCAAAGATCCATCAGGTATGTACAGTGACATAAAATGTAATACCGTTTGCCACTGATCCTGTTTTAGCGCGGTCGCTTTCTAACCTGCAAGACTACACCAGAGTTCGCCATTTGATTTGAACGGTTGGCTTGGTGCCCACTTGAGTGCGATTACTGTGTTCTCATCAGACAAACTGAACCGTACTAAGGGAAAAAACAAACTCAAGTTCGATTGAAATGAACTCAAGCCTGTAGTTGTGAAAGCACCCTCAATTTGAATCAACTGGCAAACTCTGGTGCGGTCCGGCAGGTGAGAAAGGGACCACAATAAAACAGGACCAGTGGCAAACGGAAAAACATTTTATGCCACTGTACATACCTAATGGATCTTCGAAAATACAGTGGTGTGAAAAAGTTTGCACCCTTCCTGATCTCTCATTTTTTTGTGTGTTTGTCACACTTAAATGTTTCAGATCATCAAACACACTTAAATATTAACCAAAGATAATACAAGTAAATACAAAATGCAGTTTTTAAATGAAGGTTTTTTTTTGTTTTTGTTTTTTTTAAGGGTAAAAACAATCCAAACCTACATGGCCCTATGTGGAAAAAGTGATATCCCCCCCCCCCCCCCCCCCCGGTTAGGTGAATAGATACATCCATGGATGCGCTGGGACACATCATCAGTGATGTTTCCTGATGTCATCGGGTGTTTTGGGTCTCACAACATCAGACACCTTCAATCAGGTGACCCAGCCAGGGTTGAGCAGACCCTGATTTGTGTCCCAGCAGCATTGGCACACAATTCAGACCTCTTAATCCATAGCCACCGAGAGGCTCTTTCTGCAGCCTCGATGGCAGATTTGATGGCCTTCCTTTTAGCAGCTCCTTTGATGCCAAGGAGAGTGTAAATTTTGCACAGGGAGCGGGCAGCAAAGCCTCGACATCCCACCTCTATGGGCTCACAGTATGCTCTCCAACCATTCCTCTGGCACTGTTCTACCAGTTCTTGTTATTTGAGCCATTTGTATTCATTGGCCTCTTCCATGTGCTTTTCCCAGGGAACTGTGAGGGATAAGGATAAGGACCTGTTCTTATATAGCACTTTTCTAGTCTCAACGACCACTCAAAGCGCTTAACTAGCATTAACCCTCTACTCTAAGGGCCTATAGGAGACGGATATCTAGGGACAATTTAGAACAACCAGTTAACCTAACATGCATGTCTTTGGATTGTGGGAGGAAACCAGAGCCCCCGGAGTAAACCCACGCAGCACAGGGAGAACATGCAAACTCCACACAGAAAGGTTCCTACGTGCTGTTCCATTAACAGGACCTGCCTGGAAGAGGAAGATGTAAGTACCACATCTGGCCTAAGAGATGTTGGTGTTATGTAGTCAGGGAACTTAAGCTGCTTGCCCATGTCAGTTCGCAGGTCCCAGTCTGAAGCTGAAGAGAGCAGGCTGGCTGTTGGTCTAAGCCAGGGGTGTCCAACCATGTGCCATGGAGAGCCAAGACCCTGCAGGTTTTACCTCCAACCAGTGTCTTCAACAGCAGATTTCAGTGAACTTCTTCCCACTGATTGCTGATAAGTGAAAACACCTGCTGAAGAGACTGGGTAGAAGAGAAAACCTGCAGGGTCTTGGCTCTCCATGGCACATGGTTGGACACCCCTGGTCTAAGCTGTGGTTGGGACCTCTCTCCAGCTCTAATAAAGGTGATTTTCCTTTGACTAACAACCTGCTTATTGTTATGGCGCTGGAGATGGTCTTCGCTACACACTTTAGCACCTGGTCATGGCGCCAGCTATATCGACCCTCACCAAGAGCTGTTGGGCAGCTGCTGAGGATGTGTTCAAGCGTGCCCTTTCCTCTGCAGAGAGGACATGTTGGCAGCTCGTTCTTGCCCCAAGTATGCAGGTTTGCTGGACTGGATAACACATCGGGTACTGCTTGGAGCATAAATTGGATGCGCTAAGGTTCTGCATGCCAGATGTCATTCCAGGTCAGCTTCTTCTCCACTGCTCCCTCCCATTTTGTCCATGCCCCCTGCTGCTGCATGCCTACCATCCTGCTAGTCCTCGCTTCTTCAACACTTGCTCTCACCTCCTGCAGGATTAACTGGTGTTTGTCCTTTCCCTGAACTTTATCATAGTGCGACTGTGGGATGGAGCCCAGCCCTGCACGTCCTATTGCCACTGTGCCCACCAGAGCTTTGTGTCTCAACCGAGATTCTGCAAGCTCCAACCCCTCTTGAGCTCTCCACTTCCGACCTGTCCTCACCACAATGCCTGCTGCAGCCACTCTTGAGTCTCTAGAGTCACGATGGGCTAGTGCCTCTCTTGTGCGGAAGACCTTGAACTCCTCATCTAGACTGCTGATAGGAAGCTGGAGTTTGTTGCTCCTGCCATAAAGTGCTGCACTACTGAAACTGTGTGCTAAACCCAGCCATCGTTGAAGGTAGGAGCTGATCTTCCTTTCCAGGGTCTCCACTGTAGACAGAGGCACCTCGTACACCAGCAGAGGCCAGAGGATATGGGGCAGAATGCCATGTTGGTACACCCAAGTCTTGACTTATCCACAGACTTGACTTGTCCACAGTAAACAGCCATACTTCCAGTTTCCTGATGATAGTTTGGATAGATGCTGTGTCCCTGAGACTGCAGTCAGAGACCTCCCCTAGGCTTGTGACTGGTTTCTCTGTGATAGATGGCATCACAATGCCATCCAGGCAGAAACGGAACCTGTCAATCACTTTACCTCTTTTCAGGACCATGTTCAGTGGGGCAAAAAAGTATTTAGTCAGCCACCAATTGTGCAAGTTTTCCCACTTAAAAGATGAGAGAGGTCTCCAATTTTCATCATAGGTATACCTCAACTATGAGAGACAAAATGAGAAAAAAAAATCCAGAAAATCACATTGAAAGATTTTTAATGAATTAATTGGTAAATTCCTTGGTAAAATAAGTATTTGGTCACCTACAAACAAGCAAGAGTTCTGGCTCTCACAGACCTGTAACTTCTTCTTTAAGAGGCTCCTCTGTCCTCCACTCGTTACCTGTATTAATGGCACCTGTTTGAACTCGTTATCAGTATAAGAGACACCTGTCCACAACCTCAAACAGTCAGACTCCAAACTCCACTATTGCCAAGACCAAAGAGCTGTCAAAGGACACCAGAAACAAAATTGTAGACCTGCACCAGGCTGGGAAGACTGAATCTGCAATAGGTAAGCAGCTTTGTGTGAAGAAATCAACTGTGGGAGCAATTATTAGAAAATGGAAGACATACAAGACCACTGATAATCTCCCTCGATCTGGGGCTGCACGCAAGATCTCACGCTGTGGGGTCAAAATGATCACGAGAACGGTGAGCAAAAATCCTAGAACCACACGGGGGGACCTAGTGAATGACCTGCAGAGAGCTGGGACCAAAGTAACAAAGGCTACCATCAGTAACACTACGCCGCCAGGGACTCAAATCCTGCAGTGCCAGACGTGTCCCCCTGCTTAAGCCAGTACATGTCCAGGCCCGTCTAAAGTTTGCTAGAGAGCATTTGGATGATCCAGAAGAGGATTGGGAGAATGTCATATGGTCAGATGAAACCAAAATAGAACTTTATTGTAAAAACTCAACTTGTCGTGTTTGGAGGAGAAAGAACACCACACCTACTGTGAAGCATGGGGGTGGAAACGTCATGCTTTGGGACTGTTTTTCTGCAAAGGGATCAGGACGACTGATCCATGTAAAGGAAAGAATGAATGGGGCCATGTATCATGAGATTTTGAGTGAAAACCTCCTTCCATCAGCAAGGGCATTGAAGATGAAACGTGGCTGAATCTTTCAGCATGACAATGATCCCAAACACACTGCCCGGGCAACGAAGGAGTGGCTTCGTAAGAAGCATTTGAAGGTCCTGGAGTGGCCTAGCCAGTCTCCAGATCTCAACCCCATAGAAAATCTTTGGAGGGAGTTGAAAGTCTGTGTTGCCCAGCGACAGCCCCAAAGCATGACTGCTCTAGAGGAGATCTGCATTGAGGAATGGGCCAAAATATCAGCAACAGTGTGTGAAAACCTTGTGAAGACTTACAGAAAACGTTTGACCTCTGTCATTGCCAACAATGGGTATATAACAAAGTATTGAGATGAATTTTTGTTATTGACCAAATACTTATTTTACCGAGGAATTTACCAATTAATTCATTAAAAATCCTTCAATGTGATTTTCTGGATTTTTTTTTTCTCATTTTGTCTCTCATAGTTGAGGTATACCTATGATGAAAATTGGAGACCTCTCTCATCTTTTAAGTGGGAGAACTTGCACAATTGGTGGCTGACTAAATACTTTTTTACCCCACTGTATCTAGACTTTTGAAGGCTTGAAGTTCATTCTTCCCCAAGAAATAAGTTTTTCCAGGCCTTGAAGAATCCACCTTCTGCCAGGCACTGATGTAGTAGTGACTGTCAGGTCATTCATGAAAGCTCTAATGGGGGGCTGCCGGATTCCTGACCTTGACAAGGGTCCTGTACACTCTACCTCCGCTGCCTTAACCAGCATGTTCATGGACAGGGTAAAAAGGATAACAGAGATGGTACACCCTGTTATAATCCCTTTCTCCAACTGGTGCCAATCTGAAGTCAAGCTGCCAGAGGTGACTCTGAGTCTGAACTGAGTGGTCCAGTGTGATATCGACCAGCTTATGGGGGATTGACCCATAAGCATTGGCGAGGTCCAGCCAAAGCACCACTAGATGTCCAGTTCCCTCCCGTGTCTCTCTGATCAGCTGAGTGACCACACCAGTGTGTTCCAAACACCCTGGCACATCTGGGATTTCGCCCTTCTGTACTGATGTATCGATGTAATTGTTCTTCAGAATGAAGTGGGCCATTCTCCTCGACAGGACACTGAAGAAGATCTTGCCTTCCAAGAGCTCTCGGCAGCGCTTGTATACTTTATAAAGTACTCTACTGGGGCCTGGAGCAGAGCTGGCTCTCGCCGCTGCCACTACTTCCTGAACTTCCTTCCAGGTGGGTTCTGATGTGTTGAACTCCACCACAGTGGCTGGGATGTCCAAAAGAGCTGTCTGAGGTCCCAGATCCTGCTCTCTGAAGGGATCACTTAAGGTGTTGTGCAAGAAATGGTCAACTTCCTCCATAGAGCACTCAAGTCTCCCACTGCGCTTCTGCCCTAGCATCTTCCTCATGAAGCCAAATGGATCTGCCAAGAATGCAGTTCGTCTCCTGGCTCTCTCAATCCTCCTTCTCCAGTGCCATTTAGCTCTACGCAGGGTCGTAAGCTTCTTCCTGATGGCATGTCGAAGCTCAGCAAGTGATGGCTTCTCCTTTTCTGCTGCTGCTTTAAACTGTCTTGTCAGTATCCTCAGCTCTTTGCGCAGCTGATGAATCCTGCCAGCCCTATGGTTATTAGCGTAGATAGACTTGCCAGTTCTGTGCTCCATAATGCCAGACCTCTCTGCCCCAAAGTTTGTAATGATGGTTGTCATGCTTCAGAGTTGACCATCCACAGCTCCCTTTGCTGTTGCTCTGATGATCTCCGCTGTATCTTCATTGAACTGTTGCCACCATTGGTGCTGCTTTGCTGCAGGCCACTTGATTTGGTGTTGCTTGACTACTGTGCTCGGAACTGGGGCACTGGACACTTGGAGGTTCCGGGCACTGTGGGGTGACTCCGGGCCGGGCTCCTCCTGCGTCTCACCAGGTATAATTCCTGTGCGTTGTGCCACAGCCCCCTGAACCAAGCATTTCATTCAGGCCTGGTGGATTTTGAGGCCTTGTTTGTTTTGTACAGACTTTGCTGCAGCTGCATCTACTTGCCGTTATCAATAGTCTGTTTTCCAAGATCATCATCCTAAGGTCCATTCTAGTGGGGTGCTCAACCCCCCCCCCCCCCCCCCCCCGGCACCCCTGGGGATATGTCTCTGTGGGTTGATCTGTAGTTTGGATGGGCTCTTCCTCATAGAAGATGCAGATTGGGCTGCCAACCATCCCTGCCCTGGTTGCCGTCTCTCCGTGCTGTCCACTGTCGCTCCATTTGTCGCCAATCTATACTTGGTTGTCACCCAACCTGTTCTTGGGAGTCACTGACTAAGCCAGATGCAAAGGTGAATCGATAGATCCATGGATGCGCCGGGACACATCATCAGTGATGTTTCCTGATGTCATCGGGTGTTTCGGGTCGCACAACATCAGATACCCTCAATCAGGCGACCCAGCTAGGGTTGATCAGACCCTGACTTGTGTCTCAGCAGCATTGGCCCACGATTCAGACCTCTTAATCTATAGCCACCAAGAGGCTCTTTCTGCAGCCTCGGTGGCAGATTTGATGGCCTTCCTTTTAGCAGCTCCTTTGATGCCAAGGAGAGTGGAAATTTTGCACAGGGAGCAGGCATCAAAGCCTCGACATCCCACCTCTATGGGCTCACAGTATGCTCTTAACCATTCCTCTGGCACTGTTCTACCACTGGCTCTGTTCTTAAAACCTAAATTAACTGTAGTTTATCACATCTGTGGAAAGCTGAGTTCAGTTTCTCTAGCCACACCCAGGCGTGATTGCTGTCACACCTGTTCCCAATCAAGAATTCACTTAAATAAAATCTGCCTGACAAAGTGAAGTACACCAAAAGATCCTCAAAAGCTAGACATCATGCTGTGATCCAAAGAAATTCAGGAACAAATGAGAAACAATGTAACTGAGATCTACCAGTCTGGAAAAGGTTATGAAGCCATTTCTAAAGCTTTGGGACTCCAGCGAACCACAGTGAGAGCCATTATCCACAAATGGCGAAAACATGGAACAATGGTGAACCTTCCCAGGAGTGGCCGACCGACCAAAATTACCCCAAGAGCGCAGTGACGACTCATCCAAGAGGTCACAAAAGACCCCACAACAACATCGAAGAACTGCAGGCCTCACTTGCCTCAGTTAAGGTCAGTGTTCATGACTCCACCATAAGGAAGAAACTGGGCAAAAATTGCCTGCATGGCAGAGTTCCAAGACGAAAACCACTGCTGAGCAAAAAGAACATAAAGGCTTGTCTCAGTTTTGCCAGAAAACATTTTGATGATCCCAAAGACTTTTGGGAAAATACTCTGTGGACTGACGAGACAAAAGTTTAACTTTTTGGAAGGTGTGTGTTCTATTACATCTGGCGTAAAAGTAAGGCAGCATTTCAGAAAAGGAACATCATACCAACAGTATAATATGGTGGTGGTAGTGTGATGGTCTGGGGCTGTTTTGCTGCTTCAGGACCTGTAAGACTTGCTGTGGTAAATGGAACCATGAATTCTGCTGCCTACCAAAAAATCTTGAAGGAGAATGTCCAGCCATCTGTTCGTGACCTCAAGCTGAAGAACACTTGGTTTCTGCAACAAGACAATGATCCAAAACACACCAGCAAGTCCACCTCTGAATGGTTTTAAGATAAACAAAATGAAGACTTTGGAGTGGCCTAGTCAAAATCCTGACCTGAATCCGATTAAGGTGCTGTGGCATGACCTTACAAAGGCAGTTCATGCTCGAAAACCCTCCAGTGTGGCTGAATTACAACAATTCTGCAAAGATGAGTGGGCCAAAATTCCTCCACAGCACAGTAAAAGACTCATTGCCAGTTATCACAAACGCTTGATTACAGTTGTTGCAGCTAAGGGTGGCCCAACCAGTTCATTAGGTTCTGGGGGCAATCACTTTTTCAGACAGGGCCATGAAGGTTTGGAGTTTTTTTCCCTTAATAATAAACACCTTCATTTAAATACTGCATTTTGTGTTTACTTGTGCTATCTTTGTCTAATATTTAAATTTGTTTGATGATCTGAAACATTTAAGTGTGACAAACATACAAAAAAATGAGAAATCAGGAAGGGGGCAAACACTTTTTCACACCACTGTATCTGTGGCTGAGCATTTCACGGTTCTGGAGGATTAATGAATGTTAACGTGTTATTTTCCTTCCGTAGCTGCACTTCATTTTCAAACTACTATTTGCCAAAAGTGTTATATGCACGTAATGTAATAAACAATAACCAGGGCGATGAAAACTCCTGTAGATTACGCTATGATTTGAATTATATTCTCCTCAGAAATGCATAAATGCACAATCGTCATCCTACTTTCTGTATTTACCTTTCCTGTTCTCGCAGCAAAAAAAATCTGACCAGTAAGAACAGAGAACATTCTGACGTAAGTCTTGCGGGATTTAACGTGATGGAATTTGGTCCACTTGAATTTTTTCCTGTGTGAAAGGGAACCGAACCAAGGAGAACATTATATAAAGTAACAAACTTATCAACTGATTCAAACCAAAGTAAACAAATTTAGGTGTGAAAGCATCCTAAGAGATCATAATTATTTATTCTCAAGCAACAGGACACAAACTTTGTGGTTTTTATGTATCAGAAATAAACCTAGGTAATTGTAATTGCCCTCCTCATTAGTGAACATGCTCAAGGCTCTGTGAAAAGTGATGACTTTTTGCAGTTTTACTTTGTCACTTATGACCGGAGTAGTAGTGTCGGGGTAGAGCATCCGCCCCACAACTGGGAGGTTGTTGGTTCAAGCCCCGGCTGGGTCATACCAAAGACTATATAAAAATGGTACTTCCTGCCTTCTGGCTTGGTGCTCAGCATAATAGAAGGGGGGAAAGAAAGTTGGTTATCCAGCCACAGGGGGAGCACAAACCAGTGTACTCCCTTCCAGTCCCAAGCCTGGATAAATGGAGAGGGTTGCGTCAGGAAGGGCATCCGGCATTTAAAAAAAAAAAAAAAAAAAAATCCTTGCCAAAATCGACATGTGGATTATCATGATATCAGGTGATGATACGCTGTGGTACCCTAAAAGGGAGCAGCCGAAAGAAAACAACAACAAAAAAAACCCTTTATTCCACCCATCTTGGAATTTGCAGTAGTTGATAAACTTTTAGGTTTTCGTGTAGCCTTTTAGCTAATTGTGTAAGTTGTCCCTCCAGGATTTCGCAATGTTGCGATCACACCAATTCACGTGAAATCAGTCAGTCAGCGCAACTATTGCGCGACTTTGCAACTTTGTCCGATCACCGCAACTTTCCCACAATTTTGGCCAATCCTCGTCAACTTCTGCCAATTTCACCTATTAAATTTGTCTAACTGGCGCTGAAACGGTCAGTCTAACGAATCAAATGCATCGCTGCACCGCATTCACGTCTGTGTTTACAGTGAGTAGTGAGTTTATAGTTTACAGTTGGTAACGGAACACATCTGCAAACAGTGTGTGTGATTTAAAAAAAAAAAAAAAAAAAAAAAAAAAAAAAAAACACGAGGTTTTCAACACCATCCCTTCCTCAGTCTCCCCCAGCCTGCCCGTGGACGCCTCGTCACGTCTCCGTCCTGACTGCGTGTATGAAGCACTGGGTTTGTGTTGAAAAACATGCGCCTGCCTAAAACCACCCCATCACGGGAGCGCACGTGAGGAGAGTACACTACACTACAGCGAGTATTTGAACATTTATACATCTTTAGAGGTAAAATCATTACTACATCTGGTCAATGAGCTTTAAAACTGTGAATTTCCGGTGTGGACGGACAAACGCACCCACCCATCCTCCCCCCGCCGTCCCGCTGTAAATGAAAGGTGTGTGTGTGTGTGTGTGAAGACCGACATGCAGCAGACAGGGAGGCATGGAAAGAGAGAGAATATTCTTTGTATTTTTTTCAGAAAAACACAGACTCCAATAGCCAATACAGTGCAACAGAATAAATTATTTATTTTTTTCTCTACGCTCTGTACTGAGTGGTTGGGGACTGTAGCGAGTTTTCAAATGAAGGTGCTGTGGAGCGTGTAAATAATGAGGCTGATTAGGTTCAAGCGGTTTATTACACGACTCACACAAGGAGCATAGACAGAATGGCATACAAGTAGGAACTCTTCCCTTAAATAACATGACATCCTTCTAGACCAGGGGTGTCAAACTCATTCCATGGAGGGCCAAGACCCTGCAGGTTTTACTTCCACCCAGTCTCTTCAGCAGGTGTTTTCACTGATCAGCAATCAGTAGGAAGAAATTTAGAGAAATCACTTGGTGAAGACACTGGGTGGAGGTAAAACCTGCAGGGTCTTGGCCCTCCATGGAATGAGTTTGACACCTGTGTTCTAGACTCTTCTCACACACAAAAGATAATCCCCGTCTAGACTCTCCTCACACACAAAAGATAATCTCCCCCTCCGACTGCAGTCAGTCCATTCATCCTTGACACCTCCCTGTTATCTTACTAGGGCATCTAGAAACTTCTCACACACAAAAGGTTAACTTCGCGTCCTTTGTTCCTATCTAAGGTGGTAAACCATTATGCACTCCCCAGGTTGCCACCCCCCCCCCCCCCCCCGCAGCAACTTGGATAGGACAAAAGGGTAACAGTCCACATGCTGTGATAAAACCATTAACATCAGTCCACATGCTGTAGAACAATCAACATCAGTCCGCATGCTGCTTGGGCTTCAGTCTTCTGCCGTATCTGCTGTAGCCAGGATTCGCTGCCTCCGTGGCGCTGCCATGCTGGGGGGCTGATGTCTGGGGGTGAAAACTTTTTGACTGTCCGTGTGGGTGCTCTGGAGAATCTTTTCTCTGGGAAGCGCCCCGTGGGGGTCTTCCACGCCGAGGGGCCCTCGCCAACAGCACTTGCTCGTCAGCCACAACGAAAGCAGGTTTGAGTCTGTCTGTGCCAATTTTTTCCCTCCTACCCCCCAAATCTAGCAAAAAATGGTTATCCCCTGTTTCCAGCACTCTAAACGGTCCATCATAAGGTGGGCGCAGTGGGGGCGGTGGGCGTTGTCTGACAAACACGAACTCTGCGTTTTTCAAAGCTTTAGGCACAAAACGCGCGGAAAACTGTGGTGGGCATGGCCCGGCAGCGTGCTTGAGTCTATGCAACGCTGCAGCAGCTGGGACGGGGAGCTGCCCGGCGCAGGATTATCTGGCAGAAACTCCCCAGGCAGCCGGAGTGGTTGTGCAAAAACGAGTTCTGCTGGGGAAGCTTCCAGATCCTCTTTAGGCGCAGAACGTAACCCCAATAAAACCCATGGTAGCCTGTCTACCCAATTTGCATCCGTCAGTGAAGCCCTCAGAGCCGCTTTTAACGACCTATGAAAATGTTCGCATAACCCATTTGCCTGCGGGTTGTACGCGGTTGTGCGGTGAATTGAGGCACCTAGGCTGTGGGCCATGGTTGACCAGAGTTCAGAAACAAATTGAGAGCCTCTGTCGGACGTAATGTCCGACGGAACTCCAAAATGCGCCACCCATGCTGTTCAAAACGCGCGCGCCACCTCCTCGGCCGTGGTTGCTGCCAGCGGAACCGCTTCTGGCCAGCGCGTGGTGCGGTCCACCATTGTCAGGAGATGCGTGTACCCCTGTGATAGCGGAAGGGGGCCTACGAGGTCCACGTGGACATGGTCAAACCTCTTAGCCGGGATACGAAACGGCTCCAAAGGAGCCTTCGTGTGTCTGTGAACCTTGGCTCATTGGCACGCCACGCAGGCTGCCGCCCACTCTTTCACTTGTTTGCGAAGGCCCGGCCACACATATTTCTCTCCTACCATTTTGACCGACGCGCGCACCCCTGGGTGTGCCAAAGAGTGAACCGACTCAAACACGTGGGGGCGCCATGCGGTCGGAACCACAGGCCGTGGGTGCCCCGTGGAGACGTCGCAGATTAAGGGGGGAATGCCGTTAAGCAGCGTCCTCTTCTCCAGCCTTAACCCTGTTGGTCCAGACTGGAGCGTACGCACGTCCGCGTCACTAGCCTGCTCTGCGGCCATGGCTGCGTAATCCAACCCTACACAGACGGGGGCCACAATGGCATGCGAGAGGCAGTCTGCCACTACATTCAGTTTGCCCGACACATGCTGAATACCGGTAGTAAACTCTGAGATCGCAGCCAGCTGCCTCTGCTGCCGGCCCGACCAAGTTTCTGAAACTTTGGCCATCGCGAATGTTAGTGGCTTATGGTCAACGAACGCAGTAAAATTGCGCCCTTCCAGCCAGAACTGGAAATGGCGAATGGCCATGTGGAGAGCCAGCAACTCTCTGTCGAACGCGCTGTATTTACGTTCATTGTCGCGCAAGGTTCTGCTGAAAAAGGCAAGCGGCTGCCAAGCCCCGGCGACGCGCTGCTCCACAACAGCCCCTATGGCCACATCTGAGGCATCAGTGGTGAGGGCTATGCGGGCCGTTGGGTCTGGATGTGCCAACAATGCGGCGTTTGCCAGGGCTGCTTTAACCTCCGAGAACGCCTGCTCTCGTTCCGGGGACCATTTGACCTTATTCGCGGGTTTCTGTTTTTTGAGCGCAGCGTACAATGGCTGCATGAGCTGTGCTGCGCGGGGAAGGAAATGGTTATAAAAGTTCACCATTCCCCAAAATTCTTGTAGCGCCCTGACCGCTTTGTCAGGCAGTGGAACCGCTCCTTCGGGAGAGAAGCGGTGCCCTAAAAAAATCAATCCCCGTCACCCCGAACTGACATTTCGCTGGGTTGATTATTAAACCGTGCTTTTCCAACCTACGGAAAACCGTCGTTAGGTGGGTTTTGTGTTCGTCTTCGGACGCGCTGGCTACCAAGGTATCGTCCAGGTAGACTAACATGAAAGGGAGATCGTGCAGCACTGCATCCATCATGCGTTGGAACGTCTGTGCTGCCCCTTTAAGCCCAAACGGCATGCGCAAGAACTCAAATAAACCAAACGGAGTTATTTCCGCTGTTTTGGGTATGTCCTCAGTGCACTCTGGGACTTGGTGGTAACCACGGACCAAATCTATCTTAGAAAAAATGCGTGCTCCTGCGAGGTGAGCGGAAAAATCCTGAATGTGGGGAACTGGGTAGCGGTCATGCGCTGTAGCATTGTTTAACCTGCGGAAATCGCTGCAAGGTCGCCACGAACCTTCAGCTTTAGGGACCATGCGCAGCGGGGAAGCCCATGGGCTGTTTGAGTGCCTGATGATGCCTAACCTCTCTAGGTTAGCGAACTCCTCACGCGCTATGGCCAGTTTAGCTGCGTCCAAGCGCCGAGGTCTTGCAAAAACGGGCGCCCCGGTGGTGGTGATAAAATGCTCCACCCCATGTTTAGCGATAGCTGCTGAAAACGTCGGGACTGTGAGTGCTGGGAACTGAGCGAGCAGTGTGTGGAATTTACCGCATGCTGCTGTGACGTTGGCTTGTGCTGTTGGCCGGGTCACTGGAGCTATACAAGGGAGAGAGTCAAAAGACCAGGCGCCTGTTGGCCATATCTACCAACAACCCATGTGCACATAGAAAATCAGCCCCCAATATATGGTAATCCAATGCTGCTACAACAAAAGTCCATTCAAATGTACGACCGTGTAGAGACAAGAGCAGAGTTCTCTCACCAAAGGTCTTAATGTCTGAGCCGTTTGCTGCTGCCATCTCGGGGTCGCTGGTTCCTGCCAGCCGGTCAGCGTAGGTCGGCCGGATGAAACTCCTCTGTGCGCCGGTGTCCACGAGGAAATGCCTCCCCGAGCGTGCGTCCGTCAAATAGAGCAGCTTGTTCTCCTCCCCGAGGGTCGCGGCTGCTACCGACTCCCGGTCTTGACGTTTCCTGAGCGCTTGAATTGGCACGGTGGTATACTGTGAACGATGCGATGACAGCGGGGAGCGAGGCCAAAAGTTTTTCAATTTTTCAAATTTATTTTAACTTACACAAGTAATATCTCCAGTCTCTCCGGAAAATCTTCTGACACAGTCTTTTCAACAAAAATGTACTTCCTCAGTCAAGAAGCATATCGAACAATAAAGCACTTTGCAATCGGCAATACAATGCCATGCAATTCAAATCATCAATACCCCTTCTCACTCGATATCTCACACCTGTTATATAATGGAGAGAATAGAGGTAATTAGCCCCTACCATAATCCCAGGTAAACACTCATCATTCCTTATTCTAAACACATACCCACTAACATCTAAAAATACATAAATAGTTTCCCCAAACATACACAATATAAATGTATAAATAACACACAATAAATAGTCATATAAATAGTTCAATAAATAACCTTAACCCTTATTTACAAATATTAAACCACCCCTCTGACTCACCATACATATTTGCTCCCTGATGGTGTCCTATATATGGTCCTCAACTCCTAACGGAGTCTTTTGCCTGGACACGCACAGGAAGTATGTTGGCAAAGGTATGTGCAATAAATCCTTTAATTATTTTACCAGATTCTTAATCATACTAATTATCTCCCAGGGCATTCAAATTAACAAAGACAAATCCTAAACTATTATGTGCATCTTAACCAACAATCTTACAACATTACAACAATACAGATACAACATAATCACACAATATAACCAGACATACAGTGGTGACATCCCATCGTCACATATACATTTGCGTGCCCTCTCTGCAATGCGGCGATGGTAGAAGCAAAGCGTGTCACCTCCACGTTCCTTGGCCCCCGCTGCTGCTGCCGTCGGTGGTTCTGCTGCTGCCGTCGGCAGCTCCTCGCCTCCTCGTGTCGACGTGCCGGGCTCCGTCGCTGCCGCAATGGTTACGAAAGCCTTGGTGGCGACGATGATCCGGTCTGCCACTCGGGCTAGCGCACGATAGTCCCGTTTGGCCAGCAACGACGAATTGGCCAGGGCCGCTCTCGCCGCTGTCGGAAGGTTCCTGAGGAAAATGTGGGTGAAGATGAAGTGGTTGTCGTCCGTGCCCTTTAACCTCAGCATCTTCTCCATCATGTCCATGGCCGAACCGTCTCCCAACTCGGTCCGCGTCAGAAGCCTCTCTGCTCTCTCACCATCCGAGAGCGTGTAGTGCTGGATGAGGGCAGCCTTCAGCGCGTCATATTTGCCGTCGGCCGGTGGCTGATCGAGCAGGCTCTGGATGTGCTGAGCCGTGCTGGCATCGAGCGCTGCGACCACATAGTAGAATTTTGTATCATCCGCCGATATCCCTCGGAGGGCAAACTGCGCCTCGGTTAGGTGGAACCAGGAGTGTGGGTTGCGCTGCCAAAAATCAGGTAGTTTGATCGCTACAGCACACGCGAAGCTGGGGGTTCCAGTCGAGGTTGGCTCCGGGGATCTTCCGTCGTATTCCATGATTTGTCTTGGGTCACCAGTGTGGAGCGTGTAAATAATGAGGCTGATTAGGTTCAAGCGGTTTATTACACGACTCACACAAGGAGCGTAGACAGAATGGCATACAAGTAGGAACTCTTCCCTTAAATAACATGACATCCTTCTAGACTCTTCTCACACAAAAGATAATCCCCGTCTAGACTCTCCTCACACACAAAAGATTTTTTCTTTTTTTTCCAAGATGGCGACCGGGATGGTCACACTTTTTCAGTGCTGAGACCAAGTCACTGATTTTGCCATTAAAAATAACTAACCAACAGTGATCGGCGCTCGTGACGGACACGCACGGGCTGAATTTCCACCTCCGTTGGAATACCCCTTTAATCGCCTTTCTCCGGCCACTGTGAGTAAACTGACTAGCGCTTCTTTGTGGTTCGCTGCTGCGCTCTACTGCGCTCTACTCGAAGCGTTTGCTAAGCTAACGCTAGTTAGCTTAATGCTGGCACCAGTCGTGCTGCCTAACACCGACTCGAAGCGACTCAGTTCCCGGTGAGGGCTCGCCGGAGGAACTAACCGAGGCGGCAGTTGGACGTGAGCCGGATCGGAGTTCGAGGGCAGCTTTGGTGGGAGACGGGGACCAGTGGAGGACCACCTGGACCCAGCCAGACAATAGCCTGAATCGGAGCCCAGTTGCGAGGCCCAGCGGAGGAACTACCAGGCAGACAGCGTTTGGTGACGGGGCTCAGCGGAGGTATCACCCAGGCAGACGGCAGTAGGCGGCGGTGCTCAGCAGAGGATCTACCGTGACCCCAGTGGAGCTCTGTTGCAGCGGCGGTGTGCGACGAGACTTGGTGGAGGAGCTGGACAGGAGCTCGGTTACGGCGGCGGTCAGCAGCGGGACCAGCAGCGGAGGGGGCTAGTTGGCTAGCTGAGGCCCAGCTGGATTCGAGGATGATCGGATCGGATACCGGCGACACAAGCAGAGATTATTTTACTATCCACAGGTTTTTCTTTTTCTTTCCAAGAAAGACTGAAGATGGCTGCCACCGGAGTGAGGAGTGGTTTGATGGGCTACACTTCTAGCCACTTTCTGCTTAGCTACTTCTTCTTATTATTGTCTTTGTGTGTCTGGACCTGCAACAAGAAGGGTTTTCCGGCCAACTCAACTAAAGGTGAAGCTAAAAAGTTTTATTTATATGGATATGGACATGGTCATTTCACCCTGTACTCTATCTGGTCTTCAAAAGCCCTGAGAATGCCAAGTCACGTTTCGTTACCTTGTATTCATACATGTGTAATGACAATAAAGTTGAATCTCAATCTCAATCTCAAAAAGCTTCCAAAACAAGGCAAACATGGCTGTTAAAAGGGACTCTGAGTATATTGGCATGTTAGCTCTATATGCTTTATTTTGATGTTAGTAACATAACTATAATTTAATTTTTTAAGTTTTATATATTTTTAAGAAACTTTATTACAATTTTTGTTTATGTCGCAATGCATTCTGGGTAGTGACGTAGAATGGTTGCAGCCGTTTTTTTCTGTCTTATACAAGCCAAGAAGCGAAGCTATGAACTACTGCCATTTGTCAGTGAAAATGCCACATTGCGCGGCTTTTGGATATAATTTCCAATCAAAGGGAAATAAAGAGAGCGGGGTGAGCCTCCATAGCTTTCCTAAAGAGGGAAAGTGGAGGAAAAAGTGGGGCGGCAGCAGCTCAGCAGGTCGTCTAATAGCCCCATGGTTGGCGGTTCGCATCACGCTTTCCCCAGATATCCTGCCGTTGTGTCCCTGGGCAAGACACTTCACCCGCATTGCCTCCAGTGCCCATAACACTGGGTATGAATGTGTAAAAATGTTTAAATGCTCGGTGGTGGCTGGAGAGGCTGTTGGCGCGGATTGGCAGCCACATTTCCGTCACTCTGTCTGTGATCACACGCTGTAACGCATGCCTGATAAAGCTGACATATGTATTAATCACGCTGTGATAATAGCACAATATCGCTCAAAGCGTGTGCATGAGACATGTCTGTGATCGCACGCTTGTGTTGACCGTTCCTGCCTTTCGTCTCCTAACTGTGGTTTTGGGACGCAGGGGAGATGCATCTTCCTCCGTGGTCAATTCCCGAGTAAATCTCACTCTTGTGGTACACAGAAGCACAGGCCGTTTTGCTGAAGCGTTGGGGCTTTATTTATATACCGCACTGTTGTCAGCAACAAATTCTACCTGCTCTGGTCGCCTTGCTCTTTCTACTTATCCGCACCAAATCACACACCGTTCGCCGCACACACCGGGGGGGGAGGGGGCGCGCCTCGGCTGCGCAAACGCTGCCACTCAAGTCCACGCACCGAGCTGCTCCATCCAAACACACGCACCAGACACATCCCACAACACTTGATACAGCTGACATATGTATTAATCACGCTGTGATATCGCTCAAAGCGCGCGCTTGGCTTGACATGTCGAAGATCTGGCTGGCAACAGTCAGAGAAAAAAAAAAAAAAGTGGAGCGCTGCTTATGGACGTTCAACCCGCATTCTGAGAAAGCAACAGAGAAATTGCTTTATGTTGCTCAGAGTCCATGTTTATCAGTTCAGTGTCCATCATGCTTGTAGACAATTTTTTGTGTTTGAGCATTCTATTGTAAGTAAATCAACAATATATAAGTTTCACTCCGCTCCGCGAGTGTCTCTCCGCTCCGCGAGTGTCTCTCCACTACGCGAGTGTCTCAAGCGTGCGCTCGAGGAAGCATTATTTTAAGGTGAAATAAAACGGCCTGTGCTTCTGTGTACCACTCGGGAGTAAGATAGTGGAGGAAGATGCATCTCCCCTGCGTCCCAAAACCACAGTTAGGAGACGAAAGGCAGGAACGGTCAACACAAGCGTGCGATCAGACATGTCTCATGCGCGTGCTTTGAGCGATATTGTGCTATTATCACAGCGTGATTAATACATATGTCAGCTTTATCAGGCATGCGTTACAGCGCGTGATCACAGACAGAGTGACGGAAATGTGGCTGCCAATCCACGCCAACAGCCTCTCCGGCAACCACCGAGCATTTAAACATTTTTACACATTCATGCCCAGTGTTATGGGCACTGGAGGCAATGCGGGTGAAGTGTCTTGCCCAGGGACACAACGGCAGGATGTCTGGGGAGAGCGTGGTGCGAACCGCCAACCATCGGGTTATTAGACGACCTGCTCTACCTGCTGAGCCGCTGCCGCCCCACTTTTTCCTCCACTTTCCCTCTTTAGGAAAGCTATGGAGGCTCACCCCGCTCTCTTTATTTCCCTTTGATTGGAAATTACATCCAAAAGCCGCGCAATGTGGAATTTTCACTGACAAATGGCAGTAGTTAGGAGCTTCGCTTCTTGGCTTGTATAAGACAGAAAAAACGGCTGCAACCATTCTACGTCACTACCCAGAATGCATTGCGACGTAAACAAAAATGGTGATTTACATCGTAATAAAGTTTTTTAAAAATATATAAAACTGGGAATTATTTTCAAAAAAATTATATTATAGTTATGTTACTAACATCAAAATAAAGCATATAGAGCTAACATGCCAATATAATCAGAGTTCATTTTAAGCAAATATCACAATATGGCAGAGGCTATACAGTTAAAGTACTGTTAGTACTGCTACTTCTGGCAGGGGATATTCACCTTAACCCTGGACCTGCCACTATTAAACAGCAGACCACTGGGTTAGCACAAACATCTGAGCCGGCGGATTGGTTGTTGCTATCTACGGCCCGGCTAACATCTGAACTGGCTGATCGCCCGCTGCTATCAACGGCCTGGCTAACATCTGAACCGGTTGATCGCCCGCTACTGCCAATGGCCCTGCTAACATCTGAACTGGTGGAGCAGCATAATGCCGGTCTTCGCCCCAGTACAGCTGGACATAGCGAGTCGGGTGAGTCGAATTACACTGAACAGACTCACATATCTGATCCTGCTGTAAACAGCTGCGCTACGTCCAAACTTTTGGAAACAGGAGCGGTTAAACAAATTGCAAATGAGGCGAGATCCGAAAACCGAGTTGTACAAAAGCAAAAACATTTATTTTTCCAAACTGTTAATCATGCACGAGTTCTTTGGGACACAAAGGCTAAACCAAAGGGGATCCTCGGCGGACATTTAAACATACAGAGCATAATCCCCAAAAGAGATGAGATTTCAGTGTTGCTGTTGGACTCAAATCTGGACTATCTTTGTCTTTCAGAAAGCTGGCTACACAGGAACATAGACACTAATATGATCGATATTGTGGGCTATCAGTGTTTTAGAAAAGACAGGCAGGTAGGGAGGGGAGGAGGTGTTTTAATTTACATCAAAGAGAAATTTAAATGTCAATTGGTTGATTTGAATACTTCACTCGAATGTTTAGCTGTTAATGTATGTCTCTCACCGGTAATGAATTTCAACATTGCAATATTGTACAACCCACCGTCACACAATTCTTCTTTTTATAATGAATTAAGTGATCTGGTTAAACAACTTGAGAGGAGCAGAGAAACGATATTTCATGGTGACTTTAATATTAACTGGTCTGATAAAAAGGACAAACAGAAACTGAAAAGCCTCATGACTAAATTTAATTACCAACAAATGATCAAAGGACCCACCAGGATAACCAAAGACATGGTATTTGCTAATAAACCAGAACGAATAACCAGAACCTATAATCTTGTAACTGGTCTCTCAGATCATAACATGGTTCTTGCTGTCAGAAAACTCACTAAAAAGCGACTACAGTATTTTGGGGGAGTTGATATTGACAAATCAAATTTTATTATTCCCAAATCAAAAAATGAGGAGTTGAACATTACTTAGAGAATCAAAATTGGGAGCAGCTCATGTCAATATATGAAGTAGATGATTGTTGTAATTTTATAACTGCAACAATTACAAAGTCTATAGAAAAATTTACAAAGCAAATTAAAAGTAGACAATAGAAGATTAACCTACCATGGTTAAATAATGAAATAAGAAAACTTATGAAGAGGTGAGACTCTGCATTGAAAACATCATTAACCTCTAAACTACAAAATGATCACCTTGTGTACAAAAGTTTAAGAAATAAAGTGGTACAAGAGCTGCGAAAATCAAAAGTATCTTATTACAATAAACTGATAGATCATGCAAAGGGTAACAACAGTTCCCTATGGAGGCATTTAAATAACTTAACTAATAAAAAAAAATGTTCAGAAGGGGGTAAAGGAACTTAGAATCAATGGCAAGACCATCAGTGACAAGGCTACATTGGCAAATGAATTTAATTCATATTTTGTGGACTCTGTGGAAGACTTAACAAAAAACTTTGTGCTGCCAAATGTGCTCAACAACACAAAATCAATACTCTCAACAGATTCTTTTCACATCGATGAGGTAAATGAGGAGTTAATTGCTGGTATTGTTAAAACACTGTCAAACTCAAAAACTAATGATATCTACAAATTGAGCACTTCCTTTCTCAAAACGCACAGCAAAATATTAATCAAACCACTGACTCATCTCATTAATCTCTCCATTAGGTCTAGTACATTTTCATCTGGTTGGAAAAAAGCTGTCGTCATACCAGTTCATAAATCAGGCAGTAAAGACGATATATGCAATTACCGCCCAATCTCTATCTTACCAGTCCTGTCTAAGGTTCTTGAAAAAGTTGTAGCTACACAGGTGATAGACTATTTACAAGACAGTCAACTTCTTCATCCACATCAATTTGGTTTTAGACCAGGATACTCAACAGAAACAGCAAATTGTTGCCTTATTGAAAATGTCAAACAGTCCTTGGACAGGGGTAATGTGGTAGGGGCTGTTTTTCTAGATCTCAAAAAGGCTTTCGATACTGTAAACCACAGTTTGCTTTTATCCAAAATGGTATCTTTTAACTTCTCTCCAGATACATTAGAATGGTTTGCATCTTATCTCCAGAATAGAGAACAGTGTGTAAAAGTTCACCAGGATAAATCCTCATTTTTAAACAACCGTATGGGTATCCCACAAGGGTCCATTCTTGGTCCTTTTCAGCATTTTTATTAATGACTTGCCGCTACACTGCTCAGCTGCAACATGTCAACTTTATGCAGATGATGCAGTTATTTACACAGCTGTCAAGACTCCAGCACAGGCTGCAGATGTACTGTCCACAAGTATGATTGATGTCCAAGAGTGGCTCTTCCAGAACCATCTATTGCTGAACCTTCAGAAAACAGTTTCAATGTGCTTTTCAATCAAAAAATGTAACCTGCAACGTTTTAAAGTTAATATACATGATCAAGACATCAGTTTAGTTACAGAATTCAAATACCTTGGCATTGTACTAGATCCTCAATTCAAATTTAATCTTCATATAAAGAAAATTTCAAAAACAGTAAAAAAAAAATCTGAACTGCTTTAAATTAATTAGATATTACATACCATACGAAGCAGCTGCGCTGTATATGCATTCTATGGTTTTTTTCTCATATCATACTGTTTGACAGTCTGGGCTCAAGCAGCCCCTTCTACAATAAGACATATAGGTTCATTATATAGTCAAACTCTAAAAATCTTGGACAAAAAGCCCATTAGATGGCATCACTGTTATATTTTTAAAAAATACAACCTATTGAGTTTTGAGAGTTTCATTGACCTCTGTTTTCTGAAATTAATTTTCAAATGTTTCCATAAATCAGCGCCTGAGCCACTTGCTAGTTTCATCCAAAGACAGGACAGCAGCAGAGCCACCAGGAGTTCTGTTAACAATAACTGTAAAATATTCCACCGCAGAACCACATTTGGACAAACAGCTTTCTCTATAAAGGGCAGTCACATCTGGAACACAATGCCAAATGAAATTAAAATAATAACGGACTTTAAAACATTCACTAAAAAGGTTAAAACTGGCTGAAAAATAAACAAGAATGTACCTATGAATGAAATGATTGTCTGCAGGGTGAGAGTGAATGAAGGGAAGGAATGAATGTGTTTGTTTATAGTGAGTGACGAAGGGAGGGAGGCCTGAAATAGGCAAATGTGAGTCAGGTTGTTATATTGTGTATTTATAATCTTTATAATAATTATAATATTTATAATTGTGTATTTATAATGTATTTATAATCTTTTTTGCATTGATGTATGTGGTTATTATTTATTCTGTTTTCATTTTTTCTTTTCCTTATCCTTTTTTTCTTTTTACTTATTTCTCCTTTCTAAAGCCCATCCAGGGACAAGAGTTGCAAATTAGCTAATAGCTATACACTCTTTGTGCAACACATCAGATTGATTGTCATTTGATTAATTGTCTATGTTTATTGCACTGTCCCTGTCAAATAAACAAATAGTAAAAATAATCTCCCCTCTGACTGCAGTCAGTCCATTCATCCTTAACACCTCCCTGTTATCTTACTAGGGCATCTTGAAACTTCTCACACACAAAAGGTTAACTTCATGTCCTTTGTTCCTGTCTAAGGTGATAAACCATTATGCACTCCCCAGGTTGCCACAGTGCTGCCAATAATTTCCAAACCTCTACTCTTTAACATGCATTCAATGCAATTTAGCTGTTGTAATGGATATTGTGTTAATGTTTGTATTTGCTGTTGCACAAGAGTTTTTCTGTATAGCAGAAGTTTCTGCTTACTTTACAAATCTCTATAATAGGACATTTTTGACAATCCTGTGCTTTTCTTGTATTGTTATATAGAATGTCACTGCCGTAAACTGGAAAAAAGCATCTGCTTTAAAATTTGGAATTCTTCCCACAACTTTTAGTGCAAAAAAACACTCTAAAAGCATCACAGCTTTTATTGCAACTTTTTAAAAAAGCTTCCACGAATTCAGGCTTTTTGGCCTGCAGCAATCATAAAAACATCCTGCAAAATCCTGGAGGGACTGGTAAGAGCTGTTTCAGTGATTACAAAGAGCAGAGCAGTTGTGTACAGGCTGAACAGTCATCTGAATGGAGAGATTTGTGTTTTGTTTGCAATGACAATGTCACATTTTTGCAACTTCTTCAATCATCATATCACCCTTGGGTGGTTATTTCATACATACAAATACAAGCTCTGTGCAAGCTCATGCTGAGTGTTACGTATGTTTAGCTCTTAAACAGTTTAGACTATGGACTTTCAGAAGTGGTTTAGTTGTATTATACAATTCGGAACTTTGTGGCTTGTTTTGCTGTAGCTGGAACTGAAACCACAATATTTTAACCAAAAGAAATCTAACTTAGTTTCTGTTTGTTTGTTTGGGTTTTTTGTCTTAACACTGGCTCTCAGTTATTCATCTTGTCATTAATTCTAGACTGTATGTACAGCAAGTAAAACTACAAAAGGCTGCCTATTACAGCACAATGTTGTTTTTATTCTGAGTCCAGCTGTTGTCTTCTTGAGTGGGCAGATGGAGCTAAAGCATTCACACTGTAGGTCAGTCTAAATGTCTGTTAGCCCATAGGCTAGTGATTAAAATATAGATATTGTGCTCCTAACTAGAGATCAGCAACTTCGCTTCAACAATAACGGTTATTCAGCAATTTTTTTTATCTACAGTGAAAAGATGTGTTATGTTAAAGTACGGCACCTTAACTTCCATTGTCTGCAGTAGAAATTTTGAATACATTTATCACTGCTGTAAGTCGAGTCATATTCTGGCTGCAGTAATCGATCAGATGCTCTCGCAGCTCTGGGATGTTAACTCTATCAAAAATTGCTGAGCAGGCTACTTTGCTACCTGCTCTCCTTATTTTGACAATAAGTTACTCATTTCTTTTGCTCCCATTCTGTCTCATGCTCCAAACTTATCTCATTTTCTGTCCACTGTCCTTCTGTCCCAGGAGGAAGGACGGGGCCAGGGCTTCACGGAAGGCTCTTACCAGGGCCGACAGCTTTTCCGCTGCGAGGATGAGTGTGGTGTGTTTGTAGCCCTGGACAAACTTGAACTCTGGGAGGATGACGATGATGAAGTGGGTGAGTTGGAGGTGGACCATGTCAATCTGGTGGAAGACGATCAGGACTTTCCTCCACTGGAGATCAACTCTAGGGTCCTAGTCCAGACCAGGGAGGGACCTGAGAGAGGCACCATCATTTTTTGTGACCTGCTGCCTGGCAATGAAAGCCTTGGCTACTATGTAGGAGTTGACATGGTAAGCACAGATGCATGCAATAAAATGCTCTTTTAGTTTTTTTTTTATATATATACATATATTTATATATATATATATACAGTTTATGTTCCAGTATCAGCCATAAGAAGTGATTATTCAGTTCTTTGTCAATGCACTGATTAATCATTGCACAAAATCTTGGCTTGATTTATTGTCAGCTTAGAGTAAATTAGAGCAACACTTTTTTTTTTTTTTTTTTTACCTCCGCCAAGGGAGGAGGTAATGTTTTTGCTGGCATTGGTTGGTTTGTCTGTCTGCCTGTTAGCAATATTACTCAAAAACCTATAAATGGATCTTGATGAAATTTTCAGGAAAGGTGTGTAATGGCACGGAGAACAGATGATTAAATTTTGGTGGTGATCTGAGAGTGCATACCTCCACCAAGGCTCTTACCTTCTCACAGAGTGTTGGCAACAATACTCCAAACCTACTGGATGGATTTGGATGAAATTTTCACTAGAGGTGGTTCTTGGGCTGGAGACGAACCCATTTTATTTTGGTGATGATCTGAGAATGCATACCTCAGCCAAGGCTCTTATCTTCTCACAGTGTGTTTAGCAACAATACTCCAAAACTAATGGACAGACTTTGATTCAGTTTTCACCAGAAGTGGCTCTAGGCCTACACACAAACATTACACATTACATTTTGGAGGTGATCCTTGAGGAACAGAAGGCGCCTTGGCGGAGGTATGTGCTCTCTGAGTGCTTTTCTAGTTTTTCATTAAACCCAAAATGTATGTATAATTGGCATCCTCTGCTTTAAATTAGTCTCTGCTCAGTTGCCTTTTGATCTGATATGATCAGGTACATGTCTGACCTGATCTGAATTATATATTCAATAATTTTTCCAGGTCATGTCTATGAAGCTATATCTCCTGTGTGTGTGTAAGTAAATAAATAAATAAATAAATAATAGAAAAGCACTCAGAGAGTGAATACATCCGCCAAGCCTGCTTCAAGGTTCTTGGTGGAGGTATGCAGTCTCAGATCATCATCAAAATTTAATGGGTCCGCTCTTGGCCCAAGGGCTACCTCTGGTGGAAAACTTCATCAAAATCCATCCAGTAGTTTTTGCGTAATCCTGCTAACAGACAGACCACCCCAATTACATTACCTCCTTGGCGGAGGTAAAAATAAGCATAATTCAAGGAAGGACTTTGGTTGATCTGGTTTTATATCAAAATTAATGTCGGTATTGTAACACTAACTATCTAGGTTATCTATATAAACAGAACTCTCGCACAAGCTATTTGTTGGCTGGACTATTTCTTAGCCTGGATCAGCTGCCTGTTACCTTCTCCTCTTTCCTCACAACTCACCTTGATCATTATCCAGACCAAAACCTGAGCCCCCCACTGTTTTTTGTTTTTCTTTTAAACCCATTTTAACTATTGCTTAGCAGTGAGTTTTAGAAGAACCAAGAAAAATGAATGTTGATTTTTAAGTATTAAATGTTCCCTCAGGCCAACTACTGGATCAAAGTATTTTCTCCGATAATTACTCCATACCATTACCACTGATATCTTCATATCATAAATAATCCATGGCTGGACTGTCTGCACTCTATCATCTGCTCTCCATTAAGATATTACATGTTAAGTTTAACCACATCACTATTCTTAGTTAAATAAGGTGTCTAAATTTTAAAATGGTAAAGTATCGGGTCAGAGTTGTTATTCTTGAACTATGCAGAACTAGTTTTTGATAATTCACTTTTTTTTCCAGACTAGATCTGCACTCTGTCAGATCTTTGCCTTTTCCTGTGTGTTTGAGATTGCTGTATTTATGATAGCTTCTCTCTCTGACATCAGGATGACCCTTAAAAAAAGTTTTGCCTAACATTTGGCTCAGGGGATTACGTCAGCATATCCTGACCTACTTATTTGTAGGTCAATTCAGTTCAACTTTATTTATATAGCATTTAATCACAACAAAAAGTCATTTTGTGTACCCTTTTTGCTGGATAACAGCCTGCAGTCATTTCTTGTAGTTTTCAGCAAGTCTGACACGCGTCTCCTGAGCAATCTCAACCCATTCTTCTTTGGCAGATCTCTCAAGCTCCTCTAGATTTGATGGTCTTCTGGTGTGGACCTTGGTCTTCAGTTCACCCCACAGATTTTCAGTGGGATTCAAGTCAGGGCTTTGTGCAGGCCAGTCAATAACATTCACTTTGGTCTTCTGGAGGTAGTTCTTCACCAGGAGTGACATATGTGTTTTGGGTCGTTGTCATGTTGAAGACACCGTGATGACCCAGATCCAGATTTACTGCTGACTGCTTGAGGTTTTATTTCAAAATGTTCACATATCCTTCTTTCTTCACGATTCCTTCCACCTTGATGAGATTCCCAGCTTCAGATGCACAGAAGCATCCCCACAGCTGAGGGTAGTATTCCCAACACCGTGTTTCACTGTGGGGACGGTGTTCTTTAGGTTGTATGTCTCTCCTTTATATCTACAAACATCAACAGTGTCTCTGTGGCCAAAGAACTGTAGTTTTGTCTCATCTGACCAAAGGACGCGCTTCCAGTATGCATAATCTTTCTCCAGGTTGTTCTTGACAAGCAGCTCTGGTTTGGGAGTTCTTGCAGCTTGTTCTTGGCACATCATCGTGGTAGAACTTTTTTTTCTTGTGTGGTGTCCTATACTATTGTGTGATTGGTCAGAAATTTGAATTTCCCAGGAGTTATGCACTTGAGTTTCATGTGAGGTATGAAATGTCCTGGCCAAAAAGAACTTTATTCTTTTAGTTGCCACCTCAAGAAAAAGAAAAAGAGTATGTACAGGCCTTATGTCATTCACTAGTGTCTTGGCAGTTGTTCTGGGGTATTTAGGCACATCCCTCTTTCCAGAGCCTTTGAAATCTTTCGCTTCCTACCTTTGCTCGGCTTGTTCTGTACTATGTGGCTCTCTTTGAATTTCTTGATGATACTTCTTGACACTTGGAAATGCTGTGATAACTCTGAATACCCATCTTCAGCTTTGTGAGCATCAGCAATTCTTTTTCTCAATTCTAAACTGATTTTGTTTGTATTTGTCTTGATGCTTCCTTAAGTGACATCTCAAACCCTTGCTGAAGTTTTATACTGTTTGTAAATTTGAAGATAACTCTGTTTTAACTTGATTTTGCAAGATGTGAGCATTGCAAAGTTAAAGCACATCAGCACTACAGTGCACAGCAGTGGTTTGTACTATGGCTCAATAAACAGGTCAGTTTTTCTGGGGGCTCATAATTTTGACCCTGGTTGTTTTTGTGAGGGGGAAAAAAAAGTTGTTTGTGTATGAAGCAAAATTAATTTATGCTTTTTACAAAAGCTAGGAATTTTTGAAAAAGCTGTTGAAAAATTCTGTCCTCAACTATACCTCTAATGTGATGGAGTAGTAAGCTGACAGTGCAGATAGCTACAGCTATAAACTCGACAAAGCTGTGATCATTGGTGCTGTGTCTGTTGTTGGCCTTCCTTTTCCCAAGGACTATAGTTGGAAATGTTGGGGGGAAAAAAAACTTAAGCCTGGTAGCTGTGAGTGTTTAATGAGAGAGAGCTGTGATTTAAGGCGTTTCATTGTTTACTACACCGATGTGTAACACAGGCTGGGAAGTTACTTATACAGAATTGGTGTGCTATTTTAGTCGTGGTTCAGTTTAACACGGCACAAATAGACAGTAAGCTGAAAAGGGAACATGAGTGAATATTCTCAAATGAAATCACTTTACACTTCCATCTGTAGCCCATATTGGGGATTTTTTTAAAATATGCTGCTAGAATAGTAATGCTTATGTCTGACATTTGTACATGGCCAACCGTGCATACAGAAAGTGCCTCCAGAAAGTTTTTCAGTTTTTCCAAACTTTGCAGTTTTATAGCCAGCAAGCCAATTTGACCAAGTCTTTGCAGTGTTAGCAACACACCATCCAACCGGGGGTTTCTCATTTTTCAAACTGTACAACCAGTTGCCAGCTTAATTATCAGACATAGGGGTTTATAACTATATTAGATAGTTCTTGGAACTATTAAAATGTTCCTGCAGAGTAAACTGGCCTTTTAATTATCAGCATAAATTTCTATTTGTTTTTTGTCAAGCCTGTTTTTTGATTTTCTTTTTTGATGGTTGTTCCTACGCATATTGAAGGAGCATGTCTTGTTGCCTTGGATTGTAGCGGCTGGTATCTATGACTACTGTTGTCAGGCGGCAGTAGTATTGTACTCATAGGAAGATTTAAACACATAACTGAGGCATTTGACTGCTGATCGTTAGCAGCAGCAGCAGCAGCAGCATCCCACTCAGTGCATCTGAGCCTCCCACACAAAGGCAAGGCAGTCACGCGGGGAGTGAGGTAAAGACTTAGTGCTGTATGACCCAACAATGTGGCAAGGGGCCAACAGGCAGCTGAGGAGAGCCCACTGCGTTGCCTCACTCTGCGTCCAGCCTCGCCCAGCCCATCTCTAGCTAGTGGCATTGGCCTCAAGCTTATCTTGAGTTGTCCCTCTGTAGAAGAATCCTGGATTCCAAACTAAAGAACAGTGTGGTTGTGCTACAAGAGAAAGTGGAGCATTCAGGGAGGAGGACTCGAGGTGGAAGATCTGTTGTTTGGGTGGAGAGGATGATATGAGCAATATGGATTATCGCAACACAGTGTCGTTAGCAAGAGCAGCAAAATCTTATTAATCATCAGAAAGATGGGAGGCAAAGCAGCACGTGTGCCTTTAACTTGAACATTTAAAAGTGACAAGGAGCACCTGAGAGGGTCACAAAGTTGACATGTCTCCTACTCTTTCAGGACAATCCTATCGGGGACTGGGATGGTGTGTTTGATGGGAAGCTGCTGTGTAATTTTGCCAGTTTGGAGCACACCCGACTTGTACCCATCTGTGACGTAATGCCAGGTGAGTCATTTAGTATTTGTTCCTGTTTTAACATTGTTTCTGTGCCATCAGATATGACAGTTTTTATAACAGTCAGCTCTCTTCACTTGGAGCAACTCTGCTTCTAAGCATTCTGAGTTTCTGTTTTGCGTGCAGTGGGAACAGAGAGCCTTTTGTGTTGATGGCTCACTTGTTTTTGAAAGTCAAGTGAGAGGCTCTGACTCTTTGTTCAACACAGTAGCATATTGATTTGTGTACGTGTGCTACCACCACCTCCGACTGTTTGAATTTATATTTGTGTAATTAAAAACATTGCCATTGTTCATTTAGCCTTTGATTTTTATATATTCTGGATAAATTGGTCATAGTTTTCATTGATTCATGATTTATTTGCACAAGGAGAGAGAAGTATAAAAACTGATTTTGGCCCCATATCAGACTACAGAAGTTTCAGGGTGATTTATTCATGATTCACTCTTCCAACAGAATTTCCAGTTAAAATCTTATACAAGATCTTAGTTGGTAGTGAAAATGTGGGCAGTTTAAACCTTTCAAGTTGCTTGCAAACTAATCACGGCTGCATTGATAAAACGGAATGTTAAAAATTTTAGATCTGGTGCTTCAACAGTAGCCAGTTATTCTATAAGCAGGTAGGATGAATGGCTGTTTTTCTAATGGCATACACTACATTTTTAAAAACCCAGACCTTAAGGTAAACATTGGCTGACTATTGATGCTCTGTAAAGTTAAAATTTAACTTTCAGTTGTCGCTGAAAAGTGAACACTATCTCATCACAGTTTTCTGAACCATATCTCTTTACACATTGTGCTTTTCCTTTGTTAGTCACAGCACAATATTCCTGAATGTATAGAATTTGATGCACGAAAGTCTCCAGTTTTGGTCATCAGTGGCCCCATGAGTTCATGTGAGGGTGCGTAATTTTGAAATTTCATATTTCACAGTGTCTGTGTGCATTGATTCTAAAACATTTTAGTGGGTGTGCCAAGTTTTTCCTTGTATGTATAACCCAATTACAAAAGTGGTCATTTTTAAATCTTCCATGATCTGAGCTTAGCTCCTCATGTATTTAAATGCCTTATGCCACGAACGTTAAGGAGAGGTCACCCAAAAGTTTTAATACAGTTCTTATTTCTCTGGCCTGAGGTGCTGTGTTGTCTCCTTCTAGAATTCATTACCCAGTCACTGTTTTCTACAAGACTATATCTGCCAACTTTTGTGTGCAGGAGATGTACATGTACCTGTGATGAGAAACGTGATTACATGTTAGGGCTGGGCGATTAACTGAAATAAAATGAAAAAAGACATTCTTGCTCATGTAGAGTTTTTGTTTACCTCTTCCTGTTATGTGTATGAGAGCCTTCATGTCTTGGTTCTTTAATGTGCATGGTCACATACAGTAACTGTGACCGGAAGCTGTGCAGTTAATGCTCTTTGGAAGCAGCAGAACATGGCGGAAAAAAATTAAAACACTAGTACTGAAAAATAGATGGGATGTCCATCCACATAGTAAGTAATGATTGACTCAGTTTCATCTGAAGATGTCAATAAAAAGCAACCAAAGTGCAGTTAAACTGGCTGGGACTGCCATGAAATCACTGTTAGCCGCTAACGGCTGTCCGCGTAAGCTCAACTGTTTTACAGCGGGAATGGACAACAAAATGGACAAGCTGAGATTGGATTTAAGAACCCCATCAGAGACCCGTCATCCCTAAGTGGTGATAACATAATCATGGCTGCTAAAGGACTCCCCCCATTGCAGCTAACAAGTTAAGTAGATGTTGCTGCTAGTCACATGACCCACAAACCCTCAAAAGGTGTGTGTGTGTGTGTGTGTATGCATATATGTACTGTATATACACTACCGTTCAAAAGTTTGGGGTCACCCAGACAATTATTTTGTGTTTTCCATGAAAAGTCACACTTATTTACCACCATGAGTTGTAAAATGAATAGAAAATATAGTCAAGACATTGACAAGGTTAGAAATAATGATTTGTATTTGAAATAATAATTTTTTCCTTCAAACTTTGCTTTCGTCAAAGAGTCCTCCATTTGCAGCAATTACAGCATTGCAGACCTAACATGATTGCACAAGGGTTTTCTAATCATCCATTGGCCTTCTGACGCAATGAGCAAACACATTGTACCATTAGAACACTGGAGTGATAGTTGCTGGAAATGGGCCTCTATACACCTATGTAGATATTGCACCAAAAACCAGACATTTGCAGCTAGAATAGTCATTTACCACATTAGCAATGTATAGAGTGTATTTCTGATTAGTTTAAAGTTATCTTCATTGAAAAAAAGTTCTTTTCTTTCAAAAATAAGGAAATTTCTAAGTGACCCCAAACTTTTGAACGGTAGTGTGTATGTGTATATATATATATATATATATATATATATATATATATATACCAACAACAAAATTGTTGGTACCCCTCTGTTAATGAAAGAAAAACCCACAATGGTCACAGAAATAACTTGAATCTGACAAAAGTGGTAATAAATAAAAAATTCTATGAAAATTAACCAATGAAAGTCAGACAATGCTTTTGAATTGTAGTTCAACAGAATTGTTTTAAAAAACAAACTCATGAAACAGGCCTGGACAAAAATGATGGTACCCTTTACTTAATATTTTGTTGCGCAACCTTGTGAGGCAATCACTGCAATCAAATGATTTCTGTAACTGTCAATGAGACTTCTGCACCTCTCAGCAGGTATTTTGGCCCACTCCTCATGAGCAAACTGCTCCAGTTATCTCAGGTTTGAAGGTGCCTTCTCCAGACGGCATGTTTCAGCTCCTTCCACAGGTGTTCAATGGGATTTAGATTAGGGCTCATAGAAGGCCACTTTAGAATAGTCCAATGTTTGGCTCTTAGCCATTCTTGGGTGTTTTTAGCTGTGTGTTTTGGGTCATTATCCTGTTGCAAGACCCATGACCTGCGACTGAGACCAAGCTGTCTGACACTGGGCAGCACATTTCTCTCTAGAATACCTTGATAGTCTTGAGATTTCATTGTACCCTGCACAGATTCAAGACACCCTGTGCCAGATGCAGCAAAGCAGCCCCAGAACATAACAGAACCTCCTCCATGTTTCACAGTAGGGACAGTGTTCTTTTCTTGGTATACTTCATTTTTGCGTCTGTGAACATAGCGCTGATGTGCCTTGCCAAAAAGTTGCAGTTTTGTCTCGTCTGTCCATAGGACATTCTCCCAGAAGCTTTGTGGCTTGTCAACATGCAGTTTGGCAAATTCCAGTCTGGCTTTTTATGATTTGTTTTCAACAGTGGTGTCCCCCTTGGTCATCTCCCATGAAGTCCACTTTGGCTCAAACAACAACGGATGGTGCGATCTGACACTGATGCACCTTGACCTTGGAGTTCACCATGAATGTGTTTAGAGGTTGTTCTGGGCTCTTGTGTTACCATTCGTATTATCCGTCTCTTCCTTTTTTCATCAAGTTTCCTCCTGCGGCCACGTCCAGGGAGGTTGGCTATAGTCCCGTGGATCTTAAATTTCTGAATAATATGTGCAACTGTAGTCACAGGAACATCAAGCTGCTTGGAGATGGTCTTATAGCCTTTACCTTTAAAATGCTTGTCTATGTCTATGAAATGAGCTTTCTCCGTAGGATTGCTGGACTCACCCTCAGAGATGGGGTGAGGAGCTCAGTCATCCGGGAGAGGCTCAGAGTAGAACCACTGCTCCTCCACATTGAAAGGAGCCAGTTGAGGTGGTATGGGCATCTGATTAGGATGCCTCCTGGACGCCTCCCACTTGAGGTGTTTTGGGCACGTCCCACTGGGAGGAGACCGCAGGGCAGACCCAGGACTCGGTGGAGAGACTGTGTCTCCCAGCTGGTCTGGGAACGCCTTGGTATCCTCTCAGAAGAGCTGGAGCAGGTGGCTGGGGAGAGGGAAGTCTGGGCTTCTCTGCTTGAACTGCTGCCTCCGCAACCCGGACCTCTGGAAAAGCGGTAGAAGATGGATGGATGGATGCTTGTCTATAATTTTCTTTATAATCTCCTGAGATAATTCTCTCCTTTGCTTCCTCTGGTCCATGTTTAGTGTGGTACACACCATGTCACCAAACAGCACGGTGACTACTTGTCACCCTTTAAATAGGCCGACTGACTGATTACAAATTTGTAGACACCTGTGATGTTAATTAGAGGACACATCTTGGTTAAACATGTCCCTATGGTCACATTATTTTCAATGTTTTCTAGGGGTACCATCATTTTTGTCCAGGCCTATTTCATGAGTTTGTTTTTTAAAGTAACTCTGTTGAACCACAATTCAAAAGCATTGTCTGATTTACATTGGTTAATTTTCATAGAATTTTTATTTATTACCACTTTTGTCAGATTCAAGTTATTTTTGTGACCATTGTGGGTTACTTCTGCACTGGACAATATTTAATTTGGTCACATAATTTATGACCGACTCACCACAGTGATATATTCATTAATACCACCCTCTTATGTGATAATGCATAGTTACGACTCTTGTCAGTCAACTGTAAGGGAGAGGAAAGAAGGGGAAAAAAATGCAACCGATGTTCCTCCATTTGATTTAAGATCAAATTGCCCAGTCCTATTGGATGTATACACTGAGGGTGTCTAACTGGCTGAGTTCTGTTATTTTGTTTCATACATCAAATTGCTCACATCAAGGTTTTAGATATTTTTTGGAAGGGGTAACTAGGTGATATCTGTTGAACAACGCCGCATCCATTGCTTGTTTGGCACTTTGAGAACCACAAGGGATATGTTTGTTTAGTTAGTTTAGTTGGGATATATACTGTATGTTTAGTTTCATTATATTTACGATATGGCATATTTCTACAGCTGATCTCTTCAAAATGACAAATCAAGGTCCCTGCACAATCCAGTGAACCTTTTGCTGACTTATGTCTATAAGCTGTATGCATCCATCTTGGGCAGGGTTAAAAAATGTGGAAGAACTAGTACAATGGACGATTCTTGTTCCTGTTTGTGGTGTTATTCTTTTAGCTTTGCCACTGCTGTGGAGAAGACAGAAGTCGTAATACAAAGAACTTCTTTGTAGTGCAATGTAAATGAGTGTAAAAAGATTAAAATCTCTTTGCAGCCATTGTACTTCTCATCTTCAGATAATTCAGTGCAACCATGGGAGGAAAAAATGTGGAAAATGTATAAAAACTAGGGTTGTGTGATATATTCATTTTTGACAATGTATAGATGTATATTTTTTCTTTTGCGATATAGAATGAGGTATTATTGTATTCATCAGTATAGGAATGGCAACATTGCCAGCTATTACCTGCACAGAACCAGTTCACGCCCTCTCTCAACACGAGTCAATGAAAGACCAACATTTCCCAACAACACCAGCAACCTTGCCCAAGTGAACTTTCAAAATAAGAGCAGGTGGCTTGCATCCAGTCGGAGCAAATTTTCAAAATTTTACTCAGCCAGATAATTGGTAGCTCTCTTGTCTCAGACACATTAAAAACAAAAATAAAGGACAAGTAATACTTGTGGTAGCAGTTAATAGACTTGGACAGTCCACCCAAGTAAAATCTGTATGTGGGGAAACACAGAAATATTTCTATTTCTGTACCTAAACTTGAGTACTTTTTCAGGGCGAGATGATCTTTTAACTTTCTCCTGTTTATATTTTGCACCGCATTTACACAAGTGAGTTTATTTTAAGAGGGGAAAAAACGTAAATGCACTTTGATCTGTTACACAAGTGTTGAAAAAAACTTAATGGAGCTCTCTAAGTTGAGCTGTGATTTTTAATCCTTCTTTTTAAACTGTGTATGCGCACGCACACACACACACACTTTGATTTGTTTTACTATTGTTTGAAAGTTAAAAAATCATATCTGAAAAGTGACAACTCAGATGCCCCACTCACCATCCCCCAAAAAGTGTAACAATTTTTATAATTTTTTTTTTTTTTTTTTTTTTTTTTGCATAGTTGATAAATCCCAGAGGGAAATTCAGGGCGTCCACCTGGATGGATGAGGCAGCCACGGTACGGCGCCAATCCCTTCACCATTCACACCTAGGGCCGCTTTAGGGTCTCCAATTAACCTAACTTGCACGGGGAGAACATGCAAACTCCACATAGAAGGGCCACAGATGGTCAGGGGGTGGGATCGATCCTGTGACCTTCTTACTGTGCTGTCACAGTGCTAACCACTGCGCCACCGAGCTGCTAACTATTAACTAATTATGTTAAGATATCATTTTTACAGCATCCACCCCACAACCGGGAGGTCATTGGTACAAGTCCCGGCCGGGTCATACCAAAGACCATATGAAAATGGTACTTTCTGCCTTCTAGCTTGGTGCTCAGCAAAAATAGAATGGAGGAAGGGAAGTTGGTTACCCAGCCACGGGGGTGTACAAGCCAGTGTACTCCCTGTGCCGGTCCCAAGCTAAGATAAATGGGAAAAGTTGTGTCAGGATGGGCGTCCGGCGTAAAAATCCTTGCCAAATCAACATGCAGATCATCGTGATATAAGGTGATGATATGCTGTGGTGACCCTGAAAGGGAGCAGCTGAAAGAAAAATAAATAAGTTAAGACATAATTTTTGCCCAGTATCGCCCAGCCCTAATAAACAAATCAGCTCAATACTGTACAAAAGCCAAGATTATACATTGGTAATAACTTGCTTTTTCCTAACTACGCCAACTTGAATACTTAGAAAATGTGGAAACTTTGAAGGAAAGTGAGGAAATTGTTAATCCTGGACTGATGGGGTGATTTATCTCTAATGTGGATGTCTTTCCACAATGTTGTGTTCAGAATATTCCATGCAGGACCAAAGGCTGCAAAAGCACAGTTTTGCCCCCAGAGGCACCACCACAGAGAAGTCGTCCTCTGGCCAAAGCAAACCAAAGATCAAAGGTACTACAATGCTTTTGTGATGCCAAATTCACTGACTAATCCAGTGTTTAATGTTGTGATAACTTGTGAAGAGACATTCCATCAAAATGGTCTCCTTGTGATTCTAAAATACCACCATATCAGTCTTTATTCTGAAAAAATTTCATGTTTTACCCATTAAATGGATCTTCTAGGCCTGATTATTTTTTGTTTTGCTTTTTTAAGTCGGTTGTGATTCTAGATAAGAAATGTAAAGAGCAAGAGTAAGAACTCATCTATCAACTCAACTATCATCTTTTTGGTGGAAAGTCTCATTGAAAATATGTCATGTTGCAGCTGCACTAATATGAATATGTCGTCTCTACCCACACTTCTTTTTTTTTTCTAGCTGCTCTTAATTTTTTACAGCTGATTAATGGACAGTAGTCTAGATTTCCTGAGACTACAGTTGTTCACTGTTGAGTCATGGTGACAACACAGTTTCTGGCATGCCCAGTCATGTGGTGCACACATGCATGTAATGTTTATTCCTCCATGTTTTTATCTCTTATGTACTTGTTATTTACAGGACTAAGTCATCAGTGTGGCAGTAGAAGCAAGTCTGAGTTTTACTATACTTTAAATGGCAGCTCTCTTGATCCCCCAGTCCAGACCAAATCCAAAAGCACATGGTACATTGATGAAGGTAAAAATAATGGTATTCTTGGAATGTTTACCATCATACCAGCAAGCTCCTGTTTACAAGCTTCACACTAATCTGTTTTGTTCGGATACTTTTCTTGGAAAATTAAAGGCATATACACTCTGGTGCTGTGGATTGCTCTTAGTAAATGTCATTAAAAACATTATTTTAAAGGTATAGGTGCATCTCAGTAAATCAGAAGGCCATCAAAAAGTTGATTTATTTCAGTAATTCAATTCAAAAAATTGAACTCCTATATTATATGGAGTCATTACACACAGTGATATATTTCAAGTATTTATTTTTTTGTTTTGTTTTGATGATTCTGGCTTATAGTTCATGAAAACCTCAAATTCAGTTTCTCAAAAAATTAAATTATTACATAAAATTAATTTAACCTCTTGCACTCCGGTGTACCGCGGGTGGGCACATCTCTGCGTCCTAGGGCGCACTGAGGGGAAAAAAAACCCCCCTGCATTTCCATTCTGACACAGCCGCAAACAGAAAGCCAAAGGAGTGCTTTGATTGGTTTAGATGTGATTGGCCTCTCATTCGACTAATAAGAGCCTTGAATTGGGTTTCTGAAACCTTGAGGAACCAATGACTGAAAACCTAGCAAGAAGGACCCGCCTACCAACGGCTGCGAATACAGCAAGCCAATTGAAGCACAGTAGTTCGAAAGCGTGCCTCCCTTGCAAAATCTGTTTTGTGTAAGCCGCTGGGTGACACACACGCGTTCGCCAGTCTTTTTTCTTACTACTGTTCTTATTTGTTTTGAAAAATCGTTCGCCAAAACCGCAATCATGGAAGCGCAAAACCGCAATAATGGAATTATGGTTTGACCGGGTCGCATGACCAGAACCACGAGTCCGTAACAAGCGGACCAGCGTCATGTTCGTCTGACAATGAGGAAGAGAAGTTCACCAGCGACACTGCTGTTGTGGACAGGTAAGTGTTATAAGCTAAATTATTCTTTATCCCTGAAAATTGTAATCAAAATGACTTTTGACCTATCGATAAATTACAACTGTGCGTAGTAGACCGCGGCGCACAGACTGGACACGGTTCGTGCGCCGCGTCCGGACCGTGAACGCCCCCCCACCCCGCTACTCTTCTATAGTGGATTGCATATATTATTGCAGATATTTTAGTACAACTGTGCGTAGTAGACCGCGGCGCACCGTCCCCGCTTTCCGTCACGTAGCGATGGGCGATGTCCGTCCTCTGTAGCGGGGGGTGGGGGTGGGAGTTGTTATCTTCTACATTACAGATATTTTAGTATAATTTTTAGTGCACTGTAGGTTATTTTTTCTTGTAAAAAAAAAAAAAAAAAAAGCCACACATTTTTTACGTGGCATGCTTCTTTGTGTGTGGGGGCTTGTTTGTTCATTCATTCATGAATGAATGAATAAACAACCACACACACACACACACACACACACACACACACACACACACACACACACACACAGCCCTTCACCTTTCATTAGAGCCCAAGATGAAGCTTCTATATTGAATCATTCAAAAGTTAGACATTTTTCCAAACTGTGCCATTTGGCACAGTTCAAAAACGCCTGGGAACAACCTAAGAAAAAAGCTGTGTAATATTTTCATTTTTTGTGGTATTGTTACAAAATTTTGACATCAGCTGGATAACACTTGGTTCTACATTTCTGTTGCATTTTCCAGCCCGGATCTGACAGCTGTGTTATTTGCAAGCATTTGTATCCAAAAAAACACCCAGGCGAAATTTATTTTCTTCAAGTTCAGTATGTTTAGATAACTGTTACTCAGTGGCAGGAGCACTTAGAGAGATTATGACTGTTTTGCCAAAAAATTCAAAGTGTTTTCTTTTAACTGAGACCAACCCCATGAAGATGCTGCAAAGGGTTGAAGAACAGCTTTTGATTTACTTTGGGTACGTTATTTTTTGGCGTTTTTAAGGAAATTGACCAGAGTGCAAGGGGTTAAAAAAATGAATTTTTAATAGAAATGTTGGCCGAGTGTGTACATGGACACATTTTTCAGTCGGCCAACATTTCTATCAAAAATCAATTTTGTAAATTCATTTTATGTAATATCCTAATTTTTTGAGAAATTGAATTTGAGGTTTTCATGAGCTGTAAGCCATAACCATCAAAATTAAAAGTAAACACTTGAAACATATCATGTGTGTAATGAATCTACATAATTATGAGCTTCATTTTTTTGAATTGAATTACTGAAATAACTTTTCAATGGTATTCTAATTTATTGAGATGTACCTGTACATTATGGAACTTCTGGAAACTCCAGGTTTGTCTTGGCCTGTCCTTGCCACTGATAATACCTCTGTCTGCCAAGAATGTGCCACTAGTCCAGCAAAAGCTAACAGTACTCAAATACTTTGCAAGCAGTTTCATGAAATGGTCAGTCAGAAAGCAACTCATACCGGCTCGGATGTCGCCCGGGTTAACAAGGTCAGGAGTTCCTGGCAGCGGAGGGCGAAGGACAGAGCTGAGTGGAGGAATCTGATCAGACCTAAATGAAACAGTCATTGTCGCTCCCGACAGACTGCTATGATGATGATGATGATGATGATGTGGTCACTAACTGCATCCCCATTAACTCCAGTCCTTTCTTTGGATTGCCGGTGTAAGACTGTTAAAGGACTACCATAGAAAATAGACATAATACACAAGGAAGTCCAGAATGTCTTGTGTAGAAAATGGACCTGGACTCCATTTTTATGTAATAATGTCATTTTCTATAGAAACACAATATTTATTCATTTAGGCATCTGTTGAGCCATTTATTCATTGAATCTATTCAGTTACATATTTGTACATAAATGAATAGTGATCTTTGCATATTGTACCCAAAGCTTTAAATTTAGGCGATCCGTTGTAATTGTCAGTTTAAAAAAATGTATTAAATTACATATGTTTACATTGACAAATTTTGTAAACATGTTTGCAAAGCTGTATATTTTAGATGGTCTAATTTCAGTGGAGGGGGTCCTTATTTTATACAACACCCAAGTTAGATTCCCCACCAAAGCAGCTAACAGTGATGCGTTTGAATAGAGGGAATGTTGATTTCACTTGCAAACTACAAGTTGTCACTAAAATCCTAAGTTTCCAAAAGTTCCATACAGCACCTTTAGTCATTCCTTTTAGAAGTTAAGTTTAATTGAATAAAACTACCAATTTGCAACATACAGTAACGGCACCAAGAGGTGTATAAAAGGTTGAAGTAAGTAGTATGTTTACCACTGTGCTCTGTCACAATAATACCTAAAATAACAATTGTAATTTTTTGTACATGTTCAAAATTAATGTAGCCTACTCTAAATACATTCTTTCAATGGTCTCAAGTATTTTGACAGTGAGGACATTTGCTGTAGTTCTGAAAGCAAAAACTTTTCTAAATCTTTTTTGATTTGAGTATTTCTCTGCACAAACACTGTGTACCATTCTGCCCTTAATTATATTTTACTACACAGATATCTGTGCCTAAATATGACACTTTTAAACTTTGTCTACATAACAACTCAACTATAATCAGCAGGCTTTTAAGTTGCGTATCCCAAGTTTGAAAAAAACAAAACAAAACAAAAACCAAACAACTCTGCTTCCTTGGTCTTTGACTACAAAAAAAGACTTAACCTGTGCTGGTCTGTGCTGTGCAGCACCATTGAGCTCTTCAAGCAATGTCAGCTATGCTATCCAACAGGTTCTGGTTAAAGCTCCAACTAATCCCCAGTCTACAAAAGGGACTGTTACCATCAGCTTGGACCTGTGAGTCCCAACAGGTAACTGCCTTTCCCATCGGGAAATGCTATACAAGAAAAATGAGAGCTAGCTGGTTAGTGGCAGCTCGATGTTGAATATATAGCCAGACTATTTATTATAAATGGGCAACCCACAAAAGCAACATCTCTGTGGGGAAAAGACTGTTAACATGGCTTATTTAAAAGTTCTTCATGCATTTGAAAGCCAAAAACTATCCAAAATATCAATATCTAACTTCCTCCAGTATATTGTTTTATTTTTAGTGATTGAATATTCTTCTTTAAAATATATCTACATGGAAGTATTGCCAACATGCATACATGTATTGTATACAGCCTTATTACACACACACACACACACGCGCGCACGTGTGTGTGTTCAGAAAATAGACTAAAATATAAACTTGAATTTTTTTTTTAGATATTTGCTTTTTTATACAGAATAAAAAAACGTTAAGCTACATTTAAACAAATCTAAATGTGATGGTAATAATGCTGAGACTGTTTGCATTCTCAAATAAATGTTTGTTCAATATGAAAAGAAATAAAAATGGAAGAGGTCATAGAATGAAAACGGTACCAGAGTGTATTTACTTATGGTATTTTTCATTTGAAGATGATTACAGGCACAATTCAGGGTAGGGATTTGGCTGAGAAAAGGGAAATTGTATGCTTATTTTTTTTTAATATACTAGAAAGTTTTTGTAAAAAAAGGACAAGTAAAAGCAATTAACCTTGTAAGTACACGCATACCCCAAACTTGTCTGTGATTTGTTGCAGAAGCTTGCTGTTGATACATTTCCAGAAGTCTTGTCCTTCATCACCATTATACAGTAATATTTTGTCAGCATGGGGTAATTAGTGTTGTGAAAGGCTTTTAATAATGCTCAGTGCTGCAAATAAGTCCTTAACCGACTGTGGTCTTTGGTGGTACAGACTCACACTTTTGGCATGATACTATTTGCAGGCCAAAGCATTAATAAAAGAACTGGTGCTGGTGTCAGGATGTCCTAAGTCACAGTCACACATTGTTTTATTGATTTTGTTGGTGTTGGATATTTTTAATTGCTTTCTTTTTTTAAAATTTCACATCTCATGTCATCATCAGTATTTGACAATTGTAAAGCAATAATTGTAACTATAACGGTTATCAGAATATACAATCAAAATGGTTATTTATACATAATTGTGATAATGGAGATTTAGTAGTAGCCTCTTAAGATTCAATACATGCAATATTCAGTAACTTCAGTTTCTCTGTATGTAACAGAAATTATGAGGTGAGTCAGGTATGCCATTTTTTTTCCCCCCACACAAATACTGACTACCTAGAATTTTTTTTCTTATTTGTTGTACTTTATCCCAGAGGGAAATTTGAGGGCATCCACTAGGATGAGGCAGCCTTCACCGTTCACACACATTCCCACCTTGAGGGCCGTATTACAGTGGTGCGGTCAGTTAGTCAGTTGTCACTGATCCAGACACCGTTTATGGGTGTTTCCAAGTTCATTTCCGTATCACAACAGTGTAGAAACAAACTTTCCACTGGCACACGATGCAAAGAGGCCAATCTAATCATTCAGAGGTGTGTTTTGGATAATCCAATCCAAAGCACTCATGCCCATCCCTTTAATACAAAGAGGCGGATTATCTAAAGTGAACTGTGATCATGATGGTTTAAGACGGGTTATGCGCTGACCAAAGTCTGTGCGTGTGAGTCAAAATGCACGTGATGGTAATGCTACAATAGAGGGTATGTGTATGATGTCACTGAACAGAACTCATGTCGGTTAAAGAACATTGAGTGGCAGCATTAGAGTGTATGCAGTAAAACACAAAAATATACACAATATTCAAGCACAGCAGTTCAGAGTACCTGGTTGTATTGTGGAGAGCTAATCTTATTTCTGTCTTGATTAATTGGCAAAAAATTAAATAAATAATTAAATGCTCTGAATCAGTTCTTCACTTACCATATGCTCCTTGGTCTTTACCCACACATCACTACAGTCAAGTGAATGTTGTGGTATTAACATCTAAAGTAAAAAAAAAAAAGTACTCTGTGCATTGCTGTGACTAAATATTTTTATTTTTTTTTTTTTTATTTTTTTTTTTTTAAATATTTTTGCTGCATACAAAATAAAGCTGCCACATGTGATTACCACTCAGTGCTGTGTTGCTATGGTAACTGTCCTATAACTACCAAGAATTCTGTTCCAATGCATCCCCTCTATAAGGAAGAAATCAATCCAAGTTGATGCCCAGTTAGTTATGTTAGAACAAATAGGGAAGAATGCTGAGCTGAAAAATCAGTTGAATGGTTTAATGTACAGTCGTGCGCACGGGTGCAACACACAGACATGAATGGGTTTGACACTTAAGGAAAAGAGGATGATGCCCGTGCAGACTTTCATAAATTTTCATTAATGATGGAGTGGAAGTTGCTCCCGGCCATGGGGAGATGGAGTGTTCCCTCTCCTGTTGCTTTCGCCAACCGAGGGTCTTCCCCGTCTCGTGCAGGGGTCTGCTGAGGTTTGCGGCTCTCTGTCCCAGTCCCTCCTGGGTAAGAGGGAAGGAGGAGATCTGGCACGGCTTCCCATCCACCGCCGACCCCGGCCATGAAGGAAGCCCGCTTTCGGTGGCTTCTGCTGGCCCCTGACAGGTGGAAGTCTGGGAGCTTGCTGGTGGAGAACTGCAACCCTAGGCATGGTGCAGGCAGCCTTGACTTAGCTGGAAACTCGTGACGTGTGGCCAAGGCAGATGTGTGGACATATCTCCTGTTTCTGTGGGGGGTTCCACTGAAAATTAAAGCACTGCATACTCCTTGTTCATTAATTTATTCCCCCAGAATGAACACATTAATGCCTAATCAGTCTGTGATAAAAACGAAAATGTAGATGGAATAAAAATCTTCAGACTGACACACCTCTCCCTGTGCGCACACATGCTCCCCGTTCATTCATTCATTCCCCTAAAAAAATCCTACATTAATGCCTAATCTATAGATTCCAAGGGTAAGTCCACAATTAAAATCAGAGTGTGGATGGAATAAAAAAAGAAAAAAACTAGTGTGTGATAGATAATTAAAATGATGGGTGATTATATGATGACTGTTACAACTCTCTCTATTAAGATAAGAGCCCAGCAGATGTCGTTTCCTCATGAGCTTCGGAGCTGTGTGATTTCAAAACACGCTGCTGAAATGGCATTAAGCAATGCACTTCTGATGATAGACCACCTTTTTCCTAATCAAAAGCGGATTCTCATGACATGGACTACAACAGTAATGTGCATTAGATTGCGCACCGCCACACCTCTTTGAAATGAGCCGCCTCCTGCCAGCACATAGCAAGCGCACTGTCTACTGGTAATTTGATGGCGTGACACAAAGCGTAAAAAACAGACAATGCAGTCACAGAAACTAACAAAAACACTGGCGTATGGTGGGAAGTCTGGCGGAAAAGTCTGCGAATGATTGTCAAAACAGGGCCCAAAGTCTGGTTGCCAAATGCCAAAATCTCACTAAAGCATGTTTTGGAGTATGTACAATGTTTTGTTTTTTTTGTTTGTTTGTTTTGTTGTCTTTTTGCATATTCCTTCAATTTGACATGTACTGATCGCAAAACCGATGGATGCCACCTTGGCATCCTTGAGCAGTTTTTTCAATAGGCATAATTCAAAATGGCCACCTTCCAAAGTTTAATTGGCCATAACTTGATTAATAATGAACATACAGACTTGATTTTGGTGGCAAATCTCAATTTTTCAAGGGCAGGGAATCCTTTGGAAACCATTAAAAAAAAAAAAAAAAAAAAAAAAAAAATACTGGTGGCTGCCAGTGGTACCCCTCAGCCTTTGTCTGTTGTTGAGATGTTTTTTATGACATTTTGACCTTGACCTTTGGCCTTGCAACCCCAAAATCATAGGCAGATGTCACAAGGTGAACTTGTGTACAAAGTTTGGTGACCCTAGGTGTCATTGTTGAGATATAGTTTATAGGGCATTTTGACCTTGAGCTTTGACCTTTTGTCCCCAAACCCATAGTGGTAGGTTGGGGTTTCAAGGTGAACCTGTGTACCAAGTTTGGTGACTCTAGCTAGTAGTAGTAGATTAGTTTATTTGACAGGGACAGTGCAATAAACATAGACAATTAATCAAAGACAATCAATCTGATGTGTTGCACATAGAGTGTATAGCTATTAGCTAATTTGCAACTCTTGTCCCTGGATGGGCTTTAGAAAAAAGAATCAAGTAAAAGATGGAAAAAAAAAATATACACAATAACCACATACATCAATGCAGAAAGATTATAAATACACAATTATAAATATTATAAATATTATAAATACACAAATATAACAGCCTGACTCACATTTAACATAAATATTATAAATATTATAAATACACAAATATAACAGCCTGACTCACATTTAACACATATAACATAACTCACGTTTGCCTATTTCAGGCCTCCCTCCCTTCGTCACTCACTATAAACAAACACATTTATTCCTTCCCTTCATTTACTCTCACTTTGCAGACAATTAATTCATACATGAGTGCATTCTTGTTTATTTTTCAGCCAGTTTTTAACCTTTTTAGTGAATGTTTTAAAGTCCGTTATTATTTTAATTTCATTTGGCATTGTGTTCCAGATGTGACTGCCCTTTATAGAGAAAGCTGTTTGTCCAAATGTGGTTCTGCGGTGGAATATTTTACAGTTATTGTTAACAGAACTCCTGGTGGCTCTGCTGCTGTCCTGTCTTTGGACGAAACCAGCAAGTGGCTCGGGTGCTGATTTATGGAAACATTTGAACGTTAATTTCAGAAAACAGAGGTCAATGAAGCTCTCAAAACTCAGTAGGTTGTATTTTTTTAAAACATTACAGTGATGCCACCTAATGGGCTTTTTGTCCAAGATTTTTAGGGTTTGATTATATAATGAACCTATATGTCTTATTGTGGAAGGGGCTGCTTGAGCCCAGACTGTCAAACAGTATGATATATGAGAAAAAAACATAAAAAACCAGCTTTCTTTGTTGTAGAGATATCACTCTATAAATTTAAGAAATCTTTGTGTGTATGTCTGTCATGATCATAGGACATCATATGATGTCTGCCTGATGTCCTATGATGATCCTATGATTTCAGGCTACATAGGACTCGCAATGCCATCATATAGGCGATGCCATCGTATAGACAATAGGACTGGCTACCTATGATGTAGTGTCCTATGATGCCGGCCTTGATGTCTTTATGTCATATAGACCATCACTCACAATGCTGCCTACCTATGATGTAGTGTCCTATGATGCCTGCCACAGGAGGAGACCCTTCACCAGCATAGGGTACGACAGACAAGGGATGCACAGACAGACAGGAAACGTGTGGCAGTGCGCCATGCACATGCTGAGTCACTTGAAGCCCAAAATGCCCGCCAAGCGAGCAACACTGCACGCCAGGCAAGGCACAGACAAGCTGAAACCCAGGAGATGCGGAATAGTTGGCTGGCCACCAACACTGCACGCCAGGCAAGGCACAGAGAAGCCGAGACCGAATAGGATACACTACTTTAAACCACACCCATTCGAAGCAGTACCCATGAAGAATGGCAGTCTACACTACAAATATGTAAAATGCCAAGCAAAGCACTGATCTTCTCCGGGTGCTCTGGTTTCTGGGTTTCGACGGGCATGCACGGGTCTTCCTGAACAGGGTCGAAAGCCACTTTTTGCTCAGCTCGATTTGCATGATCCTGTCCATGAACTGGAATTACAACGCACCTATCCCTCAACCAGTGGTCTCAACGAAGAAGAAGAACAAGAAGACCCACCAGAGGGAGAGCAATACAGTGAGGAGAACTGCTGTACGTCAGAAAAGATGCCGTGAAGATGAAACACCTCAGGTTTGAGCAGTACACCGCAGGCATGACTGTTAACAACACAGCCGTCTCAGACAGGAAGAGACCCTTCAGCAATGGGCATGCAGACATACTTGCATATACTTGGTTTCTACGGGTATGGATGGGTATGCACAAGTATGTATTAATAGTTTAAATGGCAATTTAACTTTGACCTTTGACCTTGCAATCCCAAAACCATAGCTAGAGGTCAGGGTGACAGGGTGAACCTGTGCACAAGGTTCAGTGACCCCAGGTTTACTTGTTCTATAGTAATAGGGCATAGGGAATGTTAACATTGACATTTTGACCCCAAACCCATAGTCGGAGAGCAGGTTCTAAGCCATCCAAGACTTGTCTGAGACATGATGATATCGATTTGAAAAGGCTACATCATTCCTTTGTGTAGTTATCATGTTACAAGATTTAGGGAAAACTGACCTTGTGCCATTTCTGGTTACACCATTCCCTACCTGTGGTGCACAGGGAAAGGAACAGTGCTGAAAACACTAAAAGCTGGACACAAGCTTCCCAACGTTGGAAATAAGGAGGTGACAATGCATTCTGTTGTAGCTGAGGCAACTGCCTTCATTTCAGTTTGCTACGGCTCAGAAGTTCACATGTACATGTCAGGTTTGATTTGGTGTGTGGTCTTCCAAAATGTCAAATCGTAATATCACAGCTTCTCCAAAGCTGGAATGTCTCCCTCTAAAAACAGAAGCGTTCAGTGGACATCTGTGCAGGGCACATTACTAAGCCATCATATGGCACTCTGCAAGAGTGTGATCCACCGGCTATGGATGCAACTCAATTTAGGTGGACTAGAAATGAGTCTAACATGACACTAGTGTCTGTTGGACTACCCTAAGATGTGTCACGTGTTCCACTGGAGCTGTTGCAAATTATTAAATGCAACTGCTCGTCTAACAGTCCATGCTTCACAGCACACTGCGGCTGTGTTGTTGCAAAGCTATCCTGCTCAACGTTTTGTGCATGTCATGCTCGAAAGCATTGTGCCAATGAGAGAACCCCAAGAGAAACTGCAGATGATGGTGAGGAGTCTGATGATCCAGGAAAACGGTAGAAACAAGGATATCTCAGCTGGAAGCTTAGTCGTGCTAATTTTTAATTTGTACTACTTACCTATTTGTATTCCTAGCCTAAATACTGTAAATGTGATTACCCCCTCCCCCCAAGACCACATCTTGTGTTGTGCCGTGGCTGAACAATAGCCAATTATAACTTGTATTGGCAGCTATTTTGAAATTCTGTTCAATTTTTTCCTCATTTTTTTATTTTTCAATGGTTAATTCATCAAACTGTGTATCAATGAGTTCCTTTATTTGATATCACATCCAGCCAGAATCTCTGTTCATTAACAGTTCAGAAATAGTCAGTAATGGCTTTGCATTCAAGATTCAAAGATTTTATTTGTCAATACTACTATATGTACAGGACATAAAGGAGAACTGAATTACCATTTCTCTCTCTCTCTCTTCAGTGGTGTGCGCAATATAAAAAAAGGAATAAGGCTGGAAAAACGGCAGCAGTCTGTGTACAGTAATGCTACCCATAGTGCAAATAGCGACAAATATAAAACCCAGACATCCCATAGTGCAAATAAACGATAAAACCCAGCAATCCTATATACAGAAGTAGTAAACCAGTAATACTCGTAGTTGTGAGTTCGATACAGTAGTGTAGGTGCAGACAGTGACAGAATGGACTTCACATGATCAGTACTGCAATAACAGACAGCAGCAGGTATGGCATTTGTGCAAATGGTTGCAGTAAGGTACAGAGACATACAGTAGCAGATGTATTACTGTTAGTGTGCCAGTCTGCACGGTGCAGACTTGCGCCACGGCTGCACGGTGGTGCAGTGGTTAGCACTGTAGCAGCACAGTTTACCCTTGGCCGGGGGACCGCGGGGATCGTGAGATCGTGGGTTCGATCCCTGCCCCCAACCAACAGTGATCTGTGTGGAGTTTGCATGTTCTCCCCGTGTTGCGTGGGTTTACTCCGGGATTTCTCCGGTTTCCTCCCACATACCAAAAACATGCAGGTTAGGGATACGGGGCGCTTGCGCACGCAGCGACCGGCAGCTGGTGGCTTGTCACCAGACTGCAAAACAAATCTACCTACGGGTACAAAATAAGTAATAAAAAAAAAAAAAAAGTCTTTCTGTGTCAACAGCTGAGGTAGTTATGGTGCAGGTGAGTGCGTTACGGTCCGGCGGGGCAGAAGAAGTGGACAGAGTTCAGGGTCCTGATGGCCTGGTGAACAAAGCTGTTTAGCAGTCTTGTGGAGCGGACCAAGAGGCTCTGGTGCCTTTTCCCCAAGGGCAGGGGGCTGAAGAGGGAGTGTGAGGGGTAGGAGGTGTCATGCATGGCAGCCATTTTGAATTTTTTCTCTAAAGTTTTATTGCTAGTGTGGAGAGTGCAAATAACGGAGGCAGATTTATGCAGCAGACGACTTTATTCACTCTCACATCAGTCATACACAGAAAAAGCATGTCTCAATACACCAGGGGCTCTCCTTTTATATCAGCCGCCCATCTCACATCTGCATGACATCTCGCATCACAATACATTCATCCCATCTCCCCCAACTCCTCCTTCCTGCTACCTCACCATAATCTCTCTCATCTCCATACCCATTGTCCTTCTCTGTTTACCGTCTGTATCCAGTCTGAGATGATTAACCCAGCCTCTACACCAGAAGCATTTTCACTGCCTAAATCATCATTCTATGGTTTCCTTGCTATTGAAAATTGACTTGCCACCAAATACAAGTCTCTATGTTCATTATTAATAGAGTTGAAGCCAATCAAAACTTTGGATGGCAACCATTTTGAACTTTGCCTGTAAAAACAAATGCTCAAGGATGCAAAGGTGCCATCCACGGTTTTGTGATCAGTACATTTCAAATTTATGGAATTTGCAAAAATTCAAAACAAAAAAGCATTGTATATACTCCAAAACATGCATAGGTGTGGCTGCCACTAGACTATAGGGCCACTTTAGAGTCTCCAGTTTAGTTTGTTTATTTGAAAGGGACATTACATACTAATGGACATTAATACAAATGTAAGTATGCCAGATTTAGCAATACTGCTAATTTGCATCTGCCATTTGCCAGTTAACCTAATTTCCATGTTTTTGGAATGTGGGAGGAAATCTGAGCACCCGGCGTAAACCCACTACTGGCTGGTTGATTTGAACCCACGACTTTCTTACTGTGAGGCAATAGTGTTAACTACTATGCCACCATGCTGCCTTTTTCTGCTTTGCTTGTTGCCATTGATTATTTTTCTGAAATAATCTTCCAAGTGTATGGTGTGGTACAATTGCAGTGCTGTGAAAAAGTATTTGCCCCCTTCCTGATTTCTTATATTTTTGCATATTTGTTACACTTAAATGTTTTAGATCATCAAACAAATTTTAATATTAGACAGAGATAATCTGGTTAAATAGAAAATGCAGTTTTTAAATGATGACATCACTTAAGGGAAAAAAGCTATCCAAACCTACCCGGCCGTATGTGCTAAAAGTAAGCCCCCCCCCCCTTCTTTTACATCAAGAAGTAACTGTAATTAACCACATTTTTGGGGGGGAAACTGAGTTCACTAGTTGAAGCTGAGTTCAAGCTGAGTTTCACTAGCCACACCCAGACCTGATTACTGCCAGACCTGTTGACTCAAGAAATTGCTTAAATAGAACATGTCTGACAAAATGAAGTAGGCTAAAAGAGCTCAAAAAGCAACACACCATGCTGTGATCTAAAGAAGTTTAAGAAGGAAATCCTTGGATCAGGTAGTCAGATGGTCCAGTCGTTTGCTTGGTGAGTCACAGCTGAGCCTGACATCCCTGTACACCAGACACCAGACAAGTACAGAGGATGGCCGACTCGATTTTAAATGATGACTCCCACCCTTTGCACTGCAACTTTCAGCTTCTTCCCTCCAGACGGAGGTTTGCTGTCCCAAAAAGTAGAACCCAGCGCTACAAAAACAGCTTTGTCCCTGCTGCTGTCAAAGAGTTGAACAAGCTATAAAAATTATATTGTACATATTTTATATTTACCTATTTTGTAAGATGTGTGCCTGTGTTTGTGTCTATGTTGAATGTAATTGTGGCTTGTAAATATGGATGTCACCAACTGCAAAACAAATCTTCCTACGGGTACAAATAAAGTAACCTGAACCTGAACAGATGAGAAACAAAAACCCGAACAGCATTTAAAGAACTGCAGGCCTCACTTGCCTCAGTTAAGATCAGTGTCTGTGATTCAACAATAAGAAATTGACTGGACAAAAATGGCATCCATGGGAAAGTTTCAAGGTGAAAACCACTGCTGACCAAAAAGAAAATGCAGGCTCATCTCACATTGGCCAACAAATACCTTGATGGTCCTGAAGACTTTTGGGAAAGTGTTCTGTGGACTGACAAGACAAAAGTTGAACTTTTTGGAAGGTGTGTGTCCCATTCCATTTGATGTAAAACTAACACAGCATTTCATAAAAAGAACTTTATACAAACAGTCAAACATGATGTTGGTAGAAAATCTTGGAGAATGTCTGGCCATCAATCCGTCACCTCAAGCTCAAGCCCTCCGCTGTGGCTGAATTAAAAAAATTCTGCAAAGAAGAGTGCGCCAAAATTCCTCATCAGTGATGTAAAAGACTCATTGCCAATTTTGCAAATGCTTGGTTGCAGTATATACATGCAAAAAATAAGAAATCAAAAAGGGGGCAGTTACTTTTTCATAGCACTGTATTTTCCCAGTTGTGCAAGTCTCCTCAATATTGAATCATAGATATCAAACATATATAGCGTGTAGGAGCAATTGATTACACTGGTTGACACCAAATTTATTGTCGAAGTTGTTTTTTTTTTTTTTTAGCTGATTTAGGACAATTTTGATGTGCTGAATCCAAAAATCACATTGGTCTTGCTCAATCAGGTCAACTTTTTTGAATTATGGCCACATGTTGTTTTTTTGCTTACATGTATGGGTATTTTCACTTTATATGATACAAAATTCTTTTTTATGTCTTGAAATTCTCAGAATTTTGAACAATGATGATGTAACATTCAATTTACATGTACTTACCTTTATATAAAGGTAAGTATGTGCACAGTACTAAGTACCAAGTAAGTACAGGTTTTTACTTAGCACCTGATCGAGAGAAACGGATGTCATTTTTGGATTCAGCGGCGCAAATTTGTCTTAAATCAGTTGAAAAAACAGACAACTTACAAAAAAAATATTTTTGTAACCCTGCGTTAAGTGTGATAAAGTACAAGGATTATTTAATGTATATTTAGAGTTGAGTGTGGGGACGGAGGTTTACTTCGTGACCACAAACACTCACAAAACAAGAGAGAAACACTCATAAAGGGGTGCCAGTCCAACTTGGACAATTTATTCATAAATAATCCTTGACTCTTTCATTAACCAGTCTCAATATTCGTGAATTCTTCTGATGTGACCCAGAAAAGCACACACATAAAAGAAATCAAGCAGAAACTTCTCTATACAGTTAACAGTTTTAATAATCAGACTCAGGTTAAATGACATTACATTCAATTGATTTGTAAGCAGGTGAAATGATCAACAAGTGTCAAATATCATATTAACTGGTAATGGATTCCTGAGCATAAAGTCTATAGTTAAACCTTTGTGGAAACAAAAGAAGTTTTATGGGAAAATGATGCAGTTTTATGGGAAAATGATGAAAGAAAAATTCTGAGTTACTGTACAAAAAAAAAATGGAGGTTATTGAAAAGGAGAGTATTAATTTTCCTTCAGCTTATAGCTCCTATCGTAGCTTATGGACTAACTTTTAACATGAAAAATTGGTCATATTCAGTTTTAATTAGAAATCACATTTAGCCCAGCAGATAGGAAGTGGAAGTCTGGCTTACCAACAGCTGTGTCTTCCGAGTCCAGCGGTGATCTTGAACGCCAGCAGATGGCAAAAAGGAGGAAAGACTGCCAGCAGTCCTTTCCAGTTACAGCAGTTATGGCACAGACTTAGCAGCGGGTGTCCGGAAATTGGAGCCGGCGGTAGAATGAACGGCTGGCCCCCTGGGCAGGTGTGACGTCTCTCCTCAAATACCAGAAAACCGAAAAAGACTTAAGAAAAGACAACTTTAAGAACACAAGACTTCTGAAACTGACAAAACTCACAGAAAACTCAACAAAAACTGAACTGAGCTGAAAAACTAGGGCGTTCCTCTCCATTTAACTGAGCGTGCTTCTTGGGTCATAAAATATGACTGGCAGCAGGAAGAACCAGTTATCGGCTATCGTGGGTGATTTGAGTGGGCTATGGTCCAATAAGAAAGCAGTACTTTGTCTGTAACCGGCCAATAGAATGAAAGGGGCATCATTCAACAGAGATGGCCTGATGATTGGCTGGTACCAGTCAGAAGACTGACATAAGTTTCCAGAAGGCACATACATATTTTAACAGTGAAATTCATTACTATACTTAATACAAAATCTAAGCTAACTTCAGTGATTCATGACTAACTTTCAGTGAGCATGCACTTTTATAAACTTGTCCTTCTATAATTAACATGCATTAGAATAAGGTTCATTTAAGCATTTTCAAACATGCAACACATTTAAAATCAATGATTAATGAAACATTTCAAACCCATCATTGCCCAACACACAGGCGGTCACCTTCAACAGTGTTCTGAGCAGTATTTCCTGGAAAAATAAAGTCTTGAGGAGAAAGGATTATTTCAGCAGATAAAACAAAATTCCCATGTTGATTAAATCCAACATGTCCCTGAGTTGACAGAAGGGGCAATGATGAGCTGTGGATAATTCCTAGCGACCTGTGGAATGCAGTCCAAAGTATCTGGGATGTCTCAAAACAGTACTTTAAGCATAAAACTGCCTTGCTGGGGAGGAAGCTCCAGGATTTATGACTCAGACTAATCCATTCCTGGCATGAAATGGGATCCTTATCAGCCCTTTTACCATGGAATGCATTTTCAAACTGTGGTCCTTAGGTCAAGGAAATAATTCTTGACCAGACTTTTGGGTGAAACAGTTTCTTTAAGGTGAAGAGTGATTTTCTAGATTGGAGCCACATGGATTGATGCTACACATGTTGATATTTAACCTCTTGCACTCTGGGATACCGCGGGCGGTCATGTCTCTGCGTCCTAGTGCGTCTCAGTGCGCACTGTGCATCTCAGTGCGCACTGAAAAAAAAAAAAAGCTGCATTTCCGTTCTTCCAGTACAGACACAGCCGCGAACAGAAAGCCAAAGGAGTGTTTTGATTGGTTTAGATTTGATTGACCTCTCATTCGACTAATAAGAGCCTTGAATTGGGTTTCTGAAACCTTGAAGAACCAATGACTGAAAACCTAGCAAGAAGGACCCGCCTACCAACGACTGCGAATACAACGAGCCAGTTGAAGCAGAGAAGTTCGACGATTGAAAGCGTGCGTCCCGTGCGTAAAATCTGTTTTGTGTAAGCCACTGTGTGTAACGGTAGCGTTCGCCAGTCTTTTTTTATTACTACTGTTCTTATTTGTTTTGAAAAATCGTTCGCTAAAACTGCAATCATGGAAGTGCAAAACCGCAATCATGGAATCATGGTTTGACTGGGTCACGTGACCAGAACCACGAGTCGTAACAAGCGGACCAGCTTCATGTTCGTCTGACAATGAGGAACAGATGTTCGCCAACAACACTGCTGTTGTGGACAGGTAAGTGTTATAAGCTAAATTATTCTTTATCACTGAAAATGGTAATAAAAATGACTTTTGACCGATTGGTAATTACAACGGTGTGTCATCGCCACATGACGGACCGTTGACGGACCGTTTTTTGTGCGCCGGGCTCCTCTGTAGCGGGGGGGGGGGGCAGTTGTTATCCTCTACATTGCAGATATTTTAGTATAATTTTTATTGCACTGTAGGTTATTTTTTTTCTTGTAAAAAAAAAAAAAAAAAAAAAAGGCCACACATTTTTTACGTGGCATGCTTCTTTGTGTGTGGGGGGGCTTGTTTGTTCATTCATGAATGAATAAACAACCCCCCCCCCCCACACACACACACACAGCCCTGAGTGTCACCTTTCATTAGAGCCCAAGATCAAGCTTCTATGTTGAATCATTCAAAAGTTAGACGTTTTTCCAAACTGTGCCATTTGGCACAATTTGGCACAGTTCAAAAACGCCTGGGAACAACCTGAGAAAAAAAACTGTGTAATATATTCATTTTTTGTGGTATTGTTACAAAATTTTGACCTCAGCTTGATAACACTTGGTTCTACATTTCTATTGCATTTTCCAGCCAGTATCTGACAGCTGTGTGTTGTTTGCAAGCGTTTGTATCTAAAAAAAAAAAAAAAAAAAAAAAAGCACCCAGGCAAACTTTATTTTCTTCAAGTTCAGTATGTTTAGATGACTGTTATTCAGTGGCAGGAGCACTTAGAGAAATTATGACTGTTTTGCCAAAAAATTCAAAGTGTTTTCTTTTAAATGAGACCAACCCCATGAAGATGCTGCAAAGGGTTGAAGAACAGCTTTTGATTTACTTTGGGTATGTTATTTTTAGGCGTCTTTAGGGAAATTGACCAGAGTGCAAGGGGTTAAGATTCCTCAATGGGTTGCCGCAGATGGAATACCCAAGCAAACCAACCGGGAAGCATCACCAGCCATAATGCTTTGTACATTGCAGCTCACAAATATGGCAAAGAGAAACACAACTGAGTCCTGACCTGAGTGGAATATAAGGTATCCTCTGTATTTGTTTTTGTTCTGAAGTCATGTTTGGTCCTACAGATGTCTTGAAGATCTTGTGTCTGTGGAATTGCCACTATGAAATTGTTTCTACAAACGGCTGGTGTGTGGTCTGGCCAAATATCTAGTGTCCAAGTTCTGGACAAGGTTTATTTTGATAAAAATCAGTTGAAACTGTCCCTGTGTTTTGTTTGCTTTTTTTAAATGAAAATCTTCCTCGTGTTTGGCCATCTCATGGTCTTTCTCTGTTTTCTTCTCATGGTAGTGGTGTTTTCATCAAGTTTGCAGACAAGGCTGCAAGTTTTTGATTCATTCAATCATAATAGTTGTCAGTACTGGCTTCTTTCAACTAATCTTACAAAGAATTTAGTGAGAAATCTATTTAACTGATGAAAGTATTTTATAAAATCTCATTATTACAGACTGTGTAGGAGGTTCTTGTGTAGTTTGTAGCTTAGGTGACAATGGCCTGGAAGGTTTGTAAACACTAGATGGCCTGGTACTTCTGTGTCATGCCAGCTACAACAAATAGATTGTAAGTCAGTGGCTTCTTATCAGTTTTACCAACAGAAGAGGAACAAAATCACACCTACTTAGAATATGCTAACATTGTGATGGCTAATGGTGTAATTTGAGCTCTAACTTGTATGAAAGACATTTTTGACCAGTGCCAGATGGCAATTATACCAGTGAAGCCATTATTGTGTTCATTTTTTATGCTTTATCAATGAGCATGTATTGACGGCAGGGGCCTTGTATGAAAAGAATTCTACTCAGATAGATGGCATTCCTCTTGTCCATCAAAAGATGTCAGTGCTTTAAAAGATGTGATATGTGGCCTTCACCAAACAGGTTATGTGTTCAGCAACTTTGCCTACAGTGCATCCGGAAAGTATTCACAGCACTTCACTTTTTCCTCATTTTGTGATGTTACAGCCTTATTCCAAAATGGATTAAATTCATTCTTTTCCTCAAAATTCTACACACAATACCCCATAATGACAGTATGCATATATGTACATAAGTATTCACAGCCTTTGCTCAATACTTTGTTGATGCACCTTTGGCAGCAATTACAGCCTCATGTCTTTTTGAATATGATGCCACAAGCTTGGCACACCTATCTTTGGGCAGTTTCGCCCATTCCTCTTTGCAGCACCTCTCAAGCTCCATCAGGTTGGATGGGAAGCATCGCGCACAACCATTTTCAGATCTCTCCAGAGATGTTCAATTGGATTCAGGTCTGGGCTCTGGCTGAGCCACTCAAGGACATTCACAGAGTTGTCCTGAAGCCACTCCTTTGATCCATTAAGCTGAAGGAGTCCTATCAAGCTTGGTTGGCTTGTGGGACTCCTGAAGCAGCTGAGGTGTACCGGCAGGCCAAGCGGAGTGCAGCTCGGGTGGTTGCTGAAGCAAAAACCTGGGTATGGGAGGAGTTCGGTGAGGCCATGGAACAAGAATTTCAGTCGGCCTCGAAGAGATTCTGGCAAACTGTCCGGCGGCTCAGGAGGGGAAAGGAGCTCCCTGTCCACACTGTATATGGTGCAGATGGGACGCTGTTGACTTCGACTGGGAGTATCGTCGGGTGGTGGAAGGAATACTTCGAGGATCTCCTCAATCCCACTGATACGCCTTCCACAGAGGAAGCAGGGTTTGTGGACGAGGGGGATGACTCACCTATCACAGGGGCTGAGGTCGCCAAGGTGGTTAAAAATCTCCTTGGTGGCCGGGTCCCGGGGGTGGACGAGATTCGCCTTGAGTACCTCAAGGCCCTGGATGTTGTAGGGCTGTCATGGTTGACACGCCTCTGCAACATTGCGTGGAGGCCGGGGGCAGTGCCCTTGGCATGGCAAACTGGGGTGGTGGTTCCTCTTTTCAAAAAAGGGGACCGGAGGGTGTGCTCCAACTTCAGAGGGATCACACTCCTCAGCCTCCCTGGGAACGTCTATGCCAAGGTACTGGAGAGGAGAGTCCGGCCATTGGTCAAACCTCAGATTCAGGAGGAGCAATGTGGTTTTCGTCCTGGCCGTGGCACATCGGACCAGCTCTTTACCCTCTCGAGAATTCTCAAGGGTTTGTGGGAGTTTGCCCAACCAGTTTACATGTGTTTTGTGGACTTGGAGAAGGCATTTGACCGCGTCCCTCGTGTTTTTTTTTGTGGGGGTGCTTCGGGAGTATGGGGTATCGGGCTTATTGTTACGAGCTATTCGGTCTCTGTACGACCGTTGTGAGAGTTTGGTTCGTATTGCCAACACTCGGTCGGACTCATTCCCAGTGAGAGTTGGACTCCGCCAGGGCTGCCCTTTGTCACCGATCCTGTTCATAATTTTTATGGACAGGATTTTTAGGCGCAGCCGGGGAATGGAGGGTGTCATGCTTGGTGACCACAGGATCTCATCTCTGTTGTTTACAGATGATGTTGTCCTGTTGGCTTCATCCAGCAATGACTTACAGATCTTGCTGGGGCGGTTTGCCACTGAGTGTGAAGCAGCTGGGATGAGAATCAGCACCTCCAAGTCCGAGTCCATGGTCCTCAGCCGGAAAAAGGAGGATTGTCCTCTCTGGGTTGGGGACAGGCTCCTGCCCCAAGTGGAGGAGTTTAAGTATCTTGGGGTCTTGTTCACGAGTGAGGGGAAAATGGAGCGAGAGATTGACAGACGGATTGGAGCAGCATCTGCAGTGATGCGGACGTTGTACCGGTCTGTTGTGGTGAAGAGGGAGCAGAGTTCTAAGGCAAAGCTGTCGATTTACCAGTCAATCTACGTTCCTACTCTCACCTATGGTCACGAGCTTTGGGTGATGAGCGAAAGAACAAGATCGCAGATACAAGCGGCTGAAATGAGCTTTCTCCGTAGGATTGCTGGACTCACCCTCAGAGACAGGGTGAGGAGCTCAGTCATCCGGGAGAGGCTCAGAGTAGAACCGCTGTTCCTCCACATTGAAAGGAGTCAGTTGAGGTGGTATGGGCATCTGATTAGGATGCCTCCTGGACGCCTCCCACTTGAGGTGTTTCGGGCATGTCCCACTGGGAGGAGACCCCAGGCAGACCCAGGACTCGGTGGAGAGACTGTCTCCCTGCTGGTCTGGGAACGCCTTGGTATCCTCTCAGAAGAGCAGGTGGCTGGGGAGAGGGAAGTCTGGGCTTCGCTGCTTGAACTGCTGCCTCCGCGACCCGGACCCCCCGGGAAAGCGGTAGAAGATGGATGGATGGCACTCCTTTGATATCTTAGCTGTGTGCTTAGGGTCATTGTGCTGCTGAATAGATAAACCGTCACCCCAGTCTGACGTCAAGAGCACTCTGAAGCAGGTTTTCATCCAGAATGTCTCTGTACATTGCTGTATTCATGTTTCCCTCTATCCTGACTAGTCTCCCAGTTTCTGCCGCTGAAAAACATCCCCACAGCATGATGCTGCTGCCACCATGCTTCACTATAGGGATGGTATTGGCCTAGTGATGAGGGGTTCCTGGTTTCCTCCAAACATGACACCTGGCATTCATGCCAAAGAGTTCAATCTTTGTCTCATCAGACCAGAGAATTTTGTTTCTCATAGTCTGAGAGTCCTTCAAGTGCCTTTTGGCAAACTCCAGGCGGGCTGCCATGTGCCTTTTACTAAGGAGTGGGTTCCGTCTGGCTACTCTACCATACAGGCCTGATTGGTGGATTGCTGCAGAGATGGTTGTCCTTCCGGAAAGTTCTCCTCTCTCCATAGAGGATTGCTGGAGCTCTGACAGAGTGACCATCGGGTTCTTTGTCACCTCGCTGACTAAGGCCCTTCTCTTCCTATCGCTCAGTTTAGACGGCCAGCTAGTTCTAAGAAGAGTCCTTGTGGTTCTGCACTTCCTCCATTTAGGGATGATGGAGGCCACTGTGCTCATCGGGACCTTGAAAGCAGCAGAAATTTTTCTGTACCCTTCCCCAGATTTGTGCCTCGAGACAATCCTGTCTCGGAGGTCTACAGACAATTCCTTTGACTTCATGCTTGGTTTGTGCTCTGACATGCACCGTCAGCTGTGGGACCTTATATAGACAGGTGTGTGCCTTTCTAAAATATGTCCAATCAACTGAATTTACCACAGGTGGACTTCCAGTTGAGCTGTAGAAACATCTCAAGGATAATCAGTGGAAACAGGATGCACCTGAGCTCAATTTTGAGCTTCATGGCAAAGGCTGTGAATAGTTATGTACATGTGATTTCTTAGTTTTTTATTTTGAATAAATTTGCAAAAATCTTGAAAGATTTTTTCATGTTGTCATTGTGGGGTTTTTTGTGTAGAATTTTGAGGAAAAAAATTAATCTATTTTGGAATAATGCTGTAACATAAGATTTGGAAAAAGTGAAGCGCTGTGAATACTTTCCAGATGCACTGCATTTGTCAATGAACTGAATTAAGTAAAAATTATTGGCCTGATTTCAATTAGTTTTGATGTTAGGACAGAGCTTTTAGATTTTGAAGCAGATCAAGTTTTTTTTTTTTTAAATTTTATTTAACAGTGCAAGATTTTTTTTAAATTTTTATTCTGAGAAATATGCATGGAACATAATGAAGAAATTCGGGCATATGGATGGTAGGTAGGTATGAAACCCATTTCAATCAGTTTTGTCAGCTTTCACCTACAGTTAATGAACTGTGAGGGTAGGATCATAGCTTCACCAGTAAATTGAGAGCTTTGTCTTCACGACAATGGACTGGTATACGACAATGTGCCCACCCTTTGACGAAAAGCATATTTTGGTGATTTTTGTTTCAATTGCTATATTTGGTCAAGTGTAGGGTGCCCAGACTTTTGCACAAGCAACACTTGTGTGATGTATTTATTTATTTGAGTTTATTGAATAAAAGTAATTATGTATTAATAGTTTCTTTAGATGTATTTTTTTTCATATCCTACAGAGACTGTTTACATCTTTTCAATTACAAAATATGTTAAGTTTTTTGTATTTCAGTGTAGCTGGAAAGGATGCTGTGCTAATACAGATTTTGATTTTCCAACTCTCTCTCCTCTTACTTATCAATAAGATCCCAAGATAGGTGACTCCTCTGTTCTTTATTTTAATTAAACTCCTGTATAAGTTTTAGTAATTATAATGGTGATTTGGATGGAATGCCAATATATCAACTTATGCCCCTCTTCAAGAGGGGCATAAGTTGATATGTACTGATTACATATCAAATAAGTTGTATTTTGTAATCTCCAAATAAATAATACAATGGGTCATTGCTTAATTGGTGTGTTTGTGAGGATGCCTGTTTTTACTCCCAGTAGTTATTGTCTTCACATTATAAACAACTTGTAACCAGATTCAAAAGAGGGATGTTAAGTTTCCTTTTTTGGGGGGGTGGGGGGTGGGGGCTCCTTTAAACTACTTGGTATCATGAGAAATTAACTTTTGTTTTGTGGTTTTCTCTCCTGCAGTTGGGGAGGACCCAGCCAAGTCACTCACTGAAACGCCTCCAGATTTCAACCAGTCTTCTCCGCCCTCCCGAGCCCCACCTCCTGCATCACTGTCAAGTGATAACAAGTTCCACTCGCTGCCCTTCAGCCTGAATCGTAAGCCCGGGCCCATTGACAGCATGAGCCATGGGCCTCTCTCCCTCTCCGTCCAGTCTGTAATGGGGGAGCAACCTGAACCTCCTTCATCTGCTGCTCCTCCCTCACCACGACCTCCAACACCTCCCCGAGGACAGCCAGGTTTGGAGGTAGGGTCTCTGGTTGAGGTGAAGGAGAATCCCCCACTGTGTGGTGTCATCCGTTGGGTGGGTCTGCCTCCTGGTCTGCTGGAGCCTTTGGCGGGTCTGGAGCTGGTGAGATGACACAGTATAAACTTAAGCTATAGTATATGAACATTACATTGTAGATTTAGGCTGCATTTACACATGGTTCAAATGAAACAGTTTTCTGTGGCACAGATTGGATCTGTATTATGAAAATGTTAAGACCCTGTCACACCTTGACAATTTAGGCAGCGTATGCTGACATATCAAAATTTTTTCAAAACGCTGGCATACGGCCAAAATTTTCAATTTTGGGTGTATGCATCATGTATCCATAATGAGTTAGACGTATACATAAAGTATTGGTAACATTTCGATAACTTATAGATAATTTATACCAACAAATGCTTAGTGTGTTGCCGGCCTTCACAACTTATGCCCAACAATAGTCTAACTTATGCATAACTTATCCTAACTTATGCATACACACGTGGACACTTGGATTAACCCCTCTGTTAATGAACGAAAAACCCACAGTCGTCACAGAAATAACTTCAATCTGACAAAAGTGGTAATAAATAAAAATTCTATGAAAATTAACCAATGAAAATCAGACAATGCTTTTGAATTGTGGTTCAACAGAATTATTTTAAAAAACAAACTCATGAAACAGGCCTGGACAAAAGTGATGGTACCCTTAACTTAATATTTAGTTGCACAACCTTTTGAGGCAATGACTGCAATCAGACAATTTCTGTAACTGTCAATGAGACTTCTTCACCTCTCAGCAGGTATTTTGGCCCACTCCTCATGAGCAAACTGCTCCAGTTGTCTCAGGTTTGAAGGGTGCCTTCTCCAGATGGCATGTTTCAGCTCCTTCCACAGATGTTCAATAGGATTTAGATCAGGGCTCATACAAGGCCACTTTAGAATAGTCCAGTGTTTCACTCTTAGCCATTCTTGGGTGTTTTTAGCTGTGTGTTTTGGGTCATTATCCTGTTGCAAGACCCATGACCTGCAACTGAGACCAAGCTGTCTGACACTCGGCAGCACATTTCTCTCTAGAATACCTTGATAGTCTTGAGATTTCATTGTACCCTGCACAGATTCAAAACACCCTGTGCCAGATGCAGCAAAGCAGCCCCAGAACATAAGAGAACCTCCTCCATGTTTCACAGTAGGGACGGTGTTCTTTTCTTGGTATGCTTCATTTTTGCGTCTGTGAACATAGAGCTGATGTGCCTTGCCAAAAAGTTGCAGTTTTGTCTCGTCTGTCCATAGGACATTCTCCCAGAAGCTTTATGGCTTGTCAACATACAGTTTGGCAAATTCCAGTCTGGCTTTTTTATGATTTGTTTTCAACAGTGGTGTCCTCCTTGATTGTCTCCCATGAAGTCCACTTTGGCTCAAATAACGACTGATGGTACGATCTGACACTGATGTACCTTGACCTTGGAGTTCACCATGAATGTGTTTAGAGGTTGTTCTGGGCTCTTTTGTTACCATTCGTATTATCCGTCTCTTCCATTTTTCATCAAGTTTCCTCCTGCGGCCACGTCCAGGCTTGTTTCATGAGTTTGTTTTTTAAAGTAATTCTGTTGAACCACAATTCAAAAGCATTGTCTGATTTTAATTGGTTAATTTTCATAGAATTTTAATTTATTACCACTTTTGTCAGATTCAAGTTATTTCTGTGACCATTGTGGGTTTTTCTTTCATTAACAGAGGGGTACCAACAAATTTGTCCATGTGTAGCGCGGTCATGCCAAACTGCCATCACCTCCCAATCCATGTATCCTAGGTGTGCCAGAGCATGAATGCTCCATCATCTGGGTTCAACTGAGATGATTCTTTCCTCCAAAGACCATCTCACGGCGGGGGGCGTGACTGACCTGGCAGAGCTGTCAAATTTGTCAGGTCAGTCATGCCTACAGAAAGGATAAAACAGCTGATGTGACACGTCATGAAACTCCGATGACGGTCGAAACATGTCAAGGTATGAAACATCTCTTTACTTTGTCTGAATGGAAGAACAAGACCAGTTTGACATGGACATCTGCTCACCATAGAGTCTTGAGGGGTTCCTCCTGTGAATCAACGCTGCCAGTATGCCATTATACGGTAGCTGTAAGCTAGAAACACATTCAGTAAGTTTGGAACAGGTTCAAAGCATGTTACTCATAGGTTAGAAATAAGTTTTGGGTACGCTGGACATTATCTCGACGTATTTCAACTTAGAAGTAACTTAGAAGTAACATGTGTGAACGTATGTCAATGATTGCATAACTTACCTGCAACTTATGGCCCGCGTATGCGGGACATATGAGCCATACGCTGGATATGTCATGCACAAAATTTTTTGACAACCTCGCCGTACTACGACGTATACCAGCGTGCTTAAGCATGCTTTTAACTTATACAAAACTTACCCATAACTTATTCGACGTACACCAGCATATTCACCAGACTTTTTTTTTAATGTTGGGATACGCTGCCTAAATCGTCAAGGTGTGATAGGGACATAAGCAGGAAAAAGGTACATGAAATTGGATATTCTGAGATTGGATTCAGGCCTCATTTAGTGGAAATAAATCTGATACCATTCATATACCTGTTCAAATGTGACTGGTCTTAGCAGACAGATCAAATATTTCCTGTCAGTATGAGTCTCATGTCAATGAAGATGCGACAGTTCTGCATTGTTATTATTTTTTGATGCCCGGAACCATAGCCCAGAGAACGTTTAGCAGTAAAGGATGAGGACTCAGGTCAGTGGATACGAAATAACATTAAACTTTGAGGAATTTGTGTTAAGAAGGTGTTAATGGAGATATCTGATACGGGTCACTTTTATAATTATGTGTAAGAGGGCAGTCAAAAAAAATGGATTTAGGCAGAAAATTAGATCTGGGCATCAAAGCCTGCAGTGTAAATGCAGCCTTAGACTTCAGTGTCAGTATGTGGGGAATCATAGTTGTGTGAAATATATCAGAAGTTTTTTTTTTTCCCCCCTGGTGTTTTGAACTTTTCGTACAAAGAGACATTTGGGCAGCAAAGTGGTACAGGGGTTAGCACTGTTGCCTCACTGCTAGAAGATTCCAGGTTCACACCCCCAGGCTGGTAGGGGTGGGAGCCTTTCTGTGTGGAGTTTGCATCTTCTCCCCGTGCTGTGTGTTTACTTTGGGGGCTCCAGTTTCCTCCCACAATCCAAACACATGCCTGTTAGGTTAATTGATGATCTTAAATTGTTCTTAGTTCATTAGTTCATTCATTCATCTTCTTCCGCTTAATCCTTTTCGGGTCGTGGAGGCGCTGGAGCCTATCCCAGCATCTTTGGGCGAGAGGAAGGGTACACCCTGGACAGATTGCCAGTCCATTGCAGGGCCAACACAGAGAGACAGACAACCATTCACTCTCACAGTCATACCTAAGGACAATTTAGAATCCCGAGTTTTTTGATGCCAATTAACCTAACTTGCATGTTTTTGGCATGTGGGAGGAAATCGGGGAAATCCAGGAGTAAACCCACGCAGACAGGGGGAGAACATGCAAACTCCACACAGATCACTGTTTGTCGGGGGCTGGGATCGAACCCAGGATCCCCCGGCCAAGGGTGAATTGCTGTGCTGCCGCAGTGCTAACCACTCCACCACCGTGCCGCCTTGCTCTTAGTTATCTGTCTCTGATAGGCCCTTAGAGTAAGGGGTTAGTGGACCTGCAGGTCAAGTGGTTTGAGTGATCTTTGTGACTAGAAAAAGTGCTATATAAGTACAGGTCCTTATCCCTTTAATGACACCTATTTCTAGAGCTCTTAAGCTGGGTTCACACTATAATGTTTGGACCGACTTTTACTGACATTTTGAAAAATCAGAGAAATCAGTCCAAATGTTGGTGAAATTACGTTCATGAGCACTCCAATTTTTACAAACTTTTACAAACTTTTGCTAGCATTTGCCAGCGTTGCATTCAGACTGGCGGTTGGCAGCCAGCTTACAGGTGCATTGCCGCCACTGAGCTTCTCTTATATACTCAGTGTCTTTGTTTTGGATTTTAGTCGTCTAAGGGTTGGGCCGTCGACGACTCAACCGGCAACCCCGCCCTTCCGAGGGTGCGGAGGGTGAAACTGGGCATCCTGGCAGAACTAAAAACATTATCTGTCACAGGTCTGTGGTGGACCACTCCCAGTTACACGGGGTGAGACTGGACATCCTGGCAGATAAGCACATCTGTTGCAAGGTCTATGGTGGACTTTTGCCAGTCAGTGCATTGTGACATGCACTACACAACGAGCAGAGATAAACAAACCTATCATCTGGTCAGTCACTGCAACAGATACTGGAGTCAGTTTGTCTTGGCCTGTCCTTGCCACTGATAATACCTCTATCTGCTAAGAATGTGCTGCTAGTCCAGCAAAAGCTAGCGGTACTCAAATGCTTTGCAAGCAGTTTCATGAAATGGTCAGTCAGAAAGTAACTCATACTGGCTCGGACATTGCCCAGGTTTGCAGGGTTGGGAGTTCCTGGCAGCAGAGGGCGGGGGACAGAGCTGCATAGAGGAATCTGATCAGACCTAAATGAAACAGTCATTGTCGCCCGCGATAGACTGCTATGATGATGATGATGATGATGATGATGATTCAGCGTTGTCAAACTTTTGCCAACTTAGGCTAGCATATGTGTAGCAGTTGCCAACTTAGGTTAACTAAAGCAAACAAATACTCAGAGCAGTTCAGCTGACATCAGCATCAGGCGGCGCTCATATAAAGATCAGCATTTTTGGAGGCTTTCTGCCATCCTGGACCTGCTTTTTTGGGTGGATTCACACTACAGCATTTGGACCAACTTTTACTAATGTTTTGGCAAACATCTGGTTCTGCTGGCAAAAGCTGAAAAAAGTTGTATTCGTTGCTGATGTTTGGAAATTAACATTGGTGAAAGTTGTCCTCAATTTGTAATAGTTCCTGAGCGCTGGACTAAGTCATGCAGAGTTCACCTAAGTCAGCCTAAGTTAAGCTCCATTGGCAAACATTGACTGAAATGTTGGTGAAAACAGATGTTTTTTTTTTTTTTTTATCAAAACTCAGTTCAGACATGCAGGAACGAAAGAGAAATAGAGAAAAGGGGGAGTTGAAAAAGAAAATATATATGTAAGAGGACAATGTAGAGTATTTGTTTGGTGATTACATGGTGTGTATGACATGTTTTTTTTTTTTAATAGTATGGGATTTATATACACCACTCAGAAAAAGTTAGGGGTATAGTGCATCCGGAAAGTATTCACAGCACTTCACTTTTTCTGCATTATGTTATGTTACAGCCTTATTCCAAAAGGGATTAAATTATTTTTTTCCTCAAAATTCTACACACAATACCCCATAATGACGATGTGAAAAAAGTTTTTTTGAGATTTTTGCAAATTTATTAAAAATAAAAAACTAAGAAATCACATGTACATAAGTATTCACAGCCTTTGCCATGAAGCTCAAAATTGAGCTCTGGTGCATCCTGTTTCCGCTGATCATCCTTGAGATGTTTCCACAGCTTAATTGGAGTCCACCTGTGGTCAATTCAGTTGATTGGACATGATTTGGAAAGGCACATACCTGTACAAGGTCCCACAGTTGACAGTGCATGTCAGAGCACAAACCAAGCATGAAGTCAAAGGAATTGTCTGTAGACCTCCGAGACAGGGTTGTCTCGAGGCACAAATCTGGGGAAGGGTACAGAAAAATTTCTGCTCCTTTGAAGGTCCCAATGAGCACAGTGGCCTCCATCATCCCTAAATAGAAGAAGTGCAGAACCACCAAGACTCTTCCTAGAGCTGGCTGGCCGTCTAAACTGAGCGATCGGGGAAGAAGGGCCTTAGTCAGGAAGGTGACCAAGAACTTGACGGTCACTCTGTCAGAGCTCCAGCATTCCTCTGTGAAGAGAGGAGACCCTTCCAGAAGGACAACTATCTCTGCAACAATCCACCAATCAGGACTGTGTGGTAGAGTGGCAAGACGGAACCCACTCCTTAGTAAAAGGCACATGGCAGCCCTCCTGGAGTTTGCCAAAAGGCACCTGAAGGACTCTCAGACCATGAGAAACAAAATTCTCTGGTCTGATGAGACAAAGATTGAACTCTTTGGCATGAATGCCAGGCATCATGTTTGGAGGAAACCAGGCACCGTTCATAACCACGCCAATGTTGGTAGCAGCATCATGCTGTGGGGAAGTTTTTCAGTGGCAGGAACTGGGAAACTAGTCAGGATAGAGGGAAAGATGAATGCAGCAATGTACAGAGTCATCTTGGATGAAAACCTGCTTCAGAGCGCGCTTGACCTCAGACTGGGGCGACTGTTCATCTTTCAGCAGGACAACGACCCTAAGCACACAGTCAAGATATCAAAGGAGTGGCTTCAGGACAACTCTGTGAATGTCCTTGAGTGGCCCAGCCAGAGCCCAGACTTGAATCCAATTGAACATCTTTGGAGAGATCTGAAAATGGCTGTACACCGATGCTTCCCATCCAACCTGATGGTGCTTGAGAGGTGCTGCAAAGAGGAATGGACGAAACTGCCCAAAGACAGGTGTGCCAAGCTTGTGGCATCATATTCAAAAAGACTTGAGGCTGTAATTGCTGCCAAAGGTGCATCAACAAAGTACTGAGAAAAAGCTGTGAATACTTACGTATGTACATGTGATTTCTTAGTTTTTTTATTTTTAATAAATTTGCAAAAATTTCATAAGAACTTTTTTCACATTGCCATTATGGGGTATTGTGTGTCGAATTTTGAGGAAAAAAAATGAATTTAATCGCTTTTGGAATAAGGCTGTAACATAAATTGTGGAAGAAGTGAAGCGCTGTGCATACTTTACGGATGCACTGAATTTGACTTTCAGGTGAAATTTCAGGATGCACCTAAAATGCACTATAACCTTTACAGGTGAACTTAATTTGACCTCCTCTGACCTTTTGAATGCACATGTCCAACTGTTCATCCATCCATCCATCCATCCATCCATCCATCTTCTACCGCTTTTCCGGAGGTCCGGGTCGCGGAGGTAGCAGTTCAAGCAGAGAAGCCCAGACTTCCCTCTCCCCAGCCACCTGCTCCAGCTCTTCAGAGGGGATACCAAGGCGTTCCCAGACCAGCTGGGAGACATAGTCTCTCCACCGAGTCCTGGGTCTGCCCTGGGGTCTCCTCCCAGTGGGACGTGCCTGAAACACCTCAAGTGGGAGGCGTCCAGGAGGCATCCTAATCAGATGCCCATACCACCTCAACTGACTCCTTTCAATGTGGAGGAGCAGCGGTTCTACTCTGAGCCTCTCCCGGATGACTGAGCTCCTCACCCTATCTCTGAGGGTGAGTCCAGCAATCCTACGGAGAAAGCTCATTTCAGCCGCTTGTATCCGCGATCTCGTTCTTTCGGTCATTACCCAAAGCTCGTGACCATAGGTGAGAGTAGGAACGTAGATTGACTGGTAAATCGACAGCTTTGCCTTAGAACTAAGCTCCCTCTTCACCACAACAGACCGGTACAACGTCCGCATCACTGCAGATGCTGCTCCAATCCGTCTGTCGATCTCTCGCTCCATTTTCCCCTCACTCGTGAACAAGACCCCAAGATACTTAAACTCCTCCACTTGGGGCAGGAGCTTGTCCCCAACCCGGAGAGGACAATCCACCTTTTTCCGGCTGAGGACCATGGACTCGGACTTGGAGGTGCTGATTCTCATCCCAGCCGCTTCACACTCAGCGGCAAACCGTCCCAGCAAGAGCTGTAGGTCATTGCTGGATGAAGCCAACAGGACAACATCATCTGCAAACAAGAGAGATGAGATCCTGTGGTCACCAAGCATGACACCCTCCATTCCCCGGCTGCGCCTAGAAATCCTGTCCATAAAAATTATGAACAGGATCGGTGACAAAGGGCAGCCCTGGCGGAGTCCAACTCTCACTGGGAATGACTCCGACCGAGTGTTGGCAATACGAACCAAACTCTCACAACGGTCGTACAGAGACCGAATAGCTCGTAATAACAAGCCCGATACCCCATACTCCCGAAGCACCCCCCACAAAAATCCACGAGGGACGCGGTCAAATGCCTTCTCCAAGTCCACAAAACACATGTAAACTGGTTGGGCAAACTCCCACGAACCCTCAAGAATTCTCGAGAGGGTAAAGAGCTGGTCCGATGTCCCACGGCCAGGACGAAAACCACATTGCTCCTCCTGAATCCGAGGTTCGACCAACGGCCGGACTCTCCTCTCCAGTACCTTGGCATAGACCTTCCCAGGGAGGCTGAGGAGTGTGATCCCTCTAAAGTTGGAGCACACCCTCCGGTCCCCTTTTTTGAAGAGAGGAACCACCACCCCGGTTTGCCATGCCAAAGGCACTGCCCCCGACCTCCACGCAATGTTGCAGAGGCGTGTCAACCATGACAACCCTACAACATCCAGGGTCTTGAGGTACTCAGGGCGAATCTCGTCCACCCCTGGGGCCCGGCCACCAAGGAGATTTTTAAGCACCTTGGCGACCTCAGCCCCTGTGATAGGCAAGTCATCCCCCTCGTCCCCAAACCCTGCTTCCTCTGTGGAAGGCGTATCAGTGGGATTGAGGAGATCCTCGAAGTATTCCTTCCACCGCCCGACGATATCCCTAGTTGAAGTCAACAGTGTCCCATCCGCACCATACACAGTGTGGACGGGGAGCTGCTTTCCCCTCCTGAGCCGCCGAACAGTTTGCCAGAATCTCTTTGAAGCCGACCGAAAGTCTTGTTCCATGGCCTCACCGAACTCCTCCCATACCCGCGTTTTTGCTTCAGCAACCACCCGAGCTGCACTCCGCTTGGCCTGCCGGTACACCTCAGCTGCTTCGGGAGTCCCGCAAGCCAACCAAGCTTGATAGGACTCCTTCTTCAGCTTAATGGCCCCCCTCACCACTGGTGTCCACCACTTGGTTTGGGGGTTGCCACCACGAGATGCACCGACCACCTTGCGGCCGCAGCTCTGGGCCGCCGCTTCAACAACAGAGGTGGAGAACATGGCCCATTCAGACTCCATGTCTCCAGACTCCCTCGGAATGTGGTTGAAGTTCTTCCGGAGGTGGGAGTTGAAGACCTCCCGGACAGGGGCCTCAGCCAGACGCTCCCAGCACACTCTCACTACACGTTTGGGTCTACCAGGTCTGAATGGCTTCCTCCCCTGCCATCGGATCCAGCTCACCACCAGG